>CM073328.1:6863327-8152494 GCA_037043015.1 Bryum argenteum | reverse complement strand
ATGAGGGGGACCTTATTTACAAATGAATCAAATATTCCTATTTTTTGTGTGTTTCTTTGCGTGTCCAAAGGACACAAGTACATACTTGTTAATATATAATAAACTTAATAGAATCAAAGAAGATTATGAAATGAATTCAGTATGCACATGATAATTAAATTGAAAGTAGAAAGTAATAATACATAAAATCAACAGATTTGTATGAATCAATGCATGTCATAAATCCATGCCAAATTCTATGGATCTTAAATAATAAAAATTATAAGGATTTACTCCAACAAATTTTGTGGAAAACCAACATTGTACAAAACAGTCTATGGCTCTTCAAGAGTTTGGCTTGTCATGGAGATTTTGGATTTTAACATTTATTGCGTTCAAAGATAATTTTTTTACAGATGAGGTCAAATCAAGCCTTCTAACTTTATGTAGTAAAAATTTCAGACCCATACAATGAAGTATGAATACATGGTATGCATTTTACTAAAGGCAGTTCTTGTTTTTGAGTTTACAAACATGGGGTATGTTTAACCATTGTAAGGCAATTATGGAGAATCTTGTTTTTTAATTTTTTTATTATGAATTTTTGTACAAGAACATGATGTTAAGATGAAGGTTAACAACTTTTCAGTTTGATTATTTTTTTATCCAAATACATTTGGTATTAGATTTGCAATGATGTCGCTACAATGAAAAAAGTGAATAAATGGATGATTTTTGAGGAACTATATTTCCTTCATCCACAGTTGGATTTTGACTTTGTTTTTTGGAATGGGTTCCAATTTGAGTTTAGTTCATGTGGTAGAAACCTTGACAAAATCGAAGATGATTAAAAGATAAAACATAGATTTGAGTGCAAAGGGTTGAGTTTTGGAGTATATTATATGTGCAAAGAAATTTTTCTCATGGATTTTTTTGTTGTTGAAGGGTGTTATTGAGATGAATCTAAAGACCTTTACAGTGGGGTGGTTTTCTCATTGCAATAGGTCTATTAGTGACATTTTTACTTCACAGTGAAAATCCTAAGATTTTGTGATGTTTTTTGAGTATTAATTTGTTATGAGCTCACAATGTGTGAGACCTCATGACTCAAAACTTGAGCCCCATGATGTACAATATTTCCACCATAAGATTGTACAATTGAGATTTGAATAACTTACACTTTTCCCCATTTATGCCACTTTTTCTAGAATGTGTTTGTGTTGGTACAAATGAATCAAACCATTTAGGGGTTAACTTTGGACATTATTATCTCATAAACGGTATGAAATTTAAGTTTGAGATCTCGTGTACATCATTGTGTATAAGTTAGGTTATGCTCCCTATGCCTCTAAATAAAACTATGATAAGCTAAATGATAAGAAAAACTCTCAACAAAAAAAATTGGTCTTGGATTCCTAATATGGATGTCTAGAGGTGATTGTAGAGCTTCACCTTCAATGTTAGCAATTTTTGTACCCGGAGATGATAGGCGGAAGAACAGTCCAAGTGCATTCTACATTCTCGGACTCTTCTACAACTTGCTATAAATGTTTGGAAATGAACTTATAGGTGTTTCTAAAATAATACTCTAACTTGACAACCTTGTTGCAATGAGTACATGCTCCTAGTGTACTACAAAACTTTAATGAACTCCATAATTGGTACTGCTCCAATTTAGAGCACTCTCTTTGCCTTGAATCAAGTAACTTCCAAAACAATACATTAATGGCAAAAGGACTGTTCGTCAATGCATTGATTTCACTAACTTCCTGTTATTGTTACTGGGTTCAACAAGCTCACTCTTGATATTCCTGGCTTGAGCATGTCATAATAAGCATTTCACCTCTACAAGCGATACTGTCAGAGATCAGATTCTTTAATGCCTCTTGTCCCACACGCAATAAGATTCTTCAAAAGATTCAATAACAGATTCTTCAACGAACCCTTTCAACCAGTTAAGGAGGACTATCCTGACACGGAACCAACATAAACAAGGTGCCAATGAAAGCATAAGCAAAAGTTAAAAATGGAGATGATTTTCAAATAAGCTTCGAAAGCAATCCCCATACAGATATATAATCCCCCGTCTGCTGTATTATGTAAATGTCCAGCGAGTGACTTGGTATCCAATCCAGAAGCTCACATTCCAAACGACAACTCAGTCTTTGTACAATTCATCTGTCCGAGAGCTACAAACATGGTACCTTAAACTGCAGTCTAATGTTGTTCGCCAGAATGTTCTTTAGGTAGCAAAACTGGCAAAACAGAATGTTCTTTGTAGATATTAATATGTCTGCACCATCATTTCCCATAGCTATCTGCAAACAGCAAGAAGCAGTAATAAGAAAAGGTAGTCCTTGCCTAAATCTGATATATTGCAACCCTAAAACGTTGCTTTAATTAAGTTAAAGCTTCGGCACTCGTTGAGTAACATAGAGAGAGATCGTGTTCATGTTTCGAAGCTGTCTGAATGATCCTGGCACCTTGTGATCAGATTGAGATTTCTGGATCGATCTATGAGACGTTCTAAGTCGCTACAAAAAGAATCTACATAATGCATTCTTGGGTACGTTGATACCTCTAAGTGATCCTGGAACCTTTACACATCGCATTTCTTTAGTGCGTTAATAGCACTGACAAGTTTGATTAGAATTAGCGCTTCAGTTATCTAACTTACTTCTATTACGTTAGGCTTTAAACCCCACTTTAAAGAAGGATCTCATGCACAGGTCTCGAAACTTTCTGAATTGTCCTAGCACCTTCATATCAGAACGAGTGTCGAAATGAGATCATTAGATCCACCTAAAAAACTAGGAGACAATCAAAGTGACTAAGTAATGCGTTGACGAGTTTGAATGGTATCAGAATATCAGTCAAGTGTTTCGAATTGACTCACCTGGGAGAACGATGATGCGCCAGGGAAGTGAAGAACTGGCTTCTTACGAGCAAAAGCTACCACATGCTCATCGCCGAAAATCAACAACTGAAAGTAGGGCTGGTGGAATTATGACCAGGGTGGAAACTGCTCCCACAAATAATCATCTCCAGCCATCTGCTCCAAAACCTTCTCCAACGAAGTGGGTCGGGAATCAGGGCCAACGACGGAAGTCGTGAACGAATCGAACAGGCTGTCCTCCACTCCCGCGTCCGCCACCCATCCTTCGGTCGGCCCGGCCACAACATCAGCACCAGCACCACCAAAATCCAAACCAACTACTCCACTCTTAAAATCCTGCGAGGCCTCTGTACTCCCATGAAACTGTTCAGATACGTACCTACTGTCCGGAACATATCCACCATTTGGATCAGGTTGATCCTGCTGCTGGATAGGAACATATGACTGATCATAATTCATACCCGGAGACTGGAAAATGTTGTTGTAAGCTCCCGGAGGAGGGTCAGGGTATGCACAAGGAGGTGGTGGTGGAGGAATATACGGTGGTGGATCGACCGGTAAAGGTGGATAAGAGTAATAGACCTGCTGCTGATTCGGAACTGGTTGTGGAGAAAAATTTACAGGTGGGGGAGGGGCTGGTGGAGTATACATAGGGTAGGGAGTGAGGTGTGGAGGAGGAGGAGGTGGAGGTGTCGGTTGAGGCGGAGGTGGTGGTCCATTGTTGCTATTTAAAGTGGATACTGAGCGATGGGGTTGTTGTTTCGGTGGATGCATAACTCCGAGGTGATGTAGAGGTTGCGATGGTCTCCCTCGACTTCTTCCCCTCAACCTGATCACTAAAGGGCCATTAGTCCGTTGCATCTGCACCACGGGTGTAGCACCAGGAACTGGGGACACTACAGCGGCATTGTACCTAGGTGGTGGTGGTGGTAACATAGCTTGTGTACTTGGTGGAATGTTAAGTCCCGCTGGGATCGTAACAGCGTTTGCACCTGCCAGTAAACATGCAAACTTAAGATTGTGACGAAAGAAAGCAGCAAACTAAGAACATGATGCTAAAAACGTGCATGCATAAAATGTGTGAATCAGAGAATCCCAATTATAAATCGAAGACACGATGAAGTTCTAACCGAATCGTAACCGCGCTTGCATCATCTGCCAGTAACCATGCAAATTTAACATTGTGACAAAAGAAGGCAGCAAACTGATGAATCCACGACAAAATGAAGTTTCAATCTTTTAGTGGGTTATGAGTTGGATAATTTCATAAAAACTGACATATACCACATGTACACATAAGGTACATTCTATTTTCATGAAGCTTAGTAGGGAACGATCTAAAGTGAACGGTTTAATCAAAAGCATGGTATTAACGCTGTCTATAGACAGAAAGCAAAGTGCCATTGAGGAATTCAGAAGCATATTCGATACAAGATGTCTCACTTGGAATAGGCGATTGTTCTGGATCTGTATATTAATTTTACCGGTTACGAGTTAGAAAATTCTACTAAAAGAGATCTGTACCACACATCCTACCAAACTAAACGCTCTACTTCATGTGCACGTAGGGTACATTCTCTTTTCACTGAAAATCAGTAGGCAAGAATCTAGAGTAAACGGTTCAAGCGAAGTATGTTACTAATGCTGTCTGTCTTACTCAAAGACTGCGAAACATTTCACACAGAAAGCTCAGAGCAATTGAGTAAATCCAGAGGCATTGTCGGTTTGAGGAACAGAATATCTCACTTGGATAGGCGATTGTACTGGGCCTGTATATTAAAAATTTGAAGTTATGTATTAAACAGTTCTAATAAAGAAGTGACCTGGACCACATCATATGAACTAAACGCTAGATTTCAAGAACTCATAAGGTGCATTCTTCATTCATGAAAGTTAATCATAGACAAGGATCTAGCGTGAACGGCTTAAGGAGAAGCATGGTCTTAACGCTGCAAAACATTCCACACAGAAAGCTCAGAGCAATCGAAGAATCAACAAGTATACTCGAATTGAGGAACAGGATGTCTCACTTGGGATGGGCAATTGTACTGGATCTGTATGTTGAATATTAACCCTTTCCCGCCAGGGGGCTCTGACGGGCCTGTACGAACGTTCATGTGTTGGACGTTCGTACACCGTATGAGGGCCTTTCCGGTGGTAAAGGGTTAACAATTATAAGTTAGAATACACTATTGGAAGTGACCTGTACCACATCAAGAACAACTATACGCTCTACTTCATGTGCACGTAAAAGAAATTCTTTTTCATGAAAGTTAGTAGGCAAGAATCTAGAGTGAGAACGGGTTGGGAGAGAAATTCTCTATAACGCTGCCTATTTTACTCGAAGACTGAAAGATTTCAAACAGAAAGCTTAAAAGAACTAAAGAATCCATAAACAGAATTCGATTGAGGAACGGGATGTCTCACTTGGGGTAGTAGGCGATGGTACAGGAACTGCCACTGCCGGTAATGCAATAGACCGTGGAGCAGCAACAAGACGAGCTTTTTTTAACTTTCGAGCTGTTCTCCAATGCGACTCATCAGCAGCGTGACAGTGATCGGTGCCACAATTTCCATCGCCCCACTCATTACATGGAGCTACTGTATCACAAACATAACAATGGCACTGCAGCACCCAAACCAAACCACCAACAATGAGAACCACAATTCTCGTACTTGAGTGAGATGGTAATAAGCAAACGATCACCGAAATAAAAGGACTATACCAGCTTAAGTTCCGTCCCTTGCGGTAACTTTCACATCTGGTAAACAACACAATCTCTAAGTCAACATTTGAACTTGAAAACATGATACTGCAAAATACAATAACTCAAATGATGAATAAAACTCACTTGCGTACAGTGCTCGGCATGTGAGGTTGTCTTGAATGGAAAAGTAACACATAAATATCTCGCATGTGGGAAATCCCTGCAAGCCACCTGCACAAGAAAGATAACGAATATTGTAACTATCCAGATGATAGTTTTCGTGCCTCGAAAATGAGGCCCATTAAAGAGGTTGCTTGAATCTCCCCTGTTTTTGTGAATTTCAAAAATCAGTTATCAGAAACCATATAAGGATGTCAGGGCTATAAAAGTAAAAGAAAAGGTGTAGGGGTGTGGGCTTACAGGTCCTTTCTCCCCAGTCATAACCAATTCGTCTGAATCGAGAGGAGGAGTGCACTGAGTGGCTTCAGCAGAAGGATCCGTATCCAACATACAACATTCGTCGTCGTCCATCACTACGTTTCTGATCACTCTTGGCTTGTCACGTTTCGTTTTCTCGATCGGCTTGTCGATGATCACCACATCATCGTCATCATCGCCCTCTTCTCCTTCCACACCAAGGTTGCAGGCCTATATGAAACAAGAAACTGTTTAGTCCTTCATTAACTAATCAATTTCCGATGCAACAAGTAAATGACCGATTTGTGCTATCCTATGCAAAAGTTCAAATACCTTTGACAGATACGAGAGTCCTGTCTCGTCTGTACGAGCTTGGTCTTCTTCATCTTCATCTGAGCTACTGCTCAGATTGAAGAAAACCACATCCGCCACCATGATGACCAAGCTGGACCTCAACTTCAACGTCCAATATCAACTAGATTACCTTCATTCCCGGTACCCTCTCGAGATCCATTCATACACTTGAACTCGAAAAGTCTGAGCCAAAAACGAGGCTCAGAGACCTAAAGTTGTTTGGTAGCAGTCTCCAATAAAACCTGCCACCACATGCGGTATTAGTCCAACTGAAAAAAATTAATATCACCAAAATCAGCAAATATACAAAACCATGAACTATATCACCATGCAAAACTGCTATATGAAAACTTCCACCGCTAATTAAGCTTAAACCCTACAAAACCAGCAACAACGCATCAAACACGAACACCAATGAAATCATCCGTTCGTGAACAATTACAATTGATCGAATTCGAAATCAAATGCGAAAATCAAAAGCAAGGCGGACACCGCTTTGATTAGTAATGATTAGGGTTAACCTAAATTTGGCAAAAAAAAACTAAAATGATATCGATTCTATCAGCACCCAACAACGATCTCCGAGATCTGAAATCACCAACTCATCCACCAATTACGAAATCCTACTCGAGCCTCGACAGTGGATCCAGCAGCACTCACACCGACAAACCGAAAGAGTAAAGATACAGACGGGGTAAACAACCAAACCTTCATCGGCGGTGCATAACCACGCACAACCCACGCAGAACAAGCTGTGATGCAATGGTTTGAGAGGTGCGGAATTCAGAGCGTGACGAACGATGCGGGCGACCCAATTGAGGTGAAGAAGTCGGTTTACTTGTCGAGGGAGCAAATTGTGTTAAGAGGAAGGAGAAGCGGTGGGTGATGACGATGGCAGCTGCTTCGAGAGCTCCTGAACTTGCTCCCTCCTCTTGTTCGGCTATGGCGAACGGACGGACGGCCTCCTTTGCCCTGCCAAGAGAAGCTCCAAATACTGGCAAATCTTGGATTCGTAGATGCGTGGAATCTACGAAAGAGGGTGTGGTATCTATGAGTTTTTGGAAGCTTCTGTGAGTAGAGTTCTGTCTGTACGTGGTCGGGTGGGGCGGATTTTGAGGATCTCTGATATTGGACTTTGAATGATTGTTTTGGGTAGTCGTTGTTTAGAAGAGTTAATTAATTCGTGTGGTAAACTTCTAAAGTTGAGTGGCCCAAAAGAAGCTCAAGAAATTTTTTAGTGAAATTAACAATATGCAATGGTTTCAGTCTTTTGTGCGAAAGGAATATAAGATTGTTACAAATAGTCTATGACCTTGTTTCCGGAGGCGTGATTGCTTGACCTTTAAAGGGTTGTGATTGATCGACCTTTAAGGGGAAGTGATTGGTTGAAAGCTTTTACTTCAATAAATGGTATTCATTTGTTTTGTTTGTATATTCGTGAGCTATTAAGTGACTACGAGTACAAAAGACGGGCACTTGTAACCAACTCGGTTGGTCATGCCTCTTCAAACTTGAGTTTGAAAATTTTAATTGTAAGAGTTTCTTTTAAATTGTTTGGATAATGTGACCAGTCGTAGTGATTCGGTCAAAGTTTGCATTGTAGCATTTGTCTTCTAGGTCAAAACTACTTGAATTGCTATCTTTTTAATATTAGGAATTGAAAAGTTATAGAGTTTAGATATGCAAATAAAACAAATAAATACCATTCGTTAAAGCAAAGGCTTTGACCAATCACGACCCCTAAAATGTCAATCAATCACAACCCTTGAAAGGTTGACCAATCACAACTCTTAAATGGTGTTTAATCACAGTCATTTAAAGGTTGACCAACCATAACTCTTAAAAGATTGACCAATCACAAACTTTAAAAGGGAACAAATCAAGCCTCTTGAAAGAAAATCACAAAGACAGTAATTGTAATACTCATATGTTCCTTCAACACAAGGATTAAAAAGGATGAAGACTTTACAAGACTTTGGTTATTGCTCGAGGGCATTCCCAGCGGCCTCATTAAAGGATCGACTAAATGTAGTAAGGAGGGTAGGAATTTCTAAATTTAGCACCTATTTTCCAACGGACCCCTGCTATATTTTGCCTTCCACCATACTTTGAGTAAAAGTACTCGAAGTCCAAAATTCAAATGTTTTGAGGTTTTCCTAATAAGCGGCGAGGGGTGTGCGGCACACTGCTACCTTTGGCGGCGCGCCGCAAGGGGGGGTCTAATAACCAAATCGTTAAGCAAGGAATATACCTTTGCTTAGCTAAAAGTGTTTAGTTTAACCAAGTCATTGACAATGTTGTTAATGACTTCATTTAGCAAGCTTCACACGATCGTATGAATTGAGTTGTGGAATTGAGTTGCCTTAGCTATGAAGAGTGCTTCTGATTGAGGATAGAAGGTAGTGGGGACAATGACACTTAGATTCTTGAGATGTGTAAATATGACTCGTTGGTTGCTTAGTTCATTTTCTAGTCCGAAATTATTTTATCATTTCTTGGAGGTGTTTTGTACTCCCGTTTTTGTTTGAATATACAAAATTAAAATTTTCATTGAGGTATTACGTATAATTCCAAAAAATGGTTTTTGTGATTTGGTTTTTAAGGAAACACATATTAAGTTCTTTCATGCAATCATTATAATAAATGGATGTTGCATAATTCTTGAGCACTTTTATGTTGATTAAAAATAATAGCATAGGTTTTTAAAGCTAAGATTCTCTATGTAAATAAAAGGAAAGGTTCTGAAGATAATAGTTTTCCTAAATATTAAATTGGTATTTTGAGAAGAAATATACATGATGAATTTCTCCCAAAAAGTTAAACTCTTTGTGTTCTCCCAAAGGAGTGGTGATTTTAATGGTTTAGGATATGACTCTTCAACCATAACTTCATGTAGACTTTAATGACCTCAAATGAAAGGAGCTCGTTCAGAGGATTGTATCTCAAAATGATCCATAGAAGTTCAAAGTTTTTAAGTCACTCGTTGCATTGAGATAGAGAGATGCCTTCATGCATGCAAACACATAGTTTGCATGTGTTGTGTTGACTTTTGACAAATATATCTACATTAGTAATGATGAGTCCATTTTATGAAAGAAAACCTCATCCCTGACATTTTCCCCTGCGCGACCTTCTGAACTACCCTTCTTCTCGTGTTCTTCTCGTGTAAGATATCATTGACCCTTAGCCTTTTCAAAAGTGCTCGATTTTGGCTTTAAAAAAACATGTTGAATGTTTTGGCTTTAAAAGTCTACCATAGGGTATCCTTCTATTCTCTACTTATAAAACATGAAGAAATGAAGCTTTTGGGAAGCTCGATCAGCTCAGTCAGTTTCGAGCACAACCCTCAGGGTCGGCGACAAGGGCGCTTCGAGAATATTTAAATTGCAGGAGAACATTCCTGAAGAGAAATTAGAAGCACTTGCAACCTTATCAACTCCTGAAGTATCTGCCAAGCAATCATCCCAAGCTGCATGCATGCATGACTCTAATATTCTGATACCCCACAACATACACGCCCCACGAGACCCGAAAACCAAGAACAGTTGTAGAGGGAATCTCGGAACAAGTACAAAGTCCAAAATGTTCACAAGAGAAGATTGAGTCTGCTACCTGGTTGATGCTACATTCTTGTTTCTGCATGTGATTCCTTTCGTCATAACAATAACTCGGATGTTTAGCGAGCCCGAGCAAAGAGAAAGACATGAATGAATTGCTACTGCTACATTCTTCATTCTATTTTAGGGTATTGCACCCTATACGATTGCCTATAAGTACTGTAAATCTAAAGAACAGTGTGGAATCTTGGTGCGCGAGACAATAACTAGAATAAGAGAGATCAGAAGAAAATCCAAGGAAGATTGAGTTGCTGAATTGAACTATCCTGAACTCCCAGATCACGCACACTTCACTTGGTATGGCGCACCGCATCGCTTCCTCCTCCAACAACAATCTGCTCACACGATTCTCATTACACACCTGATACCAATGTAACATGCAATCACCCAAAGACATGGAATTACAAAGCACGGACATGAACACATGCATACCGTCACAAAAGAATGATCTGGTTTCTTCATCATCCTGCTCCGCCCATCACATTTTCCTTCAATGTCAAATTGTCTTTCCTGTAACCATTTCAAGCAATGTCAGCGAAGCACTCGCAAGTACCTCCCATATATCTCAGCAGAAAAATAAGCTCTCCGATTTAAGATGTGAATTGCTTGCATGTCGGTCAATCACTATCTTTTCCATTATATAAATCACCTCGTACATTGTCGTCAAAGTCATGAGCAAAAGAATTGATTAAGCAATGAAGCTTTACGCTCTTACATGCTCATCAGTCACTTGGCGTCTTGGATGCATCCCACTCCGATTGCAACTGCTCAGCTTTGGCAAGACGCATAACTCTCTTATAAGCAGCGATTAAGATAGAGTAAGTAACATCATCAGGAACAAACCCCTCCCGCTTCATCCGCTCAAAAGCCACCTCCATATCCTCAAAGTTATGCGCTCTCTGATACGCATCGATAGCCGCGTTCCACAACCCAACACTCACTGCATCATACTCTTCAGCTTCTTGGAGCACCTCGTCCACACGATGCCAGCGTCCATGTTGCCCATAAGCATTCAAAACAGCACAAAACGTACCACGGTTGGGTCTCACCTCCATCTTCCTGAACACCTTCTCCATCTCTTCAATCTTCCCTGCCTTCCCATACATCTCGAGAATCGTATTGTATGTCGCAACTGTCATCTTGAAATTGTACCTCTCCATGTAAGCAATCACACTCTCCATCTTGTCAAGCAAGCCTGCTGTTCCGTATGCTGATATGAGTATGCTGAGAGTGATCAAATCTGGCTTTAGTCTTGAAGCTAGCAAACCCTCGTAAGCATGCTCCATGTGAGAGATTTTGTTGTGGAGGCCAAAGACTCGGATAAGTGTGTTCCATGTCACGGTATCTGGCTTCACACCATTCGCTTCCATCGTTTGCAAAACACGTTCAATCTCTCGAAACATGCCTGTTTTGCCGTATCCGAAGATGAGAGTGTTGTAAGTCACCACCGATGGTTTCACTCCTTCAACGATCATCTCCTCGAAGATCTTCTGCGCTTGCACGTAGAGCTCAGCCTCGCAGCATCCCTTGATCATGGCGGTGTAGGTGTACTTGTCTGGAACGCAACCCTCGTAGAGCCGCATGGACTCAAAAGCTGCCATAGCCTTTTTGAAGTGGTTGGTTTTGGTGTAGACTGTGAGAAGCGCAGTGAAGATGGCTGTGGTGGGACGGACGTTGTCTTCGAGCATGGCGCTGAAGAGACGAGAAGCTTCCTCCGGTTGCCGTGCTGTTGCTAAGAGAGTGAAGAGCTTGAGGTAAGTGGAGGTGTTGGCTACGTACCAGGGTTGCCCTCGTACTAGCTCGAAGACCCGGAGCGCTGGTAGCCACTGGTTTTGTCGAATTCGTTCATTTAGCGAGGCTATCAGTGGACGTGAGGCCACGGTACGCGTGCTTCGGTTTGCAGCTCGTCGCTTTGAGGCCTCCAGCGCTCGCTCAATTCGCTGCGACCCTGTATAGGCCGGCCTTTGACTGGTGCCAGGCTCGCTAGTGGAATCAGGAGGCTTCTCTCCTCCACAACGAACAACGCTGCCTCTCCATGGCCACCACCCCCTACCCTTACGCAATGAAAAGAAGCCTGAGCGCGAACAAATGTATTGCGAAGAGCCTAGACTCGGATTTGAGGGCAATACCGAGCTCATTTGACTCACCCCTCTATTGAAATCGGCCACTCGTCACCCTTACGCAATGGAAAGAGACCCGGGCGCGAACCTGATGTTTCGAGTGGAGCCAAGCAAATACGAGGGTGATACCGAGCTCATTTGAGTCACCTCTCTGAAAGAATGTCGATAAAACTGTGTTTAAGGCCGATGCTCATACCACCACCGATGCCTCTGATCAATCACTGCAATTTGCGTAATTGCTTCCAGAATAATTGACCATGGACGGCACTAGAAGAAATTCGAGCGCGCACTGATGTTTCGCGTGGAGTCAAGCAAATTTGAGGGTAATACCGAGCTCATTTGAGTCACCCTCGATTGAAAGAATACCACGCTAAATGGCCGGTGTTCTAATCAATCACTGCATTCGTGCGATTGCTTTCGAGAAGGTCATACACCACACAGATACTGAAAAATTGCGGACCAGGCTGCACAATTGACAAATGGTCGCTGCTTCTTCATACCCTAATAATAGAACAAAAATCATAAGTCAGTAGAAATTTGGGGCCTTACAAGCGGCCATCCGAGTGGATAGAGGAATATGAGAAATCATTCGCAATAAATTCGGTCGGGAGTGGGCCCAAGTACTTTTCAGGGTTTAGGGTTTAAGGAGGGTTTATCTTATCTTGTAGCAAGGAATATCGTTTTCAGTGAGAGCTGTGTATTGTGAGAGGTTTTGCAGGTCTCTCACAGCCATGGCACTCCGGCTCCAGCTGCAGCTGCCTTCTTTAAACCTCACTCGTCCTTCTCCGTGTCCAGCTCCCCTTCGTTGCTCGCAATCCTGCTTTCTTAGAAATTCTGTGAGCAGGTGTATCAATTTTGGTATTCGCAATGTAGGGTTTACAGGCGTGAGGGCAATGGCAAGGCGGAGAGGTGACGACACGCAGGAATTTGATGATTACATTGACCCAGCAAAGGCTGAGCCGCTGGAAGCCATCGACCCAGAAGATGAGGAGATAACGAAGTTTGATCGCGTCGTTCGAGAGGCCGAGCGAGTGCGGAAATCGCAAGAAGAGGAGTATAAACGAACGAAGCCTACTTTCATGCGCGCCATTGGCCTCGGCGACCAAGTCGATATTAACGAAACTCCCGACACGGACGACACTTTCGATCTCGTCAATGAAGCTGTGGCAAGCAAGAAGCTCCTCTCGAAGACCAAGAAACCGGTAATTTCACTCGACGACGAGGACGAAGACGAAGACGATGAGCTTGATCCTGCAAAGCTAGCTGAGCTTGACGAGGATATTGAGCTCGAAGACGAGGACGAGGAGGGATACATCAACTTTAAGGACAACACTTTCGGAGGCTTAGTGTTTGACGATGACGATGCTGATGCTGAAGAGGAGGTGGTCGCTGAGCCCACTTACCAGATGACGCTCGGTGAGCTTCTGGATGAGGCCAGAGTGACGCCTATGTCGATCGAAGGCGACCTTGATATCGAAATTACCGGCATTCAGCATGATTCTCGTCAAGTCATTCCCGGGGACTTGTTTGTGTGCGTGAAAGGGCTCAAATCGGATGGACATGAGTTTGTGAATCAAGCCATTGAGAAAGGCGCTGTTGCTGTGATTTCAAGTTTGGAAGTTGCCCCTGCTGAAGGCTTGAAAGCTGCTGTCGTTGTTGAAGACACCAATGTCATCCTCTCCGGCCTTGCAGGTACTCCTCCTCATCACCATTTGTAAGTGATCAATTAAGCAAGAGGATTACTATTAAGCACATGTCTGATTGTGCTCCCAATGAGAGACCTCTCTGGGTACCTTCAGCTTCTGAATACTATTCTTCAAGCATACGAATAAGCGAATGTGATAACGTGCGATTAATCAACACTCAGAATATGAACATAGCAAGAGGACACTATCAAGCAAAGTTAAAATGTGCTTTCATTCGAGAGACCATGTTTGGCACCTTCAGCTTAGCAGTACTATCTGCTGAGCATTCTTAGGAATGAATGTGATATCCTGCAATCAAGAAACACTCAAGACATGAACAAGATGATACTTCGAGTTTCTGATTCGAAGTGAGCTCTTGCAGGTGCGTTTTACGGGCATCCATCAAAAAAACTGTCGGTGGTAGGCATAACAGGAACAAACGGCAAGACGACAACATCCTACCTGATACGGAGCATGTACGAGGCGATGGGGTCACAAGTAGGTCTACTAGGAACAATCAACTACTACATCAACAGCAAGAAGAAGCTCGAAGCTTCGCACACCACTCCAGATGCAGTGCACTTACAGAAGCTGATGGCGAGCATGGTGCACCACGGCACGGACGCGTGCATCATGGAGGTGTCCTCGCACGCCATGGTGCTCGAACGCTGCAAGGAAGTCGACTTCGACGTGGCAGTGTTCACCAACCTCACCCGTGATCACATGGACTTCCACAAGACTGAGGAGGACTACAGGGCTGCCAAAGGAAAGTTGTTTGCGAAGATGGTTGATCCCGAAAGACACAGGAAGATTGTTAACATCGATGACCCGAATGCTCCTTACTTTGTTGAGCAAGGCAACCCGGATGTCCCTGTTGTCACTTTTGGCATGGAGAATAAGAACGCTGACGTCTACCCTCTTGAGGTCCAGCTCTCGCTCTTTGAGTCTGAGCTTCTTGTTCGAACTCCCCGCGGCAACGTCGAGATCTCCTCTGGTCTCCTTGGACGCCATAATGTCTACAATATCCTCGCCGCCGTTGCTGTCGGTAAGCTCGCAGTCAAATTCCTCACAAGGTTTCACTTTGCCTTAACTACAAGAGAAAATTCTGATAAACTTGTAGTTATATCGCTCTCAATGGTTTAACCTTTCTCTTGCTCACAAGCTTTTAATCTACCTCTTCAAGGTTGTTTGGATTCTTGTTACATGTATCGTTTGATGCTTGTTATGTAGTTCCACCCATGCTCAGAGTTCTTGTTATGCGCAGGTATTGCTGTAGAGGCCCCTTTAGAGGATATAGTGCGAGGTATCGAGGAAGTGGACGCGGTACCCGGAAGATGTGAGCTCATAGACGAGGAGCAAGCGTTTGCTGTGATTGTGGATTACGCACATACACCTGATGCCCTTTCCAGATTGTTGGACACTGTTCGAGAGTGTGGTCCCAGGAGAATCATTACAGGTAATTAGAGCTTTCTGTTGAAGGAAACTTTCAGTTTGTAGTTCACTCTCAAAGAAAACCATGAGTTTCTAGGTTGTTTTATGCTCTTGTGAGTTGACAGGATGTTCTTTGGGTGTGTAGTGGTTGGATGTGGGGGTGATCGAGATAAGGGCAAGCGGCCGATGATGGCAAAAATTGCCACCGACAAGAGTGACGTCTGTATCTTCACTTCGGACAACCCACGAAATGAAGAGCCATGTAAGTTTCTGCTGTCCACCTCCTTGAATTTCTCGTTGAAGGTGCTCGAATCAGCAGCATTAATTATTGTTTCGTGTGCAGTGGACATCTTGGATGATATGTTGGCTGGCGTGGGGTGGTCGATGGAAGAGTATTGCAAATGGGGAGAGGAGGATTACTACCCTCCTCTTCCCAACGGCCACCGACTGTTTGTGTATGACATTCGCACCATCGCAGTCCGAGCCGGCGTGGCCATGGGCGAAGAAGGCGATGCAGTGGTACGTTACAAATAGAACATGCCTTTACTCAAACCCCTGTTTAACCTGTCTCTCGTTTTAAATCCTTCATATGTTATCGTGGTCTCCTCTGATTAGATTTTGGAGTACCACTTAATTCTGGCCACCATTACGTTCCGATTACATAGATTGAATGTGTGCTAACGTCAAGGTAATCGTGGGTCTTCAGGTGATAGCTGGTAAAGGCCATGAGACGTATCAAATCATAGGAGAGACGAGAGAGTATTTCGACGATCGAGAGGAGTGTCGGGAAGCGTTGCAACATGTTGATGCGCTGCATGCTGCTGGCGTTGATACCAGCGAGTTTCCATGGAGGTATCTTTCTCTCCTTCCAATTCAAGTTCGTTCTGATGCTGCATGCGCCTCACCACCCAATGCAAAAATGCGCGATCTTTGAAAAAGAAAAACTCATGGTCGTTCTCATTCGAAGAAACATCTGCTAGTGTATGTCTCTGCTCGTAAACAGTTCGCCCAGAAAGCAATTGTTAGTTGTCTAACCATGTTTGCTTGTGTGAAAACAGAGTGCCGGAGAGCAATTGAGAACATTTTTGAAGACACACAGACTCTCTCTACTGCGAGCATGCTGAGATCCCATTCAGATTTTGATCCTTCTCTGTAGCATATTGATCACTCAAGGAATGCATTAGCGGCCATGATGAGGTACAAAGCTTGAGGAGAAGGTGCTTGTGCTGAGAAAGATGAGAATGAAGTTTTTCTGTCTGTAATTTGGGTTGGCCCACTACCCTACCCTGGCAGAGCTTTGTGTAATATGAAACAAAAGTGAATTTTGAATACTCACAATCACATTGCGAGCCATGTGCTCATGTGTAGTAAGGGCCGTGCAATGAAGACAAACGGCGAGCTTGCATTCTATTGCTTTCTTTCACATGCGGTTAAATCAGACACTTGATGACATTGGAGTCGGTCATAAAGCGTCCAGTGTCCGCCTTCTAACATGCGCATATAAGAATATAGTCAAATGTACGTCAGCACACAGATTCTCTTGGAGCACTTGCACTTTAGCCTTCAGAAACTCATAACTGGAGAAGAATGTACTCAAAATTCATGTATAAAAGTGGGTCGTATGTAGCTACTAAGCAGAACTTCACCATATTTGCTCATTTGAGTGCACGTTGTGTAACCTTTTTCTTGTAATTCACAATAGTCATTGGGAAAGGAACACCAGGGAGCACTTTGAAACCACGAAGGCACATCCGGGCTCAAATGCGCCTAGAAAAAAAAGAACAAAAGGGTACAGGGAGTCAAGTGCCTCGGATACTCACGTGGAACAATTGATGCACCCAACCTCACCCTGAGGGTGCCTACATCAGCAGGTCACGTCAGCCACCACCGGATAGGCCGGCTGGCTCCTCTACAATCCTCCTTCTTCCAACCCACCTTCAAATCCGAATCGTCACCCGCTTCTTCCGTCACATCGCCACCCAAATCAATATCCCGACAATCGAACCAATAATTTTCTAAGTACTCAGATTAGTCGCATTGGGGATGGTCTGGGAGTAAACTCGCTCCGAGGACGATGGTGGCGATGGCGCAATTAGCTTCATGCTCGAATAATGTCGCGGTAGTTGCTAGAAACTGCGCAATTCCCATTTCAACCCCCCCTGTGATGCAGGTGCTCTCGTTTCGTGCCAATGTTGCCGCAATCCAGCGTTTTAGGGTTTCGAGGAGCTCCCAGGCTGCTAATGCTACCGCTTTCGTTCGTGCCGTTCTGGCTAACGATGCTCCCGTTGCGCGAGATAGTTCTGATGAGGTGCGTAATTTCTGTTTCAATTCTGGTTCTGCGTTTCGGAAATTTTCGTATTGATAGGTTTCTGTGATTGATTGCAGAGTGGAATCAGGAGAAGCGTGTCGGTAATCTTGTTAGCTGGCGGCAAAGGCACTCGCATGGGCGTAAGCTTCTCTTCTGCCTAGACCCTGCAGTAATTCATCTTTGCATGAGGAGTTTGCAATTGCAGGGTTTAACTCTTTTCGCTATGAAATTTGCAGGCTAGTATGCCGAAGCAGTATCTACCTCTCGTGGGTCAACCGATTGCGCTTCACAGGTACTATCTCCAACCTAGCATTTTCTGTAGGCTTGTTTCGATCTCTCGTCTCTCTATTGGATTGATTTTTATCTTCATGATTCTGAGTTGTATGTGAACAGCTTCCTTTCTATGAAGTACTGGCATTAGAATGAGTCTCATACATCGTTCTAATGTTTCACTTTGATATTGGATTACTGTAATTTCATTCTGTACTTATGAGACGTATGAGAAGTACTGGGACTAGAATCTTGATAACTAGTGCTAGTACCATTACTAGTTTGAGAAGTTATTAAATGTTTTAGTATTGAGGCGTTTGTTACTGTAGCTTTCAGACGTTCGCTCTGATGGGAGAAGTTCTGGAGATAGTGGTGGTCTGCGATCCTTCGTACAGGGATATCTTCGAAGGTTTGTCTTCAAATGTCACTCTTTCTTAGGGTGTTGTTCGGTTGATGCATTTTCTGACATGAAAAGTAACTGCTGCAGAAGCTGCAAAGGACGTTGCTGTGCCTGTGAAGTTTGCTATTCCAGGGAAGGAAAGACAAGACTCTGTGCGAAGTGGCTTGAATGTACGATCTTTTCACTAATTGAAGATGGAAGTTATCGTTTGCAAGAATGTACTGTTACTACATCAGATCGGATTCACTAATAAATGAGTGCTATGCAGGAGATTGCGAGTTCTGCGAAGCTTGTGTGTGTTCACGACTCAGCTCGGCCTCTTGTACTAGCTGAAGACATCCGGAAGGTATTATCAACTCTCCTCTCCGATGCCATTTTCGTTAGTGATTATGCAGTAGTTATTGAACTTACAATTTTTCTGCTTCAGGTTCTGAAAGATGCTACACTCCATGGTGCTGCCGTTCTTGGAGTTCCCGTAAAGGCCACCATCAAAGAGGTAATTTCTTCACCTCTTCGCAAGTCAGCACTCATTACTGTCTACAGATACCGGTTTTGACGACGATGACCATCCTATAACAGGCAGCTCTTGATGGATTCGTAACCAAGACTCTCGACAGGAAGTATTTATGGGAGATGCAGACTCCTCAGGTACACACTCACAAATTTCCCTAATCAGAAAGATATTATCATTGTTCAATGTTGTTCTCTACTGACCTTTAAACAACGTGCGCCAGGTAATTGAACCAGAGCTGCTGAGAAGAGGCTTCGAGCTTGTAGAAAGGTAAACAACCCTTTGCAGAAAATGATTTGTCCTGATTCTTTGGTCAATTCGTAATGCCTAATTATTGGGCTTCGTCGTGAAATCAGAGAAAATCTTGAAGTCACAGATGACGTTTCCATCGTCGAGCACTTGAAGCACCCTGTCTTCATCACACAAGGCTCCTACACGAATCTCAAGGTGTGCTTTCTTACCTTTCTTTGAGATCGTGAAACTTGTTGATATATGTGCTTAAGAAGCCTTATGCTGGTGAAATCTTTATTATATGCAGGTCACGACTCCTGATGACTTATTAGTGGCTGAGAGGATACTGGCGATGAACGGTGTTTCTGTGGCCGTGAAAACGTGATTTCGAAAGCTGAACAAACCAACATTGGTTATCGGGCAAATGAATGTTCAGGTACTCGACGTGAGGTAGCCAGGTTGTCTTTGTAACTGACTCAACGGTGGCTTAGTATTATATGTATAACAAAACATGTAATACTTGAACTTACTGTAGTAATAGTTAGAGCTGGGCATGTAATACTTCACAGCTTGGTCCTTGCCAATTCTTTTTTGTATCAGTATTACTCTTGGTGGCTAAAGGGCCGGCATCTAGGGAGGCTGAAATCACTGGGATTCTTTTGCAAATCTCGGCCTTTGCTGTGGTGATTTCAGAGGGTGAAATTAGTCGATGAAACACATTGAAGTGTACTACATTGTTATGATTGAATATCCATTTCTCTTTGTAAAATCATTGAGCATATTACAATTACTTCATACATCATTTACCATTGACTACTACTTTTTGTTTTGTACAATTGCAACTTGAAATGAGCTTCTGGAGTTGTTTCTTGGGGTACTTAGGCACATACTTGAATAATGAAAAGATTTTTTTTTTTTTTTTTTTTTTTTTTTTTTTTTTTTTTTTTAAGTCTTTGGTGTGGAGTGGTTTCTTATGAGTTTCCAATTAGAACCCGAGGTTGAGATTGAATCTTTGTTTGAGCTTGGCATAATAATACCATACAATTTGGCAATCATTGAAGAATAGTAAGCAACCCATTCCACCTCTCCATGTATGGGGGATTTCTCAAATGCATGGGAATAGGTGCTCATACCTTATATAGAAAAGGACATGGTTACACCTCATCAAGCTTATAATCATAGGCAATAACTCAAAACTAGTGCTTCCTTGTAGTGTTGCCATGCACATACAAATATTTTTTAGTATTTAGTACTTTTGGGGTCATAAATACTTAGAAATTCAATATCTCAGGATTCATCGACATGTTTCGCGATTCGATCATTTTCCACATTTCTACAAAAAAATTCGCTCCAACAACACCTAATGCGCCCCAATCCAACCGCCGGTTTCCAAGATCATAGTGGCACTTGCAAATCAAAACAAAACAAAATACCAGGCTTAAATAGTAGACTAGTATGCCCTCGCAACGTTGCCACACCACTTGAATACTTTTATCATGCCCCTCTAGTTTTTTGTGCTAGATCTATAATTAGGTCATTTTTGTAATTTTTGGTGATTTCTGGACCAAAATTACTTGAAAATTTAATATCTCAAGATACACCGACCTATTTTGAGATCCCGAGGGTCTCGCCTACTGTTTCCATCAAGGATTAAAAGCAAGTAAACAAGTGAATACTTTTCCAAAATCCATTCTTTCCTAGTTTCAATAGCTTTATCCTTTTTGCAGTTGCTAGAATTCAAACAAGTGGTTCACTAAGGTGAGCAGTCACAGCACTCACAAACCCACACCATTAACGATGATCTTCTCCGGAAACGTGGTCACCGCCGAAATGAAAAGGAGAGTGTTGCCACGGTGGGTCCGCCATAGCCATTGAATTCTACCCATCTCTCTCCGTCCATCCCCGAATGCCGTCGCCACATTGCATTTTGAACTGC
The DNA here is from genome assembly GCA_037043015.1 of Bryum argenteum. Lineage (NCBI taxonomy): Eukaryota > Viridiplantae > Streptophyta > Bryopsida > Bryales > Bryaceae > Bryum > Bryum argenteum. The sequence goes on along the minus strand of CM073328.1, from coordinate 8,131,631 downwards.
AACAATTGTAACTAGGACAGTTCTTTCGCAAGAAATTAGGTTGCGGAGCAGCACACGATGGCGATCAGTCCCGTAGCATCGCTTACCTCTTCTCGTCACCTTCCTGGTACCACTTCCTCCTCTCTCACTTACTAGCCAAGTTCAACAGGATTGCTGGATACCCAATTGAAGAATTTGTACTTTCGCTCATGCTAATAGGATTGTTGTATAACCAATTCTAGAGTAAGCTAAATGCCACCGGCACCCACAACAGAATTTCATATTGTGTTCGCCCAATGGTAGCATATTACTGGCAATTGTGGAGAATTCTTGAGTACTGTGTGGTGGCATGATGTGATAACCATGAATTATGCTTGTATTTGAGGAATTGCGAATCTTATCATCGAGGCTTTTGGGCAAATATCGCATCAGTTGAGGATTTGACTTGTACTCAATTGCTAGCTTGTAGTTAATATTCGGAATTGACCGGAAGAGGCCCTAGAAATTAACGAGGTATCCATTGTCATATCGTAGTCAATCCTATTGAATGTACTTCATTCTGAAAGCTATTAGGAAGAGATCACTAAAAGCAATTGAAGGTCCGTGACGATTATGCAGGTTACTTGTCAGTTTTTTTAAGTGATAGCTCATTGGAAAGTTACGAAAACTCCATAACCCCATGTCTTATCACGATGAAGTTCACTGTCGTGATGTTTTTGTACCTCCAGTTCTGGTTTCGGTAGGACAGTAGATTGATGAAAGGCTGGGTTTAGGGTTCTTTTATCTGATTTACTTCTTATCACTTGATTTTAACCTAATTGAGCTACATTTTGCCAAGCTCTGAAAGGGAGTGGGCCTCTAACTGCAAGAGTTGAATCCAGTCGTAAATTGTCGAAGTAGGACTAGCCTTAAACCATGAGTATTCCGTCTGTCAAAATCTTATGGAAGCATTATGGACTGTATATGAAGTGCATTTGCATTTGATTATCCGATGTGGTTGGCAATGGAGTTTTGAGAGCAAGCTCGGTTTGTATGGCAATCAGGAGGAGGATGTGAGAACCAAGTGTCACCCAGATGGGTGGCGACTGCTGGTCCGAAGCGAGATCTGAGAAGCGTCTTTCTGTCGACGATGAAGTTCTGTCAACCATTAGTGGCCTTTCAGGCCGCTTCAATGCCCTTGCCCGTCACGGCCGCTTATGCCGAGGGACGGAATGGAAGCAGCAGTGGAGGTGCAGTCCTTGATGACAATAGCGCTGGATCTACTTCATTCGTGTGGTCGAACCCCAAGGTATGTAAATTTCTCACAAGTTTCATACGTTATGTTCTGGAGCTCCAATGCTAGAATTGCATGATTAATCTATCACAACAACTCTTTCATTGTGTAAATGCAATTTTAGGAGGTTCGCCAAGCTTTCATACTCTGCAGTTCTAATGCTGGAATCGCTTGAAGTATGTCTTTAGTTCTCTTTCATTCAATCTTAAGAGATCTGCAGACCTTCATGTTTTAGGTTCTACGACTAGAGTTTATAGAAGTGCAAGTATACTAGATTCTAGGAGGCCGCAACATCTTCTTATTACACTGCATCTCCAGAGGTTAGTTAGGATGCAAGTAGTCTAGTGTTCCATTAAACATGAGCGTTCCCTGTCCAACATCAAATTTCGGTTTTTACAACAAAGTAGGGCTTAATTGGCTGTCTGTATTATATATTGTACTCCAAGGAATTCACATACGGGTGCAAGCGAGCTAGTGTGTAATTCTCAATCACAACAGATCATGATGTTAGATGAAGTGGATATGTGGAGTGCGTTTGGGTTAATGAATGAGAGATGATTATTTGAGAGTTCTTTTTTCAAGCGATCAATGTATCAATAAACGGAAGTGTTTTCACTATTGTTGTTGACAGAGGCCCAGGATATGCGTGCTTGGCGGAGGTTTCGGTGGGCTCTACACTGCGCTGCGTCTTGAGTCGCTTATCTGGCCTCCAGACAAGAAACCTCAGGTGTGCACGCATTCTTATACATGATTTCCACGTCCAGTTGCCTGAGCTCGTTATTAAAACAGAAATTGACCAACATTTTTGTCGATGGCAGATTCTTCTCGTCGATCAGTCTGACCGCTTTGTCTTCAAGCCTCTATTGTATGAGCTTCTCTCAAAAGGTTAGACATACTCATCATCCACGTTGGCTGTTGCATTCTGACACTTTCCTTTATCAGTTTCTGTATAAGATCTTTGAAATAAGCATCTGAATATCCTTAAGTGCACAAAGCAGAAGCTAATACTCATTTTTCAGTTGCCTTGTTCGCATACGATCAATTGGGGTTCGAAAGTGTTGTTTACATCGTAAGTTATCACATTCTCACTCTTGAATCGTTGTGCAGAGGTTGAGTCATGGGAAGTTGCTCCGTCATTCAACGAACTGCTAGCTACAAGTGGCATTCAATTCCGTCAAGACACAGTAAAATCCATTCAACCGATGGATGCAGTGAACGGGACGCCTGCTGCAAGTCGAGATATCGGAGGATCAGTGTACCTCAGCAGTGGAACACAAGTGGATTACGACTGGTACACTCTTTCTCATCACACATGAATCTCATATCATAAAAACCTTTCTCACCATATCAGTAGTTATAATACCGGAGTCACTTATTGGATTCAGGTGCAAATTATTAACTTAACCTGGTCGGGGCCAGGCTGGTGTTAGCGCTGGGTTCGGAGCCTCGTATGAGCATTGTTCCTGGTGCCGAGGAGTTGGCCATTCCATTCAACACTCTCGAAGATGCATTGGTGAGTACTCAGCCTTCTAATCTCTCAAAGTTATATCTCACTATTGCAAATCCTCAAAGGAGGTTGAATCGTTTTGGATTGAACAGGAGGTAGAGGGAAGGTTGGTAGCGCTTGAACAAACTGCTTCAGAATTTGCGCCTGTGGAGATTGTCGTTGTGGGATCGGGCTACTGTGGAATCGAGCTCTCTGCTACTCTTGCTGAGAGGCTTGGCAAAAAGGGCCGTATCAAAGTGGTGGACATGGCATCTGATATTGTCGCCACTGCACCCGCTGGCAACAGGGAAGCAGCATCCAAGGTAAACCATTACACTACAAAGTGTTACTCACATGACATGTCCGTTTCGTAATGACTAGCTTGGAACTAGCTTAATGTTCAGTCTGAGACTGCTTTGAGCAAGTTTTTCTTTCAAGCAGTTTTGCTTTTAAGTAGTCGGTGATGAGTTTGGTTGGTGCATGGCAGGTTCTGGCATCGAGAGATGTGGAGTTAGTGTTGGGATACTCGGTGGCAAACATGAGTCCAGCAGAAGAGGGCTCAAAGCGAGTGCGTTTGGAGCTGCAACGCCCCTCGCAGCGTCCAAGCCGGCGAGCTCCTCCAGCCGAGGCCATGGAGGTAGACCTCGTGCTGTGGACTGCGGGCACCAAAGTGACAATCCCCGCTCCAGAGTCACAAAATGGTTATCAACCGTTTCCTTTGAATGGGCGTGGCCAAGCTGATACTGATGAGATGCTTCGAGTCAAAGGCCATCCCCGTATCTTTGCTCTTGGAGACTCGGCTGGTACTCGAGATGCCTCTGGACGAAGCTTTCCTACCACTGCACAGGTATCTTCACATCTCTGTGCTATTCCTTTGAACATTATAATGGTTGTGTTAAGAATAAAGTAACCTTCTTCAAAATTATGCAGTTCCTTCGCTGATTATAAAGTATTCAAATTCACATTCTTTTGAAGCAAGACGTGTTATACTCTTCAACGAAAAGAACAAATTTTCCACTTGTATCTACTTTTCTGGAGATGATTGCTGGAAATTGGCTGTTGAAATCAATTTCCTGTTTATTCTAGATTATTCTAGAGCACTGTTGGCGTTCATTGTTGGTTGCTAGTAGCTACACTTGCTTGAGTAACATGGCTTGTGGAGATTAAGCTGTATCGATACTCTGAGCTTGTTGTTATTATCTGTAGAAGATGTTAAAGAGTTATGGTATTTTTTTTTTTTTTCCATTCATTTCCAGAATGCTGCTGACTTTCTGTCTTCTTTCTGTTCCTGAAGGTTGCATTTCAGCAAGCTGACTATGCTGGCTGGAACTTGTGGGCTGCCATCAACAATCGCCCACTTCTACCTTTCAGGTATGTTCTATCAAACATCTGTATGTTTCAAACTCTACGTAGTACATGGCATATATTTACGAGTTCCATTCCTTCAATGTCCAGATACCAACACCTAGGTGAGATGATGACTCTGGGAACAAACGATGGAGCCGTTTCTGTGAGTTTCATCGAAGGCATCACTCTCGATGGCATTTTGGGTCACACAGGTATACCACTCACCTACTTTAAAACTATTCATGTACGAACTACTAAGAAAAAGGATAGATTGACCTAATCATATGTTGTTTTTTTTTTTGTTTCAATTGCAGCGAGGAAGCTTGCATATTTGTATCGGCTTCCAACAAATGAGCACAAAGCCAAGGTAGGCTTGAGCTGGCTAGCCAAGTCGACTGTGAGCACCGTTTCGTTCCTGCAGGAGACTATCAGCAATACTTTGATCGAGACTGCCGATGCAATTCTTAAGTAAAATATCTAATGCAGGATGAAGATTTTGTGTATCTTAATCGTTTCTTTTGTAAAGACCTTCACATACTGTTAATAGAAATCAGTGTATCTGGTACTGCAATTTATTTTATGGTTGGTTTTCGAAATGGTGTTATGCAATTGTTTTTCAAGTACTCGGGCTGTAGGATAGGTTCGATATCTCATTGGAAGTTTACTATTTTTTGATTAAATGTTTATCTGGTGGCTGTGATTGCGAATCTGGCATTTAACTAACCACGTCATATCTTAAAGATTGACTATCTGGTAAGATTCCTTTCTGGGTAGTATTAAAAACAAGAGAAATCAATACAAAGTTTAGGTTGACAAGTTTTTAACAGAGGGAGATTTGCTAACACCTACAAATCCTGAGCTAATTAAGTCTAGTTCATTAAGATTTTAGAGCTAATGTCATAAAAATCCTGAGCTAATTTGTGTCCGATTGTGAAAGTATATCATGACACCCGAAAATTGGATTGAATGTCTTCTGCCGACTTGCAATTATGTCGAGAGTTGATCTTCGTCTTCCCCACTCACTTGTGCAGCAAGTCCGTTCGATAACTGAGCAATAATCTCAGGCTTCATCTAAGTCGTAATTGCGTGAGGACATAGGAGTTTGTAGTTGGTGTTGTACATTCGGATTACGGACATTAAGAGGTGTGGGATCAAGTGCCCATATTCTTGGAGGAGGGGGAAGTGAAATCTTATAATGACCTTGAATTGACTCGGAATGAGGTGGAGATGTAGTGCAATTCGTCACTCCTCTATTGGTGTTACGGTCTACCTTTGTGGATGCCAACTGTCTTAGATACTCCTTTGAAAGAAAGCATAGAGGTGCAAAAAAGGTCCCCTCTGCATCAAAATTGATAAAAATTTTCTTTCTAATTGTGTTTATTTCTCTGCATCTCGTTCTGTTAATAACGTTGAAGCTCCTCCACGCACCCATTCCCAACCTAAACAATTGTTTCCAAGGGTGGAGAAGAGCAATGCCTAAATGAAAGATACCAGAACCAAGATCATGCTTACAATTTTGACTCCAAATGTACCAAAGAAAAGCAGAAACGAATCACATGCCAAAGTGTTTCTGAATCCGCACTTGAAGAAGAACCTGCTTCCTAATACCGGAAATTGAAAACAATTCCATGTAGAGATTGACTCTCTACTGGGAATAAAATAGTGTTCCTTATGCTGCATGTAATGTGGAATCAGGTTATGACATGCTTTGTTGAGTCATTGCCAGCTAGAGTCTCTGATGCTCTACCGTCTTTTGAAGAAAGTCAAGATTTAGTAGACGTTACAAGATTTGGTGTAGGTTCCTCATTTATGAGAAAATTGTGATGCACTTAACCCTTAAACGCCCATGGGGTCTAAAACGGGCAGCCCAAAATTGGATCACAGCATTTTTTGGACTTGGGCATCATGAATAGTGCACTTTTGAACTTGGGTACCATGAATGAACCAATCAATGATGAGCTTGCAACCTCCTACAAGGTTATGTACAACCCCAACCTACCTACCACAATCCTTTCAAACCATAAAATCATACATACAAATTGTGATTTGAATTGTGAAATTTCACTTTTTAAATGCATCACAAGACGGTGACGAGTTTGACATCAAAATATAAGTGAAAAGTTGATTACAATGAGAGCTACAGAGCAGGATTCTGTTGGAATCAAGCCCCTCGGGCTTGCTTGGGCGTTTAAGGGTTAAACATGTATAATTTAAATATCAAATGAGATGTTTACTAACAAAGTAAATCTTAGAACAACTAGGCTGTATTTTTAAGGATTTTATCCCTAAATATACTTTTTAAATTGCATGTTTCAATCATCCCCACTTTGAATTGCAGCATGCTTAACCCTTAAACGCCCAAGCAAGCCCGAGGGGCATGATTCCAACAGAATCTTCCCTGTAGCTCTCACTGTACTCAACATTTTACTTATATTTTGATGTCAAACTGGTCACCTTCTTCTGATGCATTCAAAAAGTGAAATTTCACAATTCAATTCACAATTTGTATGAATGATTTTGTGCTTTGAAAGGATTGTGGTAGGTAGGTTGGGGTTGTACATAACCTTGTAGGAGGTTGCAAGCTCATCATTGATTGGTCTATTCATGATGCCGAAGTTCAAAAAGTGCACTATTCATGATGCCCAAGTCCAAAAGATGTTGTGATCCAATTTTGGGTTGCCCATTTCAGACCCCATGGGCGTTTAAGGGTTAACCTAGCCTAAGACTCGCCGAGACTGCCAAAGACTACCCTCTTTTGATGCAAGGGGATAGTTTTCAAATTTTGACATACTTTCACGTATGTAATAGTAGGATGTAGTACCTAATTTCGATGTGTATATGTATATATGCCTTATACTCAAAGCATCTTCAATCTAAATTAAATTCTCATCACTAAAACTAGACTCTAAATAGACTTTATCCCAAGAAATAAACTTGAAATCCAAGGATATATAGCTCCTAAAAAAACGTCCATTTTTTTCACTTTTTTCATTGTAGGAACACCATTGCAAATTATCTAATACCAAAAGTATTTGAATAAAAAAATCTTCCAACTACAAAGTTGTTAGATACGATCTAAAGATCATAAATATGCACAAAAATTTATTTCACATAATTCGCTTGCAATGGTAAAACATGCCCCAGTTTTGAAAACTCAAAAACATAAGCTACCTTCACTAAAGTACATGCCATTAATTCATACTTCATTGTATATGTCTAAAATTTTTACCACACAAACTAAACTTGACTCAGGACACAACCCAAGTAATTCCATCAAAAACGGACTTTAAATGAAGAAGCTATACCTCTTCAAAGTTTCATCCAAAATGCAGAAAAACAACATTTATTGGTTAACTAATGAGATAGCGTGCATTTCCCTAAAAGTGATTCCTTCCGCCATTGGCCCACTTATCAATCAAAATTTAAGTTTTTAAACATCATACCTACCGACATGCTTGCCAAGGTGCATGAATTGTTCTCCCTTCCTTGTGATTTCCAAGACAACTTCCATGATAGAGAGCAAAAGAATTAAAAAAACATGAAGTCAATGTATATCCAAAGAAGCAAAAGATCATTCAATGATGAATAAAAGGACAACAATCTAAAAAGGCACACATAGCCTATGAACTCAAAAAGGCACACATAGCCTATGAATTCAAAAAGGCATATACATTCATGTACCTTGAGAGTGCACTACTATGATCATGTATTTAGAGAATGTACTGACATAGAGTGCATTATAGCAAACACATTCATGTACCCTGAAAGTGCATTTACCACCAAAATGCCATATCGACCTTTTAGAATGTGATTAGGGCCATGCAATTTAATTTGCATATTGTAATCCCCTAAAGTGGACTGGATGGAGCCCAGATTGATTGCGGTCGTTTTGGGTTTGGTCAGCCTCTAGTTTATTATAATATTTTAGCTCAAGTTGAAACCTTTTGCACGTTGTAGATATTTCTCATACCTTTCTGAAAAGTCATTGCTTGCTTCTAAATTCCTCATACTTTAGAAGATAATCATTGTCAAAGTTTGAAGACACTATTCAAAATCTGCCCCCAAACCGCGGGATATGCTCATCTAATCTCAACATCTGCCTAAAATCAATTAAATTACAAGAAACTTCAAGAATTTCACTAGAAATTGAGAATTTATTTTTTCGGTTTCAAAGTTAACTTCTGAATATGTTAACCCTTGAATTTCCTTGTGTGTATTTGGAGCTTGAAAACCTCGGTTTTACCTCTATGTACTCTCAAGAGTGTGATACATGTTTTCTAACTTATTGTAGACTACTGACTATAAGATCTTATAAATAAGCCTTTATTTAGTCACTCGTTCAAGAATTGATTGTTGAATGTTTATCATTTGCAAGATTATAACACCCAAATTATTTCTACTGAAATCTTCAAAAACTTTGAAGCTTGCTCTTATAAAGTACATGAGGGTTGCCGTTGTAGAATTGGTAGACATTTTGACTTAGAGCCCTTTGGAACTCAGAAAGTGATTCATGTATTGACGTTTCTAAAAAACAAAAAATTCAAAATAATCTCAACAATAAAAAGTTATTTTTTTCTCGCCTTCTAGGGTGTGAAAACTAGAATTTGCGTTCAATAAATGTAAAGTTGGAATTCGACTTTGCAATTTGTTGCAACCACACCTTGTAGTACAAGGAACACTGAGTAAAAATCTTAGGCAAAAAATATAGATTTTAACACCTTCATATAGGATGCCCGAAACTACAAAAGGTTGATTTGGCTTTTAAGGATAGTGAGGGGTTCATAAGGTTTGAAGGCATGATCTCACCATTGGATTTTCAATCCAATTATTCCTCACATTCTATTTTTATTGTCAAAGATTGACTTCTGTAATTGAATTTCAGCATACCTCCATGTGAACAATCAAGCATTTCTTTAGGTTTTTATAGGTTGCATAAGGATAATATTTGTATGGATGTGTTCCTAACTCACCTAGGAACAAGAATTTGAAGAGCCACATATTAGATTTTTTACCAAAAGGTTAGTTTGGCCCTCAAAAAACCACCTACCCTTTCTGCAACATGGAAAAATAACTTTTCCTCCAACTTCAAACATTATGATCTCACAATCAGTAAAGAATTTGAATTTGAAATTTAAGGTTTGGGTGCATAGGGTCTAGTTTTGGACTACTTTTCCTTTGTAAAATTTTTGGCAGTTTTCACCGTTGCAAGGCTACTTTAAGAGTCAATAATTTTTTGATGGTGCAAGGGTGTAAATGAGATGAAGGTAAACAACTTTCTAGTTGATGAATTTTTGTTGGTTTGTTGGTAGAATTTCCACACTAAAGTGAAAATGATGAAATTTCGAAGTTAGGTTTTAGGACTAATACATTATGATCTCCCAATCTATGAGGTCTCGTGACTCACAATTTGGTCCAGATGACCCACAACAAGTCTATTACAAGTTTGTACAGTTGAGATCTTGATATCTTATCTTCATTTTCATCTATGACAATGTTTATGGAATTGTGGTTTTTGGCTCAAAATAGGCAAGGACATCTTGGGGTTTGAAACTTAGACCATGTTCCTCTCGTTATTTTGCAAAAAGATCACACTTGTGCAAAAACAATTCATGAAAAACTACATTTGACCTTACATAAATGGCTTGCAATGGTAAAACATGCCAATTGTTTGAAAACCCAAAAACAAAAGTTGTTTTCACTAAAATATATGACATTTATTCATACTTTATTGTATGGGCCTGCAATCTTTACCACACAAACTAGAATTATTTTGTAACCCAATTTAAGCGATTTTTTTCAAAATGAAGTCCAAATGAAAAAGGTATGGCTCTTCATAGATTATGCCCGTCGTTCAAATTGTTGTTTTTCGACACTAGGGACATTTGGGGGTTAAGAAGATGTGGCAATGCCGCAAGGGCATACTTCTATTATTCAAGATAAGTAGTTTGTTATGTTTTGAACGTAACGTTATGATCTCAGACACTGCCGGTAGGATTGGGACTTAAAAGGTGTCGTTGAAGGGGGTTAATTTTGGAAAACAATCCGACCGCGATTCCGGTCAACGCATCTTGAGATATTGAATCTCGAAGTATTTGTCGTCCCAAAAATACTAGACAAAATTTGTATGAGCATGGCAATGCCGCGAGGGCGTACTAATCCATTAATTAAAGCAAGTAGTTTGTTTTGTTTTGTTTTAATTTGGAAGCGATATTATGATCTTGGGAACCGTCGATCAGATTGGCATGCATAGAGTGTCGTTGCAAGCAGATTTATTGAAGAAATAAAATCGATGATTGGATCGCGAAACGAGTGAACAGATCCTAAGATATTGAGTTTTGAAGTATTTATGGCCCCCAAATCACCAAAAATTTGACAATATATCCATAGCGACGCTACATGCCATACTAATCTATTATTTTAAGGCAAGCAATTTTGTTTTTTTTTTTTTTTTTTTTTTTTTTTTTTTTGTTTTGTTTTGTTTTGTTTTGTTTGTTTGTTTTGCAAATGATATTACGATCTTGGAAAGGTTGTTCGGACAGGAACGTATGAGGTGTCGTTGGAAGGAAGTTTTTTTGTAGAGTTTTGGAGAACAATCGGATCGCAATTCCGGTCAACAAATCTTGATATATTGAATTTCTAAGTATATATGGCCCTAAAAACATTGAAAATGATTTGATTTAGTGTGGCAATGTCAAAAGGACATGTTTGTCTATCATGTAAGGCAGCTAAGGCAGGACTAGCGTTGGCTTCGTGGCTAGGGCTCATTGCCCCCACTAAGGAGGTCATGGATTCTATTCCTCATGTGAGCGTGGTGCTCACCTCCTTAGTCCACCAAACTATGGTGGGAGGTTCTTGAACCTTGTTGAATGGGTACCTTAAATCCCTTTGGGGGATACCATGTTGAGTATCTCAAAGGCACTAGTGTCTAGCTACGAACTAGTATAGTGTACAAAGCGGTAGGGGTTTGTAGTTCTGCCATTGGTGTGATGACCTTTGGGCATACATCCAGGGATAGGTCAAACGAACACTCTATTTACGTCGGCTTCTAAATAAGTTGGAGTTTCTCTTCTTCTTCTTCTTGTAAGACAAGTAGTTCATTTTGCGAGTGACATTATGATCTCGGGCATTGCCGGTCGGATTGGAGCGCATGAGGTATTGTTAAAAAAAAGTTTGTTGGTAGAGCTGTGGGCAATGATTGGATTGTTTTTCCGACTGACAGATCCCTAGATATTGAAATTTCAAGTATTTATGGCTCCAAAACTATTGGAAATTATGTGTAAGAGTCTGGTAATGCCGCGAGGGAGTACTAGTACACATAGACACAAATATATATAGGAGACTAGACCCAACTAAGATCATAGGTTTATGAAATTTGGAAGTGGAACTCATAGGTTTGTGCTGATCTACGAAAATTATTCTTTTCAAAGTATGATGAATGCTAAATCACTCAATTTTCAATTGTACAACCATGTAATAGACTTCTTGTAAATGTAGCGATTCAAATCTGACGTCATGAGACCTCTGACAACAGGTGCTAAGCTAATATTTAACTAATCAATGTACTAATCAACTGAGAAGAATACAATCACAAACCAAAAAAGCAAGAAAACTTAGTACGAAGAGTTAGTACTAGTACAATATGATCTGGCAATCCATGAGGTCTCAAATTCAATCAAAATACAAGAACACTTCTACAAATTGAATAACTTACATTCATTCACACGATGATACTTGAAAGAGAAACCGACGATGTAAAGTAGGGTAAAAATAATGTTAGGGATTAAGAAGGACATTCAAGTTTTTTTTGAAGAGGTACAAAATCATGGGTTCATTTTTCCCCCCTCCAATAATAGTAAGAGTGTGAGTAATAAAGTGACAAAGCTAACTAGGGACTGTACTAGAGCACTTTTTTTATGAAAAAGAATCCGCTTTAGAAAAAGTAACTGGTGGAAAAGAGGAGCTTCTTTTGGTGTGTCTGACAAAAAGCTCCCCAATTCTTTCTATTGATGGAGAGGCTCCCACATGCCAATTCTGGCAAAAGCTGAACCCCTCAATGAACGAGGGCCCCCTCTCCCTTTCTTTTCCCTCTTTTTATTTGATCCTTGATGCAAAATTGCCTAAATTATCACCGCCTTTGTATTTGAGAACCAAAAAAGTATAATCTGAAAATTTTAATGAAGATCCAACCGTAGGATCCTGAATTTAACTTGATACTCTCCTCGTGCGTCGAATTTGAACCGTTGATTGATTGTTTTCTTTTTCATTTGTGAGATTAGAACAGTCAAAGTTGGCTGAATTTTGTTCTTGCAAGAACCCTCAAATCTCGTTACTGATTCTAACAACCTGGATTTGAATAATTTAAATGATACAAGGCAATTTGGGAAAAACAGAAAAAACTGCAAATAGCCACAGAAAATTTGGAAGTTTGTATGGAAAGTAATTGTTGCAAGAATACATCAGAAACTAAAGGTAGAAAAACTGCCCGGCAAAGTTTTTTGGAGTTTCTTTTTCTTTTGGTACATGAACATTCTTTTTTTTGGGGTGAGGAACAGATTGCCATTAAGAGAGAGAGAGCACAGAGGGCGTGATTAAGGGGATCATGTGGCAACAAGCAACCGATCGTCGGAACGGGCCAGAAAAGAAAAAACAATACCCCGTAAACACTCAGATGCACTCGTGATCTCTTTAAAGCAACCCAGCCCACTGCAAAAGCCAACACTGCACTGGTCCCCCACCTCAGAAACCAACACTGGCCAGAGCCACTGACCCTGCCTCACTGTTCAATTGCATTCACCAGCAAAAAGCTCTCTCTCGTATCACTATCACCCACAAACGCAAAAAGCCTACCTCCCTTTTCCACAACATACATCACATCACCCCTACTCACTCCTCCCCTTCAATTCATCACCGCATGCAAGCATTGTATCACTAGTTTTGAGCTCCACCCACAATTTTCAGCGCTGTTTTTGTTGTTGGCGAGCTCACTCTGATTTCAACGATACCAGATAACGCGTGCTTGCGACACCGAATGCGAAAGTTTCTGAGGTTTCCAGCTCCTGGAGGTAGTTGCACCCACAATTTTTGTTGCTGTTATTGTTGCTCGCGAGCTCGTTCTGAGTTCAACGATACCAAAGAACGCGTGCTATTTCGACACCATACGCGAAAGTTACTGAGGATTGTGTCACTCGTTTGAGTGGTTGCAGGCGCACCTGAAGCTCATTCTGATTTCAACGGGTGCTTTCGACACTGGATGCGGAAGGAGCTCTCAGGTAGGCGAGCCCACTATTTTTGATGCCGTTTTTGTTGTTGGTGAGTGAGTGAGCTCGTGGGGATTCCAACGAAATGCATGAGATGGAGCAAGTTGCTGAGTTTTGCACCCCACGTGATTTTGACGGTGCTTTCTTGTTAGTGAGCGCGAGCGCATTCCAACGGATCCAAGAACCGCACAATTTGGACTCCGATTGCAAAAGTTGCTAATTGGAACGTTTGATTTTGCTGCAGAGAATGTAGACTCTGGCTAGGGTTTAGGGTTTCATGTGATGGCACAGATGTGGATAACGCGATTGGGTATCAAGGGGCACGAGGCAAAACCAGAAGTCCAACCTCCAGTGATATTAAAATGGGATATATGGGGCTCTCTCCCGGACGATGTTCTCGACAGAGTGATAGCGCGAATGCCACTCGCCACGCTCATTCGCATGCAGATGGTGTGCAAGAAGTGGCGGATCAAGCTCCGAACTGCAAGTTTTATTCGCTTGTATGAGTCTGAGTTTGAGCGTCCTCGCACTGAGTGGTTCCTTACGTTCGGGAACCAGAAGACCGGCACTGTTTGCTTCGCTTATGATGTGCATCTGTCGAAATGGCACACGCTTCCGTTAGGGTTCCTGCCCTTTGAGCTTACGAATCGGAGTCCGCTTGCTGCCGCTGATGGGCTTATTTGTCTGGGCGCTGGCTGGAACCGCGGGAACATGCCCTCCAAGCTCGTCATCTGCAACCCCGTCTCCAGGTCAGGCTCATGCTCATTCCTCTCCATCAATTTCTATACTAATTGCTCAACAGTTGCCAGTTCTGTTGTAGTGTGCGGGTTGTCATTTTACAGGAGATCTTCTTTGGCTCCTTGCCCATTTTTGAAGCAAGTTCTGAGGTTGTGCTCGTTCATTTATATGTAGCACTATTCGTACTGGACCGCAAAGGATTCTCAAGAACGTACAGTATCATAGATTCTTCATCGTAGAACATTCGCTTCACCGTTGCAACTGATGTCCATGGCGCATGTGGACGTTTTTGACATTCTTAGCTAATTGCACCTTATTAAGATGACGGTCATCTGTAGGTTAGGCTCATTTCGCTGTAGCAATATTGCACTAATTGCTCAACAGCCACATGTAGCGCCAGTTTTGTTGTAGTGTTGAGGAATGAGGATGCTTTTGAAGGGTTGAGTGTGGCCATTTTAGAGGTGCTCTTCGGGCCCTGTGTTTTTAGCAGTTCTGAGGTCATGCTCGTTTCCTTTACATAGTAGCCATATGTAGCACCATTCTTACTGTAGCGCAGAGGATTCTTTCATCATAGAACACTCGCTTCACTGTAGGAACTCCTACTCATTTCCATGTGGACGTTCTTGACATCCTTAGCTAATTGCTCCCTTTCGTAACATGACAGTCGTCTGTAGCACCGTTCTTATTGTTGTAGTGTTGAGGATGCTATCGAATAATTAGAAGCGGTATGAGGGTGGCCCTTGCCCTTTTTATATAGCAAGTTCAGGGATCATGCTCGGATTCATTATATAATAGTCATGTGCAGGACCCAGCGCAAAGGACTTTTGGCTCTGTATGGGTTAAGAGCACATCAGAGATTCTTACCACTATAGAAGCATCGCAAGAAGTTCGCTGTATGTTTGCATGCACTTCTAGCAAGTGTTGTTGTATTTAGCACATCGAAGCAGACAACAGTTTAGCATCTTTAGCACCATTATTGCTGTAGTAAGTGTTGAGGATGCTTGACACCACTATCAGAGAGTTCTGCAATTGCCATCCTACAACAGCCCCTTCAATATCTTCGCCTCCTTGCCCTTTTTGATTGCGAATCTTACGTCTTCACCATACAACAGTCATCTGTAGCACCATTTCTATCGTAGCGCAAAGAATCTTCAGAGCGAAAGGACAGGCAATGTGGTTCAAACTTCGCTGTCATATTGTCTTTTTTAAGAACAAGTCCTACGGTTGATCTCGTTTTTACAATAGAACTGTCATTTTGCTTTTCGTAAAGAACATGTCGGATATATTTGTGATGATTCTCGGTTGGCCAGAAATGTGCTGTGGAACCTTTTTGGTTCGAAGCGTTCACCTAGGAGAATCCTCTAAAGATTGTTTGGACTGAGCTTGCAGGTTTTGGCGAGACGTGGCGCTACCACCGCAACTGGATCCAGCCATAAGCTTACTGAGCGTGGCAGGGCTAGTGGTGAACAGATTCGCCGCAACATACAAACTGATAGTGGTGGGGGAGATTCGGAGAACAGAAACACTCACAGGCAACGAAATTAAGCTGCTTATCGCCTACATTTTCGACTCCGTCACGCAGCTCTGGAAGGCGTACGAGACCGAGCTGGACCCTCTGGACTCGTTCGCGTCCTTCTTAGCCAGCCGGTTCGGCATTCTCGTGGGCCACTCCATCCGCGCAGTCCTCTGCTCGGTAGTCTGCGAGGACAATCTCTACTGCTTGACAGCTCGCCCTTTTCAGCTGCACGCTTTCAACGTGGTAAGCGAGGGGTGGAACAGGGTGAAGATTTCCTTACCTGCCGAGATCAGTGGCCCGAGTCTGGTAGCTCGTCCCGGGCGCTTGTTCCTGGTGGGAGCGTATCGCCATAACCAGCACGACAAGGGCAACAACATTGGCATCTGGGAGCTCGATCGAGAAACCAGAAGATGGACTGTGGTGGATGTACTTCTCGAAGCCATGCAAAGCTCCCATGCGAAGAAGAGCCCTCCCCGGGGAGAGACGGTCGGCAAAGAGGATGTTGTGCTTTTCGTCAAGTGGGCCACCCGATTCTTGGCGTACAATGTGAGCAAGAAGTCGTGGCTGTGGCTGCCTGTGTGCATCCCTAGCGCCCAAGGCTCCCAGCCTTACCACAATGGCTACCTCTTCAGCCCCAGCCTCCTGCTACCTTGACCATTTTTCAACACTCTAAATCATCTGCTATTAATTTGAGGCTACTACTGCAGAGGAGATTCTTGAAGGTATGATATAGTAGTAGCAGTTGTTTGTTGGAGGTACAGGTACATTTTTATTTTATCATTCAACTGAGGGCGGGCGAACTGGGTTGGTAGATTATAAGTTAGTTACTGTCAATATTTTGTATGTATCATGCAAGCAATGGGCATGTTATGCCTGACAATATTTTTTTCATTTCTCGTAGCCAGGGTAGCTTCCTCTGTTGTTAAAAAGCTTGTTACAGCTCAGGGAGATGTTTAGATTCTTTTCATGATGATTTCAATGAAGTTCCTTGAGCGGCTCTGAGTGGCAGGTTTTAGCTGCTCCAGTTTTTCTTTTACAGGCTGTTTTCCCTGCTTGTCGCTCGTATTTATTTCAATAGATGCAGTTGTCAATATGTTTTGGTGGTTGTGAGTCGAAGGAAAATTACAGCAAGCAATGCTTTGCTTTCTTCGGCATCACAAATCTATAGGCCCTTTGGAAATTGGGTGTGATATTTCACAAACTTATGTGATGGTTCTCTTCCATAGCTTCAAAGGTCTAATGTTCGTGCTTTTCATAATGTAAATGAGGTTTCCAATTTTTGTTTTCGGGACTCATCTTCCGTGCTCCATTACAACTGTAGCAGTGACAGTAATCGTGTGCACAAATGCAAGGTTTTTAGGGCTGGCTACAGCCCTCAGGAGCCTCTCATTTTCTTTAAGAGACTCGGAATTTCGGCCGAGAAGGCTCTGAAGTTCGTTGTTACGAGATGGAATTGAAATCAAGTGGTTTGATCTACTTTTGTTGAATTCCACGTTTTGCTTTGTCTGGCTCGCTCTCTCTCTCCCTCTCTCTTTCACTTTGTAACTCTGTCAGTGGAAGGTGCACATGCGGTAGGGGTGATCAACTAGCAAAAGCAACCAACACGATCCATGTGGTAAGCTGCTTTCATTTTCTATCGTCCTTGTCAGACTTCTAGCATTCATGCATTAGATGCAACGTTTGATTCCCTTGGTTGGGATAGGGTCAATTACATTCATGGTGATTGAGGTGTAGAACCGATTTTCGTGGGCACAGAACTATCTTCGCGAAAGATGGAGGTCAAGCATTGCAAAGCTCAGCATGAGGTTCTCGTGACCTTTCTTCGGTACACTCTATGTCTATAGCGGCCTTGGAATCGACCTTTTCTGTCATACTGGAACGATGGTACAGAGCGTCGTGCCAACCTTTACGGATTCCTTGCGCGAGGAGTGTTACAAGCCGACATCGCCGTTGCAAGCGGCTCTCTTGCATGCCAAGTGGTCCGGAGCATTTACCGACATTTTGAGGGAGATTCTGTGGTGCGTATCCGTGGTGTCCCAAGAGCGTCTTCCATAAAAGACAAATCAGCCCCCGAACTCAAAGATTTTCCAGGGGAAGCTAGATGGACAATACTTGCTGAAGATAGCATAACAACAAGATTGGCAAGATCTGATGCTTGAGATCAAGGACTGGAAGAGGGATCATGCATGCGGTGTTGAAAGTGTGGCAATGTCTATGGGCGCAATGATACTAGATGTTGTCTTGCCAATCAGCTGACTGAAAAGAGACTCTGACCACTTGTACTTGGTTTGGAGTTTCGACCCACGATCTTTTGGTTGTGAATCCTGGTCAGTTCTTGGGCTCAGGTTCTTTCGGTGGCGTTACGAAGCGGACGTGGGTAGGAATTGAGTACGCTCAGATAATTTTTAATCAATTTTTAATCTTGGTATGTTGTGTTCTTTAGACGTTGAGACGAAGGTGTTAGGGAAACTCTCAACCACCCTCACATTGTCAAAGTGTATGTGTGCTCCAAGAACTGAATACTCTTGGATTTGATGTCAATAGATGAGGCGAAGGCGCTAGCGAAACTCTCAACCACCCTCACATTGTCAAAGTGTATGTGTGCTCCAAGAACTCAATGCTCTTGGATTTGATGTCAAAAGATTTACACAAGTTCATGAAAGCTTGGATGAAAAGAGGGGGGAGAGTATATGGAAGAGAACAACCTTTCTTCCTCTCTGCAGCATTGTTCTTGATGCCCCAAATTGTATATGTTGTCAACTATTCCCACTCTTAGGGAATGGTTCATCGGGAACTCAATTCTTGTGAACTTGATGATTCCTAATTTGGAGGATGGGTTTGTGTTTGCAAAGGCAACTGATTTTGGCCTAGCCAAAATAAAGCATGAGATGACACCGTACTCGCACCTTACATAAAGTATGGGTACGAGGAGATACATGGCACTTGAGATATTTGAATCCAACATATTTGGTAACCATCTAGAGCATGCCTATCCAATGAAAGTTGATGTATATAGCTTTTAAATTATGAGCTATGAGATTCTCACAAGAGAGAAACCTTACAATGATGTGTCGTCGGGAGAATGGAGTTTGTTGTATTCAAAATTGACTTGTTCAATTTCTCTACGACCAAAACAACCTTTTTATTGTCCTATAGCCTTGGTTTCTTTGATTTGTGTGTGTTGGCATGGGGATCGAGGAGAGTGACCCGCATTTGCAATTGTGTGTCAAGTGTTGAAATACTTGAAGGGCATATGATAGAAAGTTACACAAACACACATCTCTTACATATTGAGGTTGGATGCCCTTTATATATCTCAACACTCAACAGTTATCTGCAAATTAAGTCGCTCTTGTGGGTCTCCATGCCAACACAAAGAGATTAAAGAAACCAAGGTTGTTTGATAACTTAAAGGTAGTTTAGGTTGTAGAGGAATTAAGGCGGTCAACTTCAAGTCGGATGAACACAATGGCATGTTGCAGTAAGGTTCCTTTCTAATGAGAATGTTATAGCAAATGACCCAAAAGTTGTACACATTAGCTTTCATTGGATGGTCAACATCTTTGTTGTCTCCAAATATTTCAAGAGCCATGTATCTCCTCGTATCCATATTGGGTGTGTATTACTTTGACTAGAGTAAAATCAACTATCACAAATCTGTCATTTACTATGTCTACAAGAATGTTTGATGACTTGAGGTCCCGATGAACCAAGAGTGAGAAAAGCTCATAGCTCGAGCATCAAGTCCAATGCTTTGGCGAGGGAGAAAGGCTCATCTCTTGCCCATTCATGCATTCATGCTTTCATAAACTTGTGTAAATCTGTTGACATCAAATTCAAGAGGACTGAGGTCCCAGAGCGAACATACACTTTGATAATGTGAGGGTGGTTGATTTCTGCCAACGTCTTCGTTTGAATACGCATAGAACTCGGCCCACCGGAACCAAACACCTTCAGGGCATACTCGATCCCCAACCACATACTTTTCGTAACGGCACCAAAAACACTTGAGCCGACTAGAGCTCACAACCAAAGTATCAAAACTCCAGCGTCACATATCGATAGTTGGCACGAGTTTCTGTGCCATCGATTTTCCAATATGACAAAGGAAGTTGATCCCGAGGCCCCCCAAAAATGAAGAGTGTCCCGAATAAAGGTCACTAGAACCTCATGCTGAGCTTTACAATGCTTGACCTCAAGCTCAACCTTCACATAGACAGATCGGTTTTCTATGTCAATCTCCGGGATTAAAAATTGATGCGATTGACCCTATCCTCATCAAACATGCATGTGTGCTAGAAGTTCACAAGAACGACGTTGAGTGAAAGTAGCTCACCAAATGGACCGTGTTCATCACTTTTGCTGATCGATCACTCCTACCTAAAAGAGCAGCACATGCACCTTCCTCTGATGGAGTTAGAGAGAGAGAGCCAGAAGAGCATCCACGACGAAGGAAAAGCGGGGAATTCAACATAAGCATATGGATGACTACCTAGATCTTAAATCCCATCTCATGACAACAAGCTTTAGAGCTGTCTTTGCCAATAACCAGATCTACTTTGAAGGAAGTGAGAGGCTCCTGAAGGCTCTAGCTAACCCTAGAGACCTTGGCGACAACTTCGTTTGTGCACACCGTTCCCATTACTGCTACAGTGATATCGTTACTAACTCTCTGTATTTCTTGCAATTAAGTTTGCCAAAGTACGAGAATATCCTCCTATTTTCAAATTTGTAATACATATTTATACTTAGGCCTATATGCACTGGTAAAATATCTCTTGTACGTACACACAAGTACTTAAGACCAAATTAATTCAAATCTGTAGATATATGCTAAACATTCTTGACACAAATACAAAATATTCCTTGTATTTTAATGATGATGGAGCAACTTGGCGGTCATACTAATTACCATGCTCCAAAAAACAACACGGAACACAATTTTTATAGGGTTTGCCTTCATGGAGGGTTGCCATTCAAGCATGCAAAACGCTATACACCTTCAAGGCACACATCCCCAATTCCATTAAAATGGCGTTATGCCGCTAAAATGGCACACCTTAACTTTCTGAACTGCAGTTCAAAAACCATGTGATATTACAGAATTTGAAGGTGATATTATGGAAAATGAGTGACAATGTATATAAAGGAGTGATATTATTAAAAAAATTGTGATATAACATAATACACCACTCCTTGTGAGCGCATATGTAAGATTTGGTGTGACAAAATGGCACATGGCATAGTGCCATTTTAACGGAATTAAGGTTACACTAAAAATCCACTACGCACCCGTTCTCCTAGCTAGTGTTGTAAACATATTGAGGGCCCTTGATCCCAGAAAGCACACAGAAGAGAGGCTGTTTTCAGTGACAATATTGAGAGCCAGAGTGGCCATGCTTTCAAAGAAATTCATTTGAGGAAAATAGTGGGACATGAATCAGTTGACTTGGCACACTTCGTACTCACAGAAACCCCGATTATTGGGTGAGGCAAAGCACCTTCTGCTTCAAGTTCGTTTCAATGACATGACCTGAGTACAAAAATCGGTTGCTTTACAACCATGAAGCAGACGACATCTGGGTTTACGCCTCTGTAATAAAGGATACGAAGAACTATGAACAGCTGATCAGAAGAACATGAGTCCTGAGAACGAGAATCGGAAATCACACTCACACATCATGATCAAGTGAACAATAGACAGTCCTTTGAAGCCATGGAAGCAAACGATCTCCCGGCGACCACAACAATCGTGTCTACAAATGTAAGCAAACCTCCTTTTCAATTATTTCATATCTCTTGAACTTGGTTTTTCTATATCTTAATGTGGCATTTATTACTAAAATGTAGTATAATATTCAAACTTGCTTTTATAGATTGTTTTCTTAGCTACTTACATTTGTCAAGAAATTCAAACATGAAGGCTGATGACTTAATCTTGAACGCATTTAATTTGTTGTAAATACGACATTTTAGTTTACCATAGTTTTAAATTACTTTTTAAAACTCCCAAGTACATGATTACACACATAAGTGTCATATCATGAGTTTGGGAGATAGTAATAAAATCTAGCTGTTATGATATATATAATAAGACAAATATATTATTTATAGGTCTTCTTTAGGAGAAGCATAATACATGATCTAACTTTGTCGCAAGTTGAAATACTTTACAATAAATATTAGATTGATGAGATTTAGTTACTCATTGTAACTTGATGTACCATTATAGTTTGATTCCAACAAGAAAGTGTTTTTTTACATGGAGCTTACTTCAATAGCTCAAATTCAATAAGGTAGCAATAATTCTATAATAGTAGTACATAATCATGTGTATTGATAACTAAGTGTAGTATTTCTTTGCAAAGAAATAGATTTGTCCTAGCAAGTATAATACAAGTAACAAACTGTTGATGATGTTGTATGATGAATAGTTGTTGGATCCCTCAACTTTTCCACCACCATTAGAATCAAACATTGTTCCTCTTGTCTTAAATTTATTTTGGTCTCAAAGTGATATAAGTATAAGTACTTGAATGTCCATTTCTAGTTTCACATGCAAACAACAATGCATGTTGTGCCCTGACTCATGTCTTGACAAATAAGTACATTGCAACGCTTAAATAAAGTTGCTTTGTTAACGATTTCATTGCACTCTAAGACCACAAGCCCTCAATCTTGCAAATGGCTTATCAACTATAGCTTCATCATTTAATAAAATGGCTGATATTTCAGTATAAGCATCCTCATCTATACTTTGAGTAACATAGTGCAATGAACTAATCAAAAACAATGTGAATACCGCATGGCAATTTCACATTTAATCTACAATTATGATTCTTGTGATACATCAAATTTGCATCTGTTTATCACACAATAGAGCATTTGTTAACCAAAAAAACAACTTCATGTGAAGATGCAATCTGTCGAGGTTTGTGACGATACATATCTGAAAGGTTCAAAGTGATAATTACACAATGCTAGATTGTATCTTGATGTGCATTGCAGGGTATTTTTTTTACTTAAAATGCATGCCACAAGTTCATACTATCTTATGGATAGGCAAATTTCCCCACACAAACTAAACTTTATTCCCTACAAATCTCGCCAAAAACAAACTTTTTAGATGAAGTAGTTATGGCTCGTCCAAGTTTTTGTGCTCCTCATCCAAAATGTCAGTTTTTAACACCAAGAATGTATAAGGATCAACTTCAAGAAAGCTTCGAGCTTTACAAGCTATTATTTATATTTCTTATATTTGATAAGGTTTCAAAGAAAGCACCTTTTGTAGATTACTCTATCCATAGTTACCGTAACTAGAAAAATATCTACAATGTCCATAAATTTTTATTTTTTCTATACTTTCAAAATCTAAAAACCTATTTGGTCATTTGCATAAGCGACACATATATTAGTCTTAGTCAAGGTCTCATCATCCAAGTGCAATTAAAGTAAATATACAATGTGCTTGTCAAAGTGGGCAAACTAATGAGACAAGAGACTCCAAATTCCAACTCTAAAATGGGACCAAGGACCTCAAACTACCAAGACCTAAAACCCAAAACTCCTAAAGTAAATGTCTAAAACTTCTCTATTTGCTAAGAGTCGTTTCACACATGGACACTTGCGAGCAATAAACGGAAGGGAAAGGGATGTGATTGATTGTCTTTTTTAGTTTTAGTTGTTCAGGGTTTTGCACTTTAGGGAACTGCGGCTTGGTGAAACACTGCATTGTCTACCACTCCCCCTAGAAGTAGTACCCAACTTTGAGTTCTCGTGGACAAGTTCCCAAACTCGTTCACTCAACAACTCTTGACAACAATCACTAGAGAAGTTTTGAACTTGATAAACTCTCAAACTTTAGAGCTAAATTATTCATATTCTTCAAAGAATATTAGGTTACATGTGTGAAACCATTGAGTTTACAAAGAAGATGAAGGATTTCATCCACAATCCCATGGACGTGTGGAACTACCTTAACCCCTAAACGCCCAAGGGGGGGGTAAAGCTCCTAACAATTGGTAATAATGCTGATTTTTTCGAAACTGCGTAAAAACAAATAAAAGATGAACATGGAAAATCCAACCGTAGGATCTTCTTTGGAGCATGGCAATTAGTATGACCGCCAAGTTGCATGCCATTTGGAGGTATGGATTTCAAGATCCATGCAAAAAAGGGGTGAAGATCACACCACCAAAACTTTCATAAAAAATCTCTTTCGCCCACTCTCACAAATTGAGAATCAAGGTTTTTACTATTTATCCAAGGAGGGAGTAGAGTAAACCCACCGAGGAGTTGAGAAAAAAAAAACGGTGGATGAATAATCGATGGGATGAAAGCGGGGTTGTGCACCAAAGACGGAGCCTCACATCCAGAATGTCGAAAAACGACACTGTGGGCGCTTAAGGGTTAAACCCCACTTCCCTCAATGCGGTGCAATTATGACTTCCACCTTAAAATGCTCTTTCAAGCCAGCAACAACTTTTAGTTGCTTTAAAGACACTGTTTTGAGTGGACGTTGATTAGCACAAATATTTTTAGTGACAAAACATGTCCTTCAATCTGCATCAAATTGTTAGGTGAGTTGCTTTCCGATTCATAAAATTGACTCAAATGTTTCATCTCAAGTGCGTGCCGGCTACTACAGGTACATTTATTCACATGCACTATAAAACTCATCGTTACTCATGATAAACATTTGACTTGTGTGAAGCTGATTAGCCCCTTCATGACCTTTCAAATTGTAACCGATTTATCATTACTTCACCCATAATCACTTTCGTAATGCTTTGCATGACTATTAAATCATCCCAATGTCTCACCTGCAACAAGACAGTCAAGCCAACCTACTTCTTCACAAATCTATAAAACCTCTTTCAAAGTGACATACAAAAGTATCTATTGGATAAAAAGTTGGATTTAAAAAACAATGTCCCACTGAAGAGAATTGAGTATTGAGTTACAGATCACCCCTCAAGAACTAAACTCCCAAAGAAGAGTGATGGGCAGGGCGGACAAGAAGAGGTTGAAACTTCAAATCGTAAAGTCGGATGGAAGGACCAGATATAAAAGGTCACTAAACAAAACTCAACTGCAAAAATTGGCAGAGCAGCTAGGCGTTGTACCGCGACCCTGATCCTGAATGATTCTCAATCTCACTCAAACCTGATTGTAACTTTACGCAAGTGCTTCCGAAACCGATGCAGTCCGCAAAACATGATGCAACGAAATACTCCTAATTGATTAGTTTGTCAGGAAAGCTAAAACCCGAAGAACCCGAGCTCACTAGCACGCTCCTTGTCAAACGTCTCGAAGTACTGGTAGATGATGGTCACAGCGAGGAGGATTCCAGTCCCTGACCCGATAGCGCCCATGAAGTCCGCCACAACAGTCAACGCTCCAATGCAAATGCCTCCGAATGCAGCGGCAGTGGGAATGTATCGGTTCAGCTCCCTCTGAAGGTTAGACTCACGGTGTCCTGGCATGAACATTTGTTGCTCCTGCCAAAGCCACAATTAAATTAGTTAGCAATCGAGAGCGGTTGAATTCCATTTGCTAGCTTGAAATCACAAAGCAGTAAAGAGCAGTAGGATACCTTCAACTGCTTGGCAACGTCACGAGCTGAAGATCCCGACACTTCAATCCATGTCTTCGAGAAAAGCGCACAAGCTGTGAGCATGAAAGCCAGGTAGAAGGCGGCGTGGAAAGGATTCGCTACGATGTCCGCAAGGCTAGTCGGAGGAGTGATGTAATAGACAAGGCCTCCAACTGGAATGAGCTGCCCACTCTGAGAATACTCGGACTCCCTCCACTTTCCGAGTAGGTTCACAACGAAGTTGTCGCTGTAACGCTTATACAAGAGCTGCGCAATCACAATAGGAACAGGTTGATAAGATGATACGGTACAAGTGACGGCTTTCAACCAGGTTAAAGCATTGCAAGCGGGGTAGCATACCTGCGAAATGAAATACAAGTTGGACACGAGAGCGCTCTGGAGAATGATGGGCATGTTCGAAGTGTAGAACAGCTTGATGGGGTAAGACCCTTGTTGACCACGAGCGCTCTTGGAACGGACAGGGAGAACAACCCTGAATCCCTGGAAGTAGATGACGATGAGGAAGACGACCACAGTCGCCAAAAGGTTAGTCACGTTCGGAAGATTCTGTCGGTAGAATGCCTCCTTCAAAGCTCTGGTTTTGTCCGCCCTTGTGAACAGAAGGTGGAAGAGCGCAATGACAGCTCCCTCGAACTCAGCTCCACGGCCACTATTGATCGTGGTAGGACTAAATGCCTTCCAGATGATGGTCTCACTGCAGGACAGCACCCGAGGAATGTGTTAGCCGAGTCATCAACTCACTACAGCAAACGTAAACGAGGGCTTGCATTGGCGTCAGCTTACCAAATGTTGGTCGCGATGAACAGAGAGATACCGGAGCCGAGTCCATAACCCTTCTGCAACAACTCATCAAGGCAGATAACAATGATTCCAGCGAAGAAGAGCTGAATGATGATGAGGATGGCATTTCCGGCACCGAGATCGCTCACGTTCCCGTACATGCCTGACAAGACATAGGCTACTGCCTCACCGATGGTGATCAAAACACCGAGCAGCTTCTGAGCTCCGTTTCTGCACAGCACATGAATTCAGTATTCGGAAAAGCACACAATCAATAACATGCACTGTGAAAGATGCCCTTAAATGCCGGGAAAAGGGGAACCAAAAGTGAGCTACTTACAAAAGAGCCCTGTCCTCCCTGACGCTGTTGTCGACTTCGATGAGCTTCGATCCAGCCAAAAGCTGCATGACGAGTCCTGAAGTAACGATGGGAGTGATACCTAACTCCATCACGGTTCCTCGGTTAGAAGCAAGGATCACTCTCATCCAGTAAAACGGATCCGAGCCGGTGGCGGAATGAATTCCATAAAGTGGCAGCTGGCTGCAAACAAGGAAAATAAAAAGACACACTACCGTGTACATAACCTTCTCCCTAAACGGAACTCTTCTATCTGCTGTTTGCACCTCCGGCAGCACTGATAAGAACGGCCGCACCAAGTGCAACACTCTAAAGCCGCCCCCCATCGCTAACTACTTGTCTTCCCTCCTCAAACCCTACTCTGCAATAAGCGCCTACAGACAGAGCCGCCTTGGTGGTCAAAACCACAATAACCACCTGCAACAAAAAGCACCGTACTCTCTCAGCCGCCTAACAAACGCAAATTGACATTCTCAACTGACAGCATTCAATGCAAGCGCTCTATTTCGAACAAAGACGCTCTATTACAAGCTCAAGCACACAGCACATTCTCATCTGAGCTCCAGATCTAAAAGCCAAAAACCCTAGATCGACGCAAAAAAACGCCACACACAACAAAATCGTAAGCGGAAAAGAGCGAGATGCATACCGAGATGCCGACGATCCGGCCTTATTCACTCCCCTCCGCGATTGGAAGCTGCGGACGGGCTCCGGATCGATGAGAGCTGCGGCGAAAACACGAGGGCCTGCGTCGAAGGAGCTCGATGTAGGGAGTCTTGGGCTTTCCTGCTCGTCAAATCTACGAATGTGACATCTAGAGGTTTAGGGTGAAACTAAAATGTGCAGCACTTGTAGATTTGGGTCTGGCGGGAATGGGCTAAGTGGTGGTAACGAATGGGAACATGCCACGTCGTCCCCGTGAGTCATAGGACCTGTGATGTGCGAGGGGTCGGAAAGACTGGGTGTGCTCATTCATCCGTTTTGTCGGATTGTCATCCGATTTCTGGATGAATTTTGGGTATAGGGTTGGCCTGCCGGCGTTGACTCGTAGTAACGGTGGAGGCATATTCCACGCGGAATGTGAGATACCGTGTGAACGTGGGAGGACCCATAGCAAGCATTGTGTAAAATATTCATGGTTTGCATGAATTATTTTTTTTATTTTTTGAAATGTAGCGGTAAACAAATTGAAGAGCTTCTTTTAATTGGAAAAAACAAAATTCTTAGTGATAAGTGTTTGTAAATTGAGGGACCCTTGGAGGGTTCTTGCTACTATTCAAACGTCAATAGTTGCTCTTTTGTACAGTGCATCAAGGGGTCTCCAGATAACTTTCATGATGTTATGGGCTTCTTTATTTGTTTAGAGCACTCCCAATGTTAAAGGGACAAGATTGGCTACACTTTGTAAGAAGAATGTCATTTTCTTTTCCTAGCGGTGTGAGTATATGACTAGCCACCTCTCGCGGGCTCGCCGGCTCAAAACCTCAACACTTATAAATTTTTGGACTTTAAGTACTTTTGGATTTTTCATGGTGTAGTAGATGACAGAATATATCAAGATTATTTAGGAGTCCATTGGGAAAGGGTGTCGATTCAAAGAGGTGCTACATAGCAAGGCCGTTCAGCTAGTCTATTTGAAAAGAATATGAATTCAGAGGGGTGCTATATTTAATAACCCCTTATATCTGGCTACATATAGGAAGTTTGTTGGGAATGCGTTTAGTGAGCGATTATTGTGTTATTCAAGTTTTGAATATTTTTGGTTTGTCATTTATCAACAAAGTTGTTATATAGTGACTTTTGGTCGTTTTTTTATTATCTGATTTGTTTTGTTGTAGAATTTTTGTTGTAGAACTTTTGTCGTAGAATTTTGGTTGTCTTGATTTGAATGTCTTATTGACTATTTTTAGCCTTTGCATCACTTTTGAGGTGTTTGCCAAGGCACTTGGGTGTAGATCGCTAGATTATGTCTCTAAGTAGCAACAACTCCGACAAAAAGTGCATGCCATCTTGGCATGAATATTTGAAGAACAAACCGCTAAGAGCATTTCCAATGGACTAGCTAAAGGGGCAAGGCTTGCAACTTTAGCAAGGAGAAGGTCTTTTTTGTTTCCCAACAATGTT
Organism: Bryum argenteum; assembly: GCA_037043015.1. NCBI lineage: Eukaryota > Viridiplantae > Streptophyta > Bryopsida > Bryales > Bryaceae > Bryum > Bryum argenteum. The sequence goes on along the minus strand of CM073328.1, from coordinate 8,103,157 downwards.
GCTATTTGTCAAGTCAAAGAGAGGCTCGAGACCCATCACAGTTAGTTAGTTTTCAAAGCTTTATTACTCACAAGGCAAGTTTGCAATGGTGAAAATTGTCCCAAATTTTACAGAGGACAAATTGTCCAAATCTAAACCCCTTAAACATTCGTCACTAAGGGCAAGAGACTGGAGAGGCTGTACCTCCTTTGCCCACCTTGGCAGTTGTCGGGGTTATAATGGCAACATGGGCTCGATGGACGGCCTTCGCTCCTTCTCGTTTGTTGTTTATGGCTCTCGATTGGATTCCCTCCCATCTTCAAGCAAACACTCCATTTCAAACGTTCACCTCCTCATTAAGACTCCTACGACTACAAATCCCATTGGCTCCTTCACCTCCTCCTGCTTCCCTTTGGTATTTCAAGCATGGAACTAGCCAATTATCTAAGATTCATTTTTATTTTAAAAAATTATTTTAAATTATTTAATTTATCGTTATAGTATAAATTTTTATAAGTATGACTTCAAGAAAAAAATCAACAACCTTGTAGTTTAAAGATTTTTATCTGAACATTCTAGATATTAAATTTGCAATGATGTTTTTATAATAAGAAAATTGAAATATATATGATTTTTGAGGAGTTGTTTCTCCTTCATTCAGTGTTGGATTCAATTTTGTTTCTTGGAATGGGTTCTGATTTGATTGTAGTTTATGTGGAAGTAACCAAAAATTTTGTGTAAGGGGTTTAGATTTGGACAATTTGTCCTCTGTAAAATTTGGGGCAATTTTCACCATTGCAAAGCCATTATTTGTGCAGAATTTTTTTCTCATGGTTATTTTTTATTCCGATGGTGTTAGCAAGATGATAGTAAACATCTCCCTAGTAGGTGAATTTTCATTGCATTGAGTTTATTGGTAGCATCATCACTTTGAGGGTGAAATTGATGATATTTTGTATTCTTTCTTGAGTAATAATATTGTTCTAATCTCACAATCTATGAGGCATTAGGACTCAAAATTTGACACACATGACCTACTTTAAATTTATTACAAGATTGTAGAGTTGAGATTTGAATAACTTACCTTCATTTACATTTATGATACTTTCTTTGAAATGTGTTACTTGGTTAGAAATAAATTGGGATGTTTAGAGGTTAATATAATAATAAAGAGAATGTGAATTGCCATGACACACTGTATGTATATTGAAGTTCATATCTACTTGTAGATAGATAGATAGATAGATAGAAACTCCAGTCAAAAGGGACGATCTCAACACAACAAAGGGAGTACCACATTCAACAATACAAGAACATCAAACAATTCATAACATAGATCCAGTTCTACATGGAGCTGTAGTTCAAACATAATTGCCATCCTTTATAGTAGAGAGATCTAAAAAGAAGTCCCATTATGGAGCTCTAGTAATCTTCACTTAGAGGACATGATAACTTTCCAATCCAACAATACCATGTACTCATCCCAAACATTATAGGTTGTCAAGTTAGGACACCAGCTTAGAAAGATCTGTAAGTGTAACTTCAAAAATTCATAACTAAGAGTCCAAAAATGATGATTCTACTTGCTCTATCCTTCGCCTTACCTTCCCCGTGCATGAAAATTATTTTCCTGTACTGAAAATTGGGCCATTATCGAGCACCTAACTATAAGCCTTGAACAACCTTCAGCCAGCAGAGAGTTCCTTTACTGTCTCAACAGTGAAAAAGAAAACAATCTCAAGAAGTGATCATATTCCTTTTAAGGATGTCAGCTTCTCACACTGACTGGGTCTGCGAATTTTTAGGCACTACAGTTCGAGCTCAAACATCCATCGAGAGTACCGTACTCGGTATAGTTCTTGGAGCTGACGATAGCATTCGTTTGCCAAATTCATCTTGCAAAAATATTACAGGTAAATTACAATGATTACATTATCTCACAAAGACTTTTGATGTATCCAAAAGCACAGCGCGTGGATACACCAACTACAATCGAAACGGAGAAAAGCGCGATTTGATGGTCATGTATCTAAAGATTCCACTTGCCTGCTTTCTATACATTCAATCTTGGCAACTTCCTTTGAGGCAGGTCGAATCTCCATACTGATAGGGCAGTGGTCACTACCACAAAAACCTGCGAACAGAAATGATTAATCAATTTCAAACTAGTGACTCTTTTTCCCTTAACAGAAACCCACGAAGGGAGATAGGAAGTTCAGTATGAGAATTCTGGAACTGGTGAGAGGAATGTTCAAAAGCTGCCTGAGTGAACAACATACCTTCCAGCTCAACCCCTTGCCCGTGGATATCACTGCTAACAAGCCTGTCCAGCAATTTTTTGGACAGTAAGAAGTAGTCAATCCTCATGCGCTTTCCCCGATACCTGCGAATGAAGACAAGCCATGAGCAAACTTTACTCCCAGGTGCGAGTATAATGAGATCAAGGACAACATAAACAAAACACCCCGAGTGTTCAGAATGCATAAAGCAGATTCCAAAGGTAGAGATTGTTCATGACTTACTTTCCAACAGGGTTTCCTGACCATGTGAAACCGTTATCACGCTCTTGTTGTTTGTGCAGAGACCTGTATGTGTCTACCAGCTCTCCCCTGCTCGAAATCGAAAGCATAGTGAGAAACTATATTTTACTTCACGAAAGAGATTACACTAGGATCAAAGCAAGATTAAAGGAGAAGAAACAACTGATGGAGCAATTGCTATAATGCAAAACTGGATCGAAAACATTATCCAGGACAGAATGAGAAGATTGCACATTCCACATCCTATTGATGGCAAACTTAGACAGATGAGAAGGAACATACTCTGATAAACATTCAGCAAATCGTTGGCGCTCACTGAGCGTAAAGCCTGGCTGTCCTTTATCCTACTCCAAACAAACCACAGTATGTTACTCGCTTGGGCCACAAAAAGTGTTGCAATATTATCGCCACACCAAACACAAACTGAAAATATTGAAGTTCCTCACGAACACATGACCAAGATGACAACCAAGCCACCTATTTATGTAGAGCGGCGACTACGGAATTTGGATGAACGATTGCAATACTGCATTAACAGAAGCATAAAAAATGTTGGGTTCCTTTGAATTACGTAGGACTGTTGATTATACATTTTTATATCGACTTTTCTCCTTAGTTGTGCTATTAAGAATGACCCAAAAGTAAGGAGATTAGTACCTCAGTATTCGGTGGTGTGTAACCCTGGACTTTGGCGGTAGCGAAAAATTCCGGGTGACTGACATCAATATCCTTGTGGCTGCGAAGAGAATCAGTCATTCAAATTAGATCAAATGTAAAGAGTACATCCAGGATAAGTCAGGAACTAGTTGATGCCCCGATCAGCACAAGCTGAAACCTATGTTTGTGATGACGTCTTGAAGTAAAATCCCTCAATGGTTCGTTTCGGACATGTGTGCCTGTATATACATAACACAAGGAATGTGACCTAACGAGCTCACCTAACATTGAGGTCCCCACACCAGATCAAGGGCTTCTTATGAGATCGTTTCACAAACTCAAGCATACGAGCATCCCAAGCTCGCCGCCTTATGAATCCAGTATCCTCATCTCGCCAACCATTATTTGGAACATATGTGTTCAACAACCGAAAGGAGTGAAACTCCGCCAAAATAACTCTCCCATCTGCTTCGTGCTTTGCTTTGCTTCCATCTGCAAAAGAAAATCACGAAATCTTGAATTTGATAAGTTCTGACATCTTCATACGCAAGATTGTTGACATGAAAACAACCAAGTATAACTCACATGCAAATATAATGCTCAACCAATAACGAAAATTGAGAGAGTAATAGGTGCAATAACAAACCAGAAACGAGTTTAGGGGAACAGTCACAACAGCTGATATACTAATTTAGTCGTCAAGGAAAGACTCAACAGACCTAGTGGTAGGATCCATGCAAATGAATTCTGGACCTGAGGCCTTGACTTCAAAGATGGATGGTCATGTGGAGCCCTGGGCTTCTGGCAATGAGCCATTACAAGTGAGGAATAGCTTTTCCATATCTATATTATTTATCCTCTATGCTAGTGAGTACAGGAACAATACCGGTATGTTTAAATATGTATGCTGATACGATCCTCATCATCATGCAGGCGGTAGCCATTAACATAATATAGAGATAGTCGAGTGAACGTTCGATGGAAGGACACCATATAAGAATGATTGATATCCACAATAGAAACTATAAGCTATGACTATCAATACATTCAAGTGCAGGGATGTTAAATCACCTGAGTGGTCCAAAGAGTATGATATTGAAAGCGGAGAGCAACTGTGCTTCACAAGGAGAGCAGTTCCACCGTACTTGCTATCACCCAGCGACCACCAAACTCCGTAGTCTGAAAGTGGTGACATCGACAGGGCACGCATCATGATCTGTACAAATGGATTAACACCACCCCACCACACCCACCAGATGGAGTACCCTATCTTGTGAGTTGTCCTCTATATAGTAGAAATCATCATTGAGCACAACAATAAAAATTTAATAGGACATCTGGGAAACTCACTAAAGTGCATGCGGTCACAATCCTATTCCCACGATGAACTCTATAACCTTTTGAATGCATCCCTTCCCCTAGATACGAATCTCATGAGAAAGGAAAAATCCTTGCCCGTAAATTCCATGAGCCTGAGCAAGAAAGTTCAAATATTCCATATACGATACAGGCATGTTAAGCGATCTCTCAAATTAGATTAGGATCACAGTGGCTCTTCTTGCTGATGTTCGTAGGATCTAATCGGAGACTTTAAGAACGGACCTGTTTTTCTTCTCGTGCAGAATTAGTATCATCCTTGATCTCGCTGGGATTCCGAGGTTCACCTTTCCGACCTGCTGCAGGAATGCGAACTTCCTGCACTCGCCAACCACGACATATTGTAACGCCATGCCTTCAAGAGAACTGGCAGCTTCAAACTTTTACATATCAGGGTGCATTGATCAGATTGAGACCTGAATAGCAATGACATCTGGATCGATGCTCCGAAGGAGACTAAAAAACTCTTCTCGATTGTTTTTCAAGCGGAGTAAGAAGCTGTTGGTGTTCCATGACATGAATTTGGTCGGTTCTCTCTTCTCAGAATCTTCGCTTGCACAATTCGGAGTTTCATCGTCCCCACGGGAAATTGCCAACCTTTTGAAAGAGCCTTCTCGGCCGATGGACTTGAAAAACCTCTTCATCTCGCTGTGATCTGCTTCCACGAGAGTAAAAAAATCATAATCGTACAGTTTTCATTTCTAAATATAAAATGGTCGAAACATGCACCAGAATCCCGAAGAGTAGAATCTACAGAATTAAGATAATGATTTAAACATAAAAGGACTCCTCGGAAAACGGATATGAACTAACTAACCGGAAGGATAGACAGCATGCCGATCGACTTATATAACGCTTCCCCATACTAATGTAACCAACTGTGATTGGTTACTATCAGTAAAAACTAGTGAACCTGCTCAATAAAATGGACAAAAAACATAGACTAATTCAAGCGAAGCTTAACCGCGATCGAAATTGGAACCAGAGAGAAATTTCGGATATACACAACCAGTTTCCCGCCTTTTCCATTTCTACACCAAAACCAGGATCAACACTTCGCACTCCTTCTTAATCCTCGCTCTAACTAACATTCTCGAAGTTCAGACAAAATTGCACGTCTCCCACAGCTGGACTACGTCGTAGCAATTTTCCACCTTAGCGAATTTCCTCAAAAGAAGAACGATATACGTGGCACTCTGCTCCGAACTTCGAGAAAAACTTCACACCCTAAGAGAATAATCAATTTCCACCGACCCTTCATCATCCGCCTAACAACTGATGAAAAGCAATAATCATCTCTCAATGAACTCCGATACCCCTTTCAGGCACAACTCTTTCACAGAAAGCTTCTGGAAAAACGACATCCTTGTAGCAATTTCTGAGACTGATGAGTGCGCTTCATATCAAAAACGAAAATATTCGGTTGTTCGCTCCAGAGTATAAGAATATGCTTTGAAACCCTAAGCAGACCAAATGCTTGTTAAACTCTCAATTAGCTTCCGGTAGCTAGACGGCTTGTATAAAATTACTGAACAAAGTGCAAGGGAAGTAGAAAGCAGCCATTTACCAACAAAGTAAAATGTGATTATCTTTCAGGAACACCACGATCAAAGTGAGTTGCCTTCTTTACTGTTCAACCATAGCGTCAGCTGAACTTAAGACGTGCTTCTGCTCGCTGCAAACTCCCAGTCTCGCACCACAAAAACCTACAGATTATCGCCTGCTAGCTTGAATGCGGTCCGTATTCTAATCCAAACGGCGCGGAAAGCTACAATGGTGACTGCCGTTTTCCAAGCTCCTCGAGATCAGCTATGGCGCAACATGCAGCGCGAGCATGCAAATTTCGACGATTGCGAGAGAGCTGCTTGAGGGAGCTCAATCGATGAAGACGATGAGAGAATGCGGATGCTTTTTGTGTGATAGTGTGAACGCGGATGTTATGGGTACTTGTTCGCGGTGTGAATGGGGAGAGAAGTTGTTCACGCAATTTTGGGGTTGGTAGCCTCCCCCGAAATTGCACGCTTCCTATTTATTGCGTCATGGATAGGATTAGCTATGTCTATTGAGTAGGGGTAACTCAATAGGCATTGGGTAACTTTATATATAAATTATTTAATTATTGTAGGTGTTTAGATTCTTAAAAATTCTTTGAATTACGTTATTAGTTGGTGTAGATAATCTTTACAATAATGTATTAATTGGATGCCAGTAGCGTGCATGTTGTGTAAACCTCTAGTATGTGGATAATATCAACATTTCTTTTTCAAGTGCCCTTCTCAATGTAGCTCTTGGTGTGTCTATTGGGATCACTGTATTTTAGTGTTATGAGCATTTTTCGGGGGCAAGGCATGGGATGGGTAAAGATCCTTTAATTCTTTTATGTACAGGCTTTAAATGTCAAAGAGTAGGATACCAAGGGTAATTTGGGGTCGCAGACTTCAAATTTGAATTCAAATTTATCAAAAACGGTCGGTGGGGGGTCCAAATGGAAAATTCCAATGATTTTGAAGAAAAAATCTCATTGTCTGATAGGGACTCTAGAAAACGCTGATAGCACTGAAATACGTCTATTGTATTATAGTAGGAACGCCTATTTATATGCATAACATGAGTTCACTATAGTGAGAAGTAATGGAATGAGTGGGTTACTATTTTTTAAGGAATTAGCAAATAGAAGAGACAAAGTTTCTTTATTTTTTCATTCTTTTTAAAATTCAAAATTCAATCACAAATTTTGGAAGTGATTAAATTTGGCATACCTATAGTCGTTCAGCCTACCTCATATACAGAAAACAAACATGCAATCTCAAAGAAATCTTCAATCGCGTACCTAAGATTGTAGCCCCCCACCCCCCTTTCATCATGGGGCACATGAGGCCCTTGTTACACTAGAGTTGAAAAGTTAGAAAGCGAAGGTTTTCAACCAATAGGAGGCTTAGGATTGAGAAACCAAAGAAGAGAGGCTTTAAACAAGCAAATTTTAGATTAAGGGAGGAAGAGAGCCAAAGGTGACATGGCAAATCTCATGCCGGCATGGTGCTCACCACTATAGTCCACCCAACTATTGTGGGGGGTCTTTGGACCTTGTTGTATGGGTACCTCAAAGCCCTTTGGGGGGATACTATGTCAAGTATCTTCAAGGCAATAGTAACTAGGCTAGAAACTAGCGTAGTTATAGTGTCCACCCTCGAGAGAGGGAAGTAGTATTGTTCCAATTTCCCCTTGTCCGGTGGCCATCGGGATATTAGCATTACGAACAGACACTTCATTCACGCCGGCCCCTTAGAAAGGGACCGGAGTTTCTATCTATCTATCTATCTATCTGACATGGCAAGCAATTTTTGTCTTATTGGCTGAACCCATGCCATATCCATTGGCATCGGTCCGCCATCACTTTGCGAGGCTGTGTAGCACCTCGGTAGCGGATTCGTGTTTTCTGAGGCTTAGAGATGACGAAATTCCACAAACAAGGTGTGCCAGTGAAGTTGAATGCACAACCATGTTAACCGCAATGATCCTAAGCCTCTAGGTAGTACGTAGAGTTTGCACAAGCCTTTGCATGGCACAAAGCAATGTTGTGTTTAGATTAGGAACATTCAATCACTTACTTCGCATTGCTCAAGTAACTTATAGCCGACATACTCATACCGGCACTTTGTGTATCCGACTAATTTGAATGGGCAAAGTTGTAATATAGAAGTTCTCTTTTCTTCTCCCTAAGTGGAAGGATCTACAACGACGTGAGGAGAATCATTAGGGAATCTAAGAACGACACAAGTTTGCATAAAAATAGTCCCCTTTCATTATATAGTTGTGGTGGAGGCAATAGAATAATCCTCCAAAGCTAGCATGCTCCAAGCATGTTTTGAACCTATATATTTGGTATCCACTTTTCACATGTTATGTCTATTACACTGTGGATGTGATGTTCTTGTATACATCATACATGTATATGCCATCTGGAATCAACAAGACCATCCACACGCCAAACACTGCAAGGTCTATAACGCCATTGGTGTTCTTATTCACTGCAACCTGAGGATCTGCCTCCATGGTGTGGTTGGGTTGTTTTCTCCCTCTCCTCATGAACCATTTTTTGCAGAGTTTGAAAAGCGCTTGCGTGCAATCGACACCTTTTCTTGTCTTAATTGTTTTAATCATCTTACGAAGCGCTCAAGTTGTAGGAGATATAAGTGGTATTGCTAATTGTCATTGTGAAGGGTTCTGTCTTCTTGTTTATAATAACTTCATAACTTATTTATGTATTATTCTCATTGTCTTTGTCTTGGTTGAGTACAATATTTGGATGGAGATGATACATTTTCCATTGAATGTTTTTATCGTTCCTATTGTACAATCTTATATCATATGGAGTTTAAATATGTATTGTTTGAGTGTTGCATAAACTTGGAGAGCCTTGAATGTCTTACGAGTCTTGAGTGGGTTTGGGAGAAACTCTTTTGAGAGTTTTGAGAAAGCCCCTTTCGAGATATTTTGCGCTCAAAGCTTAAAATCACCATTAGGGCATGCTAAAATTTGCCCAAAATCAATTAAGTAGCAGAAACCTCAAAAATTCACCGAAATTTGTGATTTTACTTTTTATCGGATTGTTTTTGTACATGTAGAAGAAGTACCAAGGCATGATCTCACTGTTTGGTTAATCTAAATTTTTTCATGAGCCTCTTTTATTACTGAAAATTCGACCTCTGCAATTGAATTTCAACATACCTTTGTGTCAAAAAGCAAGGAGTTCTTTAGGTTCTAGAGGTTGTATGAGGGTAAGAAAACATATACATATTGCTACCTTATCCAGGAATAAGAATTTGAAAAGCCTCATCTTAGACTTTCTACCAAATTGGTTTCTTAGGCCCTCAAAACATTACTCACCCTTTTTACAACACTAGAAAAACTATTTTTCCAACCATTTTTTGAACATTAGAATCTCATAGTTGGTAAGGAATTTGAATTCAAGATTTAATATGCATACACACATACAAGTTAGGTACTAGATCGTACACTTACATACTTCAAAGTATATTATGTAATAATAATTTCATTGAAAGAGGGTAGTTTTGAGGGTAAAGCATGCAAATACTTCTTATCTTGCCTTAAAACTTTACGCGTTCAAAAGACATATACTGATTAGAATTTGGTTCTAAGATATTATGAGAAGTTACTAAGTACCAATTATTTGATTATTGCACCCGTGGCTCAGCACATACCATCCCACCGATTACTTTTCAAAACAAGGGATTGCATGACTATTAGAGCCACGGCCACTTGTTAACTAAAAACAACACAACACAGTATAGAACTTTTGCTGGTTTACCTTCCTCTTTAGATTTATATATGTTTATTTATTTATTTTTCAGGAAAACAATTATTGTATCAATCAATTTTCTCTCCAGGCCTTCGACAATGTAGCAACAAAGTTTATTGAACAAAGCGGCCAGAAACGAGAGCGTCTGTAGATGGACTCGTGGAAATGATAGAGTTGTGGAAACAAGAGCTCCGGGTGAAAGGACGAAAGTTGTAGGAGAAACGATGAAAGTTGCGGGATAAACAACGAATGGTACGAGAGAAACGACGAAAGATGCGAGAGAAACGATAGAAGCTATAGGAACACAAGTAATGTTGGGGAATGAAGAGGGGGACTTGTGCTTTCAAGAGACGGGTGCAACCTTTAAAGTCTTAAATTCAGGTGGCAGAGCGAGTCACTACCTCCGCCCTACACCCGGAGCCTCTCTTGCTAACCCTGAGGTTTCAGAATGGGGTTATTTGGCACCCAATTGATTTGCAAAATCTGGTAAAAGCGAAGGGAAATTTTCATAGGCAACATTAACCCCTAAAGGCCCAAGCGTTTTTGCAACCTCCAATCTCAAAATCTGCGATTTTTGACCACATTGTGGAGTTTGGAGTATGGCATAAATTTTTATTGTATTCTGGAACATTCAACCGTAAGATCTTGAACCTAACTTCATCCATGATTACCATGTCAAATCTCAACCGTTGGATCTGCACCATTTGTGAGATCATAACGTTCAAAGTTGATGCAGAAATTTTTTTGTGGCTTGCCCGAAAGACATAGTCTACTTGGTGCAAAGGGAGACTTGGTGATTGTTACCCTAAACATTTTGCTAGTATTTTTTCCATGTTAGAAATCAAGTTGGCCACACCCATGCAAAATTTTAGACACTCATTCCACTTTTTGGACCTTCATACAATTTTTTTCTAGAAGGAGGCAAAAAGTACTCTAAGTGAACAAATTGGGGTTCTAATACAAATCCACCATCAACTTTTTGAATTTTTCAAAAGTGAACGGTGAAAATGTTCCTTTACACAAATCAGAGTCATGGGGGAAAAAAATTTGAAAAAAGTAAAATCTCAATTATTGACAATTTTGGAGAACATAAACACACATATGCAAATTAGTAAATGGACGGGCAACAAAGAAGAATGGGAACCCATTCTCAATCTTACGGGCCCATTGCTGGCAATATGGCAGAGCTATGAATAGCCTACTGCCACCATAAATACTTTGCCTAATATTCTATGTAGATAGCTATGACATGTGTCACTTGCAATAAAGGGAGGGCTTTCTTCCCGTTGCTCCCCACCGTTACTAAGCTCCCTAAGCTCTTTATAAGTTCCCTATAAAAAGATGATCTGACAAAAGGCCCACGCTTGCAACGACAAAGTGGATTTGACTGGCACCTTGGGGAGCCACATGAGGTGGCAGGAATTTCGTGATCTGGAAAGAGCCGAGCTGGAGGAGCTGGCCCGCCTTGCTGCCGTCCCTGGCCACCACTTGTACCGTGCAGTAGGCGCACTGATTGAAGCCCCCTTTGCGAAGTCGTTCTCCAGGGCACAAAATAGAATTCTCCTAACTGGAGAAAGGACTCCAGGGATTGCCGAACACCTACAAAATCACCAAAATTTATCAATTTACAAGAATTCTAATGTAACTAATAAAAAATAAATTATCCATAAGCATAGTATTATTCATAGTATTATTACTAACTTTTGTATGTGGGGTAAGAAACAAAGCAAAGAATTATTCACAAGCAATATTCAAATTATTGTGGTGTCATTTGTTTGTGGGGTAAGAAATAAAGCAAAGTATTATTCATAACTCAACTACTATTCATATTTGTTTGTGGGATAAAAAACATAGCAAAGTATTATTCACAAGCAAAGTACTATTCATATTATTATTACTAACGTTTGTTTGTGGGGTTCGAAATAAAGCAAAGTATTATTCACAAGGAAAGTACTATTATTCACAAGCAAAGTACTATATGCGCAAAATGTGGGGTAACAAACTTGAGCTTCCTCTTTGTATGCAAAAAGAAATACTTACATTCACTCACATATGGCGTTGGCGTCGTATGGCAATATCTCGTGTGCCACTTCTCAAAGCAACCTCGATTGAGACACATCCATTTGTCTCCACACTTCCGGCATAATAATGTGGTTCAAATTTTTGGCAAACCACACACCGACGTCGTAATTTTGTATATGTGGGTACACAAATCAATGGCGTGTTCCTTGCTCGAGGAATATCCGCGGGGTGTGAATCTCTCATAGGCCACCCTTGAAGAAGGGCTTCACATAAGCCCTTCTTGAATTGAAGGTGTGTCATCGGCGTGCGGTTATATCGATAGTGTTTCACACACTCCAAATAATATATATACATGTTGACAATCGAGACATCCAATAAGAAGAAAAAATACGGTGCCACCACTTGTGGCTCCGTGACTTGGCATGAATAGGATGCTCGGAGTTGATCGGCAACATCTACACCTCGCATGTGAGTTGTATATTCTTTCAAAATCGGGGATGTTAGAATCATTTCACGACTTGCACCATTTCGCCGAGGGACCGTTACTACCTTCTCACATGGGGGTTGAATTGGCAAATAATGAGTGGAAATAAGAAGCACGGGCTTCTTATCCTTCCACATAACACATGATATCGTGCGGGTGTCATGCATTTTCCATAAAGTTGTGCCTTGAGGCACATTTTTGAAAGAATTGGTGTTTTTCAAATCTAAGGGAAGACCAACCCGGTTTGCCCTTATTGTCCCACATGCATACATTTCCCGTGATAAAAGAGTTGTGAAAAGTCCAAAACTAGTGAAGTAATTATCCATTGTCACGCAATGGCCTAAGTTCCAAAGGCCATCCACTAACCTCATAACTACATTATGGGCCAATCGAGCATCGCCAAGAACAATATTAGGTTGTTCTATGGGAAGGGGGGCTACAATATTGTCTTTTCCACAATAGATCTCGAAATTCCATACGAACTTTGAAATCGAGCATGCCAAACACCAAACCTTCAAGCCCCACTTTTGAGGCTTCTTAGGCATATATTGACGTATCGGTGAATATGTCCCCTTATAGCGAATCATCATTTCATCAATGGTCAAATATTTTCCAAGAAACCATGCCTTTTTACATTGATCTCTCATAGCATTGACTAACCATCTTGTTTGACCGATTTTGTCATAACCCGGGTCCCCTCTAGTTTGTCCTTCCATGTTTGTAAGATGGAGACATCTCCTAATGTCTTGAAATCGGGCCCGTGTAAATATATTTGAAATACTTGGGCATCCAAAGAGGTCATCACGCATCCAATATGTTCTTACATTAGGTTGAACCCTCAACCCCATATATATGGCTAAGGCCATAAATGCTTTGAGGCTCGAAATTGTCATATTCTCCCAAGTAGGACCACCTTTGGTATTTCCATGCTCATCTAAAGGAGCATTTGCATACCGATTAGTTTCTTGAACAATAGTGGCCAACATGTGTGGAGTCCAAAAGAGGCCAAATAAATCCATAAAACTTGGCATACCACGATGATGACGAGAAGGACCCATGGGTTTCCCCAAAAATGATATCGGCATTGGATTATACATAATACTTGGGTTTCCCCAAGTCTCATTCCTAAATTGCCACCTAATATCCTCTTGTTGATGGGGTAACCCATCGTTACGATTATCTCCATCACTATCAGAGGCACTTTCAAAATTGGGTAAGTCCTCACTATCATTCCCACCCAAATCATCCCTCACACCATTGCGTGTCATTCTCCTTCTTATTATATGTTCTTCCTCAACATCATCATCCCACTCCATATTATTATTACCGCCCTCAGTATCATTGCCATAGAATTCTCCAGGCCCAATACCAGTACTTCTCTCCCCAATAAAAATATTTGGCTGCAATGTGAATTGACCAATATTTTCTTCTGAAGTCACAACTACTGGTTGCCCTTGTAGCCCAAGCGTATGGCCTGTAAGGGGAAGGCCAGAAGGCGATGCACCCGCCACAGGAAGGCCCTGGTGCCCGGGTAAGCAGGCGTGCCGGCCGTTGCTGCTGTTCGGCTGGAGATGCCCCGCTGCGCTCGGCGCCGGACCCCAGCTGGCAGCCGACGCGCTTGACTCGCCGACGTGGCCCGACCTCGTGGCCGCGGCGCTGTGCCAGCCCGCAGTCCGCCGGCTTGAGTCCCATACTAGTCGCAACGCCGTTGCATCACCGCAATCTTGGTCGACGCCTAGCTGCAGCGCTGGTCCGTGCATCTCACCACTCCCGCTTGCTTCTTCGGGATCAGGTCCAGCATTGTAGATCTCACCACCTCTCTTCCGTCCTCTTCGGCCAAAGTTTATTGCTGCAAGCAAGACTTCAGGTGGCCAGAGGATATCCTCAAGACTTGCAGCTCTCTCCATACCACTATCATCTTCTCCTTCTTCATTACACAATTCTTCTGAGCTTGGGTAATACGCATGCACTGGAGATTGCGAATTCAAGTACTCGCCGTTGAAGCCAACATCTGTATCAGGGAAGGTCATGAGCTCAACTCCAGGTCCTAGATCTGGCAATTCTTGATGTTGAGGAGGTAATATTGCTTCAGGACTAGATGGTGGGCTTGGAGGAACCGTAGTTGGTTCCGGTTGTGTCTGTAGACGTGAACTCCTTCTCATTGGAATATTGTCCCACTCCATCTGTATTCTCCAAGTTAGACATTACTCATAACTCTCAACTATGAAATTTAGGTACATGTTACACAAGAGATACTCACCTCCTTTGACTTCTTCCATGATCGACGTGGAGGCATTGCTTGTATCGGGCCAAGTAGATTTGACAATATCAAGAAATTCTTGCTCAAAAGCGTGTTGATCAACCCACCCTAGAATATGTGCGGCTTGCCTGTAGAAATGGTGTCGGAAATTATTTGCTTGTGGATTTCTTGGCCAAGCTTTGGACTTCTTACGAACGCGTAAACTGCGCAAATGTTTTTGATCAAGCAGTGAAAGGAGGTCATGAATCTGATGTGCTCGAAGGTGTTTGCGTACAGCCCAGGAACGAAGGCGAGCTTCTGGATCGGCAGATGGAGGCGGCAATGTCGAAATAAGAAGTGGCTGCAAGTTTCCGACACTCACAACCGCAGTATTGGGTTCCTGCATATGGTCATATTAGTCAGTTGATGTGATGTCAGTTTACCATGCAAGTTCCACATGCAAACCAAGTTCATGTTCATGTATTCGAACCCGTTGATGTGATCGCTCCTCGATCTGTGCAATCATCTGATCGCTCACTGGCGCATGGGCTGCCGAAGTTGGTGATGATCTGCAGGCTGCCGAACTTGATGCAGCGGCGACCTTGAAGCTGGACGGTCGGAGGCAGCTGCAGTACGCCTCCGAAGGAACTCGTCGACCTCCCTGGCACGTACAGTTCGCCGCCGATTCCTCTCGCTGAAGCTCAACCTCGGCGGCAAGTACAGTTGGACCACGAAGGAGCTGTTCGATCTCCCTGGCCGAAGACTCTACTGCGTAATCACCATTTTCAGTGCTCTGATCATTTTCGGTCCATACTGGCACCTCGATGAATCCTTCTCCTACTGTTGCACTCGCCTCTCTCGAATCGGTAGTTGCTAGTGAAATGATGGCAGCAGTCACAGGAACCCCGTCCAAAGAATTTGCAAAACTAGCCATAATGGATTTTTGTTACTTTTGAAATATGCTTTGGATTTGATGTATGCTGTTTGTTGTTCCCAACATCTTTCCATGAGTTTCTCATTCAAATTCTGAAATTTGAATCGCCCCATGTCAGTGTGTTCTCAGCCGCCAGTTTCACGAAGTTTGTAGTTATGACATGTATTTGGAGGGGGCGTCAATCTTTGGCCAGTCCCAAAGCATTCAATTCTGCCGAATGTTGGGTCCTCCAAAACCCTGCTTGGAACCCCTGCCCCTCTGGAGTTTTCTCGAGTGACCCTCGCAACTGCCCCCATTTCCACCTTGTTCCTTAGTGGCCACAACAACAACCCGTTCTGCCCTTTCTCAACTCCAAATCAAAAATTTGCTCTACAAGGCACTAAAATTGGAATCTTACTTTGCAAATTTTACCACACACAATTACTATGTTTCCCGACACACACACCAAATTACAGCCCAAAACACCAAAATTTGACCTCTCATCTAAGGTGCCCAAAACTGCAAAACGCCGATTCGGCTTTCCTGGGCCTTTAGGGGTTAAGTGGCTTTACAAGTATTTTATAATGCATAGTTATGTGGCGATGGCATACACATAAGGGGCTCATTTTGGCGATTTTCACCCATATTAAAATTTAGCAAACCTTGCACAATGTAAATTCAGTTTACATTTAACCCCTAAACGTCCCCAATGTCGTTTTTCTACATTTTGGATGGAGGGCAGAAACTTCGAATAGCCCATATCTTCTTCATCCGAGGTCCGTTTTGGATGAAATCACTTGGGTTAGGTTCCAAATCAAGTCTAGTTTGTGTTGTAAAATTTTCAAGCCCATACAATAAAGTATGAATTAATGAAATGCACTTTAGTGAAGACAGCTCTTGTTTTTGGGTTTCCAAGCATGGGGCATGTATCACCATTGCAAGCCAATTATGTGAAACTAAGAATAGTTTTTAATGATTTTTTTTTCATGGTCATGATCTTAAGGTGATTCTTAACAACTTTGTAGTGAGAAGTTTTTGATTCAAATGATTTTGCTATTGGATTTGCAATGATGTTTTGTCAATAGAAAAAGTGAGAAAATGGATGATATTTGAGGAGCTATATCTCCTTCATCCACCGTTGGATTTCAACTTAATTTTTTGGGATAGCCTCCAATTAGAGTCTAGTCTAAGTGGTAGAAACCTCAACAAGATCGAAGATGTTTTGAAGATAAGGCATGAAATTGAATGCAAAGGGTCCAATTTTGTACTATTTTTCCTTTGTAAAATTTTCGGCAATTTTTACCATTGCATGGCTTTTATTTGAGCCAAGAATTTTTTTTGATGAATTTTTGTTGGGTGAAGGACTTATTAAGATGAAGTTGAACATCTTTCTAGTTGGTGATTTTTTCATTGCAATAGGTATATTGGTAGCATTTCCACCTCAAAGTGAAAATGAAGAAATTTTGCAGTTTGTTTTTAGTATTAATATGTTATGATCTCTCGATCTATAAGGCCTCATGACTCAAATTTTGGTCCACATGATCTTCGATAAGTCTATTACAAGTTTGTACGGTTGAGATCTTAATAGCTTCTTTTCATTTTCATCTATGACGAATTCTATGGAAATGTGCTTTTCTCCTAAAAATAGGCTGGGACGTTTAGGGGTTAATGAAGCAAAAGTTCCAGAGGAAGTACAACATACCTTCAACACAAAGGATGCCTCACATGCCGACAAGTGATGACTATGAACATTTAGATAGCACATGCACGCATGAAAATGACCGCAAGTAAAATGTCATAAACAGTACTTGACTTTTTGAAGCTAATAATAATCTCATGCATATAAAACTATGAAAAGACACAGTCTATCATATCACTAATATGGATTAGTGTTGAATGATAAATCAAATGCTAACATTGTGTCCGTTCATGATATCCAATGTATTATTCTTTGGATTAGATAAAGTCATAAATCCTTGGTCCTCAAAGGGTCCAGAAGTTTATACATCACACATATCACACATAGTAATCTTATGTAAGAATTTTTATAAAACCTTTCCACTGAACTACTTTACTTAAATATGAAGTGCAAAAGAATTAACTTGCTGAATAGGGCAACAAATAAGTTATGCACTTTAAACTCATAGTCTAATTAATCTCAAGGATTTAAGGAAGAAAAATGTGAGATAAGATGCATAGCATATAGAACACTCCGTGATGTCAAGATTTGTTTTGAAACGATCCAAAGAAAACGAATGTTTTTTTTCACCTTCCCACTGGCTTCTTCTGATTCCATCCTTGAACGGATTGTTCCACCAAACATGCTTTTGTTTTGTCTACAGGAAGCCGTGTCTGCTTCGGTCTGTAGTGGGTACAACAACATTATCAGACTTCAAGTCAACAGTTTGACAAAAAGATTCGTCGACGAAAAAACGTGAATGCATACCAGTAAAGTTTGTCGTCAAACCTGCCAATGCAGATTGATGCACCAAGTAATGTTGTTCCATTTCTTGAAAAGGAGAAGCCAAAGAATTATTAGCCATGATTTCAAAAAATATATAAATTCCTGAGAGAAGGAGTCTCATAAGGATGTCAACTTACTTGAGAGAGAATTGAAAGCGATTGTGCATGGAGCCATAGATGCTAGGAGAGATGGATGTCGAACTCCAACCTGCGCATTGAACTCAACACAGTTTGATGGGGGAATTGAACCCTTCTCCTATAGGATACTAGCCTTTGCAGCTTCAAACCCCACCCACCCCTACCTCAATTAGCAATCAATTTAAGAGATAATCAAGATATGCCATGGACGAGCAAATGTTGTGAAAAACAGAATATTAGTAATTCACTGCAATTCTCTCCCGTGCCTGCCTCCAATTCTCATATGCATCTGCATATGGGAATGACTCGAGAGTCCACCAATCCATGACTTCCAACGACAACATGTGCAATCGGAATCTGTAGACTCTGCTCTAACAGCACTCCCTTGAGACTCGGAAACTACCAGCACATCATTACTAAGTGAAGGCGATACTCTCCCCTCGTACATAAACTTACAAAGGGGAGCTTTGGACTTTCTGAGATCCTCCAACCATCGTGGACAAAAGAAATATTGCAAAACACATACAGTAAACACTCATATAAACTTGCATTAGATGAAGCGTTACCTGCAAGCTTTATGTGATCGCTCATGCCCTTGAACTTCGTGCCGCTCCCAACCTTCCTCCACGGCTCCATCGCATGAGCCAGGCTGCGACGAACGGGGCTACCGTCTTGCTTGCTCGCAACGCTTAAGACCAGAAGCAACGAATGGATTTTAGGCGCCGCCTCTAAAACCTTAAAATGCCGCCCACTAATCCTCGTCACAAAGCTCTTCATTTAGTGTATGTGGCGATAGGGGGGGGGGGAGAGGCAAGGCGCGTGCTGGCTCCATTCATCGCTGCCTAGCTCCGTTCGCCGTTTCAAATCACTCGCGATCGGCGAGAAAAGCTCGATCTGAGGAAGGTGGTGATGGAAGCAAAGCTGGCAAACAAAGCGGGCGCCCTGTCCCCACAATACGTAGGATGTAAGTGCGAAAGCACCACATCTACAGTCGCTTAACATGCAAGCAAGGCTGAAATTCAAGTTTCGAACCGGCGATGATACCCTCTCTAGCCGGTTAATTCTTCCCATATCCGTTTGCCTGGGCATTATCGAGGTAAGGTTCTGGCGAAAATTCGCCAAGAATTTAAAGGCTGGACGGGTAGATAACCACTTTTTCCTAAGGCCCTTGGCCGCAAAAAACATTCTAAATATTGTATCTTCACTTGTTGATATTCAGTGGAACGGCGGCCATGCCCTTACCTATTCCATTCATTGTAGTTCCAAAATAGCCCTTATTCATTAGAAAAAATCAATGCATGGATCATCTGAACTGAGGCTTGACCAACACTAGTAAAAAAGTGACTTTGATACACCAAGAATTATACCAACGAGTATACCTAAAGTGATATTTTACACTCACCTTTGGAGTGTACCAGTGTGGTGTACCAAGGATACTTTTCTCCTTGTCCAACCTCCAATCTCAAGTAATGAGATCCGGCAACAAAAGCACCTTTCCCAGGTCGAATGCGTATAGAAAAGTCAATGCATTCAACATATTGTAGTCGGCGAGCAAGTCCTAAACTACTGTAGTCGCCGACTTCTGCGGACAATTCTAGCACGATGCTCGCTCTTCATACTCACACCTCATCGTGTACAATCTTGCATTGAGGCTTCTGCATCCACAGTCACAGGCGGAGAAGTTGACGACTCTGCTCGCCATTGGTGCATGTCGGGCAGCAATCGCGAGGTGCTTGAATCTCTTGCAAGCTACGTTCTTACATTAGGTCATAGCCCTGTTGGGATCGATCGAGAGATGGAAGAGGCAGTTCAGAGCGAAGCAGCTATCAGTGATCCACCGATATACAAGTGTGAGAGGGCCATCGTAGAGAGATACCGTGTCGTCGTAAAGATAACGAAATCATCGAGGTGCTGTGATTGGGTCGTAACCGCATACATATTCTTGCAATATGTACTCTGGTTCGCCATAGGGATCATCTGCATCTGGGTCACCATCCGATACTTCACACTTCTTTGAGGGTGAGTCTGGAGGATGTGAACATCGGCACCAGAACATTAACGCCATGTCCAGAGCATTACCGCCACGTCAATCACCGAAAGAGGAGTTGTATTACCAAGAGTAAGCTGTTGTATATGTTGTGAGATCGAGGGCAGAGACAAGCCAAGGTTTTTAACGAAGGAGAGAGAGAGAGTGCTCCAAGGAGGAGACTCGTGCATATAGTAGAATGGGTCTGGGAAGTACAAGCGGCCATGTCGCCAATCGCCGTTTGCATGGTTCTCAACCATACGGATTCTCGAGCTGCTTCGTGAAACGCAAGAAGTTCTGCGTGGTTTGTTGATGTAGCAGTCGTCGTCTGCTTGGATGATCGCCAAGAAATCGGTGCGCCGTTCTTCATGAATATCCAGCCAATTTGAGACTTGCCCGAGGTAGGATCTGTCTTGTAACCGGCGTCGGCATATCCGATGATGTCGCTGTGTCCTGGCTTGAAATGAAGGCCGAGGTCTTCGGTTCCACGGAGGTACCGCATCAAGTGCTTCACGCCTTGCCAATGTCGCGATGTTGGGCGCTGGCTGTGTCTGGCTAACACGCTGACTGCAAAGCTGATGTCAGGTCGAGTGTTGGTGGCTAAGTACAGTAGCGCTCCAACTGCTGCGAGGTATTGGTGCTTCTCAATCTCCTCCTCGTTGTCTTCGGCTGGGCGGTAGGGGTCGTCCTCGCTCTTAGACTTCCCGATCATGGGCGCAGTGAGCGCATTGGCAGTCTCCATGTTGAAGGTGCGGAGGAGCTTCTTCGTGTACGTCTGTTGGTGAAGTAGCAAACTTCCATCTGCACAATGCTTGATCTGGAGGCCAAGACAAAAGGTTGTGCGTCCTAGTAGTTTCATTTCAAACTGTTTTGTCAGTATCGATTCGACTTTTCTAGATAACTCCGGGGTGCCAATTGAATTCAAGTCATCAACATATACAGCAAGGATGACAAATTCAGTGGCTTCCTTAAGCACAAAGATACAAGGCAAGGCAGGGTGATTTGAAAAACCATGAGCCATAAGGTAGGTTTTGAGATGGTGATACCATGCTCTTTCTGCCTGCTTAAGCCCGTACAAGGCTTTTCGGATACGCAATCATGAGAATTTCCCAGCTGGAGGTGGGCGTGAAGGAGGTAGGAAGTCTGGGGGAGGTTTTATGTACAGCTCGGTATCTAAGTTTCCATATAGATACGCTGTTACTACATCCATTAGTCTGGTTTCCAGTGCATGCTGAGTTGCCAAGCTAAGCAAGTAGCGAAAGGATGTACTATCCATCACGGGAGAGTATGTTTGCTCGAAGTCTATTCCGGGTTTTTGTGCAAAGCCTTGGGCAACTAGTCTAACTTTATATCTCAAAGTCTTCCCGTGTTCATCTCGCTTCCTAGTAAACACGATTTTGTGCCCGATTGGCGGTGAGGTGAGGGTGTGTACTAATTCTCCAAACACTTCTCGTTTTCTAAGTGAATCGTATTCTGCTAGTAAGGCTTTGTGCCACTGTGGCCAATCAGCTCTTCTCTTAGCTTGCTCTAAGGAATGTGGATCAGCATCGAGGTTAGACAGTGTGGACACAAATGTTTCTGGATCGTCCCAAGACGGGCTATCTATCTCAATATTCTGATCGGCCATGAGAGTGGTTCGAGTTTTTCTCTTCTTGCTTGGTATGGCGATGGGGACGGGATTTCCTGAGCCGGGTACTGAGCTTCTAATGATTCTTGGACCGGATTGAAATCCGTCCGGAATCTTTTCTGCGAGTTGCTGTAAGTTAATGAGTTTACGGCATTCACTATCTGTTAGCGTCGTTCTAGGATCGGGATCAAGGTGAGGGTTTCAGAATCGCGAAAGTTGAGTGTGGCAGCAGGTTTGTTTCTACTTTGAGTTTCGGGGAAACGAGTTTCTATGAACTTGCAATTCTGAAATCGAGCTTTATAGATGTCTTCTCTATTGGGGAGTTTGTATCGTATGATACTCGGTGAGTCAAATCCTAGGTAAACTCCTTTGATTCGATGAGGTTCCATGGTTTTCAGTTTTGGTTCCGAGACTGGGATCCAAACCTCGCAACCAAAAGTACGTAAGTGAGCTATATGGGGAGTTCTGCCCGATGCTAATTCTAACGGAGTTTGAGTTTGTAATAGGGTGGGTCTCAATTTCAAGAGGGTCGCGGCGTGGAGCACCGCGTGTGTCACGAAAAATGGGAGGAGGTTAGCATGAAAAAGAAGCGGTCTAACAATTAACTGAATCTTCTTTATTACCGCTTCTGCTAGACCATTCTGTGCATGTTCGTACGGCACGGAATAAGAGAGTTCGATCCCAGAAGCTACACAAAAATCTTCGAAAGCATGGGATTTAAACTCTAAAGCGTTGTCCATCCTAAGGTGACATACAAGAAAGTCTGGATAGTGGTTCTTGTACCTAAGGAGCATTGCTAAGGTTTTAGGGAACACCATATTTCGAGTCGTAAGGAGCGAAACTTTGGTGTGTCGCCCGACGCGTCTCTTAGGACGAAGAAGTACTTGAATCGACCGATTCGGGCGAGATGGGACCGCACCAATCGCCTTGGAGGCGGAAGAGGGGTCTTGGCATTTCGGTTGGCGACTTCCACTTCGAGTACATCGATGATGAGCTTGCCTTGGGCGCAAGCTTGCACTCGAGGTATGCTCCGCATCTCGGGTCTTCAACTCGTGGCCGTTGAGAATGGGTATCATTCTCCTCATCATCGTCGTCTCTTGGGGATGTCCTAACCGATGGTGCCGAGAGGTCCGCTCGCCATCTTGTCGTGATGAAGGAGACCGCATGTTCTTTGGTGCGAATCTCTTGGGACTCGAGTTTCCAAGGTTGGAAACTCCTCCTCGAATTGGGAGTTCGTATAAGCCACTAGCACCCGCTCGTGCTGTGGCTAACAGGCTAGGCCCACTCCGCAATTCTAGCACTTCTGCTCCCTTCTCATGGGCAGTGGAGATATGTATGTTATTGGCCCTTAGATCCCGTGGGCGATCGAGGCTACGAAGTGCGAGGAGCATATATTGCTCGTTCGCAGGTGAGGGGGGCTCCCCCGGGTAACACTATGTGTGCTCGGCCCTCGCGGAAACGAAAACTTCGTTTCCCCGCGATTGTGATTAGATCACATGTTTGCCAAGACTCATTCTGAGTTTTGAACTCAAAGAATGCTTGCTCTTGCAAGATGGTGTGAGTGGAGGCACTATCGAGTAAGGCAATGTTAGCCTCCACGGTAGTGTTTCCAGTGTTCACCATGTAATTCTCTGGGTCAAGGTCTGAGAGAGATGGGGCATCCAACGTGTGGGCCTCTCTTCTCGTGCCTTTCAATGCCTGGAGTTCTTTATACATGTTTACAATGTATTCAGACGCTCTACACTCGCGGGCATAGTGCCCAGGTCTACCACATTTGTGACAGCTTCCTTTCACTGGACGTGATGGTGAACTGTTTAAGTTGCTGGATTTCTGACCTTTTGAGTGTCGCGTGTTCTTGTGATTCTGCTTGCTCCAGTGGCTACGTGGCTTCACATAGCCGCCCTTCGGAGTGCGAGTCGGCGCTTCCGAGTTGTGGGTTTCCCGGTTTGAATTGCTTGCTTTGGATGCTGAGGTTGGGGTGGCAGCAGTCTTCTGCATGGTGGCCAGTGGCTTTTCGATAGTGTGTACCTCCTGTGCAGATCTTTTCTCCGCGGTTTGAAGCAGGATCTGCTGCTGTTGCTCCCCGACCTGCAAGTATTTCATCAATTCCGAATAGCGTGTGAATTTCATATTTCTGTATTGCTGAGATAGAATAGCACAAGCGGGAGGGAAGGAATTCAGCGTTTTGTTGATCAACTCGGCGTCTGTGATTATGATGCCACAAAGTTTGAGCTGAGCGGTGATCCTGTGAAGTTCCGAATCGTATGTTGAGAAATTCGGGAAGTCCAGGACTCGCAGGGCGCTCCAGTCGGCTTGTGCTCGTGGGAGGAAGATGGTTTCCTCGTGTTTGAAGCGTGCCTCGAGATCCGCCCACAGTCTTGCTGGGTTCTCCTCGGCAATGTACTGCATCCGTAGTGCGGGATCCATATGCCGACGCATTATGAGCATCGCTTTCCAAAGATCTGAAGTTGGAATTTCTTCCTCCGGGTGCGGGTTTATTGCAACATTGATCTCGTCAGCTGCAAGCGTCGCCCGGATGTTAAAATTCCAATCCGTGTAGTTGGAGCCGTCCTGCTCCAACTGGTCGAAGATGAGCGGGGCGGTGCGTGACTCCTTTGGCTTCGTGAACTGTGTCGACATCGCCGTATGCTCAATGTGCTGGACCTGCAAAAATCAGGAAGAGATGCTAATCTACGGTAGTCTCAGTCTACCAACTGTGGAGGATGCAAACTCCTGGTAAAAAAAACGGATTTAAAAAGAAGGAACTGCTGTCAATAGAGTATCCAAACTGCTGAGAATAAATGATAGAAGTTGCTGTCAGTGGAGGATCCAAATGCAGGATAGAAGCTGCTGTTGATGGAGAATTTCCTCTACACTGGAAAATCAAGCGCCCTCAGGTTCTCGTGACACCAAATTCACTGTACTGGTGCTGGTGCTGAAGCTCCAGCTATGCCAGAATGTGGTGAATCTCGGCAGTAAGCGATGAATTTGGGCAACCTGACAAGTCGGCGATGAATTTCGGCAGGCAGGCAGTGAATTTCGGCCAGGCAGGTTGTGGGTTTCGGCAGTCCAGCAAGTCACCGATGAGTCAGAACATGAGTCTCGGCAGGTACGTAGTCGTGAATCTCAGTAGCAGCACCAAGCTAGCTGAGTTCCTCGCTCATGCACTGGCTGTCGATGGATTTGCCGAAGTTCGAATGAGCTACTACCGGTCCTCTACACTGCAAGCGGAAAAATGGAGAGTGGCTCAAGCAATCGAGCGTGCTGATAACGTGTTGTGAGATCGAGGGCAAAGACAAGCCAAGGTTTTTAACGAAGGAGAGAGAGAGAGTGCTCCAAGGAGGAGACTCGTGCATATAGTAGAATGGGTCTGGGAAGTACAAGCGGCTGAGTGGTAGCCGTCAGTGCCGAAGGTAGCGGCGGCACTTATCTACTCAGAACTGGACGAACAGTGGATGATGGATGAAATCCACTGTTCTCTTAACAGTATAATTGCTTGGATCTTCCGTGGGAATCTAGAGTTGATCGATTTATGATGCTCGTAATTTTTTTTGACTATGTGTTTGTTTTGGAAGCGCTCAGACTATTACTAAATATATCTGGTGTTGCTGATGGTCATAGTAGCGGGTTCTGACTTTTCGTTTATTTCTGTACTATTCTCGTCATCTTCTTGCAACTACTCATGTTAGAGTACGATGTTTGGATGAGAATGAGCACATTTTCTAATGTTTTGATGTACACCAATCGTACAATCTTAATTCGTACAAATTTTAAATATGAATTGTTCGAGTGATCGTGCATAAACTTGGAGATTCTTGAACGTCTTGCGAGTCTTGAATGAGTTTGAGAGAACATGGAGAGGTGTAGCACAAGGTAGTATAAACCAGGGATAATCGGTCATTCGACAATCACATTCGCACAGATCTCTACAGCGATTTAAGTTCGACTCCCTTCCCAGCGATCAAAAGTTGGACACCTGTAAGTTGCATCATGTGAATTCTGTTCAAGCTCATGATCTTGCTATGCTCATTACTGCACTGCTATACATGATAAAGCAGGATTGTTCGAAACTGATGGCCGTGTATTCATGCAGTGATTACCAGCCATGGCATTCCGGGCACTCGTAGCATTCATTCTTCTTGGGACCACGGTGGAGGGACTTTTGGTGACGATCGAGAATGACTTGTCTCCAGGGACTCGGGCAGATGCTGGACTTGCACTGGGGATCCAAGTTTACGGACTTCGGCGCCAGGACTGTCATGGATTCGCCATGACCATGGCCACGAAGCAGGATGTGGTGAGGTGCACGTTCCGCACGCAAGGCAAGCCCATCGTCACTCGTGATGTGTACAAGAAAGCTGTTCGCGTTTCAGCTTGCACCCTGCAACTGCCATCGGCAGACGGCTACCGAGTGCGCAAGTCATGGACGATGGCTTCCGCTGCAACGGCAACTTCATCCAGAGATGGGGTTGAGCCATCACTCGAGGGTGCAAAACTATCTAGGAATACTCTCGTGCGTGTGTCAGTAATCTCTCACATGCATTCGAAACTTCTGTGCTTTTAACGTTTTTAAGATTCTCTGATAGTGGATATGTGTAGGCACGGAAAAAAACTTCCGAGTACGGAAACTTTTAAGCTTATGCACGGTGATTGAAATCTGCGCGCACGCGAATATTTTCGTGCGCAGGTAACCTTGTTGCAAAAGCACGCTAGATTTGACATTGCTTGTAAAATACATCAATTTTTTACAAAAACAATGACAGGTTACCATGCTCTTCGTGATCCCAAATGGATGTAAAAAGCAATTGATGAGTATCGTGAATGTTTGACAAACCTTATTAGCGAGTTACCTTCTCGCACAGCCAAACCTTGCAATCAGCCCAATGTTCCTTCTTGAGAGTGAACTTGACCCAGTTATGGTCGCCGCTCCATTCGCCGGCATCCTCGCACCCCATCTTACTGAGTACAGCTCGCATAGCGTCGTTCTCCTTCGCTGTAATCCACTCCACGATGTCCAATCCTAGTTGTTCGAATCCCAAAGTGAGCAGCAGCAGATGCACATCCCACGCAAGACCCCTTCCTTGATTTTCGTGCACCAGGATGAGTCCCAACTCGCCTCGCTTCAGGGATTCCTCCTCCCAGAGCCTCTTGAAGACCGCTTGACCGATCACATCTCGGCTCTCTGAAAGCACGACAGTAAAGTTGCGTGATTGCCCCAGAAGCTCCTCCTGTGCTCGAGCCAGTCGTCGCGCCGCCATGAGCGGTACGTTCCAGGGCTGATTGAAGAGGTGTGGCAGATGGCGCATCGTCTTCGGGTCTGTGAAGATGGACACTAGCGCTTCGTCGTCTTCAGGGATTGGCTCCCGAAGTATAATGGCCTCCGTCCGTAACGCCATAGCATCAAAGGCTTCTCAGCTCAACCGCCATAGCTAGCTCAAGGCAATGAATCTGACCAACCCCTGTCTGAGATTCTCGTGGAATTGCTCCGGACATCCACGATGAAGAACCTAATGTCGGTGAGCAAGACTACGCAGTCTTTGCATACCACTTGTTGATATGGTTCTAAAGAAAGGAACTCTTGCAAGCTATCTGTTTTCTAGATCGGTTGAGATGATTTGTATCATTTGGATTCGCTCATAATCTAGACTTGCGATCCATAATGAAGGACACTTCGGGCACGGCAGCTCGAAATATCTGGGAGGGGCCCAGCCATCTTGCAAATATTCGACGATATTCGACGAGAACAAAGTGGTCTTTGTTTCCATCATTAATTTATTTCAAACATCTGCTGAGTTTCTGTATGACAACAGAGTGCGTCATTAAATGTGGGTTGTTTCAAAAACCATAAACAAATGTTGTTTCAACAACCTGTTGCAGCTACTGGGCTATCTACCCTTGTCCTCGTTAGATGAGCGTGAATGGCATCGTAGTCTACAGACAGTAAAAGGAAAAGTTTCCTTGCCTTGCTTGCTGCTCCGCGAAGTCGATGAATGATGCGTTTGTACTTTGTTCAAGAATGATAGAAAAAATATCCGGAGCCTTTAGCCTTTTTTGTCAAGGGTTCATTTGGAATCTTAGGACAAACCAGGGTGTACATGGTTTTCTTGAGTCACTTACCAATTGCTAGCAAAAATCCAAGTTAGAATTTGTAACTTAAAGACAATAAAATCCAAGGTAGAATTTGTAACTTAAAGACAATGAAATCCAAGGTAGAATTTGTAACTTAAAAACAATGAGTTTGATAATGATGCATAATCAATTAGACGGCTCTCGAAAACAAACACACAATTAAGCAATTATGCACTTGGCCATTTAAAAGTGCACTTGAGGTACTACGACGGTCATTGTGTGCAAAAATGATTTTTAATATTTTTCAACTTAATATTTTTTATAAAAAAGTTGTTATGTAAGCATATTGCATATTGTCAAAAGTGGTAATATAAGAAGTCTTTTAATGGCATTGCCAACCTATTCTTGGTATAAGTACCTAAAAGTAATATAATTATCTTTGTCCTAGGATATTTGAAATGTATATTATATGCTGCAAAAGTTTTCTGTAGATTGTAGTTAGTATATTTCTGGTGAGCAGGATGACGTAAGCACCAAATTGTTTACAAAACTAGGCATCAACGGACATTTGATAAAAATATATTCTATATCGTAAAATCTGATCATACAATGAAATTCAATCCATATGTCCATCGCAACAACTTATCTACAAATCATCTTTGCGATCTTGTACTATCTAGTACATATATACACCTAAAAACACCTAGCAAATACTAAACACTTGGATTACATACTAGTATTGATTGCTGCTTACAACCGGTCATCGTCGATAGCTTCGATTTGCATTACACTATATTCTAATATGTGAGCCTTCGCAGATTGGATAATGCAAATGTTGCTTGGAACCTGTATTCCTAATACAAAGTGATTTCTCCTCCGACTAGGGCCTGTCATGACTCTTTCTGATTCACAACATACAACAAAAAATCAAGAATTAGTGAAACAGTTACCCCTAGATTAAAAAGTCTTCTATTAAAATCATTCAAATGTTTTCATATTAGAAATTTTCAAAAAAAAACTTAAGATACAACAAAATTGTTTTCGTGCAGCAATACAAACACCTTTGATTAGACATTCCTCAACTAACAACTTTATTTTGAATTCATTTTTTTATTACATTTGGAGGATTCCTTGGAGGTAGCAAAAAAATTTAAAAAAATAAAAATAAAAATTATATATATATATATATATATATATATATATATATATATATATATATATATATATATATATATATATATATTAAAAATATTTTAAAATTTAAAAACAAGGTTGGTTGATTTCCCTTAAGGGGTGCGCATATGTACACCCCTGGAATATTCCTAGGAGGCAGGAGGGAGGGAGGGAGAAAAAAAAAAAAAAAAAAAAAAAAAAAAAAAAAAAAAAAAAAAAAAAACAACGGATGGCTGATTTCCTCCAAGTGGCATACACACAAGCATTCCCTGGAGGCGCAAGAAAGAAAAGGAAAAACAATTATTATTTTTTAAATAAAAAAATAAAAGAATAAAAATGGCTGATTTCTTCCAAGGGGGGTGCGTACGCACACCCCTGGAGCATTTCCTGGAGGCACCAAAAAAATAATAAAATAAAATAAAAATAAATAAATGGATGATTTCCTCCAAGGGGGGTGCGTACGCACACCCCTAGAGCATTCCTCAAACCTCGCAGATCTCAAGCTTCGGAATCTAAAGCTTCATGATCGAATCTAATTCATTGCAAACCCAAGATCACCCGGAACCTCAATATGTCTCAGCCGAGCTTTCGGATTGCCAGAAAGCTTGATGGCGTGATAATAGGCGGCTGGCGCTGTGCCGCTCGATGCGCAGCTACACAATTCATGCCACGGCATGCTCTGTCACCAATTGCAGTCATATTTTGAACCTTGAGTGACATATTCGTTCCTTCTTAAACACGTCACGCGTCGTTAAGAGAGACGGATGCCCAAGCACGCGCAACCGAACTAAGCTGGAGACGCAATCGAGACTCAAATCGCGAACGAAACAAGCTTCCGGAGCCCTGAGAACATCCTCCTCTGGCATCATGGAGTCAATCGATCGCAAACTAAACGCGCGGTCCGATGCTTACCGGCTCTGAGAATCTCAATGTGCATCGCCGATGGCTCAGTATGAAGTTGTACCCGCTCGGTATGAAGTTGTCGCGGCAGGAGATTGAAGTGCTGGTGTTGAATTCCGTGAATTCCATCCCTGCAAACTCGAAAGCGATCTATCTTGTGTTGACATCCGAGGATGTTCTTGTTGACGGGTTCTGCATGAGCACCTGTGCATCGCACTCGTTCATCACTCCACTCTCTCATAAACGAAGAAGGGTTCTGCATCGCATGAGCACCTGTGCATCGCCGCCGTCGCCGCCACAAACTGGATCTGGAGGTCTTCAACAGTCTGGTATGTTGTGCTGTGGCCTGACAATTTGCTTTTTTTACATTCGATTGATTGTAATAAAAGTCCTGATCTAGGGAATGACCAGTGTGAGAAAAGTAAAAGGAGAATTGACAGGTTCGTTAAAGAATATGCGACAGGATGATCCAGGATTCTTGAGGATGCTGGTTACCGGTTGGCGTGAGTCTGTGATGATGGCCATCCATCATCCCGTGTCGATCGATGTGTGATTGCAGTTCCGTGAGTGCCGGATTGTAACAGTTCAACTATCCCTAAACACGCATCCAGGGAATGTTCCAGGGGTGTGCGTACGCACCCCGCCTTGGAGGAAATCAGCCATCCTCCTCTCTCTCTCTTTTCTTTTCTTTTTTTTTTTTTTTTTTTTTTTGTTCTTCCAGGGAATGCTCAAGGTGTGTGCGTATGCACACTCCTTGGAGGATATCAGCCATCCTTTTTTTAAAATTTATTTTTAAAAAAAATACTTTAATTTTCAAAAAATTGCAAATTGCAAATTTTTAATTTTTAATTTTTTCCTCCTTCTCCACAAGGAATGTGTGCACGCACACCCCTTGAAGGAAATCAACAACCTTACCCCTAGCTTAAAAAAATAAACAATCAATAAATTAAAAAAGTAAAAAATTTTAAAATTTTAAAAAATCTATTGTTTTGCGAGACATAATAAGTATAAATTCAGTTTTAAGATTGTGCAACTAATATTGTTATTTTTAAAAGTAACTTAAAATAAAAAATTATTCTAGAATTTAGCAAGATATAATAGATATATTAGTTTAGAGATTTTGCAATTAACATGATTCACACGAAGTCATTTTAGAAAGTTTAAATAAAATTTGAACATACAACATAAGTAATAGAATTTACCGAGACATAGACCATTGGATCGAGATTCTTCAACTATTGACCATCTTTCACATGAGGATATTTTTAAAATTGAACAAGTAAAAATTACTATGTTAGACTATATTAATATTGACCATGATGATATTGTGTTTCAATGATATTTAGGTTGCCACGCCTTGCACCACCGGAACAAATTTTACAATTGACAAGAATTGGGAGAAGCACAAATGGTGGAATGATAGGATTGTTATGTTTGATTGATATATTTGAATTACGTATTAAAAGTTTGGTTCTAATATTATACATGTTTGATTATAGTATTATCATTTATAGTTTGATTATAGTGTTTATTGTTATTAAGTATGGTTAATTAGTTTCTTAATTTCTTAGTTTCTTAGTTTCTTAAGTATGGTTATGAATTTTCTGTATAGATTTGCATATAATATAAAGCGAGATGCTCCATATTTTCTCGTTGAATAGCACATGTTGGCCTTATATCTCTTATAAAGTATATTTGTTTTATGAATGCCAAAAATAGTATATATAGAGCCATATGTTTATGTACAACATGGAAGTTTACATGTGGTGCACAAAGTAATAAAACAAATGTTGACAATGTTTGAACATGATAATTTGGCAATGTTCACAAAGCAATAAAACATGATTTGGCATGAGATTTATTATTAATCAATAGTATCTTTCATTGATTCAAGTTCAATGCATGCACATTATGCACAATCTTACGGAATTAGTGAAAATTATTCACTTATGTACACATTGAGAAACCTATATTCAATGAAATTGTCACGAAAATATAGAAAAGAAAAAATAGGGATTTTCGGATTTTTTTCCTTCCAAAAAACATTGCCGCTCAAAATCTTGTTGTTATTGAGTGCCAATTAGTGCACTTGGCCAAGTGCATAATTAACCCCATATTCGTTAAATTGGCCCAATCCCCATTATATTTGGCCGCACACTATTCAAATAAATATATTAAAATGAAACACAGAGGGGGTCTTGAATACTATGGGTATGGAAAATAGTAATAGTCTTGATTGCTAAATGTGATGGTTGTGTGACGTGGCGATCAAATTTTCAAAATACATATACAATGCGTGATATAATATGGAGAAGATAAAGATTCCTCTAATTAAAAAAAGAGGTAAAGAAATACGGGAAAGGCAAAAGAAATGTCTGTATTTGTAAAAGAAATACATAGGAAAGAAAAGAAACAAAAGTAAAAGATAAAGAAGCCGATAGATAAAGATAAAAAAAATAGAAAAGAAAAAGAAATATTGATAAAGAAAAAAAGAAGCACATAACATGAAAAAGAAATGGAATGAAAAATCCAATGAAAAGAGATATTTCAAATTCTTTGAATGAAAGTGAACATATTAAAATAGATATCATACTTGCAACAATCGGGCCTTCAAGACACATCCTCAAAGAACTTAAAAGAAAGCTCAAGTGCATGTGTTGTTAGAAGTGTATCTCCTACTCTCTAGGTTTCTCAAACTCTATGATACGACGTGGATTGTCAAGAAAGAAATTGGATCTGCGATCATGCGGGCAAATTGTATCCCGCCTTCGAGGCCTCCACGAAGAACAACGCTATCTCGTAGATATCGTATCTTCCGTTTAGCTAGACGATCTAACTTGTATGGAAATTCATGAATCGTATCCCATCCTCGATACAACTCGCAATAGTGTTGCCATTATTATCCTGGCGACCACCAACGTCATGAATGTCTTGAAATTTGGTTGCCTCGGGTCCATTTGTGGTTGGTTCATAATCTTCCTGCCCATATTGGTTCTTCACAACCTTCCGCCTGGTCTTACAAAACCGAAATCCCTTCGTAATATCTCGCATGTAAGTAAAAGACGGCGGAGGTCTGTCCTCTAGTGTTCCAATATAATGGTGTTCTTCTTCCTCTACATCGTCCTCTCCAAATATAACTTCCGGCTCATGTCGTTGGCTACTTCCGTTCTGCGATTGTACATCGTCCGTGTGAAGTCGGCATGTACCAAAATCCACATTTCAACGGGACATCACCTTCAATTCCCCGCAACATCCGTCATTGATCTAATTGCATCTCTTACCCGTCCGCACTCCACGTAATGAGAATGCTTCCTCCTCGAATGCGGGAGTAACGTCCGCATTCAAGAAGATATCAATGTGCGAATGTATCCATCAATCTTTCTTCAAGATCTCATCCGCATGCTTCAATCCTTTTGATTTCACAAAGAAATGGTTCAAAGATCCTCCGGAGTAATATGCGCCTCTACTGCTTCGCCTGCCTTCCACAATTTGATCCCAAATGAATGTGTTGGTTTCATTTCTCCTCCGTATACGCTAATTTGTATTGCATTAAAGGCCATCCGTCCTCATGGATAAAGAATCCGAATTGACTTCCCTCACATGCCCCCCACCTCGTCCTTCGAGCCTTCGCCATGTATGGAAGAATAAACTTCTTGAAATCCGAACTTCTTCAATAAGATGCGGAATCATAGGACCATCCTTTGTCTGTAGATCCACGTAAGATTTCACGAAAGATCGGAAGTGTTGGAAAATTCTTCTCCTTCAAAACCGCACTCCACCTCCCAAACGAAGATCAATGTC
Organism: Bryum argenteum; assembly: GCA_037043015.1. NCBI lineage: Eukaryota > Viridiplantae > Streptophyta > Bryopsida > Bryales > Bryaceae > Bryum > Bryum argenteum. The sequence continues at coordinate 8,069,429 of CM073328.1, read as the reverse complement.
TTCACGAGATGTCCCACCATCATAAATGACACTACCACCTCTCTCACGATCCTCTTAGCCACCATTAATGACTTAAACAAAAAGAGTACCTATTTTATTCTCCCTCCAACAATTATCCAATTGGATATGCAATACCGGTCTGCAAGCGGTCGTGCTTACTTTTGAACTACCAATTGGTTCCGAGAGAGATCTAAAACACATTTCTTTCCCGTGTAGAATGGCTCTATACAATGCGCGCTTTCACTTTGAGAAAATAACGCTTCGACGACGATGTTGTTGGCGTGTCTTCTATATCACGAACAATTTGGAATGAAACCAATTGCAAGTTACTATCATTAGAAACACATCCACCGTATAGTGAGCGTACATTGAATCACCACGTCCACGAAAGATACATCACACATCGATGATATGGGTAGCTTCATCAACGCATCCAAATCTTTTGTCCGAGATCTAAGGCATGGAAGTGCGGTTTTTAGTGGTCCATCTTATCGTGCAAAATCTTCATGAATTCTAGAGGTTTCTTCTTCGAATGAGTTCGATCCGACCAATACGCCACCCGTGGCCGTTTGAAAGTTTGTATCTTGGTGTATTTCAATCATATTCTTGGTGTTCTTTTGATCCAGAATGACAAACATTGTTTGAATGTATTGTGACGTGTCACACTTGGAACATCTTGAGAATGAGTCTCCCCTTCTTGATCCGGTCTCCATGCAAATTTTGATCTCCGTATTTGACTTAGAAGGCTTGTTGAAATGGGCCTTAATCCAAGTTGAAGATTCACCTAAAGAGAATTTTTGTTTCTTGAGTCAATAAAAAGAAATCTTGGATTTTCAGTCTGAGAAGTAAGGTAGGCGTTTGCAACATCCAAAGTAATGCGTAGTATTCACCTGGTTCACTTGAGGAAGAAATTGATTCCATCAATTCCAGGTTGGAAGAATCTTTTGAGAACACGTTCACCGGGACGGTAAGGTGCGTGGATAAGGCGTTTTGTCGTGAGTTTTCAATCATACTCTCCAAAATAAAAGCGGCATGTGCCGTAGATGCCCTCGGTTTTGATTTCCCGTATTGCCATGTGGTCGATCCTTGGCCCCTTTTAGCCTGTTTCCATACCGCCCGAATGTCCTATTCAATACTCCATGGATGAGCTTCGACCTTTCACACACATTCTTTGAATTGAAACATCACAAGATCCTCATTGCCATCAATCGAACGAAACTTTGTGCGATGAATATTGAGGTTCTTTGACCGTCTCTCTTGTGTATCTCTTAAGAACATTTTTGACGTCTTTGCTCAATTACGCTGGGAGGGAACATTCTAATGCAATGACGGTCGCAAAGACTCTCCATGTACACCTTTGCAATTTCGTCTTGAAATCCTCCAATCTTGTGTTTTCTTTGTCTTGTAAACCCTATTAGAGGTGTCATACCGGCGCTTTCCTTTATGGTCCACCTTCCTCATTTCATCCTCGTGTACTATAAGAAATACTTTCTAAAATGGTCATAAACACTCAAGATTGAGAAATAGCGATCGAATAGGCCAACTGATACACATGTTGCGCAGTGCTAAATCCCCATCAACTATCGCACACACCACAACGCCAAAGTTGGTGTTACCTAATTCATTCTCACCATCAACAGACAAGATGGGATTTGTAGCACAGATAAGGACATCGGCAAATTTTCGTCCATTCTCATGCATAGCCTCCACCATTAGTCCCTTCCACTCATCCCTAGAAATACCATTACACTCTGGGATGGGAGAATTATCAATAACATCCTCTGCGTTTCTGTCATCTTCTCCCACATCTGCGGTTGATGCAGTTCCCTACACATATAGAATAAAGTAATTGTCTCAGTGAGCATATCATTCCATCACGAGCAAAATATAGATCACTTAAGGTACCGAAGAGCATCAATACAACCCTCCCCCTAACCATATTGTCACACATAGGGAACTCATGCGTGACAAAATTGGTTTTATCTCATATATGCTATGCGTTCTAAACTTTCTTTTAGTTGAAAAGCATATATATAGCGATGGCGGTAGAAAAGAACACTATAAAACAGTATTTATAACAGAATTGTCCACATTCCAGAATAAACCTGGAGTTCTTGTCGTACTTTATGCCGACTCTCTAGTAAATAAAACTAAATGAGATACAATGTCCCTTGTAGAACATCCATATACATCAAGGGTTTACGTTGGGTTAACTTCTCAGCAGTTGAAATTATATACATTCTTATACTGGCTATTAATGAAAACACTTCTGGTTTACCAAGTCCCTTCATAGAGTTTTCTGAAGTATATATGCTAGTTGTGAAGATATTGTTATTCCTATCCATTGCTTTTACCCTAGTAGTTTCTACACAATTCCTGGTACGCAGTGGAATCTAATGAGAACGATAATTTCTACATAGAAAGGAATTGATGTCATCAACATACCCATTCGCTCACATCATCTGCATTCTGAGGCCCCGATCCACTGAGCTCATCATCCTGGCTTTCTGAAATGGATTCCATACCTTGAGCACCAAAATATACGCAACACTAAACAAACCTTGTATACACTCCGTTGTCGTTAAAGTCCTGTGGCACCAAAAGAAGATTGATCGTGTTAATTTTAGTACACCATACAACTTAGAGCTCCATTTGATTACGAACTTACTTTCGTATCCGAAACTTCCTGAGTATGTCGGGTTTGTGGTTTACAAACATGGGTTACTATGGCCATCGAAAAGAAAGACTCAATCCTCATTATGCGGTTGACCACGATCCAACCATCCATCGCCTAACACACCTTTATGTCAATAATGAGATAGATAGAATGTGTGATTTTGTAATGGTCGGGCGATTCTGGCGTTCCAAGTGTATAGAACGTAACAATTTCCTCGCCTTTGATCACCGAGAAGGCTACAACATAGAGGTCCTAATATTCTCGTCCATTACATCCCCATTGCCGCATTTCTTTGATACCATCCGAACTAAAGCTTGTAACTATAGGATCATTACTTTCTTGTTCAAATACTCGTGAACTCTATCAAACTACAATATACATGCATTTGGGTGATGAATAAATTACAGAAATTTTATTTCTGATTTACCATCTTGCGAGTAAGAATACTAAGTTACTAACTTGTCAACTATGTATCAACTCGCTTTGATCTCAGACGGCTGTCAAGGAATTTGAATATTAGGAATGTCAGGATCTCCTTAACTTCTAATTGACATGTTTCGCTGCTAGCATGGACCTCGTCTTTGCGCATATGGTCTATCACTTATAGATCAGCCACCCGCAATCTGCATGATAGTGGGCAAACCCACAATGCTGAATTCCCTTCTTTCGCGTAGGAATCACGTCGACAAGAGTAGCTACTTCTTGTAATTCTCCTTTACATTGAGACCATATTTTCGGAGCCAACGAACAAATACTTCTGAATTCAATTTGTTCCGTTAATGTCTTCTAATCAGGAATAAATGAATCCTACGTAACGATGTATCAGGAAGAACCTAACAGGCGAATAACCTCAACATCATGTATATTGAACATTCAATCCAAATATCGGAATGGATGTATCACGATACCAAATATTCTTCAAACAAGCAGTGATGTACATGTACGACGCGTCACACTTGCCACTGAACAATAGCTACACGAATTCCGATTGGAGTCCATGACATTCACATAAGAAACGATCCTACTTCTGCTAGTACTCTACTTTGTTACGAACTTAAGTTCGTAACCGGAGAACAACAATTTCTTGTTCACATACTACTGAAGGTTGTACTAAAAAAAAACATGCAAAAGGAGAAAAAATATAGAACACCCCAACGACATGTGCCATGGATGATATGAGAATGGTGGCGTACCTATGTCCTCATCGCGATGTTCTCAATCAACAGTTAAAGGTTTGCAGAAAATGAATGAAATCGCACGTATATTCTACAACCACCGCACAAAGCCCACACCCTCCGTCCGTGTAGCGACGTAAGAATACTGCTTGAACGGATGAGGTTGTCTTTTCCGCACTCCACATCCCGTCGGCAACACTCTGTGTGGACATACAAACAGGAAACCATATCAGAGTATGGACGAGCCTAAATGTTTTACCACTTAGGATTACAGTCTCAGCTTTATAATGACACCCTCAAACATTACTCCCACTAAACTCGATGCAAGTTCTCAATCAAGGAACTAAACAGAATATACTCAATTAGTCAAAGAAAGGGTAAATATAAACTCGACGTCATTCACCATGTTCCTAAACTAATCGATGATATTCATGTACGAATATTACCTACACGAAGATGACTGTTATAACATACCACAATCACATTATTTTCTTAAGGTCGTACTCATTCAGATCAAAGAATGAAGACGACCGTCACTCGGACAACATTACGACGATTTATCCCTAGCATTGTAAGAAAAGACTGTCAATCCGCACTGTTAAGTTAGCAAGCACCTAATAACTCATGTCTCGTAAAGTTACGTAACACACTGTACGGATTTGGGCCACTTCATTTAAACGAAGCTCCCCTCCCGGAATGCATTACGACATAACGCCCTCTCGGAACCCGGGCAGTGTGTTACACAGCAGAGCTGCAGAGGCCCCCGACGGTCGGGTATTCTGCCAGGGAAAAACCTTCTACATCGGGCTACCGCCCTCCGCGTCACGTATCTACTCCGGCGAGATACCCTCCCATCGGTGGCTCCTGCAATAGAAACCGGGGGTCAGGTTACGAACTTAAGTTCGTAAGCGGCGGTCCGGTTCCGAACTTGAGTTCGTCATCGACCGCCGCTATTTAACTCAAATTCAGAATCGGACCGCCGCTTTCTTAACTCAAGTTCAGAATTGATCGCCGCTTACGAACTCAAGTTCGTAACCAGACCGCCGCTTACGAACTCAAGTTCGTAACCGACCATATTCAAGATTGACGTCGCTCTGACACTAAGCCTGACACATTCTGACACAGTGACAGTGTCAGACACGTACTGTCAGCTCTGACACTTGGGTGACATCATCATCCGGATCAGCAGAGACGGATGACAGTCTTAGCGGATGACAATCGGCGACGGACTGCAGTGGACCCGGAGAGCAGAGCCAAGGCCTCGACAATGGCCAAAAAGGGCGAAAATGAAGGAGGACTGGCCTATATATACTCGGAGGGTCCTGCCCGGGTGATTATCTTCCCATCTGCCCGAGGAGTAATGGAGGCTTCAAAACTATATGGCGGCCATGCGGCCATTTAAGGCCGTCCGGTATGGCGGCCATGCATCCATTTAAGGCCGTCCGGTATGGTCGCCAAAAATCTTAATTCAAAATGTTTTAATATTATGATTTTTGTTGTACACTTCTTCTACTTTTGTGCCGTACTATTTCCATCTTCTGCCCATTCTTCTCTTTACTTTTCTTTTTCAATGTGAATTAGAATAGAACTAAACTCAAAAGGAGATCTTAGAGAACGAGTAGATAATGAAAAGACATAAGTAAAATGAAATTGTATAAATAATGAGTTGGAAGTACAAGTAGGAAAATGGAGCTCATCCTTCCTTGAACAAATAAAAAATATGTATATCCATGGACTATAATCTTTTGTCTCTAATTCATTGTGCTATCTTGTTGTTTTAAGAACAATTAGAATTATATCTAAATATACTTTGAAGTAAATTGAATGATAATAAATTACAAATTGGAAGCTATAACACAAAATACTTGAAGTGTAACTGTGAAGAATAATCATAAGGAATTGTGTGGACAATGGGATTGTGTGAGACTTTAGACTATTAATACCATGAGTGGAATTGGTATAAGATAATTGTATTATGCCTTGGTGTTGCTCAATCAAAGACGATAGTCAAAAGATATTTGTATGGTTGGAATAGACTATTCACAATTGTCTAAAACCATAGGTGTAAAACCGATAAAAGAAATTGCAATTGAGCAAAGAAGGCATAAAAATTCTCAATTGATACTCTTGGATATGCGTACTTCTAGTTGTGACCGTAATTGCGTAACTATGATCGATTTATACTCTCCCAATTTAAGAACCCCCACTTACTTTTTTGTCGTTTTCTTTAAAACCTCATCAATTACTATTACAAAACAAACTCAGTGTCAATTTTGTTCAAATTGCAAGGGTATGAAATATCCCAATGAACCTGCACACATTTTCACAGACTGTTTAAACGGTTTGTACAATATTCAAACGCAACTCAAACACCCCTCTCACCACAATAATCACCCAGATAAAACTTTACTACAAGATATTGTAACACTTTTGCAACAAAGAACTCAACCCACATCATTGTACAAAGTACGAGCTCACGCAAATATATATAGATGGCAATGAAAAAGCTGACAAACTAGCCAAACAAGGTAGAAACAAAGATCACCACAATGCAGTTTTACCACATGAATTTGCACATTCTACACCATACTACTTTCAGAGAGATTGGTGGCATTCTATGGACGAAACCCCAGATAAAGGCCCTATCAGATTCCTTGAAAAACATATAATTAAATATAACAACGAAAATAACTTAACAGATATTGCAACAAATTTTCCTAATATAAATAAGTGGATAAATAACAATGATCTATAGATGACAAACTATCTAATGAATTTTGGACCAATAAACAAATAACAGACTCCCAAAAAACATGCCTTTTGAAATTAAGACATGGTCAATATATGAGCAATGCTAGAAAACAACTATTTTTTGGCCGAGAACTATATCCATCAAACACATGCTCAATATGTGACTCCAGACATATGGTTACATGTACTTAGAACAAAAAGTCAAGATCCAAACACATGGTTATATGTACTATTAAAATGCAAGCAACCCCATATACATGCACTTAGAACAAAAAGACACAATAAAGCAGTCTGGGAAATTAAAAAACTATTAGTCTCATCAAAAAAGTCAAGATGTTATACCCTCATGAATGCGGCACATGTAATGACAAACTACCAGAGAATACAGTCCCACCATGGCTATTAGTCTATTACCATGTATATGCACACAACAAAGATGTCAATGTAATGCACGACTAAAACCAGACCTACTATGCATAAAAGGACTACCTTACCAAATAAACCCTCTTACATCTCCCAACATTGATTTAAAAGTACAATTTATAGAATTTACATATTGTAATGATAGATTCTCACCAAATACCATTGAGAGAAAGATAGAGAAGTACCAACCTCTCATCAACAATATTATCAACAAAGGTTGGATTGTTGAACCACTAATAGTAATCACATCAGGTGCCAGAGCATCTACATACATCCCTTCCATAAAGATCCTAAAAACCAAATTCAAAATACCAAAAAAACTTATAAAAATACATTTAGAGAAATAAATACAATTGCTATACACCACGCCATGTCTATAATACTACACAAAAGAAAAATCGAAAGTGGAGAACCACTACCACCAGACGTACAACCACCATAAATCCAAGTACTCAAAGTTTAATATCAATTTAATTTAAATTACATATATAAAATAAAACGCAAAAAAAAAAAAAAAAAAAAAAAAAAAAAAAAAAGAGAAGAAGTTAAAAATGCCTTTATTTATAATAGTAACCTTGTAACAACATAGGGGCCCAGGTTGCTGGAATTTCCTACCCCACTAGCTCAATAGCGCCAGATTGTAACGATACTCAAACGAGATCAATGGAAATCAAACCCGGACCACCACTACAATACAACCATGTCTCTTCCAAACAACCTGTTATGTCAACAATGTGACGACCAACGACACTAACCTTCTGCTTTTATACAACAAGAATTAACCCCAAACAACCACTTTATAGTTTTTTTTTTTTTTTTTTTTTTTTTTTTTTTACTTATACAATGTCCATCCTGAGAGGAGTTAGTAGTCCTGTACCACAGATGGTATGTCCTGTGGGCATATCACCAAGGGTAGGTCGAACGGACACTATATTCACGCCAACCCATAGAGTCTGGTGATTTCTTCTTTCTTCTGGGCAGTCGGAGTCAAGCATCACATGGCCCCACTTCTGCCATCTAGCAGTCTATATTTGCATGCACCTACGTACTTCCCCACCTCAAAAGAGGCAGCTTCATCAAACCATTATTTGAAATAAACCTCATTTTTCCATATTAATGAATCTTTGCATGCAAGTTCAATCCTGCAGCACCGAATGTCAGGCTTCATGCACTACAATTCCTTCACCCGTTAGCTTGTGATATATGTAGAATGATGTGACAATCCAAAAACTATTCTAAATGTGTTTTTTTTTTTTTTTTTTTTTTTTTTAAATCATAACTTTATTATGATAATTCAAGGATGCTTTACATGGGGAGTCAAGCCAAGCATGGGATGGAAGTAGGGCAAAATTTCTCTTAATGTCATTTGTTCATTACTTGTAGTTCAAAAAATGAACCAATCACGTTGATAAGGATTTTGCTCTCCATCGGCCCCATGTAGGGCTTGACTCCCCATGTAAAGCATCCCTAAAATTCTCATGTAAACAAATTTGACCTTTTCAAACCTTTCCACTTTAGCAAAACTTTAACCCCTAAATGTGTGAGCGTGCCGTGGCGACCAAGAGAAATACGGTGTATTTTGGTTGTATTTGGAGTGAATGCACACCTTTAATGGGTTTGAGTTCAAAGAAGAAGTTGACATTTGAATTAATGCGGTTCTAGTGAGCTATTACAATTCGAGTTTAGAGTTTCTTGTTGGTAGGAAATCCTAATTATACGACAAAGATACATACTATCCCCAAGGGACTTTTAAGGGTTAAGGAAAAAAAGGATCTAAGTTCGAGTTACGAGTGGTGAATAATAAGAATTTGATATGATCTTGAATTACCACACTTTGGTGATGAGAAACCCAAAGGAATTTAACCCCTCGATGAGTTTCTTTCTTGCCCAAACCAAACCTGTTCTACTAAGCTCATTACGCTCATATAGAAAATCAAAAAGAAAAAAAAAACGAATTTAGACTCATGATCGCGCTGTGCAATTATTTTCATAACCCTTTCTCCAACAATAAATATATTGTCTAATTCCAAAAAGTAAAAATTCAAAATCATGAGATTCACTTTCTATAAAGGTTCATCTTTACCGCTTGGGCACTTTACTCATAGTGGTAGCAACCATGAAAATACCTCTACCGAACGAATCTCTGTGAAAGATCTCTCCAATCAAGCCAATGGTCAAGGACACCAAAGAAAGTTTACTTGACAAACATCAAATGCACAAGAATGGGCAACACGAGTAAGCTCGCCACAAAGATTCAATGACTTCTACGGCGACCCCGAATAGAAACTAGTCGCCGCAAAAAAAAAACGTTCGCAACATGTGGTTGTAACATGTCTCGATTTGGACCCATGCTCCACAATTCATCCACAACCAGACTAGTACGCTAATGCACCAACTTCGATGATTTTCCTTTGATGATTTTCTATCCAAATTGTCTTTACAATCCGCTCCTCGAAACCCTAGACCGTCTCACCGTGGCCTCCTCTTTTCGATGAGCATGCAAGGGTTTTGCTCGCGCCTTCTCACCATTGTCGTCGTCGGTCTTTGCAGGGAAGATCGAGTAAGTTGAGTGTGACACTCTTGTCGGTAGACTAGGTCGAGCTTCGAGCTTTCGGTCCTTGCGGGGATCTCCGGTGGGTCGGCGTGGTGGAAGTCGCCTTGCATGCAATCGATCGAGAGAGGTGAGAACCAACCTTTCACCGACACGATCTAACCCTACGCATGGGCATCTTTCGTGACCTTGCGCCTCTTCCGAGAGGGATCAAGAAGTCTCAGAACCTACCTCACAATTCTGTCTTTCGTGAAATGCTGGAAAATCCCTTCAAAATAGAGAAGTTAGACGATGTGCAAGGTGTGTGAGAGTACTACCGTAACATGATGCCGTTAACATGCGAAGCTCACAAGTGCCACCTTGAGTACTGCACGAGTATCTAGCAGGTTTATTAGCTTCTATCAGTCCCAATTAGTGCGCTGATAGCTTCGATCTAATCGATCACACATCATTTAGTTAATAGCTAGCTTCGATCTTCGATCAACCTCCGACCGCCGCATTCTCTTACTGCTGGCATTCTCTAGCTGCTGCCAGCGTTGTACTGCTGATAAGGTTCATAATTTGCTGATAAGGTTTGTTGACCATCTTCCTTCTTTCATGTACTGTCAGTGCAACTTCAGTGTTGGATGATGACGATGATGCTTCTTCTAGAGGCTCACCTCACGTACATGCCCATGCGGGTTCGATCGATCGATGGGAAACTGGGTGACTGAGAAGAATCGCTTCAGAGTTACATGCACCCTCAAGTTTGGGTTGCAGCTAGCTAGCTCGCTCCTTGTCCGAACCGCGTTCTTCCGCTGATCGGTCCTTAGTCATTCCTATTCGAAAGACTACTCGAGAGTGATGATAGAGTACTTTTGTCGTGGAAGAAAGAGCATGTTGCAGGTTGTTGGCTCTCAATGTGACTCAATCGATTTGTTATTCGAAAGATCTGCAGAATGATTGTTTTTTCCTTGAACAATTACGTTCGCTGCTTGTTGCTGGCACTGTCTGAACCGCCTTCGATTGTCGATCGACTGCTCACTTGTAGTTTCACTGACATGTGATTGGAATGATAGTAAAGTGATTTGTTGTGGAGGAATGAAACTGTTGCCGGCACTTCGACTTCACCATTCCTCGTCACACTAGCACTTTCCTATTCGAAAGACTGACTCACTGATGATTTCACAGTAAATCGATGGCGGGGTTGTGGCCACAACCCCTTTCATCGCTTTTGGAGGAGTGCAAGCATTGGTATGCAGAAGGCTCACACGGTTGCACAAGTTCAGTTACAGTTCGTACAGACATTGAGTAGGAACACCATTCACGATAAACCGGGAAATATGAGAATTCCATTTGCATATATATAAGCATTATGAGCGTCCTGTTTCTCCTCTCTTGCACATGGAAGTTTGCAGAACCTGTTACGTTCACCTAATTATGCTACATGTAGATTGAGTCTATGGATTTTGCATCTATGCCTAATCTGCATGGAATACAGTGAAAATGCGGTGCTTAGGGTCAGATGCTATAGACAATCTTCAATCCCTCCCCACCATGGCCATGATTGGCCTCTCTAACGTGGTTGTTTGTGGTGACAGCCCAAATTGTGAGCTTGAGGAACAAACCGGTTGGAAGTACAAGGCGGTTGGGGGATTGGAGACATCTGTGGGCACTGAGGAGAGTCTCTTGAAATAGGTATGTTAATTTGTGACTTCTATGTGACCCTCGTCAATTACATTTTCTGAATTTCTGCAGTTTGAGTATGATCAAAAGTGAAGCAAATGAACGAGGAAGTAGAGGTAGACTATGCATTGGGAGGTTATACTAATAGTCCAATCACGAATTTCCACGTGCATATTTTTTGGAATTTATTAATTCTATAAATTGCAGGTTACGAACTTAAGTTCGTAAACAATAGGCCGTGAGTTCATGGTTACGAACTTGAGTTCGTAACCTGTAGGATATGCAAGCCGTGAGTTCATGGTTTCAAAATTAATGTCCGAGTAGGACTAGGCAAGGGTTTCCATTGAAGTAATTTTCTTCTTTGCAATTGAGAGTCGTCACTTTTTGGATTGATATTGGAGATGGAACCGTAAGCTTAACACTCTTTTGTGTTTGAATGCGGTCAGTGTCTTCAAGCTTTGTGAAGAATAGCTACGGAGAACTCGTGTTGGTGGATTGGTGCTTGTGTACTCGTTGCCTCGCTGGTGCTGATCATAGGAAGGTATCACTTCAACCATGTTTTTGGTGATGACTTCCCATCGCATGGTACTGGTAGTTTCGATTGATAGTTTCGATTGAGAGTTTCGGGTTGGAGTTGCAGCACTGACGCGGTTGTTTGTGGTGACAGCCCAAATTGTGAGCTTGAGGAACAAACTGGTTGGAAGTACAAAGCGGTTGGGGGATTGGAGATATCTGTGGGCTCCCAGGAGAATCTCTTGAAATAGGTATGTTAATTTGTGACTTTTACGTGACTCTCGTCAGTAACATTTTTTGAATTTCTGTAGTTTGAGTATGATTAAAAGTGAAGCAAATGAACTAGGAAGTAGAGGTAGACTCTGCATTGGGAGGTTATACTAATAGTCCTGTCTCTGCATATTTGTTTGTAATTTCTTGATTCTGTAAATTGCAGGTTACGAACTTAAGTTCGTAACCTATAGAATATGCAAGCCGTGAGTTCATGGTTACGAACTTGAGTTCGTAACCTGAAGGATATGCAAGCCGTGAGTTCATGGTTTCAAAGTTAATGTCCGAGTAGGACTAGGCAAGGGTTTCCATTGCAGTAATTTTCTTCTTTGCAATTAAGAGTCGTCACTTTTTGGATTGATATTGGAGATGGAACCGTAAGCTTAACACTCTTTTGTGTTTGAATGCGGTCAGTGTCTTCAAGCTTTGTGAAGAATAGCTACGGAGAACTCGTGTTGGTGGATTGGTGCTTGTGTACTCGTTGCCTCGCTGGTGCTGATCATAGGAAGGTATCACTTCAACCATGTTTTTGGTGATGACTTCCCATCGCATGGTACTGATAGTTTCGATTAACAGTTTCGGGTTGAAGTTGTAGTACTGACGACACCCTTTAATCGTATTGCCATAGGTTTGCCGAAGTATTATCGCGTGGCTAAGACAAACAATTTTAGTTGATTTGTGAAGAATTATGGGTCGTCAAAGGAAGGAGAGAGATCCTTCAATCCCAAATCCGGCAGAGGAGAGGCGCTCAAGGCAGAGCCCACAGAGCGCAGTACCTGGTTCTGTGTACAACAAGTCAACAGGGCGGCATGGCTATTGGGAGCGACGTGGGAAGGATTAATGTATTGCAAACCCCGCAAGCCACAATAGGGGGTGTAGGCGTGGCTATGACGGCAAAGAAGACAAAGGCATCCACGTCGAGGTCTGAGCGACCGGCCGTTATTCCTCCATCTACAGAGTTGTTGAGTCAGCCCGGGTTGGAGGAAGACGAAGAAGAAAGTGGGATGATAAACCTTTTGGGACAGCCAGCGGACGTGGAAATCCCCACTATAACGCAGGTGGACCATCAAGACATAGCAAGCGAAAACCCTTCATCATCGACCGCTGTCATGTCAGGAGTACTAACGGCGAGAGAAGATGATGTGCTAAACATCATCAGGAAACCAGTTGCGCCCAAAGCGAAGGTTGTTCTATTGTCCGAGAAAGAGTGGTCCGCAAACCCAAAATCCCTCGACCTGGATCCAAATATCCAGATCCCTGAGGATTTGGAAACGGATGTGGGCCTACAAATTGCCACAAAGAAGCAAGAGGATCGGAAAGCGGAGCTGAGAAGGAGGTCAGAAATGAATGCGAAGTTTAACACTCAATCCGAGTACATGTACATCTTTGGTCGGGAACAGTTATTTGAACTTTTGCTGACACACATGGAGCCAAGCGACCATCGGTCTGGGAGGATTTACAGGGACTTTGAGAAGAAGGGATCGGAGGACATTCAGAGAGAATTGATCCTCCATAACTACTCAAAGCCTGTTCTAACCGTAATGCCCAACCTTGAAACGCGTCCTGTGGATTGGCTGCAGTGCGTAAATGCAGGGAAATTCAAGATTATAAACGGGCAACACACGTGGCATGCGGCAAAGGAACTGCTGAACGATCCAATTCTCAGGGAGGGAAACTCACGGCTACAAGACATGAAGGTGTGGGACGTCCAAGTTGTGTGGACTGACAAGATTACTCATCTGCACGTACTTTCGTACAAGTGCAACGAGGGCCACAACGAGTCGAAGCACCTGACGTCACTACCGAAGGCAATCGTTCATTGCCGCGTACTCTGGGAGCAGGCAGGAAAACCACCGCTCTTTAGGAAAAACGCCTCAACTCGAAGGAAGAAGGAGACTGAAGCCGAGGACGACACGATTGACCTGCAGCTTAAAGCAAAGTATGAGGTAAGTTCTCTCCCACACGGGTTACGAACTTGAGTTCGTAAGTACCAACAGAGTTTTCGTTTGTACATGATACTCTGAACTACTGTTGGTGCGTTATAGCATCTGATCCGCATGGCCATGTATCAGGCATTTCGAGTCCGTGCATGCCAGTCCCTTAGTGCGACGGTGAAGCAAGAGCAGCCTGACAAACCTATTCGTATCGACCGGGACAAGCGAGAGAATGACAAATTATCATGGCCACGCACGGCGAAGTATATGGGAGAGAAGTGGGAGGAGGTGTTCAAGAAGTACGAGGGCGGACAGCTGATTGATTTAGACACGAAGGACGTGATCAGCGAGTCAACCAATGCCAAGGAAATGACCAATCTGGCAAACATAACGCCGACAGTTCTGCGCGGTTTGAACAGCTTGAGCATGGACCATATAGGGAAGGCTGCAGACCATATTCTGAGCAACCCTCCCCGGATTGTTATGGGAAAAGCACCCAGGAATTGGCACCAGGCATTGTCTTTGGAGAAGTGGTGCGATCGTCGCAAGTGGAAAGATGTTCTAGTCCGGCGATTGGTGATAGAATTGCGTACTTCAATAGCAAGCGTAAGAATATTTTCTTTGATGATCCAATCGGATGAAGGGAGCGTCGTGGCGAATCTGGAAACAAAAAAACTCTTCTCCTCGTCCATAATGCAGCAATATTATTCAAAGAATGGCACGAAGGCCTTTGTCAGCGACAGCATGTCCGCGAATAAAAAGACGCCTGAGTACCCACCCCCCGACTGTCTTGTGACGATCGACCAGGCTCTTGTGAATGAGGAACGGGCTGATGCGGTGGCCGAGAACAACTGGTGTGTTTTTGTACAATGGAAGGGAACGTCGGCAAGATTCTCGAAACAGACTATGGGCTTTGGGTTTAACGGCAAACTCGAAAATGAGGGGCCCAAAAAATACACGCGGAGGAAGCTCACAGCCGGCATTATTGATTTGAGGCACTTCCCCCTCATCTCCGAGGAAGCTGAACAAACTACAAGTTGGAGCGAGGGAATTGAGCAGATGGAGGTGCGTGCTGAGACGATAGGTTTCAAATACATCAAAGCTTGGATGATTATTGCTCCTCGACAAATGCGAATGTGGTGGAGCTTCTTCGGCGACAATTCTTTCCGAGAGCATCGCCGCAAGCACGCGACGACACTTACCACGGCGGTGAACCTTTAGGAAAGTCTAAAACCGCAGATGTGGACGAGGTCACGTACCTTGAAAAACCTACCACGCTTAACAATGGGCGGTTGAAATATTTCTCGATACACGCGGCATACGAGCGAATATTTTCAAGCGATTCGAGAAGCACGAGTTTTACAAGACAACACAAGGGCGTCGTGTGGAAAGATGAGCTTCGGATGGAGACGCACTCGCGCTTCCTAGCCCGACACACGTCTGGCCGACGACAACGTTCTTCTCGCCTTCGCAGCTCCAAAGTCGCTCGGGCTTGCCGTGTAAGTGCCATCTTTCCAACAAGATAGCTCAGGTTGTTTTCTTATGTTGCTTATTTGTTTGGTTACGAACTTAAGTTCGTATCTGGTAATAGTTCCATTTCATTGTACGCGTATTTTAGTTAATCAAAGTACATCTATGAACGTCAGTCTTGTTACGAACTAAACTTCATAAACACTATGCTAATAAGTTGCAGACGTAAAAGCAGGGGATTTTTCCGAAATTGTCCACAGGATACGAACTTCAGTTCGTAAATGTAGATTCAACAGTACTATGTCTTTGTTTACTAATGGATATGAACTTAAGTTCAAAAAGATAGACTCCCTACTAGAATTGAGTCTTCTACTATGCCATTATGTATTAAAGGATACGAACTTAAGTTTGTAAACGCAAAGTGCACACTAATAATATGTCTTCTCTCTGTTTTTGGATGATGAAGCGAAATTCCATTTATTTTGACTGACGATGCGGAGAGCAACAGAGAGAGGTTGCTCTATGCGGCCGTAAAAGAAGGCCCCTCGATGTGGAGAACGTACTATCTGCCGGCCACCCGGATGCAAGGGGAGAAAGTGGAATTGTTCAACCCTCGTTGATGTTCTACCGCTTGTGAATTATCGCATTTGTATGGATGTGGAAATTGGAGGCTTTTACCCATCCAAGTCACACGACGATGAAACCCCTTCGCAGCCTTATATGGCGGAGAGCCTTCTATCCGTGGACATAGAAGGGGAGCGATGAGACAAAGAAAAAGTCACTGGGATGATACGGCAATGACTTCTCGGTCCTAACAACATCGACATCGGGCATGATGACGACGTACGCACTCGATATGGGGAGTGCGTCCGTGCCTAATGATGAGGCGGACTCGACGAACGCAGACGGATGCAACAGACGGAGGGAGTTGCACACTCGTCTCACGAAACGGAGGGTCAATCTCCGGTTGCCATGTCGGGCCACGGCAATAGTCCGGCGTTCGAGGATTGGCACGGCTACGTGCGGAAGGATGGGTCAAGGAGGAAAATGACTACCCGCTTCCGAGCGTAGGAGGCAACAAGAGGATGTGGACCGGGTAGACGACGTGGAGCGTGTGCAAGACGTTTGTGCGGCTGCTCTTCAAAAGCTTGTACGTAAGCAGAACAAGCGTGATGTTCTTCGGAAGAAGGATGGACTGAAGGGCAAGGATGTGGGGACAAGCGGTGACAACACGCAAGAGCGGGAGAACGTCGAAAACCCAATCCCCGGAAGGAGTTGAGGGAAAAATGCGGACCGTTGTTTCATTGGAACCAAATGAGGAAAACATGGTGGTGGTCATTGGAGGAACGGGAGTAGAGAATGTCCCGATGGGAGATGAGAATGTTGAGACCCCAAAGAGAGATGATGTGACGTCTGTAGGCCCGGAGGCAATGGCTGCAGACCTTGCAAAACCCAATGGGTGATATCTTGTCGACCTTGGCGGATCTTTGCTGCGACCGAGGCACACCACAAACGACAAGGCCGACTTTGAAACGACTAGGGCGACCCAGCTTGTAGTCTTGGCGGACCGTCAGATCCCAAGTCGATGCCTTTGTACCCGGAGGGCAACAGACATCGACATGACCCAAGCGGATGTGTCTACTTTTTCGTCCCGTGACTTATTGTCGAATTGAACGCTCTCGTAACGGGGGGAGACAACACTGCACAAGGTGTACAAAGAGGGGCATCTCGTCAACGCAAGTTGATAATGTAAGTCATCCGAAATCGAAGTTATTCCGGAGACTCGGATGTCTCCGTCAATCAATAGTACAACCTCTAGCGTGGCTCCGGCATTCGGGGTTGAGAAGAGAGCGGCAAATCGTGACTTCTGGAGGATGAGCCGCGGTCTACGTAACCTAACCTTGTCGGGCGCAGGAGGGAGGCGTGGCAATTGAAGTCGGCGAACGCGCCTCGCAAAAAGAAAGGCGCATCTCGAGCCGGGAGAGACACTGCCGAGTTCAATGCAAGGTTCTCGAAAGCGCCCGAGCGAGTTATCCTCCTGAGTGACGGCGACTCAGATGACGAAGAAGATGAGCTGCGACGCTCCAGGCTTCTTTCAAAGTATCACCGTGTCATTGCCGGCAAGGAGCACATGCGGTGGACTTGTACGGGCAACTTCGTGACGCCCACAATCGTGAAAACGGTAGTCAAAGAGGAGGTGGTGGACCAAGTGCAACAGTGCCGTGACGCGACGAGTCGCAGCTTGAACTCGAGGCGGGGACCGATTCAACTTGTACACGCACGCGTAACCCGTTTGTGGAAGTCTTAACAAATGGGACGTGAAGGATGAGCTTCTCCAAGGTCGATACCATCTTAGGAGGAAGAAAAACTTGGATGCTGCGATTGAAGAGAAGTTGAACTCCCGCTTCGATGAGATACTGGACTCCCACTTCAACAAGAGGATGGTGGACTTGAGAAACTCTTTCTTCAAGGAGTTCCAAGAAGAGGTTAGGGAGGGTCGGTTGGCTATCGTCCCCAATGCTTCAACCCCTCGAGTCGTGTCATGGATTCAATCTGGGGTGTCGGAGGCTGGATCGCCGCAACTGGTGAGTCTCATCCCAATCAAGATAATGACATTTCTCGTTGTACCTCGGATTCTTTGGAGCTAAGTCAGTATGATCCTACTTGGAAGAAGACATAGCTGCAGACATTGCTGTGAGCTTGTTGCTGATACAGTTTATTCAAAACAGGTACTTCCCGGGATAGTTGTTGCTGAAAACTCCGATACCGTGGCATCTTTTGAAGAGGATACGTTGTAGCGCTCTACGTCGAGTGTAGTGAAGTGAGGTTGGAGGATAGATTAGGGAATGCTGACATTGTTGAACATTTTAGAGATCACGAGCTTTTTTTCACATCTCACCGATTTTTTCTGCTACTTGTGGGGGTTGAATGTAGAAATTTTTGTTTAAATATGGTGCTGCGGCTCAAGGGTGAGGATATATAGTACACTATACAAATTACGGCAGTATAGCATTCGTTTACAAAGATTCGAACTGCTCAATGTCAGATTTTGTAACTTTAGAACATTCACTGTACGGAGGTTTTTAAAGTTCATTCACCTGTAATGAAAGGTATGACAACTTTTCCGAACCCTTGCACTTATTCCTGATACTGTTCCATTGTTTCCCATCCAGGTTGGAAATATTTCGAACATTGTGAATACAGCACGACACTTGCATAGCACATAGATATGTCTAGTGAAACTCAGACACCGAAAAAATGTCTATGCGAACCGTCTTTGTGGAAGAGGATGAACGCTCGTCGCCAAAAAAGCTCCTGTGACCTTGCCTCAAAGGCGGATTGTGGGAAAGGTAAGAGGAGGCAATAATCGAGAACTATGGTACCTAACTAAAGATAAACAAACAAACAAATGCGTCATGAATTATGTGATTGTGATCTTCATTCTGCTTCATCATGTCTTTCTTTATCTTTCTTGAGTGATCACAAACGTGAGGCTTAAATATTACTAATGTTGGACCGGCTTAACTGTCGGAATTGGAATTTTCCATTATAAGTGTATGCTAGTAATTGTGAGGAGTTCTTCCAAGAAATGAAATCCCGTCGTTGGGATGTAGGTAAAATGGAAAATGAGGCTAGCTCTAGAAATATAGTGAGATAGCACCTTGATTGAATTGGTAAACTATAAACATCCTCCCTTATTCTAAATTTTAGATGGATATATCAAATAAGCTCGGAGAATTGTTTTAGAAATAAACTGATTGTTTTACTCATTGTTTTTGTCTTAAACGGAGTCGTCAAAACGAGACATTTTAAGTATATCCTATGGCAATAATTTTTCTTTGAAAGTATAGGTCTTTCTTTGTACATTCGCTTGAAATTGGGTTAATTGCAGAAACTAATCTTCGGTTGATTGAAACATACATCTTGGTATGTCATTACCTTCTTCCGTTTCTACTAGCAATGTTGTAAAAAACATGCACGTTGTAACATCCTAGTCCTTCAGTCTAGTCCTTAGTTCCTTGCCAAATATACTCCCAGACTTCCAGTATCACAAGAGACTTAGTCTCAATCTTTGCAACTATGGTCGAGGCGACAACTCACTTATATGAAAGAGTTTTTACGGTTAAACAATGTGTCAGTGCTCTCTAACTCTAGTAATGTTTCCGTGGATTCATTTTCTGCGGAATTTTCAGAATGATTTCCCAGAAGACCCTCCGATCACCCTCTCACAGTCAGATTCCTCCGACACACATCATGAATACATGGACATGGACTATGCAAAGTCTCGTGGGATTGGTAAGGTAAAGAACTCGTTTAATTTCTACTAAGCATGAGATGTTTCAATTGACAACTTATAGAACTTGTAAGCACTAATACTAATCATGTTTGAATTGTTTTCAAAGTATTGCTTTGAGGTCGAGCCTGTAAACAGTCCCCCATGTCTCATACTATTCTCTCCCATATTCACATGTGCGTGTGGATCTTGGGGAGTTGTCATCGTTCTTTCTTCCAACCTCCTTCTCGTTTTCCTCTTTCTGTCGTGGTACTTTCATTATGTTTATTTGTAGCATGTTACTATTTAATAAGGATTGATTACCATTGTTGGTTCATGCAATTACTTAGTCATGGTATATTTCTTTACGTCCTCATTAGTATCTGTTTTTAGTTCTATATTTTTGGAGTAGCTTTAGGCTTTTGTCCCGAAGCAATCCAATAAATAACTTCATGGATGAATATGTTATTATGACGGAGTTGAAGTAGTCATACTTTTACATGGGACATGGACAACGTATGCAAGCTGAGGTTTTAGATCTTTTGCTACAAGAGACAGTCTATCCATGTTTATCATTGGTGGATCATGCAGTTGTAGGGGCATATTGGTTTCTGTAGAATGGAATTCGTTCTAGTATTTGGGAAAATTCTAGTCGGGAATTACTCTTCAGTCATTGTAGATAGGGAGTTGCCTTACCTTGGATTGACACTGCTTCTCGTCATACTCTTCAGTCGGGGAGTTACCTTACCTTGGATTGACAATGCTTCTCGTCATACTCTTCAGTCATTGTAGATAGGGAGTTGCCTTACCTTGGATTGACACTGCTTCTCGTCATACATTTGCTCGTAAGTATTGGCAAGTACCTAATTTCTACTCATCCGTTAACTTTATACTTGTAGCCTACGTACAGTAGAGGCACATCAGGTTAGTGCACACTCATTGATTTAGACATATTTAGACAAGAGAAGGTGTTGTTAATGATTATTTAATAATTTTGCATAATTATGTTGTTTATTTGCTCATATAACCTTTTCACCACAGAGTTCCTATCATGTCTCAAAGTAGTAATCTTCTTGTAAGAATTTCAATACCCTAGTGGCCAGACTCTAACATAACTACTAGGGCTTCATACATTGCCAGATTGTGTTCCTTGAAATGAAGTATTGAGTAATGGTGGGCGATCAAAGATTGGATTCACATTTCATGCTAAACCAATTTCGTCTTAATTTTGACATTTTTGCAAGTCATAACTCTATGTAGTAAGAGAATCATTTGCACACATGAGCAGTTCGTTTATTTACATTTTGACGGATGTGCCCCACTAGTCTAAACAAGCATTGGTAGAACAACTCTTCAGACTTTGTTGTAAATAAGCAACGTTTTAGAACATGGTTTTTGCAACGTAGTCGGGTTCTCTATTTAGCATGAACAACTTTATACTTTAAAATTTCCGTCGTAGGAATTTATTGTAGATAGTTTAGAATATAGTATCTATATAATATACTATGTAGTATACAGCAGAATACATGGAGTAGTCATCCAATCTTTGTAGTACGGTGTCGAAGAATTCCTCAACCTCACCCACCCTATGACAAACTTTATGGGATAATTAGCTTGGCGGAGGACATCTTGAAAGGTCATTGAGAACACAAAACATTGCATTCACTTCCAAAGAAACAAACGTTATCATCAAACGATCCTTGGATCACCTTGGAACCCCACGAAGTCCCTACTAGCTTTAACATGGCTTCTCAGATTGGAAAGAGAAAGAGATTCAAACCTTGGTAAAGTAAGTTTTGACAACATTCTCGGAGCACTCACTACAAACGCCCAACTCTCCGTACAACTACGTGTTCAATAATTTTTTATTCTAAAAACATCTTATTTTTACAAACAATGGAGACCAATTCTGATGGTAAAACACGAGCAAGAACATCGTTGCATGTCTTGACCTCCTTGAGACTCTGAAATGCATAAACGGATAAACCACCTCATTGAATTCTCCATTGCATCAGAGACTAACTCTAAATTTCTACAGGTATGACTGTTTCTTTCGATAAACAAATAAAACACAAGGCGGGGTTGAGTCCCCCATTTAAAGAACACCACTAATTTGATTTGAGCAATGGTGCTAGAAGAAGAATTGAGGATAGCACGGAATGATGAGTTGAGGTGCATAATTTTATCAGCAATGACAAAGTCTGATAAATTGGAGACTTGAAGTGTCATCATTCAATATATTGGTGGAAATGAAGGTTTTTGACTTGTTCTTGATGTTTTTACGGCATTACACACATGATTAAAGCCACCATGGTAATTTATAAATATACTTGCAAGATTGCAATCTTGTAGCATAATGGTAATTGATGAGAGATTTTTCAAATTGGATTTTTACTTTCGGATGTATGTTCTAGGTGTAGTTAACCCTTAAACGCGCCGAATGTTGAATTTGATCATTTTGGATGACAACCCAGAAATTTGACGAGCCATATCTTCTTCATCCAAACTCCGTTTTGCATGAAATCACTTGGGTTGGGTCCCAAATCAAGTCTAGTTTGTGTGGTACAAATTGCAGACCCATACAATAAAGTATGAATTAATGGCATACATTTTAGTAGCGGTTTTGTTTGTTTTTCGGTTTTCAAACATGGGGCATGTTTTACCATTGCAAGCCAATTAAGTGAAATCCAAAAAAGTTTTTCATGAATTCTTTTTACTTATTCATGATCTTAAGATGCATCCCAACAACTTTCTTGTTGAAAGATTTTTGATCCAAATACTTTTGGTATTAGATTTGCAATGATGTTTCTTTAATGAAAAAAGTGAAAAAATGGATGATTCTTGAGGAGCTATATCTCCTTCATCCACCGTTGGATTTTGACTTTATTTTTTGGGATGGATTCCAATTAGAGTCTAGTTTTAGTAGTAGAAACCTTGACTAAATCAAAGATGTTTTGAAGATAAGGCATAGATTTAAGTGCAAAGGGTCTAGTTTTGCATTTTTTTCCTTTGTAGATTTTTTGGGAGTTTTCACCATTGCAAGGCTATTATTTGAGCCAAGAAATTTTTTTGATGAATTTTTTTGGTTCAAGAGTGTTTTTGAGATGAATGTGAACAACTTTGTAGTTGGAGAATTTTTCATTGTAGTAGCTTTGTTGATAAAATTTCCACTCTAAAAAGAATATGATGAAATTTTGTAGTCTGTTTTGAGTACTAATACATTATGATCTCAAAATCTATGAGGCTTCATGATCCAAATTTCGGTCTACATGACGTATAATAAGTCTACTACAAGATTGTACGGTTGAGATCTAAATACCTTACATTCATTTCCATCCATGATGCTTTTTTTGAAAACGTGTTTTTTGGCTGAAAATAGTCAGGGTCGTTTAAGGGTTAAAATCGATTCCTCGAGAATTGGTTGCCGTGTGGTGCCCTTTTGCCGTTTCAACTCTCGTAAATGCTCCTTAGTAGAAGCTCTCATCTTTTTCTTGCTAGATATGAAAAATTCTAGACTTATTTTTAGAGCTTTGTCTGCATAACTTGGTGTCATTCCTCGTCTGCCCCTTTCCCTTCTCCTGCCATTTTCCAACATGAGCACACAAAAATTAGCTTTTCGCTAACTATAAAATTTTATTTGGTGTACAGATAGGCAGAGTGTCGCAAGCTGTATTGGATTCGACATGAGCACACAAAACTTAGCTTCTCGCTCATGTCAAAATTTTATTTGGTGTTTGATTGTACATTATCATAAACTGGATTGGGTTGGAACTAGCAAGAAGAAGATAGAATCCTTACAACCCCCCCCCTCCCACCTTCTCCTAACTCGTAGTAGTGTTTCATTTCTTTCTCATGTATTTTTAGTTTCTATATACTGCTTATCTATCAATAAATTATCCGAGCTCGCATTGAAGGTTTAATGGGTTATCTTGTAGTCTAGCCTTTTCTGAAATGATCTCAAGTTTTTTTATTTCTTCTCAAATGTTGCTATAGTCTAGCAATGTTTTGGAACTTTCTTAAGCAATGTTTTCAAGAAAATAAGGAAGGTTACCAAATCATCAAGCAATGTTGACTATAATTTGATTTGATTGGAGGTTTAAAAACTTACTCAAGCAAGTACAAAAACATTGCTAGACTTTAACAACATTTACACAAAAACAATGATCCTAACATTGCGAGCCGCACTCTCTTATAGCAATGAAGATACGTTAAAAGAATACTAAATTGCCTTTTTTAGAATACTAAAATATGAGAATCGAATAACAAAATACATGAAAATAATTATGAAATACATATAACAGATAAAGAAATACATAAAAGAGAATATAAATACGCGTAAAGAAATATAAACGTACGTGTAAAGATACATACAAATATGCGTAAAGAAATACACCAATACACGTAAAGATATATACCAATATGCGTAAAGAAGTATACTTGTACTTGTAAAGACATAGAAGCATACGTGCAAAGAAATATAAGCATACGTGTAAAGAAATATACCACTACGCATAAGAAATATACAAATACGTGTAAAGAAATATACACATACATGTAAAGAAATATACGATTATGCGCACAAAGATATATACCATTACATATCCTCGAATTTACAAAACGTGTATAGAAGTTAGAAATACTTGTAAAGAAATATACTCAACATGTACAGAAAATTAAAAAAAGCTAAAAGAAATTTTTAACTTTTAAAACTAATTTGTTCTTTCTTATTTATTTTCAAATTGCATTTTAAATATTCTCACACTACCTACGTGGCATTTCTTACATTTTGCTTGGTCACACTATTAGTCATGGCCAATATAAAAGGGATTGGCCAATATAACCAATATGGTGTTAATTGCTTAATTGCATGTTAACACATGATCATGATCAAGTGCTTTGTGTGAAAGTATCTCAAAATCACCACAAGTACTCAGATTAGCTCTCACACTCTTGATGATATTATAAACACAACTCACACTCTTGATGATATTATAAAACACGTGCTTCGTTATAGTGGTATTATTCAGTGATTTTGAGAAATGTGGGTTTAGGTGGAATCGAGCTAAATGTACCCACACAATACATTTGGCTCAACTCAAGCTCAATTTGATAATCTCAGTATTCCCATTATAACAAATTATGTGTTATAAACACAAAATCAACACTTATGTGCAACTCATTTGAAAATGTCATGCTCATGAGCAGTGCTCACAAGTATTGTTCAAAACCTCTTGCCGACCACTGTTTTAACCCTTAAACGTCATATGCTTTCCTGATACTACACCCAAAATCTCTTTTAAACTCCATTTTTAGCATTATTCTATTTTTAATTTGCTTGAGCTCTATTCTAAGAAAGTATAGATCTCTTTAAGGTGCTCACTTTGGAATTCTAAAAATTCCATTTGGTATAATGGAGTGTAAGTTATGAGCAAGATTCTCTCAAAAAAAAACCCAACCCCTCGGGCTGGGTCTGACGTTTAAGGGTTGAGATTGATGAAGATGGTTGAAAGGATAGAAGGGTGACGGCACCAACTCGTTTTTCATAGGAGCATCCGCTCCTCACCCAATCAAGGAGTTAAGAAACTTCTTAACCCCTAAATGAAATTTTGATTGACAAGATGAAACTTTGAAAAACCATAAGTTCTTCTTTAAAAATGGACTTGTTGTTCTTATTTATTCATTCGTGAGAGATTGTATAAAAGAGCTACAATCAAGTGCTTTACCACTTAATGCAAAAATGCCACAACTTCACGCTCCCATGACATTAGAAAACCATTAATTCTAAGAATAAAAAAGCCACATGTTCATCAAGAGTGCACCAAGTTCACGTACTCAAGAGGTACATAATAGCTCTCAAGCTCGAAAGAAATAAATAAAAATAATTAAAGAAAAACATCAAATCCTTGTGGGGTTGGCGTGAATAAAATGCCCGTTCCACCTACCCTTGATGATATGCCCACGAGACATAACAACAATGACAATTCAAGCTTGACTTCTAGTGAATCTAATAAACATTCTAGGATGCACCATTTTAAAGCACATTGATGAGTCTATGAGACTATGACCTCATTGTCACAAATTTGTAACCAACCGGATGAAGGATCCTATCAACTGTTAAATCAACCCTTCCTTCAACCGGCTCGTGCATTCCTCCAGGTTGAACTTCAGGCGCAAGTTCCCCTCCATCGCCGCCTTGATATCGTTCATTTTGAAATTCGCATGATCGGTAGACTCGGGTGAGATTCCGTCAGGTGGTACTACTAGAAGCGGAGGCTCACATGGTCCTTGTGCGCTACAGCAGGATTGCAGGAAATGTATCGGTATCAAGATCTGCTCCATCGAGGAAGCGGCTGCTTCATCCTGGTCGTTGCTAGCCTCGATCGGAAGATCGATCCCCCTCGATCTCTTTTGAAAAATTCATACCGCCCGTTGTGAGGCGTACCCATTTCACATCAGCCATATATTAACATAAATCTAGGCGGCTACATCCAAGGAAGAGGGCCCGGCACGCCCACACTTTCCTCCGGAAGTTGCCAGCTGAGCATCCCATCAAAGGCGGGTGGAGTGGGACACATTGAAGTGGGCCGAATCCAGCATTCAAATCGGTGAGAACGATGTTTGTTGCTAGGTGTTGAAAACGGCAGTGGGAAAGCGGGAGGTGCAGCTGGCAATGCCAGAAGGGAGGCGGGCCATGCCCCCTGTGCTTGAATTTGTCCGCGAGGCTTCGCGAGTAACCCAGAATGGTGTGACCTTCTCGTCGCTCCGCTCTGACTTGCGGCCCCGTCCTTACTGCTGCTGTGAATGCACATGGAAAGGCCGCTTCGGCGCTCGAACTGCCTTCACTGCAACCCTGCCCCCACAACCCTCGCCCCCCAAATAGAACTGACCGTCATTGCTTATTGAGTCGTCCTTGTTATCAACGTGTTTAGCTATTTTCCGTGTTTATGCAAGGACAAACTTCATCATTCATCCATAATTTAGAGACTTCTTACTGTAATTTACTCTTAACAGTCACAAAAGGGGGGTGCTTGTGACCAATTTGTCATGGCCAATTTGTTTTACCTCATCTCTAGTTTCGACTTGTCCAATGTTTCGTATTGTTTCTTGATGTTCAAGCCTTCATTTTTTTAACGATTCTAAGTGTCGTTCCTTGATGTCCAAGCCCTTATTTTTTTTTAATGATTCTTGTACTTCCTTGATGGCCAAGCTGGAACGATGTACAAGCTGGAACGATGGCCAAGCTGGAACGATGTACAATTCGAATAACTGAAAAGCGAGCCACTCTTACACAGCCAAGCCTTCCAATCAGCCCAGTGTTCCTTCTTCAGAGTGAACTTCACCTATTCATGGTCGTCGCGAAGGCCGGCATTCTTGCACCCACCCGATCTTACTGAGCAGAGCTCGCATGGCCTCGTTCTCCTTTGCCGTGATCCACTCCACGATGTCCAACGCTAGTGGTTCGAACCCCAAAGTGAGCAGCAGCAGATGCACATCCCACACGAGTCCCCTTCCTTGCATTTCGTGCGCCACGATGAGTCCCAAGGCGCCTCGATTCAGGGACTCCTTCTAGTAGGACTTCTTTAAGACTGCATGACCATGAAAGCACGACGGTGAGGTCGTGTGATAGCTCCAGAAGCACCTCCTGAGCTCGAGCCTCTCTTCGCGCCACCATGAGCGGTATGTTTTCGGGGGTCATTGACGAGGTGTGGTAGATGGCGCATCGTCTTTGCGTCTGTGAACGGATGGACACTAGCGCTTCGTTGTCATCAGGAATTGGCTCCCGAAGAATGATAGCCTCCGTCCGTAACGCCATCGCAACCCTGATCAAAGAGCTCCAAGCTCAATCGCCATAACCAGCTCAACCTGAGCAACCCCTACCTATGCGAATTCACTTTCTCGGGTTCTCATGGAAGTCTGTTGAAATATCTTAAGGTTATGAGTCCCCAAGGATTAAGGTTATGAGTCCCCAGGAATCACGGCAAATTATGTACTATTTTCAAACCAAACTCTCTAACCTAATGGCTCTATGATTGTTCCAACTCACACTATCATCCACACAAATCTAGATATTCTATTCAAATTCTCTTCTTCACAAAAGAATGTATAATATACAGCCTCAATTCACTTGACAATATATGCATGCTCCAAATGACATGATTGAAGATGCATATTAGTAAAAGTTGATGGTAAAGTCTAGAGCAAGAAGTGGTTAAGGGAAAGAAAACTACTCTACCTGATGTAGCATATTACCAGATAGACTACAGGAGTCAAATGGTTGAGATTTGGCAAGAGAATAGCACAATCTCTTGCACTTTACATGATTGCATGCCAATCTAATTGCATTGAGGTGATATCAAAATGTTACAACCCCAATCCTACGCTGACTTGGAAGTCCATTTTACTCGAGATTCCCAAACTTAGTAGTGAAAGCAGATGAAAAAAAGTCTTATGAGATCAATTTCAAGAGCCCCACACGTGATGTAACCACCGGGCATAAGCCAGCTCGAGGACATTCTAGATTTACATGGGGATTCAAAATTAAGAGTCTTGCGTGCAACGGTTCACATCAGTGACCATGGATCGATGACAGAGCTATATGGAATGAAGACGGTTGGGAAGATGCAATGGTGTCGGTACCGACTCGTCATGCACAGCAACATCTTCAGAGCCTGAGCGCCCGATCAAGGAGTAAAATAACTTCTTGAAGCTTTTCCGTAACGGTGGTTTACAAGCACTGTCCAAGTAACTGCCAGATCCTTCTTCATCTTCCGGATTCACATACGGCGATCTCCGATTAGGCCTAAGCAGCAACAACACCACCAACATCAAATCTCACATTCTAAATAACAGAACTTAGCCATGTTATAGGGACTTCAGATCGAGCACTTACATGCTGTGGGATTTGTAGACTCGGGAACTCATAACCTTCTTGTAACTGGGACCTTCTTTAACGATAGTAATCCTGTCGTTGTCGATGATCTCGTCACTGCTGAAACTGATCACTAGTGCGGATCCCATCACCACCCAATGCTGCGAGTATGTATCGCTCGAGCCTCTCTCTAATGTGAAGCTCTCCTGAGGCGCCAGTGATTTTAATACCGTGTGCACACCACAGGAGCTTTCTAGCTTAACCACGAATGGTGACGATGTGCCATTCTCTACCACTGTCGATACCCTCACCATTTCAAGAACGTGACTCTCCTGCTTGCATGCGAACAGCAACATCAGTGTCAGTATCAGAACACGAACATTCGGTTTGGCCTTGATCATTTACATGATCGAAAGTGCAACAAGTTTAGGTTATAGGACAGAGCATTGTTGTTTACCTGTGGAGGTTTTGTTTGGAGCGCAGGAACTCAGGAAGCTTGTGGTTTTTATGCGGGATTAGGAGGAACGCCCTTGTCACAGAGGATTCTTTGACAAGAGATGAGCATGATGACGGAGAAACCGAGCATGGAGACAATCACCAGCACAGCTAGAATGTAATAACGATAGGGGCGTGGTTGTTTCCTCGGCTTCGATTCTGGCGCGTGCTCCGAGAAGTTGAACTTTGCGCCGAATTTCTTCAGGTGCGATATTTGGCCCTTCAACACCTGTATTCCCACAACCATGTTATTGCCTTAAGCATAACGGACCTCTACAATTACGATGAAATCCATCATATAAAATCTTAAGAAACCCTTAAACGCGTAAGATTGTCTAATTAATACGCTGAAAATTATGCCCATGTTGTGTAAGGGTTGACCTACTTGGATTTAAGGGTTGACCAAGGGTTAACTTGCATGGGCAATCAAGGGTTGATGAGCTAGGGTGGTATTGCTTAGGTTACGAAGTAAGTGCACAAAATTGGTTTCTTCAACTACTTCACCATAAAAAAATCGAGTGATAAATGTTTGAAGAACCTATTTAGAAGGTCAATTTGCACCTAATTTCAATTTTGATAGTAAAGAAGAGGTTATATTGATGAGGGTGAGCCGGTGAGCTTGTATGTATTTAGTTGCCTACTACAAAGATATCCAACATGCAAGTCAATTTGAGAACATCATGAACATTGAGGGTAATACACACGAGTTACATGAACTCCACCATAGTTGAATGAACTGTAGTACTAGGCAAGACACACCTCTCATGATTCAATCAAGCACTACGATCCTTTTACTACTAAAGTTTACAACGTTTCCAACAAATTCATAGTGCTCTGCAGATGCAACACATATGTCTCACATTTATGAAACGTGCACATGCAAATTTTCCAAAATTGTTCTGACCGTTGCAAGTGTTTCCGAGCTATGTCGAGCAAGAAAATTTCGTAGACTATCAACACACAAGTTTAGAGAGAAAGACACTTTATGGCGGCCGCTGAGAAGTTACGTCAGGAAGAGTACCTTAGAGAGATCGATTTCCTTATCACAAGCGCGCTTCCACTTGATGAAGTTGTGAAACTTGTTACAAACCCCACCGAGAGTAGTAAGACTAGCAAGAAGCGAGAGAGCGAACGGTCCCCACCAGGTATGGCAAGTAAGTTGAGTAGCCTGCGAGACAGTAGTGAGCACCACGCCCTGAAACAGAATGAAGAACCCAATCAACTGGTAGATCTCGTTTTTCACGTTCAAACTCAGCGACTGCTTGCGCTCCTTCCGCTCCTGCGACTCCTTCAGCTTGCTTTGCCAGTCCCTGAGAATCAGCTTCAGCCGCAAGTCCCCCTCGATCTCCTTCAAACCGTTCGCTTCAATCTCGTTCAAAGTTAACGACGGCTCACATGCTCCGGTAGGAATCCGTCGGGGGAGGCTAGAAGCGGGCCCTGTGATCCGTGGTCGCTAGAACTCGAGTGCAGATGATGCATCGGTATGGAGATCTGTTCCATCGAGCAAGTTGGTCCTGCATGCTTCGATTCATTCTAGCCAGGTCCAATCCAGTCGTCGACGACAACCCCAGTCTTTGAAAAACTCCTCGTGTGTACAGTTGTGGAAAGATGCTCGGTGTTTTTGTATAAAGAAATGCAAGTACGTTGAATCTGCATGTGGTCTTACCGACGATTGCATTGCTGATTCCTTTACTGAAAATAGCTCCGGTAGTCAATTGCAGCAAAGAGACAGATGTTCCAAGGTGACGTCAATCCAGGCATCATCTTGGGTGCATGCGATTACACAGACTCAGGTCTGTTTCTATTGAGATGCTCATCATATTGGGGAATATTGCTAAGAAATTGGCATTATTCATGCTACACTTGCACTACAATTCTATGTTTAGTTAGTATGATTGACATTGAGTTTTTCTAGATATTCCTGTCTGTACATAAGCAGTATGAAGGTGTTCTTGTGTACCAAAGTATGTGAGATATGGATGTTGTACGCAATAATTTTCAAAAAGTCAGAGTCCTTAACCCTTAAGCGGGCCGAATGTCGAAAAACGACATTTTGGATGACACCAACTTTGGAGAGCCATAACTTCTTCATCCGGACTCCGTTTTGGACGAAATCACTTGGGTTGGGTCCCAAATCAAGTCTAGTTCATGTAATAGAAATCTCAGACCCATACAATGAAGTATGAATTAATGGCATGCATTTCAGTGACAGCAGCCTAGTTTTAGACATTTTTTCCTTTGTAAAATTTAGGGCAGTTTTCACCATTGCAGGGCCATAATTTGCACAAAGAAATTTTTCTCATGGTTTTTTTTTGTTCAAGGATGCTACTGAGATGAAGGTGAACAACATTCTAATTGGTGACTTTTTCATTGCAATAAGTCTAATGGTAGCATTTTCACTTTAAAGTGAAAATGATGAAATTATGTGATCATTTTTGAGTATTAATACATTATGATCTCGCAATCTATGAAGCCTCATGACTCAAAATTTGACCCACATGATGTTCAATATGTCTACGACAAGATTGTACGGTTGAGATTTGGATAACACACTTTTACCTCCACCTATGACAATGCTTTTGAGGATGTGTTCATTTTACTACAAATGAGTCAAACCATTTAGGGGTTAATAATATATACTTTGTAGATTTCATTTTGGCTATTTCTTATTTATTTTGATTTTACTCTATAATGGGCACAAAATTGTAGTAGATAATTAACAACATGCACTATGTATGACGCAGATTCCCAAAATTATATCCTCGTCTAAATACACCTCTAATAGGGAATAACTTAGATACATCATAATTGTAGTGCTCAACGATGCCAGTCATACAGAGTGAAATTGGTATGGGGAAGGTGAGTGACTTTACATAATTAGATGTAGTTGTAGAATAGAAGTGTTAAGATTATTAACCTCTAAAGCCAAAATGGCTTTTTGCTATTTCAGACAATCTTGATGAAGTGGTGGAGTTTAATATTTTTGCCTAAGGGAGTGTTACTCATGCTACAAAGGAGATGTAGTAAAACCTGCAAACTCAAATTTCTGATTTTTGAATCTTGTCATGCAAATTTTAGTTTTAAAGCTTGCCCAAAACGGCCTGAAAAACTTTCATTTTCAACTTCATTTTGATCTTTTGATTTTTTGAAATTTTTTTATTACCAAATTGAAACTCAAACTTCCAAGTGACCCAAGTTTAAACTTTTACCAATTCTATAAGGCACTTGAGAATTACAATAACAATTTTCAAAGTTTTGGTAGTTTGCAATTTTTACTTTTCAAAATTGTCAAATTTCAATAGTAATTATGAAATTTTCCATAAAAATAAGTTTGCTTGAAAATTACAAACTCATAAAGGCATTTACTCACTGTTAAAATTTTCCCTAATTTAAAAAAATTATAGAGGTGATTCATTTTTTACAAAATTGTTGATTTCTAATGTTCTTGTTGAAAATAGTTTGCATGAAGGTTTGAAAAGCATAACAGGTCTTCAAATTTTTACATGAGCATTCTGAGCTTACTTCTTTACATGTAAAAAATAAATTAGGATATTCTTTCTGGTAGTAGTCATCCCTTTGAACCTCTGAGCTAACAACATGTATTTTGTTATAATGGGAATATTCAATTTCTCACGTCAATGACCGTTTAGCTTGAGTCGAGGTAAATGTACCCACAAATTGGGTACATCAGTGAAACTGAACAAAATAACCAATCACCGATATTTTTAAATTCATGAGAAATATTGAGAAATTTTACAAGCAAAGTCACACGCGCTCTTTTGATTTGATATCTCATTGTTGAACTTTATTTAATACTGAGTTGATAGGCCATTCATATGAAGTCATAAAGGTATTTGCCTTATATAGTTTTGGATTGCTTGTTTAGCAATCTCTAAGCCTATTTCAACATCCAATCAGTATAAAAGACAACATTTGCGACCAACTTAATTGATCGTGCCAACTTGTTGGTGTTGGAGGTCCAAAAAACACTTAAATTTTTACGGGTTAATTTCATCAATTGTACAATGACATGAAATTCACACTAGTAACCAACAAACAAGTTCTTTTCTTTGAAAAACAAGTAGGCATTCCTTGGCATGTTGCTCATTTGGGGTCCACTGGTCCACCTCCACCTTGCTCCTTCGAATGGGCTATGCAGAATTACTGGGGGCATCGTACATGACACTGTCAAAGCATCCTAATTCAACAATTTGGAATAATAGAGTACATTTTTACAGTGGGTTTTCAACCCAAGTTGCATACAACCCATTTTCGGAAAATTTCTACCCTTAGAGAATTTAACTTTTGAAGATCCTTAAAACCCAAAATTGGTTTAAAGTTTTGCCGTAGGAACAAGTTCGGCTAATTTTTACTGTCGCGATTTTACAAACGAAGAAAAATCGACGGTTCAAATTTGGCATGAAAGTTGAGTTTGTCAAGTTAATTTTGAGATCCTACAGTTGGATATTCTGTATAATTCTTAGCTTGATCATTTATTCTCTTGAAGTAGTCCTGAGGTCAATTTTTGTAATTTAGGCAATTTTGCACCAAGGATCCTAGCTACCACCAACTCAGGAAAGTCCAATCCTGACTACCACCAACTCACTAAATTTTATTCATGAAATTTTAGTAAATATAATTTGATGATATTTACATTGACGTTAGATGCTTTCATACTTCGCCAAATATCTGGCACAAGGTCTTACAGACAACATAAAGTGAAAAGATGTTTACTGTAGAAGTGATCCGGAACAGTGTGCTTTGAAACCTGAAAGAGTGAAGACCTATGTTCTTTCTACATACCCTTTTCTTTTGGGTGTTACCATAGTATAAGGTAGAATGACCTTAAACCGCTCAAATAAGAGATTCAACATGGTTGTGGACCTCGTGTGTACTGTTTGTAATTTTTCTTGGATGGGAAAACAGGAGGGAGAGTGAATGCAAAAATTTTGAAAATAAAATAGCAAAAATTGGATTTACTACAAATTTTTGAAGTCAAAAGTGTACATGACCTTAAAGTGATCAGTAGACTCTCCTTTTTATCCGGCAGACGAGTGCTTTGTGGCGCTCACGCATGTAGCTAAAACCGTGCAAAATAGAGTTAATGAATCATGAACCATGAACCAACCACCTCCCTACACATGTCCATATCGAGTCACTATTTATGGAATTGCTATGCACGCAATAAGGTCACGCCATGGGCGGCTCCAGGAGCGGTCTACCCTGCGCTTCTGGGGGGCCGCGCGGTTTAAGGTCATTCTACCTTATTCCTCAATAATCAACATAAGTTCCGTAATAAAGCTACCCTTCTCCTCAAAATTGCAAATAAGAGACGCTTTACATGCAGAGTCAAGCTGAGTATGGGGCAAAATTCTCTCAATGTGATCGGTTCATTACTCGTAGTTCAGAAAATGAATCAATCACGTTGCTCGCCATGAGACCCATACATGTACGACTTAACTCCCTATGTAAAGCTTTCGGAAGTGTTCATAGTTTTTGCATCCTAAGGGACCCTTTACATGGGGAGTCAAGCCGAGCATGGAGCTGACGGAGGGCAAAAATTCTCTCAATGTGATTGGACCATTACTTGTAGTTCAGAAAAGCACCACAAGCCTTGGCGTGATGATTGGGGCTCATGCCTTACAACGGGGAGGTCGTGGGTTCTATTCCCCATACTAGCGTGGTGCTCACGACTATAGTCCACTTAATCATTGTGGGGGATCCTTGGAGATAGATAGATAGAAACTCCGATCCTTTCTAAGGGGCCGGCGTGAATGAAGTGTACGTTCGTAATGCTAATATCCCGATGGCCACCGGACAAGGGGGAATTAGAACAATACTACTTCCCCCTCTCGAGGGTCGACACTATAACTACGCTAGTTTCTAGCCTAGTTACTAGTGCCTTCAAGATACTTGACATAGTATCCAGCTCCAAAGGGCTTTGAGGTACCCATACAACAAGGTCCAAAGACCTCCCACAATAGTTGGGTGGACTATAGTGGTGAGCACCACGCCGGCATGGGGAATAGAACCCACGACCTCCTCATCGGGGGCCTAAGCCCTGACCACCAAGCCAAGGCTTGTGGTGCCTGGGATCCTTGGACTTTGTTGTATGGGTACCTCGAAGCCCTTTGGGGAATACTATGTCAAGTATCTTCAAGGCACTAGTAACTAGCGTAGTTATAGTGTCCACCGTCAAGAGGGGGGAGTAGTATTGTTCCAACTTCCCCTTGTCTAGTTGTCAACAAAATTATTAGCATTACGGACACTTCATTCACGCCCGCCCCTTAGAAAGGGAACCAGAGTTTCTACCTATCTATCTATCTATCTATCTATCTATATCTTCAAAGAATGAACCAAACACGTTGAGAGGATTTTTGTGCAGGCTTGACTCCTCATGTAAAGCTGGTTTGAGCAGAATTCGGACCCACACAAAGCTTGTGCAAATCCCCAGCTAGAGTCTCATTTGTCCCCCACAAGAACAACAGTCCTTTGAGGTCTAATCCGCCTCCAAACCCTAATGCTAAACCCAGTTGGATTTCAGGACCGCCAAACCTTACAGTGCACTTGCAAAGGACTGGCATGATCAGTTGTTTGTCATGTGGTGGACAAAACAGAAGGTGATTTTCATGGCAAAGAGAAAAATCAAGAATGATTTGGGTGCCAAGGACAATGCGACAATCATTTTTGGCTTTCCGAGACACAGTCTGCTGTCTCACAACAGACACTTGCTACATGCATGCAAAGTAAAGCATATGGAATACGATAGAGCACAGTACAGCCACCATATTATTCCAACGCCAGCTCAAAGCCCACTCAGCTTAGCACTTGTAGATAAACTTGTTGCTACTGTATTAGCTACTATATAAGGCTGGTGTGCCAATATTCTAACAATATATCATATTTAGTATGTATACGGGCAGTACAAGATAGGTTACCATACCATGCGATGCACTATCCATAAGTACAGTAGGGTCCAACAGATAATGGCGTTTTTGGTTTTCAAGTGGAAAAAATAAATAAATACAAGTTTGCCTACTTTGAAAGCCTCTAGAGTGATCAAAAATTGGTATTCTACCTTGAAATTTTTACTATGAATCCGAAATCAAGTTGTTAGTATGCCTACCAAACTTCAAGGCTAGATAATTCACCAAAAAAAAGTTATTTACAATCTACCATCCTAGGTAGTTGTGGTAAAAGTTTCACTGCTACCAACTTTGACAGCCTCCCAAGAATTGAAATTTGATTCCTTACTTTCTTTTTGTAAAAATCAATTTTTGTTAGTGATATTTGATAAAAATCTCAAGTCCTTGGGCAATGGTAAGCTTGGGGTATCACTTTTTGGACACACTAATTAGGTTATTTTTATTGAAAGCCTCCAAAGTTTGACTAATTTGTTCATTTTAATCAAGTAAAAAGACCCTAAAATGGAAAGTAAAATATCATGCACCTCAATGAAATCAAAGCATATATGCCTATAGAGTTTCTCTTAGGTTTTTTATTTTTTTTTGGATCCATTCATAGATGAGGGAAAAAATGCTGAATTTGGGGATTTGCAGGCATTATAGTGCACAGTGAATTAATTTTTTTATAATTAAATAAATTATTTTGTATTCTATACAAGAAGATGTAGGTCATATTCAAAAATTATATTAAAATAAAAATGGTTGATATTCCATTTGCTTGATTCTATGGATTTTAGGTTATTGGGACATGACTTACTTTTTCAACTAAAAAATCAAATAAAATTACTTCAAAATATTTTTTTTAATTCTTAATTTTTTTTCTTGATACATTATAAGTATAGACAACTAAAACCACATCTAATGAAGTCTTATTGTATTACAGTTTAAAAATGGATATGTTTGTCACACCAGCATAGAGTGCAATTGTTCATGGGACAACCTTTTTGGGTACCCCAACCAGACCATCACCCCCAATTGATTAGTGTAAAGAAAGATATTCCCAATCTACCAACAAGTGTTGTTTTGCAGTATGCTTTCGAAGTTTTTTTTTTACTACAACCAACTTTGACACCCTTACAATGGCTAAATAATGTGCCTTTTTCCATGAAATTCTTGTCACAAGATAAGCTACATGTTAATGACGAGTAAGCCAAGATTCAAGTTCAAAATGCTTACACAATAAACGTAGCTCACAATCTATAGCG
Organism: Bryum argenteum; assembly: GCA_037043015.1. Taxonomy (NCBI): domain Eukaryota; kingdom Viridiplantae; phylum Streptophyta; class Bryopsida; order Bryales; family Bryaceae; genus Bryum; species Bryum argenteum. The sequence goes on along the minus strand of CM073328.1, from coordinate 8,032,193 downwards.
TGTATGTCCTCCATTTGCCTCTATTACCGCTTGTAACCTAGTGGACATGGAATGACATAGTAAAAGGAGCTTTTGACCACTAATAATCTTTCACACTCTTGCAATATTAACTACTTTTAATGCACTTGTATTTTTATAGCATATTGAACCATATTGAATTGCATTTTTCAATATCTTCCATAGATTCTCAACTGGATTGAGATTAGGAGAGTTTGCGGGCCAATTATGCTTCTGGAAGGGGTGTGCTTGCCTCCATCTTCACATATTCTGCTGCTATGATTAAAAGCACTTCCATGAGTAATCCTTGAGATACTTTTTCATAATATAAAGCAACTCCCCATTGTAAACTACTTCAACAAAACATATCGCAAAATATCCGAAAGCATATCACAAAATAGTATCTGTTGGTAAATTTGGGAATATCTTTTCTTATACTAATCCTTTGGGCTTGAGATTTTTACCATATAATACTAACACAAACTAAGTCACATATTGATTTTTACCAAAAAAACATCAAAGTAAGGGAGAAAAATTCAACTCTTGGGAGGTTGTCAAAGTTGGTAAAAGTGAAACTTTTTCTACTGTTGGTAGATTTTGAATAAATTTTTTTTGTCAATTTTTTGGCCTTGAAATTTGGTAGGCATACTAACAACTAGATTTCAATTTTATGATAAACATTTCAAGGTAAAATACCAATTTTTGATCTCTCTAGAGACTTCTTTTTTTTTCCCATTGGAAGACCAAAAACGCGATTCTGTGTTGGACCCTAGTAAGGGCGAGTCTCCATGCTTGAACCGACCCGTCATATTTCAAGGTTCGTCCTGTAGCAAACCTTCCTTTAAAATTAGGGAGGGGAAATGATGGGTTGTTCTCATGTGAGGACCATGCCGTGATAATCCTCCATTCGATTTAGATAAATGACAGAAAACAACTAAGGGCAATGGTAAGCTTGGGGTATCACTTTTTGGACACACTAATTAGGTTATTTTTATTGAAAGCCTCCAAAGTTTGTCTAATTTAGTCATTTTAATCAAGTAAAAAGACCCTAAAATAGAAAATAAAATATCATGCACCTCACTGAAATCAAAGTATATATGCCTATAGATTTTCTTTTAGATTTTTTATTTTTTTTGGATCCATTCATAGATGAGGGAAAAAGTGCTGAATTTGGGGATTTGCAGGCATTATAGTGCACAATGAATTAATTTTTTTATTATTAAATATTTTTTTTTGTATTCTATACAAGAAGATGTAGGTCATATTCAAAAATTATATTAAAATAAAAATGGTTGATATTCCATTTGCTTGATTCAATGGATTTTAGATTATTGAGACATGACTTACTTTTTCAACTAAAAAATCAAATAAAATTACTTCAAAATATTTTTTTTAATTCTTAATTTTTTTTCTTGATACATTATAAGTATAGACAACTAAAACCACATCTAATGAAGTCTTATTGTATTACAGTTTAAAAATGGATATGTTTGTCACACCAGCATAGAGTGCAATTGTTCATGGGACAACCTTTTTGGGTACCCCAACCAGACTATCACCCCTAATGCAAGCTCCTCAAACAAAGAAATTTCAAAAAGCATCCTAAATTGAGGGAAGAATAATCCAAGATAAGAAATGAGGGTCACCCGTATTATTAAGAGGGCTTGCCAAGCCTCCTTGATAGACCCTCAAACAAAGAAATTTCAAAAAGCATCCTAAATTGAGGGAAGAATAATCCAAGATAAGAAATGAGGGTCACCCGTATTATTAAGAGGGCTTGCCAAGCCTCCTTGATAGACCCTCAAACAAAGAAATTTCAAAAAGCATCCTAAATTGAGGGAAGAATAATCCAAGATAAGAAATGAGGGTCACCCGTATTATTAAGAGGGCTTGCCAAGCCTCCTTGATAGACCCGTCATCTAAAAAAACGAACCGCTTTTATTAATACAGGTCGTGTGTCTCCAAATTACATGCAAGCCACCCTCACCTTCAAATAAATATGGGTCGGTTCAAGCATGGGGACATGCTCTAAGTCCTATGCATGATCTCCAATAATAACTCCATCCTTGACTGAGCTTTTTCCTGATTACACGACCCATACTTTGCCAAATTATACAACTGTAGTAGAGTGGTCTAAAATGGTGCAAGTGCACTCTAGATACATATTTCCCGTGCTAAAATTTGAGCCATTATTGAGCACCTTAGTATATTTTTACCACCGTCGCATCAAGTACGAATAAGAGAACGAGTTTCGTACACACGAATAATGCATTGACTTCGAGGTAGCAACAAACATGGCAACGGACAAAAGTCCCCTCCCGATTTGAACTGTCTGTAAGCTTAAGTTACTGTAGACTCCGATGCTTCCAGCGAGGAAAACTTGGAAAGGTAGAGCAACAAGTTATCTACCAACTGTAAATGTACTGTTTCATGTTCATAATGCAGAGTCATGTACATGTCGAAGATAAAGTTAAAAGCAAAATTAGAGGTTCCCGAAACGGTCCACTGATAGTGACGCACTATGGTGTCATTAAAAAAACGGAAAAAGGGGTTACAATGTGAGGCTTTATTCTCGTGGAGTATCTATCATTCTAGCTTTTAGTGAAAATTTGCAATCGTTAAGATGATTATATGATTATAAAAACGTGAGCATGCTTCACGCTGAATGTGCGAATGCTCTCTGTTTTTAGGCTGATTGACTAACATGAGTTTATTCCAGATAATGCATAGTGATTGGTATTGATCTCCTTCTGAGAATAGCTTAGTCAGCGTTGTAGGTAAGAACAAAAAGGCTTGCACATTAAGCATCCAAACAATGATACGTGGATTTTCAATATTCCAAAAGGCTGGATACTAATTCAAACTCGTAGGTAAGATGGAATCTCGTGTTTTTTGAACTATGTGGCATGCCTGTAACAACACCACTTTCAAAAAATGAGCGATGGATTGAGATCACTGTCTGGATTGGCCTCATCACTATTGAAGTGGAAAAGTGTGCAGTGAAGTGGCTCATTTCATTAGGATTTGATGGAATGAGACATTCTTGGTAAAAATAGCGGTGGAGAGCTTGATGGATTTGCACAATGGTGAAGGTGCAAGCTAAAACTCCAAAGAAGATAGAGCAATTCCTCTTACAATTTCGTGAGACACGACGTCTAAGTTTTGTAGCCACAATGCACCTTGGCTACAGGACTAGAAGTGTGAATCAGCCTTTGAAGTCCTTGAAGTGTTATTTAACCCTTAAAAGCCCAAGCATGCCCCTCAGGCTTGCTTTTCTGTGTATTTTCAGAGGGGCTGGGCATTTAAGGGATAAGCTCAACAAGCAGAGGTGTGGAAGCAATCTTGCATGCAAGTCTTTAGTTTTCTTGCAAAGCGATACCAGAAAAGTGGTATGGAAATGAAGTGCAGACATTGTATCCATTGCAAATGATCTTTTTATTAGCAATAGGAAAACTCGGCATTCAGCCAACACAGCCCTGCCTTATTACTCAACTGAGTACTTCACAATTTGCTCTCACCCTCACTCTTACATTCACTTACATCCGAATGATATTAACGTCCAGATTTTAACTAGTTTAGCTGATGAATGGATGAATTATTTCACTGAATGGCAATTAATTATTCACGCTCTATTTACGGATGCAAGCTCTCTCTCTCTCTCTACATGATTCTCTCGGTAAAAAATCTATCAGATAATGGAGTTGTTGGGAGGTTGATTTATAATAAAATTCATCAACCCACCTTGACCCACGACGCATAACTAGGGGCACCATTCACCACTGCGAACAGCATGTAGTAGCCTGCTGGTGCGATTGTGGCACTTGGCGGTGCTGTTGAGGAGACAGTGTACCCTCCTGCTGAGGCTACGGAAGTGCCTCCCAGTACTAACAGCCTTTGTCCCTGCAGCATCCCCAATGAAAACGTCCCATTAGTCCATTGCGCTCGTCCAATAATAACCCCTAACAACTATTGAATAGTGAATAGATGCACTATTTACAAATTGGTGTGTCTAGGATTCAATAAGCTACAACTATTATCTATCTGATACTTGTTTGTGATAGTTTCTACGTCAAATAATTACTCATGTGGGCCAACTATGTTCATTCCATATCTCCAACTTCGCTCTTGAAAGGTCACTCATGGGTTTATCTACTGTAATGAGTAGAAACACTTTAAGAATAAGGACATTGAATTGGGAGATATGAGACCATGCTCATTGGTTTTTGAAAAGACCTCTTGTTTTTGCTGCAACTTTACTATAGTTACTATTGATAATGAGTCCATTGGGACCATTGGGCATGGTTTGTATCGATTTGGGTGGGGTGGGAAGTCTTACCATGGCGTAAGAGTGCGTGACGAAGGGCGCGCTAGCCAGGTTGAGAGCGATGCCGCCCGTCACAGTGCCGGTGTAAGTTACGGTGGCCGTGAACGCCGCGCCGTAGGCCAGGGAGCCGGGTGCCGTGAGGCCAGGACGAGTGCCACCCAAGTAAGGCGGTGAGAATGCTTCAATACGAAGCTCAGTAGGAAACTCCCCAGTAAGCGTATAGAACTGGTGCGTATTGCTGCCGGCCACCAGAATGCGTCCGTCAGGGAGCAAGTTCGCCGTAGAGTGATACATGCGCGGGATAGGTGAGCCCGCGAGCGTCTGAAATCTCGCGCCGGCCGCGGCGCCGGGGAAATACTCCACCGGGGTCTGCACGGGACTAGAAGCGTACCCCCACCCTTGGGACCCTCGCGCCGCGCCGTTGATGATGAGCACATTCTCGTCCGGCAACACGATCATGTCACCCATGCAGCGCCGTGTCGGCATGGTCTCCATCGCCCACGCTGGGGCCGCCGCGAATGGGTTGATCCGCCCGCAAGTGTTACTGCACGGCGACTGCGCAGTTGGGTTACTGTACGCGCCAGCTGCCGCGCCACCGCAGACTAGAATCTCCACGCCTGCGTAATCCGGCCCCCGCAGCGGCAACATCACCGAGCTTCCTGCGGATGGGTAGCACCGCGGCTCCCCTGGAATCGTTGGGAACGTCTTCACCACCGCGTTTGTCTTCCAGTTATACGAGATTGAATCCCGGTTCGCGAATATGAACAAGTTGTCGTCCGGCATCAGATGCACGAATGGGTACAGATTATCATTCTGCGCAGAGTTTGTCTGCAGCATGCCCACATTCAAAATGATCAGCTCAATTCAAAAACACTTCTGCAGAACCACTTAAACTTGAATCAAAGCTAAGCTTACGTCGGAGAGGAATTGTAGGGGAATCTGGCCGCGTCCGTTGCTCGGGACGTACTCGACGGTGAAGGCGTTACGTCCACCGATGACAATCGAGGTACCGTCCGGAAGCAGCTGATTCGTAGCGTACCACCTTCCTAGTTGCAAGTCGGTGGCAGTCTCCGTCCAATCGCATGTACCTCCATCGCCACACGGTGAGAACGTTCGGATCTGCACAGAATTGCTTACCCATCAATCTCAAGTCCATAGTCGATCGATCAAGTTCAAAATTCACCAATCGTACCTTCGAGAGCCCATCTGCATCGCCTCCCGTTTGCACCATCCTTCCAGATCCATCGAATTGTCCTGACGAGCACCATGTGTCGGTGAAGATGAACAATGGCCGAATACGGCCTGATCCTGGTGAGTAGATGGCCGAATGCGCCGTGCAGTCATGCGTACTGGCCTGCACATCATTACCAAATCCCCAACTCAAAGCAATTAAACTCCCCGCTGATCAAACTTATTACATGAGGCTAATAATGAAAAGCCTATACAAACAGAGACCTCTCAAATTTAGCTTACCCGATCGAGAGGATTGTCGCGGCACACGCCGGCAGGAAGCGCGAGCTGGCTGGCGCCGATGTTAGTCCGGTCGAGCAAGATGACATTACCGTAGTGAGTAACAGCGGAATGCATACTCGCAATTCCAGCATTATCAACTACAGTTTCCCATGATCCTTGTGCATCTACTAAAGTGCGAGGCGACAATACAAACACTAGTAGCACAGTGACGACAAACATCATCACACGCTCCATGGCTGGCTGTGAATCAAAACGTCGAAAGATTAACTTAGATGATAAGTCTTGATGTGTGCAACATTGATGAGACAGAGGCTAGTAGCCTGCTGCAGGTGCTTAGACCAGGGCTCTACAACTCCAATTTAACAAGAGGTTGAGTACGACCAAGCTACTAGTAATGGATGATTGGTCACGAACAATGATTTATTTATACAAAAAACTAAAAATTTTATTTGCAATGATTTCAACGGCGAGGTGAAGACCAAGCATGTTGACCTGCATGTTGACCACGAGGGGGTCCCGGTGGGCCGGGTCAGATACTCAGATTCCGCTTACTGTAGAGTGTAGAAATGGAACTTGTTGCATTGCCAGCTTGAGAAAGTGAAGTCTTTGCCTCGGGAAGGTTCTGTGTAAGAGCGGTGGATCATTATTGCACCAAGTTCAAGGTTTGCCTTTAAACAAATCATTTCATTCCGTGCCCCTCATCATTCACCCACTTCTTCGGCATGCATGTGCCCGTTTTTGATTTTTTTAGGGTTCCATTTCTTAGTTCGACCTTGTTATCCACTTCAAGGAGTTTCAAATACTCTGATACCGAATCTTGTTCACTGATCAGGATCTTGACCAACGATGAACATGGTTTGTCACAACGGTAATAGAGAGATATAGTCTTCCCTCGTTTTTTTGGGAATGTTACCGAGTCCGTCTTCTCAACTTGGTCTTTGAGTGCATAATTCCTTCAACGTCTTTTGAATCACCAATGTCGACCTTAATTGAAAGTATTGTACTTCTGCTCATAGGATGCCTAGCCTCTTCAAAAGGATTGGTGGAATTTGGCTTCTCTCCTTACAGGACTTATTCTATGTACACTTTGGCACACTCACAACCATTTGGTTTTCAACAACACTATTTGGGCTAAAGAAATTATCAAAGCTGTCATTTGGATGGGGATCATTGACTATGGAAGATAAGCATGGGGCAAAACCCAAAGTGCATGCAAGAAGAAACCGGCGCACTACAAGGCGCTGGTTGTCTTAATTGACAAAAAAATGACAAAAAACTGTCAACTGTGGTGTCAATTTTAGTACCCTGATTCGGTCATGTAGTTGACAGAACCTTGTCAATTCGGCTGTCAATTCTGCGAAAAATACACGTAGGATGTAAGGGTTGCTAATGTAATTGCCATGTTGGATTTATCTTGCCATGTCACTATTACACTATGGTGATAAACTTCCACGTAGGACTCCAAAGCCTCCTTTTTTTTACAATTTCACCATTTCCCAAAGATTGTGATTTTTTTTAAAGGAAGTAAATGTTAATGTTTACTGCACCTGAAATTATTATTTATTTTCATTTCTACTTTTACGCTTCTTGAGGTAACTACGATTCTACTACCCATGAAAAAAAAAAAACACGTTATCAACCGCCACCGGTGGGGCCCACGACGATCTTCATAAACTGTCGCCACCCGGGCTTGAACCCACAACCTCTTCATCCCTAACCCATGCCTTCAACCGCCACAACACTTACAAACGTTCATGCACATGTGCGTTTAATTTTGTAAGTTATTCAAATACTTAACCATTGGCGATTAATTTGCCATGTAAAATTTTTTTTTTTTTTTCAAATTTTTTTTTCCACTATTTCATGCAGGTATTTTTCTATATGTATAAAAAATTTCAATTTTTTTTGAATTTGTTTTTTTTTTGAGGCTGGGGCGTTTTTTTACTACCCAGCATACTTTGAATATTTTTCACGGTGTAAAAAAACTTTTTTTTTCAAAATTTTTTTTCCACTACTTCATGCAGGTATTTTTCTATATGTATAAAAAATTTCAAATTTTTTTGAATTTTTTTTTTTTTTTTTTGAGGTTGGAGCCTTTTTTTACTGCCCAGTTGACTTTGAATAATTTTTACAATTAAAAAAAAAAAAAAAATCAAATTTTTTTTTCAATATTGCATGCAGGGATTTTTCTATATCTAGAAAATATTTTAAAATTTTTCAATTGTTTCTTTTTGAAGAAATAATGATGCCCCAAAGCATCTTTGTTTTTCAATTTGCATTTTTATCAATGTCTGAAAAATAATGAAAAGATCCCAAAGATTCCGTAAGATTCCGAAAGATTCCAAACTATTCCAACAATATTCCCTAAGATTCCAAAAAAATTCCAAAAAAACTGACAAAAGATTGACAAAAAAATTTGAACGAGTGAGAATTGACAAAACTCTGTGTAAATTGACAGAAATCCAAGGTGCGAAGGCCTTTTTGTTGATTTGGACATTTCAGTGTCAATCTTTAGTAGGTTTTACACCCATTTTCTTGTAGTGGCGCAAAAGGAACAATACAATTTCAAGAAACTTGGTGCTATAATGAAGTTCCGACCATTTGGATAGAGGACCGCCCTAGACTTTTTGACAATTTCTAAACTTTGTTGTTGATGTTGTTAAGTTGTATTTTAGTTTCCTCTTGCTTCTAGCGTCTAGCCCGTCCAGCTTCGCCGGACATGATGGAAGCATGAACTTGTAACATCTTTTCTTATGCGTAATTAAATGTTCCCTTAATTTGTGTCGGAAAAAGATAAAAACAAATCTGGTTCACTGATATGATCAGTGGATATCGGAAGCAATTCCGTGAGAACTGGAAAAAGACAAAAAGTGAGTTCCTGTACGAAGATGTTCATGAAGTGCTGCTTCGTTGCATTCAGCTAGCTGACTGTGTCGATAAAGCTCGGAGGTGGCTGTCGGAGGAGGGAGCCTCTGACGTGATCCGGCCACTTCCCTGTCGTGCTTGATGAGACTCAGGATGTGATCGATCGGTCCTGTGGTCGTCAAGAGGCTGTGGGAGGAGGGATCCCTGAAGCGAGCCGAGTTGGGACTCATCCTGGTGCACGAAAAGCAAGGAAGGAGACTCGTGTGGGATGTGCATGCATCTGCTGCTGCTCACTTTGGGATTCGAAAAACTAGCGTTGGACATCGTGGAGTGAGTGAATCACTGCAAAGGAGAACGACGCACTGCGAGCTGTGCTCAGTAAGATTGGGCGCAAGGATGCCGGCGTTTAAGTGCCGACCATGAATGGGTGAAGTTCACTCTCGAGTCAAAGACTGGGCTGATTGCAAGGCTTGGCTGTGCGAGAGGGTGGCTCGCTCTTCACACAATCACAATATACTTTTCGATTGCTTGTCGAATGTATGTATTGACAAAGTAATCCATTCGGGATCACGTACGAAAAGCATGAATCTGATCGTCATAACCCCATTTCTGCAGCGGAAGCCATCGTCGGTGATGTGCCATGCGCGCTCTGCAGCCGACTGCAGGCGGCAGTTGCAGGAACGCGAACAGAGTTTCCTTGTACCCATCGAGAGTGACGATGGGCTTGCCTGGCAAGATAATTACGTGCATGGCTCCTGTAAAAGGCTCGACGGTCCCAACGCCGAAGTACGTGGACTTGAATCCGCCGCAGTGCAAGTGGAGCATCGGCCCAAGTCCTGGCAGATTATTCTCGATCGTCACAAGAAGTATCTCCGTCACGGTGCCCGAAATGCCGCCCCAGAAAATCATCCATAATCATCCTGCCGTTCTCGTTTTCTCATTCATCGGCACTTGTTTACGTCCTGAAGGTGATCACCGTCATATGAAAATAAATCTTCCTCCTCGTGAGACTTTGCCAGTTCGCCCTCCTCGTCCTAAGATTTATTTTCATATCATCCTCGTCGGTGAATTTCGGGCATTTACGGGTGCCCGAAATGTTGCCATGGCTGGTAATTACACGTGAGCTGCATGGAAATAAAAAAATCCAAACTATTTTTCAGTCTAGAGTCCGGATATAGTTGTATTATAAGGCATATGAATGTGCACAATAGCTTCATGAGCTAGAGCGGAATTTACATGAAGATTGGCAGTGAAAGAAAGAAGCAGAGAGGAGCTGGTGGAGAGATTTTTGTGAATGAGAGTGCTGACAGAAAGCAAAAGCTCAACTTTTCTACTGTATGACTCTTCATTGAGTGATTTCTTCGTCAACCCTCAAGACTGGAAAAGTATATCTTAACCCTTAAACGTCCAAGCATGCCCGTCGGGCTTGCTTTTTAGTGTATTTTCAGAGGGGCTGGCCGTTTAAGGGTTTACATGTGTACGTCCCTAATGTCGATATTCAACATTTTGATATTCAACAACTCAAGGACCATGAATCTTTCCAACTTTTCCGATATAAAAATATCACTGCATTCTAAATTTCTAATACCAAAACCATTTCAATCAACAAACTTCAACTAGAAAATTCCAAAACTTTATTCTATAAATACTTTTATATATAAAAAAGTGTGATTCAAATGATAGGCATGAAATGGCAAAACACACCCTACATTTCGAAACTCTCAAATCAATAGTTGCTTGCATTGAAATGCATGTAGTGAGGTCAATTGAAGAGGTTTTAAAAACATCAGATGTGTAGTGGGGTGAAAGCATACTAGAGTGGGTGCACTTTCAGCCAAAAACTATTAAAAAAATACCCAACACCAAGGTTTTAGACCATATGAACTTTTTATGCAATATGATCATTTGGCCCTTATGATTTAGTCCTTAACCTCTAAACGACCAAGGCCTCTTCTAAGAAGGTTTGTGATTTTCGGCAGCCTAAATGAAGATGTTAAAAGTAATAGATTTGCCTAAGATTTTTATTAGATGTTCCTATACTACAAGGTTTATGTGGGAAAATTTGCAAGGTCAAACTCCGCCACCGGAGTTTTTAAAAGCAAATTTTAGTTTTCAGACTTCGGGTGGGCAAAAAAAAACTTTTTATTTTTACCTTTTCTTTTAGATTTTTTTTTTTTTTTGAAATCTTTTCTTGATTGATTTTTTACTCACGTTTCGAAGTGACCCAAGCTGAAATTTTTACCAATCCTACAAGGGCACCCTTCGAAAATTACAAGAGCTAGATTCAAAGTTTTTTGAGATATTACAATTTTTCCTTTCAGAATTTGCCAAAATTTGAGATTTTGGAATTTTTTAAATTTCTTTTGTCTTGAAATTTACAAACTCAAGAAGGTATATACTCACCGTTCATTTTTCTCCTAAACCATATACAATAAACGTTGTGCATGTTTTAACAAATCCTTGATTTCTACCTTCTTCTAGTAAATAAATTGCATGGAGGTTCAAAAAGCAAAATGAGTGTTTAAAATTTTGCATGGGCATGCTCAATTTAGTTATATACATGGAAAAAGTATGAGCTGGATGTTTGAGGTAATAAGCATCACGTTTTCCTTTGCACAAAGTGGACGATGTTTGCTGAAAGAAAGTTGCATCAACTTAAAATGTTATGATCTTACAAATGGCAAAGATCCAACGGTAGAAATTTTAGCCACTACCTCTAATGGTAGTTCTCTTCAAGATCGTACGGTTGAAAGTTTCAAAAAGTATAAAAAATATTCTCATAGTCCAAGTTTACAAGGTGGTACGAAATTGCAGTTTTGGAGTTTGGAGCTCACAAAACACCTGGTTGTTTAGGGGTTGATGTTTTAGATTTAATCAATGAAGTTGAAATAAAACATATATTGGACCAACTCATGGTATGCCAAAGGTTCGGCACTTTGATAGCAAAATTTATATAAAACATCGTCATTTTTTAATGTAACAATGTGGACTCTAGAGGCATTTAAGATGCTCTTGAACACTTACTAAGTATCTTCGTTTAGTACTATTTTCATTATTTGACCCGAGTTTTGTACTGATGTGGATCTTGGCATTTCTGACAGTACTTTCCAAAATGTGGTTTTACTTGTTACACATGGTTTCTTATATTTTTGGAAAAGAAGGACATTGATCAAGAAAGTTATTGGGTCTCTTACCATAAGCTTCAATAAAGTTAGTACATTACTATACAAAGCTCTCCTAAACCGTCTATTGAAAACAATCATTTGTCACAAATAACATTTGGGGCATTATATGTGATTCACCCTAGTGTGCTTTGACCGAGTGGTGCAGGCGGTTTAGCTTTGGACTGTTTCTTTTCTGAAAAATAATGGGAAATTACCAGCAATGAATAGTCGTTATTTGAGACAAGGAATTTCTATGATAAACATTTTTGGTACAAAGCTGTTCCTAAAATGATAGATTTGCAGTATGATAAAATCTATTATTCTGAGATCCAAAAAATCTATAATGTACATGGGATTATTATTCAGTGGCTTAACATACTCAGGGCCACTATGAAATTATAATTATAAAAAATAAGAAGGTAAGTTTCTTAGAATGCCTTAATCGGCTCAACAACATAAGTGATTTCTCTCACATGTTGTTTTCATAAGTATTTTTACAAAATTATATAATTTGTAAATTCATAATTTTTGTATGTTCAATATCCTATTCTCAAAGCTTACAAATGCCCCCAGAGTCACCATCATAGATGTTCAACTATAACTTAAAGGATGGTGTAAGGCAATATAAAAGAGTAAAATCTCTTATGAACCCATTGCCGAATCAACTTTTGATATGCTCTTGTTATTTTGAAATGAAGACCAATCCATTACTATCCCTAAAAATCAATCGAGAAATTGTTGTAGGTCAAAGAAATAGAAGGCACGCTACAAATGATTCAACGGTCAGCTCGTCAATCTTAAGAACCACAAATCATTCAACGGTCAGCTCGTCAATCTTAAGAACCACAAATCATTCAACGGTCAGTTAGTCAATTTTAAGAACCATTCGACAAGAATAAGCTCAAGTAGATAAAAAAACAACCACAGTTCAAATATGCTTGCTAGAAGCAACATCGAAATTAGGAACACTTGTTGATGAATAGTATAGTATTTGCAACTTGTATCATTTTCATCGAGAAGTATGAAAATTGTGTGCTTTACAAAGTCCAATCAAATCATTCTCACAACACACATGCACACAATTTTCAAAGTTTGACTACAACAGAACATATTGTAAGATTTTACTAGGGTTCAAAACACTCCACTATGCTCAACTTGAGAAATCAATTGTGAAATTCTTGTAGGCCAAAGAACATAGAGGACATGCTACAAAGCATTCAACGGTCAATTAGTCAATCTTAAGAACCATACGACAAGAATAAGCTCAAGTAGATAAAGAACAACCTCAATTCAAATATGCTTGCTAGAAGTAACATCGAAATCAGGAGCACTTGTCGGGGAATAGTATAATATTTGCAACTTGTCTCATTTTCACGGAGAAGTATGAAAATTGTGTGCTTTACGAAGTCTAAACGAATCATTCTCACAACACACATGCACACAATTTTCAAAGTTTGACTACAACAGAAACATATTGAAAAAAATTTACGAGGGTTCGGAACAGTCCATTATGCTCAACTTGAAAAAGCGGATAGTTCCATTCTCCGACAATTCAATAGAGTTTTCTGATCCACGACAATCTCATGTGTTTCTCTTACATTCCTGTGATCGTTCAGAAGACAGCACTTTTAAAAATGATTTGCCAAGCAAGCTACGGTAGCCTGCTCGATAATGGAGCATCACCAACTTCAGTGAACTTTGCAAGAAGTATGTGCATAGTAGCTTCAGAAGCTGATTTTCCACACTTTATTCTAGACTGCTGCAGTTTAGGGACACCTACGCGACAAACTTCAAAGCTTCTTAACAAAAGAGTACGCTGATAATGATCCCAGTGGGTCCAATCCTCTGCTTACTTTCCACATGCACACACACACAAATTACTCCCATGCCTGAAAAGTGTGTCATTATTGCGCAGGTTGCTGTACAGAACGATTCTATGTATGCTCGGAGATTCACAAGAAAGCGGATTTGAGGATGATTACGTGACCGGATTGGATGGAGGCGCTGGCTATGGCGTTACAGACCCAGCGAATAACTCTGCGCACTCCGATTCCCGAAGACGACGACGCCCTGGTCGCCATCCTCTCGGACCCCAAGACGATGCACCACCTGCCAGTACTCCTACAGCAGCCCTGGGACGCACCTCGAATGGCAGCTCGACGAGAATCTCGTGCACAAGCTGAACTTCTAGGAGAAGCACGCAACTTCACTGTAATCCTCGACCACACTGTGATCGGTCAGGCCGGGTACCGAACAGTCACTGGGAAGCGAGGGGAGCTGGGGCTCATCTTGGCGCATGCTCACCACGGCAAGGGCCTTGTGTGGGACGTGCATCTGCTGCTGCTGAGCTTGGGGTTCGAGAAACTCGGGTTGGAAGTTGTGGAGTGGGTGACGGGAGAGACGAATGAGCCCATGCGTGCTGCTTTGCGGAAAATGGGGTGCAAGGAGGTCGGGGTTGTTGACGAGGAGGATGAGTGGGGCGCGCAGGTGAAGTATTGTTTGGAGAAGAAGGATTGGATGGAATGTAAGGCGTGGTTATGTGAAAGGGTGGATCGATTGGCTAACTCGTAGCCGATTCCGGAGATTTGCATCCTGGGATTACAGCGAGGTGTGTTCGGAATAGCAGTGTAATGCAAACGGCAACACTCGGTGTGTACTAAGCTACCTGAGATACTGCAGTAGATGTATGTACTTGGGATAAATGTATTGGCAATGGTGGACAGAATGCCATACCGACTTTCATACTGAATAGTCAGTTCTAAAACGAAATTTTCTCTGTTTTCTCCAGATTTTCTCAAAAGGAAACTCTGCTAAATTTAAATGTAACTATTACTCTTATAGACTACATTAACTAAATCGTGCCAGCTAACTCCTACTCACCCATCTCACCCAACATCCACTAATCCATATCAATAACTTTGATACACTAGCTCAGTTAACATCCGCTAACCCATGACAGAAAAATCACGTTAACCTGTGTCAAACAACTCTCACCCTAAGTTAACCCATGTATGACAACTCCCACTAACCCAAGACAATAATTACTTACTTCACCTTTCATGATTCTTTCTCTCCCTGGATGTTGAGGACAAACCATGTTGGAATGTAAGCAAAAAACTGTTTGAGAGCCACATCTTGATGAAATTCTAGTAGACAATATGATGAGTCTGGTAAAGTTGAAGTTGAAACAAAATCTGAATTCTCAGTATAAGCATAAATGCAATAAATAGCATGATCAGGCAAAAAATTGGTAGTCATCTCCCGAAAAAGGATCAATCAGAGGCAGAATCTACTACACACGAAGCATCAGGTGTCACCTATGATGATTCTTGTAAACTGTGCAAAACTTTCCTAAGCCAAAAAAAAAAGAAAAGCGTGGGTGGGTGCTCATGCCTGTCAGCATTAAAAAAAAACGCCACTAATAATTTCATCTGATTCTGCCTCGGGATCTACACTAGTAGTATACATGTTCGTATGGAATGTTGTGTGTACTCTTGTGACTTACCTCGATCAGGTGCCATTATTCATGGCACGCTGGTACACCCCTCCTATTCGGAGCTCTTCTATGGAGTCAATGTCGCGGAAGCCTCCGACCTCGCGTAAGCCCGACCAGCCTCGCCGGGATAAGAAATCCCGGAAGTCGTCCTCCGTGTAGATGATCTTGTTCTCCGTGCTGCCCGTGGCACAGTCTGCGTCGTCGTACAAGCACACCTTCACTGTGATCCCTGTGATCCCATGCATCATGCCCCCTCACCCCCCTTCTTAACTGCACAACGTTCACATCGCTTACAAAAAAACGGACTTACATTGATACTTTTTGCATATAAGTGTGCTTGCTAGAGAATTTTCCATGCATGAGTTTTCAAGGACTGCCAGACAGAGCGATTAATTCTTAACCAACAATGCTACTCAATGCAATCTGGTGAATGTCCAAACATTCCATTTCATTCCAGACCCTTGTTCCTTCATTTCCTTCAGGTTCGCAAGATTCCAATATATACAAGGACTCCAATTCCTTCAAGCTTGCAAGGACTTCAATTCGAGATGAGACTTGGACAATGATACTTTTTGCATGTAAGTGAGCTTGCTGTAATTGTTCACAGAGAATTTTTCTACGCAAGATCCTTCAAAGATTGCCAGATAGAAAGGTTATCTTTGAGCTAGCAATGATATGCATTCTACAAAGCGGATGCAATTTGCTGACATTGAGACCCTTGTTCCTTCATTTCCTTCAAGCTTGCAAGACCCCAGTTTTTACAGGTTTGCGAAGACTCCAATTCCTTCAAGCTTGCAAGGAATTTTAACTAAATTGAGACTGGAAAATTCCTGACTTAACGGTTATGAAATGGTTGTAGGAAGGTTGGAGGCTATGTATGATGGTTGGTCGATACCTGGGTCGAGAATAAGGGAGTATTGGCCAGGCGGCATGTCGCGGCTGAGCGTTTGCACCACGCCCTCGTCATCTTCCAGCCAAAATGGCCGCTTGGTTCGCAACCCGAATGCAGTTTTTATTGATTCCTTGATGGACTCGAAGGGTCCATCGATTCTAACTCTACGCGTCAAATCCCCTAACCTTACACCGATCACTTTCCCTGTCAATGAACGCCGCTCTCCTACTACACCTGCAGCACATTCCACCACCCGCATTAGCTCAACAAACTCATACCTGCTCATCCCGTATAACAGAACCTGGCGTACAATGACCGATTCGATTAAGATAGAGCCAAACTTCATATTACCAGTATCAGTGCAAAAACTAAGATAAACACATGATGTGCTCCTTTCAGTGAAATAGTGAAAATGCGTGCTCACCATTTGCACCGCCATCTCTTTGGCACCAAGGAGTGACACCATTAGGAACGAAGACCGGCGGGGTGCCTCCACCAGAGCAAGTTAGAGCCGCTGCGTGATCCTCGTGGTCCAATCGACGCTCTAAATTCACTGCTCTTGAGGCTCCTGTGCCAGAACAAAACAAACATAGCCATAAAGTCAGAATAGCGGACTTTAAATTTCATTCTAAAAGCTCATTAAAAAGCGCTTGAACTTGCCATAGCCTCTCTACTAGTTTCAAATGACAATGCAGGGAGGGGCACCTTTCGGAGAGAGGACGATGCCGTCTGATTTGGCAGGGCTGCGATAAGGAGTGGACTTGGCACGATCACCAAGAAGCTCCTCGAGGTCTTTGTAGCAAGCGATTTTGGAGGAGCCACGGTCTTGGATCTTGGCCTTCTTGTACTCCTTGAGCAGGTTGCGCCACTTGTCGGTGCACATGGTGGGCGAGCGGTCGAAGCCTCGTTCCTTCATCTTCTGCGAGATTTGCTCCCACAAATGCTTGTTGCTCTTGGAGGTGTTGAAGAGCGTGTCCATCTCCTTCCGGTACGCTATCAGTGCCTTGATCTCGTCTTGCACCCATGTCTCCGCCCGCTTTTTGGGTGCTTTCATCTCTTGGTCATCTATGGATGTCTCGGGAAGTAGCAGCTCGTGTCCCTGCGGTAGCTGTGGAGGAGGAAGCTGGTGCCCACAAACACATTCATACACAATGTCAGATATCAACGGAAGATAGCATCAAACCTCATGTGTCGGAGACAGAATACTAAGAACCTACTTAAATACTTGACCTTCTTGGAAGTTAATCACACATCAAAGTTATCCATTACTCCACAAAGACTCGTCAACTCAATGGAAAGAAAGCTGATGATAATACATTCATTACATACCCCAAACACCATGTCGAAGAATCATAGTATCAAATGTGGTCATTAGATTCAGAAGAAACCAAAGAACCTCATGTGTCGGTAATGGTGACAGAATAATTGAGAGCTACTCATAAAACACTGGACCTTCTTGGTTGTTTTGTTTAGAGGTTAATCTCATAAATTTCGGTTACTCCACAAAGTTTCGTCAAATCAAGGAGCTCGCGAAAAGCAAGAAAATCTGATGAATAATCAAGCAACATATTCTTGAGGTGGGTAGGTTGAAGAAAGTGAAGGTTTGCATGCCTGGTGATTGACTCGATCGATGTCTGCACTCTCTTGCCATCGGCTATCACTTTCAAACATGGTTGATGAAAGCAAACAACTCGGTTGTTCACTAGCTCGCAAACAACTCAGCTCCAACTCCAGCTCCACAATTCCAAGAACCCGCGCTGATGTCGCTTCAACATCGCTTCAATCTAAACTATCTATTCATAATAATCGCATTGCAAATAAAAAGGCTCTCACCCCACATTCCGAAAGACCTAGAGGAACTCGCAAATCCATTCTCCTGCCTGCACCTTCTCCCCACTTCTTGAAATGGGGGTTTTCAAGCTTTCATCGTGAGGTAAAGAGAAAATGCGCTCACAGCTAAGACCTAGAAGGAAAAGGAAAGAAGCTAAGCAACATCACCATCCATGCTTACCCTGTAATCTAGAGATACGACAGACGCTTTGTTACCTCCAAACTAATACCATTGTTTTGCGATGGGGCTACAAGACTGTATGAGAGGTTTCAACTGCGGGGAGGCAAGATTCGGTGGCATTTCGAGGCTGTTGAGAGCAAGGAGGTCATCGTTGAGATCGTAATCGCGGGAGGGAGAGCGAGAGCGAGACAAAGTGAGGGATTTGTGAGGGATTGCGTAACGGTGGGCGATTGCGGGGCATGGCAAAGATCGACCACAAGCTCGCAAAACGAGTGTGCTTGCTTTCATGCTTCCTTCCTTCCTTCCTTCGTCCCCAGTGCTGTGGTTGTTTTTGGGTTCTGTCTGCCCGCTGCCCCTCAAATCGCATCTTCGTTCGTTTGTTCACACTGCGAATCTATGTCGATATTTTGGTTTAAATGGCATAATGTAAGTGAAAGGGTCAAGTTGGGATAAGTGGGACGTATGAATGTACATTTCAGCATTAATATTTACATGGATATTTTACAATTAGGCCAAGTACACAATCTCCGGTATCTCCTCAAGAAAATGTACTTTTAGAATATGAAAAGAATATAAATTGAAGCAAATATGATGGCCCTACCATTGGCTTTTGGTAGTTGATGACCATAAAGAAAACAAGTACCATCATTCAGGGTCAGTGTCAAGTTAGTGACCGATCAATGCAGGACACATCAGCTGGAAAATTACAAAAAACAATGTCACTTAGCACACATTTCATCAGGAATAAAAACCCACCCACGTCCACTGCTGTTTGCCTATTCATGAGTATATGAAGGGATGAGAGGGAAGCACCTAAAATCGACATATTTGGCAGGAATGAACGTAAAGAAAATACCGTGGGGTTCATTTGTATGCAAAATGTTCAAAATCAATGTTTCCAAAACGTACCAATCATTCAACAAGCTTTGTGTTGCTCAATGTTGGTCAAGCAAAAAAAAAAAAAAATCAGCTATGGAAGCTCCAAGAGATCGGTTTGAAGAAACCTTAACTTCCAGATTGGATTCTCTCGGCACTTGCATTGCAGGAATAAGATTATTGGGCAGCTGCATGGGTCTGGATCAAAAAAAGAACTGAAAAAAAAATAGAGAAAGAAAGGACAGGAAAGTCCATATTAGCTTGCATTGCATGGGAAGCACCCAAATCCACCTCTGGAGATTCACATGTGATCAAGTTATAACCGCTCTCACAATCCGATCTGATCAAAACCATCTCTCACTCTCTCTTGATCTGTCGACTCCCACATTCTGCTGCTGATCGATCTTCTCTGCAAGTTTTGAGGATTTAATAAGGGTTTTGGCGAACAAGAAGTTCTAATTTCTGAGGTGAAGCTTAGGGTTCAAAGAAAAAGAGGTAGTTTAAAAACCTGCGTTTGATTTGTGTGGATGATAACTTCGGCAGCGTGATCGAGCTTGTCTTTCATGAACTCATGTATCTCGAGGAGCGATGAAAGACTCATGTTGTGTGGGGATGCATGCAATGTGCAGGGAAGCATATCTTTGAACTTTCGGCTGTATGATGTCGTGAGCAGAAGATAATTTTATTGTGGTTGAGTCGAAGTGCAGGTTCTGTATTCAATTTTGAAGAGAGGTTGATAGAAACGGTGGGTTAGCCGCTATGCAATCAGAGATTCGTAAGCATGCACACGTCCCATGTTACTTTCGTTCGATTCGGAAAGATGAGGTGAGTCCTGTCGTGTTTTGCAGATCATGGTCAACAAGTCGAGATCGACTGATTACACCGTCTTCATACATCGAGTGTCTGCGTCCACCCTGAAGAACGGTGCATGAGATCGACTGATTACACCGTCTTCATACATCGAGTGTCTGCGTCCACCCTGAAGAACGGTGCATGCAGAGAATTGAGAAGCAACGGTGTTTTCAAGGATTCCACGAAATTGTGTCACGCGTTCTCGTTCGAAACAGCCAACAGATCCTACCTCCCACTGTGCACAGCATTGCAGAACTACCCGTCCCGCACTAGGATTTACTTGACCCATATATCATCACCACGTTGCACACATCACAATCCGTTTCGGCAAAGATTTAGATCAGGAAGTTTCAAGCGTAAATCAACATTTTGTTCGGCAAGCATCTGAATTGTTCATGTTCAATACAGAATGCAGCATAATCCCGGCAGTAGAGAAACCTTTCTGAGGGGAGATGACTGTTGCAGGTTTGCACATCATCTGCAATTACGGTGATCCCACACAGACCACATTCTACATAAACTGTATATTGCAAGATCCACATATTCTCTGTGGAAGTTCCAGATATTTGGCACATTTTGTATAAGAGATTAACTCCACCATAGATCAGTGTTGACATCTTTGCGCATTGGCATCCCAGTTTCAAGCGCACAGGGAGAAACCTCATAGAACTAAGGCATAAATGCATCAGACGATCATTCCAAGAGTGATAATCAAATGCATATGCTAATTTTCTCTTCAAAACTGATAATTCTCACCTAAATAACATGTTCACACGGATGAATGCTCATCCTGGCTTTGATCTAAACAAGCGTCGCTTTAGAATTACCCTCCGGAGGTAACCCCAAACCTAAACTCCGATCAAGCCATTGCGTTGATGTCGATGGGCTTGTAATATATTCAAGTATGAACTGCTTGTATGAAAAGGGCTTACCGAATACCATCAGGAGCCACTGACTCCGTAGCTGAACAGCCGTCTTCCGAATCATCGCAACAGAAAGTCAAGTACTGCAATCTCTTCGTCATTGCTGATTGAACCATACCCTACGAGCCAGCCAAAAACTGCGAACATATCCTGTCCTGTAATCCACGCCAGCATCGCCTACCCTAGCACTTATAATTTGAAGCTCACAAGTAGCAGCAACATGAGAGCCCTTCCTTGATGCGCATGAGCCACTTCTAATTGATTCTGCGAGGTTCCTGCTCGCTACAAGGGAGAATCCTAGAAGCAACAGTCACAGTCAAAAGGACAGAGCTTGGTCCCGCCCGCGTTCTTCTTGTTGAACCCTAATTCCTCAGCTGAGTACACAGTGAAACCATCCTCTGTTTTCTTCCGCACCGTCGGGGCCGCCGTTGTGGGATTCGCCGTCTTCGGCTTTGCTGCTGCTGCCGCTGCCTGGGGATTCTTCTTCACAAGCTCGCCTTTGGAATTCAACTTCAAGACATCCGGGTCCGCTACCTTCTCCTTCTTCTTCACTGCGACATCCTCTCCGTCCGATTTCTTTCGCTTTTTCTGTCCAAAAATGTCGTCAATCTCACTCTTGGCCTTCACCGCCTGCGGCACTGATTCGGACTTTTTCTGTCCAAAAATGTCGTCGATCTCGCTTGTGACATTCTTCTTCGGCTTCGCTGCTTTGGCTTCCACTGGAGTTTCAATTTGAGTCGGTGTGACAGCCTTCTTCGTCTTCTTTTTTTGCTTCTTCCAGATGTCGGATTCGGGCACGGCGACCTCAACGGGATCCGCAACGTTCCTCGCCTTCTTGGAGCCCATGACGCCCCAAACCCCACGAAAGTGAAGCCTTAAACCCTAAACCCTGACCCCAATACACCAGCGCTTTTTGGATTGGAGTAACGTAGGTTCCTAGCAGCTTGGGCACTCTCTATTTTTTTCCTTTTTCTTTTTCTGACTTCGACTTTTTTTTTTCACCTTGATAATAATTGTAATGCAATGCAATGGAAGTTGGGTAAACTACAGTTGGGACGGTTGTCCAGTGGAAGGTAGATGCTCAAAAACCACATTATAAAGAGCATACAAGGAGGTACATCATAGTCTTCAATCTCAAACTCTAGTGTATTCATGTTATACATTTTTAGAGTGTTAGGTTATTGGTTACCACCTACTATTTATAACTCACTCGAGATTAAATGAAACTTTGAGAATACCTATTGGTCCAATCTCCTATATATTTTGCATATTTTTCAATATTGATGTCTTAGCAATCTAAAATTCATGTAGTCTACGAGCATCGTACCATAGTCATATGAGATATGAGGACCATCTTAACTCAAAATCATTTACAAAAAGTGTTGGCCAAGTGAGAAAGTGCCATGGTTCAATAAGGGACTAGTAATGTGGATTAAAATTTATCTGCGGAAGAGCCACTGACATATCTTGATTGATTGAGTATCATTTAGCACAAGAGGCTTGCGCTGAAAAGTAAAACCAACTCTACAAACAGTAGTATACTTGGGGAATGTGAATCATAGCATATTGTAAATTGCATGACAATCGTACCAAGACGCGGAAGCACTTCATCGCAGAAAGTTGCAGTAGTAAAATTGCAAATTAGTTTCAACAAACAAGAGTAATCACAGACTATGGTCTCTTACAAAGATAAAGATAACGTAGACAAAACGCAAAACAATGGTCTCTGTTAATTTTTCATTCTAATGAAGTACCTTACTGAAATAGGTAAAATTCAGTACAAAGGCAGGCACTTGCTACGTTTAAACTTCCATCCGAGTCTACATTAGGACCTCAGCAATCAAGAGATCAAACAAGGTAAGGTGAGTTGTCACAGCACCTGAAGGGTGAGCTGCATGTCATTGAAAGAGTAAAAGCTCCAAGCCAAAGAAAGCTCTCTGAGAGCACTAGCGCATTACCACTATACAAATGGCCAAAACACTAAACTGTCATAAATTACATATCTACGACAAAGCGAAAGAAACCGCCCCCACTGCATTCGGTTCCTTCAAACAACCTAACTCAACGTGTAAAAGCCCTTGCCGTCGGAATCTTCCAACAAGGAGCGGACCATCTTCTCAGCAATCCCAGGGTAATAATCCAACATGTGGCCATACCCTTCGAGTTCATGATAGTGAACCCAAGGTAAGCTGTTGGCCACATGCTTTTGTAAGTTCGCAGGAATCGCTGTATCCTCAGTTCCTTGCCAAATGTGAACAGGAATCTCAAATGGATTGTCCAGAGTCATGGGTGTGAAGGGCCAGTTTGAGAACATGATCATCAGGTCTCTATACTTGGATTCAAACGCGCCTTGCTGGGTTGCTTCCTTGTAATGCTGCAGGAACCACAGAACATCACATTAGCACGTTTTTACAATGACGAAAAGCTGCAGGAGTAGAATAATATTACCGAATCGGGACATACCTCAGGGTTTACCGCAGGATTGAGTTGCGTCTTGAAGAGTTCCTGGTCCTTTATATGGAAAGCTGAGAGTGGATTTTCAGATTCAACAGCCATGACTGGGAAGTACTTCTGGGTGTTATACCAGTAAGTGAGAGAAGGAAGATAATGAGCGACCATGTAAGACAATTTTTCTCCGGTTGGCTGAGAGTCCCATGCCTTGTTCATTTCGGTCTTGGGAAATCCTGGCCACCAGAAGTTTACCCCTGGTGCTGAGAATGCAACACCTGCAAGCCTTTCGGGTTTGTACTTCAGCAAACCCCAGCCGGTGTAGCCTCCGAATGAAGTTGCGACCACGTAAAACTTGGGCCTCAACCCAAGCCCATCAGCAAGATCCAATACATCCTGTACATCTGACTGAATGGTACGATTCTGGTTTGGGTCACTTTGGCCGTATCCGGCTCTGTCGAATGACACAAGGTAAATACCAAGCTCGTTCATAACCTCCTGCATCACAATCATTAAGTCTCATTAGACCGAAATTCCCACCAGTTTGTCTTTTAAGGTAACCCTGACGGGAGTACTCACCGTGGGGATTGGGAGGCTCATGAGACGGGATCCAGAATAGCCATGGATGTGGACGATGAAATGGCTTGCTTTGTCTTTCTTCACACCCCATTCTTTGTAAGCCAAATGCCTGCCATCACGCAATTCAATTCGTGGAGCAGTAACTTTGGGTCCATCAGGGCTGTTTAGCTCTTTGAAAGGAGGTGGAGTGATGGCCTTGTATATCATGCTCCCGACAATGACTCCAACAAGCATCACCATCCGTCGCACAAAACCTGCACCAGCTTACACATTTTGGTCACCTAGTGCACCTTCATCTACATTAAAAAAAAAAATAAAAAATAAAAAAACAAATAGAACATGCCCTTACACTTTCATGGCGAGGTATTTCAGCTTAACAGTACAGAAATTTGAAACTTTCATATTTACACCACTTCCAATAATCACTAGCAGATTCATGATAGACAACTGCCGAAGATTGCGACCTCAATGCAAATGAGTAACAAGTGACCCTAGACCCTCCAAAGACCATCCAAAGAGTGGCATAAGAACACCTAATGCCCGAGAAACAGAGACACTGACAATCGCCAGTGAGAACGAACTCTAACACAACCAACTAGGTTACGATAGGAAATTGAAACACTGAATATCACCCGTACTCATCATTCGCAATATTCACTGATAGAAATAGCCGATTAAACTTACTGCACAAAAGGTGAAAAAAATACTGTTCACGTACTCTAGATGATAGTCGTCATACACTACTGCAAGAGCCTAAAAAATGGTGAAGTTTGAACGACAGAGCATAAGAATTACGCAGCGAAAAACAAGCTGCTAGCCCTAGTCTCTCCGAAGACATACCAGACAGACAGATTCCAAAAGTGTCATATGGAAACCTAAAGTCCAAGGAGTAGGAACACTGACGATCGCCAATATAACAAAAAACTCTAGCACAACCATAGACGTCACAGTATAAAATTCAGCGACGAGCTAAACACTGAACACTATCATACTCATCATTCGCAAGATTCACTAGTCGAATATAGTCGACTAAGTTCAATATACAAAAGCTAAGCAACTTCCTGTAATCCTTTTCGTAGAACTAGAGCACAAACTGGTGAATGAATGAAAAAGAAATCGTACACAAGCTAAAACAAGAGCATAACAAAACCTAATGTTCGAGCAATGACGATCGCCACGAAATGCAAATGTAACAACCAGTCACACTTTCGTACTCATCATCTCCACTACTTGATTCATGTATGGAAATAGCTATAAACAAGTTCTTGCAAACGTACTTAATAGAAAATGCCCTAAACCTGGACCTAAAATGTGGTGAACGGACAAGAATGTTTGAAATGCAGTGATGATCGCATTTTGAATCGAGCTAGAGGGAGGGAGGGGAGTGGTACCTGAAAACCCTGGGCCTCTTGAAGCAGCATCGCGACGAGTGTGCGTGCGGGCCGAAGCTGCCGTGATGCGAGGCTTCTTTATCTTCGTCACTTCCGCCATAGCTGCTCACTGTCCAAAGATCCAATGCGAGAATTCTGAATGGGACGAAAGTGATGCTGTGGATCGGCTGCCCTCGCGATCGGCAATGAGATCTCGGAAGGCAAGAGTTTGACTGCTTGCTTGAGACGATGGAGAAGGGTAGAATGAAATCTGTCGATTGGATGAAAGTCGAGAAGGGTTTTCGCGCTTTTTCGTCGTTGTGGAGGCGGTATTCTAACCGGACGCTCAATTTCTTAACAATTTCTCAATTGTCTTCGTATTCTACTATTCATATGAGGAAACATGTGTTATTGCTTCTCATGGCTATTCTTATGTCGGATATCCTTCTTCAACTTCAGTACTTATAAAATTCAAAGCTATTAATGTTTCTTATTTTATTTATTTCCAATTAACTTCTTGTTAACTATGAAGTAATTTCAGAAACTAATGTGTACGTAGAAGACTAGGTGATTCATCTCTCGTAAAGGTTTCTCAAGGTTTTTAGTATTTTTGTGAAATGTATGGGATCTTGCACAAGTTTTAGGCTTACATGTAAAACTACATTCAAGGACAGAGGCTAGAGCCCGAGCCTAAGAATGTAAACTCTGCAAATAACCCTCAAACTTTTGCAAAATTCTACGTCAACCAATGAAGTTCCTTAATCCTAAAAGGAGAGTGAAGCCTAAAATTGAACATTTGGACTATGATTAGTCTCGTATTTACTAAATATAGACTGTATGAAGTTGGACCTTTATGAGATTTGTAGAGTTTTTCCATCTCTTTCCAAAAAGTCATTTCATGCTTCAAAATTTCTTATTCTTTAGGAAATACTTACTGTCAAAGATTGAAAACTGTCCAAAATTTCTCAAAGTGAAGTATATGCTAATTGATTTCAATATTTGGACAAGATCAATTAAAACGTAAAAACTCTGAAAATTCACCAAATACTGAGATATTACTTTTTTCAGGATTTGTTTTTGAGCATATTCGAGAGGTACAAAGCCATGATGTCATCGTTGGATTCTAGATCCAATAAATCTTCAAATGTCATTTTTATAATCAAAGACTCGCCAAGACCCCACAAGCCTTGGCTTGGTCATTAGGGCTTATGGCCCTCAATGAGAAGTTTGTGGATTCTACTCCCCATGCCGGCATGGTGCTCATTAGCTTAGTCCACCCAATTATAATGAAAACTTCTTAGATCCCAATCGATGGATACCTTGAAGCTCTTAAGGGAATACCATGTTCCATAGATAGATATAAAGATTAATTATGTTTGAGGCTGACGTCAATAAAGTGTCTATTTGTTTAAACAATGAGCCAATGGTCACTAAATAGTAGAAAAACACGTTTTTTTTTTTTTTTTTTTTTTTTTTTTTTTTTTTTAACTAGAAAATATAGTCATGTTGTTCAAAATAACTAAATCTATATGACTAAGAATTTGACTCTTGGTAGTCATTTGAAGTACATGTTTTGACTGTTTTTAATCCTATACCTGGAACCATGATTATAGATAGTCATGACCAAATAAAATGAACACCTTGGGCTATTTTTCTAATACCTATTTAAAAATACTTCTAGATCTAAGCTTTATTAATCTTTTACTTTCAATCCAATATGACTTTGGAGTGAACTATATTAGTGTAATTATATTTTAGATATATTTTAGGTCAAAATTGTGTGATCTAATTTACAACATACACCTTGCAATATTGGGAGCGGTCAGTAGAAATTAGGCAATAATATTACTTATAAGTTTTATCCACTTCTTCGAGACGCGCGTCCTTAAGCACCTTAAGGCGCATCCTTGTGAGCCTAAATTCCGGTTACCCGGTGTCGTCTTGGAATTGCTTCCAACGTGTACACCTTTAGTGTACAGTAGGTTTTATTGTAACATTAGTTAATAAAACAAAACCACTTATATCGTGATTAGAATCACGGTGGTTTGGGTTTAACACATTTGGTGCTAAACCCTTGTCACACATACAGCTCAGGAGTAGGTAAGCCAATGGTTGGATTTCCTGCCTCGCTAGCGTGCCAAGCCACGGCCGCCTAATGCGCTCAACGGGATTCGAATCCCGGACCGTCGTGACAGCAATTGACCACTGATTCCAACCCACTAAGTTCGCGGTTTGGCGACTGAGATCCGCAATCAATAGCCCTTATACCTTTTAGATTTCTTCATGTGATTTCTATTTTCTATTTAGTATATTAGAATTTCTTTATTTATCAAGGTTTTGATAATTGCCTTGTGGTAAACAAAGGCAGTTAGAAGTAAAATTGCCGGCATTTGGATAGTCTAATTGACTTTTATGGTGTTATTAGACTTCTATAGGGAATATGAACTAGGAGTATGAGCTGATGTATAGTCACTCTTATCCCTTAGGTGGAGAGGAAAGAAAGGAGGAAGAAAGATGAAAGTAGATTCCCTTTGGAGTTCGTGTCAAGGTGGAGTTTTTGGTGTGTAGAAGGAGAGATCTTTTGGAGTGTGCTGATGTTGAGTTGGGAGAAACTTATGAAAATTAAAGTTTGTGATGTTGTTCCTTGTGCAATTATCTTTCTATATACACCTTTCATGAATGATTTGGACTTGTGAGCAAGAAGTTATGAGAGTTTGAAGTTTTCGAGAATTCAAGGAATTTGTGACTACCCGATTGAGGAGTCAACTTTTTGGGGTTGTTAATTCTCAACCAGTGGCTTGTTTTTGCTCAAATCTTTTAAGGTTTTATAGTTCTTGAAGTTTTCTATCCATAAAGACCTTGCATTAACGATTTGAAGCATTTTAGAGAGTTTTATAGTGACTTGAAGAAGGAAAGGTCTGCTCCAAACTTACTCTCGACCTACATCTTTAGAGGCCCATAGTTTGTGGACAGTAGTTTAAATTGTTTTGAGATTTTGAGGGAAGCCAGAAGGTGTTGTTAACTTTCAGAAAAGCTATCACACTTGTTCGTTGCACTTGTGAGCTCTTTGTGAAAGCCATTTGAAGTTGAGAAGCGTTTCCTTGGAGTTTCAAGCTTGCTACTTCAAAGGTTTCGTTTGAGGTGGGAGTGAAGGTTGAAAGTTGGAGAAACAAAACACACCAAGACTTGAAGATCTGAAGAACCTATAGGCTCTTCATTGTGTTGTGGATTGTGGTCCGATTTCCTTCTTGTTATTCCCAACCGGCTTTGGAGACTAGTTGCATTTCGTTTCTTGCATTATAAACCCGTTGCGAGCTTTGTGTTTACACTTAGCTTCATTTTGTGTTGTGGCAACGAAGTAGGGTTAATGGCCCACACGGTTGATCTTATATGTTGTTCCCGCTGGTGAGGGCGCTCTTTGGTCACCGTGGATTTGAAGTTTTGAGTCCATCTTACCAACGGCAGCTCGTGTTTGCTGTCCCGTTCTACCCGTCCGAAGACATGTGGTTTCTTATTACCTACCCGACCAAAACCCTTACCTTGTAGAGTCAGCCACAAGATAGGCCAACGTACTCGTGTTTGAAGATTCAAAACTCAAGACAAAAGATTGAAGAACGAAGACTGAAGATTGAAGACTGTTTATCTCACATTCTCTCACCGAGTCATTCCTAGTTGGAGCCAGATACTCCGTATGTTCCCAAAGCGTGCTCCTTTAATACCCGACACCGGTTTTTAAGCCACAAGTTGAGCCGTGTGCATTAAGTACAACATAATTAGCCTTCTAAGCAATAGACACCACTTTCAAATACAAACATGCAATTCAAGACAAGTTCAAGTAAAAGACATAAACATGCAAGGACTCCAATCTTCATGCAAGCAAGTAATTTCAGCATAAACCCAAGTTCCTGAAATCCACCCTAGGAGGCTTAATAAGCTTCCAGGTGACCACCAAAGGCTTTCAGCTCAATTATAGAGGCCAAATGGGCTAAAAACCACCACAACATCTTCTAAATCCACTAAGTTTAAAAATGTTAGCACACATACATAGGTTGCAAATGATGACAAGTCAATTATAAATTCTTGTTCCTTCCACAAATCAAACCAAGGCACCCACATACTCTAGTGCACAATCTAGTAAGACATTCAAAGCATTCCAACATAAATAAGAAACTTTTGAAGTGATTTGGGCAGCGGTTCTGCGCTCGATTCCAATTTCCCAATTTTTAATCTAAATTTTACCAATTCAGCCCTAAAAATGGGCAGCGCTTTTGCATTGCCCTTGCACATGGTGGACACTAACACACGACCACTTCAAACAACAATTCAAGCAAGAAACGCACAACCATTCAAACAAAGAAACACCCACCAATCACAAGTGCAAAGCAACACTAAACTAGATTAAAACAAACATTTTTTTGGGC
This sequence comes from Bryum argenteum, assembly GCA_037043015.1. Classification (NCBI taxonomy): domain Eukaryota; kingdom Viridiplantae; phylum Streptophyta; class Bryopsida; order Bryales; family Bryaceae; genus Bryum; species Bryum argenteum. The sequence goes on along the minus strand of CM073328.1, from coordinate 8,002,502 downwards.
AATAAATGTTCTCATTTTTAAGATGAGGGTACACAATCACTACTGCATTTAATCCGAACAAATTAGCAAAAAGAAACAACAACTAAGTAGAGCAAAAATGACGGGAGGAGCTCCCTCTCTATTGTCACCATGTGCACCATCCGTATTATCACATGGAGGGGGCAGGGCATCGATGGAGCCGTCTACTGATTTGTCTTTCGCTCGTGTCTGTCGGCGCTGGTGTTGCGACGATCCGGTCGCCGTCTGTGCCGTGCTGCCGGACTTTGACGCTGCTGCCGATGCTCAGCAAACCGCTGGCTCCCTCGAATTTCAGCCTGGTCGCCTTCGCCGTAGCTGCCAATCGGTGGAGCAGCGGTTTGAGCTGCCGCCTCGATCGCTCTCGTCGTCCTGCTGTTGCCGTAGCTCCCGATCGGTGGAGCAACGATCTCAACTCCGCCTCGGTCGCTCTCGCCATCCTGCTGTCGTCGTAGCTCCATGGTAGGCCGACCGTCAACCTCCGACCGCTGCTCGTGGCTCCAGTCGCTCATCAACCTCATACTATTGATTCGATCTTCCCTGCCCCAAGACATAGACGAACAAATTTTCCAAAACCCCCAAAAAATCCCAACCTAATTTCGTGGAATTCTTCTACTACTCAACTACTGCTGATGTTTTTCCCCCAACACCAATCTCCAACCATGAAAAACGCGGAAAAAAACAACCTAAATCTCACACACATACATACCCAAAAAACATGAAACCCTAACTAACTCTCTTTTCTCCTTGACCAATTCGACTTAGTTGGATGGAGTACAAGTTTCATCCGCTTCAACGGATGAATTTATGTTCATCCAACAGATTCATCCGCAAGGGCTAATTAAGTTCTTTGATTATTAAATAGGAGAAATTTAGGCAATCACATGTATGTGTGCTAAGTGAAGACGGCGGCGGCATACAACACCGTCTCTTAAAAACGTTTCGAGAGCAGTTTCTAAATTTGTTTTAGCAAATGTGAAGCATATTCTTTATTGAAGTAGTACAAACAAAGTGAACAATTTTAAAAGGTAAAGAAGAGGATGATGGGCAAGAATGGTGAACAGGAGGTGAAGTGAACAATCTACCATATGACAAGGGACGCCAATGTTGTTGAGAATGATGTTGTTTTCAATATTCTCTTATGAAGTTTACGAGATATGTGCGAATTCTTTCTATACCTTGTAATTTATTCCTCTTATGTTCATCCATGATTTTCTGTTAATAAATGAGCGTCAAATAGAAGATGAGATACGAGACATAAAAATTAGTTTGTGGTGGATTGTGCATTATTAAAGTCGTGACATGTAGAATGGAATATATGGTGATTCAAGTATGGGCAAATAAAGGTTAGATTTATGGTTCTTAGAATTAATCAACAGAATAAAGATTGATAATTGGATAATGTTGATAAACAATTTCGTAAAGTCGGTGTTCATGTATTGACTTCCTGAGAGAGAAAAAATTTCCATAAAGCAAAAGAGTGCTTGAAATACCGGAGTAGAAATGGAGGTTCGGAAGTGAATTGAACGACTCATAAGAACAACTCTATTTTGTAACGAAGGAGGTGTTGTGATATTGAAGAACAAGTTGGACCATGCAACCCGTACGACGACATTGACAAGGTCATCAGAGATCTTGGTAAGAAAAATTTATGTTGTAGGTATAAATGTAATAAAAATACACACATTTCAAATATCAAGATGTAGAGGTTCTCGTGTATTAACTAGGGCGGACATAGACTAAAAGAAAATACTATTGAACATTAGAGAAATTTCCAGATAAAAGTCCACCGCAGTATTTAATGAAGATTTAAATCGACTTTTAGAAATTAAGTTCTAAAGTTATGAACAAAGAGAGATGTAGACTTTGTATAAACTATTTAAAGACAATAGAATATCGTAAAAAGTTTATTATTTGTTTCCATTACGTTTACTTATAAAAAATTAAATGTAATAGGATGAATAGGAAGAATATAATGTCAAAAAGTTGTTATTGTTCCAACAATGGAAATACTTGTCGTAATGATGTAATAGCATATGACGAAGACAAAAGAATTTCTGAAGGAGATCATAATTTTGCAATTGAACCTCAACGTTGTTTTACAACACACTGAGGAAGTAGGAAATTTCCACTCAAAAATTATTGAGGAATTCACTGTGTGCGGAAATAGTAGTGTTGGAAGAAATCCCGGAGGCATCTATCGGTGAACTATTGGAAAGTGGCAGCAAGAACTGTACGCTATCGTAAGTAGACCGCCTTCATAAGACATCGACGTTGAGAGAATAAAATAGAAGAAGAAGATCGGAAAAATAGGTTGCTATCAAGTATAAAACTATTTGCTGTAAAATTCACGGACGAGGACTTCATTGATGAAAGTTGATGGAAGTACCCGATTCACAGGCTGATCCATTAGAACCTTAAAACATTCCCACCCATCATGCCCTGAACTGAATACTTGATGAATAGTAGTTCAGTTCAGGGCGGAAATGCCCCACCAACCGGCAAACCCCTGAACTGAATTACTATTTATCATTTTTTTTCAATGTGACATGCAAAAGCGAGCCCTTTTGCAGGGAAGAAGGCGAACCTGAATACGAATACGAATACGACAAAACTCAATTTTCTCGGGAGGAAACTACGGAGCTTGCTTTTTATCGTCAAGTTGGGTTCGTGGAGCGAGGCGCAGCTGGATCACCGATGTTCTTGGAGCAATCACCCGTAGCTGGGTCACGAGGTCATAGGTGGGGTTCGTCCTCCGCCCTCACGATTCAGAGTGATTAATTTTATGAAATCAGTTGTTGGATTCAGTTCAAGGCGGTCCTATGGGTGGGCATGCCCTTCGAAGAATATTTAAAGACCTATACTATTTTAAAGAATAAAAAAAAAATATACACATATATGCTGCAACTAAAACAAATATAAATGTTATACAATATAAGTAAAATAAAATATAATAGAATTAATTATATTTAATGAACACAACTTAATTCTTTTTTATTTTTTATTTTTTTAAATACATGTAATTTATTTTGTGATGGGATGGTTGTCAAATATTACTCAGTATTTAATTTTTATTATTATTATATCTCATCGTTATCATTGCCATTACTGTCAGTAGATGGTAAATGGGGTAAAAATTCATCCGTGGGATCCCAAGTAACATTTGTTGATTGAATTTGTTGATTTTACAATATTGTAATAAGCGAGTGCTTTTTAAAAAGGATTGTTCCACATTTAAAATTTTGCTTTAATAAAGAAATTTTGTGCAATTTTAATGCCCGATGAGTTATTATTTTAATGAATACAAATATTCTAACACCCATATTATTTTTAAATTTTAAAGAGTGTTAAAAAACATCAAACAACCCTCAATTTGAATTACTCTTCGTAAACTAAGCAATAAACGAGGCGTCGAAGTCAATAAACGTTGTCAACATTCGTTGGAGGTGGGCAATGGCATTGCAAGTTTTAATCAATATGGCTTGGTGCTGCTTGAAGGCGCACAATGATGTTCTTCAAGACTTGCATATTCTGCCTCAATACATTTTCCATGTTCGTTAAGGCTATGTGCAACTCCAAGTGCTTCTTATCAGCGTATTCCTTTCCTTCAGTGCTCATTTCTGAGTGTAGGGTCGTTATATTCGATTTGTATTCTCTGCGGAGTTTAGTATTCTCCTTTGTAATTACCTCTTTATTAATAGCTATGATCTCTTTCGTTCTCAGGACTTTCAGAGCTTTGTATGGAGCATTCTAGCGAGCTTCTGTGGTCTTGGCCATGGAAGTGTGGATGTCAGCAAAACCAAGCTTCTTGAGCGTTGCTTCCTTCGGTCTCGCGCTGCCATTGAGGATATTTGGGTGCGGGTGAAACTATATCTATTTACCATTGATCCTTGCTAATTTGCGTAGGAATTGTTTGTACACCGTTGCATTCATGCATTCAATGTTTGCTACTACGTTGTAAACCGTTCGTTTTGCTCTAGGGTAGTAGACTAAGGAAATGTTGTCTATCCTACGTAAGCTTTTAAATTGTTTGTGTTGTGCTCAACAATTTTAATAAAGTTCAGGCCTTTTGCTATAAGAACAAGGGTTTTCTTTGATTACATCGGCTTTGGAAAGGTGAACCTCGGAGATGACCACAAGGGAAAGAAGTTCACCTAGTATAGGAATTTTGTTTTTGCTATTTTTCGTGAGCTGTTCAGGAGAGGTGGTAGTAATTCAATCATATGCGTTTATGAACTTGGGTAATCTCATGCTCGTGACATCTCTTGAAGCTTTCTTCAACTATCGTCTGAGAACAAGTGTTGCGGCTCTAGGTCTCTTATGTTTTTAGTATTGATTTTCATTATCATAAGGTCGTTGGGAGCTAGTCATTCATATGATTTTGCTATATTTGCTACGGTCAAGACTTCATAGTCTAACATTAGAACCGAATTTAACATTGTTAGATTCATTTTATCCTTGCACATGTTGTCTTGTATTAAATATTGTTTTTTGTTGGTGATGTAACCTCCTGCGATAAGCTCTTCGATTAGGGTTGAGATGATAGAGAAAGGGACGCCTGCTTTGTATGCTAATAGTTCTATGGTAAAAAATGCTTACGAGAGCTCGAGCTTGATTGGATCATGGTTGGGGAAAAATGTATTTTCTACTACTTTTTAACCCCTGAATGGTTTGACTCATTTGTAGCAAAAAGAACACATTGAAATAACTGGAAACAAAAGGTATACTATTTACATCTCAACCATACAATCTTGTAGAAAAAAAATTGTACATCATATAAGTCAATTTCTGAGTTATAAGGCATCAAAGATTCGAGGATTGCAATGTATTGGTACTCAAAAAACATCACAAAATCTCAAAATTTTCACTTTCGCTACCAAGAGACTTATTGCGGTGAAAATTTTTCAACAACAAGAGATGTTTACCTTCGGGGTTTAGGGTTTATAAACCTATAAACACTAAACCCTAAACCCTAAACCCTAAACCCTAAAATGCATTTCAGTAATTTATACTTTATTATACCACTTCAGATTTTTATGACACAAACTAGACTTGATATGAAACCCAACTTAGGTAATTTCATCCAAAATTGACTTTGAATGGGGAAGCTATGGCTCTTCAAAGTTGCTTCTTGTCATCCAATATGTCATTTTTTGACATTTGGCCATGTTTAAGGGTGAACTTGTATAATGCATTATGCATTGGTTACTATTCAAATTCCAAGAGAATGATGCAAATTATGGATTGCTTGGTCCAGGTTGGCTTCTATTTTTGTGTAAGCAGCTTGGTCCAAGTTCAAAAAGGAAGTTCAAAACTTGGTGAGAAGGTCTTTTGAAAGGGTGAACACTTCCTTAACCCCTGAAAGTCCCTTGGGAATAGTATGTACGATGTCGTATAATTAGGATTGGCTACCAACAAGAAACTCTAAACTGGAATCGTAATAGCTCACTAGAACCGCATTAATTCAAATGTCAACTTCTTCTTTGAACTCAAACCCATTAAAGTTGTGCATTCACTCCAAATACAACCAAAATACACTGTATTCTACTGGTCGCCACGGCACGCTCAGACCTTTAGGGGTTAAACGTTCTTAAACATAGACTTGACCCTCATTAGGACATAATTTTATTAATCCTATATGCTATTCAATACCCATTCAACCTCAAAGTTTCAAGTTTGGTTGCCTATCTATTCACCAATAAATGAACTTTTAAGAGACCATGACTTCATTTCCTTTTCCACAACCATATGACAAAAAAATGAATTATGTACATTTTGGGTCCTCAATATCATTTGAATGGAGTCAAACCTACCATTCTTGTCCCACCAACAGAAGTTTTGACATAAAATTGGGTCGTTGATTGTTCCAAAACATTGTGGGCCCAAACCAATGTTGCAAGAATATTCATTAAAGATATCAAGTGTTCTAACATAGTAATAAATTTGATATTTTCATAAGATGACAGAAAATATCTCATATTGTGCGCTAATACATTCATATTATCCTTGCACAAAATTGATACAAACAAACAGCAACACCGAGCAACAACAACACTTAAAACATATTTCATCCTAAAACTATAACGCCCCTAAACATATATTTTTAATACATCATATTTTCATGAACAATGGTTTACATTTATCAATCTATTTACGCAATAATGTACTAACGGAAGAGTGCTCAATAATGGCTTAACTTTAAAATTTCGTAACATGTAAGTACTATTCAGGCAAGTAGGTGGAAGAAGACGAATTCAACATTTTTAAAATTTTCTACAATATGCTATGAATTTTTGAAGGTGGACTTATAGGTGTTTCCGAAATGGTACCTTGATCTGTGTTGGGAAGAAGTACATAGCACTATTATGTCCGTATGGGATGAAAAAACCTAGAGATCCAATATTGGTACCACTTTCCCTTGTACCTCACAAGAACTACCTACCATTCCACAATTATTTTTAAAAGAACCATATGATCTCGGAGGAATATAAGGGTGATTGTAGACCATAGAATTACAAGAGTTTTTAAAAAATTGACCAAATAAAAAACGTCTAGATACTATTTTTATTCTATACTATTTGCCAATGCATTTTTACAATTCATTATTGGTCAGCAAATAATGGGATGCCATGAGGGCATGAGTATGGGAATTCGAGCAGAATTTTAACTGACCAAGCCACGTCATCACTCCAAGTACACCAGAGGACGCCACGTGGACATGCACGCATGTACAGCTCAGACAATAGTAGAAGCCAATTTGAACAAGTTATCAGAACTTTCCAAAAGCCACAAACCCTCTAAGCTAATGTACCATCTCCCCCTAGAATTTTAGAAAAGAGCAAGCAACCTCATTTGACTACAAGTACAAATGATTGGCCTCAAGTATCAATATAATGTTGACTTGAGAATCTCTAAGATTTAATTTATTTTAACCCTTAAACGCCCATGGGGTTTGAAACGGGCAGCCCAAAATTGGGTCACAACATCTTTTGGACTTGAGCATCGTGAAAAATGCACTTTTTAAACTTGGGCATTTTGTGTTCATACAAATTGTGATTTGCAATGTAAAATTTCACTTCTTGAATGCATCATAAGAAGGTGACGAGTGTGACATCAAAATATAAGTGAAAAGTTGAGTACAATGAGAGCTACATAGTAGACTCTGTTGAAACAAAAAGCCCCTTATGCTTGCTTGGGCGTTTAAAGGTTAAAAGCCTTTGCAAAGTCAAAAAAGTTTGAACTTTTGTATGAGGTGCTTCTAATTCTCGTGCCAACTTCTTCTGAAAATCACAAATTGTCTTTCTTATATTCTTATTGACTTTGCCATCCAACATCAATCTTTTCAAGTCTTACTTCCATTATTACTTGCATCGAGAACAATGACATATGCATTTCTACATTCACACTTGCATTTGCTTCACTCCAAATGTCAATAAAGAGGAACATATTGGCTATTGGGTTCAGCTTGAGATATGTACTATGTACTCTTGTTGATTATTCCAACTTTTAGTTAGAGGATGCCTAGCAACTCTATCCTACTTGCCATCCTCCTACTTTTAGTACCATTTTGAGTTCATGGTTGGGACATTTAGATGATATTTACTTCTAAGTTTTCATTATTTCTTATTTTTTATGAGGTTGTCAATTATTTAGGATTCACAATACTCTCATAGTAGGAAAAATATACATCTTAAAAAGAGAGAAAGAAAAATAACATAAGTCTTAACCCTTAAATGCCTGAGGTGACCCGAGGAGTCATATTCCAACATAATCTCCTCTGTTGCTCTCAATGTACGCAACTTTTCACTTATATTTTGATGTCAAACTGTTCACCTATTTCTGATGCATTCAAAAAGTGAAATTTTAGAATTGAATTCACAATTTGAATGAGTGATTTTTTGCTTTGAAAAGATTGTGGTAGGTAGGTTGGGGTTGTACATAACCTTACGGGAGGTTACAAGCTCATCATTGATTGGATCATTCATGATGCCCAAGTTCAAAAAGTGCACTATTCATGATGCCCAAGTCCAAAAGATGTTGTGATCCAATACTGGGTTGCCCAAATCCGTATAGCCTGACGTTTAAAGGTTAAAAGGTCAACATAATAGAGCACCAATTTCACCCCTGATTTGATACTAATGAACATCGTACTTCAGTACGAGGCAAGTACTTCTCAACACTGAAAGGGTTTCTTATCAGAGGGAGGTAGTATCCTCATTCTGCCTTGTGACTTTCAGGGTATTGAGTAACTTCTATTCAATTCACCTCACTTTTCACAAACTTGGGTGCCTCACTAAAATTTTGGAGAATTTTTTTCTATTGGTAGAAAGAAAAATATGCTCATTTCACCATAATATCAATTGAGAAAAAAATTTAAAATTTAAATAAAAATCAATAAATAAATAAATAAATAAATAAAAATTGAAATACATTTTACCCCTTTATTGTTACTTTTTGGGTGGAACACCGAGTCTAATATCACATGGCCAGAGAGCTTTATGGGTTTAAAATTCAATTTATGGGATTTCACAAGAATATAAAGAAACTCGAATCACCGTCCAATTAGTATGACAAGGGATTTTTTACATGAGGAGTCAAGCTGTACGTGTGGGGCGTATGGAGAGCAAAAATTCTCTTAACGTGATTGATATGTAGTTTGAATCACAAGTAATGGACCAATCACATTGAGAGAATTTTTAGCCTCCTTTGGTCACATGCTCGAGGTGACTCCCCATGTAAAGCAACTCTACTTACTTCACAAAGTTAAAATATTCAAACTTTATGCCAATCCAGATTTTGTACAACTTTACTTAACCCTTAAACGCCCATAGGGTCTGAAATGGGCAGCCCAAAATTGAATTACAACATCTTTTGGACTTGGGCATCATGAATAGTGCACTTTTTGAACTTGGGCATCATGAGTGAACCAATCAATGATGAGCTTGCAACCTCCTACAAGGTTATGAACAACCCCAACCTACCTACCACAATTCTTTCAAAGCACAACATCACTCATACAAATTGTGATTTAAACTGTAAAATTTCACTTTTTGAATACATCACAAGAAGGTGACCAGTTTGACATCAAAATATAAGTGAAAAGTTCATTACAATGAGAGCTACAGAGCACATTCTATTGGAAAAGAGCCCCTCGGGCTCTCTTGGGCGTTTAAGGGTTAAATATGACAAATAAAACACTTTGGCCATTTTATCCTAGTCTGCCCGTCCATTGGTTCAAGAGTACGTAAAACATATTAAAGATTGCATTGTCTGCCTTGATCGAGGGTTTAGTGGGTACGAACACCAATATTTCAAATTCGTGTTTACAAGGTAAGAACACCAACCTTTCAGATTCGTGTTTTAGAGGGTAGGAACACCAACCTTTCAAATTCGTCATCTGGAACATAGTAAACGAATCAACCAATGCACCAAAAGCTGCTAAATTCCAGATTCCTCAATTGTCCTGTTAAAAGCTGCTAATGAAAGCGACTACAGGGCCAAGTCTAGACATTAGCTAGCATCGACGAAAAGAATCGGTTATTGCAAGCACACCCCCACTCTCTCATACTAAAAGTGGTTTGCCGATTCAAACCGAGTTCTTGGAGCTCATGCCACGCCACCATCGCTCCACTCACCATCACCTTTTGTCGTTGCTAGTGAGTGGCGACCCTTCCACAGCCAAGGAACAACAGAAAGTAAGTTAGGCTGGATTGCGTGCAAGCACATGGGCAGGCAGGTGTCAGAGGAATTTACTAGAGTGTGACCCGCGCCTTTATCGCCGCACTGGCATAATTCATGCCCATCATGCACTACCTCACATGCCCTCTTTTTGCTACAATTCGAATGATCACCCCAATTAGGTCTCCCGATTTGCCAATCAGTGCGTGCTCGATATTCAAAGCCGTGGTGCTCATTGCATGGACGATGCCTCGATGACTGTAGACTTGTCAAATTGGCTTCGCAGTGTTGAATTTGATCGGTGAGCTTTGAATTGGGATTGTGGTGCTCGACCTGGTTGTGACTCTGATCGATAGGTTCGTCTTTCTGATCGATAGGTTCGTCTTTCTGATCGATAGGTTTTTGATTCGAGGTGTCGATGGTTCGAGCAATTGCCAGGGTGGTGGAAGAGTAGCTAGGGGGACTGGGTCCGTGATGGTGGCGGAGGATCAGTGCGATGTATGAGGGTAGCAGGAATCAGAATTTGGCGATTCGAAAGTCTCCCAGTTTGCCCATGCTAGACATTAACATGATCAACGTGGAGAAATGGGGTTCTATGAATGGGAGGTGTAAGACGCCGACGACGCCTACGCGGAAGCTCAGGTCAGCGATCACTTTGTGTGTGGGGATTCTAGTGTGCACTCTCGTGTTAGTGGGGCTTGACCCAGCCAAAGTCGCCGAAGAGCCATGGCGCGGCGGTCCCCGCATGCGCGTGACGTTGCCCATCAGGTGGTCCGCCGGGCACGGTCCATCATCTCACCAGCAGGGCCAGGGCCCGGAGCCGGCGCTGGAAGGTATGGGAATGCTGTTCCGACGCGGCACGCGCGCGATGCCGCAACTAGTCGTGGCACATCTTGCCGAGTGCACGACGGCCGATGAGCTTCGTCTCTTCCTGCGCGGATTGCACAGGAGCGGAATGCCGTCGCACGCCGACGTCGTGCTCCTCTTCCCATTCCGACCCGTCCCAAACGAGTTTCTCACCGTCATCGGCGACGAGGAGACTTCCTTCCAAAAGCTCCTCGAGCAACATCCTCCATCCTCTCACGAGAAGCCCAAGCTCAGCGTTTTCAATTCCGCCGCGTACTGGAACACCCAGTTGCTGCCGGACTCAAGCTCCGGGCGGCAGGACTCAATCTGGGGCCACCGTCACCACAACGACAGTCACTTGGACTCACCCGAGCTAGAGCCTGCAGGGGAGGCGCAGCCTCAGTACGGTGCGATCGTGGGGTTCGACGTGCAGGAGCTCGATGCGGACGACGCACTGAGCGGGTTTGTGAACTCCCCACCAATTCACCTGCGGCGCTGGCTGTGCTACCAAATGCTGCTAGGCATGGTCCGTCACAAGTACCGTCACGCGCTCGTAACAGAAGTCACGGGGGTAGTGATCCTCGCGGACGCGCTAGCGCTCAAAAAGCGCGACCCCGGTCAGTTGCACCTGTTTGCCACGACCCAGAAGTGGTCCAACAGCACGATACGAGAACTCTATGGCTCAGGTGTGTGGAATGCTCTTGACGAGGACGAGAAGCGGAGGAAAGTCATCAGCAGCGGCGTGATTCTGGGCGGGGTTCGCCCTGTCCGCGCCGTGGCCACGGCCATGGCGACGGAGATCGTGCGCGTGGCGATGCTGCGCAAGAAGAAAGACTGGAACTTCGATGATGATGATTCTTCGCTGTTGAGCTACTTGGTTCATCGAAGCTCTGCCTTGGGTAGGAAAGTCGCCTCCCATCTCCAGGTGCATGAGAGCGGATCCTCCGTCAATGTGCTTCCTTCGAAAACCCATGATCTCTTCAATCGCCGAAACGAGAGCCGGTTTGCACTCATTCAAGGATTGCACACGGACGACTTTCTTAGACACAAGGTTATGGAGTCTTTGCGAAGAGATCATTGCCAGTCCGAGCTTCATGTTTACACCGACTGCTACACAACTACCACCTCATGATCAGAATCGTGCACTGCTCCGTTTTTGTGTAACATGAGCAGGCAATGGTGATCCTGGAGATCTTTGCCAGGACCTTGCAAGTTACAGATTGTTACAAAACTGCTTATAGCCATCATCGCCGATCGCAGCCGGATCCAGTGATCACTAGAGTGCTTTTAGTTTAGATGTAAATCTTTCATAAATTAGAGTGACAGGGGTGTAAGTTAGTGAGGGTTTAAGGAGGGTCTAGTGTGTTGGTTAAGAGGAGGTGATCAATGAAGTGGAAGAGGTGCAGTGGAAATCAACTGCTTTGTTCTTCCGGAGTGTACCATATTTTTCCAAGCCTGATGCAGGCCCAGTCCGATCGATCAGAAGCGTTAGCTTCATGTCACATGCTTTTGCTTGAAACCTATGAAGATATGTTTGATTGGAAGTGTGAAATCATGAGTTACCATGAGAGGAGAAGTCAGTGTGAAAGAGGTCACATAAAGGTCATTCATTGACTGAATAAACGGAGACGTCACGCCAGTCGGTTTCCATCATCACTAACTTTGCCAAGAATGTTTCAGTCAATCAAGTTTGGTAAAAATCATGATCGAATGAGTCATTCAGCTTGGTGGAAATACCACACTTCTGCATTAGTAAAAGGTCAAAAAATAAGATGAACAATTCATATATATGTTGAAGTGATTACTTCAAAGTTCTATTAATTTTTTGTAGACTTGCGGAGCATTGAGTATGAAATCTCGGAACATGCCTAGCCCGACTTGCCAGGCTGGGCCAAGAATCCTTCCGTATGACGTGCCAAAGCCACTAAGGGGCCGAGCCAACGCGCAAAGTCGACCAGCCGGGGCTAGCGAGCACGGTTGCGGGCGGCGGAATGACACTTACTTCGGCTAGCCGTTGCACACTATCATCATAAGCCACGACCATGAGCACAACTTTCACAAGAATTTTCCACCAATTAGATTTGTGACACGTGTCGCATAGCCATTGGTTATAGAGAACACTAAAATGTTAGAGAGGCCATGGAAAAACTTAGAATTTTGGGGAGTTAGAATTCAAGAGACTCCAACTCCATTGGCCGGGTTAGAGGGTTGTTGCTTGGGGTGGGGTTCCCTGCACGCCAACCTTGGCTCGAAGCACCGATCTGCCGTATGTGCTGGGCATGCTCTCAAGAAGAAGACCACAAGACTTGTAGACAACAAGTTCTTAGGAAAAATAGAAAGATGTCTCTTCTTATTCCACTAATCTAGAATAACTACTACAAACAAAATCTTGATGTGGGGAGTAAGTTCATTTGTGGGCCTTTTAGAGGTTAAAAAGATCCATAGAAATTCAAGTATGATAAAGTTAGTAATAATCATGTCCTTGCCAACCATGTGATTCAAGCTTTCTCAACACAAACTCTTTCCATTAAATTCCTCTTTTCTTCGTTTTGTTTCTATCATTCAAAAAGGATTTTAAACAGCGAGACACTTATTTTCAGTTATATTCTGATTCTGAGACCCACAAGGGCTTTGAAATTCCAGTGGGTGCCAGGTATCCACATGCAAAATCATCCGCTTTGTGCCAATGATTGTCCTTCCCCTAATCCTTCTTTTCTGCACATGATTGGCCTGATCAATGGGAAAGTGGATTTTGCTTGCCTTGACAAAATATCTGAACTATTTGGGATTTGCAACAATTTGGCTTGTGTGTAACCAATAAATGTACTCTTCAAGTACGGAAGACCCAAAGGTGGTCACTTTTAGATTTATTTGTACCTGTACTTCATCTTTATTAGTTAGGAATATAATGTAAGCTAACTGTTTTCTGGTGGCCATCGGGATATTAGCATTACAAACGGACACTTCATTCATGCCGGCCCCTTAAAAAGGACTGGAGTTTCTATCTATCTATCTAAGCTAACTGGAAACGTACACTTCTAACAAATTTGAGCTAAAGTCTAAATCTAGATTTATAATGAGCATTTTCGTGGCCACTTCCAAGAAAGTGTAGGAGTGGCATACATGATGTAGTGATTTGACGTAATGAAATCAACCCACTTGCAACATTCCTAAAGGAATGGTTGCAAGCTTCTGTGTTCAAGGGTGAACTTGATATGAGTTGGTGTATGTTGTGGAAAGTAAACTTAGTAAAAAGTTCACCTAGAAAATGTATGACAATGCTGAACAGTCTAGTAGAGTGGTCTAAAATGGAGCATGTTCCACAATGGGAGCTTTAGTAATCTTCATTCTTAAGTACATATTAGCTTCTCCATACAACAATACTATGTACTCATTGCAAACATTATAGGATATCATTTTAGGAATACCTATGATTTCAACTTGAGAAATTCATAACTCGATGCAAAAAAGTCCAGAAATGATGATTCCACTTGCTCTAGCTTTCTACCAATTTTCCCCGTGCACAAAAATTGCTTGCACCGGTAGAAACCTAGATTTCCCGTGCTGAAATTACCCACCTTGCTGTAAAGCCTCCTCCTTTCCGAATGTTTGAAGTACCACACACATCAACCGTCTTTTAGTACTCCAGAATTTTACACTCAAACCCTAAGGTCAATCATTCACATATGCCATTCCACCTCACGGCCTCCAGTATCCATTTAAAAGCATCCAATCATACAGGTCAATAGTTGGTGCACTTGAGTGACGTACTTCGACAAAGTACCGACAAAACTGTTGTACCAGTTTCTGTCAGCAAATCACACGTTGTGACGTCTCACAACAGCTTCCCATTTAAAAGCAGTTCAACCAAACCTTGGTAATGTTCAAACACTGAAAAATAAACAAGTTGAATCTAACACGGGAATTAAAAACTCATTGAATGATCTAATTCCTGATGGGTGGGTTGTGTTGGAAAAGACCCACTAAGCTTTCGAAGCACATATTCTCATCTGTCGGAGTATGCCAACAGTCTCGGCTTGTAAGAGTGTGTGATATTAGGAGTCAGTTTACAACAGCGAAAGTATCATGTGCATCCTCCAGGATCTGCCGAACCATGCCTTCTCTCTTTCTTGACTCGAGTTTCATGGGGGTCGAAGCCTCCCTCTGCCGCTCCATATACTGACCAGCTCGGTGTCAAAGCCATGTAATCTTCGCTACCAAAAGGCTTGCCAGATGCGACCTGCAAATCAAACACATCAGGTAACCATCAACACAATATTATCAGAGCGAAATGAAGCATCGGTTTCTTGTCCGTGCTTCTTGCAGCTTGGACTATTTGAGAAAATGTTGGATTAAAGACGTTTTGGATGTCGAGAAGTTGCTCTAAATTCCATTGACTCTTGTTCATGTTTAATCACAAGTGTATGATCTGATCCAACATATGAAAAAATATCTCACCAATCCACAAAGTGAAAGCCTCATCTAATGTTAGTTATGCTTCTTTATTTCCAGGATGTTACATTCTGTAATTAATCTTCATGTGATCCTCGAGAGGTGAGAGGATGCTCACCAAATCCTGAAACTTCTCGTAGTCAATCCAAGTATGCCACTTCCCGTTTACTTTGAACTTGGAAGCTTTCGCAAGCAGGACACAACATGAATGTGAGTGTTCACATGCAAGCTCGTATTCTGCACCTCCTCGTTCAGCTGCAATGGCCTCTGCAAACGCTTTCACGTCTTCGTGCCATGGCACGTTCTCCATCGTCAGGGAGGAAGTTGCAGTCCTGGAAGTAAAACGAGAACGCTCAGGTGTCATTTAAGACAATTTGGCAAGTTCATGAGGTGGGATGGTTAGGAAGACGTACGATCCGCAATACGTCACACCCTTGATTTCGATGAAATCAGGTTGGCCCAAGTCCAGGAGCTCGGCATAAGCCTTCACTTCCTCAGTGTTCCATCCTTTCACGAGTGTTAATCGGTACACTGTCCGTTGTCCCTTGCCCTTCAACGCTTTCAATGAATCCTGAGCACATAAACACACAAAACTCATTAGATAAACAACGACAGATTCAACTGAGAGCAGGGCTCAAGTGTCCAGCAAACCATGATACTTACAATGAATCTCTCCCAAAAGTCGGAAAAGAGGGGTCTATCAATGGCTTTGAGTTTCTCCTTGGTGGCTGCATCGACGCTCACATACAGCTGCACAAGTTCAAGTGCTGACATGAGAAAAGGCGACGAAACTAAGATCAATCGAAGAATGTTGAAATATAGCGATCAAAATACAGGATGAGTTTGATATATAATTGTGAATTGTAGTTATAGAAATGGAATAAAAAGCATGTTGATCTAGGTTGCAGTAAAGGTTAGTGGAGAGCTTTTATAGGAATAAATAATGAAGATATCACAAGGTGTCCAAACAGCAAAGAACAGGCATCAAACACGATAGTAGAATGCAAGGGCCCATAAATCCAGATAATGCATAATAAGAGTTTGAGCAATGTGATTTTGGGGATGATTTTAAAACATACAAATCTAGAATGTACAATTTACGGTTATTGAGGATTTTACACATTTTTTTGTGGTGTACTTTAGCCGGTTTTGACCGAGCTTCTATTCTTCTAACGCATGAGCATGAGCATGGGCGTTGTGGGAAGAAAGCCACCTGAGTAATGGGTTCAAGGTTCGTAATGCGCTCAGGAAACTGTGCATTCGTTACCAAGAATGTCGATATCCTCCGGGTATGTAGCTCCTTCACTAACGTGTTGATTTCCGGGTACATTATCGGCTCTCCCACAAGTGACAATGCACAATGGCGTGGGTTCATCCCTTCCGCTAACCTCTCAGGCTTAACTCCTACACAACATCAACATAAAACCACCATTAAAAACACAATCCCATTCTTATCTGTAACTTATGATAATAGAGATTGCTGTATTACCAGGTACTCCCTTCATCTGCTTAATCATTTTCGTATGCTGATCCAAAGCGCCATTGACGATATCAACAGGGTCATCCATCTGCCATCTCCATGATTTGCCAACAGGGTTCGTGTGATGTCTCCAACAAAACACGCACTTGTTCGCACATGCTAGACTTGGTGTGGTCTCCATGCACCTGAATGCGAAACAGGCATTGATTAATTACAGGTTCATCTCTTTGAATAGGATAACAAGGTTGAAGGAAGCTTACCGGTGGCTCTCAATGCCGTAAAATGAATGCTTGTAACAACCGCCACGCCCCCGGAGCTGAGATTTCGTCCACCGGCATAGCTTCACTCCACTATGTGAACCGAGGATCTTGTAACCCTGTTAAGTAAAATCTCACTTTATGTGAGAAAAGAAGGAAAAGAATCTAATTGAAATTTTAAAAATGGTGACACTCCACAGAAATCAGGGTGTTTTTGACTATGGATGTAGTCATAAAGTGACTAATCCAAAATGACTAAGAAAATTTACGGTCACATTACTGCAGATAGTCATGTTCTTAGGCAAGTTGATTACCGATAGTCCTATTCTTAGTTATTGTGGACCAGACGATTCCAACGATGTAACTACATACATAGTCCAAAAACCTTGTTTTTGTCTTCCTTGTAGTGAGAGGGTGAGAAGAGCAAGTTCTTGTTTCTCGAATTGAGCTAGATCGCACTTTATATGAGAGAGTAAGGGAACCAATCTGATAGCATATTCAAAGGATGGTGAGGTTGAGAGGGGTACTTGTTTCTCAAGACTAGCTCGCAGAACAGGCGTCACCATCTCTTTCGGACCATCTTTCACCGCCACCGGAGCCTGCGCTTGCTTCGGAAGAGGCTGTCTTCTCACAAACCCTCGTTTCTTACCGCCTTCAATGGGCTGCTCAGACAAATTCTTTCGTTGGCCACCCATATCTTCAACATCAACCAAATTTTCATCGTTGGCATCCTCATATGTTTCACTGTTATCATCATCGTCACTCTCGTAACTAGCAGCACTCTCATAACCACCATTCGTAGCCTCTGGTTGAGCTGCTTCAGTTTCAGGTCGCAGTTTCTCAAGCAATGACAAGCTCCATTGCTCAAACTGTTTCTCGATTGTGCCTTCATCCACATCGCCATCTTCGAGTTTCAGCACTCGTAGTCCACCGAGCGATCCCAAGTGCTTGTCGAACGCCCTCGCTACTGCGTTGAAATTGGTACCATATGCCTCACTTCCTACTCCAAACACCGCAAATCTGCAATACCACAAAGCTTTGATTGAGGCAACAAAATAAAAAAGAGGGGCATGTCGAAAAAGAGAAAGAGGGGCACCTGCATGAGCGAAGAATGCCGGACCCGACTCTAAAATCTTCGGAGCTTTCAGCAAGCCACTGAGCGAGAAAATTAGCATTCTTCGGAGCTCGTCCATTTTCCCAGGTGGAGGCAACAACGATGACAACTTTCTCTTTCGGCAAGTCTTCAGGCTCGTAATCAATTGGATCCACCAAATCGAAGAACGGTAAGTTGTTTCCTTTCAGAAATTCCCGCAGACGCTCTGCAAGCTTCTTGCTCGTGCCGCTCTCGGATGCGAAGAAGATCTTGCCCCGGTCTCCGTCCTCGAAGGCAAGAGCCGGCAGAGCAGCTACAGCAGCAGGATGATTCTTCGAACCATCAGTGCATGTTCCGCAACTGTTACCACACGAACCAGATTTTGCATCAACTCCCGAGTTGCAACCAGATTTTGTATCAGCTCCTCCCGAGTTGCAAGAGCAGTTTACTCCAACTCCCCAGAGTCCTCCTTCATCTTCTATGAAGTTGCCTGATCTCTGTTTTGTCAGAGTTGGAGCTTCATCGCCGTTGGTGCAATTGTGGGTCGGAGCTTCAGCACAATTTGCGTCGGTGTCGGTGCAATTACGCTTCTCTTCATCGCTGCAGCCGCACTTGTCTACACCAATTCCCCAAATTCCACCTTCGTCTTCTATGAAGTTTCCGGAGCTTTGCTTTACCAGAGTCGTCGGTATAGCTTCCTCCCCGTTCTCCACTTCTCCGTTCTTGTCAATAGCTAAAGCTGCTAAGTCCTGCAATTAGGGTTTTCCCTGTCAAATTCTTTTCCAGACGAAGTGGTCAATAAAGACTAAGCTTCTAAACCCTAAACCCTGAGCTTGCCAGAGAAGCTTACCTTCAAACCATTGTCATGGACCACGGAGCCCCGAGAGAGGGGATTGCTGAAGATCGGCATAGCTCAAAAACCACACGAAGCTCCGCTTATCACCAAATTCACGTCGGAAGAGCTAAAGCCCTGTCCATCGTGACGCCAAAACATGAATTGTACTCGTCTTCTAGTGAACTAGAATCAAACAAGGAAGAATACATCAAAGCTCTGATAAGAGCACCGGCAAAGAAGATGCTCAATTAGGTCTGGAGATTTATGGATGAGATATTCCGCTTATCATCAGGAAACGTTCATCCAGGTTCCACCATTTTGGTGGACTTGTTCGACATGCCCGCTTATGTCAGTGATAGAGGACAAGATTGCTCAATCGATCATGATGTTTCATGCATCCGCTATTAACTAACTTGAAGTCTTTATTGAGTTTTGAATCTTTGAA
This sequence comes from Bryum argenteum, assembly GCA_037043015.1. NCBI lineage: Eukaryota > Viridiplantae > Streptophyta > Bryopsida > Bryales > Bryaceae > Bryum > Bryum argenteum. The sequence goes on along the minus strand of CM073328.1, from coordinate 7,983,401 downwards.
GAATTTCAGCATTGGATTCGCAGCTCACGTCCTACGGTAACACTTCTGGTTGAAGCTTCGTGAATTACTGCGCCCCACTTCTTTAGAAGCGGATGAGTCCTGGAGTAGCTTACTACTTAAATCTGAAACATGAGCAACAGTTTCACCTGCGACATCAAAGCCCCTACAGTGACTTTCGTGTGATGATCATCGGGTGTCTTCAGGCTCGATTGGTTGCTTAGAATGTTCGTTGAGCTCATACCTTTTCCAGCGAGCTCGAGATTGATGACAACAGGTTCTCATAGTTTAATAGTAGTTCAAGGATTTCTCCCATTCTGGTTTAGGGGTATAGGAAGCGTTTCGTTCATCGCTCTGGAGATTGGAGGAGATGGTGCCACGGAATATAGCCGGGAATTGTGAGTATTGGAATTAGGGTTTTGCGAGGGGGGCGTAATGTGATGCCGCAGGTGTTGAAGACCCGGCCACCGTCGGGCAGGAGCAGGAAACGGAAGCTTCTACAGGGGGAGCCAGATGAGGAGCCAGTGCAGCAACAACAAACGGAGCTTTGGGTTGACAAGTACTTCCCGAAGTTGCCATCGGACCTCGTCGTTCACGGCAAGAAGGTGAACGACGTCCGCGCGTGGCTGACATCGAGATTACAGGATCCGGGATGGCGAGTACCCGGAGGCCAGCTGCTCATTCTCACAGGGCCACCGGGAGTTGGAAAATCGGCAGTGATTCGCACTCTTGGAAACTCCATGGGGTTAGAGTTTTTCGAGTGGACGACGCCCACGCCGACTCCATGGCAGGAGCATCTCCACCATGGATTTACTGGGCAACGATACACTTCAAAACTCGATGAGTTTGAAACTTTTCTCGAAAACGCTCGCAAGTTCCCTCTGCTTCCGATCTCAAGCTCGAGCAGAACAAAGGTGCTCTTGATTGAAGATCTGCCTCTCGTCAACGACGCTCCACAGACTCAGCAACTGTGCACCTTGCTCAACACCCTTGTTCGCTCTACCCTCTTCATCACCGTGGTTGTCATCACCGACATTGCGGAAGATGGTGGAGGACGTCTTTGGGGTCACCGTGAAGCTCTCCAAACACTGGAAGGAGCTGGCGCAACCAAGGTCAGCATTCTATGTACTTGCACTTGCAATTCTATGCTCTTTCACTTGCAGATTCCTCAATCGAATGTGGGCTTCCCCAGATCGTTTTCAATCCCGTAACAGCGAACGCTATCAAGAAGCTACTCACGAAGATTGCGAGTAGAGAGAAGTGTTCATTGTCGGGGAGCTCCATCGCAGCCATAGCTGAGAATTGCAGTGGTGATCTTCGTCATGCGATCTCCACGCTCCAGTTTCAATGCTGCTTAAGCTCGTCCAACTCTTTCGAGTTTGGGAATGCGTCAGAAAACGCTCCCGTGAGAACAGCGAGTTTTGAGCATGGCACGAGTTCGTCTCCAGCATACGGGAGGGATAACATCTTCTCGCTCTATCATGCGCTAGGCAAGTTCCTGCACAACAAGAGGCACAACGAGCAACCTGCAGAGGCAACGCAAGAGTCTCTGTTGGTGCTCAAAGAGGAATTTAGGCGGCATCCGTTGAACATGGAGGTGCCAGAGAGAATCGTTGCCGAGTCCCAGCTCGAGTTTCCGACTCTTCTGGCGTTTTTACATGAGAATGTGCTGGATTTTGTCGATGAGGATGGGATTGAAGACGTGGCGGAGGTCTTGGCGTACCTCGCCAATGCTGATGTCTTGCTTGGCAGGCGCTCCAGAAACTTTGGTGTTGCTTCTGTATCCCATGTCGCTGCGAGTTCTGTTGCTACTCGCGGCGTCTTGTTTGCGAATACTCATCCTGCCCCTCGGAAGTGGCAGTCTGTGAGAGCTCCAACTCTGTGGCAGGTTGAACGCCTCGTCGCTGAGAAGAAGGTATCCCACTCATCCATTTGCTTTTTGTCTATCAGATTGCCATGTGCTTTTTCTTATGTTGGATTATTTGGTGGTGGTTGTGCAGGACTCGATGTCGCGATTGTCGGCGTCTGGAGCAGTATTAAACCATCGCCCTCCAGAGTATGTTGAAGATGAGGATGTCCCTATGGACGACGTCAATAGCTTGACAGCTGATTGTATAATAGACCTTGATGAATTGGATGATAGTTTACCAGACTCTCAAGTCCATGTTTATAGACGAGCTTCCGACGATAATATGGAAGAAGATGAGGACGAAATTGAAGACGACGATGATGATTAGTTGCTGCTTAGACAGCCTAATGATCAACCTAGTTTTTGCACAATGTCATCACCCTTGGGTTCAATTTGCATCCTGTATCTGAAGTTACTGCAACTTTCAGTGACAAAATGAATACCATCACTTCAGCAACCAGCTTCAGTTTAACGCTACGTCTCTGTCTATTCCAAAAGAAGTCGAAGTGCTGCAGTTTCCTATTCGTAAGCTCCCATCCGCTACGAGTGACTGTTCACTGTTAGAGTTTAGAAATCCTCAGGCCAAAGTTGGCTTCAATGTGAAACATTGCAGCTTAACTCTTAAATGTAAGCTTGTGTTGCCCAATGTGTAAATCTTCACTGATAGAATTCAAGAGATTCCATGGCAGCAAAGGACAAAAACATCATTGAAACTTGATACAGTAATGAGATGGCCATGTTATAACCCTAAAAGCACTTGCTTATATTAAATAATGTATGCATTCCAATTCTAAGGTACAGAGGAACCAAACTTCTCAACATTGACATTTTCTCTTGACAAAAATAGAGTCCCTTTCGCTAAGTATTCCCGTTTCTGTCTAAACTAAAGTACAATATGTACAAACTTCGTAGCCTGAAGTCTCTCTTCAAGACGTGGAGCTTCTGAATCTATGAAAACAAGCTACTGCTCCAGCACAAGAATATATGCGGTACGTGCATTCTTTCTAAAGAAACGACAGTGAACTCAAGAATCTGAATTCGATCACCTCGGAAGTGCCGGATCAAAACCTTCTTTGCCTTCATCCTTGGAATAAAATCTTCCAGCACAGAACTTATCACGAGCAAGCGCAACGAGCCAAAAGATAAAATGGCACACCACGAAAGCCACAAGACCAAGAATAATGACCGCAATACTCTTCTTGTTCCGCATGGTAAGAGCTTGCGGGTAGGCAGGAGGGTGATCGGTATACACCCAGGCAATCTGAGAGGCCACCCACAGAATGGGATAGATCACAGTAAGAATGACATGTCGCGGCCGAATCGGCATTCTTGAGAAGAAAAGCTCGATGAGCAAGAGACCATTCCCGAGAGCGTGGCCCGTAACACAAGCATACCCGCACTTTCCTTGCTGCTCGAACGTCCAGTAAAGAATGGTGATCATCGTCTCTAGCACGACTGTGAGCTCGAAGAGAAAGATCTGGATTGCGGTGAGCCACCGCCATCCTCGTCGCAGCGTCTGCGAGCGGCTATGGAAACAATTACTGTGGATGGAATTCACCGACGCAATGATGTAGTAGATTGTAACCGCGACTACACCCCAGTTCGTCAAGTAAACTGGCGGTAGAATCACGTCATCCCAGTTGTCGATCCAGGAGTATACGACGCCGACTCCGACGAAGTAAAGCCCGACTACGAGTCGATAGACTAGTAGCAACTTGCTGCCCCAGGACCTGTACGCCGGCGCGAACGAAGACTCCACTGTTCGGAGCTTCAGTACTGTCAGTGGCTCTGAAGCTTCCCGCTTGAAGAAGAACCGAAAACATGGTCCTCCAGTCGTCCCAGAATCACCATCCTCGGAGTACACCGGCCGCCCCTTGGTCGCCATCGCCCACAAATCTAAGCTCCAAACTTACTGCAACACTAATCAGTACTCGTCAGACATATAATCAAATCATAGTAACTGCCGAACTCCATGGCCAACAATGTGGCTGGTTGGACTGGCGCCAAATGACAACCTGCAGTAAGTGTCCACGAGCTTGAGGTTCGCCACGCAGCAGCGAAGAATCAGGAAAGGGTCCAGACAAACCTTCGATGCACCTACTGCGGAAGCTGGTGAAAAGAGATTGTTTGGAAGGGAGCTCTGGAAGTAGCTTCCGGCCACCGCTAGCTCAGTTGAATGTTCTAATGTATGGATGTTGGTGACATTTGGTGCTTGGGAGTTGTGTGCATTGTTTTGAAGAATGGTTGGCAATCAGTCCGCATTGGGGGCGCCGCAGAATCGACGTTTTTGTGTGCATGATGGCTTTTTGGGTGTTGTCAGAGTGGTGGTCCTTTTGCATTAGAGCCACCTGTTTGTGGAAGAACAGTCCAATGAATGAGTGAAGTGATCGTACAATCAACGGTGATATGAATTTAAATGGATAAAGGTCTTTATATCCAACTTTCATCAATAGAGATAGAGGAACATCTATTGTATTTGAGGATTTTCTATTATTTCTAATAAGATTTGGATCTTCAATTTTCATAGCGTACAAGTAATTAGAGAAAAAAGTGAACTAAAGTGGAATGATCATTTTTGCATGCAATTTGTATATGTCATGAAAGTTCACAGATTAGGAAGCCTAAACACCTCTCATTGTGAAATGTGAATGGCCCCTTCTCAAATACGTGCATTATTGGAAACGACTTGTGTTAGTCATTGCCTTGTATGGAAATTTTCTCGGAAATAGAATTATGTATGCACATGAGTAGGTGAAGTTGGGCATGCAAGTAGCTGATAGTTGTAGAGCACGCCATTGAAGGAGGGCTTGAATCCGGATGTTCCTACCTTAAATTTTGTGATATATTGAGATAACTAACAATGGCCTCAAGGTTGATTACAAAAAGTTCTTGCCATGTTTCTATTGGAGGCTAATAATTTATGACCTATACATTCAGATGAAGATCAGTAAAGTGTATTCAATAGCCAAATCACCAATTTTTTCCCTACATGATTTATGTTTTGGAATTTTGTGTAGTTGAGGTGTGGGAGAAGATAGTCATTATGGGTTGTTAGCGGTTTAATGCGTAGATCTCTAAATTTTAGGGTGAAGATATTTGAATACTTCTTGAGGTGTTCTCATACTAGTAAAATAGGATTGTGTAAGATCCTATATTTAAAATTTAAAAAAAATGAATTGACTTGTAAAAAATTCATTCACTAACTTGCTGATTTTGGGGAAATTTGAAGCTTCCTAAACACCTTGGGCCTTTACCGATTTAATAGAATGGTAGAGACTATTGCTCTAGAAACTCAAGTCGTAGGAACCCGTAAGAGCATCTTTGATAAACTAGCAATTAGACTAGCTACATAAAGATAAGAAACAAGGGTTATCAAATTCAGCACCTATCAAGTCAACACCCTTCTCTAGTGGTTCCTCTTAAATTTACTTATACAGTAATACTAGTACGTCTCGACAACGATACCAAGCTAATACATATAACATTTAGTTCTTTTGGAGCCATAAATACTCTAAAATTCAATATCTTGGGATTCTCAAGTCCTATTTGCGGTCTGATTTGTTTTCTACAATTCACTAAAAAATTTCGGCTTTCAACTACACCTCATGCGGCCGGATGTGACCGGCAATGCATGTGATTATAATGTGAAGAGGAGGATAGGAAGAGAACAGAACATAACAAAAACGATTAAAACAAAACATAACATTACAACCTACCTTAACCCTTAAACGCCCACCATGTCGAAAAACGACATTTTGGATGTACATCAGAAACTTTGAAGAGCCATATCTTCTTCATCCGAGGTCCGTTTTGGATGAAATCACTTGGATTAGGTTCCAAATCAAGTCTAGTTTGTGTTGTAAAATTTTCAAGCCCATACAATAAAGTATGAATAATGGAATGCACTTTAGTGAAGACAACTCTTGTTTTTGGGTTTCCAAGCATGGGGCATGTATTACCATTGCAAGCCAATTATGTGAAATTAAAAATAGTTTTTCATGATTTTTTCTTATTTTTTTTTCATGGTCATGATCTTAAGGTGATTCTTAACAACTTTGTAGTGAGAAGTTTTTTGATCCAAATGATTTTGCTATTGGATTTGCAATGATGTTTTGTCAACAGAAAAAGTGAGAAAATGGATGATATTTGAGGAGCTATATCTCCCTCATCCACCGTTGGATTTCAACTTAATTTTTTGGGATGGCCTCCAATTAGAGTCTAGTCTAAGTGGTAGAAACCTTAACAAGATCGAAGATGTTTTGAAGATAAGGCATGAGATTGAATGCAAAGGGTCTAGTTTTGGACTATTTTTCCTTTGTAAAATGTTCGGTAGTTTTTACCATTGAATGGCTTTTATTTGAGCCAAGAAATTTTTTTGATGAATTTTTTTGGGGTAAAGGACTTATTAAGATGAAGGTGAACATCTTTCTAGTTGGTGATTTTTTCATTGCAATAGGTATATTGGTAGCATTTCCACCTCAAAGTGAAAATGATGAAATTTTGCAGTTTGTTTTTGATATTAATAAGTTATGATCTCCCGATCTATAAGGCCTCATGACTCAAATTTTGGTCCACATGATCTTCGATAAGTCTATTACAAGTTTGTACGGTTGAGATCTTAATAGCTTCTCTTGACTTTCATCTATGACGAGTTCTATGAAAATGTGCTTTTCTGCTAAAAATAGGCTCGGGCGTTTAGGGGTTAATTGATACATTTGTTTCCTATACCCAAGTTCACAACACCATCACAGTTCCCCTTAGTATTGCACAAAAAAACACTTTCCATGAAGAGTCACTTATTTTGCTTCGAATCATAAAGAATCATGGATAGAGTTTATTAAGAGTCAATTTTTTTTTTAATTTTAAACTTTTTCTTTCTGAGTCTTATGGAAAGTCACATAATATAGAGAGAGTGATATGGATAGGTGGGGATGGGGTGGGTGGCAAGATACGTAGCAAAGCTTGGAAAGTAGATGTATTTGGTAAGTCAAGGGCTTTTCCTTGTTAGGCCATCCAATTTGGCAAGATATATAGCAAGTCCATACAGAAGTGATACTCACCCTTTCCTCTCAAGTTAAAGGGGTTCCACTGGTTTGGCCAAGTTTAATAGAGACGCTATTAAGTAAAATGGCATGAAGTGCTATGCTATCAGCTCGATAGAAGATGTACATTTGATGTGAGAAGAAAATCTTTTATGTGTGATATATCTAAAGAATTGTACCTTGTGAGAACTAGTACATAACTTGTGCATGTAGATTGCACCAATGGCCCTCCGTCCGGTGGGCACCGGCTCATTGGCAAGACGAACAGACACTTTATTCACGCCGGCCCCGTAATAAGGACCGGAGTTTTTATCTATCTATCTGTGTGCATGTAGATTTTAGGCATATCTTAAATTCAAATTTCTCACCATTTGTGAAATCATAATGCTTAAACAAAACATGTATAAAAATTAGGAAAAACGAGTCTCATTAAAACCTTATTTCAATATGAATGAGGTATATACCTTTGTAAAACATATAAGACCTGAAAAAAGCTATGTTTTTACAAGATGGTGTGCTAAAACACAAAGGTTGCTTTCATTATCACAATGCATATCGAGAAATGTTGAAATGAAACATCAAATGATGGGCACATGCCTTGGGAATCTACAAACAAAATTACAAAAATTGAAAAGAAAATTAGTCAAATCTCAATCTCAATAAAGTTTTTGTGAGGTCTTGAACCTTGCATGAGTGTTTTCTTTATCTTTATCTTTATCTTTTTCCTTTTCCTTTTATTTTTCTTTTACTTTTTCTTTTGCTTTTGCTTTTGCTTTTTCTTTTTCTTTTTCTTTTTCTTTTACTTTTACTTTTACTTTTTCTTTTTCTTTTTCTTTTTCTTTTACTTTTTCTTTTACTTTTTCTTTTTCTTTTTCTTTTTCTTTTTCTTTTTCTTTTTCTTTTTCTTTTTCTTTTTCTTTTTCTTTTTCTTTTTCTTTTTCTTTTTCTTTTTCTTTTTCTTTTTCTTTTTCTTTTTCTTTTTCTTTTTCTTTTTCTTTTTCTTTTTCTTTTTTAATAATTTGAAAATAAAGGGAATTATTTGGAACTTTGGCTTGGCCTTTGAAGTTTGAGGGTACATAACTTCCAAATTAAGCAAATGCAAAGTTGAAAGGACACTTTATATCCTCATTATAATTTAGAGGTAAATGAAACTCTTAATTTTTATTTGAGATGTTTTGAAGATTCTATATAAACAATGATTTTGGATGTTACTTTACAGTTGTCCCATAAGCGCTAAATTGACCATTTTATGGTTGCTCCAAAAATTTGAAGGGTTGGCATAACTAGAGATACATAATTTTTTAAGATAAATTATTCTTATCAAAATTTTAATGTGTCAAAATTTATGTACAATATACAAGACTTAAATTGAATACATAATCAAGGCCTAATGTGCCTTTGACAAAGCTTCTTTACATCTACATGGAGGAGTGTTCTATCTTCTAAAAGATTCATCACACTTGGTCACAAAAACACAATTTCCATAAAACATATGTTGTGGAGTAATCAGTAAGGATAAATATTATTCATCGTTCTCTACATGCCTAAAAAAAAGTGATTCAATCTATAGAAGAAATGCTTCCATTTAGCCTTATTTTTAATTCAAAGTTTCAAACAAGTATATGGAAATACTTCAATACGACTACTTCTCCATGTACATTAACTTTACTTACATGAATGTTGTAAGTAAGCATAAGGATTAAAAATGAAAGGGGATTATTTTTCCTCATTTGTTTACCGATATAAAAATTTATAAAAAGTAGATCGCTCCTACATAAATTGGCAAGGGCAAGCACCTACATCGTATACAAAATACCAAGATTTTCCACGTAGATCTTCTTTGAGTATCAAAGAGTGACCCTGACTCACGCACAATGTCCTATTGCCTAATTAAGAGTATGAAGCAATTGGAGACTTGTTTGTTTTTGCCTCCTCCTTCTGCATGAGTCCTCGGCTACCACAACGCCTAACTTGTCCTTTGGCAAAATCTTATTAATGTGCAACACTCATATATGATTTTCATTCTCTTCCTTAGCTAAGTTCTCAAGTACAATAGCTTCTAGTTTATCCACTCTTTCCAGAAGTTTATCAAGGTATGTTAGAAAAGCTTCCTTCTTATGATATGAATGGTCATCCATTTGATATGCATGCTTTTGAAGTTCCACCTTGGAAATATCCTCAAGTGTCATTCTCCAACAAGTTATCTTACAATCAAGAGAATAAGAGCAAAAAAAACCTCCTTCAAATCATTGCCAAATAAGGGACAAGGGCAAAGAGGTATACATCATGTTTTTACTACAATACAAGACTAAACTATGTTGTTTTAACATGACAAAAGGACCCTTTTAAAGATTCAGCAACAAACAAAGAAACAATTTGCATGACAGCTTGTGTTTCAACAATAGCGTATCTTTATTTACATATACGACATTTTTTTTTTTGAATGTATTTTTTTAAATAGGCAGGGATGTCATGTCTAGGGGTTAAGGTTGTCCACTATCTTGTAACGTATAGGTTCTTAAATCTTCAATGAGAGGTTACAAGTGTAACACAGGGGTGTAGATTTTATTATCCAGTTGAAATTTTTCTTAAATTAACTAGAAAATAAGGGTCTAGTTTTTTTAGATAAAAAAATAAAATCGCCTCTCCAATGCGGATCAAAATTAATGAGCGTTATCCAAATGGATACTCCTCAATCAACAAACCTCACTCTTTCTTCACATGAGGTACTTTTGAGGTGTCTTTTGACGCTTTGACAAAGTATGGTCAACAAGTATTGTGAAGCAATGTGGACCTTCCAACCTTTCACAATAGTAAGTTATGAGGGATTATTTTATATCATTTTGTAGAGATTATAGATAGAAGTGGTGTAAGAGTGATTTTTACAGTCGCACGGTTGGATGCCCCTTGAAACAGCCTTGCAGATTTTATGCTCAAGCCATGGCCATGGTTGGTTGAAAGGTTGAGCATGCCACCCAAAACATGTGAATGGGCAAATGAATTTCATTCCCTCAAAATTTTAATTGTGTTACTTTTCAAGCATATAGACTTATATTAATGATGTATATAATTTTTCACCTAAAGCACTTTTACTTATTGTTTTTCAAACTCTAACCAAAGTCGGCAAAGAGGGTTTCTAAACTTTGAGGCTGAAAATAAGTGCCTTGAAGTTTTTGAGAAATTTGACCTCAATTTATGAATTGTAAAATTGACATAAGGTACACAATTATTCCTTTTGTTCACTTTTATATTTGCCACGAGTCAATTTTTGGTGAATACGTTTACTAAAAGTTTCCCAAAACTACATTACAAAGCAGACTGTTAAGCAACCATCAACAACCAAACCCTTCGGAGCTCAACGAGCATGAAAAATAAATATTTCAAAAAAAAATTCATGCTTGTTGGAAAGGGCCATATTGATGTTTGAGTACATTTGAGGAAATACTCAAGAGTGGCCACACTCTCTAGAAAACATAATTTTTTCACCTTCAAACATGTCACAATGAGATAGCAGTTCATCACTTGTATCACATAATTAGAAAACGTATTGTAAGCATAGTATATAGTATTATAATTAACCCCTAAACGCCCGAGCCTATTTTTAGGAGAAAAGCACATTTCCATAGAAATCGTCATAGATGAAAATCAAGAGAAGCTATCAAGATCTCATCCGTACAAACTTGTAATAGACTTATCGAAGATCATGTGGACCAAAATTTGAGTCATGAGGCCTTATAGATTGGGAGATCATAACATATTAATATCAAAAACAAACTGCAAAATTTCATCATTTTCACTTTGAGGTGGAAATGCTACCAATATACCTATTGCAATAAAAAAATCACCAACTAGAAAGATGTTCACCTTCATCTTAATAAGCCCTTTACCCCAAAAAAATTCATCAAAAAAATTTCTTGGCTCAAATAAAAGCCATGCAATGGTAAAAACTACCGAACATTTTACAAAGGAAAAATAGTCCAAAACTAGACCCTTTGCATTCAATTTCATGCCTTATCTTCAAAACATCTTTGATCTTGTTAAGGTTTCTACCACTTAGACTAGACTCTAATTGGAGGCCATCCCGAAAAATTAAGTTGAAATCCAACGGTGGATGAGGGAGATATAGCTCCTCAAATATCATCCATTTTCTCACTTTTTCTGTTGACAAAACATCATTGCAAATCCAATAGCAAAATCATTTGGATCAAAAAACTTCTCACTACAAAGTTGTCAAGAATCACCTTAAGATCATGACCATGAAAAAAAAAATCATGAAAAACTATTTTTAATTTCACATTATAATTGGCTTGCAATGGTAATACATGCCCCATGCTTGGAAACCCAAAAACAAGAGTTGTCTTCACTAAAGTGCATTTCATTAATTCTTACTTTATTGTATGGGCTTGAAATTTTTACAACACAAACTAGACTTGATTTGGAACCTAATCCAAGTGATTTCATCCAAAACGGACCTCGGATGAAGAAGATATGGCTCTTCAAAGTTTCTGATGTACATCCACAATGTCGTTTTTCGACATCGTGGGCGTTTAAGGGTTAAAGACCTATACCATTGGTCTTGATGGAAAATTAGCAAATGATGAAAGTGTAGTATATATACTTAGTAGTTATAAGATGCAACTCTTAGTAGTCATGATGTATATAAATGGTTGACTCTTGGTTGTATAAGCACGAGGTTAACCTATATGGTTCTTAACAATGATGATGTTTGAGCAATGAATTCTTGTGCCTTATTTTCGAATTGATGTACAATGTGAAGCTTTGAAACATCTACCAAAAGATGTTCTATTCTCAAAAAGTATACAATATTACCTCATCAAGTGTACTAGGTAATGATAAAGATGTCCATTTAAATGATCCAAATTAGCTTCATAGAAGCAATGGAAAAATATTATATTCCGGGAAAGCAAGCACTTTTCCATAATTCCTCAAATAAACTTGTTGGTGGGACCATGGGTTCTCATAGGAATTTTCTCATCTAGTAAATGTCATCTCTTCATCACCATTTCAAGGACTTCAACAAAAAAATTGTTGTTTAAAAATTTCCTTGTTAGGATGCATTCAATACCATGGAGATTTTTTTTCATAGAATATATGAAGAAATGCAATATAATTTGAAGTTCTTCTTGAGAATATTTGGAACCCTGGGCCGCCATAGAGCTAAAATATCCTCGAACATTGATGTGGCTCTTACTAGACCAAGTTTCCATTACTTTATGTGCCTCTTCATCTCCAAAGTTTTGTTTTTGGTTGCTTAACTTTCCACCAAGCATAAGTTGTTTAAGACACTATTTTTACAAGTGTACGATATGTGATTGAGCCAACACATTGTATGAATTGACTACAAAAATCACAATCAGTTCTTTAATCTTGAAATTTGATTAAAATATTGACCTAGTATAGGCTTCTTTGGCTTCGAAGTGTTAAATTACATAAATATGGTGACCAAGTGGTATTTTGTAAAGCACGTGCTCTAATCCAACACAATTTGTAACTTGGCGTTGAGCCTATAAAAGGCTCTTCTCTCATGTAAGAAAAGCATTTTTAGTTCACCTCTTGTGCTCAAGTCAACACAAGATGTTTGCTCCTTTGCTTACGTCCCTTTTTGAGGACCTTTGTGATGCTTTTGATGAGTTTCTCTTTTATTTTTCTCTCATTATTATAGGCTACTATCTTGTGACGTTTATTGTTGATTTGTTTAGAGATGACAACTGCAACGGCGTAGCCGAGCTCCAATTGCATAGCAATGGCGTGGATTCCGTGGAAGAGCTCCAATCCCATGGTAATGGCATGGCGGGACTCGTATCATGCGGATATTTAGCATTTGATAACTACTCACACGATGCAGTGCAAGCTCTAGACCTAGACGAGGGCTTAGCTCCACCCGAGAAGGACTCAACTTTGTTGGAGAAAGAGATAGCACTTCTGGATGACGAGGATATGGAGTTAGCTATGCTTCGTGAGGCTTTGGCTAGGTCCGGGAGTTATAACTCATATTCGGGTGTTGTATACTCAAAGGATGGGCTTTCTGTTTCGCTCCAAAAAGATGAGCTAGACAATGTGGTAGAAGATGACTTAGTTAGGCAAGAGCATCATGAATCATATATGGGTCTTCCATACTCACAAGATGCACTACAAGCTTCACAAGCTGTAGATTTTGCTCAACAAGAAGATGATGAATCTTTTGTAGTTGTTGACTATGTATGAGCGCTGACATGTACAGTAGATAGGTTATCCTCTTGTACCCAAACAAAATGCATTTGCAAGATTGTAGTAGTTTGTGTAAAAGCAATCTCCTTTGTATAGATGTTTGGTATCAATAAATGTGGGGAATTAACTCTTTTCATGAGCAACCCTTGTGAAACGCTTAGTCCCTCAAAGGATTTCTTTATTTGACTCTCAAGTGAACTAAATTATGACCATCCATTAGAGCTATTTTTTTATTGGCTTTTGTATTAGGTTTGGGAACCCTTGTAGTATTGTTCCAATTTCCCCTTGTCCGGTGGCCATCGGGATATTACCATTACGAACGGACACTTCATTCACGCCGGCCCCTTAGAAAGGGACCGGAGTTTCTATCTATCTATCTCTTTCTATCTATCTTTGGGAACCAAATAAAAAAATATCATGATATTTAAACGACCTTCTTTTTTACTCATTACTATGATATTCAATTACTATCATAATACACATATAAAGGGTCCTTTGGCAACCCAGTAAAAGAATATCATGTTATTTAGATACCTCTATTTTCAATAATTTATATTACAAGCTTTTAATGATTTTTTGTGATGTTTAGTGAATTTTAGTATTTTAATTACATTTTCAGTAATTTTAATAACTTTGATTACAATTTGAGTAAATTGAAAGAGTGAAGGACGAAAGGAAGAGCAAACAATGAGAGACAAAGGCTTGAAAGATTGAGGTCTAGACCTCCATTTTAATTTCCTATGTAAAATCATGAATTTTGAAAAATCATGATTTTCATTATCATGGTAATCATGGGTTGCCAAATGGGTGGTTTCTAGTGAAAAGTGCAATTTTGAGAATATCTCAATTCTCCATAAAAGATTATGGTTTTTGGATATATCATAATAATTTTATCATGTACAAGTCCTAACTCATGTCCGGAGGACACGGACATCATAAAGATTACAATGTTATATTGATATTCATAAAATGTGTAAAAAATCGGAACCTAGGTAATAAAAAATAGGAAGTTGGAGGTTTTTGGTGATGTTGAAATTATGGGATATGCAATCAATATGCAAGTTCCCTGCTTCACAGTTCTCCATGTTCTTTAAGATTCATAGCATGTCCTCCATTCCCGTCTTTTTGGTTCCCCGTGTTTTTTAAGATTTGTAGCATGTCCTCCGTTCCTTTGTTCCATTGTTCCTAGTTCCCCGTCCCTCATTCCATTGTTCCTAGTTCCCCGTCCTCTATTATAGTTCTCCATTATCCAATTTTTTTCTTACTCCTTATCTACCTCCAAACTCTCGTTCATGGTTCCCATTTTTTGTTCCTAGTTCCCCATCCTCCAACTTCCTTTATTGGTTTCCATCATTCGTTCCCGGTTCCCATCATTCATTCGTACTTCCAATCAATCATTCCTAAATCTCATTATTTGTTCCTAGTTTCCATCCTCAGTTCTTAGTTCCTATCCTTTGTTCCCCGTTCCTATATCCCCTCCAATGTTCTCTTCATCCCCCTTCACTTCTTCTTTGCTTTGAGTTTCATGTTTCATATTCCTTGTCCCTTTGCCTCCTTGTTACATTCTTAAGATCTAATAAACTCTTAATAACAATCAAATACCACTTATAGATACCCTTCAAAATCTTTAGAACCCTTCATACCATGTATACATGATCAAATGATGATGACCATGACCATGACCATGCATCGCCAAGGACAGACAGACAATTCGCAAATTGTGTTCTTTTATATATATCTAGAGAAATAAAGGGTTGCCAAACGGATGGTCAACGACAATATTGTGATTTTGGGAATATCTTGATTTCTCATGATAAAAGAGATGGTCACCCACAATTATTGTGATATTGCTAATATCTTGATTTTGGGTGAAATATCACAATATTTGGGTGGCTCCTAGACGCACCGTGGTATCTACACTCATCATTTGTAAACCACAAATGATTTCAAAATGGCAAATATAATGGTAAGTAATTGTCTTGTGCAAGATAATGTTAAGAGAGGTTGGGATATTGTCTTTGTATAAAATTGTAATGCTTGTTCGAAGTCAATTGCTAAAAGTTTTCAAAAGTGCATGTTTTTCAATGAATCCTCGGATCTGTAAGGGATGTTTTACATGGAGAGTCAACTTGATCATGGGGACAACGGAGGAGATAATGCCTCTTATATGATTGGTCCATCTTCTCAAACATCTTGAATGTACCAAATTCATGGTAGAAATGTCTCCCTTCCAAAGACCCTTTGATTGGCTCGACTCCACATGTAAAGGGACCTTGAAACTATCAATGAGAAAATTTGAATTCTATTGTAAGACTTCTCATACTATGATAGAAGATACTACAGACAAGTACTCTTTTACCATCTTGAGAATTTAAAAAAAAAATAATTCATTGACTTGCTCATTTTAAGAGAAAAATGAAAGTTTCCACCCTTATGGCCTCTAGTAAATAAGAACTTTGACACCTAGAATTGTGCAATTTCAATTAAAAACTGAACTATCAACTACCTAATTTTGATATCTTATGAGACAAATAAATTAAAACAACACCCTTGACATTTTAATAAGGTTTTTAAAAATTTATGTAAAATTCTGATATAGTTTATGAAGTAAAATAGAATGTGATTGAAAGCATCTGTTATTTAAGGCACACAATTTGTGTTTCATTTTGTTTTGTTTTGAGCGTTACATCATAATTTTGGACACCGTTGGTGAGATCGAGCCACATGAGGTCATTGAGGTGTCGTTGGAAGCGGGTTTTTCGTAAAATTGTGGAAAATAATTGGATTGCAAAACAAGTCGACGGGTCTCAAGATATTAAATGTTAGAGTATCTATGGTCACCAAATCACCTGAAAGTAGAAAGTAACCAAATTATAAAAGCTTTTCACTGTTCTTATAGTAACTTACTTAAATATATAAAATTTGACAATATCCATGGCAACACCGTGGGCCATACTAGTTGGAATGATAATTGCTATTGCAAGTTGGCATGTTAGAAGACATAAAACTTATGATTCTTGAAAAAGTGGGCATTCTTAGGGAATTCCTCAAACTTTCTTAAGCATCTACCCAACCATTGCAAGACCAAAATTCTTTTGCTTTTTTGTGCCTTTTCAGCTCCAAACTTGGTTTCTCGTTGCCAAAAATAGTATAGGCCAAAAATTAAATTTTTGGTTGATTCAAGCCTATAATATAAGTATATTTTGAAATAGTATTTATGTAGAATAGACATGTTGTATGACTCGCATATAAAAAAACACTAATATTGTTGATGGTTGTTGCGTGGCACACTAGAGGGATACGTGCTAGAGGGACACGTGCTGATATGTGATATGTTATGTAACTTGGCGTAGAATCCATATAAGTGATTCTTCTTTTGTCTCTTAGAGAACAATTTTTGTTCATCTCTAGCATTCAAGTAAAGATAAGTTGTTTCAAATTTTGTAATTTTTTTATACCTCCTCTATCTTGTTGTTGTTTCATTAGAACCTAGAATTTGAGGTATCAATAATTTGTTTGTGGTTCCCTACTTGTAGGTTGTCTTGCTATAGAGAAGTGGGCCGAGCACATTATTGGGTTGCGGAGGGAGGATAACAATACGCTCAAATGGATATGAGGTGCGTGAACAAAATGCAAGTGTTCACAATTCATAAGATCAATTACCCGAAGGCATCACTAGGCAAGAGGATGATGCGATAGTGAGCCTTGTCATCGATGAGTTGAGGAAGAAAATAAAAGAGGGGGGATACGTCAAGGAAAGAAGAAGATGGAGGAAGAAGAGTGTAGCTATAAGGCATCAAGTTCTTCATCCTCTTGAGTAGGCGATGGACTTGCATGCATAAGCTTGGGTCTGTTTGATACACAAAATGATCTACTTGCAATAAAACAATAGTTTACAAATGTTGACTTTTGTATTTTTGTATAGATTCAAGCAATTCGTGTGGTACATAAACCTTGCCCATCTTACACTTTTATTATTGTGCATTAGTTTGATACACATGATGTGGATGGTTATGACTTATTGTAATGAAAGTAGATGCAGATGATATATTTTAGACATGTGTTTCTTTGATATGAGAAGAATGGCATTTAAGAGCACAATTTAACCACAATTTAACCACCAAGGATATCATCACTTCACTATTTGCTGAACTACTGCATGTCCGTTCCGCAATAGAGAGAAATAAGGTGAAATTGAGAGGTTTGTGGATAAAATACGACTCAATGTTGGTTGCAAATAAATACTAGATAAAAAAAACATGCCATATGTATCCAACCCTTGAGGTGCTCCTAGTATGTTTTACATGGAGGTTAACAAACACATCAAATAACACCATTTATTCCAATGATAATTCAAAATCTAGTTTTTGCCATGTGTTATATGTACTTGAGAGAGACGGCGAGTTTGCTAAAACTATAAGTAGATATTACAGCAAGCACATGACATACTTTTAGTCATTATGTATTTTAATCTGTGACATCAAAAAAATAAAATAAATAAATAATATATATATATATATATATATATATATATATATATATATATATATATATATATATATATATAAAAGAATGACCTTAAAGATTACCCACTTTATCTTGAATATAAGACCATAAATGTCAAAGCAACTGTTTATGATTGTTCTAGGGGTTTTCGCATAAGGAGCACATGTCAAATGAATTAATAGAGATATAGGGGAACACAAAGCACAACAATAATAATTGTATTGGGTACGTAGTGCAACACTCACTAAAGAGGAGCAATTGAGAAGGTTGAAGTTATGACTCTAGACGTTATGAATTGATGTGTTTGATACAATGTAATACACCCTCCATTTCTGAAAAATACCAAATTCCGGATTAAACTCTTGTATCACAAAGAATCCAAGATGGAATTATTGAGTAATCCGGACCATCCAAACCATATTCAACTATGTTAACCGGACCATTAAAAAAATGAAAGGAGTTGAAGGGAGTCGTAAGGTAAGAACTCGAGCAGCCCAGCTTCTGACCAGGTGGGTTAGTAATTGACCAGAGTGGGTCAGTTTCTGACCAGGGCGGGTTGGTTCCCGACCAATAGAAAGTGGGGTCCCATCTTATCCAATTCTGATCATCTTCATCCTTGCAGATTGCCACTCTCCCTCTCCGAATCGATCCCATTTCCATCACCACAATTCTCTTCTTCGTGAGAAAGAATCGTCTGTGTTGGGATCTTTCAACACAATGGCGTCAATGGTGGCTTGCCAAGCTTCGTCGGTGATTACTCTCAGCCGGAGCACGCCCTCGTCCAAAAGAATCGTCGCTCCTGCGTCCGCCTTCTTTGCCCCAGGTACCATTGCGCACCCAAATTAGGGCTCACTTCATTAGGGTTTAGTTCAGCACGAATTGGAACAGCAGATCCTTCAAGGAAACTGCAAGTACGACGGATGTTGGGGGTGAAAATAGGGCCTCTTCTCAAAGAAGGCAACAGGTGGTAGGGTTTAGCGATTAGAGATTCTACGAAACCAGAGAGTTCGATGAGCAATGCATGTTGTGTGGAGCCCTAAAGTCAAGTGTCAGTTGCTTTGGATTTTTAGGGTTTTGGACAAGTCAAGAAAATCTTATCTATATGGCAGTTGTTGCACTGCAAATGCTGGAAGTGGGTGTTGCAACTATGGAACTACTTTTAGTTGAGGAGTTCGAATCTCCACGCTTTTTGTAGATGATACTTCGGAGTTCGAGAGATGAGCATACCGAACTCCTTTGGATATTCAGCAGTGGCTTTATTTATTTCAACTACGGAAGGTTTATGTCTGTGACTCTAGATGTAATCCACTTCCACTTTCACAGCGACGAAGTTTTGTCCATTCGTGTGGATCGAAACAGATCAGATGGTGAAGTTGTTATCGAATGAGTTCAGTGACCCCTAATTTAAAACGAGGAGTTCGATTCTCTACTCTCGACAATCTTGTTACACCAAATCTGAATAGAGATTTCTTAAATGAGTGTGTGTGCTTGTGCAGAGTTGCATGCTTCATTAAGGAGCACGAGACCTTTGATCGCCACCACCACCAGACAGAGAAAGCAAGCGTTTGTGGTACGAGGGCTATTCGGGCTTGGTGTTCCGGAGCTGGCAGTAATTGCAGGAGTAGCTGCTCTTCTCTTCGGCCCCAAGCAGCTCCCCCAACTTGGAAAGAAACTGGGGCAATCAGTGAAGAGCTTCCAGGAGGTCAGAACCCTTATCTCACCCTCTTCTCTAGAAACGAAATCCAACACATATAGCATGCTCTAAATGAGCTAAATGCAGCTCTAGCTCTTGAAGCACTCGTGTTGCAGAAAATCCAACATCCATAGAATGGCCATGAAACAAATACAGTCAGAGCTATTAGAATTAGCTTCATAAAGCCACGAAGAATCTCCCTCAACTTACGCAAACTCTTCTTTGTGCGGTCTTCTTTGTGCAAAGAGAGTCAATGGGAGTGGCAGGGAATTTAGCATCGTAGAATGCACATGAGCTATAGACGGTTAATTCTAATGAAGTGCTGGTGAGATGCAGGCTGCCAAGGAATTTGAGACGGAGGTGAGAGGAGATTCAGAAGAGGCGAAAGCAGCAGCAGCAGCAAATGGTGAGGTGACAGAGACGAAGGAGACGATCAAACCAACACCGGTTGCAACACCCTCAGGAACCGAGAATTCTTCCAAGTCTCCTTCTTCGTCGTAGGCATTTTTGCTACAACAGTTCGTGTTGTTTTTCTGTATCATATTAAGTCGAGAGCACTGTTGCAAGCACGAGGAGATTCTTGTACTGTAAATTATTATTGTACTGCAAAGGGGGCACTATGGCTTCGTTTAGACCTTTCATTACATATCGGATTGATTTTTTTTCCGTTAACCCCAAGAGGATTACACTAAATTTGATAATTAGTGTTAGATTATTATAAGATTTGAAAATGCAATAAGTTTTTACTTTTGTTTAAAAACATTTACCAAGAGCATTGATTCTAATACTATATAAGGACCCCCATCTTGGCCAATATAGTGGGTAAAATTATTGAACAACAGTAAAAACTTATAACATGTTTATGTAAATTAGTGTATCTAACACTAATTATCAAATTTAGTGTAGTGGTGTTTAATTAAGGAACTATTGTAAGGCTTTTGTTGTTAAAAAACTAGGGACAGTGGAATCTATATAAGTTTGGATTCCTTGAAAGAGGAAATTAAGAGTGGGTACCTTATGGAGCACCATCCTCATGAGCTTGTGAATTTGAAATTGTATATTTTTTCAGAATTATACATTAGTGATTTATCATTTCTAAAAAGAAAAAAGTCTAGGCAAAATCAGTACAGGACCACTTTGGAATTCTTAGTCTTTTTGAAATTAAATATGGCTGTACCTTTTCAAGGAATAATGTTTAACTTTTGTTTATACACTTATCCGCTTTCACTTACAGTTTTCCGAAGGAGGCTACTTTACGAAATCTAATCGAAGTCTAAAGGCTCCCTATTTCGAGGTTGCGGTCTATTTTGACGTCCTCAACGTTGGTCTACTACATTTTGGATGAAGGGCAGAAGCTTTGAAGAGCCATAAACTCCACATCTAAACTCAGTTTTGGACAAAAATCATTTGGGTTGGTTCCCAAATCGAGTCTAGTTTGTGTGACAAAATTTGCAGATCTATACAACAAAGCATGAATCAATGACATGCATTTTAGTGGAAGTAGCCTTTGGTTTTAAGTTTTCAAAGATTAAGCATGTTTTACCATTGTAAGCCAGTTGTGTGAAACCATAAATAGTTTTTGGTGTTCTTCTTTAACCCTTAAGCGCCCACGGTGTCGTTTTTCGACATTTTGGATGTGAGGCTCCGTCTTTGGTGCACAACCCCGCTTTCATCCCATCGATTTTTCATCCGCCGTTTTTTTTGCTCAACTCCTCGGTGAGTTTACTCTACTCCCTCCTTGGATAAATAGTAAAAACTTTGATCCTCAATTTGTGAGAGTGGGCGAAAGAGATTTTTCATGAAAGTTTTGGTGGTGTGATCTTCACCCCTTTTTTGCATGGATCTTGAAATCCATACCTCCAAATGGCATGCAACTTGGGGGTCATACTAATTGCCATGCTCCAAAGAAGATCCTACGGTTGGATTTTCCATTTTCATCTTTTATTTGTTTTTACGCAGTTTTGAAAAAATCAGCATTATGACCAATTGTTAGGAGCTTTACCCCCCCTTGGGCGTTTAGGGGTTAAACTGATCATAATCTTAAGATGAAATCTAATAACTTTCTAGTTGGAAGATTTCTTGATCTAAATACTTTTGGTATCAGATTTGCAACAATGTTTTTACGATGAGAAAAGTGAAGAAATGGATGATTTTTGAAGAGCTATCTCTCCTTCATCCTTCGTTAGCTCACAACTTTATTTTTGGGATGGATTCCATCTATAATAAGGTCTAGTATTAGTAGTAGAAATCTTGAGCAAAGTAAAGATGTTTTGTAGATAAGGCATAGATTTAAGTGCAAAAGGTCTACACTAAATAAGTAGATCAGTGTTAGATTTTTATAAAATCTGAAAATGAAATATGTTTTTACTTTTAGTAAAAAAATTACCAAGATTATCAATTCCAATACTATGGAAGGACCGAAGGATCCCCATCTTGACCAATGTAGGGGGTAAAAATATTGACTAACAGTAAAAACTTGTAGCATATTTATATAAATTAGTGTATCTAACACTAATCTACCTATTTAGTGTAGTTTTGGACTAGTTTCTCTTTGTAAGTGTTTTAGGCTATTACAAGGCTATTTTTTTAGCCAAGAATATTTGAGATATTTTTATAGTACGAGGCTAATATAGAGATGAACTCGGGTTAGTAACTTTCTAATTGGAGATGTTTCCATTAGAGTAGCTTTGATCGTAGAATTTCTACTCCAAAGTGAAAATGATGAAATTTTGTAGCCTGTTTTACTTACCAATAGGTTACGACCTTGCAATCTATGTGGCCTCATGACTCAAATTCTGGTCCACATGACCTATAATCAGTCTCTTACAAGTTTTGTAAGGTTGAGAATTTAATAGCGTATCTTTATTTTCATATATGACAATTTTATAAAAATGTATATCTTTTTTAAATAGGAAGGGATGTCTAGGGGATGAGGTTGTCTTCTATCTTGTAACATATAGGTTCATAAATCTCCAATGAGAGGTCCTAAGTGTAATATAGGGTTGTAGATTTTCTTTTCTAATTCAAAATTTTCTTAAATTTACTAGAAATTGAGGGTCTAGTTTTTTTTTTTTTTTTTAAATAAAAATAAAATAAAATAAACTAACTGCCTCTCCAACGCGGATCAAATTTTGTAAGCCGCGTTCAAAGGGATACCTCTCAATCAACAAACCTCACTCTTAACTATACTTGAGGTACTTTTGAGGTGTCTTTTGAGACTTTGAGAAAGTATGGTCAACATCTCAACCAATGGTGGACCTTCCAACCTTTCACAAGATCAACTTATGAGGGAGAATTTTATATCATCATGTGGAGAGTATAGATAGAAGTGCTGTAAGTGTGATTTTTACAATCACACGGTAGAATGCCCCTTAAAACACCCTAGCAAAGTTTTATGCTCAAGCGTTGAAGAGGTTATCCAATGTGAGAGAACAAAAAAAAATTCATCCTCTCAAAAGTTTAATTGTGTTAATTTTTGAGCACAAAGTATATCAATGATGTATTTAATTTTTGACTTAGAGCACTTTTACTTATTGTTTTGATATTTGACCAGAGTAGGGGGGAAGGGTTTCAAAACTTTGAAACTGAAAATAAGTGCCTTAAATTTTTTGAGAAATTTGACCTCAATTTACAAATTGTAAAAGTGACAAATGGTACACAATTATTTCATTGTTCAAATTTTATTGTCACGAGTTAATTCTTGATGAATATGTTAACTAACTACATTGCGAGGTAGACTATAAAGCAACCATTTGTAAACAAACCTTTGGAGCTCACCGAGCATGAAAAATAAATAAAAGCTTGGTTTGGAAAGGGTCATATTGATGTTTGAGTGCATTTGAGGAAATGCTCAAGAGTAGCCACTCTCTCCAAAAACACAATTTTTTTTGTTTCAAACATGTCAAAATAAAATAGTACTTTTTCACTTGTATCACATAATTGAAAACCATTTTGTAAATATAGTATTGTAAGAGTCTAGCTGTCAAAACAAGCAAAACCTACAAAACAAATATATTGATCCAAGACTTAGGTTTACAATGAATAAGAGTCCCTTACATACTAATCTCTTGGCTCAACTGCCGAGGCTATACTTTAGCTCTACTGCCGAGGCTATACTTTAGCTCTACCGCCGAGGCTATACTTTAGCTCTACTGCCGAGGCTATACTTTAGCTCTACTGCCGAAGTTCTATTTATAAAATTAATAGCGAGTGAACATCCAAGCTTATCAACGAGGCCTTGGCCCATGACAAATGCCTCCTCCTCCTCTTCCTGTGCTGATGAATTAACAAGTGTCATAGAAGAGAATGTGCCCAAGGAATATCAGTACCAGACGCGCGCAACAAGCGCTCGTAATCGTCTAAGGCCATGACATTTTGTAATTGGCAAACAGGTTCCCAAGTAGGCTCCGGCCATCCTGTCCACTTTACAAGTAGTTGCCAACCACGCCCACGACGTCGATGTTGCAACACTCTTTCAACAGCATACTCGTCCTCGCTAGTAGATGCCTCGAAAGCGGGATTGCTCAAAACAACACCGGGTTCATTATCATGAGGTAGTTGGGAAGGCAACGGATCCTCAGCTGCCTTCTTCACTAAACTCACATGAAAAACAGGATGAATACCTGACGGTGTATTCAAACGAACCGCATGTGTACCAACGCACTCCAATACACGATAAGGAAGAGCAATCCAATTAAGCTTCTTGATTGACCGGGACGTGTTGATGTTCTTCAACTTCAACCACACACGATCACCTGGACGAAAATCCTCGGCCACCGAGCGTCGTGTATTTGACTGACGTTCTTGAGTCTCTTGCGCGCAAATGGCCATTGCCGTTGTTGCCAATTCACTTGAATT
This sequence comes from Bryum argenteum, assembly GCA_037043015.1. Lineage (NCBI taxonomy): Eukaryota > Viridiplantae > Streptophyta > Bryopsida > Bryales > Bryaceae > Bryum > Bryum argenteum. Next base: position 7,959,169 of record CM073328.1, on the reverse strand, counting down.
ACGCCATCTTTCAACAAGCTTGCGTCCTTTTTCCGCCCGGTGACAACGAAAAACCCGCCTCCTCGGGTATAGTAATATTCATGACCGAATGATGATAACCGTGAGTCATAAAAAAATGCGGACATACCTATAGATCGCGACACACGATTATTCAACGCCATCATCGCGATCGGCAAATCGAAAAGCCCAATCTTCTTGCTCAAATGTCGTGAAAATACGTAGATATGTTTCAAGCTCTTGATTCGCCCTCTCTGTTGCACCATCTGTCTCCGGATGGAAAGTCATCCGACAACCGACGCGTAATCTTCATCAATCTGCATACTTCTGTCCAGCGCAGACTAACAAATTGACTACCACGATCCGACACAATTCTTGCAGCAATCCGTGATCTTGAAAAACTTGCTCTAAAAGTTTGTGAGCCACATCAAGTCACGAATTGTCTTCATAGGCAGACAAAGAATGATAGATTTGGACAAACGGTTTGTCACAACCATGATATTTATACAGTCGCTGTTTGGTGCCAATCCGGTAATAAAATCAATGGAGAGCTCAGTCAAAATCCGTGCCGGAATTGGCAAAGGTTTTAGCAACCTCGCTTCTCGCTGCTCCGCCAAATCTTCGATTTTCCACACACGTTGCGCCCGTATAAATCTCCGAACATCTTGTGTCAACCTGCGCCACGTATATTCACGCCGCAATCAAGTCACGCGTCCCTCACGACTTGGATGTCCTGCTAGTGGTGAATCATGAGTAGATTGGATCAAACGCGTCCGAAGAGGTTCGTGCGCCGGAATCCATATTCGTCCACGCCAACGCAATCGATGACCTGAATCTACAGAACACTCACTAATCGTGATAGGTAAGCTCCATTCTTTAGGTAGTCGGCGCCACCATCCATAACCGCCTTTCGCATCTTTCAATAACGATGATTTGTTTGCGGGCAACATCCCATAATGCAATCATCTCTGCGTCAATAAATGGACATATGGGACGCGGGGTCATTATCGACTCTGTAGCAGGAGCCTCTTTCTCTGAAATCGCATCACCATCTCGTGATCCATGCGGATTTAGCGACAACCTTCAAAGCGCCATCATCTCCGTCAAAAGCTGATGATATCGATTCGATGATTCGATCATCATCATCGCGTGTTGAAGAAGATGCTCCCGACAAGAAAGTGCATCCGATTGAACTTGATCCTTGCCAGCTTCGCACGATCTCAAAGTCAAAATCATTCAACTCGTAGGCCCAACGATTTGCCTCTCGCTCAAATGTTGCTTCTTCCGAAAATAAGCCAAATTGCGATGATCTGAACTCACTTCAAAATGTTGGCCAACAACAGTAATGTACACCACTCGCAGATGCAATGTACAAATCGCTAGCATTTCCTTGTCGTAATCGGATAATTGGACTCACGGGACGCGTTTTCTTCGAGAAATAAGCAATCGCATGCCAAAGTTCGTCCACCTTTTGCATTAAGGTGCCACCAACAAAGATAACCGGAGGAATTACATTCAATAGTTGTTTCAAAACCGAGTCCATTTAACGAAAGACCGCGCGCATGAATTAATGCCTCCTTCAATCGATCAAAGGCATGTTGATATTTCGATGTTCAATGGAAATGTTGATCTTTCCGCGTTAGTCGAAGAAGAGGTTAATGAATGTTAGAATATCCATCTATGAATTGTCGATAATAATTGCAAAAACCTAAAAATCCACGAACTCCTTTCACTTTTGTTGGCGGCTCCCATTGACGAATTGCCTCAAGTTTTGTTGGATCAGCCTGCAAACCCCAACCGTCTTCACCAAATATCCAAGATACTTAATAGTGCCAGCTTCAAACTCGCTCTTATCAAAATCAAGTTGAAGCCTGCGTTAAGTAGCACGGATGATCCTGAGAACTGCATCACGATGTTCTTTTTGAGTATCACTATAGATCACCACGTCATCAATATATGCGGAGCAGCATATATCCAATTTGTCGCGAAGTATCCAATTGATATATCAAAAGAAAGTTGTTTCGCCCTGCGCCCAAACGTGTGACCAACCACTCATATAAGCCAAAGCGTGTTTTGAACGCCGTCTTCCACTCGTCACCTTCTTTCACACGTATCCGATGAAACGCAGATTACATCAACCTTGGAGATATATTTGATCGCAAAGAAATGGATCTTAACGCCTCATCAATGCGCGGAATCGGATAGCTGTCGTTCTTCGACTCATCTCGTTCAATCGCCGATAGTCAACACGAATCGCAATCCTCCGCCAGGTTTCTTCACAAATATGACCGGAGTCTGCTGCGGTGAATTACTTACGCGAATAAATCCATTATCCAACAACTCCGTAAGGGTCTTGCGCAAAACTAATAATTGATCCTCGGACATCCGATACAAATGGGCATGGCGGGGATGTCATCATTAGTCTTCCTTCAATAAGATTGATCTCGTGATCAACCCCTTTTCTATGTGGGGGAACGACTTTATATCTTGTCGATTAAAAGCATCAATAATCGGCATGGGCCAGGTCGGGGAGCATGTTGTGCCGGGTCCCTATACACCTTCTCGTCAGAGCCTTCGGATGTCAACCAAGCTGGCACTAAAACCTCTACCTGTTCACCGCTTCTCCGCAAAGTTTGAATCACTGATGCACGTATCTCTCTGCATTGGCTCCAACGTAATCGGTCGAGTCTTCACAATCATCTTGAAAGGTTTTCGAACGCAAACCTCTTCTTTAGCAAGGTCGAACACTTGCATCATTTCGCTCCATCCAACCAACCTTTCCCCAAGATTATATCATCTATCCGTCCCCGGAATAACATAGGCAACAATCTTCTCCTCCATACCATCAAGATCGGCTATAAAATTTGCAATTTGGCAAATCATAGGCCGCTTCTTCATTGTCGTAACTTGCTCCAAAGATCTAGGTTGAATAGATGACGATCTAACCCTCTCCGTCGAACAAATTGCTCGATTACACGCTTCTGAAAGCATTGGCATCCGTAATCACACAAAGCACGAGTAGATATAATTGAGTTTATTAAAACATCAACATACATATCACCCGTGTCTAAGCTGTCTCCTAGATTCTTCAACTTTGACAACCTGCCTCCACGCCTCCGACTGAGTCTTATGCCGGAAGCTGCTCGTTTTCCGGCTCTACATCAGAGTCACAACTCTCCATCTCTTTGACCTCCTCTATGCTGACATTGCTTTTCTTTCTCACTGCGCGTACCATCGAAGTTTTGTCCGCGCTCTCTTTCTTCTTCTTCTCATTGCCTTCACCTTACTTGGATGAACAGTCATTTGCACGGTGGTCTCGCTTCAAACATAAAAAACGGCGTCCCTCTTGGCGACACCGTTGTTGTTCCTCCAAAGTCGACGCGTCTCCGCTTTGCTTATTTGGACCGTAGGCATCCAATCCATCTCATCTCCATCTGGCCATACGCGATTTGATGTCGCGATCGGAGCTGCACGACCCTTCTGATATTGCAAGCAATCAAGTTGAGAGCCAACCGCCAACAAAGCTTGGACAAACATACCATAATCGATGTACGTTACAGGTCCAATCATCGCGCTTTGCATCTCTGAGTTGAGAGCACCGCGAAGATATCCTATCTTCACCATATCCGGAACTATGGTAAGTTGACTCTCACCAAGCTCTTTCTCAAACTTGGGCAAGAATGTTGCGAATGACTCCCTACCCTACTTCATTGCTTGAAGTCGATTCAATGCCCGCGCTGTTGCATTCGGGTCGATGTAAACGCTGTCAAGATGTTGAATAAAAGTCGCCGCATTGCAACCACGTTGATTTTGGTAGAACGATACTACCATCATCTGCGCCTTCGCGTCCATCCTCGAAAACAAGTGTGCGGCTTGATCTTGAGGTGTACCAAGTACAGCTCCATCAATTCGAAGCTTGTTATCTGCTTCGATCTTCCATATCGGGTAGCCCTTGCGACTCCCGTCAAACTTTGAAATATCTGGCAATCGCTTGCGCAATGCGACGGCAGTTCCTCCATATTGTTGCTGCATCGATTGCGGCATCATCTGCGATGAAGACGGACCTCCTAAACTCGTGAATTGTCCGGCCCGAGCCACCACTCGCGATTGTGCAACCAACCAATCGCCGATAGCCAACTTTTCACTTGATGAGAAGCTTGAAGTTGTGTCGCAACCTCACGATCTCCTGTTGATAGTCTTCCGCCGTAATTTCTCCTTGCGCTGCTGCGCCGCTGCAAGATCTCATCATCGATCATCCAGGCGTTCTCCATCTCAAAAAGCAACACCTCTCAATCAACTCTTCAGGCTTCGCAAAGCCTTCAAATGCGTCCCGGTTACGTGGCTATCTTCAATCACTACCACGAGGGTGGATAAGTTCCTCAATCTAATCAATGTCCTACTTTTGTCGTTTGAAAAAACAAGGGAGGATGAAGCCCTTCAAAATCAAGAGAAGTCTTGGATTATGTAAGAGTCTAGTTGTCAAAAACAAGCAAAAACTACAAAAGAAATATATTGATCCAAGACTTAGGTTTACAATGAATAAGAGTCCCTTATATACTAATCTCTTGGCTCAATCGCCGAGGCTATACTTTAGCTCTCTCGCCGAGGGCTATACTTTAGCTCTCTTCGCCGGCTATACTTTAGCTCTCTCTCGCGAGGCTATACTTTAGCTCTACTGCCGAAGTTCTATTTATAAAATTAATAGCGAGTGAACATCCGAGCTTATCAACGAGGCCTTGGCCCATGACAAGTATATTTATATTACAATACAGGAGGCTTTGTCTCACACGACGGTTCCGCGCTGGAATTTGTCGTCGAGACTTGCCTCCTGTATCCACACTTCCCGCTCAACCGCTCAACCAACCGCTCAATCAAGCACCGTCAAGGCTTCAATTTCAATTAGATGTTGGTAATACTCAAATATAATATTGAAATAAACTTGTTTGATATTTCATGTGCCTGATTTCATTGATTAATGTATCATCTAAAGCATGATGTATAGATAGATTTTCAATTTCAATTTTATCTTTTATTTATCTTTTATTTAAATAATTTATTTTTTCGAGGATACACATATCTTGATGTTACATATTAAATCATATCCTATCTTATAATTTATCAATTTCGTCATAATCTTGTAATAGATTAATAGATTTTTGAATTTGAATATTTTATTGTACATTGATAAATTTATCTAATTTTATTTTATATTACAGAACATTTACAAGACATTGTTTCATATTATAATCAATTTCATCGTGAAGCTGTAAGTTTCCGTGCGCTACGCGCTGTAGCTAGAGATCGAGTACGACAGTATGGTAGAATGCTGGAACTTTGAGAAGTATGGTCTTGAAGTGCAATGGAAAATCACGTATGGAGCCACGAGTGGATGCTGACAATGTGAAGTTGTTTCAACGACTACGAATGCGACTGTCTTGGCACTTTTTATTTGGTATGCTATTTCTGTATAAAAATGGTAGCATACATTGTGATTTGTCTCCCGACAACATCTTATTACACAAAGAAGAAGACAATATGTACATAGGTGTTTGTAATTGGGGATTTGCATGTAAGATAGAGTTTCCTCTGCTATCCAACTATGTATATCCATCACAAAAAGAATTGGAGGCAGATAGAATAAGACGGCCTTGGGTGGATCCATCTTTGATGAGTGTTTATGGATCAGAAGTAGCTAAATTTAGTTTAGCTACTGATGTGTATGTTACATCAAAGATAGCATCTTGGATTATAGGGCCTTTTGATGAAGACAATGACATTTCGTCCACAGATTATGAGATATACACTCATGGCCTACGGTTGCTCAGTAGTGAACCTGCAAACGAACGTTATAATACCCTTCTACAAAGAGTAAAGGGATTCCAACGGTCAATACCCATTTTGAGGAATGATCCAATGGAATGTTATCGTAAAATAAAATAGAGACCATGTTTGAGACCATTGATGTATATTTTATTATTCTAAATATATAAATTCGATATGTATTTTTTAATATTTTTTGTATCAACTTATTTGAAGTTTATGAATGTTTTATAGCTTTAGGCAATCCAAGTTGAACGTGCTCAACGGCACGGGTCCCACTAGTAGTACTATAATTGAACACCTTTACTACTGGTATTGATGGCCCACAATTAGCACATGATGAAGGTTTAGTATTTACACCTAGTAGTTATTAGATGAAACTCTTAGTAGTCATGGTGTACATAAATAGTTGACTCTTGGTTGTATAAACAAGAAATATAACCTTAAATGGTTCTTGACAATGCTATTGTTTGACCGATGAATTCCTATGCGTTCAATTTGCAATTGATGTACAATGTGAAGAGTTAAAACATCTTCGAAAGATTTTTTTCCCAAAAACTACACAATTTTAAGTGTACTAGGTACTAATAAAAATGTCCATTTAAATTATCCAAATCATCAGAGAGAAGCAAAGACAAAATATAATATTCCAAGAAAACAAACACTTTTGCATACTTCCTCAAATGAACTTGTTAGTGGGACCATGGGTTCTCATAAGAATATTCTCATTTGGTAAATGCCATCTCTCCATGACTATTTGGAGGGTTTTAACAAAAAAGTTACTTTTCGAAAATTTCCTTGTTAAGATGCATTGAAAACCATGGAGATTTTTTTCATAGAATATATGAAGAAATGCAATATAATTTTGAAGTTATTGTTGAAAATAATTGGAACCATGGACCGCCATAGGGCTAAAATATCCTCGAACATCGATGTGGCCCTTATGAGACCAACATTCTATTACTTTTTTGTGCCTCTTGACCTCCAAAGTTTTGTTTTTGGTTGCTTAACTCTCCACCAAGCACGTGCTCCAATCCAACACATTCTTAACTGGCGTTGAGCCTAAAAAAGGCTCCTCCTCTCATGCAAGAAAAGCATTTCTAATTCACCTCTTGTGCTCAAGCGAACACAAGATGTTTTGTTCTTTGTTTACCTTTGTTCTTGGGGACCTTGGTGATGCTTTTGATGAGTTTCTCTTTCAGCTTTCTCTCATTATTACAGGCTACTATCTTGTGACGTTTTTTGTTGTTTTGCTTCGAGACGGCAACCACGACGATGTGGTGGAGCTCCAATTGCATAGCAATAGCAAGGTAGAGCTCCAATCGGATAGTGATGGCATGGCGGGGCTTGTATCATGCGGATATTCAGCATTTGATAACTACTCACATGATGCAGTGCAAGCTCTAGACCTAGACGAGGGCTTGGCTCTAGTGGAGGACTTAGCTTTGATGGAGAAAGAGATAGTTTTGCTCGATAAGGAGGATAAGGAGTTAGCTATGCTTCGTGAGGCCTTAGCTAGATTCGAGAGTAATAACTCATATTCAGGAGTTGTATACGCAGAGGATGCACTTTATGTTCCGGTGCGAAAAGATGAGTTAGACAATGTGGTAGAAGATGACTTAGTTAGGCAAGAGCATCATGAATCATATATGGGTGTTCCATATTCACAAGATGCGCTACAAGCTTCGCAACCTGTAGATTTTGCTCAGCAAGAAGATGATGAATCATTTGAAGTTGTTGACTACGCATGAACGCTGATATGTAGATAGGTTATCATGTGGTACTCAAACAAGATGCACTTGCAAGATTGTAGTAGTTTGTGTAAAGCAATCTCCTTTATACATATGTTTGGTATCAATAAATGTGGGGAAATGATCCTTTTCATCTCCAAACCCTTGTGCTTACTTACAAAGTAAATGTACAGGAATTATCATCTTAGAAGTAGTTTTATTGGTGTATGTCATGTGATTGTTTGAATTGCAAAAGAAGACAAATGGAAGCATTCATCTTCTTTTAAAGATCACTTCTCTCCAGAATATTGCATGTGTTTTCAACAAGACTATTCTTGCTTATAACTTATTTTTTTTAAAACAAAAACAAAAAACAAAATGACCGAACCTTCAAAAATTCACCAAAAGTTCAGGAGTTTACTTTCTTTCAAGCTCTATACCTTTGCATGTAGGAGAGATAGTAAGACAAAGCATTGAACCCTTAAGGTCGAAATCGATTTATTCATGTTAGGCTAGCAACTATCCCTAATGGTCCGAGGGGTTTGGAGAAAAACTTAGATATGTTATAAAATATGGACTTTATAACTCGTATGTACAGCACTCCAAAGATAGTATAAAGATCTTAAACCCTTGGTTTTCACCTTGCTCCAGAAAAGGCCAATTTTGACGATTTTTGGCAATTTTGAAGGCTTTAGACTTTAGGGGTTAACCTTGCAACCCAGCAATTTTTCTTGCGCCTCTTGTATTCTTGAAATCTGGCCTTAACACCTGAATTTCAACACACCATCATGTGAAGAATTGAGCTTCTCACAAGGTTTTAGATGTTCTACGAAGGGTACAAATTATGTAAACATAATTCACTTAAGAACATAAATGTAAAAAATCATCACCTTAAAGGAAGCTCGGCCTGTCGTTCTGTGAAACGGAGAACCTTCAAACTTTATTACGCCTAAGATTGTTACCGAGGTTTGAGTATTAACCCCTGAAGTTATATTAATATTGAGTTTATCGAAGCAGTGCCTGTAAAATAACTGACATATGCTCGATGCGAAGTGTTCTAACACAATAAGGTACACTGCCCTTAAACCGCTCGAATAAGCGATTCAGCATGGTTGTGACTTCATGTCTATTATTTGAAATTTTTCTTGGATGCGGAAACAGGGGGAGAGTGAGTGCAAAAATTTCCACAATTAAATAGCAAAAGCTGAATTTGCTAGAAATTTCTGAAGTCAAAAGTGTACATGACCTTAAACCGCTCACATACTCAAATGCACGAATGAGGTACATCTGTTCTTTTACAATCTAGGAATGGGGCCTGATTGGTTTTGGGGTGCCGAGCGGTTTAAGAGCATTGTACCTTAAACAGGCAGCAATCTAGAAGAAATCAATCTTGACCTCTTCTATCTGAAACAAATGATATTCAGAGGACTCCATTCGAGGACAATGACTAGAAAATGCAACCGCTCTGACACAAGTGTGGCCATTCTAGACAAAAATAGCTGGCTTCGAAATTATTGGCCCCAGCATAGATATTCCAACTTACATTGCAAGCACGAGGAAACATTTCAAGCAACTCCGGCCAAGCAGTGAAATTAGTATATTCCCTTTAGGGCGTTACAGACTGGGCTTCTTCCAACAGACCCCTGCATTTTCAAGCTATTAATATCATATTACAACATTATGTACAGCTGCAGGAAAACTGTGTCCAGAAACTTGTCACAAGATTTCCACCCGTGTCCATCCATATGTTCGTGATAGTCTTATCTGCACAATCCAAGCCCCCAACACTCACGTTAATACTCGTATACATAAAATACTTGAAACTTGAATGTCAAAAACCATGAGTTTCTTGCATGACTTAGTCTGAATTCATATTCCAGTACCTTTTGAGAATATTTTCTATCGAATAGGTGGATAATTACCTGAGCGAATGCATAAATGGCGCGCACAACTCTTGCATAATCAGTTCCAATTGACCTGATGACAATGTCTGCTAGAAACGTACCCCACAACCTGCATTGAAAAACATCAGTGGGCTGGTATGAATCAATAATGTAGACAAACTAGAACATTGATTCATGCACAGAATTAAAATAGTAATAGAAGCACTTACAAAGGCCCAAGGACCATCATGGTGCTCCGTAAAGTCATGTATCGAGCTGCAGCTCCTGCAAGCGTCTGCTCAACAACTCAAAAGAATTAGAGCGAGCCATTTCTAGCATAATCTAGCACAGAAAAAACATATGACCTAAACCTAAATTAATTATCTACACCTATAGTTCAGCATAGTTCAGATCAACACTTGACACATTCAATCTTTTGAAATAAATCCTGGATGGAATTGTTGTTGCATGTAGCTTACCTGTCGAGCTGCCAGCATTGCTACTTGACTTTCTAATTTCGCAGCCACCACTTGACCACCCTGTGCTTCATTAAATTTGGTCAATCTCAGTAGACACATTTATGGACATCGAAAATTGACCATAGGATACACAGCATCTAGTCTCTGATATGCATGAAACAACGATCACTACCATTTTTCTAGTCTCATTCATGACAACTTCCAATATTTTTCCTCCAATAAGTGTTCTTAGCAAGCACATAAGTCAAGGAAGTTCACTGCGTTGTAAATAAGCTACAGGCTTCTCAAAGAATCATGCTCTCACTATCCGCACCTTCACAAGAGCCTCCTTCGCAAGCTGGTAACGAGCAGTTTCCACGAGAACTTTACCCGACAGTCTCTTGGTGATCTGCGTAATACATCAGAATATTCACCACCTTGTTCGAACAACGTTCCAAGATACTAGCGTGTATGAAGTGGACACGAGCTTGAGAGCTTTGATACTCGGGTAAAATAAAGATGAAGAAATGAGGAACACATTAGATAGAGCAATAAAGCTTACGAATCTCTGAAGGGTGGACAGAGTAACTGCACTGCTGCCCTGTAACAAAAGGAAGGTAGGCAATTATCAGTAACATTGAAAAGAGGAATAAGCCGAGATTTGTGCATGAATTCAAGTAGTCTGACACGACTCGAGTAAGCAACTTAATCTCCAGTTTGATACCCCATCGCATCGATAATCTAGTGAACACGTGATCGTGTGTATGCGCCTGATGACACGGATTTGTTTAAACTCAGGCCAGTTCCTAAACATGTAGAAGTGAAATGGCTGACTGCAACGTGGAAAACAAACCTTGAGAATGGTTGTAAGCAACTCCTCACTTCCTAAACGAATAGCTGATGAGATGTTATCACGGAAACGACTGCCCTTAGCTCTTTCGATAGCGTCCAAGTATGGAACTCTTGGAATTCTTCGTTTTGATTGTGGCTTCTTCTTGGGTTGACTGCAGCGATCACCAACAGACATCACGGTGAGCTCCATAGCTAAGCCAAATGAGAACAAAGACCAAACTGATTTCTAATATCAATACACTTCATAGACAAAGCACCTGGAATAGTCCTGAAGCAAATGCAGAAATATTTCAGCCTCCATATCCTCCGTTGACAGCTTGACCGAACATGGAACATGTAGCTTCTCGCGCACCCTCAACAGAACATCACGATACGTTGGTCTCCGCCCGCTGGCATTCCCACAATCATCAGGAAACTTGATTAAAACATCTTCCTAAGCAGCTCCAGCACACTAGGACCCTTCAGAATAATGAAGCTCGTACAATAAATGCCTTCCTATTGCACCTACCTGAGAGTGGCTTTAGCATCTGCAGCCAGAAACATGAATCTCGATTCTAGCCTCTCCATAAGAGCATCCCGACCTCCGTACTCCTGTTCGTGCATTGCCTCTGCAATAGTGCCTCTGTTGGAGCCATCGCCAGGCGCTACAGATTTAAGCAAGGGACTGAGAGGGCTGCATACAACAATCTCGGATATCAGCCTCAAACATGAGGACCCGTATCAGAAACTTACCCTGAGCAACCATACAATAGCCAGGGCCTGTGTATCTAGTTATTCTTTAATGTCTGAGTCTGATTTTCTAATATTCGGAATCACAAAGCGGATGCAGACGCCTTTGATGATACTCAAAAGGCTTCCACACCACTTCCACTGAATAGTGACGACACTGACCTTTGGCCATATAAAATGCTAGAAAGCTCGGAAAGCTCAGCATCACTGGCTAACTCCAGCACGGAATGCAACTCGGGGTCAAAAGCAGCTGCATCACACAAGCAACAACCCTTCCAATGAATATATCAAAAGTAACATTAGCTGAAAGCAGGAGTAGAAAATCAAATGGTAAACGTACATTTCGTGGTCTCATGCCTAGAGTATGTTCAAACTCAAAAATGTAAATACCTGTGATTGTTCTTAACGCATTTCTTCCTGCAACAGAGATACTTGCATGGTGGACGCGAGAAAGAGAGTCCAATCTCAACTGCGTCCCAAGTACAAACCCGCTTTTCAAGGAACTGTTTGCACTCCAACTAGACACCTGCATCACGAATACCAATATCAATAATTATCATGTATTCAAAGCTCCGAATGCCGAGATCCTTACAGCGCGCAGATCAACACCTCAAAAGCCAAGAATTTAGTGACTACTCGTATTAATAATGAAGCCAAAATCATAAGTCAGGCTCAAGGAACATTGCATATGTTGCACGTCAATGACCTATTCAAAACTGCCTTCGACTTGCGTCGGAGCCACCTTGGTTGCTACAAGGTAAAGTCTATTAGAACAATTTAGAGACTGCCGATGAAAACAAAAATCCCTTTATTCTAACCTCAAGTAGACATTGAAGTTCAATTCAAATCACTTATTTCCCCTGAAATTAATACTTGATGCTTGGAAGCTCGAAATGCCATTACAAAAAATCACACAATTTTCGCGACCTGGGAGCCGGTGAGTCTTACCAGGGGCTACTCTTATTCATTTATCATAGTATCAAAGAACAGTGCATGTAATACTTATGAATGTAATGCATGTAATACTGCTATGAAGCTACCTTGGAGGCTAAGAGTTTACAAAGTGCCGCGAAATCATGAAAGTAAAAAGTAAGACTCTTGTACCTCCGGAAATTTCAATTCACAACGGAGAAGCTCTCACGCTCAAAATGCCGTAAAAAAGCTACTCATAGCCAAAATGTGAACAATGAAAGACTCGTCGAAACACAAGCATTCGACAAAGCTAACAACAGGCTAGTCTTAGGTCACAAAATCAAAGCACAACGTATGTGATACTTGAGAATAACTTGTTCAAATCTGCGTTACACCTGCTTTGAAATTATCTTGATTCTTGGGAGTCTTGAAATAATAAACCGAGGCTGATAAATCGTTGAAGAGAGAATCACAGATTAATCTCAAATTTAGGATTTAATGCACAGCAGAAGCTCAAAATGCCGCAAAAAGCGACTCTCAATCACACTCGAAATAGCTGACCTGAATTTTCAATATCATGAATGAAGCACTATGAAATTGGAAGCCGGAAAATGTTATGAAAAGTGGAGCAAGAAAATTGCGTCATAGCCAAAATGTGGAAACATGAGTGATTTAAGAGCGAGAAAAGGGAGGGGAGGTGGAGCTTACGAGAGGGACGGAGTTGGAGTGGCGAAAGGCGGGAAGCGGAGAGCGGGCAGGGGTGGCAACCCCGCAGCAGAGCTCCATGGCTGGCTGGCTAGATCGACCAAGCCCCCCGCAATCTGCAAACACACAATCGCGAGCTGGCCGAAGGTGCGAGAAAGGGCTTTTGCTTCGGTGTCGCCGAGGCGCAGTCTGGGGCTTCTAGGAACGCTGTAGATTTGGGGATGCTGTTGGGAGCGCCCTGTTAGGGTACTGCATTGGCTCCCCTGAATCACTGTGGTACCATCGTTCCTATCAAAGATTTTTTTGTGTTTTTTTAAACCTCTAAGTTAGTAGCCAAATTGACCATCTATGAGAGGTTTCCGCGCTTTAAAAATAGCTCTTTGTTTTCGGTAAGAAAAATAAGGTGAGAAGTTTGAAAAATCATGACTTATATGTAATTCATAAAAGTAATTTGAATTTTCTTGGACACAAATATGATAAGTGTTTATGCCTAGGCAGTTAAAAATATGATTTAATTCAATTTGAGTATTGCAATCTAACAAGCACTTGCTTCTGTAAAGGCCCAAGGGGACAGGAAGCTTCAACTTTTTCCCAAACATAGCAAGTCAATGAATGATTTTTTGAATTTTTTGTTTACAAGATGATTTGAGAATTCATGTCCATTTGAACTTGTAGAGTGCTTGGCGTGAAAAGTTTCAAGAAAAACAAACAAAATAAATTAGAAAAATAAATAAACTCCAACCGCATGCATTGGGAGTTCCAACCTTTTTATAGAAAACCACCACTTAGAATAACATCAAACACAAATATTCTTTGCTACAAATGAGTCTAACCATTTAGGATAATCAACTTTCCAAAATCCATATTTTTTTTAAGAAAAATTAGTTTAGAAACATCTTTGCAAATTTAATACCTAAAATATTTGCAATAAAAATATCCCAACTACAAAGTTGTTGGATTTTATCTTGAGAACGTACGTGCATAGTAAAGTCATGAAAAACTAAATTTGAATTTTACATAGTTGGCTTGCAATGGTAAAATATGCTCCATGTTTGAAAATCCAAAAACCAGAGCTGCATTCACTAAAATGCATGACATAGATTCATACTTTCTCTTATGGGTCTGTAATTTTTACCACACGAACTAAGTTGTTGCCTTCCATCCAAAATGTCGTTTTTCGACATTTGGCACACTTAGGGGTTGACACTCAAAAATTATCATAACACTACATCATTTTCACATTGAAGTGAAAATTTTATTGATAGACTTATTGCAATCAAAAATCGACCAAATGAAAAATGTTCACCTTTATCTCAATCACCACCTTGAACAAAACAAAAGCGTGAGTATTTGTTAATTTTTGCGCAAATAATGACCTTGCAACAGTGAAAAGTACCATAAATCTTACAAATGAAAGAAAGTCTAATACTAGACCCCTTGCACAAAACTGAATGCCATAACTTCCTCTTGTTGTGGATGAATTTAAGATTATTACCACAAAAACTACCTCTTTGTTGTGGATGAATTTAAGATTATTACCACAAAAACTAGATTCAAATTGGAATCAACCCAACAGACAAACCCAAAATCCAATAGTGGATGAGGAGATTTAGCTCCTCAAAAAACATTCGCTTCTTCACTTTTTTCATTGTATCAAATCCAATACTAGAATCATTTGGATAAAAAATCTTCCAACTAGATAGTTGTTAGAAATTATTCCAAAATGATGTTCATGCAAAAAGGATACCCATGAAACTATTTTTGACTTCACACAATGGGCTTGCAACAATAAAACATGCCTAAAGTTTAAAAACCCTAAAAACAAGAGTTGCCTTCACTAAAATCCATGCCATTAATTCATACTTCATTGTAGTAAACTACCATTTTTAGACTCGATTTGGGACTGAACCCAAGTGGATTTCATTCACAATAGAGTCCAAGATGAAGAAGTTAACGCTCTTCAAAGTTTCCACCTTTGCATCCAAAATGTCGTTTTTCAACATTTGGCCCGTTCAAGGGTGGAGAAGAAAGTTAAAGCTGTGTGATTAATGTAATATCATCTGAATCATTAGCTTTAATGGATGCATGTTTGACAAAGTTGATAAACATATGAAGATAGTTATCAAGCATAAAATGGAATCCAATGTACTCACGCCCCTTTAACATTGCACCACGTAAGTTGATTATGATGGCATAGGAAACCTTGGGCTTACAACAAAATCTTAAAAAGTGTCTTAAAAAGAGGTTATAACTTTAAGCTTTGTGTGGTTGAGTTTCTGAGAAGGCTGCTTAGCATTCGGCAGGTTGCCACTTGTTGCACCTATTGTGGGCATCTTATCGAAGGCACCACAAGCCTTGGCTTGGTGGTTAGGGCTTAGGCCCCCAATGAGGAGGTCATGGGTTCTATTCCCCATGCCGGCTTGGTGCTCACCACTATAGTCCACCCAACTATTGTGGGGGGTCTTTGGACCTTGTTGTATGGGTACCTCAAAGCCCTTTGGGGGGATACTATGTCAAGTATCTTCAAGGCACTAGTAACTAGGCTAAAAACTAGCGTAGTTATAGTGTCCACCCTCGAGAGGGGGAAGTAGTATTGTTCCAATTTCCCCTTGTCCGGTGGCCATCGGGATATTAGCATTACGAACGGACACTTCATTCACGCCGGCCCCTTAGAAAGGGACCGGAGTTTCTATCTATCTGGGCATCTTATCCCTCGTGGATGATCAATCTGTGCACTTCCAGTAGGCAGTAGATCTTAGGGAAGCAATAAAGCTTAGTTCACTGAAGGAATCAAAGAAAAGCTTGTGCTCTTTGAATATGAGTAATTTGAATCCAAACATGTTCAACAAACAAACCAATATTGAGGATGTTTTGCATGGGGAATTAAGTCGTACATGGGACTGAAGGAGGGCAACAATTCTCTCAACGTGATTGGTTCAGTTTTCAAGAAATGGGTCAATCATGTTGAGAGGATTTTTGTCCTCCTTCAACCTCATGTACAACTTGACTCCCCGTACAAAGCAATTGATTTGTTCACATTCAGATAATGCAACTGCTTTTGGGGACTGATACTTCGAGATTTTTTTATACAAGATGTGTATGCTCTTTTTGTAGCCTTTATATTAGTAAGATGAGATGATAGATAGAAACTCCGATTCCTTTCTGAGGGGCCGGCGTGAATGAAGTGTCCGTTCGTAATGCTAATATCCCGATGGCCACCGGACAGGGGGAAATTGGAACAATACTATTTATCCCTAGAACGTCGGAGCCCATAACCGTGGCCTGAACTTTGATATGTCTTACTCTAAATCCTCCATTTCGCCACTTTACCTGAAAGTAAAATATTTTATTTTATTTTTCGTAGATGTGATCACATGCTTTTCATATGCTGTAAAAATTTCAGATTTTTTGGGGAAGATTTGAAATTCAAGTGAATTTTCAAAGAAAAACCAAAAATAATTCATATCAAATACAAATCACTTTCAAAAAATCTGAAATTTTTAGAATAAGGGGACATTGTAGTGAAGAATAGCATGGTGTAATCTATGGTTTCGTGTCATGCTATATTTGAAAATTGAGAAAGAGACCCTATAGGCATGTAAACTTAAGGTGTCAGTAAATCACTAGATATTAGGAATTTCTTGAAATTCTAACTTGGAGTAGAAACAAGACTTGGTAAGATTCATTTTATGAATTGAGCTTGAACTCAAAAGAGATCATTTAGTTGCCTAAATTTGAGACTTAATAAAAGTAAGAAAAAGTTGCAGAAATGCACTTTGTGGTGATTTGTTTTTAACCATTCTTTCAACTTTCATACCACAGGTGATCTTAGGAAATACCTTAAATGACCTCAAATGAATTCCATGATATGCTATTATCATTCATAAATCCAATTACAAAAATCATGAATGAAATTCATCCCGCAATAATAGGTTACAGTGAAAATGTTCTGTTCATCGGACATAAAATGGCCGCTCCGACGTTCCAGGGTTATATTAGTAACATATGGACTTCTCTACGAAGTGGCTGGAGAGATTCCGCTTTCACTTCACATGAAGTATGAAGTTCATGAACTTTGATTTTCTGGATATTGATTAACAGAGGGCCAAAGATTTCGTATAGACTTTTAAATGTACCTTTGAACTTTTCAAAGTCAACAAAAAGTATATAAAAAAAATTCTGATATATTGGAAATTCTACAAAGTATCCGAGGAACATCATTGGAAGATTTTGATATTACAAACTCAGGGATACAGTACACAATCTTCAATCCAGAAATCTGAATACAATATCAAATCCAAATCAATGGGGAAATTGCGTATTCCTCTTGTAGACTTTTTCCTTGGAGATCCTCAAAATCTCATTTCAGTGACATTTCAACTGATTTTTGTAATGTGTATAGCTTGTATAGCTACATTAGGATGGGGGAATCACAACTTGTGGAATCATTATTATTTTATTATATATATATATATAATATTATTTATTATTTATTTTTTAATTTTTTAATTTTTTTTGGTATAGTTATAAATTTTTGAACAAATATTTGTAGGGAAATTTGGAGTTTTCAAATTGATTAATGTTTCTAGAGGAAGAATTGTAGGTGTTCCTAAGACTACCCATCCTAAACTCTAGTGTGTGGATACATTGAATTATGGGGTTGCAAGCTTGTAATCATTCCCACTTACCTTTCCTTGGTGCTATGCAACTTTTGACGCAAATACCTCACCATAGTTACAAAATTTAAAACAACCACCTCATCATAATTACAATGTTTTTATCACAATCATCATATTCTTTTCTTGGCCAAAATAGGAGTTCTTAGCTACATTTGCACACTAAGGTACCTTCTTCAAACTCGCATAACACCAAAAACCGCACATTAGGCTAATCAACTGAAAAGAAAATTCCTTCTTTTCATTTACCAATGTACTTGTAAGTTAGATTTTAGGTGAAATTTTAGGGTGAACAATCTTTGGAACACCTATGAGCTTCTACTCATCTAATTTTATTAAAAAAATTGTGTATCCAAAAATTCTCATAATTAAGAAACACCCTCCTTGGAACTTTGCCAACACATGAATATTGGTAGTGTGCCAAGAATAGTTAGGGATTCTTCGATCTGAAATTTGGATGGTTATTGAGCAAGTTACCTTACTTGATATTTGTACTCCATTTACCACTAGTAATAGGAATGTATACCCATAATGATGGCCTATTAGGTGGTAGCTTAAGAGCAAGCACTCCTACAAAGTGCGTCAGCAAATGGAGCTTCATAGTGACATAGCCCACAATGGCATCGGTCGCACTTTCCCGGCCACGCCTAACCCCACGGCACGCGTCCTCGCGGCAGCCACTCGCGCTCTGACGGCTCTGACAGCCGCGACGGACGCGCTCGTCACCGCCCCGACGTCACCGCGACACCCGCCTCCCACTCCTCCCTCCGACCTTGCTACCTTTCCCCTTCCCCTCAACGCCCGAGTCAACCTCGCCACTCAATCGATCCAGCACCCGCCGAACTTTTACCCTCCGCAAGGCCGGTAGGTGAGCGTCCTCCGACCCTTTGCTCCGACCCCAACTACTATATCACCGCGGCGTTGACTCACTACTGTATAGTCGAAGCAACCAAGAAAGCAAGCAAACTTACACATGCCCACACAACAGTAATAAAAACCGCTCTACCTAATAATGGAAGCGCTGCCCATCTTATCTGGCCCCCTCCAGCCTGCTTCAATTCCAGGTGAATCGGTCGCCCGTTTACCGTCTCTCCTTGCTCCTTAAGACACCTGCCTGCTACGGGATCGCTGCGAGTAGAATTTGCTCGCTTTGAAGCACGCCATCGCCATCTGTGGGGAAAGAGCTCCGGGCAGGTTGTGATTGATAGAAACAGGGGCGCAGGGTGCTTGGAGTGTGTGACTGACTTTTGACTGTGGACATTCAAAAGCGGGGTAGGATCGAAGGGGGGGGTGGTGATTAGCGATGAGGTCGATAGTAGCACTGGTGGTGTTGAGTGCGCTCTGGGTGGTGGTGGGGGTGTCAGCGGGATGTCCGATGAGTGGGGTGTTCGGTGGTCGCCGGTCCTTGAAGCAAACGGCGTCGGTAGGACCAGGCTTGCAATTCGGATACTACGCGACTTCCTGCCCGAATCTCACGCAGATTGTGGCGGAACGGGTGCAGTTCGCAGTGTTGCAGGACATTCGGACCCCCGGGAAGCTCCTGCGCCTCTTCTTCCATGACTGTGTGGCAGCTGGGTGCGACGCCTCCATTCTGTTGAACTCCACCGCCACATTGCAAGCTGAGAAAGACGCCCCTATTAGTGTGACACTTGATAAGTTCGCAGTGATTGATGATATTAAAGCTAGCGTCGAAGCCGCGTGCCCCGGCATCGTCTCCTGCGCGGACATCCTCGCGCTCGCCGCTGTCAACTCCGTCCGCTTGGTACTGCTCAGTTCAATTCACCCAGTGACAGTTCGATTTCTCCCCATTTCTAGATTGTCCATAGCGTGTCTCTGATTGCTGATTACTGGAATCTGATCACAGGCTGGAGGACCGAGCTTCGAGATCGACTTGGGTCGTCGCGATGGGGTGGTATCGTATTTGGCCGCGGCGACCGCGAGCGTGCCGCCATCGACAATGAAACTGGACGCGCTTGTGGCGTCGTTCGCGCTCGCTGGACTGGATCAGACCGATGTCGTCGTCCTCTCAGGTCCAGCTCTAAGCTAACTCCTATCTGATGAGCAATACTCCAAACGCCACTTCCACAAACCAAAACCGCCATTCTGTCACTACGTGCCATTTTGGTGACATAACTTTCTGGCACCTAACAGAGCACCCATTACTTCTCCGTAGTACCACTATCCCTGTTGTATCACCCTCTCTCAATTCCTCATTCCATTCCTTGCTAGAAGTGGCTGACAAATTTAGTTATGGCACCTTTGATGCCATCATGGAGCACCCATCACTTCTGTGTAGCATCACTATCATCTGAATCTTGTGCTGAATCTTGCCATTTAGATGGAATTGAGGTTTTGTAGAGGAGATTGTAGCAGGGGTTTAGAAATCAATCGAGAGGGGAGACACTGATCGAGCCATGGCTGCGTGGTGGCAGGTGCGCACACGATAGGGGAGATTCACTGCACGAATTTCGCGGACCGCTACGACCCAGCGGCGAACAGTAAGTTTCCGGACGCGGCGTTCGGGCAGGAGCTCTACAACTTCTGCACGCGGAACGGCGCGGCGCCGGACTTCGCCACGCTCAACTTGAAGACGTTCATGGACTTGCAATCGCCCAACATGTTCGACACTTCGTATTACGTGAACCTCATCATCGGCCGTGGCGTCATGACCTCCGATCAGGATCTGTACAATGATCCCAGAACCCAGCCGCTTGTTACTGCGTTCGCCACGAACCGCACCTTGTTCTTCGAGAGCTTCATTGCGTCTATGTTGAAGCTTGGACGGCAGGGCGTGCTCTCTGGTGACAACGGCGTCATTCGAAAACAATGCTGGGTATGCTTTCTTCCCCCAAATCTAAACATCTCTTTTTCTGCCTTCGAAAGAATTGTCACACATTAAGACTTGTCTCTTTAGAAAGAGCATTTGTAGTTTCCCCGGGAAATGGCTGTTTCAATGCCCCTCCATATTGTAAAATCTAGCCATATTTTACAAATTGGAAGGTCAATGTAGCAGCCATTTCCTAGCACAAAGTGCAAATGATCTTTGAAAAACGCCTCACTATATTAAATGTTGCTATGAAATAAGGAAGGTCAAAGAACAAGGTGCAAAGATCACGAATTTAAAACTTCCATGTGTGCAATCACTTCTTAAGATACATAAATAAGGGTGCTTAAGAATGAAGAATCATAACCTCAAAGGTCAAAATCATGAACCAAAAGCGACTACTTCGTATTCTTCAAGATGCAATTGCCTTTTCAATTGATCGCATGCCATCTAAACGTGAGCATGACCGTGGGTGAATTCTCTGCGCAGTTGACACCGACGGTGTAGTGGAACATGGAGCCTGCCACTTTCATGTACAAAAATGTGCTCAAAAGTGTGCAACAACCGCAAACCCCGAGAAACATCGAAGAAGGTGGCTTTCTGACAACAACAAAAGGACGATTCATGAGTCTGTTTTACAATTTTGGTGTGGCCCTCACTTCGACCATTCATTTTTTAATTTGGGGTAAACTGAGTACCCCTATACCCAAACCCCAAGTGTAAGTAAGTACATTATGATACCCCCTTTGGTAGCAAAATAATGCAGTGCAGAAAAATGAATTATTGCTTCCACCTGCAAGTGTGATAGCTTTCAATATGAGACACAGACCAGTAAATAATTTCCTCAATGATTGAAAACTGTGAGGCATTTGTTGCAGACTGTACCAGTTTTTTTTGCTGCAGAGAAAGGTCGTTTTTCTTGTAATTTGGAGGTACCAATAAACACATTTGGTAGCTACCATTAAGACTTTTCCAACTAGATTTTGGAAGTACCACTTTGTTCTTAGCTGGCTGTGATTCATCATTCGTTTGTCTTTAAAGTTCCATCTGTTCACACAATGTAACCTCCTCAATAATGAATCAAATTTCAGCATGGAAAATCTGCAGTGAATTTAATTGTGTGCATGGGCAGAGTAAGTAAGAGAGTAATGTGACTGAAAATATGGACTCTTTTTTCAGTATTTGTTGTGAGTTTTTGTAGCTGGACTTGCAGGTGTTTCTAAAATGATGCGGCGTAGAATGTAGTGAGTACATTATGGTATTGTTTCAGAGTTGTTTAAGAGGACATGCGTTTGGAGTGGGAGAGGGTTAAAAGCTACTCGAAAGTTGGATGATTTGTAGATTCTATTTTATTTTTGTGTGGAGGAATGGGTCTAAGTAATTGTGACCTGTTCCGAGGTTTGTTCGTTTTGCCAGGTCTATCATTTTCCTCTGAACGCTACTGATTGCTTTCTCTCTTGTTCAAGAGTCACTTTCCAAAATGTATTTTCATGGGCTGCCATTAATGTCTAAATTTTGACTGAATATAACTCAAGATCCATAGGGTGAGATTCGATGAAAATTGACGGGTAGACGAGTTAGACAGTTTTAAACAAGATCATATGGTTGGATTTTTTAAAATCGAGTTCAAAATTATTTGATTAGTGACTTGAGATATACCCATCTTGGAGACCAATGGAGAGATTCATTCTCCTGTGGGGGTGAACCCAAGAAGGCCTAAGATGACCAACATGGTCCCATTTTCAATGTATTTTGGCAACCTTGGGCTTTTAGGGGTTAGAGTTCTTGTTTGTGATGTGAAATGTATGACAAAGTTAAAAATGTCATCAATATTGGTTCTTGATCTTAAGGCAACTAGATTTTTGTTAAGGAAACCAAAAATGTTTTTACATTGATTCAATATCTTGTATATTAGGTATCTCTAGCTTGACAAAATTACAGTGAAACTTGAAATTGCCATTGAAATTGAAATTGAATCATCGAAATGCGAATTGGAATTGAATCATAAAGATGGAAGATTGCCTTGTCAAGTATTCATCTAGATGCGTCTATCATTTTTGCAATTCTTTTGACTATGGATCATTTGTATACTATATTTTGTAGTTAAGGTTGCAATGGTTTACTTCCTAGCGTCCACATGTACTATACACCATAATCGCTGACCTGCTCCAACGCCCTTTATTCATTTTGTTTTAGATGCCTTTGTTGAAGTGAATGTCTGTTTCTCCGCAACCTTTGTTAATTTTTGCTTTCCTACCTCCTTCATTGCGTCCACATAGGTTGCTTTTGGAGGACCTGTTACCTTTGGTGTGGCTTTCCTTGTTGGCTCTTACAATCATCTCTATTACTGGTATCTTGTACCCTACGAGGCAACCTTACCTCTTGCTTTCGATGTTCCTTGTCATCTTCGTTGGACGGGCTGACCACTTTATAAATGCCCCTAAATGTTTCTCGCACATTTTGCAACAATCACATTACACATCTACATTCACATCCATGCAAACTTCCATGTAAACTAAGAACAAAACTTGGAGTCTACGAAGTTGGGGAAAATAAACATTATTACATTTGCAACCTAAAAAACTCACATGAATATTTGTAAACCTCTATGTGAGGGCAATACATGAACCTATGATTATATGCATCAACATAACATCTCAACTCACCATCACAGTTTCAATATAGAAAAACTTAACAACTTCACATATATTCAACAAATATAAGTAAAATTAGACCAATGGAAAAATCTGAAATTACAAGATTAATATCATGAAATTTATATTTGAATATATTTAGTTGTAGAAAATAAAATTATAATGCACAAAAACAAAAGAGTATTTAAAAGGATGAAGTTTCTTTTTCTTTTTGCTCATGCAAACCCGTTGCCCATTATCATGATGCTTTTGCAACGAGGCTATTTATTAAACCCATACCAGTAACCTTTAGAGTCTTTTACTCCGTGAAACTGGAAATTCTTGCCAACTTGAAAATTTCATGTCTACCAAGATGTTTTCAAACACATTTCATAAAACATCTACGTATCTTTGAATGTCTTCAAGTCTTTCCGCATTGTTGAGTGCCCCTATGACCCTCCTAGAGGAAGACATTTTCAAAACAACCCTACATCTTCCCATCCTACAAGGCATCTTGCTAGACTCCAAGATAACAAGACATCATAACAGAGATCTTTCCAACTTAGAAGACTTCTTAAATTTGTCGATTTCTTATAGTGCCTCCGGATGTTTTGGATTTGCAATTTATTTGAGCAGTGGCTAGCTCTAAGGTATAGGAGGCCTGAGGCCCTTTTGAGAGGGGGCGGAGGGTACAAGGAGGTCGGCCGAGAGGCCCAACTAGGAGGATTCCCTCATCAGAGGAGCTCTTCTAAGAAGAGAATCACCCGGAGTAAAAACCAACTAGGGGCCCAATTTGGACGAAGAAGGATAAAATATTGGATGAAAAAATGAGCCTCGCAAGGGTCTCTATGAGGTTAAGGGAGGGACCTTACAAGTGTATGGCTTTCTAAAGATATACGGCATCCTAGCCAACGAGTTTTTACGATGCTACTTTATATTTGCCCACTTGGCCTTAGGTCCATTTGGACTTGAGCACATTTGGAGTTGAAGTTGGTCTTAACTCAAACCCTATTTTACAAAGTGGGTCGTGGATTTAGTCTTGCAATATAAAGTCCATAGGTCCACTTGGAGGGCCTGTATTTAAAAGTATACTAAATTTAGCCTTCCAAATGGGCCTAGGAGACTTTATACACCCACTGCCAAAGCTAAGTTTAGTCACATTATTTGAAATTCAACAAATGTAAGGAAACTGAATAAAACAATGAATTGAATAGGATTACCATTGCAATTGGTCATACTTCCATGGATTTGAGGCATGTAGAATCAAAAATAAGAAAAGTTCAATCTAAAACTCAGTTTTGCTTACGCAAGTCGGGAACTCGAGATAAACTACCCACCCTACCCTTAGCAGCTATAACACGTGCACTACGCTAAGACATGCTCCTAAATAAGTTCTGACTCTCATTGAGAGTAATTGAAGCTCAATAATCCTCGACACTCTCTAAGAATTCTAACATTCATGTGGGAGGTCTCTCATAATGGTGTAGTTGGCATTTGTACGTGCACCTTTCACTTGTATAATAGCTAGTGATCAGTAAGAAGCTGGCGAGACGGTAACGAATTGTGATTAGTTTAAACCTTCGACGTCGTTTGGCCAATATTAATCTTCCCACACTATGCTAATCCATAACAACCTTTGGATCTGAAACCACTTTGTTCACACAACAAATAAAGGCCAAGGTTCTCTCAAGGAGGAAGAACATGTGCAGCGTAGTCAGACTACTTCTTGGCTACGCCGTTGGGAGGTTTCTCACTCTAAAATTTCTCAATACATGTATTGATACATTCTTCCCTTAATCCTATTTTTGAAACATGTAAGAGGTTGGTCGATGTAACATTGTATCGATGTGATAATACAATTAAGTCACAAGAAGGTATTACTTGTGGTTGTGAGATGCATTGCCTCACTCCACATCAGTTTGTCTGTTCTAAGTGAGTCACTTCTCTAAAAAAGCTAAATGGACTATTGCAAATGTTATCAAATATTTAGGTTTGTATCAATACTTTACACTTTAATATATTCATATAATTGGTATAAGAGGTTGTGTAGATTCAATCATGAACATATGTCCTTCACAGATTATACACTCAATGTGGGAGGTGTACTTTTTAGCACACGTCGCTGTAATTCTCAAGCACTTAGCAATAACGTGGAGCTAGTAAACAAGTCTATTATTGCAAAACGCTCACATGCATGACCCAAAGATGTCTTTGCAATGATTCGGCTTATGCCAAAACATTTTACATTTTATTCTCAAAAAAAGCTTGTTGAAAAAGGTGAATGAGATTCATAAATTGATACCTACAAAAGTTGTAAAAACAACTTGTATTTTTGTTCAACACTCAATATTCAATTGCCTCTCTAAACTTGAAAACAATTTGCAAAAAACTTGTTTACTTCACGTTATTGCCAAATTCTTAAGGGTTTACAGTAACATGTTGTCGAACGTATATCTCACAAATAACGTGTGCAATATGTAAATAGCACACGAAGTTCATGATTGAATCTCTCTAAAACATCTCCAGTCGTCTATATAATCATCAAACAAATTTGCAGTGGTGTAAACAATAATAGTGGTTTTCTTTCATAGCAATCCATCTAACATTGCTTACTCTTTCCAATATTATCATATCAAAAACTAATGGTAATGTCATTGGATTATAATTGACATTTCTTGTTTTAGCTTGAAACATGGAAATTCTAGCCAATCATATTAATTCTGAGCTTTTAATACAAAAAATCATACAAAGCCTTATTTTTGTGATGATTTTTAGTTTTTATTTCTTAAAACCATTGCAAACTAAATAATGACAGATTCAAAAACCGCAAGTGTACCGACAATTTTTTAGCAATAGGATCTTTGTTTTGTTTTTGTTTTCTTGAAAAAACTTCTCTAGAGTTGCGGAAGGCATATTTCGTAACACCCTAAAAAGTTTCTAAAAACCCCATGGACCTTATTCACGGGATATACACTGTAAGATAACATGCTCAATAACCATACAAATTTCAGATTCAAGACTTCAAACCAAAAATAGCCAGGAAGAATTTTTTGTGAATGAGCAAAGTAACAAGGAAGGTGATGCAACAAAAATTATCAACTTTGTGTATGTGGTAGATTTTATATAATTAATAGAAGGAAAACTCCTAGTTGTGCCCCTTTCTGCACATAGAGTGCATGCTAAACCAAACGCTCTCAATGCTATGTCTATTTGAGGTTTTCAAATATTCATCGTAGCAGTAAGATCTAGTTTGTTTTCGTGTTGCAATCTTTGGAGCACTTCTTTGCCAAATGATGTGAAGAATTTCAGATGAAAGTTGACTATTGAGTAGGAGCAGCTTTTAGCATCGACATTGCTATTTTCATCAAAATTCAGTACCATTTTGCAAAGCGTATCCAAAGTTGGAGTTGATGGCAAAGGGAAAAATTCTAGATGAAGATTTACATATTGAAATTTGGCTTTGCAAATTTATTACATACACCTTCAGTTGTAGTATTGAGAGCACCTAGTAAAAATCTTGGGCAAAACTATTGCTTATACCCCTTCATCTAGGTTGCCCAAATCCCAATAGCCATTTTGGCTTACCTGAATGTGTAATACCATTGTACGAGCATGACCAATTTTGGTAATGTAGTGCCAAATACTTAACTAATTTTAAGTTTTTGAGTTCGATAAACCTAATTTTTTTTACAATTCTCGTTTTTGTAGTACTTATATTACTATTCTATTTTTACAAAATTTCTTGAAAAATTTCTTAACCTCATGCAAAGTCAAGATTATGGCATTTTATAAATAAGTATGTTACTTTTTTGGAAATATTTTAGTAAAATACTTTTTGATGTAAAAACGGGCACGAAATAAACCAAGTCTAAAAAAATCTATAAAAAATAAAATATAGAAGAAAAAAAAGTAAAAAATGAAGTTAGAAAAGCATGATGTAAAGTATATATAAATATATATATCACGCAAGAATTTGAGAAACTATCTAGTTAGAATATCACCACTCTAATAGTACCAATCAGAAAGAGGGTCAACCCCAATTCCGTTAAAATGGCATTATTCCGGTAAAATGGCACACCTTAACTTTTTGAATTGTAGTTCAAAAACCATGTGATATAACAGAATTTTAAGGTGATATTAGGGAAAATGAGTGACACTGTATATAAAGAAGTGATATTACAAAAAAAATTGTGATATTACAGAATATACCATTTTATATGAGCACAAGTGTAAGATCTAGTGTGACAAGATGGCACATGGCATAGTGCCATTTTAACGGAATTGGGGTTTGGTGGGCTTAGCTTAAACGGTGTGTTTACTACGAAGCATTCATGCCCAGCGGAACATACTCCACCAGAACATTCAATCCTCGACATGACATGCTTACCGAAATCAAATCCTGCTAATGCAACAATTACAGGTACTTCGATCCCCTTGCACCTGGTTCTAAATTTACATGACTTTCACACGACATAACTCACGATTCTCACATCTGTAAGTTATGCGTGATTGAAGCTATGCTTAGCGAGAGGCTTGCAGCTTGTCAAATATGAGTAATTCTCTCAGTATTATAACCGATGACATTTATGGATTCTGATTGGATTGTGGTCTTCAGATCAATCAGTCACCTACATCTTAAGGCCATCAATCAGGAATGCAGTATTTGCGGGGCTCAGTCGCATCCTCTCCGTCCGTGAGCTTGTGCGACTGAAGCTTGTGTGCAAACAGTTTACAGCACTGGTATCGGAAAGCATCATTTACACAGAACAGGCTCGATACCGAGACGATTCCATGGACTGGTACTTCCCGTCGAAATTTACAGAGCGTCTCTTTCCCCCAACACCAGATGCATCGAAGAAACGGAAACCAGAGAGGAGCTCGTCACCAGGTGCAGCAAAGCAAGCGACAGAATCCAAGGAGCTTGTGGAGTTGGTCTGGCATCCATCATCCCACGCAACAGCCCCACATTCTCCCTTCTCTCGAGCATCTTCTCGGTGGCAAAATCAGGTTACGTGAGAGTTATGACTTTGGCAATCTCCTTGCTGGTTCAGGATCATTGTTGTTGTTCGTTGTCAAAACCATGAACCAGTACGCACGTCAAGCTTGGAATGACAAGAACGACCTTCATCCCAAGATGCCTAGCCCATGGATACCGCTTCTTGTGAGCAACCCATTATTTAACAAAAGAGTATAGGGTGCTTCCTGCACCTGCCAGCGCAGAGTCTACTCGGTGGGATTACCACGGCGCTCGAGCTCACCTTGTGGAAGAAGACTGTGCTAACGCCTACAAGGTCTTGCTACTGTTTCGAGACCGGCTTTTTGTTCACAAATCCAGCACCATGTGTTGGAATTCTTCAGTATTCCACGAGCCAGTTCCATGGGATCATGTTGGTCCTATGATCTACTTGAATCGCAATTACAATGACTATAATGAATCTCCATGTGCAATTGTGGGAGGGAAGCTCGTGTGTGCTGAGCTTGAATTCGATGGAAACGCCATGCCCACATACAGAGACCAAAATGAGATGCTAAGCAAGGGTGAAGTGAGATTATTCGAAGTAGACGACAATGCCGGCCGGTGGAAACTCGCTGACCGATTTGCTCTGAAGGATTTCATCCCCAGTTTCCAAAACTGGAATGCGGAGTATGAATTTCCAGCTGGAAGCTATAAAATCGATATAGTGAAGTGCATGGGTGGTGTATACATTCTCATTCCTGCACTTTTTAATATATGCATGAGTGTTACAGAAGTGGTAAAAACCCCAATCCGTTAAAATGGCATTATTCGGGTACAATGGCACACCTCAACTTTCTAAACTATAGTTCAAAAACCATGTGATATAACAGAATTTTAAGGTGATATTAGGGAAAATGAGTGACAATGTATATAAAGAAGTGATATTACAAAAATAATTGTGATATTACAGAATATACCATTTTATATGAGCACAAATGTAAGATCTAGTGTGACAAAATGGCACATGTCATAGTGCCATTTTAACGGAATTGGGGTTTAAAGTAAATGTATAATCTACGTGATGGGACTTACAAGGAATTTGGCTTCTTGCCTCTACAATTTTATGTTTTACAACTTCAAGGTAATGGTTTGCATTGTGGAGAGGCATTCATACAAATACCCAAAGGTGAAGGTATGCGTGAGAAGAAGGTAAAAATCTTAGTTAACCCCTAAAGGTCCAAGAAAGCGGAAATCGCTTTTTGGAATTTCCGCAGGGAGAAAATTCAGCCAACTTTGACCATTATAATCTCAAAATTGGAGAAAAATTAACGGTTCAAATTTGACATTCGAGAAAAGGGTCAAGTTAACTTCAAGATCCTACGGTTGGATCTTCTAACCAATGCTAAGATTGAGTTTCTTTGCACCTGAAGTAGAAGAAGGTTCTTTTTGATAATTTAAACAATTTTGTATCAAGGACCTTTAGGGGTTAACAGGTTTAATAGAGTAATAAGTCATTACTGGTGAATGTGGAGGTGGTATCGATGTAGGGGACATGGATCCACGATAAACATTGTGGTAGATAAATGTGTTGTACGTTACAAGGAATGTGTTGTACCGATGTATGAACAACTCAAATCCGAGAATCAAATTCTTTTTTTGAATTTCAACCCGGCCTATAGGCCTAGCTTATGGAGAAAACCATAGTAGGGTTGTATATACCTAAAATACTTATCAATACATATACTCAGTGATGAATTTGTGAGATGTATATTGAATCAAGAGCACCTGTTCACTATGAATGAGTTGTTCCATGGTGCGTTTTGTTCCATCAAAGGTCTTCTTTTGTCTGATATTGGTGTCATCAATTCAGGTCCCGCTGCCCTAATTGGATATAAAGCATTTATGACTTCAAGTTGCCCACAATGTCTCGCAAATTTGAATAGGTATTCCAGCTTTCCAAAAGCAAGAAAACTCAAAAGTCCATTGGAAGAGCGTCAGAGCGTACTAGTGTTTGATTAGATTCATTTATCGAGATTGCCAATACCACTTTAAAATGACAAATTCTTGTGAATTCAGCCAACAATGCACACTCTTTATGTTTGTTTCAGGTCATTATCATGTTGAAAAATCAAATTGGCAGGATCCAAATGCTATGCATTGAACGTATGAATTAAGTCTCACTCTAAAATTTCTCAATACATGTACTAAACCATTCTTCCCTCAATCCCATATATAATACCAAGGCCACTCAAAGTCATGCAACCCCACATCATCACCCTCCAAACTCGACAAGTTGTTATACTATTCTAACACTTCTTCTCAATTCAGAAACAAACATCAATTGCACCCATTAGAGCAAATTCGATTAATTTTTTGTTTCATCCAAGAATACTACACGATCTTAATGATCATCAGTCAAACCTAAGGCCTTGCCAACATGCTCATTTATTGATTACTTCCAACTTTTTTAGTTGACTTGCACCTCTTCATAAACTCTTCATAATCCTTGGCTCGTCACTTAGTCGGCAAGTTGTCACTTTCCCCACGCCCTACCGTGATGGCCGACTTTCACCAACTCCAGGCATATGCCTGCTCTTCATAATGCACACCGTGTGACAAGCGATGTGCTAGCGTGTACCTTACAGAATCCACATGGAAGGATCTTGAGCGGCACTCTTAGGTTATAAATTGAGCGGTGATACGCTCGACCGATACTTGCACTACTCGTCAGGAGTATTGATCAGGCGTCTAGCAATGGAGATCGAAGGAGAACATCGAATTCCAGATCAACAGATGGAGGGCAGAGTTGCACAGAGTGTAGCAGCAGCAGCAGCAGCAATGACCGATCAGTCGATGTCGTGTGAGAGGGCCATTGAAGAGAATTGCTCTGTAGCTGTCGAGATCCCAAGATCATGGGAAGAGCGGCTTGCAGATGCATGTGCGGTATTTTGTCTCTTAATCATTGTGACCATCATCCTCTCAGGAGCGTGGCTCATCTTGACACTGATTGACTGTTTATTGCCGCCCGCTGTAAGCCTGGAGGATGTGAACATCCGCGATATGGTTGTGTACCAGAACGCCACCGACACGGCATATCAGGTATTATCATCGATTGAGCTATCAATGAATCAGATAGCTTTTTTGAAGAACATCGAATTCTCCAATTGGTTTGTAGCTAAGTTGAGATATTAGCAATGATGCATGCATGGCAGGTGAGGAGTGAGTTCAACGTGAATCTCAAGGCATGGAATCCGAACGAGTTACCAAAATGCTACACCACATTCACCACTTTCCGTCGTATGGTTGTGACGGTGGAGTTCAAGGGGCAGCAGATTGTGCGACAGGAGGTGCCTCTGGGAATCAGAGTGAAGCCAAGAAAGAGTCGCACCATGATGTTGGACTTGAGAGGAGACGGGTACCCATTAAAGAAGGAGTTGGCGTTGTTGTTGGATCTAGAGCTCCGAAAGGCAAGCGGTACGGAGCTTACATTCCGGGTCATGAACTCCTTCCGCAAAGCTAGGTGGATAAGAAAAACATGTGAGACGATCATCAAGACGCCGCCCAATGGTACCTTCTCCCAAACCAATTCCAGCGGTGGTTTGGCGTGGTCTATGTGTGATTGTGAGTTGATTGCTATGAAGGGCTCAAAATCTTAATGAGTCAACATTTCTTCATCCAATGTATATGAATGAGAGAATCTGTTAAGTCAAGACTAAAACTAGGTGTTGAGAAGTTTGGAGGTACATCCAAGACGGTATCATGTTATGGCATGTCTTTTGAAGCAAGTAACTTCTGTTTTAGAATTTTGAATCTTGGGGCATGTTTTGCTATCGCAAGACAATGATTTGAATCACAGATAAATTCCTTCATGATTGTTTTCTTACATAAAAGTGATTTGGAATAGAGTTAAACAACTTTCTACTTGGAATTCATTATATAGGAATAGTTTTAGTGTAAGTTTTCTAATATAATTCTTTGATTGAAAAAACGGAAAAATTGCATGCTCTTCGAGGAAGCTACATTAAGTTTTTGTGGACTGTTAGCAATTTGGAAGTAACTAATTGGGGGTTCCCCTAGCTAATGGTTTCATGAACAAGTTATGAATTAAATTAAAAAAAAGGGATTTTATTAGGGGATCTCTTAAGAATGTACAAGTACTGACTTTCCTCAAGGTTAAATTTTAACATACGAATCCTTTCACTCAAAAATCCAAACTTAGTTTGAGTTTACACTTCTTGGACTCGGTCAAACAAAGCATATCAGTTGTATCTCCTTTATCCATCATCCCATTTCAACTTTCTATATTGAATTGAATTCTGATTTAAGTCTGGTCTTGTGATAAAGAGCTTAGTTTAATCCAAGATACTTAAAGACATGGCATGTGCTTTAGTGCATGAGGTTCAATTGTAAATTCTATATATCAAGATATTCTTTCAAACTAATTTCTACCACTTAATCTTATTTTACTATTTAGTCATGGATTTTATAGATACTAGAGTGTTTGTATGCTTTGTGGGTTTTACTTTGGTTTAGATTCAAGGAATATAACGTAGTATGTATACTATTTTGTGATTTGGCATAGTTTTTGAGAGGAATTAATATCTTGACTATGAAGCATATAAAAGGGTGACGCTTATTCTAAATCCACTTGATATATATTATGTGTAAATTCAATGTAAAAATCTACTTGCAAGCCATATAGTTTATATTGATCAAACCTAGCAAAAGTTCAAGTTGTACTCAATCAAAGTAGGATAAAGTTTGATTAGAGCAAGACCAATTCTATTTGAGTAGACGCTAATATACTTGTTTTCATATATAATTACAATATACTCAAACTATAAAATTTTGAAATCTTCAATACTAAATTGAGTACATTTATGTATGCATTGTTTGAGTACCAACTTAATTGGAATGTATCATATTATAATTGAGTAGGGTTCCAAGACTTGATGTGTTTATGGTTAGGATGATTAGAAATATAAAACCATTGGAATATGAAAGGACGCAACCATTGATTATATAGGAATTAAGTTATCAAAAGTCGCATCTTATAGGTTTCCAAGAGGCAAGCTTGGCTCTTACTAAAATCTTTGTCCACCCTACATTTTCCTTTAGGCTTCTAGCCTAGTTTAGGTGAATACAAAATTCAATCGTACAACACATCGAGAATAAGTAATACATGAGGTAGAACTCAGGCAATCCTTTTTCTTGTTGATGAATTGGTGGTATTTGATTGGAAGAAAAGATTGCAAGGTGGTGTGGTTTGTAAGTTTTTGATAAACATTTCATTCAAAACATATTATTTTTATAATGTTCTCATTGTCGGTGCTTATATGTTCTAAGAAGTAAATGAAGACATTGAAGACATGTTCTAGAGGTCTAGACTATATATCAAATAATGAGAAAGATATTAAATATTCACTATTTTGAATGATCTAAACACGTAATAAACAAAATTTGGTGGTTTGAACAATTGTTGGTATTTCACTAACCAAAATTCACTAGCATGTTCACATTCAATAAATCATGTAGTACCTCTGATCCATATTCCTAAGGCTCACGTAAAAGCTACTAAATTTG
The DNA here is from genome assembly GCA_037043015.1 of Bryum argenteum. Classification (NCBI taxonomy): domain Eukaryota; kingdom Viridiplantae; phylum Streptophyta; class Bryopsida; order Bryales; family Bryaceae; genus Bryum; species Bryum argenteum. Next base: position 7,925,410 of record CM073328.1, on the reverse strand, counting down.
TGTTCAAAAACTTGAGGTACTCTCATGAGATTACAAATTCATCTATATATGAAGTATGTTATTCTCTAAATCACAAACTTGAGTAAAATCATTCCAATCTCATACCAAAAACTTACTTGCATCTTTGTTCAATTTAAAGAGTGTGTTTTACCATTTGTAAAAATTCTCATTCTTATATCAATAAAGAAACCAAAGAGATTACATTTATGATTTAACTAAAGTTGGTACCTTACTAGACTGTATCTACATGTTTTTGTACTTGTGTGCCAAAAGTACATTGCAAACATTAAATTCAAAACAATCACTTTTACTTTTTGTTTAACACACATTTAATATATTTGTATACTTTGCATGACATTTGCAATACTTTATGTAGAAATGGCAAGAGAATGGAGTTTACAAGAAACAAGAGTTTTAGTAGAGGAACATATTGCGCTCAAAGAAGAGGAGAAACTTGAGAGTCGTACAGCAAGTGAGCATTGGAATATTATAGCAAAAAGATTGCGAGAGAAAGGATATTATCGAAGTTACAAGAGTTGCAACAAGAGGTGGTATAGATTAGAACAATATGAGGTCCAAATTTTCTCATTTAACATGGAAGAAGGGAAGAACAAGAACTTTTGGGATTTGACAAAATCCGAAAGGTTAGAATTCCGTGATAGGTGGCCTCAACTACCATCAGGTGATGGAATTGACAAAGAAATGTTTGATTTGTTGAAAAAGTTCTCTCACCAATACGAAAAAAAAGATAAGTTGGAACCTACCAATGTACCTACTTCAAGTGCAGATAATAAGGAAGTAACTGAGGAAAATCCCAATCAAGACATTAATAGGTAAGTTCACTTATGGTCTTTTTGTTTAATTTTTTTTTGACATGAAACACATTTCAATCCAGCCTTGAGGTAATCCTAAATAGTCCTTTTGTTAAGATGTTCTTATAGTCATATGTATGAATATTATCAAGTTGTACCATTACAGATTTGATATTTTATTTTATATAATTATGACTTTGATGCCATATTTTTTACTAAGATATAAAAAAGTCTAGGAACTAATATGTCAATGACTCAATCTCATTGCCTTTTTCTTGTATAAAATGACCTAATTGTGTTAAATTATGTATGCAATAGACAAAATTTTCCCTTACCACAGCCATTGAGTGCTTCTCCACTTTTGACTCCAAGAATATCAACCCACACCACCAATGCAAATGGAGACCAATACAAGCTTGAGGAAGATTTGGATGTGCAATCTCAAAAAAAGCTCAAAAACAACTGGTCCGTTCCTAGCGAGCAACCAACATTATCTTCTCAAGGACCTCTGGATGGATTTAAGCTCCAAGCTCGAGAGCTTAGAAAAAGACGTGCAATAGAATTCAGGAAAAATAATAGAACAGTTCCTTACAATAGTACTCATACAACATTCATGAAAGGTATGCAACCATTTTCCTCACAAAACTTACCTTCAACAAATGATACAACAACATTTGGATCAATCACAATGATTCCTCCACCTGAAAATATCATGCAACAACAACAACACCCTAGTGATGACTCGCTAAAAACTCATCCAAAAGATAGTGTAACTCAAACGAAACCTCCAATTCATTTCAAGAGGTTATTCAATCCATCTCCAAAAGTAGACGTCAATGAGTATAAAAGCAATAACAATAATGTTGTGCCAAATCTTCAACAACCTATTGGAAGCCATTTGAATTTTCAATCCCAAAGCTCAAGACCAACATGCCATGGAAAGCCTTTGTTGCATTCTATCAATTCTCACCTACCTTTGCTTCAACCAAAAGACAACCACTTCAAAAATGGTGCTAACTTGGATGATCATCATCAAAGTGTAATGGATAGTAGCAACTTTCCACATGAGCCATTTCACATGGACAGCCTAGAGGAGCAATTACAAGTAATTTTACGTATGCCTTGCAATCCTTTGCATACGAGTCAAACTTGTGAACAACAACTTCACAAGAACATTGACAATCTTATGAAATATCAACCATCAAAAAGCCAAGGCTCAAGTGCTACAAATTTATTAGGTGTAACCATAGGAGGACTTGGGGTGCAACTTGGAGCTATTGTGACATTATTGCAAGCTAAACATGCAGCAGAGCAAGGATTTCAAACGAAAATCCTACAACTTGCAGAGAGCATGGTTGTATCTTTGCGCAATATGTCTCAAGAGAAATAGTTAAGCTTGAGGGTCAAATACTTTTTGAATAATATAGACACTCTAAAACTAAGTGAGTATAGAACTTAGAACAAATTACCCAAAATAAAAAAATAACAAGAAAGAAGGTTTCTACTTCTATCTTAGAATTATTTTAAGTGATCCAATCTGAAAAAACTTGGGGATTCTTCCATAGTAGAGTCCAAACTATTTCTTGTATCTATATGATTTACAATAGTCTAATGTAAGGTTCTTATCAAGAATTGTAGCCAAGTTTTACTCTAACATGTATTTAATGTGCTCACTCGAATATTAGGGAACATATTTTTTACTTACATACAATCTTGATTTCCTGTTGTTATATATTTGTCTACTTACATTAGATAATTGAGAATATATCATACAAAAGCCTTTTCATTCAAGACTTCAAACTTAACATACATGTGAATACAAATGTGAAGTTTTACTAATATATAGTCCACAAGTTGGGACCATAAATTAGAAAACATAACATTTTTCAACTGTTTCTTGAGTATAAACTATCTATAGTGACATGGAAGTGCATATCCAAGTACAAAATGTTTATGTCACCAAATAAACGATTATGGTTTTGAAATTTCCTTAATGCATGATGTTGCGGCTTGACAAGTGTTGCCCTACTTGTTACTCAATACCATGTAATCAGGGCAAACATTATAAGGTGTCACCTCACGACAACAATTTAGCAATACTTATAACTTCACCCTCAAAAACTCATAACGAGTACAACAAAGAGAAAACCACTTGGTCTATCTTTTCACTTATTTATATCTATGCAAAGAATTTGCTTAAACTACATATTTCACTATAGATTGCCCAAGCTAAAACTTGAGCTACTCTACCTTACACATCAAGAAACCAAGCCTGCATGAATGGCCCTACATATTTCACTATAGATTACCTAAGCTGAAACTTGAGCTACTCTAACTTGCACATTAAGAAACAAAGCCTGCATGAATGGCCTTCGCTTTCATGAACCACCCGCCGAAAGCAACGTGTGTGAAAACCCTGTCATATCCATCTGTTTTGTAAGTCCCCTTGATACTCATTGTAAACGGGAGATAGTTACAATCCCTAATGAGACGGAGGAATGATATGATCAAATCCGTGAATTTGGTGTTGTATGGGCCCCAATGTAGCTCAACTCCATTAAGAAAGTTGTACGCCATTCTCCTACTTGGAACAAATATGCATTTGAGCTCCCCTTGTGTTGTGTGAATTGTGTACTTCTTCGAACCTTTAGGTATTTCAAAGTACCCCTTCCTCCCTTTCGCATCCTCCGCTTCATTGTGCTTGTCGATGAAACTGCCACTCTCCTCCACAAGAAGAGACTCAACTTTCTCGGGGGTCATTCTATGTCTCTCAATTGAATCAAACCCAGGATTATCGAATCCTGCGCTCTTTTCTCCTTCTAAGTACGTGTTTGGCATAATCCATACCACCTCACCTGGCACGACTTTCTTGAAATTACATGTAAAATTGTCTGTGTAAAGCAAACTGGGTGAAACCGAAGAAAAGTATTTTGAAAGCGATGATCTAACTCCCCTGTTCTTAAATCCAGCTAACTGGGATTTGATGAAGTCCTTCAACATCAGTTTCCGCGGCACCCACACATGTTTCTCAATAATATTCGAGAAAATGTCAATGACGATTATGATGATCGAAAAAGCTACTGACCAATTCTTCAACTGGTTTGCTTGGAATACAAGAGGGACTATACCAAACAGTCTTGTGAAGTTCCTGTTGATCTCTTCACTTGGGTACAACAACACTCTCACCTCCAGAAGCTCCTCGGTGTTCTCTGGTTTCAAGTAAGCTTCTAAAGCCTCACCGTATTCCACCTTGTTGACTATGTACACACCCCATCCGAGCATATCCCTCTCCGTGCAGAAGAGATCTGGCTTCTTCACGTCCATTGTGTGCAGATTCTTGTAGTCACTGCTTTTTAAAGCATATGTGGTGAAGTTCCTCTTGACGCGACAACAACCGTTTTGTTCTACATCACCGCTCTTGAGTTTGGTGTCGTAAGGCCATTTTCCGCCGGTGCGAATGTAAAACACCCTCCTCTTCTGGAATGGGTATGGTCCTCCAAAAAAACAAAGCTGAAACAACGTGTATGTGAGAGCAAAGGGTACGCGAAAATACTTGGCCACTCTGATAAATTGCCATATCGAATACGCTGTTTGGAACCACAGCCAGTTATCTGTAAAAGCCATCTCCTCACTGGATGAATCAAACTCTACTGCGAAAGCAAATTGGTCTTGTACTCAAAACACACTTGAATCACAAAGAACTGAATCGGGCGAGCTAGCCGCTGATTTCCTACTCCGAATATGTCTCAAAATGGATCGATCTGATGTTTCACGACTAGCATAGTTCTTTACGAGAATCACTCTCTCGCTGCACAAATCGATCAGATCCCATCACAGTTTATGAACTGATGAGACCTAACGCGGTTTCGCCAGTGAGAGCTACATGGCTTGCTTGAGCAGACAATACAGACATTGCAGACCACACGCTGTCCGAAAAGTTTGGAACTGTTCTGCCGAGCCAACAGTAGAAGAAGCCAATTTTTTAGAAATAGCGGGCAGGAGCTACAGTCGCAAGACGATATCGGAAGGACTCATTGGCGCAAACAGGAGGGCGCCTTCCTGCGATTAGTTTGGCACCAAGTAAGACATGCGAGATCTTCTCCTTCAAATTCATTGTTCATTCTCTGCCTTATTAAAAGAGAATTAAAACTTGGGCACAATTCTCCAGTTCAATTTTTCATTGCCGCTGGCCCCGACTTGCAAATTGGTTCCTGCAACTCGCGCGAGGTAGAGCTGCGACAGCATCGTCACAGATGCGAGTGCGATGGTGAGTGAATACGAGAGAAAGGCGGAGTATGGCCTCCTCAACAAAGTGAAGCCCAGGTGGTCATCCTTCCTACCTTCTATTGTCAAAGATATCTTATGGGCTATTTCAAGGGCCCATTTCTAAACCTTAGGTAGCAATTAATGGAAGTGTTTAGATTGCCCAAATGGGTCCAAGAGCTTTATATTGAGAATCAGCCTATGTCTTAAAAGCTTATGTGGCGGATGACATGGCAATATTCCGAAGGAAAGTAATGGGCCCTAGCCAAAAAAATGGGTCTTAATAGGATGGCGACCTACTCCTTTTGGGCCCATATGAGCAATCTAAACACTCTTATTGGTGAATGATAAGGTTTGGAAATGGGCCCTAATATAGTGACTGCCAAGACTGAGCACAAAAAACGTAGTTTACCTTTAGTCATTCATTTCTTATAATCTGATGGATTAACCCCTAAGAGCCCAATCAACCATTTTATGGTCGATCCCGATTTTTGAGGAGCTGTACCTGGATTAAAAAAGTTTTTTTTTAGAATTTTTTTTAACATTCCAGAAGTTTGGTAAGTTGGGAACCACATCCAATTTACAGAACTCTGTTTGGATTCATAGATTGTTCATAATAAGCCTTCAAACACAAATAGGGCAAAGTTTTGTTAGTGTAAGAAAACTTACTATTTTGGGAAACTAATAAGGTTCCTCATAGGTTACTTGTGGCCTCTCTTCATTTTATCATATAATATGTGATTTTAGCCAATCATAGCAATTTCCAATTTCTAATAATAGAAATTACATTTTATATTGATTTTCAAAGTTTTACACTCTTTATTTAATTATTAAAGAAATCTTACTTATTTTAGGAAATTTGACCGTATAGATCTAATTTAGGGTTTAAGGTCTTTATACTATCTTTGGAGCGCTACTTCATAAGGGTTACCGAATTCATATTTTATAACACATCTAAGTTTTTCTTCAAACCCCTCGGGCGTTTAGGGGTTAATGTGAAATAAGTTGACGGCTCAAGCATACATGCATGTAATTGATGTGGCTACCAAATTACAAGTCGAGCAATGCAATATATTTTGAGAAAGATCCATATTGAAGTAAATTAGCTCCAAAACTGACTTGTGCTCACACTTGGATTAAGTAAATGTAACAAATTTGACATGTACAAGTGGTCTTTTCTAGGTTTGATTTTTTGGATGGACATGCTCTGACTTGACCTTCACATCATGTATGCAAATTGAGCAAAATGGTTTTATTGAGATCTCTGTGAGCTGCTAGTAGAAAGCAAGTAGAAGAAGCTACTCTTGAGAAGTTGAGGAGGGGTGAGAGTAACTACTAGAAATGTTGCTAGAGAGTTACACGTATTCCAAATTTGGGTTGCAAAATTTTGTAAAGAACATTTGAGTGAAAATCCTTACGAGTGTCTTGTATGTAGATAGAGTAAAACATTCAATTTCAATCATGCAATTTTGTAAAAGACTGATTAAAAATGATTTAGGTCAAATTTGAAGTCAAGCTCAAACCTTATGGGTTGCAAGATTTTTGTATATTTCTATTTAATAAGAGTTTGAATTTCAATTATTTTCATTTTCATGAATGAAAATACCATGATAAAACCTATTGCACTAATGAAATCATCAACTTGAAAGATATTCACCTTCTTTTCAACAAAACCTTGTACTAAGAAGGAAATAATTTTTTTATTGGTTTCAATAGTAGCCTTGTATAGGTGAAAATAGCCTTAGAAATTCATGAAGAAGAATAATCCAAAGTTCATCAACATTGCTAATGTGACTAAAGTACAAGAATATAGTTCTTTCTAAACTTTTATATGTTGATTGTAATTTGTAAGTAGACACAACTACACTATTACAAAGTATAAATAAAAAGACAATAAACTGACAATGGTAACTACAAGGTGTAATGTTATTAGGGACAAACTTCCTAGGCACTCCATGTCATCCCACACAAGTTATTTCAAACAGCTTTTTACATACTCTTTCTTCTAGTAGTATACTACAAAACTTATGTATGCAGAGTTTGTTTTTGTTTTTTTTTTTTTTTTTTTTTTTTAACAATTAATGTATTAATTAATTGTAAGTTAATACACTAGGAATCAGAGCACAAGAGGACCCGTCGAATTTTTTGGAAATTTTCTACTACCAAGGTAAGCTTATGAAGCTTCTCCTGCCTAGCTCCTAGGCTACGTAGACACTCGAGCAAGGAACCCCTGCAAGAATTTGAACTACACACTAGTCTCCAACGTGTAACCATGTCCTCGAATTTTTTTCCTCTTCCACTGTCTGTAACAGCACACACAACTCTGTAAGAATGGAACCAGCAAACAGTAGCCAGTAATTAACTACAACAATCACTACAAAGCAGCAGCTAGCGCTTCCATATCAAACATGAACCGATACTGCAACATGAACCGATACATGAAGATGGGGAGCTACGAGCTTCGAATTGCAGCCAACTGCCACCAATTCGCCCACATCTAAACAAGAGCAGTTAACGACACTCTGCCCATCTTCCAACTGAGTCTACCCTCAACTCTCTCCACTAGGAACTGCTCATGCAGCCACAACGAGTCAAAACGATCTAAGTACTTCTCACTATGCTTTGGAAACTGCAGGATCAGTTGCGCGGTCCTGTACCAGGCGGTCCTAAATGCGTCTGTGAGAGCCTTCCAGATCCTGAGTTTCCGCAGTTCAACAGTCCATGTGTAACAGGGCAAGAACTAGATTTTTGTGTTTGCTAGAAAAGTAGATAGATAGTTGAAACCATTTTAGGAGTTTTTAGAAAATTTTAGAATTTGAGGTAGATGGCCTATGTGGGACCCACCATAGAAGCTTCGAGAAGGTGGGGCCCACCTCTAGAGTATTCTAGAAGGGCGGTTATCTAGGTGGGGCCCACCTCTAGGACCTTCCGGAAAGTTCCATGGTGGGGCCCGCCATTGGAACATTCTAGAAAGTTCCAAGGGCGGTTAGGCAGAGTATAAATAGAACTGGCCGGGGCCATTTGGAGGCATTCGGTCAGGTACGCCTTAGTCCCTCTCTCTCAGTAAAGTTTGGTTTGTACTTTGCTTCTTTAGTTCTGCTTTGTTCTGTTCTGTTCAAGTCTATTTGGTCTTGTTTAGTCCGGTTTTCTCAGATCTTGTTAGGTTAGCAGTGTTTGAGTTGTGACCAAAGAGAGAATTCAGTCCCGTTTCATTGGTATCAGAGCGAGTGTCAGTCTATCCTTACGTTAGGTGCTATTAGCAAGAGTCTACTTGAGAGTCAGTCATTGTGGTTTCATCAAGTCTTGTCCTTGGATCTACTTGGAGTTACTTTCAAGGATTTGGCTAGAACGGGAGAAGGCGTCACGGTAGCAGAGGTCGTCGAAAGAATTGCATCATGGGAGAAATGGCGGAACCTACTCATATGGAGACTCGATTCAAAGACATACTAGACCGTATTGCCGCATTACAAGGACAAGCGGACACTTCTAGAGCTAGAGAATTGACAACCTGCGAGGTGAAGTTGAGCAAGCCTGAAACATATTCAGAACTTCAAGACAAGATGATGTATCTCAATGGCTTTTCAAGGATGCGACAATATCTCCAACTGTCCAGGGCGAACTCAACCGACGGAATTATATATGCAGCCAGCTATTTGAGGGGTGCAGCAGCCATTTGGTGGCGACTTCGAGCTCAAAACTATGGAGCTCAAGGCGGATTTCAAAATTGGGAGGAATTTGAGACCGAGCTCACAAACCAGCTTCGGCCCATCAATGCGGAGAAGTTAGCGCGATCAATTGGCCACCTTGACACAAACTAAGGTCGGTGCAAGTATGTCACCCGGTTCAAATCCATATGTCTCCAAATACCCAATGTTTCGGAGGGAGAAATGATGGATCGATTTGTTCGAGGATTGAAGCCGATCGTTCAACAAGAAGTGGAATTAAGAGACCCTCAAACATTTGAGGAGGCGGTTAGGATTGCAGAAAGAGTTGCTGCCATAAACTCGTAGAAATCGTGGAGTACGACTGCAGATGGAACCCTACGCCACCACCTACTATTGTAGCCCAACAACCGACGCCAATGGAGATTGACGCCCTACAAGGACCATTGACGCCTTGGAGAGACGACAATTATTGGCACGGAAGGGATTGTGCTTCTCTTGTCGGGAGTCGTGCCATCGATTGGAGAGTGTCCAAAACGTCGATTCGGTGCCAACAAACCAAGGCGGATCCACAACCTCGAGGCTGACCAAGATGATGAAGGAATGGAGCAGGAAACGGGGCTCCCGATGGGGGCACCGAGGACCAATATCGGGATAGTCATTGTCTCTCGTCGTCAAACAAAGATGGCCTCGGGCAACACTCAAAAGGTCACCGATATGTCTCACAGTCGACTTAGAAGACAACCGTGTCGAGTACTAGTGGATTGCGGTTCTACGGAGAATTGCATCTCGACCGCAATTGCCAACCGACTTGGGATCAAGACTAAGGTGATCACCGGAGGGACTATATACCTCGCAGACGATCGGAAAATGATTTAAGTGAGACATGTGAAGAAGAGACCTTGAGATTGTGTGATGCCTATGCACTACGAGGAAAATTTAAGGTAACGGCTTCGGATATGATGTTATCCCCGGGAATGCCGTGGTTGAAGGCGGAAATAAGCGATTGACCGGGCCAAAGAACCATCTCTTTTAACGAAGGTGGGCGCAAGATAATTCTTCATGCTTCAACATCAAGTGGATTGAAGAAACGATGCATAACTAAAGGCATATTGGTGGGGATGGCCTTCATGAAGAAACAGATGTCGGACGAAAAGCGGCGCGGTGTATGTGGTGGTTCGAATATTGCTTCAATGGTAGAGAAGAGAGCCGAGGAGGAGCGAAACGAGTTGAGCAACTTATCGAGTTCCGAGATGTCTTTCCCGCCGACTTACCTAGTGGTTTACCACCGATCGAGGTGCTCCCTTCCACATAGACTTAATGCCGGAAGCTAAACCAAAGAATCGGCCAATTTATCGCCTAGCACCAAACGAGCTTGAGGAGTCGAGGAAGACGTTGGACGAGCTTTTGGAGAAGGGCCTCATTCGAGAAAGCACATCGCCATGGGGAGCACTGTCCTTTTTGCACCCAAAAGGATGGTGGATTGCGACTATGCATCGATTATCGGGGCCTTAATAAGCGGACCATCAAAAATGCTTATCCACTCCCACGTGTGGATGACCTTCTTGATCAATTTCGAGGCGCAACCATTTTTAGCAAGCTAGATCTTGAAGTGGATCTTGGCGATACCAATTGCAAAAGAGGATATTGAAAAGACAAAGATTTTAAATGCGCTATGGACATTTTGAGTGGCTCGCTCGCCTTTTGGTCTCACCAATGCCCTGACTTCCTTCATGGGTCACATGAACAGGTTGTTCCGGGACCTTTTGGACAAGTGTGTAGTTGTTTTCATTGACGACATTTTGATCTATAGTAAAACCCCGGAAGAGCATGACCAACATCTACGGGAGGTGCTACGTCGGTTACGGGATAGTCACTTCTATTGCAAGCAATCAAAGTGTGAACTTTGGAAGTCCGAGGTCACCTTTTTGGGGCATGTAGTATCATTCGAGGGTGTGTACATGGAACAAGCTAAGGTGAATGCAGTGAAGGACTGGCCAACTCCCAAGGATGTTTCTGAAGTTCGTTCTTTCTTAGGCCTCGCCGGATACTATCGTCGTTTTGTTCGGCAGTTTGCGCACATTGTCTGCTCCCTCTGACAAATCTATTGGAGAAGGGCGCTCCATTTGAGTGGAAACTACAACAACAAGGCGCTTTCAATAATTTGAAGGAGGCACTCACTACTGCTCCAATTCTGCAACCATATGATCCTGACCTTCCGTGTACGGTTGACATTGACGCCTCCGACTTTGCTATAGGCGCGGTCCTCCAACAAGACTTCGGTAGGGGCCTTCAACCGGTGGCATATGAGTCACGCAAACTTACGAGGGCAGAGCGCAACTATTCTCGCACGCGCGATCGGGAACAACTAGCAATTGTACATGCTACCAAAGTATGGCGGCACTATCTATTGGGGAAACCTGTGACAATTCGGACTGATCATCGGCCCTTACTACATGATCTGCATTTAGAAAATATGAAATCGAGACACCACCGCTGGGAAGAACAGTTGCAGCTGTTTGATATTCAACTTCAGTACAAGCAAGGGCGACAACATATTGTGCCAGACGCTTTATCTCGGAGACCAGATCTAAAATCTGAATCAGGGGACACGAGGGAGATTGCTACCATTAGTAGTATTGTTCCGGATCTAACCAGAGGGAGAGAATGGAAGGAAGCCACCTACCAGGATGCTTACTTCACAATGGTGACTGATCGAGTAGAGGTAGGTGATGTGCAATATCAAGATTACAACCTCGTTGACGGCCTCCTCTATTTTAAGAAGCGGGTTTATGTACCTAACGATGCTAAACTTCGAACCCGCATACTTCAAGAAGGGCATGACATTCCTATCTCTGGACATCTCGGACGTGAGAAGACCTTAGAACGGATTTCTAGAACATGGTTTTGGGTGGGCTTGGATCGTGATGTTCGAGCTTTTGTGCGTTCCTGTGAGCTATGCCAACGGAACAAGGCACGCAATCTGCACTCTCTTGACTCTGCTGCAGCCGATTCCACTACCTACGGTACGATGGGAACAAGTAACCATGGATCTCATTACTTGTTTGCCACAGACGCATCGTAATCACACTGCGGTTGCTGTCTTTGTGGACCGTCTTTCGAAGCAAATTCATTTGGTCATGCGATGCGCGCTCCGATATTGATGCCCCAACACTTGCACGAGTCTTCTTCGACAATCGTCTTCCGTCATCATGGATTGCCTCGTGTCATTATTTCAGATCGGGATCCGCGCTTCACAGGGAGTTTCGCAAGCACTATTCAAGCTTCTCGCACACGACTTGCTATGTCCACGCCTTTCATCCTCGGGATCGATGGATGACAGACAGAGCGTCTTAACCGGACCTTGGAGGATATCTTTGCGGGCGTTTGTGGCAATTCACCACAACGACCGGGATGAGTATCGACCCCTTTGGAGTTCGCCTATAATGATAGTTCCCAAGCAAAAGACGGGTCATTCACCATTCTTTCTTAACGCTGGTCGCACACCGATTACGCCGCAACGCGCTCCACCGCCCCATCAACACCAACAACCCTACAACGGAGGAGTTTATACAACGACTAACATCGGGCGTTGCAAGAGGCTCGACAATGCTCCTTATCGCACGAATCGACAAAAACAATACGCAGATAACCACCGCAACATAAGACCTTTCGAGAAGGTGACTTGGTTCTCGCTCTCAAACGCCAACCTTCCGTTAGCTACATCGACTCAAGTCCGTAAACTTGCACCCCGGTGGATTGGACCTTTCCGAATCTCTACGGTCATATCTGATGTTGCATACCGCCTCGAGCTTCCGCCACATATCCACATCCATCCAATTTTTCATGTCTCGCAGCCTCAGAATTTCATCAATCGGAGCGCTTTCCAGCCGACATCGCCTCCGCCGCCACCGTAGTAGTGATTGAAGACCAGGAGGAATATGAAGTGGACTGCATTTTGGAACACCGCTATCTTCGTCGTGGCAATGGACGTCCGCAACTACAATACAAAGTCCGATGGAAAGGTTATCCCATCCACGATGCAACATGGGAGCCCGTTCACAACCTTACCCATTGTCAAGAAACCATTTGGAGATATCATCGGGAGCGAACGAGGACGTTCCGCATTAGCGGAGGATTAATTGTAACAGGCGAGAACTAGATTTTTGTGTTTCTTTAGAAAAGTAGATAGATAGTTGAAACCATTTTAGGAGTTTTTAGAAAATTTTAGAATTTGAGGTAGATGGCCTATGTGGGACCCACCATAGAAGCTTCGAGAAGGTGGGGCCCACCTCTAGAGTCTTCTAGAAGGGCGGTTATCTAGGTGGGGCCCACCTCTAGGACCTTCCGGAAAGTTCCATGGTGGGGCCCGCCATTGGAACATTCTAGAAAGTTCCAAGGGCGGTTAGGCAGAGTATAAATAGAACTGGCCGGGGCCATTTGGAGGCATTCGGTCAGGTACGCCTTAGTCCCTCTCTCTCAGTAAAGTTTGGTTTGTACTTTGCTTCTTTAGTTCTGCATTGTTCTGTTCTGTTCAAGTCTATTTGGTCTTGTTTAGTCCGGTTTTCTCAGATCTTGTTAGGTTAGCAGTGTTTGAGTTGTGACCAAAGAGAGAATTCAGTCCCGTTTCACCATGGCTCGCCAAAGAATGTGCCTACATTTCTGTCTAACCAGATGATCCATGCTACTAATACTCTCAACACTATCGAAGCCGTCTTCGCCTGCTATAATCTCCTTGGTAGCGGAGCCTCAAGGAGGCATTGCTGCCATGAGAGACGCTTCCTGGGACTCATCTGGCTACGCCAGACGTTGACGGCGATAGCCTTGTGGTACAAGGTCCAAAGGAACCCAACCTCTTTCTATGGCCAAAATTTAACCCCACACTTCTTCCTAGTCTGGACAAAATGATGTCGACACCATGCAGCGCTACTTCTCATGCGCATGTTTCGTCAAGCTGCTAGATGGCTGTACCAGTTGCCTCCCCACCTTAGCAGTGTAATCGAACATAACTCCTAAATTTTCCCACCTCTATCTCCCTAGATCGAAGTGAAGCTCAGCAATCAGACCAGCATACCACAGCCTGCTAACGCTTCCCTTCTTCTTCGGAGGGATCACCACCACTCAGACCCTTGCCAAAAAACCGATAATTTGGGCATCACCTACGACGTCCCAAGCACAATCAAAGACGGCGCTGGACTGGCCGGTTACATAGCTCTTCATTCCCCATGGTAGTCGCATCGACACAGCGCCCGAGCCTAGCTCGAGGCAATATTCATCAGAAGTACGAAAAATCCTAAATGGAGTCTCCTCCAAGACTTCAAAAATCTCGACGAATTCCTCCTTCTCCAACTTCCTGCTGTTAGCATACAACATGTTGTGCCAGGACTGAGGCAGCGCCCCAATGAAGTTGACATAGTATGCCTCCTCTTCAGCCCGCAGTCAGAACCGGGAGCTAACCTCGTGCCATGTAAGGAATTTTCCCTCCTTCGTTCTCCAGATGTCCTTCACTTGCCACATTCTCCGCTCCAAGACTCACGAGATTCTAGCTGCAGCAAAACAACAGGGACGTTGGATCTTCTGGATGTTAAACCACAAGGACAATGAGAGCACCTTATCTACATTCGTAGGTCGGGTCACTTCGATTTTGGGCAAGATCTTCTTTTAAGCTTTTAGGATCCGCTCCCAAACCCGCGATCCGCGCGTCACTCTGAACTTGGTCAACACCAGTCAGTTAGGCGACATTGGCCATCATCCAGCTTCCGGTGGCTGACTCTGCAAGATCTTAAAGCGCACAAAGAGCTGCAGCTTGGACGTTCCAAGGAGAAGGACGCGGAGAAGCCATTTAGCCATTAGGTTGTGCATAGCATTCTTCGGATCCAACAGCCTCAAGTCTCCAATCCACCGCGAAGCTTTTCCACACAACGAATCATCCTAGGAGACGCGGACTCTACACCTGCACAAGGAACCCGACCACAAAAAGTTCTGCACTAAGACCCTTACCTCCTAATCACTCCTAAAGATCCGCCCCACATTGCCACAAAATACCAAAGGGTGGATAAGAGGACCAAATTGTTCAGTGTGGCTCTGCCGGTAAGCGACACGTGCACGGACTGCTAATATTCTATTTTACTGGTTGTTTTCTGCAGCAAGAAAGCATCAACGTCTTTGACTTCCGTTGTGATGCCGAAAAGGGTGCCCAAGAGCTTGGAGATCACATGTTCACACGTCCAGGGACACAGCTGGTTCTCTAGCCAGGTTGGCGGACGGTCCTTTGAAATTCTAGTAAGCAAGGCTCTTTGCTCAGTTCAGTTGAAGTCCCGAAGCAAATTTGAAGCGTTCAAGCAGGTCCGTGGTGGTCCAAAGATTCGCCTCACAGCCTAGCAAGGTGAAGCTGGTATCGTAAGCATATTGGAGGATGACGTGCTGTTCGGACGAGTCGGGAATCCAGATCCCCTGCATCGGCCCATCTTCAAGGAGCTGCTTCACAGCCACGTTCAACACCTTGCCGATGAACAAGAATAAGTACGGGGCGAGGGGGTACCCTTGGCGCACCCCTCGCTCAATCACAAAGTCCTTCGATTCTGTCTTTGCATTGCACCGTCGCACGGGCGTTGTTGAAGAGCAACCTCACTTCTTTGATGAACTTGTCTGGCACTCCAAACCGCTCCATCGCTGCAAACATAAAAGCCTGATCGACCATGTCATAGGCTTTCTGGAAGTCAAGTTTCAGAAGCACCAATGCTTGCTCAGACTTGGCCGCCCTGTCCATCGTCTCCTGCGTCACAAGTACGTTTTCTAAGATATAGCGGGTTGGAACAAAAGGGGATTGGTCCTCCAACATCACATCTGCGACTGTGGGCTGCAACCGACAGTGGAGCGCCTTAGCCAGCACTTTGTACGCCGTATTTAGTAACGTGATAGACCTCCTGTTTTTGAGGTTGGCCCTCTCACCTCCCTTAAACAGTAACACAATCAAACCTCTATTCATCGCCTGCAGAAGCGAGCCTCTCTCTACCGCCTCAAGGATCATTTGATGAAAATCCGCACCAATCGGAGTTATACATCAAAACTCCATCCAAATTTGCTAGATTTATAGGAAATATAATATTTTCTAGAAATTTTTATGAGTTTTTTGGAAGGAAGATAGAATGTGGAATATAGTGCATTAATTGCAAAAATATTCATTATAATTAGTTAATTAGTTAATTTTAGGATAATTTCAATCATTTTCATTTTCATGAATGAAAATACCATGAACAAACTATGAACATACCATGAATTGCGAAATTATTCAAGGGTCATCCAAAAGTTAGATTTAAGAAAAGGTAGAATGTATCTCAAAACATGTGTAGCTACCAAAGAGCTCAATAGTAAAGGGCCTTCTTTTAGTTAGAAAGAAGGGATCTCTAGTAGTCTTTTGCCTATAATGGTGGTATTTAGAATCACATGCAAATCTTGCGCTCTACTTGTGTTCAGTTGGACTCAATTGGAAATAGGCCTTTGTTTATTTTTTTATTTACTCAATCGCTTTCCAATTTATTGTAATTATAGCAAAGTTTTATTCTTTTTTGAGCTAATTCATACTCGTACTTGAAAAAACATTGATAATGATGATAGAGGACTTGAAAGTAGGTGTTTACACTAGATCCAAGTTCTAGGAGTGAAATGACAACTTGTTTAGTTTTAGGATTAGATAGAATAAGGGTCTTTTACGAAAAGGTAGGAAAGATACCATATTCAACTACATCGTAACTCATTTGGGAAAAATCGAAGTGACTCAAACCGATTATGTATCATCACATTTTACTGAAAAGATTACTATGTTGAATAATATCCTATTTTGGGAGATTTGAGCATTTGTACATTGAGAAAATCCTGTAATTCTTTTTCTTTTGGATAATGTTTCCCGAGGAATCCCTTAATTCTTTTTGCTTCTTCTTCAATATCTTGTTCACATAGTCATAGGCACTAGTGGAAAGGCGGTTTAAGTATAGCCACAAGTAAAGCCATAGTGGCACAATATGACTTTAAAGTGCCGATTGTGGCTTTAATGAAAACCTTTGGCTTTACTGAAAACCTCTCTACTACGATAGTAAGGGGAACCACATAGTTCCTTCTTGGTCAATATCTTCTTCACATAATCATGAGGAGAACCCAGACTTGTTACTTCTAGATAGCTCTGTCCAAAGTACTTAAATGATTTACAAAGTAGTAACCAACTTTATTGCGATGGCTAGACGAATTTTGTATCTAATCTTGCTCAATGGGGCTCTCCAAGCTTCTTCAACTGTCGTCTTGGTAGACCGTCTTGTCGTAACACACTTCGGTTTCCGGCCCGTTCATTTGACAGGAGATCCCGTCCCGTAATGCCCAATCTAGAGAGGGGTTACAGCATAACCCCTCTACAATTCTCACCTTACCAAAAAATAAACCCGGACAACACAAGAACCCCTCTACAATTCTCATCTTACCAAAAAATAAACCCGGACAACACAAGAAATATGAAACTGTACGATGAAACTGTATGATGAACATTATAATACTCTAAACTGTGGAGTCGAAACTGGAAAGTGTGTTACGCAGCAAGAGCCCAGACGGAATACCCTCCCGCCATACGAAACATTCTACAATCCTTTTCCTTTCGAAACATCAAGGCATTCATGTTGTGACGTTCGGAGATGAAAATAACCCGACGCGGATTCATTTCTTTGAAATCCTGTGTTGTTGAGTGCAAGACTTGCTTCTTGCGGCTGAAAGTGTCATTTTGCTTTGCAACAACAACTCTACCCATCCAGTGAGAGCATTATCAGTAGAATTTGCTGAGAAAATAGCATTCGGAGACAGCTGGCTGTGCTTGCAAACATTGTTACGAACTGGCAATCGCCTGAAAGCGTACATATATGAATCGAAATTCACCATTTTCATCAAATGCTGCTAGAAACATCATGTCTAGTAGTCTTGAATCACACCGATCGAGTTCATTCTGCTAAAGAAGCGTGATACCGAAATTCAAATCCTCGATACGAGCAATTGCTACTACCGAGGCACCACAGTAACATTCAGATTCGAAGTAAGAGCAAGTTCGTAGCCTATCAACTAGGCACTATCGAAGCGAAATTCAGATTCTTAGTAAGAGCAGGTTCGTGTTGTTATTAACAAGGCAGTACAAGAAGACACCACTGACATGCTCATACCTTCCATTGATTCTGTTGAACAACAGCTACACGAGATGGAAATCAATATAAAATCGAGACAGTCTGACCTATTTTGAACATTCAAATTCTTGATAGAGAGCAAGTTCACGAGGCACCGAAGCAAAATTAAATTCTCAGGAGGAGCAGATTCGTGTTACTACCAAGCATCATAATTTGAATAAACACATGCAGAAACCTTCATCGATTCAAATAAAGAACAGCCATACGAGATGGAAGGTCAATTCGACAAATTGCTGGAAGTAAGTCCGACCTAATTTCGTTGCAAACCCAAAAAATCATGGGCAGCAGCCATTACTAAATATACAAAGAGATAAAACTACAGGAAGAAGACAAGAAACTCACTCATTCACTCCCAAGGCTCCTTGGCGCCGTTCGGGGGCAAGCGACGGAAATTGATGAAAGGCGCAAGCAGGAGCATGCCAGGGAAGAAGACGAAGACGAGCATGAACTGGAAGTAAGTCTCAAGAGTACTCCGATTGTACCACCGCAAGCGGAGGTAGTTGTAAGTGACGAGCGGGATAACAAGAAAGTAAAGCACAACGATGACCGCCGTGGTGAAGTAGATGTTCACCCACGCCTCCGGGGAGAATCGCATCATCTCCTCGATCGGTTCCGGAATCAGAGCTTGCGCCGGCAACGCCGCTCCCAATGACCCCGCCGCGGCCAACAGAATGGGCCAAGCATTCTTCTCCTCCTCCGCGGATTGTTGCTCGGGGGAATTCTTCATTGTCGCGGAGATGCGCAGGCTGGGGAGTCCAGTGGCGCGGATTGTTGGGGTGCGGCATTGTTGGAGGATGTTGCTGGTGTTGGAGAGGCTGTGCAATTTGGAGGTTGTTGCAGCTCTTGCGAGGTGGAGCTGCGAGAGCGTCGCCATGGCTCCGAGTGGGTGATTGCGAGACTGCGATTGAGACAAGGATAAGGGCCTTCCTCCGGTGACGAAGTGAGGCTCCTCTTGGACTTGTGGTCGTGTGGCCTTCTTTGGGATCTTGTCAACGACCAAAAGGTTCTTCAAGCGGTTGGCCATTTATCATCTCAACCCCAATCGACCATTTTTGAGAATTTTGGAGTGACACCATGAAGAATATTTTGTATTTCTAGCAGTAATCTTTCACATATATATATATGTATTTTTTATGTATTTAATATGCAAGTATTATAAGTACAAAAATATTCTTGGAATATATGTGGTTAAAAGTACGAGAATATTCGGTAACCTTGGTTGGAATGCCTATAGTTAGGTTATTTCACTTGTAGAATAGAAATTTTGTTGGTCTAGATTCGTATGTAATTTTTTCATTAGAGTTTTGTAGATTATCTGTTATAAGCTTTCAGATGCGAATAAGGTTACATTTTCTCTTGTAGCAGCTTGGAGGTCAAATTGTGAACCAAATAAATATAAGTATTTGTGCCTTATAAGATCTTACGATTACAAATTCTTAGATCATCTCATAATGATTTTTGAAAATCTTCTTTTGACTTGCTCATTTTGGAAGAAAGTTGAGGCTTCTTCTCTGATTGGGCCTTTCAAGGTCAAGGTGACCCAAAGTCAATTAGATTGTAGAAACTTCAAAAAGTTAGCAAATGTTGCTTTCCTACCATTAAAAGATGTACTAAGGGGACCTCCACACCTAGCCTTTGATAATATTAAGCAATGGACAATAACGGGGGCCTTTAGTTTCGATCTTGCACATTTTACAGTGAGATGCGTTGGAAATACCCTGGTCATATTCTATGGAGGTTTTACGTACCACATACGCATTGTGTGTACACACTACCTCATATTCCAACATGTTGTGCAATCATTAGCAAATGTGGCACTCAGTGTTTAGAGTACCTGAGACCCCCTTGTCACACCTGTTCAGAACGCTCCGCTTCCAGTTGGTTCACATGCTCTGCTTCTAGTTTGTTTGCGTGCATATGAAGTTCAATGAAAATGCGAATTGCGTTTGTGTGCGTTCGTGTGAGGAGTTGTGAGTTTCGTCTCGTGTGCAGGTCCTCATGTGCAGTTGAGTGACTTCGGCTCTGAAATCACTGAAGTTGCATACAAATGAAGTAACGTGAATGCATGAGTGGGATTGAATAAACCATCAAGGGGCATTCCAGCGGGATGCATGACGGCACTAAAACGCGCATTTGCTTGAGATTCCATGAAGTTCTTGACATTTGGAAGTCTTGCTTTAACGTTCAAAGCTCAGCGCGCTTGTTGCCGAGAACCACACACCGCTCTTTTGTAAAACGGCCCATTGGGCTCATGTAGTTAAGAGTGCAATTTGAAATCGCAAATGTACGAACTTCAAAGATGTGACGATACGAAAGGGCCGCCAAGGTTTTCGTAGTCGTTACAAAATAATGCCACTTAAGCTATAAAACCCCTCTTGTAGTAGAGCCATGTAGGCAATCACATCGGCTCGATAATTGCCAACCATCGATGGTGTGCATGCACCCAACTTTTCAGAAACCTATTTTGCCTAACACCGCAGGCTTAACGCCAGGTACAGACGTATCTTAAGGCATGTTCTTTTTGTTAGTTGTAATATTTGTAATTTGAGCTTCGATGAAATGCGGTAAGTTTTTCATACTAGAAGAGCCTCCTTCATTATGTTCATGTTAAGAATTTTGAGTCGATAAGTACATTCTCCAATAATATTAAGCACACCCTCCAATAACATTAAGCTTGCTACGCTCATCGTACTTGCCTAGCTTGTTAAGCTTTATGTACCAAAGCATTGTGTTATTACAAATTGTAATAGTGCAATACACAATTATATCAAACTTCACAACGAGTTGAAGTCCCGCATAACAAGAAATTTCTCACCTTTGGACTACACTAAATTTGATAATTAGTGTTAGATACACTAATTTACATAAACATGTTTTTACTGTTGTTCAATAATTTTACCCACTATATTGACCAAGATGGGGGTCCTTATATAGTATCAGAATCAATGCTCTTGGTAAAAATTTTTAAACAAAAGTAAAAACTTATAGCATTTTCAAATCTTATAATAATCTAACACTAATTATCAAATTTAGTGTACCGCCCTCACGCAATTTACCGTTAGATGTAGAGGTGTAGAAGAAGAAAGACTATCTTTTTTATCACCAAATCAAATCAAACAAGGAAGAAAAGGAAGAAAACGGATTGTGATTCATCCAAATATTTACAAATCCATTTACAAATATATAAAACCTTGAAAAATAGGTTACGTACCTCGTATTGCCCCAGAAAGAATTATACAAAACATTTGTTCTTCACCGAATATATTATACACTCTGTACATCTGACTAAGTCTGTGTTTGTTTTACAACTAAAAAAGGGAAGTAAGAAAAAAGAAGAAGAAAGGGATCTGTTTCAAAACTGAGCCGGTGCTTCCTCATTGAGTTCAAGACACCGGCATAGTACACTTCGCAAGTTGTCCATGGCAAGGCTCATGTTGGCAAACATTTCATCGTCTTCTGCCATTTCTTCCAAGTTCAATTGTCCCACAAGCTCCAGTAATGGCAGCAACCACTCCGTGCGAGCTTTTCTGAGAACCGCTTTTGATAGCACCCCTGTGTGGTTTGTCTTTCCTGTGATAAAAATCACCCAAAAAGCAACATAAACAAGGTCTCATAAGAAAACTTCTGCTTTTAGAATATCAAAGCATCAATATGGCAGCTAAGATCATCAAGATGCCTTCTTATCTATGTTGAATTCATCCATACATGTCTTCTGAAGAGGAATGTACATAAAAATGAAACTGTGGTTTTCGTACACGAACCTGTGGACTCTCGGATAAGAATGAATCGGTAGAGGTTGAGAGCGCTTTGGACCTGAATCATGTGTGCCCAAAACAAACATGAATAACAAACTACTCCAACATATCCCTAATGTTAGAATGAAAGCTTCAAATGCGAACATTTTCAAAAATGCGTTCATCGAAATTTCCAAACGGACTTGTCGAAGGTGTGGCATTTGAAGAAAAAGCTTACAGGATCAATTTGAGCTGGTAATTCAGGAGCTCTATCATGGGGTCTCAGCACGCTTTCAATTGCTTCGAGAACGTCGTCGCCGACAAAAGGAGATGTCACAGAAGAAGATTTGGGACTTGAAGAAGGCCAGGCTCTCGCAACCTCGTCTTTTAGTAAATTCAAATGAAGTGAAACCTGTAACAACGTAAGTCCATGATCATCAACCTCTTCACAATTGTAGTATCTACAGTTCAAGGGCTTTGAGAAGAGCTAAGGCGGTCATCAAAGAAATGATAGTAAGCTTTCAAACTTGCAAGAGAAATTGTTGGCCACCAATTTGTCACAGCTAACCAAGCAGGGCTCATGAAAGATACAGTCTTCAAGCATAAGAACTCAGAACCTTTTAGTAGAAATATAGTATTCATGACAATGACTTACCAAAGATGGATAGGAGCACTCATTAATGAGCATCTGCAGACATTGCAACCTGACAGAGTCTGGTAGAACATCTTGAATAATCTGTATTTTCAACAGCACAAACAAACCTTCAGAATCGACTCACGCACCTTCAAAAATATGAAGAAGATATACACATTTCCAAAGAGTAGAAGCTCACCTTTTTCAGCAAAGAATAGCCTTGACGTCTCGTTTCAATCTTCGGAGAACTAACAATTACATTCTGAAGACCCTGCAATCCAAGAAGGTGCGTACTTAGAGCACCCAATACACAAAACCCTGTAAACCCTGTTCAATGAAACATAAGGTACCATTTCCTGTTCAGTACCAAAAAACCGCTCACTAAAAGAAGCAGGAGATATATTGTAGCTCCCAACTTCGAATTTCAATCTACTCATGGTATGAATTTAAGATTTGGTTGGTTTAAGTACACCTATGGATTCCACTTCCAATGTTCAATTTAAAGATTCATCTAACATTCATGATTCCAATTGGTCCAATCTCCTACATACTTTGCACATCTTCCAGAATTTGGGATTATTGAGCATCCTACGAATAGTAGCATGTGTAGCGGGTAAACATAAAAAGGGCTCTTGTTAAATGGACGAAGTGCAACGGACCTGAAGAGCAGGCAAAACGCGCAGGATAACGGCGAGTCCATAGTCGTCATCTTCATCGTCCATGGACAACTCCAACGAGGAGGCCAAGTCAAGGATGGTGCTCACGAGGGTCAAGCCAGCGGCAGGCCGTGCTGATAGGAGTGATGCTGCCACGGCCAGGGCAGCCACCACTCCTTTCCATCCGGTGAATCGTAGGCCTTCTTTGAAAGAATCTGGGGTTATTTCAGCCGCTTCTGCTACGCGAGTATTGGATAGAGCCCAGTAGACTGTTCTGGCCACATCAAAGCACTCACGACCAGGATTAGCATTCATGAGCACTATTACACATTCTCAACATCAAGTGACAAACGTTCGGGTACGTGCTGCAACTGATTATATTCTTGTGGGGAGTCAATGTTCTGCTTTTGGAGCTGAAACGGAAACAGAAGCCACATTCAACCGAAAGAGTGTATCAAATGGGACAGCGAACCTGCAAGCGCGGCTCCCTTAGTCGCTTCGGCTCTCACCACGTCGTCGTCGATGCCTGATTCATCTGAGGAATGTCATGTCATTATCAGTAAATCCATTGATGTAAAGGTGAAGGATGAAAAATTTGTTGTTTAAGCTTGAACGATATGATTATCTACCGTCAGCGGTGGTTTCAATGAGTGCTTCAATCTGATCCCCTGTGAGGAGCAGGAACAGTGACAGGCCACAGAACGGTAGCAGCTCAACGAGCTCCATCACCGCCGGTGGAACTTCTCGTTCCAGAGGTGCAATCTTTTCCCCGGTGATGCCCTGGCAATCAAAACCATGGGAATCAGAAGATTAGTTCGACAATGCCTCCAGCATCATTTTGAGATAATATAGTTTCTGTCAATGTTGCAACCCTCTTGATGCGCCCGTGTGATTGATTCCGTAAATACACTGCTATTAATAATCTGGGTTATGCAGATGTTGATAAATTTCATGATCGAATTTCTTTCTGTTGAATGATGCAACAGAGATACTACTTGTGTCACTTCAACATACGCAGGAGTGTCGGTACGAGAGCTTAACTCGTTGGGATCAATTTTTTCTTTGAAAGGTTGAAGCTTCAACATATGCAGGAGTGTCGGTACACTTCAGGTGGAAGAGCTGAATTTACTGGAATCAATTTTTTCATGAGAAGGCTCGAGCTTCTGTGTCGGTATTCACTTTAGGTTGGGTACAAGAGCCAAATTATTCTATGAGGAAGTGGAAACTTTTCCAGTGTGTCTGGAAATTTGATTGGGGAAAGTTTCTAGAAAAGAGAGTCAGAGAAGTACATACCAGGATCTGAAGTGCAAACAGTCCGAGTCTTTGCTGGAAATCCTCACGATGTTCATCCACCTGCAACGATGTTCACCCATGCGATGAGCTAGCAATACAGGCAACGAGGTTGCAAGCTTCCAGCAAGAAAATGGAGACACTAGAGGAAGCTGAATTGTGAGAGCCCTTTAGGAAAAGCGAGCTTACATTGACAGCACCGCAGCTTTCTCTGACGACCTGAGCAACCTGCACAACGTCGTCCACAATGGCGGCACGAACTTCCTTCTGAGGCACCATATTGTGCCCATAAAAGTCTCCATCGTCTTCTTCATCCTCTTCTTCATCATCGTCTTGCGCAGCCAAACGCATCAACGCAAGTAGTCCCGAACTCGCCTCCTGGAAAAACTGCGCCTGTCGCCTCTGAAGTCTCGAAAACACTGCACCCCAAAATGCGTTGGAACAGCTTTCAGAGGTTGCGATTTGTGCTGCATATTACAGAAAACGCTGTGTGTAGCTTACTTACCCAAAGAGAGTCCTTGTACAAGAGGAATGCAGTAAATCAAAGATTGGGATGCTGTGTACATGTGCAACGCCTGCAAAAAAATGCTCACGATCATGACTCCCAACCCTAAATCTCTGCAATGGAATTTGACAAGGATTGAATCAGTGGTTACCTCCATGAAAGCTGCAAACATCTCACGAGGGCTACAATTCTCAGCCAGATCCTCGATAATGCTCAGACAATGATCTTGACAAGCCTGCGAGAGCGTCACGAACTTCACCACCACCTTCGGAAGCTCCAAACCTAGCTTCTCACACAACTCCTGCACCAACGATTGCGTAGCTCTTTGAATTGAGTGTTTCAAGATCTCATCGATCGAAATACCCACAATTGCTGGCTAGCAGCTAAAGAGCTCATTCGATGAAGGAGAAGGGATCGATTCTTACGAGGCCGGAAGAAGTTGATGGATCCAGCAACTGCACAGCTTGTTGCAACACGAGCTCGCACTGAGCGAGCCACTTCGGTGGAGAGCTTCTCCGAAGCCGGACATCGTGAAGCGGGCTCACTAGCAACTCCAGAAACTCGGGGACGGCAACCTCCTCGCTCCCCTCATCCTGAAAAAACACAAGAAATGAAAAACATTCTCTCGAAAGAATCGACACTTTCGGAGATGAAAACGACCTACTTACTTACCCCGCATCGAAGCGCGGCATCACGCAAGCGGTCGGAGAGAGCCATCGGACATAATTTTGTGAGTGAGCCAGTCAGACTGACAAGGTGGAAGAGAAAGGATGGGATGGGGGGGCGGCACCAACAGTACTGTAGCATCAACGCACAGTCGTCGTCGTTGAAAGGAATCTTGGGTGATTCGGTAAAGTACAAAGGAACCTTGGAATAAAGAAATGCTTACGAGGAGCTGGCACCACGCAAGCTGGCGGGGCCAAGCCAAGCCAAACTCCAAGCCTGTCACAGGACGACTACTACTTGTTTGTAGGGGGGGATCATCAGTAGGGGACCTGGGTGCCTGCAAGCTGGCCCTTGCAAGCGCATCTTCCAAAGCCACACTCAAAGTGCAGGAACTCGAGCTCTCTACTCGTCGTCTCTCCCTCGCCGAACAATCCGGTCCGTTCTTAGCTAATTTTAGTAATTACCAGCTTGTTCGAAACTCTCACAGCTTCTTCCCTTCGTCATCCATCACCCACACCGCAGATTCCGCTCCTGTGAGTTTTGGTTCTCTCTTGAAACGGTGCCCCACTCCTCTTGAATCTCCATCTCTCTCCATCGAACTAGGGTTGCGGGATCCGCCGTGATCGAGGTGTGCAGATTGCATTAGAATTCTCCGAAATCTGTGCCGCTTGCTTCTAGAATTTCGTGCAACTTCCAATTGGCTGTGGCCTGATTGTGTTTCTTTCTCTCGCTTTGTGGCAGGGCTGCAATGGAGAAACTGGCACCCGCGAGGAGTGCGTTTCTCGTGGTGCTCGTGGCGCTTTTGGCTTTTCCTTCTTCTGTGCAAGGTAATGATTCAAGGGTTGTGTGTTTCTCGCTCTTGTTCGGAGGTGGAAGACAGTGTGCTTGTTTCCAGAGTCTGAATTTGTGTGAGCAGGTGTGGAGAAGGTGAAGGTGGAATTGTACTCGGAGGCGTTGTGTCCGTATTGCGCGCAGTTCATTGTCAATTACTTGAATCCATTCTTCAACAATGGATTGATTGATATTGTCGATCTTCGTCTCATTCCTTACGGCAATGCTCGCGTTCTAGATGGCCAACTCGTTTGTCAGGTAACCTGCTTCTCCATTGCTGCTCCTTTTTCGTTTCCTCAATTTCTAGATTTCTAACTCACTTGTTCGTGTTACAGCATGGGCCTGATGAGTGCGAGCTCAACATCGTCCAGACGTGCGCTATCCGCCTGTGGCCCAAAGTGGTGAGCATCCTCCGAACAATCTCCAATTGTTTAGACCAGATTCTAGTGTTGAAACACTCACGCCCCAAGTAGAATTTAGAACTTTCGACTACTTTGTGTCACCTCAAGCATATTAGAGGTTATTCCGGAGAATAGTAACCTATCGATAGTAACAAAGCAGTAATACACCAGATTGCTAGCAAGGTGAACTTTCGACAGACTCCTAGCACGAATTTCATACAGATATTAATGATCTCGACAAGAAGACTCGATTACGTCGATTGATTCGTGTGTGTTTGTGTGATTTGCAGACGGATTGGTTCCCGTTTATCTACTGCCTGGAAACGCTCGACAGGTCTACAGCTGCTAAGAACTGGAAGACGTGTGTGCATCCATCGCATTTGGACCTGGATCCTCTGATCGAGTGCTCTGCTAGCCCGCTCGGCGCCAAGGTAACCAAGCTTTTCTTCATGTCCTCAACCTAAATCTCATCGTTTCATAGCAAAGAGACAGTGGCACTTGGTGATTAGGGTTTGTAGTGTCAGTGTATACTAGACGTAGAGCAGTTTATACAACAAAACTTGGAGGGCCAATTCTGAGACTTGTGGGTTGCAGTTGGAAATGGAGTTTGCTGCCGAGACCGACAGGTTGCAACCTCCCCACAAATACGTCCCGTGGGTACTCGTCAACGGCGAACCATTGCTAGACGTAAGCTCATCACCATTCAAATCCCTCAAACTTTCATCGCTGTAACTCCTCATTGACGTTCGATTCGCTCTTCGGTTTCAAACGACCTTCATAGCAAGAGTATTCTATCTTGTGAACCATAAGTGTCGTATGTTTTTTACCTGTTGATGAGGACCTCCGTGTATTTATAGGCATTCCTCTTTTTTTTAATCCGTTGATGAGAGCCTCTTTGAGTTTATAACACATTCCATTTCTTCACCTGCTGTTGAGAGCTCCTTTCCTTATAAACAGCTCATTCCTCCACCTTTCTCTCAGTGCTTAGAAACATTCCATCTCTTCACCTGTTGATGAGAGCCTCCTCGCTGATCAGCATTCCATAACTTCACCCATTGATGAGACTCCCTCGTGCTTCATAAGCATTCCATTTCTTCACCTGTTAGTGAGAGCCTCCTCGTGTACATGAAGCATTCTATGAAGCCTCCTCGTGCTTAGACGCCTTCCATGATCTTCACCTGTTGATGAGAACCTCGCCGTGTTTACAAGCATTCCATTCCTCCACCTGTTGATAAGAGCCTCCAATTTTCGTACTGAAAGTGTTTGTATCTGTTGCAGAATTACGAGGATGTGGCTGCGTACGTCTGCAAGGCATACCAAGGCAACAAGCCGGCGGTATGCTCCAGATTGGAGCACAAGCAGTTCAGGACAGCACCGAGAGTTTGCGTGAAGGAGGACGACACCACTTTCCTTGCATCTTTATAAGAAAATCGCATGCATGCACACCAGCTTTTCTTTTCCCACCGTGGTACATTATCGTAGACTGCAACAGTATTTATTTTGTGACGATTCTTTACATAAACCATGTGGCTTGTTAGAGAGAGAGAGAGAGAATTAGCAATAGTAGTAGTAGTTTATAGTAGTGTATAGTGCAAGTAGTGAGAGATTTGATGATTTCGTGGAATGTGAGTTTGTTTTGTTGTAGTTTGTTCTTCTAGTATGTTGTTGTTTTTATTTTCTGAGGCAGGCCCAACACTTTTCTCTTTCCCCAACACTTTCTTTGCAAGCGAAATTTGGGCTGGGATGAGGTTGTTCATGTATTTTCAGTTGAGAATCTAAGCTTGGGAGTTGTTGTTGCTGTGAATCTTACACGTTTCTTCTTTTTGTTTTTTGTGCACCGTTTTGGATGAGATTCGCTGACCTCGAGAAAATATCTGGTGTAGATTACATCTTCGTGAGAACTCTTTTTTCTAATGCTTCAATTCAAGGGATCTTTGGGATTGTTTAGTCAACGTTCTATGAATCACAGGGTGGGGTAAGCGTTCGTAGCAGCTACCAAGGAGGATGGAGGAGGGGTAATGAGCCCCCTAATTTTTTGATGTATAGACATTAACTGCCAAGGAGTAGGCTTCCACGGGTAACTTGGGGTCGCAGACCTCAAATTTGAATTCAAAATTATCAGAAACGGCCTTCGAAGGTCCCCACGCATTCTAGGGTGCCTCCTTGCTAGCTGCCACGAACCATTGCCCCACAGGGTGGGGTCTTGGGGGTCGCAAAGATTCGCAAGAGCAACTTCATAACTATGTTGCACCTTTGAGAAAAAATATTGTTATGTTTCTGTATGCATCTCGTCAATGAGGAGATTCTGAAAAGTACATAGTTTTACGAAACTCTTCAAATAGTGATGAAGTGATGACATTTGTCAAATTGGAATGTTCCTATGGGAACATGGGGTCCTGCCAATAGGTTAGCATGCTAGTATGTTGATATTTACTACATGTGAGTTGATTAGTGTTACGTTTATTTTAGATTTGAAAATAATGTGAGTTTTTACTCTTTTGACTTGAATATCTACCAAGATCATTGATTCTAATACTATTGAAAGATCCTCATCTTGACCAATGTGAAGGGTAAAAAATTTGATGATTACTAATAAGTTATTCCATATATATGTAAGTGCATGTAGCGTTGATCAACAACTCATGTGTACTTTTAAGGTGATAAATATAATTGGGTTGAAAGGGGTACATGTTAAAATATGCTTTAAAAAATTAGTTAGTCTATTGTCATTGGTTTTACTTGATTGTGAAATTGTTTAGATGACTTGTAGTAGATTTTAGTCTTGCATTAGTATTGGCTTGTAAGGAGGTCTAGATGCATCACCACTGTTGAGATTACTTTCATCACTCTCTACGATTGGGATTATCAACTACATCTCTAATTGTCTTGAAGTGTTTTAATCATTCATGTGCCTCTTGATTTCTCAAATAACCCCTACAAAACCCTTGTGTTTTTGGGAGCTTGAAACCTCAAAACTTTGATTCTTTACCCCTATGCATTCCCAATGGTGTGGACCAAAATTTTTTTTACTTGTTCTTTACTTCTCTTGCTTAAGGTACAACTACACTATTTCATAATGTTCTTGTTGCTTGAACATGGCTTCTTGTGAAACTACTTCTTATGAAAGGGGATATATGGTTGCAGTAGCACATTCCCAACCACCTCCTGAAGCCACATCATTGAGTGATCAATATTCTTGTATGTCCTAACACACATTCCACATACCCAAATTGGTTTAGCTTGTGGGTATAGTAAATTGTAAATAAAAAAGAAGAGAAACTCCTACCTATTTAGAGGCCGATGTGAATAAAGTGTTCGTTCAACCTATCCTTGGGCGTATGCTTGGAGGTCATCACACCAATTACGGAACTACTAACAGGGGTGAGCACTATGCTATTTCCTACCTAGCCATTAGTGCCTTAGAGATACCCGACATGGTATTCCCTCAAAGGGCTTTAAGGTATTCATGCAACAAGGTTCAAGAACCCTACACCATAATTGGGTGGACCATGGTGGTAAGCACCATATTGGGAGCATAACCCATGATCTTCTCATTGGGGGCCATGAGCCCTAACCACCAAGCCAAGGCTTGTGGTGCCTTAAATTGTGAATACATCACAATAGGTTGTAGGGACTATAATCACATTTTTTTAAGACACATCTTATTGGCAATTGACAAACAAATGCACAAATATACTTTTTAAATGCACATATAATGGCCAATTTTATTAACTTGACTGCGAAGTTTCTCCAACTTTGCCAATTGTGATTTTGCAGATTTGATGGCAAAGTTTCTTTGACTTTGCCACTTGCAGAGTTGTAGATTTGATGGCTGAGTTCCTCTAACTTTGCCAATTGTAATTTCGTAGATTTCACTAACTTTGCCAATTTTGGTTTCGCAGATTTGATGGGCAAGTTTCTCTGACTTTGTCAATTGCAGAGTTGTAGATTTGATGGCCGAGTTCCTCTAACTTTGTCAATTGTGATTTCGTAGATTTGATTGACTTTGGCAATTGTGATTTTGTAGATTTGACTGACTTTGCCAATTGTGATTTCCCAGATTTGACTGACTTTGCCAATTGTGATTTCCCAGATTTGACTGACTTTGCCAATTGTGATTTCCCAGATTTGACTGACTTTGCCAATTGTGATTTCCCAGATTTGACTGACTTTGCCAATTGTGATTTCAGACATTTGATGGCAAAATTTCTATGACTTTGCCAATTGCAGAGTTGTAGATCTAATTGCCAAGTCCACTGACTTTGCCAATTGTGATATTGTTGATTCGATGGCCAAGTTTCTTTGAGTTCGCCAATTGCAGAGTTGTAGATCTATGGCCAAGTTTCAGAGTTGTAGATTTGATGGCCAAATTTCTCTAACTTCGCCATTGACAGAGTTGTAGATATGATGACGAAGTTCCTCTGTCTTTGCCAATCATAGTATAAGTTTCTCGGACTCAGCCAATTGGAGTACCGGTATCGTGTGATGGCCTAAATCCTTACAATCTTCACAAGTAAAGTTTTATCTTCTCCGATGCTATTCTAAGCTCCATGAATTTTTCAATATTCAGACACTTTGCTTGCATGGTTTATTCACTTTCAAACAACCATAAATGTTTCAGCAACAACGCTGAGAAGTCCAAAATTTCTACATTTCAAACCATCTCAAATTCAAATCACTTTGAAGATCCAGAATCCTCGTTTTCTTTTGATGTACTGTATAGCAGGAGCCCCCCACGGGAGGGTATTCCGCCGGGGGAGATACCCGATGCGGAGGGCGGTAGCCCGACGCGGAGGGTTTTCCCCCGGCGGAATACCCGACCGCTGGGGGCTCTCTTCATTGCAAACACACCGCCCGGTTTTCGCCACTATTTGTCAAGTTCCTTTGTATTTGCGTTGCTTATGTAATATAATGTTCATCATACAATTCTTATAATTTTTTTTGTGTTGCCCGGGTTTTTTTCTGTAAGGTGAGAATTGGAGAGGGCGTTATGTCGTAATGCCCTCTCCAGAGAGGGCAGAGGGCATTACGGGAGGGGAGCTCCCTTCAAATGAAGGAGCCCAAAACCGGACAGTGTGTTACGTATGTCAAAACCGACCTCAACGTAAAGTAATAGTTGAGTTCTAAAGTCCCAATTGGCTCAACTAAAGAAGCACAACACCCCCACAGCGAAATTCAAATTCTTGGTACGAGGCACCACGGCGAATATTCGTACCGCTATCGACGAGGCACACTGTTGTGATAAGCGACTGGCGGAACTCCTCGTAGAGATAGAGGACCACCGGAACTCCCGAGAGTTATTAGAGTAGAGCAGTTAGCTGGGAGTTAGCCACCTACTACAACTGCGGTTAATCTGCGATTAATCTGCAGATTGACTCCGAGTGCCGTTAAGGCGCCGCCTGTTTCACCAACCCCCAGATCATATAAAGCCCGAGGCTCTCAAGGCCTCACTCACTTTTTCGCTCATTCTTGTTTTGTTCTTCTCTCTCTCTTTCGATACTCTCAACACGTTATCAGCACTTTCGCTCTTGTTTTTCGGTGCTAGGGTTTGAGTTTAGGGTTATTTTTGCTTTGCTTTTTGCTCGTGATGTCTTAATCTCGTTGCTTTTGTATATTTGCTTGTTAGATCTGTCGGTTTCTCATGTGTATCCAGATCCACCGTCGGCGTTGCTCAATCATAACCTCCTACTTGATTCTTCACGTTCTTCTGTCATTCAAGAAGCTCCTTTCTTTGTTCTCATATTAAATTGCTTTAGATTGTCTCGAGCGCTCTTTGCTTTTTCAGTTAAAACCCTCGTTTCGATCACCTCTTTTGACCTAATTCTTCTTATTTTTCGTACTTTTTCAGTTTTCTCTTCTTTTTCATAGTAACCCTCGTCTTGTAACTACTCTTGATGTTCATAACACTGAAGCACCGAAGCAGCCAAGCGCAACCCTTGCCACGACAGAGGATTCGGTCGGGGTTATGGGCGTGACGGCTACTCTTGTGGGCGTGAGGGACAACATTATGACTCAAGCCGCCACGACATGTACTATTACAGCCACCGCCGCGACTACTACAGGTACGAAAATGATATCTACCAAGAGACAACACACTCGAAGATTAGAGGAGGAAACCGTCAACAGTCGACCAACGTAGTTGGATGAACCAATCTTCCAACCCACACGATTATCTTATTGCAGTGTCCTTACTTTTGTTTTATTCTTAGTGTCGTTTTGTATGTGGACTTGTTTTACTATCTAAGTCAGTCTAATCAGTCGGAGGGGTCCGGACCCACCCAAAATGTATGTTATGAGTGTGAGTCTTCTTGTATGTGCGGATCCTGGTTGAATTGTGATAACCTCACAAGCCGGAAGGCAGAACTTTAAGTTCCGCGAGGGCAGGGCAACAAGAGTATTGCCCGGGGTTTTCCCCCTCCGATGTGATAGAGCAATGTTTGCTCCTAGCCCACTCTCGGAGTCTGATCAGCTACCGAGACTGAGAGCTAATGGGATCCACTTTTCCATTGCGTATGGAAATGATGAAGAGGTTCTTGAGCATTGGTGAGGGTAGTGACGCCTTGCCACCGCACAGCGGCAGCCAAACCTAAGTGTTGCATGATGCAAGCTAGCCCCACTTGCAAAAGTGAGGAAGAGGCTGGGATATAAAGACATGAATGTCTCCCACGCCTATCCCTGTATGGGGTGCCCATGCCTTCTTTTCTGGCCGTCGGCTTTATTAAAGCTAACCTTGGCCGATACTGGTTGTGGCACCCTGGGAACTCTAATTGGCACTACCTACTGGCACTACCAGTTGGCACTACCTGTTGGCACTATCTACTGGATAGACTTATCTCCACGATGTACGACGTGCATTTCAAGGAAGCTTCATTTTCTACATTATAGAAAACCTACTAACTATACACTTTGAATTGGAAGTGTTGGGGGCACTTTTTAGTGTCTTGGATTACAGATTAATTGTTATCCAGATGAGAGCAAACTAGGAGTCATATGTCAGGAAGTTACAGAAGAATTTCAACATGGCGGACACCATCAT
Organism: Bryum argenteum; assembly: GCA_037043015.1. Taxonomy (NCBI): domain Eukaryota; kingdom Viridiplantae; phylum Streptophyta; class Bryopsida; order Bryales; family Bryaceae; genus Bryum; species Bryum argenteum. The sequence continues at coordinate 7,891,705 of CM073328.1, read as the reverse complement.
GATTTCAACATCAATGATCAGGTGAAGCAAGACCGGGGAGGATCCATACCGTCCGTGCGAGGAGGAGGAGGAAGAAGTTGATAGACCTAAATACCTCGCAGCAGACCTTGTGGAGATGCAGCATGTAGCAGTTACGAAGATCAAATCCTCCAAGAATGTTGCCGACATGCTGACCAAAGCGCTGCAGCCCTTCAAACACTATGAACTAGTTCGTGCTGCCGGTATGCGCTCGCTCCAAGATTTGTGAAGGACACACTCTTTTCTATCCTCGAACTTTTCCCACAGGGTTTTTATTCAAGGCATAGTTTTTAACGAGGTGTTCCTTAGTCGAGGAGGAGTGTTGTGATAAGCGACTGGCGGAACTCCTCGTAGAGATAGAGGACCACCGGAACTCCCGAGAGTTATTAGAGTAGAGCAGTTAGCTGGGAGTTAGCCACCTACTACAACTGCGGTTAACTGCAGTTAACTGCAGTTGACTCCGAGTGCCGTTAAGGCGCCGCCTGTTTCACCAACCCCCAGATCATATAAAGCCCGAGGCTCTCAAGGCCTCACTCACTTTTTCACTCATTCTTGTTTTGTTCTTCTCTCTCTTTCGATACTCTCAACACACACTGAAGCCCAATTCAAGTTCTTACTAACTCAATACCATCTCCGTGTCGTTCTTTCCGAGGCAAGCACTTATGAACCAGCAAATTCAGAGTAAACAAGAACCACCACTACTATGCTCCACCTTCATTAATTCAGATAAACAACAGCAATCAACAAAACTACATTCCGCAGCACAACCATGGGTTTTGAGCAGAAAATATAAGCATAATGAAGGAGGCTCTCGTAGTATGAGATCAGCGGTAACATGTTCAATTTAACAATGAGAATACAACCCAGTTGTAAGTGTCGGCAGATGGGAGAAGGGTAGTACTACTACATCGACGTAACCTCCGTAAGCAAATACAGAGTACTATGAAGTCATTTGATCGCCCCCACAGCCGCTTCATTTTTCTCTAACTAGCGAAACAGCTTCATTATGATAAGTTTTAGGGCTTCGTCCTCTCCCTCCCCTATTGAATCTTATTCGCATCTCCACCTCCCCTCCTGTCCCAGGGTACCTACACTACCGTAATGGAGACACCGTATCTTCATCCTGTCTGTCAAAAAGAATACTTGATTATTGTTATTATTATGATGTCAACAAGGTTGTTGTCACTTTCTAGTGTTGTTGGATTAGCTTAAAGAAAGTCAGGTTGGCCAGTTGATGTGAGACATCTGTGCCACATTCGACTGTTGGGATCGACGTTTCTGGCATGCGATATCACTTGCGGAATTGGCAGGAGCACGTAGTGATTGTTGGCCAGGCCTACTGTGATCCCCGTGAACCCTGCAAACCCTGCATGAACCTGCACAAAACAATCCATCAAGAATCAATACCAGAACCAAAATCATATCGAAAGGAAAACAGGATGCAACAATATATGATACAACCAACGATGCATATTTATATCAACCAGACTATGATACAAAAATGGTGCAAAAAGCATTGACGATTGGTTTTGGCTTCTTTGACGAATATGAGCATTTGTGGTGGAATGAGATATACTTACCGCGTTCTGTCCAAGCACAGCACACAGGATGCGGTCAGAAGCGTTCGCTCGGCATGCTCGGATCATGTACGTTGGATCGATGTACTTCACATCGGCTGGCCTGTCGATCTCCTTGAAGTGCCTCTTTATCTGCATTCATCAGAGCTTCGAATGTTACCATATCCTCAACTGAGAGTGACTTTCAAAATGTAGCATTTTACCGTCAAAGTGTAAAAAGCTATATAGAGTTCGCAGTCGGACCTCTTTTGTGAGGTGCACGCCGATGTCTCCCAGAACTGGATTTCCAGACGCATCAGTGCCGTTTGAGAGGTTGGCCATCAGATCCTGAACACACAGCACAGGTTAGTATTGACAAGATGGAAGCATGAACAATTTTGCAAATGCTGATAAAGAAGGCTTTGTAAATGCGTAATTTTGGCTCGGCAGATGATTTGACTGAAGAGAAGCTTCACCTGGCCGGCACCTTCAGCTACACAAATAACAGCTCTGCCTTTCGTCTCCAACAAATACTGGATGTGCTGTAGCATGCCCTCATGTCCCTCCAAAGTGAACTTCACCTACAGTTTCACAGGAGTTTGAATTAGTCATTTACATTTGCTTCAAACTGAAAATTGATATTTTAATTGGCCGAGTTGGGTACCTCGGGGATCAAGCAGACATCGACTTGGCCACTTGCCAACGATGCATGCATGGCAATGAAACCACTTTGCCTTCCCATCAGCTTCACAACACCCACACCATTGTACGCACTCGTCGCCTGCATAGCCAACCATTTCAACAATAATTGGTCATTCCCGGCCCTGGTTAAGCCTATAAACTTCAATGAAATGCACTTTCATTTGCGGTTTGGAAGATGAAAAATTAACAATATGAGAAGCTCTGGGCTATTACCTCGGTGTAAGCTGCATTGATGGCTTTTTGAGCTTCCTCAACAGCCGTGTCGAATCCGAACGTTCTATCCATGAGAAGAATGTCGTTGTCGATCGTCTTGGGGACGCCAACAACCACCACTTTCATCCCTCGCTTGTGACACTGCATGCACACAATGTTATTATGAGTATAATCTAACCTCAGTTATGTTAATGAAAACATGCTGCTAACAATAATATAAGCATGCTCACAACTATATGAGTAATCTAACCTCACTTTTGTTAATGAAAGTATGCTTGATATAAGCTCGAGGGTTCTAACCTCTTCGTGAATGGCGTGGGCACCGGCGTGAGTCCCGTTTCCTCCGAGAACGAACAGCATGTTGATTCCCTTCTTCTGTGAGTCACAAGCGTTCAAGAGTGAATCCCTGGACACATAGGAAAACATCCATCCATCCATCCATCCATAGAGAACAACCATAAGCGAAACACTCAGTCAGCGCCGTGCCTTCGTTGACTTTGTCTTCACCGACACACTATATTCTTCCCAACACTAAATTAATCTGGTCAAAAGTTGGAGCTTTGCTTCAAGAAAGGTTTACGCTATCGAGCAGCTACTTTTTGAAACTGTCGTTGTTGTCCCCACGAAAAGAAAAGTGCAGAATCGGCTTTATGGGGATGTGAGTTACTTACGTGAATGCTGTCGACGATGTCAGTAGTGCGAGCTCCGCCACGAGAAACACCCAACAGACTACCACCTTCCAGATGAATATTCTGCACAATTTTCCTCGACAGCTGCAAGCAATGGAAAAAATTTCAGTACCTTAGCTCACGCACAAGAGATAGAGCTGAAAACTTCAGGTTGGAGAGGGTGAGTGAGTGCTTTACCGTGATGTCGTGAAGGTCTTCCTCGAAAAACCCTCGGTATCCATTGCTGATTCCTCGAATGTTTGTCACGCCATAGCAGTCCAAAGTCAAAACAATCTGCAAACGATTTCATTACAAATGAGCACCTCGACCTCCCCAACCTAATCATACAGAAGAAAAGTGAAGCTTCCCAACCGAAAGTGCTTCCGTTACCTGTCTAATGACGTCGTTTAAACCGGGACACAAGCCTCCGCAAGTGACGATGGCGGCATTGACCTCTTCCGGAGCGAAGTAAGTCTTCTCCCGAGGTCCAGCCCTTGCAACCCTGTCAACACAAATCACCAAAACGATCGTGTCTATTTATGATGTTTATTTAGCATAAAGTCCTGTTTCTAAACGTTTAGATCAAACTACAATTGCACAAACTCTTAAACAAACAGGAGAACCGGTCGAATGATGAGTCAAAACATTGCCAACTAAAACGATCGACACTATGAAACAAATAGTCCAGTTACCGAACATTGATATCAAACTAAAACCGAATTCGTTGCACAAAATTTGCCGCAATGGGAGAGAATCAGTCTAGTTTGAAGCTATCAACCCGAAAAAGTGCGGAAGATACACTTAAACGATCGAGCCCATGAAGCAAACAGTCCTATTACTAAACGTATATTCTGAAATTCGAACTACAGTACAGACGAATCTTTCGAGCAAAACCTGCTGCAATAAAAGCACCGGTCCGATTACGAAGCTAACGATGCTTACCATTGATGATGAAAATTGCAGTCACGGTCCACACACTCTGCACCAGCTGAAGCAGGCGACGCATACTTGATCGTCTGCTCACAATCCATCAAGACCCCCGCTCAGATCGAAATCTCAATAACTCTCGTTGCATGATCAAAAGCCGAAGATCTCTCAAATCGGTTTTACCTTAAGGAGAACGCGATCGTCTTCATTCACAAACATTTTTCCAAGGTCATTGCTGAAACGATTGATCGTTCGACCATCAGGCAAACTGCATGATCACAGATTATTTAGGTTAAACGAAAGCGGACCTCTCAATGACAGAAGAAAAAAAGGTGGACTCCGTAAAAGGGAATAAATTTGTACCTCGTTTTGGCGCAGAATGTCGAGGAGCGAGCGGGGATGTCAAAAATGTCAGTGATATGAGGCGGTCTAAAATTCTCAGCGTAATCATCGTCACGCTCATCGTCGTCGTCGCTGATCGCCGGAAAGCCGTCTCGCTTCTCCGTGCTCACCACGTTCCGAACTGCGAGTGGCGCGAAGCGCTTCACAGACAGAGCGGCCGCCCCCTGGTTACCTTGAAACTTTAGGCTACTCCGTGACACGGGCGACAGGAACGCCGACCCGGAGCCGTTACTGAAATCCGCCAGCAGCCGCAGCGGGCTCGGCATCACCCCGGCTACAACCATGCTCACAGAATTGTAAACAAAGCACTGATCGCTCAAGGGAAATGGGCGATCGGAATGAGAAGGGAGAGTTGCAGTTGGGTGGGAGAGCAAAAAAGGTAGGGGAAAAGTCTCAGTTGGTCTACGACGTGGCGAGATCTGTTAAAACGACTCGTGCACCAGCACAGGGGAATATATATTCAAAAGTATGATACACAGGTGGTGGTGGTGGTGGTGGTGGGGAGGGGAAAAGGGGGTGCTCGCGGCGAGGCGGCTGCGACGAAATCGATTGTTGGGAGAACGGAATTGTGGGTTTCGTTCGTTGGCTGTTGCCTGGCAGAAGGGGGAGGGGGAGGAGAATGCCAGCGAGCTCGTGTTTCCGTCTTCGTCACGGCCGCGCGTGCCACTCGGCGCTGGAAGGGAGGAATTTCGTGGCGGGGAATATTTCGATTCGATGCGTTTTGTGGCGAAAATTTGATGCCTTTCGGTTGGAACAACAGACACCGATCAATCAAAGGGCCGAAGGGCGCTCGTCTCTTCTCTTGCGTGGGGGATCTCGTGCCGCACTGCCCGCGGACGACTTTATCAAACTGTCGAAACGGGAACGGAAAAGCACCCTCCACCAAGCTTTTTCCTTGTTACTTTTACTTTTATTCAACAAAATACTGTATTGCGGACTTTTTGTTGCGGTTTTGGGGGCGTTTTATACTTTTGTGAGTCAGGGGGGTGTCTTGTACTTTTGTGGATACTGTAAACCCTGCTGCGAAACGGGCGCCCGTAAATGAGTGCTACCTCCGTTTCTCGGAGCCTCATCAGGCAATGGGAGTTTTTCTTCAGAATTCCTTAGAATTTTTGATTTGGACCTCGACTACCCTTTTCGATTATTTTCAATTTAGAAATGGGGCCTGCAACTCCAAATTGTTCGAGAGCCTCATCAGTGGCATTTTAAACCTATACATTACTAAATTAGGGGTTCTTTACCCCTTCCCCTCCCTTGCCCCACCAACGGTCGGTTGACAGTGATCCCTACGAAACTCATTGTTTCAAAATCGAGGACAAATTATACCTCGTAATTCATGTTATAGGGAAGTTCCCTCACAGCATGGGATCTTGGAAAATTCATCCATCCATATTCCAGAATGTATTGTGACTTAATGGCTTCTTGCAAAAGCTTAAATGGGGCAGCCACCTATTTCCCCCACATTACCCTCGTCACAGGTGATTGCCCAATTCTTTATGTTTTGATTTTTTTACTTCGGGTTTGGTTGGTTCAGAGTAATCTCTTCATTCGTGGAAAAGCAGTGCCGTCTAGTGAGGGGAGTTTCACAGTCAGCCGCCCTCATGTTGGAATTGTGAGGCAACTCTGTCACCTCTTTTTGCCTTGAAAGCCAAGGGAAAGGAGACTTCAGTATACAATCACCCCACTGTATATGTTTCTAGAAAGAGTGGATGGAGTATCATGTCTTTTCTTTTTTACTACAATGAGAAGGAGGAAGAGATATCGAGACGTCATCATTTTTATTTTTATTTTCATTTTTTTGGGTTGAGAAGAAGAACTCCAACCTTATTTTGAGACTCGTGTAAATAGATTGTTCATTTACTAGTCTTTGTATATGTACGGCCAAAGATCATTGCACCAATGGTGATACCAGGACCCGTGAAGGATGATTATTACCTATCTACTAAAGTTGTGCCTTGGAATATCCAACATGTCTACTTCTAAGAGCATCCTCAACATATAACAATGGAATTTTCAAATTATAAACACGAAGGAGGAGTTGTGGATTGAGCACATTTGACTTAATATTTCAATTTGGTTAAATGTAGTGAAATGATTGAGATAGATGTTGTGAATTTGATGGGGTGGGGCTACATGGATTTTGGTAAGAGGGCTTGAAGAGTTGTTATCTTTGGTGAGTTGTTGACCTTCTTTAGTTGACCGTCAAAATTGTTCAAAAAGTGATATTAATCTTTCCCTAAATAGAATCATTCTCACCTATTTTTTGTGATTCAAAAATTCAACTAAACATGTCCTTCTTCAACCCCATGTAAAACTTGACTCTTCATGTAAAGCGTCTCTCAAAAGGAAAAGAGCTCATCGCAAGCTTTGTATTAGGTGGTGGAATATTTTATAGCATGAGATTGAACCCACAATCTTTATACAAATTACAAGGCTTTTTATTATTTGCAAGTTCGTGAAGTATATTACCAAATAAGAAAAAGCAATATCTCTATATTTCTTTTGTGTGCTAAAATTCATAACTACTTCAAGAGATTTCCATTCTACTCTCTCTTGTTCCAAAAAGACTGATACTCATACTAAACTTTGTGAGGTCAAGGTGAATCTCAAAATTTGGGAGCTTTAGTATAGCACTATAGCTTAATGAATAGCACAATGTATAATTTGATAATATTTTCTCTGATGTTTATTACATTTTGGCGCGTGTAAGCTTAAGAAAACTTTACTATTAAAAATCCTCCTCCCGGAGCTCAATTGGTGTCAATGAGAGATGAAATGAATGGATAAGTTGCGCAAACAACGAGTTGTAAATTGAAATTTTGAAACAAAGAAGATGTTATGATAAGCGTCCGTTGGCATTGAGATTTCATTTTTCGCTTCTTCATAATGTGAATGTTAGGCATGAAAATAAAACAAATAGAGTAATATTGTAGTATGGTGATAAAAAGGACTTCACAAATTGTACTCATTATAGTGAGGTGATGAAAGGGCCCAATCTTTTATGTATTTGAACTGATAATCGTACAATTATTTGAATTTGATATTTTGGTTCTCTAGAACGTCAAGGCTTGTATTCAATGATAATCGTACAATTATTTGAATTTGATATCTTGGTTGCTTTAACATGATCTGATCAATCATTTTTTACTGTGACTTACTTGAGAATGTCATATTGAACCAATCACTAGATATTTTTTTACAAGTCCATTATTTTTATCATGGATACATCATCTCACATTTTGGCTAGATTTTTTATTTTAATTTCATCTTCTTTGTTAGAGTTGAAGATTTGTACAAACTTAGAGTGTTTTTATTTTGCTTAGATTGGACATAATGTGACAAAGGTATATACACTTATTTGCCATTTTGGAGGCAACTAACAACTTCAATAAGGGACCTACGTTGACTTTTACATGATATACTTTTGGGGCAACGGATATAAAAGGCTCATTCTTATGTTGGTGTCATAATTTTTCACCATCGACGTTTAATTTTTGGTCATGCTTCCTTCTCGAGCAGTGTACCTTATGAAAACAACCTTGGCAAAAAGCTTCTGCACCAGGCGCAAGACACTGGTGTTCGCCTCAACATCTTGCAATCGCGGGAGGCTCTGGTCGCTCAAGCTCATTTCTTGTCGAATTAGTACGGACTAGTATCTCTCCAGTGCTTCATGGTGTTTGTATTGGTACCATTTATCTTTAATTGCCTCAGGAAGGAAGTTATCAACATCCACCCATCAACCACATTCATAGGTAAGCATTTGTAGCAACTATCAAGAAGGATTGGGAGAGGCAAAGGAGCCCCCCTAGTTTTTAATGTATTGGTTTGAATTGCCAAGGAAAGTACTCCGAGCGTAATTTGGAGCCACAGACCCCATTTTTGAACTCAAAATCATTAAAAATGGCCTTGGGAGGTCTCCACGGATTCTAAGGTGCCTTCTTGGTAGCTACCACGAACCATTGCTCCACAGTCAAGCCTCTAGGGTCTAGCCGGGTCACCTGTAAATGAGTGCTACAAGCATTTCTCGGAGCCCCATCAACCAATAGTATTTCTCTTCAAAATCACTAGAATTTTTTATTTGGACCCCCCACGACCGTTTTTGATCATTTTGAATTCGAAAATAGAGCATGTTGCCCCATATGACAATAAGAACTTACTCCTTGACATTTTAAGCCTAGACATTAGAAATTTTATGGACTCTTTACCTCTCCCCCTCCCTTGCCCCCCCAGAAACGCTTGTAGTACCAATTTACAGTGATCCGCCCCTCCCCCACACAGTGTGGCCGCGCTTGTAAGATTATGATATTGTGTCTCCTTTTGGGACATAGACACGTACATAGCATCTCCTTGCTCAAGAAAAACATGGATGAGTTCTAAATGTAAAACAATGGATGAGAGAATTAATTATCAAACACTGATAAAACAAAAGCAGTTGGTGCTTTTACCCACTACCCACACAACATCCTATACTTAGAAAGTGGCAGTTGCAAATGTCTTCATTCAGCATCCTCCCCATTGGCAACAGTGAAACGCATGTACTGCCAAACATAACTGGGGAATCCCTTAAATCACGTGGTAGCCTCCTCTCCCATCCTTATTTTTCCATTTCATTTCATTCATGTTTATGTTTGAATTATTTTCATGGCAAGTTACCAATTGGCCTTCATGGCATTTTCATGGGGGAACATTCTGGAAGCATATGCAGACATGGCGTTGCTTGATGAGCAATTCAAATTTCCGACCCCCAACGGTATCAATGGTACAAGTCAAATGAGGTTACTTGAAAGTGTCACTTCATGGCATATTCTCAAAAAGATCCTAGGTACTTGATAGATAGAAACTCCGGTCCCTTTCTAAGGGGCCGGCGTGAATGAAGTGTCCGTTCGTAATGCTAATATCCCGATGGCCACCGGACAAGGGGAAATTGGAACAATACTACTTCCCTCTCTCGAGGGTGGACACTATAACTACGCTAGTTTCTAGCCTAGTTACTAATGCCTTGAAGATACTTGACATAGTATCCCCCCAAAGGGCTTTGAGGTACCCATACAACAAGGTCCAAAGACCCCCCACAATAGTTGGGTGGACTATAGTGGTGAGCACCATGCCGGCATGGGGAATAGAACCCACGACCTCCTCATTGGGGGCCTAAGCCCTAACCACCAAGCCAAGGCTTGTGGTGCCTCCTAGGTACTTGAATTACAAGATGGTAGTGGAAAAAGTGGAAAGGTACTCAAAGGTGGATGGAGTGGAGAGAGTGGGGGAGTTTTGGGCAGATTTTGAATAGTGTTCTACAAAGTTTAGAGAGTAGAGAATTATAAGGAGTTTTAAAGCATGAATGGTCTTTTTGGAAAGGTAGGGAATACCCTCACATGGTTTTGATTTTTTACAATATCTATTAAGTGTATTAAGGGCTGACCAAAGTCAAAATGTCCGAAAACGGGCTTTGGTGTTTCTATATCTTAGTTTCTTGATTTAATTTTTGTGATAAGCAACTTTCAAGATTCTCTTGATTTTTTTGTGTCGAAGACTCGACTAGCTTAGGTTAACGCCCCTTACTTGAGTTGATCTGCCTAAACATATATGAGAAATGTTAAGGCGATAGCCTATTATCCAAAATAGTTCAACTACTAAAGTTGACTTGCCTAAAAATTGCCCTCTTTCAATGGAAGGTGGAAAGTTTCAATTTTGACAAAAATTTCAAGTATGTAACCGTAGGATCTAGTACATATTTTGTATGTACTGTACATATGTAGATCAAATTTTAGATTCAAATCCTTTGCCAATTGTGGTAAGGGAATGTCCAAAGTAGGAATAGAGGATTTTTCTTCTTGTTGTAGAAAGGGTAAGCAATGTTTTGAGGGCCAAAAAGACTGTTGTTGGAAGTAATTATGAACAAAGGTCCTTCACCAAATTCTTGTTTTCAGATGAGTTAGGGATATTTTTATGCAATTTTACCCTCAGAGGATGTATAAAAATAAAAATACTTGATTAACCTCTAAGCATCCTTGAGTCATTATTTGAAATGAAGGTGAACAACTTTCTTCTTGGTGTAATTTTGATTGCAATTGCTTGGTTGATAGTATTTCCACTTCAAAGTACAAATGTTGAAATATCATAATCGTTTTTGAGTACAAATACATTACGATCTCGCAATCTATAAGGCCTCATGACTCTAAGTTTGGCCCACATGACCTACACTAAGTGTACTACAAGATTATAGGATTGAGATTTGAATAACTTCATTTTTGTTTAGGAATTTTTCAAAAAATTCTGTTTTTTGACTATAAAATGGCAGGGACGTATAGGGGTTAATCGCATGAAGGTATGCTGAAATTTAACAGTGGTATTTGATAACAAAAAAGGCATGTGAAAAAACATTGAATTGGAAATCCAAATGGTAAGCCTTGGTACCTTAACTACACATACAAAGACAAAACTTCAATCAAAATAAATCTTAGTTTTCAATCAAAATTTCAAGTACATTTTGAGAATGAATGTGAATATACTACAATTTGGGGCAAATTTTGGTAGTATTCAAACTTTGATTGTGAATTCTCCTAAAGTATGAGGATTTCAAGATCATAGATGAAGACTTTCTAGTCTTCTATCTTAGGACATTTAAGAACAAATTCTAATTTTCTTTTTCTCGCAAAAAGTAATGTATCAATTAACTGAACAATCAAAATACATAGAACCAAAGCAAGCACATTTTAGGGAGAGTGCTCAAAACCGGAGCAGTACCAATAATGGAGCAATAGGCTTCTTGACCCAAAGTTACATAACACCTTCTTTACTTAACATTAGCAAGTACTCAAGGCAAATATTATTATTACAAGGTGCAAAATTAGGACATCATTTTAGAAACACCTCTGCGACCGCTTTCAAAAATTCATAGCAAAATGTAGAAGAGTCCAAAAATCATGAATCCACTATGACTATCATTCTAGTTACTTTCCCCACACATCAGAAAATACTTCCATTATCATCTTCATTACAAATTGGAAAATCTGAAATTTGAGTCATTTTTTAGCACTCTACCTTAAGAGCAAATCTGAAAATTCATCTTAGAAACGTACCTTTTGAGTCATCTTTGAGCACTCTCCCTTAAGAACTTGAGAATTTGAAAGGGCATTTCACAAACGTATCTTTGGAACAATTTTGAAAGGGCATTTAATTGGTAAACGTACCTTGGAACAATGGTTATCCAACATCGTGTTGTGTTGGGGTGCCTTCCTAGAGTTGGTTGGGGCTCCCTAACCGAGGCGCCCATCTCCTTTTTCCTCATTGGACACCGCATTCCACTGAAACAAGATTCCTTTCTTCTGTCCAGACGTGTCTACTTCAAACTGGAGCATGTTTGGGAGAATGCCGATGAACTCCTGAAGAAGTCAAAACACTTGGAAATGTGGTATTTTGTTTTGTTTTTTGAAGCAATCAAATGGATAAACTAAATGAATAAAAATGACACATTTAACTACTTCTAAAGTGGAAGCAGTCCAGAAGTAAGGCAACACGAATTCCCCCATACTCATGTGAGTAAGATACAGTGTGAACACAAAAATGTAAACAGGGGGATTTATGGAGAATATGAAGATACTCACATCCCCAATGTAGATTTTCAATTGGTGCTATGATTATTCCACAAAATTGTAATTTCCGAAATTTGCTCCACTCCATAATTCTTGAATGAGTCCAGATTCAGTTGAATGTCGCATTAAAGGGGTTTCCTACTCCGCAAGCGATGTGATTTTGAGCAGTTTACAATTGGTTCAAATTTTGTTTTCAAATTTGAATTTGAATGGAAATTTGGTGCACAACAAATTCATGAAGCTAGTAAGAGCATAGCCTACCCAAATGGACGGTATTGGAGGCCGTGGATATCTCATTTTCATTGTGCTACATTCCATGCATACAATTGAGTAACAGTGACACCTACAACTTAATAACTAGAAGGCCGAGCTAGACAAACCTTTCATCAATTAGGAATAAGACAATGATGTAAGAAGCATAGAAGGCGTTCGAAAAGCAGGACAGAAAGGTAAGTGAGGCACGAGCGAATCACGGGGAAGAGCTAATTTTGAGCAGGCAGGAAAGGTGGAGCATACATTGGCCCTCCTTTGGGGAGAGAAGACATTCAAATCTTCCCATTTGTGATAACCCGTGGTAATGCTGTAAAAGTGCACTTCGAGAATGGACAAAATATCATTTGCATAATTGGTACATTTTAATATGCCTATGTAATGATGTATATTATCTAAATTAGAGTTGTAATCCCAACAAGAGTTGCAATGTCTCCGGGAAATCAGACCGGCGATGGGGTAACAAGTGAAAGTGATCCAATAGCTCCAACACATGACAATATGGAAGCCGAGTACGAACACTTAGGTTTCAACATAAGAAGGCCACGGGACCGTACACTGACATACTCCACTTTTAAAGATGATGTGTCTCCCGCAGCAAGTGGCAGTTATGAAAATGATGAAGAAGTGGCAACAGAAGAGGTAGATAGAGGGGCCGATTTTACGATATCGGAATATGACTCAGTACCAGAACCGGAACCTGAAGGACCATCGACTGAACTCCATACATCGACCGTTGTTCCATCAACACCTCAATCAGTGGTTGTAGCAACTAAGAGGACACTACATATAGAGACGAATGGCTAAGAGACTATAGAAGACGAAAACAGAGTTCCACAGACCCAAGAAGACGGTCCTTCTGTTGGAATGGAAGCCAAAGATCATATTCATGATCAATTTCACGTCATGCAGAGATTGGTTGGCAGGCCTTCTGGAGAGACAACAATGGAGCAAGGATCTATGATGGAGGGCGAATACGACGGTACTCAGTCAACTGGGGGTGCCTCTTTCCAGGAGACCTTTAATTCAGAATATTCATTTTGAGATGGCTTCTACTTTGATAGAGATGGAATAAGATACGTAAGGAGAGGAGAGTCCGGTAACTATACATATGAACAAAACACATCTATTGGCACATCAGAAGGATCACTGCCTGATGATGTGGTGGATGCTATGGTAGAGAATGCAATGAGCCACGCGACTGGCCTTTCATCCATGTAGATCATGATTTATATGAATGTGTAAGAGGTGTGCGTTTGTTGGCACGGTAGAATATAGTACAGTGGTTGAAATGTTAATTTTATTTACGGCATTTGGGTTATTATATAATTATTATATATTTTTGATCTTTATGTTTCTCATCAATTTTATTGTACGAGAGGTTGAGAGGTTGAGAGGTCGAGAGGTTGTACACTTTGAATATGTTGATGTGTAATAGACGAATCATGTTGTCACCTTAGACCGAGATAATTTATGGTTTAATAAAAGTCCGAAATAAACATTATATGTATATTGAGTGCAATTACGGACAAACAATACATAATGATTATTGTAGTTATGTAGACCAAAAGGTACTGGAATTAAATTGATGTATGTTCACGTATGTTCATTGAATATATTATATCCACCTAGTTTTCCAACAACCGCAAGAATTCAAAAATGTCACTTTTAAATATTATATGTCTTATAGTATAAAATTGCACGCCAAAAAGTGCACTTCCCGAAGTGCATAATTGCTTAATTGCCTGTTTAAGTTGGTTAGCATGGATTCTAGAGTTCCTTATATTGTTATGTCACAGTCTAGCTTGTAGAACCTTTCCTCAACCCTTTAAACCACAACCATAAACCACAACCATAATTTGCCAGCCCCTTCTACCTCAATTTATATTATAGTCAATTGATCGTGCTTTTGTATTATGTACATTGAAACAAAAAAAGAAAGATTTGGTCAAAGAGAAAAATTCACAAATCTTGTAAAAACATTAGTGTAGCATCCTATAGTTGGAAGGAACCCTTCACATACACACAAATACACTTCTTGACGCCAATCTCAAGTAGGTTGAGAGTTTTTAACGTCATATTCATTCAATTGGGACTGTTCCACATATTTGGGACTAAATTTTTCTCGAAATATGGAGTACTAGAGTTGAAAAATGTGAATCTCTCAGTGTTTATGTTGATCTATGTGGATTTCTTCCTTTATCATTAAAGAGGACTAGACAAGAACACTATGATATTGTAGTGGAGGCAATGCAAGGCGTTTTGGGTTCAGTAATATTAAGAACCATGTGTGAGTGAGTCAAAGTATTTTGTGCCCATCAGGTAGTCATCAATTACAATAGTAAAGTTCAGCATCAAATTGAAGTGAATGGGCGAGATGAAGTTGAAGAGTTGAGCCGGATGATGAGCAATTAAGATCATTAGTGATTCTTGTCCATGATTGGGATGTTTACAACAAGAATGTGTACTTGAAAATGTGTGTTCGATTTACTCTTGTACGTGAAAAACATGAAGTTGTGCATACATGTCACGACAACTCAATAATTTGGATTTTGGCTTGTATGTATTGCATGCATAACTTTTCACTAGCATAAATGGCACTAATAGTACGCAATATGCGACTATCAAAGCTTAAACTCATAAATGACTGAACAATTACATCATTTTCGCTAAGAAACATAATTATGTATGGATCATGTGCATTTTGCACAATGACTTCTCCAATAATGACTGGCAGTTGGTTGTAGGCAAGTTGAGTGTTCTAACTTAACAATTAAATAAAACTTCCGCAAGGATACATGGAACAATACAGTGCCCTTGGTTCCTATTCTTATGCCTACTCTAAATAATGCACTCCAAAAGAATGCTTACTCTGCTACAATAGGAATTGTGCACTATATAGTTCTAATGTGTTCCATATAAAAATAGCTAATTTGCATCTAGAAAATGTATGGATTTAATATCAATTCTAAATGCGGTCATAAATTCAATAAATATCCTAAACTTGTATAACTAGTTCTAAATAATAGGCTGTCGCCCTGAATACTTTACGACCGAAATTTCATAGAAATGGACTACGAACTACAACTACTACCTATGTATGAAAATACATATTGTACAACATGATAAATTAAACGAATTCCTATTATTGTCGCAGACATCATTGTCTTCATGAATGAAGCTTTTGTGTACGTACGCGTTTGATGTAATTGTTGACTACAATCCGAGTATGTCTATGATGATGACTCCATGTCTGAAATGTACGTGTTGACGTTGCGCTTTCGTCATTTATACATTATCCAAACGTTGGGACTGCGTTCTACACGCTGCATATATACAATCAATAGCCATGCAATCTAAGTCACACATGTTGTAATAAAGTGGAAAACACATGCATACTATTGCCAATCAAGGTTAAAGATAAGAGCAAAAAGGAATCACTGGTATCAATCCTCCATACCTTAACATGATGATTGCGCTCATCCAGACTACGTCTATGGCTCTGAGCATTGCAAATGCATGAATCAAAAACTTCGTAAAGTCCGAATTCTTTTTATAACTATGAGAATTATACTTCCATATAGACAAGAATGAAGTAGACAAGAATTGAAGTGGACAAGAATTGTACCAAGAGTATTTAATACAATCCATACTATCCTCAAAATTTTCTCAAAATTGCTTGAGTAGCTGGCACACTAATCCGGTAGTAAAATGTGTACTGTGACTATTGGAATGCTAGTAATAGCTCCTGTGAATCTCTAATGAAAATACTCTTGATACTACTCTTCATATCTTCAACTCGATGCGCCTTACAAAGATACTCATTTTTCCTCTAGACAGACATGACATTTTTTTTAATGTGGGCAACATGACATTCAACAATAACGCTGATGCCAATGTGCGGAAGAACAGTTAAAACAATTGATATGGTGCAACAACTAACCCCATGAAGTTTTCTAGCAATTCCTGCTGCATGCATTTTGAGCACCATTGATTCATGTCATTCCCCACATCTAAAACTATGAGCAAAGTGAGTAAAACAAAAATTTGCGATAACAAACAAACTTGGACGTCGATAAGGTATTTCATTCAATTGCTCACCTGCGTTGATGGGTACAATCCTACGTTGATGGGATACAATCCTGCGTTGATGGGATACTAAGGCATTCCTCTGAGCCGGACAGTTCAGGTGCAGATGCAATGGAGGTGGTGGCTTGTTGGGCAAGTGGTGTAGAGAGCGAGTTTGTATACCCTCCTGTGCTCACAGTCTCGCAAAACCCTGCACTTCTGAGAGTCTGCTCCGCTTCCTCTAGTCTCTTTTTATTCTTCTCCAACTCCCGCAGCAGTTTCTGATTCTGTACTTCTAGCTCTCGGCTTTTCAAGCGATTAGCCCTATTGATGGCGAGCTTTTTTTTACTGATTTGCTGCAGCTGAATACGCAAAGCCTTAGCCTGCGACACCTTCTGGTCCTCTGCCCCATCCGTAGCCGAGGTGCCTTGAGCCCCATCCAACAGTTCAGAAGACACGTCTATCGGATAATCATTCACGGACTTTTTGTAGACAAAATTGTCCTTGTCACTAGAGATTGCTATTGGGTTCTCCTTATTTGAAGAAATTTGGATAGGCGGCTCTTTCTTCACAGCCACGATTGCAAGTATAGGAACATCTGTCACAGCACCCTCCCACGGTAACCAACGCGCGGCCTCGTTTTTGACCCGCATCTTCTCCACCTTGAGTCGCTTCTACTCGAAGAATACGTTGTTTGACACCTTGCCCTCCAAGATTAACTTCTTGTTGCCCTATCAGTGGGATATTGATCACTGACAAACTTGTAGCAACCGGACTGTCAGGAGGCAAAACTTGATGTTGAGGAACTTGAAGCGCCGGGCTCAGAGCAACTGTTGAGAGCCCGACGTGGCTCAACCGCACTCAATCTCAAATACATCTGGTCATTTGTTTGGTTTTGAGCCATAAGGACTTGAGAGTCACCAACAACGCCACATTCTCCTTCGTCAGATGTGTCAGATTTCTACACTAAAATATCAGCCGATTCATTAGCATGATCTTCATCGTCCCCGAGTGCCCCTGAACCACCTGTACTACCATCCGAAATATCGCCAACCGCATGCTGTAAGCTATCTCTATCGCTCATCGTTTTGGTCTCAGTTTCCCTCCTTTCATCTTCGGCCATTGAATCGGAGGCGGCACGATTTTCACTCTGGGAAGTAAGCCAACGTTGTTTCTGACCCTCCAGGATGTCTTTTGTAGGTAATCCGGTGTGGAATGCATGTTCAAAACCGGACATTTGACAACCAATCATGTGACTCAAGAGATACGGTTCAAGAGGCTCATCCCAAGAACCACAGAAACATGTGTCAAACCGTACATCTGCAGAGAGTCCAACGCCATACATTCAATCAGCTCTACATTTACTAAAAGTTTATTTTGATTAGTATGCAAACGACTCTGAAATTGCACATTATATTTCAAACTAGTGATAGTGAGAAGCAGCGATCTAGTGGACAATTGTCCAATGGATTCCACATTAGCAATCAACTCAGGGAGAAGAGAATTGCAAATAAATGCAAGATAATGATCTTACTACTCATGCTACCATGCACTTTCGGCCTGCGGCGATGCACATAATACTTTTGGTAGCCTCCTCTCCTTCCTCCGAGGGTCGAAGTTGAGATATGTAATCCATGTACACCTCCATGTGCAGCTTGTCATCGTGTCTCTAAACTCCCTCACGAACCCAACCTTTTTATAGCGTTCTTCACTACGAAGGAGCTCGCTCCACTTCAGGGGTTTAACTACCTTCTTAGTGGAAAGCATAACAACAACCCCATTCCCTTCTTCAATGTGGTGCTGGAGAAAGAAAACTTCTCTGATGCAGCCGGTACATATCGGGATTCTACAACATTCCAGTTTGGCAAATGTGCACGCATTGCAAAAACGACGTCCTTCGTGTTATTGGAGTGAGCAATGACCAGCCAAGATGTTGGAGCCGTTAGCAAATCTGTTGGATGCTTAAGAGTCTTAAGCAACGCTTCGTAATTCTGACCAGAAACTGCATCGAATTGAAAGTCCTTGCTTTGAAGAAATTCGCCAATAGGCCGAAAATCTATAATACCACCAGCGTAAGGTATGTCTTCTGACAACATAGCTTGCGGCATCTCCGGGATTCCATCATTCTTGCTTGAAGATCTTCTTGACATCTTTCCGGACTTGTCAAAGACGCTGAAAATAGGAACGACATTGGGACGGTCGACTGCTGATTTCATCAAAATCCGATTGATTTCTGCCAGAAACTCCTCTGGTGGCGCTTCCTGTTCGCGCTTAGGGTTGTCACTCGCTTTCATGAACTTAGAGAGGAACTTCTTTGTTGCCCTTCAGATCAATTCGTCCATGTGCGCGGAACAAAATTCCTTCTCTCTCTTGAAGTGGCGCCACACCTTGACGTTCACATCATCGTCCGCCCATAATTCGCCTAGATACTGACGGTTGAACCAGCGCACCACTGCGTTCTTCTGCTTCTTTCTATCCGTCTATTCCTTGAGACTATAGCAAAAGTTGTTTTCGGTCGATTCTGTCCAATATACATTTTTGGAGGATGCTCCACGTCGCCCACGAGACCCCCATTGTCCGTTAAACCTTCTGTAATTTTCTCTACAAGCTCGGTTAAACTGTCCTTCCCAAGTCCACGGATATACTTGAAGGTATAAGCTATAGTGTATTTGCGAACCCAGATGTCTTTCACATCATCCTTCCATTTGTTCCCAATATTGGGATATACAAGATCACCACTCTTGTACCACTGGAAGGCATTCATAATAGAATTATACAGGTAATCCGGCGCGCAAATGACGCAAAACTCTCCAGGATACTCCTTGACACTCTTGTTTGCGTTCTTGAAAATCATGGCATTCAAGGTCTCGACTGCCTTGGATTGGAACTCCTAATCACATGTAAACACTAGTTAATGAACAACATGAATTTGCGTCCGACAACAATGCCAAATCATTGCTAATTACAACAATGTTGAAACGCTGATAATCACTACTCCCTGCAAGACGATTGTACAAACTCTGTAATCATCTCTTGTTGACATTTCAGTGGTAGAGCGAGCTAGTGGGCAATTGCCCACTGGATTCACTAGTACAGAGCAGCGTCTAATATGACGCGGTTTAACGCGGTTTTTAACGCTG
Organism: Bryum argenteum; assembly: GCA_037043015.1. Classification (NCBI taxonomy): domain Eukaryota; kingdom Viridiplantae; phylum Streptophyta; class Bryopsida; order Bryales; family Bryaceae; genus Bryum; species Bryum argenteum. The sequence goes on along the minus strand of CM073328.1, from coordinate 7,872,149 downwards.
TTTAACGCGAATTTTTTTGACGTGGAAAAATGATGCTTCTATCACCAACTACTTTTCAATTTAACACGACGCGTTAAATTACGTTAAACGGTTTAACGCGTGTGTTTAACGACGTCAAAAGTGACAGAATGAAGTTATCTAGGGTGAGTAAATTGGGGGAGTAACTTTTCTGCCACGTGGGAATTTCCTGCTTATTTTAATTCCACGTAAGTGCTTAAGTGGATATTTCCAATTCCACATCAGATAATACGTGGACAAGTCTCCGTCCTTTGGATGGATGAAAAATTTGCTTATGTGGCATGTGATTCTGACATGACATTTGGATTTTCAATTATTGAGATGGTGACACGTGGCATGCTCCTGGATCCAACGTTTAAGTAAACGCAATGTGACCTGTTTTGGAAATGCGTTTAACACGTTTATTGTAACGTGTGTGAACGTTTATTGTAACGTACTTGGACGTTTTTTGTAATGTGTTTAAACGTTTATTTTAACGTGCAGTGTATTTCAGTGCGTTTTTGGAGACAAAGTTTAGATGTAGCTATGACAGTGCGTATGACATGCACGCGTTATCTGAAAGATGTTATAGCGTTGTCGTGATGTGGGCCGTTTAGTAGTTGTGATTATTTATTTAGTGGTGTTTAGTACTAATTTATATGTGGTTAATGTGGAATTGATTTTATGTTGTGGCTAGGGTTTAGTTTATGTTGAGATCATGATTAGCCTTTGTTTATGTTGATATTAAGGTTGAGAACCGACGTTTGGTTGTTAGATAGAGTAGATATTTAGTTAGATATTTAGTTGGATAAGGTGGTGCGAAGGAGGCGGCTTGCTATTGGACCGACCAAGGAAGGCTTAAAGTCAACCATGTGGAGGCTTACCATTGGACCAACCAAGGAAGGCTTAAAGTCAACCATGTGGAGGCTTACCATTGGACCAACCAAGGAAGGCTTAAAGTCAACCATGTGGAGGCTTACCATTGGACCGATCAAGGTAAAACATCAAGTTGGCGATGTGGAGGCTTCTCATTGGACCAATCTTGCAAAAATCCTCTTTGTGTAACCTAATATGTGGTGGTTTCTTATTGGTTAGAGCTTGGGTGTAGATTAGTATAAATTGGCTGGGAGTTTGGAGTTGGGCATGAACAACAAGTGATTAGTGGGTATGTGTGAGTTGGAGTGGGATTTTGAGTGTCTTTAAGTATTCTTCAATAATAGAGGTTTAGAAGGTGTTGAGTTTGGTTGGAGGGGTGAGGAGATGCACAAAGCATCTAGCTTGTATCTTCTCTCATGAGGTATAAAGAGAGCAAACTTTTCATCTTACGTTTTGTGCCGTATCTTTTGCTTGGAGAGGTTTCATGAGGAGAGATTTTAGGAGGTGTTAGAAGGCAAGATATTCTACTCGTGAGAGGTGGTTTCATGCAAGGAGCTATTTGGAGCAAGGAGAAATGAAGGCTTGAAGTGGCCGGGAGGTTGTAAAAGTGTTGAATAGGTTGAAGTGAATAGGTTGATAGAAAATTCACCTCCATAAGTCACACTAACTACCGTACCAAGAAGCCCCGCGCTTACCCGGATGCACAACAATCTTTATGACAGCGTCATGTGAAACACGGAGGAAGCGTTACTTGAAACACGATGAAATGCGGTTTGACGTTATGCAACTTTCAATAAAACAGAACGTAACATTCAGTTTAGCACGATATAGAGTCAATGTTCACACGATTGAATATGGTTTAACGTTTATGCAACGTTTAATTAAACGCATTAAAACATACATTTCAACATGAGCTAACGTCATGCAAAACGCAGCTGAAGCGTCAAATGAAACGCGATTAAACGCGATTAAACGTTCCGAAAAACACACATGATGAACAACACTTCACTTTGGACATGAAGAGGTATGCTAAAACATATAAATTAAAAAACTGCCAAGGAAATAATGCTAATACAATTTCAGTTGCAAGAAATGGAATACTTAAAGACTACTGGTATTACAATCTAGAAAAATTATGTTTGTTCACTCATTGGAAATAAGCTAGATGTGTAGAAGAGGCACGTGGTGCAAACATCCCGTCCAAATCACGCTGCATTCTTCTTAAGCTGCGCAACCCACATGATGAAGGCAACAATGAGATAAAAACAACCAATCAACAAGAATCAAATGCAAGAATCATTCAAAATCCAACTAAATCAAGAAAATGTAACACTTCGAAGCCTTCAGCAACTTAAGAATGGCAAAGAAAGAAGAGAATAACAACAAATCTCAACACCTCCACACCTCATTCTCTAACAATCTAACATACTAATCTCTAAAACTCAAGAAATCTAATACAAAATGTGTAGAAATGGAAGCAAGAATGAGCCTCTGGTGTTATAACTTCCCTAAAAGTACAATGACCTAAAGACGACAGCAAACCCTAGCCGCCTCAATAGCAAACCCTAGCCGCCTCAACAGCAAACCCTAGCCGCCACGACAACAAACCCTAGCCGTCATCTGAAACGTGATGTAGCGTCATCTGAAACGCACTACCCGTCACAAGAAACACATGTGTCAATGTTGACAGCACCCCTATACTTTCAAAGATGGGTTGACCGGTCAAATACTAGGCTCCACGTCAGCCATTTAATCTACAAGGCATTCCACGTCAGCGCACATATTCCACGTCATCTTCTGTCTTACGTTTATTTTAACGCATTACCTGTGACAAGATACGCATTACCCGTCAACCGGAACGTGTGCGTCAATGTTGACAGCCTCCCTAGTCTCTCAAATTTGGTTTGACCGGTCAAATCCTAAGCTCCACGTCAGGAAAGGAAGACACAATGAAATCCACGTCAGCGCACATATTTAACGTCATCAATGTTCTCACGTTTCTTTTAACACAATTAAATGTAGTACACGTTAAAAGAAATGTCGTCTACGTTAAAAAAACGCGCTGACGTGGAGCCTTTCTACTTTTAGCCAAAACTTTTCTACCTTCTGGTAAAAAAGGAGTACAAAAATTTACCGTCCATCAAGGGCGCTGGCGTTTAATCTAACGCCACGCCGTTATTTTTGACGTACGCACGTTAAACCGCGTTTCACCAAAATCTTCTTTGACACGGAGCGTTTTCACAACGTCATTTTTGACGGATTTACGTTAAACAATTTAACGCTACGTCACGTTTAATTCGATGTGATTACTACACTAATTCGGTATAGTGTGGGTATACGTCACTGATAACGCGCGAAAACGCGTGATAAAACGCTGTTTTCTACTAGTGATTGCACACTTCTCACATCCTGGCCGTGACAATTGCCCGCTAGATTCCACAATTTGGATAAATCGAGCCAGCGGGAAATCGCAATGCATGTCTACAATGGAATGGATACTCTAATCGATTACCTAGAGCCAGTGGGCAATGGTGTATAGGATTTAAGACGAGTGAACACAGACATTCAGGAATTTTATTAAGAATATAGTTACGAACCAAAAATAGAGAAGCAAGTCATATCATACCTTCCATTTGAATTTAGAGTCGACTGTCGGCCTCCCATAGTTAATCTACAATTCTCTCGCATACTGAATTTGCAATAGTTACTCGGGGGAGTCCTATTGGTACTGATTTGTATTATTTGTGCGGCGGGACATCTCAGACAGTGCTAGCTTGTCAGTAGTTCATACAAAGTCGCATGTCCATGTCCTGTAGTTGTCCTTCACGACCTCATTCACCTCTGGACTCTAAAGTAGTTTGCACTCCGCTACCCATGAGTCCTAACCGTTAATGATGTAGAATGTCATATCGTCCTCGAATGTCTCGGGTTTCTTTGCATAAATCGGCATCAAAGTCAACGTCTGCTTATGAAGGTGTAGCGAAGTGAGAAACACCTGTAATAAAATGTCGACAAGACTGTTATGAATTGGTCAATATTTCAGCTCCTTTGGAGCCAATTTTATATTCTTCACTTCCACCTCTTTCGTGAAGTGCTGGCCCAATATGTACATGGACGCACTCCTCTCTTTGAAATCAAGCAGCTCTTCCTGGAAGTCTTTGATGTCAAGCTGCTTTCCTTCTGCTACTTTTTTGGGTGACGACGTAGTTTTTTTCTAGATTTTGGCTTTCCAAGAGTTACCACATCCGCGGGAACCATGTGGCACTTATCTCAAAACCTCTTCTCCAAAATCATCTCCGCTCTAGGTGTAAGTGTTGTCTCTGTCAGCTGTTTAAATTTCCTTCTCTTAAAAGAGATTTGCTTCGTTTTTTTCCTTTTCAGTGTGGGCGGCGCAATTTCCCTAAAACTCTCTTCATCACAGGCCGACGCAATTTTCCTCTCCTCGTCAGCGGCCGACGCAATTTTCCTTTCCTCGTCAGTGGCAAGCGCTATTTTCCTCTCGTCACTAGCCGGGGCAATTTCCCTCTCGTCGTCACTGGCCGGCGCAATTTCCCTCTTCTCATCAATAGTCTCTATGTGTTGTTCACCAGTGACGACTTCCGTCTGTGCCATTTCTTCGGACACTTATTCAGGATCTCCGTCTTCAGCAGGTCTCTCATCATGTCCCTCCGCATCACGTTCCAAATATTGGGCGTGACAATGACTTCCTCTTCTATCGCATTCCGTTCCACCTCTTTTCGCTTCCGAGTGGTACTCTTTTACGGCTCGCAGCAGGGGGACATGTAGTCAGAGGTGCAGAAGGTCTCTTCCGTCCTCGGGGAACATGCTGCGCATTTGCTTTGCCGATTATGTTCCTATTCACCTGGCTCAATGCGCTTAGCACATCCTTCGACACGCTTTTGACCTTGATTGCATTCGCATTCAAATCGTTGGCTGCGCTAGGCAACAATATTGGTGATAGTCGGAATTCCTCCATAGCCTCCGCGTGTTGTGCAAGACTCTTCGCAAACATATGTGCTTCAAATTGATCCTCTATGTCCGTGAAGATCAAGTTTGCCACGCTCCCGGATGCGTTGACGACCCACAATATTAACTCCGTGCCATACACTTTAACATCTGTTAAAGTTAACGATGCTATCGTCGTATTCGCAGGCCCCGTGGCTGGGGGCAGCGTACCATTAACGACCACAAGAAGTCCATAGCCGCTATCTTTTGGCAACTTCTGCACCTCCAAGAACCACAACCGCGGTGTGGCAAACTTCCGCTTCAGCCAATATTTCTTCCCATCGTTGACATCTCCACAAAAGTTAACATCGAGCATTGAACACCATATTCGTTTAATTGAGAATTTCTGCGAGATTGGGACTCTCTAAAATCTATAACTACCATAGATTTTGTGGAAAAATCTATACAAGTTGTAGATTCTAGAGAGTCCCAATCTTGCAGAAATTCCCAATTAAACGAATATGGTGATATTGGGTCAAATAGCTTCTTCAGAGCTCCAATGTACGGAATGTCAGCTGCTTTATCAGATTCCTTTTGCTTCCCCATGCTGTTTTCCTCGACCAGACCTGCAAAGAACATAATAATGAATAATCATGATTAATGCTTTGGCCAAAGGATGTACTACATTGAAATTACTTCTTCTCTATAGGATACAAATCCAGTGGGCAATTGCCCACTGGCACTAAAAAGATTGTACGTTGATTTTTATTCGGTGTTGTACATTCTAACCTTCTTCCCCTAAACTTGAATGTTCTTACTTGTAGACTGAACGCAAAATCTATTCCGATTGAAAGCGATGTAATTCTTGTTTACTTGTGGCGCTGTGCTTTGTTACATGTCCAAAGTCTATGTGCAACTAAAGCAAGAGTAGCAATTGAAACTAATAACTGCCTCACTTGTATTTGTCACAACTCCATACGCATCAATACATTTGCTACTTTGACTCGGTGAATACTTGACAAATCTAGTCGGCAATTGCCCATTGGATTTTTAAAGAGTTGGCAGATTATCGATTCATATTGCACAATTAAATCATCTTAAAATCACTATAAGCTAGATTGTGCTCCTGTCCCTTGTGACAAGGTCTACGTGCAAGTAAAGCAAGTAGCAGTTGAAATTACTAACTGCTTCAGTTGCATTAATAAGGTTTAGTTCCTTCGTCGATACCGACAAAATAATATCCTATCAGAAGTTTTCCACAACTTACAACAGTTGCCCACTGGCAAGACCTTCGTGCACTGTTTTCTAATTCATCTTGTATGATGGCTTCTAATTGGATAACACTAGTTAATGATCCTATTACTCGGCTATTTGGTTATGCAGTGGGCAATGGCCCTCTGACAAGACCTTCCAGCACTATTATCTAATCCATCATGTATGATAAATTTTAAGTAAGTAACACTTGCAAGTGCTTCTATTACTTGGTTATTCGAGACAGATCCAGTGGGCAATTGCCCACTGGATCTGTCACGAGTATTCAACAATACTACCCACTGGTAGTAGCTTCTTGTGCTATTTTCTAACCCATACTCTATGATCACTTTTAATTGGATAACACTAGTTTTTATCTTCTGAATTGTTGAAACTAACTTCTAAATAGACCACGCACGTGTGTAGTTGAGGTGTCAGGATTCAGCAGGCGTCAGATGTATATCCAATGTCCACTTCCTTGAATCTAGTCCTCCGTGATAATCCGCAACCTGCCAGGACAAAATCTGCTTCTACTTGTTGAAAACAACAATATTGCCCATGTCCAAATGAAATGTCTCCATCGCGCATACAAAAAGTTAGGAACTTGACAAACTAACGCTGCCGTCCAATTCGCTTATCTCCTAACCAATTTGAAGTGTTTTTAAAGTTTATCACTCATTGTCCAATACAGTAAAGCATGGATTGATTATAATCCTCCCATTACAAGAATTCCATCAGACCACTGTATGAGGCTGACTTTGTTTACACAATTACGCTATAACTAGCAAAAACACTTACATTTTCTCTTGTGTGAGGTCTCCGACCTATCAATCAATTTACAATTTCGAAGCTTATCACGACTTTCACATCAGAATAAGTGACCCACACATTTCATAGTCCATCAATTTTAGATTAATTTTCAAAAATAAGAATCATGAAATCTGGAAGCTAGGTCTGCTTTACAAACTCTTGATCTTCCTAAACGCCCTTCCTAGTAGTCAATTGCTAACTGGCTCCCTCCCAAACTTAGGCCGACCAATAACCATGATACTAAGAAACGCTATGGCCTACAAGACTAATCTGCACCATAACTTCTTCATGCTACAAATTCCTCATTGCTTCTAACTTGTCATCCCTGTTCAATTGATCAATTACCTAGTGTTTAACATGTGAGTTGTGCTTAGAAATTAGAAACGAGTTTCTGACTTACGCGTAGGATTCAAACAACTCTCTTGAGTATTCGAGATAGTCATATGAGTATGAGGTCAGCTCTTACACCTCCTTACAAATGAAGACATACACTCTAGTTAATGTGCGTGGGAGACAAATGCCCTGGGCAATTGTCCACTGCCACTTAAGAAACAACAAACAATCAACATTCGTTTATTGGACAATCAAATATTCATGGTTAGTGGTTGTTTTTACTTGAAGCTAATGAAGTCGAAATCTATTCTGACTCAGGAGAATTTGTTTCGCATTTACTTCACAGACTCTTGACAAACTGATAAACTATATCTGAAACTGCCTGAACTAATTTTGGACTAGTCATATGCATCACATACAAGTGCTGCCCGGTCAGGCAATTTTTTCTAAACGCCCTTTCTAGTGGGCAATTGCCCACTGGCAGTATACGAATTTTGCAAAAGCTGTACTATACGACGTCAAATTTAATCGTTTATACCATAGTTATATAACTAGAATACAGTGTATAAAAATACTTACACCAAAAGAAATACGAAATGTAAGGAAGCGTCCAAAAGACGTCTAGACGTGCGTACAGAACAAAAGCAGAATCGTACAAAAAACAGATTGCTGAAACAACAATCATGTGCTGAAGCGGAATCAAGAAATGTTGTCTTACCTTGGAAGAATTCGAACTAAGTCCTGATTCCCGCAATTAGGAAGCGGAGTATGCTTTCGTCTTCGTTAGCTTCAAGTAAAAACAACCACTAACCATGAATATTTGATTGTCCAATAAACGAATGTTGATTGTTTGTTGTTTCTTAAGTGGCAGTGGACAATTGCCCAGGGCATTTGTCTCCCACGCACATTAACTAGAGTGTATGTCTTCATTTGTAAGGAGGTGTAAGAGCTGACCTCATACTCATATGACTATCTCGAATACTCAAGAGAGTTGTTTGAATCCTACGCGTAAGTCAGAAACTCGTTTCTAATTTCTAAGCACAACTCACATGTTAAACACTAGGTAATTGATCAATTGAACAGGGATGACAAGTTAGAAGCAATGAGGAATTTGTAGCATGAAGAAGTTATGGTGCAGATTAGTCTTGTAGGCCATAGCGTTTCTTAGTATCATGGTTATTGGTCGGCCTAAGTTTGGGAGGGAGCTAGTTAGCAATTGACTACTGGGAAGGGCATTTAGGAGGATTAGAGTGATTGGGTCGCACTAGTGTGTGGTGCAAAGAATTCAAGAAGTTCAGTCTGAAACTGCCCGGTCGTAACTATTATGAGTTTGTCAAATGTCAGAAGTATTAGGAGACAAATTCTCTAGAGTCCAAATAGCTTCCGCCTTTGGTTTCTTTAAGTACATGACTAGACGAATTCTCTAGAGTCGGAAATCAGAACAACTTCGGCCTTCGATTTCTTCAAATGTATGTAACAGTGTGTAATAGCTGATCATTGATGTCAGTTGCCAAATACTCATGAGGCGTTTCAATAGTACGTTTGTTTTTAGTGAAACTCGTTGCGCAGTTCTAAGCACAGCGCTGCAGTGGGCATATTAAATTGTAGGCAATTGATCAATTGGACAAGGCTGATTAGTTAGGAGCAGTGAGGAAATCGCAACATCAAATTACGACTACATAAGACGGAATTGAAGTAATTATTCTAGTTAAGAATAAGTAGTATAGAAAAAAATGATTGAATAGAGACTTCACTTGGGATGTATTAGTATTGTTATTCTCTAATCTTGTAGTATAGTACTTAGGAACGACATTGATAGTGTAATAATCATGCTTCCGTAGGTTAACCCCTAAAGCTCCTTGTGTTTTTGAGGCCTCCAAAACCAAAAACTGCGATTTTCTACCACCTTGTCCACTTTGAGATGTGATTCAAATTTTTTGAGTTTTTTTGTACCTCCAACCGTAAGATCCTGTAGATAACTACTATCAGAACTACCATGTCAAATTTCAACCGTTGGATCTTCACCATTTGTGAGATCGTAACATTCAAAGTTGACTGAAAAGTTTTTTTTGGCTTTGCCCGAATGGCATAGTGTAAATGGTGCGTAGGGGGACTTGATGATTATTTTCCCAAAAATTTTGCTCATATTTTTTTCCATGTAGGTAACTAAGTTGGGAACGTCCATGCAAAATTTCGGAGGTGGCATGAGTTTTTAGAAGCTTCATCTAAATTTTATCGTGGAACAAGGTCAATGTGACTAGATCTTGTACAAATTGGGTGAAAACTAAAAATCCACATGAACATGGATTCATCTTACAAAAGTGAACGGTGGATTTGTGTGGTTACATGAAAGAAAAATTTAGACGGAAATTTTTTTCACAAATTCCAAAATCTCAACTTCCTATGCATTTTTGAAGGGAAACTCAGTAAAATCAATATAAAAAGAGGAGGGGCAGCAATGTAATATTGGAACCCCCTGTAAGCACGAAGGACCCATTCCAAAAAGGATGGTAGAGCTCTGCTGCTATTACTCAAGTCATAAAAGCAAAGGCTAAAAGGCTATATGTATTAGCTCTAAATGTAGATCACAATAAATGGTTCATCCGGAGTACATGGTGCCCCAAGCTCCCCTCCCAAGTTCCCCTGACAAACAAATCCGTCTGTGGATTTCGGGTTGGGAAAGCAGCAGGCTTGCGGAAGGTTCTTGCTGCGGAAGGTTCTTGCTGGGGGTCGAAAGCAGCTGCTGCCGCGAGCGGCTGCCACGTCGCCGCACTTCTAGAAATCTCCCAGCCTCGCTGGCTTCACATCGCCGTGGGAGTGACGGCCACTAACAATCATCGGGTCTCACCCCCCATGCAAGGGGGGCTACATCCATCGCTCCTTGTGGCTGGATCATGCTGCGCAGGACATGCAGCAGAGAAAAAAAAATTAAAAACTCCACTTCGAGCATACTCACAACATACCAAACATATAGATTGCAATAGTGTTGAAAAAAAATATGAACATTGGAAGTAATAGAAAAAATTAGATTGCAATAGTGTTGAAAAAAATATGAGCATTGGAAGCAATTGAAAAAAGTATGAGCATAAGTGTTGAAAAAAATATGAGCATTGGAAGTAATTGAAAAAAAAATTCAACATAACATCTTACATGTAATCAAATAGGCCGTTGACGACGTGTAGCAAGGTCAGTGTGCCATCGCTCAAAGCAACCTTGCTTTAGGCACATCCACTTATTGCCACACTTGTAGCAAAAGTAATGTGGCTCACGGATTTTGCACACCACACATTTCCGCCGTAATGCCGTATACCTTGGAACACAAATTACCGGTTGGATCGGTAGTGGCGCAAACTCTTCCGGATCCAAACTTCTCATAGTCCACCCCGCTAGTAAGGCTTCACACAACCCCTTCTTGAATTGTAAGTGAGTCATAGGGGTGACTGCACGTCGGTGGGAATTGACATGTCTAAGACACTCCAAGTAGTAAATATACATGTTGCACACGGTGACGTCCAACAAGAAGAAGAAGATCCGGTGCCACCATTTATGGCTCCGGACTTGGCAACTATAAGATGCGCGGAGTTGATCGGCGACATCTACTCCACGCATATGAGTTGTATATTCCTTCAAAACCGGTGAAGTTTGGATCATCTCCCTAATGGCACCATTCCGGCGGGGAACACACATAACTTTTTCACATGGTGCTTGAATAGGCACTCCATGTGTGGAAAGAAGAAGCACGGGCTTCTTGTCTTTCCACATAACACAAGAAAGTCTCCCATGGTCATGCATCTTCCAAATTGTTGTCCCTTGTGGCACATTTTTGAAGGCTTTGACATTTTTCAAACAAGTAGGAATACCAACCCGGTTTGCCCTTATAGTACCGGTGGCATACATGCCTCGTTCTAATAGTGTTGTAAAAAGTCCTACACTTGTGAAAAAATTATCCATTGTCACTACATGGCCAACATCCCAAAGACCTTCAACCAATCTCATCACAACGTTGTGAGCTAACCTTGCATCCCCAATTGTATTAGAAACTTCCACCACTTCCTCTCTAAGTGGAATTCCTTTATTTTGGCCTATTGTACCCGGTCCTAGGCCATTATTTGCACTAGAAGTCATGGGATCGGTTCCAATAGTTGGAGGAGGAGGACCGGGGACATTCTCCTTGCCGCAGTAAATTTCAAAATTGTAAACAAACTTGGAAGTAGAACATGCCAAACACCATACTTTCAAGCCCCACTTTTTGGGGCTTTTTGGGCATATATTGCCGGATAGGGGAATAAGTTCCTTTGTACCGGATCATCATTTCATCAATGATAATATGCTTCCCAAGATACCAAGCCATTTTGCATCGCTCCCTAATGCTATTTATCAACCATCTTGTTTGCCCAATTTTGTCATAGCCCGGGTGACCTCTATGCACCCCCTCCATATTAGTCAGGTGTAAACATCTCCTCAAATCCCAAAACCGGGACCTTGTGTATATGCTAGAAATCACCTTACATTGGAACAAGTCATCTCTCATCCAATAAGTTTTGTTGTTGGGTTGCACCTTCAACCCCATATAAAGAGCCAATGCCATAAATGCTTGTAGACCGGATAGAGTCAAATCATACCATTGTGGTCCACCCTTAGTTTGCCCATGGTCACCCAAAAGAAAATTAGCATATCTATTTGTCTCAAACACAATTTTGGACATGATTTCAGGAGTCCAAAATTGTCATGGGCCAAGGCCTCGTTGATAAGCTCGGATGTTCACTCGCTATTAATTTTATAAATAGAACTTCGGCAGTAGAGCTAAAGTATAGCCTCGGCAGTAGAGCTAAAGTATAGCCTCGGCAGTAGAGCTAAAGTATAGCCTCGGCAGTTGAGCCAAGAGATTAGTATATAAGGGACTCTTATTCATTGTAAACCTAAGTCTTGGATCAATATATTTCTTTTGTAGTTTTTGCTTGTTTTGACAGCTAGACTCTTACATAATCCAAGACTTCTCTTGATTTTCTGAAGGGCTTCATCCTCCCTTGTTTTTTCAAACGACAAAAGTAGGACATTGATTAGAATGAGGAACTTATCCACCCTCGTGGTAGTGATTGAAGATAGCCACGAACCGGGACGCATTTGAAGGCTTTGCGAAGCCTGAAGAGTTGATTGAGAGGTGTTGCTTTTTGAGATGGAGAACGCCCGAGATGATCGATGATGAGATCTTGCAGCAGCGGCGCAGCAGCGCAAGGAGAAATTACGGAAAGACTATCAACGAGATCGTGAGGTTGCGCACACAACTTCAAGCTTCTCGCCAGTCGGAAGTTGGCTATCGAGCGATTGGTTGCACAACAATCGCAGTGGCTCCAAAGGGCCGGACAATTCACGAGTTTAGGAGGTCCGTCTTCATCGCAGATGATGCCGCAATCGATCAAAACAATATGGAGGAACGGCCCGTCACATTGCGCAAGCGATTGCGAATATTTCAAAGTTTGACGGGAGTCGCAAGGGCTACCCGATATGGAAGGTCGAAGCGGATAACAAGCTTCGAATTGATGGAGTATCTTGGTACACCTTAAGATCAAGCCGCATACTTGTTTTCGAGGATGGACGCTAAGGCGCAGATGATGGTAGTATCTTTCTACCAAAATCAACGTGGTTGCAATGCGGCGACTTTTATTCAACATCTTGACAAATTTTACATCGACTCGAATGCAAAGTGTGAGCATTGAATCGGCTTCAAGCAATGAAGCGGGGTAGGAGTCATTCGCAACATTCTTGCCCAAGTTTGAGAAGGAGCTTGGTGAGAGTCAACTTACCATGGTTCCGGATATGGTGAAGATAGGATATCTTCGCGGTGCTCTCAACTCGAGAGATGCAACGCGATGATTGGACCTGTAACGTTACATCGATTATGGTATGTTTGTCCAAGCTTTGTTGGCGGTCGGCTCTCAACTTGATTGCTTGCAATATCGGAAGGGTCGTCGCGACTCCGATCGCGACATCAAATCGCGTATGGCCGGATGGAGATGAGATGGATTGGATGCCTACGGTCCAAATAAGCAAGCTTCGAGACGCGTCGACTTTGGAGGAACAACAACGGTGTCGCCAAGAGGGACGCCGTTTTTATGTTTGAAGCGAGACCACCGTGCAAATGACTGCTCATCCAAGCAAGGTGAAGGCAATGAGAAGAAGAAGAAAGAGAGCGCGGACAAAACTTGACGGTCGCGCGATGAGAAAAAGAGCAATGTCAACATAGAGGAGGTCAAAGAGATGGAGAGTTGTGACTACGATGTTGAGTCGGAAAACGAGCGAGCTTCCGGCATAAGACTCGATCGGAGGCGTGCGAGCGGGTTGTCAAAGTTGAAGAATCTAGGAGACAAACAAAGACACGGGTGGTATGTATGTTGATGTTTTAATAAACTCAATTATATCTACTCGTGCTTTGTGTGATTCTGGATGCCAATGCTTTGCAAATCGTATGCAGCAATTTGTTCGACGGAGAGGGTTGGATCGTCATCTATTCAACCTAGATCTTCGGAGCAAGTTACGACAATGAAGAAGCGGCCTATGATTTGCCAAATTGCAAATTTTATAGCCGATCTTGATGGTATGGAGGAGAAGATTGTTGCCTATGTTATTCCGGGACGATAGATGATATAATCTTGGGAAAAGGTTGGATGGAGCGACATGATGCAAGTGTTCGACCACTGCTAAAGAAGAGGTTTGCGTTCGAAAACCTTTCAAGATGATTGTGAAGATTCGACCGATTCACGATGGAGCCAATGCAAGAGATCGTGCATCGATGATTCAAACTTTGCGGAGAAGCGGTGAACCAGGTAGAGGTTTTTAGTGTCGAACTTGGTTGACATCCGGAAGGCACTACAACGAAGGTGTATAGGGACCCGGCACAACATGCTCCCGACGGCTCATGCCGATTATTGACGCTTTTAATCGACAAGATGCAAAGTCGTTCGTTGCCCATATAGGAAAGGGTTGATCACAAGATCAATCTTATTGAAGGAAGACTAATGATGACATCCCCGCCATACCGTGTCGGATGTCCAGGATCAATTATTAGTTTTGCGCAAGACCCTTACGGAGTTGTTGGATAATGGATTTATTCGCGTAAGTAATTCACCTCTGGCAAACTCGGTCATATTTGTGAAGAAACCTGGCGGAGGATTGCGATTACGTGTTGACTATCGGCGATTGAACGAGATGAGTCGAAAGGACAAACTATCCGATTCTGCGCATTGATGAGACGTTAAGATCCATTCTTTGCGATCAAATATATCTCCAAGGTTGATGTAATCTCTGCGTTTACCTCGGATACGTGTGAAAGAAGGTGACGAGTGGAAGACGGCGTTCAAAACACGCTTTGGCTTATATGAGTGGTTGGTCACACCGTTTGGGTGACGGGCGCACTGCAACTTTTCAAATGATATATCAATTGGATACTTCGCGACAAATTGGATATATCTTTGCTCGCATATATATTGATGACGTGGTGATCTATAGTGATACTCAAAAAGAACATCGTGATGCGATTCTCGAGGATCATCCGTAAGCTTGCTAACGCAGGCTTCAACTTGATTTTGATAAGAGCGAGTTTGAAGCGGGGCGCTATTAAGTATCTTGGATATTTGGTGAAGACCGGTTGGGGTTTGCGGTGATCCAACAAAACTTGAGGCAATTCGTCAATGGGAGCCGCCAACAAAAGTGAAAGGAGTTCGTGGATTTTTAGGTTTTACGCAATTATTATCGACAATTCATAGATGGATATTCTAACATTGCGAACCTCTTACTACTCGAAAACGCGCAGAAAGATCAACCTTTCCATTGGACATCGAAATGTCAACATGCCTTTGATCGATTGAAGGAGGCATTAATTCTGCGCCGTCTGCTCGTTAAATGGACTCCAGGTTTGGAAACAACTATTGAATGTAATTCCTCTGGTTATCTTTGTTGGTGGCACCTTAATGCAAAAGGTGGACGGACTTTGGCATGCGGTTGCTTATTTCTCGAAGAAACACATCCGTGAGTCCAATTATCCGATTCATGACAAGAAAATGCTAGCGATTTACATTACATCTCCGCGAGTGGTGTACATTACTTGTTGGCCAACATTTTGAAGTGAGTTGAGATCATCGCAATTTGGCTTATTTTCGAAAGAAGCAACATGAGCGAGAGGCAAATCGTTGGGCCTACGAGTTGAATGATTTTGACTTTGAGATCTCAGCACAAGCCTGGCAAGGATCAAGTTCAATCGGATGCACTTTCTTGTCGGGAATGCAGGATCTTCCCAACACGCAGATGATGATCGAATCATGAATCGATATCATCGACTTTTGGACGGAGATGATGGCGCTTTGAAGGTTGTCGCTAAATCCGCATGGATCGCGGATGGTGATGCGATTCGAAAAAGAGGCTCTCTGCTTTCTGAGTCGATAATGACCCCGCGTCCCATATGTCCATTTATTGACGCAGAGATGATTGCATTATGGGATGTTGCCCTGCAAACAAATCATCGTTATTGGAAGATGCGAAAGGCGGTTATGGATGGTGAGCGCCGACTACCTAAAGAATGGAGCTTACCTATTACGATTAGTGAGTGTTACTGTAGATTCAGTCATCGATTGCGTTGGCGTGGGCGAATATGGATTCCGCGCACGAACCTCTTGGACGCGTTTGATCCAATCTACTCATGATTCACCACTAGCGGGACATCCAGGTCGTGAGGGTGCACGCGTGACTTGATTGCACGTGAATATACGTGGCACAGGTTGACACAAGATGTTCGGAGATTTGTGCGGAATGCAACGTGTGTGGAAAATCGAAGATTTGGCGGGAGCAGAAGCAAGGGTTGCTAAAACCTTTGCCAATTCCGGCACGGATTTGGACTGAGCTCTCTATTGATTTTATTACCGGATTGGCACCAAGCAGCGACTCTACAAATATCATGGTTGTGACAGACCGTTTGTCTAAATCTATCATTGCTGTGCCTATGAAGATAATTCGTGCACTTGATGTGGCTCACAAACTTTTAGAGCAAGTTTTTCAGCATCACGGATTGCCTGCAGCAATTGTGTCGGATCGTGGTAGTTAATTTGTAAGTCTGCTTTGGACAGAAGTATGCAGATTGATGAAGATTACGCGTCGGTTGTCGACAGCTTTCCATCCGGAGACAGATGGTGCAACAGAGAGGGCGAATCAAGAGCTTGAAACATATCTTCGTATTTTCACGACATTTGAGCAAGAAGATTGGGCTTTTCAGTTGTCGATCGCGATGATGGCGTTGAATAATCGTGTGTCGCAGTCTATAGGTATGTCTGCATTTTTTATGACTTACGGTTATCATCATTCGGTCATGAATATTACTATACCCAAGGAGGCAGGTTTTTCGTTGTCACCGGCGGAAAAAGGACGCAAGCTTGTTGAGCACTGGCGTAATTCAAGTGAACTGGCAACAACGGCAATGGCCATTGCGCAAGAGACTCAAGAACGTCAGTCAAATACACGACGCTGGTGGCCGAGGATTTTCGTCCGGGTGATCGTATGTGGTTGAAGTTGAAGAACATCAACACGTCCCGGCCAATCAAGAAGCTTGATTGGATTGCTCTTCCTTATCGTGTATTGGAGTGCGTAGGTACACATGCGGTTCGTTTGAATACACCGTCAGGTATTCATCCTGTTTTTCATGTGAGTTTAGTGAAGAAGGCAGCTGAGGATCCGTTGCCTTCCCAACTACCTCATGATCATGAGCCCGGTGTTGTTTTGAGCAATCCCGCTTTCGAGGCATCCACTAGCGAGGACGAGTATGCTGTTGAAAGAGTGTTGCAACATCGACGTCGTGGCGCGCGGTTGGCAACTACTTGTAAAGTGGACGGGATGGCGGAGCCTACTTGGGAACCCGTTTGCCAATTACAAAATGTCATGGCCTTAGACGATTACGAGCGCTTGTTGCGCGCGTCCTGTCTTGATATTCTTTGGGCACATTCTCTTGTATGACACTTGTTAATTCATCAAAGACATGAGGAGGAGCGGGGAGGAGGCATTTGTCATGGGCCAAGGCCTCGTTGATAAGCTCGGATGTTCACTCGCTATTAATTTTATAAATAGAACTTGGCGGATGAGAGCTAAAGTATAGCCTCGGCAGTAGAGCTAAAGTATAGCCTCGGCAGTAGAGCTAAAGTATAGCATCGGCAGTAGAGCTAAAGTATAGCCTCGGCAGTTGAGCCAAGAGATTAGTATATAAGGGACTCTTATTCATTGTAAACCTAAGTCTTGGATCAATATATTTCTTTTGTAGTTTTTGCTTGTTTTGACAGCTAGACTCTTACAAAAATAAGCCAAACAACTCCATAAATGTAGGAAGTACACGATGGTTTCTTGAAGGGCCTCTTCTATTACCACAAAAGGGAATTGGTGGAAGATTATACAAAATACGGGGACTTTCCCAAGTCTCATCTCTATACTCCCACTTTAGGCCCGTTTGATTGTGGGTAGAACCCACATTTGGTCCCTCACCATCACTTTCAATATCACTCTCAACCTCGGGAGCCTCCTCACTCAAGTCACCCCGCACACCGCGTCTCCCTCTTCTTCTTATTATTGGTGATAAACCTCCGTCATTCCAATTTATGTGTAAATTGTCCCCTTCGTGATTATTTTCTTCATTACCCTCACCCCCTCCATTCTGTGACTGAATATGCCTAACCTCACTTATGGTGCGAACACGCGCCCTTCCAATATGGACTCCCCCTTGGCATTGGGAATTGGAGCGTTGGACACTACTGCGTTGACCTCCGAAGTGGCTGCCAAGATCCGCCTCTTCGGCCGGCATCTCAGCTTCGCTGGAAAATAGATCTGGCATCTCCGCCTCGTTGGCACCCCGAATGGGGAAAGTAGCCTCGCTGGCCACTGGCAACTGAAGCTCGGGGTCAGAGCCCGCCTCGCTTGAGGCCCCAGACGGCGCGCAGGAGGCACCTGCCTGATAAGATCCGCCTCCCCGGCGATAAGGCTCTGAGGCTCGCGAAGCTAGCCGACTGCTCTCCGCCTCAGGCCGAAGGCGCTGCCGCGACGCCTCGCTCCGCCCTCCCACCTGCACATCAGATCTAGAACGAGAGCTCGATGCACCATAGTTGCGAGCTTGAAGCAAAACCTCTGGAGGCCATAGTAGATTCTCAAGACCTCCGCCTCTATTGTCGTCGCTGTCAGAGTCAGGATTGTCGATCACATCCTCTGAGGCAGAGTAGTATCCGCATTCTGGGTCTTGAGAAGTGAAGTAGTCAACGTTGATATCAACCTCCGTGTTCGGAAGAGTAATAGTTTCAACACCAGGACCAAGGTCAGGAAGTTCATTCTCATGATAACGTGGTAGATCAGGCACGTCATCTCGACTAAACGGAGGGGTGGGAGGGGTTGCGCTTGGTTCCACATGCAATCTCCAACTTCTGCGTACTGGTACCCCGTCCCACTCCATCTGCATGCAAATGTTATAGAAGTTAGTGTGTTCTATGAAACTTCAAAGTTTTCACGATTCTCAAATATATGACTTTTCTCACCTGTTTTCCTCTCTTGTGAGACCTCCGTGGTGGCATCTTGACAATCTGGCCAAGTTCTTCTAACAATGTCCACGAATTCTTGCTCAAAGACTTGTTGATCTACCCACCCCAAGACATGTGCAGCCTGCCTGTAGAAGTGATGGCGGAAATTAGAAGGTTTTGGTGAATGAGGCCACGCTCTACATTTGTTGCGCAAGCGAAGGCTTCGCAAATGTGCTGGATCTAGTAGAAGAAGTAGATCATGAATTTTTTGATGGCTTAGATGTTTTTGCAATGCCCAAAGATGCAAACGTCTCCTGGGACTTTCGACCTTACAGCCAGGACCTTCGCATACAGATAGACACGGCTCCAGATGCGGTACGACTGAAGGCGCCACGAGCTCCACCGATGGCCTGACATGCGGCAACTGACTCCCAGTCTCCGAGCCTGTGCTGGACACGCGACTCCGCTTGTAACTGCGACCTTCACCCCCGATAAGGCCCTCGAGGGCGCCTCCACTTTCAACTGAGGCGGTCTCCCAATCGCCGGCCTTGACTCTTTGGTTGACGTCTGCCTCCAACGGCTGCGCGACACACTTCAAGCTTGTCGGTCGAGGAGACCAAGTGCCCTCTCTGCAGGAACCCGAAGCTCTCTGATGTGGCCAGATCAGGCACCCCCGATGTCCCTGCAAGCACCCCCGATGTGAAAGAAACCACCCCCGTTGTGAAGGCAGGCACCGTCGATGTCCCTACGAGCTCCACCGATGTGAAGGTAGGCACCTCCGAGGTTG
Source organism: Bryum argenteum (assembly GCA_037043015.1). NCBI lineage: Eukaryota > Viridiplantae > Streptophyta > Bryopsida > Bryales > Bryaceae > Bryum > Bryum argenteum. The sequence goes on along the minus strand of CM073328.1, from coordinate 7,852,616 downwards.
AATATTGCACCTTCAATGTCTCTTCAGGCACCTTCGAGGTTGAATCAGCCACAACCGAACTTGATGTGCAGCCTGTCGAAGTTGAATGAGGCTCTGAAACCTGCACAGACAGATGCTCCGATCCGATGCCACCAGTTACTGTCTCTGCTCCACAATGCTTATGTTCCTCGTTCCTTGGACATGTACCCGCCAATCCATGCACATCAGATGCATCCTTCCTGCTTCGCTTCTCACGTTGCTTGTGAATGAGAATGTCTAATTGTGCTAAACTTGCAAGCTGCGGCAATGGAGGTTTTCCAACTTGATTTACAGAACTCTTCATAGTGAAGGTGTGGTTGAATTTGTAGTTTCAGTTACTCAAGAATTTTTAGTTTTGAGAGCTCAAAAATGAGAATCCATGTAATGTTGCATTGATCAATACAAAATTTTGAATTTCAAATTTGAATGGCGTTGTAAGCCTTCTCGTGGGAAGCATTTACTGGATGGCGGCGGAAAAATCAACAAACGGAGATCAGTGGCGACGACAGGCGGCCCATTTTAGAAGAATCAGGGGCCCATGAGACCCGTTCTGCACCCCTGCCTCACCAAACTCCACTGGCTACCCGAGTTCCCTGCCCCCTTCACGAGCTGCACCCTCATTGGAGGAGGACCCTGCCCGTGCTGCCCCATTTGGGACTGAAAACTTCATTTTGCAAAAAAAAATTCTAAAATTGTCGTATCACATTGCAATTTTTACCACACATACCTTGTAGTATAACACACGTCCATTCCAAATTGCAGCCCCAAATACTCAAATTTACCCCTTCATCTAAGCTGACCAGAAACGCAAAAAGCCATTTCAGCTTTCTTAGAGCTTTAGGGGTTAACATCGGGGGCTGTGAAGATATCGGAGAGCGGATTAGAACTGCGACCTGCTGCATCCTCACCATTTCCAAAGGTGCTTTGTCTGCTTTAACTCTTAATAATAGGTATGCTTTTACTAATAACCTCTGAGTTATAATTAATCTTGTACAAAAATAGGAGTATAAATGAAAACGATTGACTAGAGCAATCACCGAATTACAGAATTACAGAAGTCTATTGGGATTGGGTAAAAACGTCGAGTATCGAAGAAGTAAAAGTGGGGTGCGAGTACCGAGCAGTCCGAGCTTACGAACAGTGGGCAATTGCCCACTGGATCCGTAACAAGTTACAAGTGACAGTAATGCATCTTTGGGGACTTACTACACCTAAATTATGTGAAGAAAACCGTATTGATGCACGTAGAGGTGTTACATGTGGCCCCTTTTGAAAATGCTAGTATGGTTGTTCAATATGTATAGTGTAGAAAACGGTAGAGGTTGCAATGAAAAGCGGAGTAAAGTTCCACTAGGCAGTTGCCCACTAGAAGAACTACTCATGTATGCCAATCCAATTTTGTGCACACTTATTCCTCCTCTAAATTCATTATTGGGTAGGATACTTAGGCACTGAATAGTAAGTATACTCATAAAAAGCTTGCCACGTTCTTCTCTACGACGGGCGGAGTGGAGGAATCGCGAGCGGTTTACGACCAACCCCTACTGCCTTTCCAGATCTTTTTTTATGCTGAGGTGCGACGACAACTTCGAGCTCAATAATAGGATGCGTGTCATCAGCACTTTGAGTTCTGAAGTAATTTACTTGAGAAATCATGATTATCATTATTTCATTATTACATTATCGAGTACTAAGTAAGAATAGTGTCATTGAGAAGCGTAATAGAGACATTTGGCAATTGCCCATTGCATTCGTGACTTAGCTCATCCATGTAATGCACACTTTGAAACATGATAAAAGTAAATCATGAAGGAAACCATGTTGATGTATAGGACGCTATTAGAAGTGGCACATTCTAATAATGCCAGAATTGTAGAATATGTATACTGTAAGAATCGTTGAATCTACAATCACATAGAAGTTCCAAGGGCAGTTGTCCACTGGAAGGAATACCCAAGTATACCAATCCAACTGTGAACACAACGGTCATGCATTTGATCTCTGAATTCGTTAACGTCCGGGACTGGGAAAAATTGCTTGCTGGAATCATGAGTCAGAAGATGGTGGTTGTTGAAGAATGTGCAGAGAACGTGGATGTAGAACATAAACAATACAAAATTAGTCAGACAATTATGGAGAGTGATGCATTTGCAAGCGACATTGTGAGATTGTAGTCAAAGATTATGACTACTTTCAATGTCAATGTATACCCATATTTGTTTAAATGATAATGTATCTAATATTTGGATTGGGATTTCTGAAATCTACCAGTGGTAACAATATAAATTTGGATTTGAAAATGATAAGAATATGCTTAGGATAATTAGGAATAATAAACTAAAGCCGCACTGTTATACCGGTTCTCTTACAGAAATTATTAGACTGTATTGCAGGGAAAGCGGTCAAATTCAGATGATGCTAATGCCGTGTATCACATCGGCGACGAAGAGAGGCCGATCCCCATTTGCATCGGAATCGGTAGAGATGATTGGTGTAAAAAAGAAGTATCCCTTATAGACGAGAAGGGATTGGTGGTGGGGTATGCGTTTGTAGAGTTTCAAAAGAGTGGCAGTCTATAAACGGTCGAATGGAACTCGGAAAGGAGTATATAGGAGTTGTCGTATGTGAAGTTGCTGAAACGCAAACAACATTAACACCTCGTACACTTCAACGGTGGCCTACAAGACGTGTACTTTACAAAGGAGTCAGTCTATGCGATCATGAGCGTAAATACAACGAAGGTCTAGATGCACGAGCAGCTCGCCTGGGCGATCGTCGAGGAAGTCGGCAGTATTTCTCTGTTCGTAATACTTCACGTCCTCCCAACAAGAAGCGAAAGGATGTTCTCATTGACAAAAAGTCGATTGTAGTTACATTGACGAAGTCATGCTGCAAGCAAAAATGCATAACTTAGTTTGGCCCTGCTCTTGTTGAGACATTGCGCTACGAGTTGCACCACGCAGACAGTAAGTCGAAAGATAGTATTAAATTGGCAGTTCATAAAAACTTCCACTATATACCAAACACATCAAAGAAAGCTTGTGTTGTAGAAGGGAAGGTCATCTGCATGGGTGCATGGCGTATGATCCACGGTGTGTCCAAGACAGATTTCTATAGGTATCGTGCATACGCAGCGAGTGGGCGCCATGCACAATATCATGGATTGTCGGGTGGATGGAAGATTTCGAGTAGCACATTTCAAGCAGTGCAGACAATGTCAATGATATTGACAAATACAGCTGAGTCGATGCCACACAAGACACGGACTAAAACAACAGGGTTAACGAAAGGTGAGAAGGTGGTTCAGAGAATTCTTCCAACCGGTACAAAGTGGAAGAATATACTAGAGGACATTAATAAGGTATGTTTCCATAAGTATCATCATTTCCCGAGAATAATGAAGTTGCTAGAAAAAAAGGATTATGTGAGGTTGCGTATGAAAAAAAAGAAGTGAGTGGATTATATAGGATGAATTTAAACTTTCCGATATTTGATCCTATTATAAAAATCGTTTGGGTATATTGGGACCATGAAATATAGCACTAGATTAGATGATGTGAGTAAGTCGTGGACAATTGGTAGCTTTATCATGGCAGATTTCTCCATTTGGACAAAAATGGTAAGTTCAAATATGAGACATTGATGGATTATAATTCTAAAACAATGGGGACTGTGTTGCAGATACAAAAAGAATGTGGTTAGAAACCCATATCGCAGTTCAGTTGCAGTAAAATTCGCAAAGAACACTTTTCGGAGTACCAGATTAGGCGACGAGGTGATAATTTTGCGCGGTGTGGGAGGTGTGACGAACTAACTGCATTGCGTAATGTCCATGCTCATGGTTCCCCTGGGTACAAACATGCGAATCAACATGCTCAAATTTCACCTTGGGGAACAAGAAGCCTCGCGCGCGCACTACTATTTCAGTTGAGCTTTATCATGCTATCGCCCTGAACAAGTGTTGTGTATTATGCAAGACAAAGTGGACCATTCAAGAACAACTTCTCCATGTTTTGCGGCAAAGAACAAAGCGGTGGATGGACTTATGAAACTTCCGATTTCAGTGACAGGACTGTTGGCGCATGGACACGGAGACAAGAAATACGCTCACTATGCCTTGGACTTGTATCCAGCAGATAGCAATCAAACAATTGGATCTATTGCGAAGCTACTCCGCGATCTCGAAAACTCGCCAAAGTCAGCACAGCCAGAATCTTTATTTCTGGGTGCAGGTACCATCGAGTTATACGAAGCAATACTTGGAGGTTCAGAGCAATGTGTTAGATCCATTTTGAAAAAAACCTTTCACACCAGCAACTTCAATCTGGTCGTTACCTCCCATCTTACACGTACAGCTTGACAATTGTTGGAAAGACAACAAAAGTCGACATATCAAATGCTTTTGGTCACTGCTCGTTGGCAAAGGTATTTTTGAGGACATTCAAGTATCGTTTTATTGGTTGGACATACTCATGACAATGTTGATGCTTCATTTGGACGCTGGAGCATGAAACCACGGGAGAATGATTATCCAACGATTCCCCTTATGATGAAATCGTACATGGATTTAATGACGAACCGTTTATACCTGCCCTCATCGAAGAAGTTCCAGATTTTAAATCCTTCATTGATGGATATATAAGCGATGACGACCTCATTGGACATTCCCAGGGGAGACAATTTTGGTTTCACAGGGATGGTAGTGGATGGCCTCTGATGCAATATAAGCTGCGATGTACTTATGAGAAGTGGCGCCCTGCAGAAGGTATAAAGTTATGGAAAGCGAACGATGAAGGGAAGCCCAAGTTGCCTCCGGGCACCCCACGTGTAGTGTTACCTCGTGGTATGAAGGGGCAAGACAACATTGTGAGCGGCATTAAAGGCTTCATACAACATTGGAAAACAGTAGGTGATGCAGACAAATCGGGAGAGTATACGCAAAAATTTGCTCACGTTGTGGAGTACTGGAGTAGAGTGATGGAGTAGAGTGAATGAAGCATTGAAAGAACCAAAAATGGAAGCGGTGGATGTACTTTGCATGGGATTCTGGCCACGAACTAGACAATCATTTGAGGTACAAACATTATACGATGCAAATGGTGAGCTGCAAGACGAATTTGCGGAGGACGATCACTATATCTGTCGCAACCCTTGCTAGTTCACCTTAGCTTACACCAACTTTTTCCCAACTCTAGCAAGTGTCACGAGCGCTAACTCTGCACATCCCCCACATGCACAAAGTTAGCTCCCCATACCAACCACCAAGCTCACCGCTTGGTTATCAATCCCTCCTACTCATGCAACCGGGACTCAACCCCTTCGTAGGTAGCCAATGGTTAGGTGCGGACTTCCACTTATGTCTAAGGCCCAACTTGGTGGCACTCCCATACCACGCGGCCTAACCGCACTTGGTGGTGTCTCCTCACCACCGCCCGACCACCACCATGGTGACCCCAAGGCCACCAAGTAATCACAACGCCGGCGGTGAGACACCACCCCACATCGGTAGCACTCATGGTCCTCAATTTGCCTATATGAGTCCCGTGGTGAAGCCCCAACACTAGCTCCCCCACCGGGACTCACCTTGTCCTTATGAGCCACCGTGGTGAAGCCCCAACACTAGCTCCACCCACCGTGCCTCATTTTGCACTTTGAGTCCCCATGGTGGAGCCCCAACACTAGCTCCACCCATTGGGACTCACCTTGGCTTGGGAGTCCCCATGGTGAGGCCCCAACACTAGCCACACCACTCGGGACTCCCACCTTGGTCACCACCAAGGCACCATGGGAGTGGGGAGGGAGACCAGCCCTCCCCATAGTATACTCTGTGGGATTCGGCAGCCCCCTGGTCCTAGGTGAAGGGCTGGACCCTCACACCTCTTAGTTTTGGAAGACCACCCAATCTCCCAATGCCTTAGCCGCTGGAAGGCCCCAGGAGACTTCCCGAACCTTCCAGGGCTCGTATCTACCTCGTCCCGCATCCAAACGCGACGAGCGACCAATCTATCGACATCTACTCGTCAAGTAGATGCCGATAGACACCTTACTTGCCTCATTCCGACAAGTATTGAGGGAGTTATGCCCCTCTGAAGATTCGGGGGTCCCGGGCCAGCTTCCCAGTCCAGCACTGTCCCTGGACAGCACTCCCTTTAGTCCCACAATCTTCCAACTCCCATAACTTTTAGCTCACACCTCCAAATGAGGTGCTCCTTAGCATCCCGGAATCGTGGCAACATGAGCTTCCATAATCTCATGTCCATTCCGTCGTGGCTCCTAGTCTCCGTGGGTGAGAGGCGTCTCCAACGCCCGGGGTCCTCTCCCACACTAGGCCCACTTAGGTTCCCTTCACCTTGGCACCCCAAGGCCCGGGCGTCACTCCGGTGTCCCCCTTGGGCCCTTGGTGTTGCGGGCACTCCTCAAGGAGAGGTGCGCGACAATATCGGACCAAGAAGCCTGAAACCAAAACGATCATTTCGGGCAGCCCGAGACTGTCATGCTGAATATCTGTTGCTTGTACGCGCAGGTGTAGACAATGATGCACCTATATGGCTAGGAGAAGCTCGTTCAGACCCAATACTTACATTCGGCGAGGTGAATGAGAAGATGATAGAAGTGCAGTGGTACAAGCCTTGCAAACGGCGAGGGAAAGAGTTATGTTCTTATGACAATTGGGACACTGCGGTAAATTTCAAATGGGAGATTGATGAGACATACGAGGAGCAAATGACTAGTGTCATTTCTATATTAACAGCGTGGAAGCCAAAACTAGCAGAAGAATCAACAAGTGTGACCGTTCCAAAACGTCACATTCTTCAAGCTTTAGCTAGAATAGCTCTTAGCATCAAAGCATCCCCAAATGCTCCCGAAGTAGCTAGCTCGTCAGATAGTGAATAGGCTTATATCAATGGTTACTTATTAGTACGTCTAAACGTGGAGACGATTGTACTACTTGTTAACTACATTATGTATTGAAAAACTCTGCTTATAGAAAAATATATGTACATGGAAAAGCAATGTGACATTGGTACGTGAAGTTAATGCAAAAAATAATCAAAAGTACATTTGTCAAAAGAATATGGTCAGAGGAGAATGAATGCATAAATTGATATAGCATGAATGCGTTCATTATAGTGATTGTCGGAACTGAATTTTGTATATGCCAAATATTGGAAACAACAAGAAGCCGACACTAAAAAAAAAAAAACTAGACTGTATACGAACTCGCTTTGTATATATTATAAAAATATCACAGTATACCTAGGATGGAACGTCAGAGACATGAAGAAAATAATATCATAGCAGAAGCCCAATCATGAATCACATTAACGAATTTCTTAAAGTAGTTATACAATTTACCTCGCTACAAGAGAGGGGAAAATAAAAATTTAAAAAAATGTAATAAAGAAATCCATGAATTTCCTATTTATGAGGGAAGCTTGGACTTCACTGTAGAGTAGAAGAGCATGATACAACATTGTTAATTTTTTTCAATTCTTTCCAAAGTGACCTCTATCACAAAATGCTGTCACCAGATTCAAGTATATAAATGTCCAACTCCCGTAACTTCCATGACCGGTGACTGCATCTACAAATGAAAACATGGACGTTGGACTTTGATAGCTGGATTTTTTCCTCCCGAAAACTTCCGAACCTTTACGTACGCACAACCAAAATAGTCCCAAATTTAAGGAATAGTCCCAATTAAGCGAAAATGGCATTTTTTGTTCTTGTTGCAAAGAGCCCAATACGGAGCTTTTGCAAGGAGCCCAAAACGGATCCTGTTGCAAGGAGCCCAAAACGGATCCTGTTGCAAGGAGCCCAAAACAGATCCTTTTGCAAGAGCCCAAAACGCTTGCGAGCTTCAAGTCCCATCTTGAAATTTGGTGAGTGGATACGATCTAATATTCCTTGTTAGAAAACCTTGACCTAGCACAAATCCTGCCTTTCATCGAAGCAGCACAAAATAATTTTACAAACAAACGCATGCATGCACAAGAACCAAATGAACGTGAGCACCATAACAAATTCTTCAGAACCAACATGTTGCTATTTACCTGAAAACTCAAGCAAATCATATATGTGTTGATGATGCACCAAAGAAATCTATGTTCATAAGTAAAAAATACTTCTGAAATTAATTTTCTTTTGAAATTTTACACATGAAATTTTACACCTTGTATGTGTAGTATATGTAGCTATGGTTGTAAGTATACAAAGTCCCAGTACTGAAGTGGCAAAGGAGCAACATTTCCTGCGATGTAAACCAACAATTCAAAGCACTTTCCGCAATTTTGATAATCACCACCCTCATGATATGTTTCTTTTTCTGGAGAATCAGTTTGATGGTCCTTGCCCATGTTGGCTACTTTCATTATAACCAGGAGCTCCACCTCCAAAGTCGTTTAAAACCTCAGTGACCCATTGAGGATGGTTTTCTTCTCGTGCATTCGATGCAGTATCTGAAGGTACAACAACAGAAACATTTAGATTTAATATTTGGAAACAATGTTTTCAAATGGTTGGTAAAGCAAACCTTATGTTATATATTAATTACGACCTTGGCAGCCTATCTCATGATTCAAAAAATGCTAAAAATGTCACCTCCCACATAAGTTCAGGATGTATGTTACATATGATACTACAGTCTACAATGACCCTTAATCCCGTGGGCACTAGCTCGTTGTCAAGACGAACAAACAATCTATTCACGCCGGCCTCAAAAGAAGACCGGAGTTCATGTCTATCTATCTGCTACTGTCTTTGTTTCACAATAAAAAGTTGAAGCTTTTGAATCACCGACCTGGAACATGGGCATGCTCCCTCGAGATGGGATTTTGAAACGAAGCCGTGGCGGAGGTGCGATGCAAGCTGGTCGATTCAACATTTTGGGATTGGTCCGTAATGCACTCCTGAGTGAATATTTGTTGTTGATGTTGCTGCACTTGTTGTCGCTGATGATGATGTTGATGTTCCTGCACTTGTTGTTCCTGCGATTGTTGTTGTCGATGTTGTTGTAATTGCTCTTGCGATTGTTGTTGTTGATGTTGTTGATGTTGTTGAAGCAGTTGTTGATGTTGCAAAGGTGAGGAGCCAGCTTGGGCAGGATGTGTATAACTCAGGCCAGCTTGGGCAGGATTCATAGAACTCGGGCCAGCTTGGGCAGGATGTGTATAACTCGGGCCAGCTTGGGCAGGATTTATAGAACTCGGGCCAGCTTGGGCAGGATTCATAGAACTCGGGCCAGCTTGGGCAGGATTCATAGAAATCGGGCCAGCTTGGGCAGGATTCATAGAACTCGGGCCAGCTTGGGCAGGATTCATAGAAATCGGGCCAGCTTGGGCAGGATGTGTATAACTCGGGCCAGCTTGGGCAGGATTCATAGAACTCGGGCTAGCTTGGGCAGGATGTGTATAACACGGGCTAGCTTGGGCAGGATGTGTATAACACGGGCCAGCTTGGGCAGGATGTGTATAACTCGGACCAGCTTGGGCAAGATGTGTATAATTGGGGCGAGTTTGGGCAGGATTCATAGAACTCGGGCCAGCTTGGGCAGGATACATAGAACTCCAGCAAGCTTGGGCAGGATTCATAGAACTCGGGCCAACTTGGGTAGGATTTGTATAACTCAAGCCAGCTTGGACAGAATTGGTATAACCCGGGGCACCTTGGGCGGAATTGGTATAACCCGGGGCACCTTGGGCGGGACCTGTATAACCCAGGGCACCTTGGGCGGGACCTGTATAACCCAGGGCACCTTGGGTGGGACCTGTGTAACCAGGGGCACCTTGGAGGAGACTTGTATAAGCCCTTGCAATTTGGGCAGGACTTGTGTAACCTTGGGCACCTTGGGGTAGATTTGCAAAACCCGAGACACCTTGGGCAGGACCTGTATAACCCGGGACAGCTTGGAGAGCACTCGCAAAACCCGGGACACCTTGGGCGGGGTTTGAAGTCCTTACTTCATGTACAAGATTGATGCCATCATTTAGACCCATGAGCATGCTCCCTTGCCCATTGCCTTGATGTTCATTCGCACCTTGACTTTGTTCACCACTTTGGTATGCCATATTCGGAAACTGGCCGGATGGAACTCCTACACAGTCATGCCAACTTTTTAAGAGCAAGCGACTTGCAAATTCTCTACTTGCATTGCTCGTACCCTCGAGTGGAAAATAAATCACACGTACTCTCCCTCCAACGTGAGAGGCATCCAAAATCCACATCTATATGATGTAGAATCAAATACAAGAAAGAAAAGCTAATGATAAAAATGAATTCGACAAGGGAACCCTTAAAAAAATAAAATGAATCATAGACGCATTATTCGAACTAGCTAGCCTTCTCTAGATACATGACTTTGTTTTCTTTTCCAAGGGAATGAGGCTTACCAAATTGAAGGGGATAAGAAGTTTGAGGTTGTTGGGTATGAATTGAATTGTACGCGGGCCGTGGGATATTTTGTTGTTCATCAAACAAGAGGAATTCTTCTAAATCAGGTTCGATGATGGTGTGTGGAGGATAACGTACACTTGGTCCTGTCGGAAATTGTTCCGTCGGAAATGGATCCGGGTACGTTACACCCTTAGGTGAATTCTCGGACCTGTAATCCCATTCATAGTCATCCATAGTTAATAACATACCACATAAGTTAATAGAAAAGTATCTATATGCTGCAAGTTGTATGAAATTGTACGTCCGAACCAAGTTTGGTCAAATTTACAGAGTTGATTTTTATGGACTCTTCCTCATGTTTCTAAAATAAATCTTTGTGTTCAATTTAGGCCTAGCTCAAGTTATGTATATGAGGTACGAACCATTAAAATTAAGATCACCAAATAATTAAAGAGAAAAGTAAGAAAAAACTTACACAATACGAAACCATGCAGGCCCATATATCGCATTTGCTTTCTCATATATTTTACCAAGCTCCTCTCTCTTCCTGTCTGAAATAATCAATCAAACAAGTCATAGAAATTTATTAGCCACTGAAAAAAGTAAGGCATTCTAAATATTGCAAGGTTGCAATAAGGATAGCAATGGATTAACCCCTTTAGGAGAAGCTCAACAGAAGAAATCCGTGAACAAATATTTTTTAGCTTCTGGAAAATCCAACCGTAGGATATTGTATATAACTATCTAATTACTCTACCCAACTATTTGTATCAGATTTCACCGTACAGATCTTGAGATATATTGAGTCAAAATATCAATGTTTGTCAATATTTGTTATACTTCAAGAATAAAATCAAAAAAAGGTTAGATGTTACCTGTTTTATGACAATTCATGTGTCCACCCAAACCTTGACCTGTGGCAAATACTTTGTTACAAAAGCGACACATCCGCGGTCCAGCCTTTTTTGAAGAAGAAGCTTCGCCCACTTCCAAATTTCCACCACCTTCTCCCACTTCCTCTTCATTATTCCGACTTTGAGCAAACCCAATATCACCTGTAAATAAAAAACCATACCTTTGTTACCAAAGCTTGTGCAACCCAACTAGGTTAACTCTTAAATGCTTGGATGTGTACAAAAGGGGACATGAGATGGATTTCTAAACAACACTTTACATGGGAAGTCAGGCCAATCATGGAGCCAAAGGAGGGCAAACCATGATTTTTCTCATGTCATTGGTCTATTTAAGATACTCCAAGGGTTGCGCCAACTACATAAGAGGGATACTTTCGTGCTTCAACCCCATGATCCGCTAGACTCCCCATATAATTCGCCCCTAATTACCCTCTACAGACTATCCCTGCATCAAAGGGCTAATTGAGAAAAGACCCAAGTGAAAGTTCATATCATCACAAAAGTATAATACACGCCCTCATTGACACAAGCCAAGGTGAAAAGGGACCTCCTAGCTACAACCGAAATTAGTGTTAGTCTGTGTTGTCTTATCAGACAAAATTCCTATTCATTTGTCAGACACAACTTAGATGAGATGTACATTTGATACATTGAAGACGTCTTAGATGTACATCTCATCTAAACTGTGTTTGAGAAATGAATAGAAATTTTGTTTGATAAGACAATCCCGGTACAAGTTCAGTGCCACCACGCATGTATGAAGGAAACTAGTTTCATCTCACGTCATAGTCTACCCTCAAAGGAGCTCAATCTTCAACTAAACCAAGTTTATCAACTAATCGGCAAAACTCTTTAAACGTGGCGAATTAAGTAAAACATTTACCAGGAGGAGCTTCTTGCACTCTTTCTTCTTCAGCTCCTTTTTTCCTCACTTCATCTTTATCAATTTTTCGTTTCCCTTTGAGGCTTCTGCTTCCAATCATGATGAACAGAGCTACAATTACATCTAAAGATGACAGTAGCATTTTGATCACTCAAACTCCTCAAAGTAGAGGAAAGGTCACCAAGTAAAGAATGCGACTCAAACTGAAGTGCGGCTAGCTTCTGTAAGCTTCCGAAAATATCAAGGTAGCACTTGCTTTTATGGTAGGTGTTGTATGTAAAATTGAATTCCTTTACTTGCCAACTAAGTAAAATTGTAAGTAAAATGCTTAGTTATAATGCGGTCATACCAAAGGCCAAAGCTACTACACTAAATTCCATCAAAACCTTGAAGTTAAGTACCTTTGGGCCGGAATAGTACTAGGATGGGTGACCTTCCGGGAAGTCTTGATGCTGCATCTATTTTAAAGCGTGAAGCATCTAAATTATGTTTGACAAATGAATAGAAAGTTTTGGGGTTTGAAATTTTACCACACCTACTTTATTTTAATCCTCAACCCCACAAAAGAATATGGGCCCCAAAATCTGAAAAATCCGATCGATTTTCCTGAATTTCTAACCCCTAAATTTCCTTTTTGCAAAACGGTCTAAGTCACCAAATTTGACCTTCCTTTAGATTAAGCTCAAAAAATCTCAATCTAAGCATTATTCAAAAGATTCAACCGCAAGATCTCAAAGTTTACTTGACCTTCTTCTCACATACCAAATTTGAACCGTTCATTCTTCCTCATTTGTGAGATTATAATGGTCAAAGTTGGCTGAGATTTTCTCCTGCGGGAACCTCCAACCTGTTTTGGGTCTTAAAGAAAGTTAGGGTTTAATCAAGTCTGGTTTTGGTGGTAAGAGGTGTAAATGCATTCAAGACAATATGAGTTTATGTATGCATACTAATGCAAGCGAGTTTTGTTTTGAAATTTGAAACATGGGGGCATAGTTTGCCATTACAAGCCAATGATTTGAATCCCATTTGTTCATTTGTGTTAATAATTATATACCCGAAAAGAGTGACTGGAATGAAGCGTAAAAAGTCATAGTTGGAATTTTTTTGATTTGAATAGTTTTGAGTGATGTTTTTATAGTGAAAAAAACTAAAATAATGCATATCGTTGGAGGGTTGTACCCCTTCATTCACTCACAAGATACGTGTTGCAAGCACTCTGCATCGATCTAGTACCAAGAATCGTCCAGTCGCTGCCAGAGATTGCACTATGAGATCGCCCGCCCGACCTTCTCAGTGAAGTAAGCAAATAGAACCGACACTCAGGCTTGCATCCCGATGTATACAACATTCCTTGTTTCTGTCTGATTCTCAGAAAATTAAAAGATAGAGTGAAGACTGAACATATGGAGAGCGCCCTATCTGAGCTCACAATGGAATCAATGATCGTGAAAGCTCATGAAGCTCAGCTACTGGATGTGATGGCGTAATTTCCACACTGCAAGAATGTCTAGATTATGTGCAGAATTCGAGATTTTGAGCAGACCTTGATCGACTTGCCGCTGATAGAAGATCTCTTGCTGCTTCGATTGTGTAGGTATGTACCCCTAAGAACATACTTCCTCTGTTGGACTCATCTGCTCGGATGAGTGTATATACGACTTGCTTCCTGTTAATTGAAAGACATGAATTCGACACTCAAACTTGAGACTCCCGATATTGCACTACTGACAGTCGTCAGCAAAAGGAAAAGCCTTAGTCACGGGATCTGCAGCATCTGATGGGAGCTGTCCGCACATGTTCGGAATGAGCTTCTGGCGTAAGATCTTTGAATGCATACTCAACTTCAAGAGGGTTCATCAGGAACTATTTTTCCAGAATGGAGACATTCAACGATAGTGCAATGACCTACCCCCTTGTCCGTGTCTACAATTTTTTTTGCCAGACGGCAATTATGGACTCGTATTACGAAGCACAGAATGCCACCCTCAAAATTCACGAACACAACTGCGAAAAGTAAATCTCCAGCCCGTTAAATTCAGGTACACCACCGTCTTCACGTACTTCCTCGTCTCTCTCGTCGAATTGCCACTCTTCTGCCGCTAATTTTGTGTCTAGTCATCAAGAATCAATCTCGCGCCATCAAGACCCAGTTCACCAATTCATGCAATCGCCTATCGCATTCCCCTTTGAACCATCCTTGCGCTGTGTTACATGAACCCCATTGCCCAGTACATGTTTTTTTAGGATGGACATGTTTCGATTGAGAAGGCTTCACGGTGATGTGGGTGGGAAGTCCAGCACCGGCGCTCCGGTGCTATGCTTTGAAGCAGATTCTTGGTGCCTGAATATTTTGATCCATGGATTGATGCCAAGGAATCAGTCCACATTGCGGTGGCTTCGAGCAATTCGTTCAAAGTGCGGCTTCAAAAAAAGTGCAGACTGAGTACCTCTTGGTTTCTGAAATTCATTTTCTTTGAAAAATTTTACACATGAAACAAAACACCTCCTACGTGTATATGTGGCTATGGTTGTCAGTACACGAAGTCCCATCACTGAACTGGTAAAGGAGCAACGTTCTCCTGCAATATAAAACAACAAATTAAAGCACTTTCCGCACAATCACTACCCTCATGAATTGTTTCTTTTTCTTGGAGAACTAGTTTGATGGTCCACTTCCTCCTTGCCCATGCTGGCTACTTCCATCATAACCAGGAGCTTCACCTCCACAGTCGTTCAGATAGTCCTTCCATTCAGTGTTGTTCGCTTGTGGTGCAATCAATACGGTATCTGTAGGTGCATCAACAGATATATTTGTATGTAATCTTTGAGAGAATCCAATGTCCTAATGATTGCTAAATCAAAACATACCCTGGTTGCTTATGATGTTGCCTATCTCATGAACCAGAAAATGCAAATGGATCTCCCAGTAGGAAATTACTCTACTTTATTATACAGATGATGTCAGAAAATTCAATGTAGCTTCCAGAACACTAACCTGGAACTTCGGGATGTGATTGGGCATGCCCCCTCGGGCTGGGGTTTTGTGCCGGACCCGGAGCAGCGGCGCTATTCATTCGAGCATTTTGAGGCTGGTCCGTAATGCGCTCCAGAGTGTACATCTGTTGTCGGTGATGTTCCTGCAATTGTCGGTGTTGTTCCGATTGTTGCGATTGCTGCTGTCGATGTTGTTGATGTTCCTGCGACTGCTGTCGGTGATGTTGCAATCGTTGTTGATGTTCCTGCGATTGTTGTCGGTGATGTTGCAATTGTTGTTGATGTTCCTGCGATTGGTGTTGTCGATGATGATGTTGCAATTGTTGTTGATGTTCCTGCGATTGTTGTCGGTGATGTTGCAATTGTTGTTGATGTTCTTGCGATTGTTGTTGTCGATGATGATGTTGCAATTGTTGATGTTGTGAAGGTGAGGAGCCTGGGTTACTGCGAATGGGAGACCTGCCCACAGTATTTCTTTCTACCTGATGTGTTGCATCTACACACAAAGTGAACCAGCATACAAAGCGAATTGGTCAGATCTTATAACATAGAAGCATATCCACTATCACATATAACATGTTGACTTCAGTAGCCTCTTCTTTAAATGTAAGGATTTTGAAAACAGGAATTATACAACTTTTGCATTTTGTGAGCTTAAAATTGAGTTCAAGAGTATGTAGCAACTTACTTTCTTGAAGCTGAATGGGCTGATGAATTTGGTTACTCTGTGGATATCTCCTCGCAGCTTGGGTAGGATTTGTATGACTCGAGCCACCTTGGGTAGGATCCGTATAATTCGAGCCAGCTCGGGTAGGATTCGTATAACTCGAGCCACCTTGGGTAGGCACATACCTTGAGCCAACTTGCATAGGATTCGTACAACTCCATCCAGCTTGGGTAGGATTCATATTTCTCGAGCCAGCTTGGGTAGGATTCGTATTTCTCGAGCCAGCTTGGGTAGGATTCGTATTTCTCGAGCCAGGTTGGGTAGGATTCGTATTTCTCGAGACAGGTTGGGTAGCATTCGCATAACTAAGGCCACCTTGGGTAGGATTCGTAAAACTCGAGCCACCTTGACCAGGATTCGTATAGCTCAAGCCAGCTTGGGCAGGATTCATAGAACTTGGACCAACTTGGGTAGGATTCCTATAACTCGATCCAACTTGGGCAAAATTGGTATAAGTCGGGCCAGCTTGGAAAAAATTTGTATAACTCGGGCTAACTTGGGCGGGATTCAAAGTCCTCATTTCACTTGCGGGATTAATACCATGATCTAGACCCATGACCATGCGCCCTTGCTCAGTGCCTTGATGTTCCATGACCATGCGCTCTTGCTCATTGCCCTGATGTTCATTTGCAGCTTGATTTTGTTCACCACTTTGGTTTGTCATATCCGGAAACTGTCCGGATGGAACTCCTACACAGTCATGCCAACATTTTAAAACAAGCTACAGGTCTGCAAATTCCCTTGCCATGTACCCTCAAGTGGTTAAAAATATTCCCTCTCTCCTACAATGAAGTTAGAATGACAACTTGAGAGGTGCAAATTGTGAAGAAGCCACATCTATGTGTTTTCAAACCAAAAACTAGGCAGAAAACAACCAAAGCTAATGATAAAAACGAAATAAACACAGGCATTAAAAATTAAAAAAAAAAAAAAAAAAAAAAAAAAAAAAAAAAACGCTTTACTTGAACAGCGTTCTCTAGGGACATAAGTTTGTTGGCTTACCGAATCGAGCAGGATAAGGAATTCGAGGATGTTGGGTAGGATAAGGAATTCGAGGGTGTTGGGTAGGATTAGGAATTCGAGGATGTTGGGTATGCATTGAGTTGTATGAGGATGGTGGGATTTCAATTTCATCCCAATTGAAACTATAATTATTTACATCACCTTCAAACATGGCGTGAGGAGGATGAACAATACTTGGTAGCCTTGGTATTTGTTCCATTGGAGGTGGATTAGGAAATGTTGGACCCCTCCCCCTATAGTCAATAACAATTTACATAAGAAAGTTGATGAAAAGGAAAAAAAATCAAAAAATATATATGTATATGAAATGAAGAGTGCATGTGAAGGAATTAATCCATACAAATTTTAGTTTCTAACTTACTATCATAAACTCTTTAGTATTGATTTTTTACCAAAAAAACAAAAAAGTAAATCTTTGTATTCAATTTAGGATTCATTGGTTTTAGTCATACTTAAGGTATACACCACTCTAAGTAAGTAAGGAAAAGAAAGTAAGAAAACTCACCTCATGTCAGGAAACAATGTTTCAGGTGAAAACTCTTGTATCTTAATCACTGCATTACGAATTGACTCTCGATCCCTCTCTGAAATAACCAATAACAAGAGGAGTAATTAAAATCACCTAAAACACTAATAAGAAAAGGAGTCTCAAGAAAAGTTTTTAATGTTACCTAGTTTATGACAATTCATGTGTCCACCCAAACCTTGAGCGGTGGCAAATTTTTTTTTACAAAAGCGACAAATTGATGGTGGTTTAGCCTTCTTTGAAGAAGAAGCCTCGCCCACGTTCGATTCTCCACCACCTTCCACCACTTCCGACTTTCCATTGACCTCTTCATTATCATTCCCGCTTTGAGCAACCGGCTCACTTTCACCTATATACAAGCAACCGTACCTTTTCTTAACAAAGTTTGTGCACCTCAACTATATCTATGATCCTCGTAACTGCTTTCGATGTGTACAAAAGGGGAGGCGATGCATATCAAAGGGACACTTTAAACGGAAAGTCAAGGCCGTCATGGGGTCAAAGATGGCCAAATTCCTCTCATGTGATTGGTGCATCTAAGAGATGGATCACCCATATATTGAGAGGGATATTCTCCTCGTTCAACCCCATGATCAGCTAGACTCCCCATGTACCGTGCCCCTAACTACTCTCTATATGCTATCAAAGGGCAAACCGAGAAAAGACTCAATTGAAATGTTATTTTGATACTTAATTTCATTGCAAAAGTATAATACACAACCTCATGGATACAAGCCAAGGTCAAAAGAGTCTTCCTAGCTACAAACTAAACTAATGCGAGTTCACCACCACAAAAAAGATTCCATCTCAGGTTACAGTCTACCCTAGTAAAGGTTTCAAAGCAGCTCAATCTTTAACGAAACCATGTTTATCAAATAATCGGCAAAACTCTTTAAACTTGGCAAATGAAGTAATATAATACCGGGAGGAGCTTCTTGGACTCTTTCTTCTTCGGCTCCTTCTTGCACTCTTTCTTCTTCAGCTCCTTCTTCCCTCACTTCATCTTCATCAATTTTTTGTTTCCCTTTGAGGCTACTGCTTCCGGTCATGATGGACAGAGCTACAATTACAGCTAAGGTTGACAACAGCATATTATTCACTCAAACTCCTCAAAGTCACCAAGTAAAGAATGCGACTCAAACTTCTGTGCGGCTTCAGTATATACCGAACGTAGCAAGACGAAGTGCTAGTGATGTGGTAGTGCTCTTATAATAGGTTCCAGATTGTGTAAATTTACATTCTATTACTTGTCAAAATAAGTAAACTTCTAAGTAAAATGCTTATTTCTATGGTTGAGCAGCCCAAAATGGCGCAGTGCCGAAAATGGAGCCCTAGTAATCTTCACTGTCACGTACATAATAGCTTCTCCATACAACAGTACCATGTACACACTGCAAAGATTATAGGGCGTCACTTTAGGGCACCATTTTAGGAACACCTATATTTCCATCTTTAGAAACTCATTACTTACTGTAGAAGAGTCGAAAAATGATGATTCCACTTGCTCTAGTTTTCTACTAATTTTCCACATGCACAAAAATTGCTTGCACTGGCAACATTCCTCTAGATTTTCTGTGCTGAAAATTGCGCCATTATAGGACACCTTACCATAGTTGTTGAAACTATAATCAGATTCTTCCGATTCTCGTCAGTGTTACTAGTATTCATTACTTTTAACCCTTTAATCCCTAAAACTCCAAGTGTTTTCTCGATCTCCAGAACCAAAAACTGCCATTTTTCACCTCTGTTGGGAAATGGAGAAATGGAGAAACTTTTTTTTTTTTTTCTAGTTTTAGACTTTTGAACTATAAGATCTTGTACCTAACTTGTATACAAAGGACTGGTAAAAATTTAAACCGTTGGATGTTTGTCATTTGTGAGATTGTAACGATCAAATTTTGTCCAACCACGATCCTTTCAAAGCACAAAATCATTCATACAAATTGTAAAATTTCTCTTTTTGAATGCATCGTAAGAAGGTGACGAGTTTGACATCCAAATATAAGTGAAAAGTCGAGTACAATGAGAGCTACAAAGTAGATTCTCTTAGAGAAAAGCCCCTCGGGATTGCTCGGCGGATAAAGGTTAATATCGTACTCACAATCTTGGTGGTAGTATGTCTATCCTTTCAGTGGTGATGGATTGCTCCATCCAATCTGTTGATGTAATTGTAAGATTAGGTTAGTACTGGAATGTTCATTTCTACAAAGTTTTGTTTGGTTGGAATTTTGAACACGTCTAGTTTTAGTGGTAAAAGTTGTAGATGGGTTGGGTTGATGCATGCATTTGAGTGCAAGTAATTTTTTTTTTGGAGGTTCAATTGAAACATGGGGACAGGGTTTGCCATTACAAGCGGATTGTTTGGATCATATTTAGTTTTTCTACTTCATAAGATTGGTCTTATGAAGAAGCTTAACAACTTTCTAATATTAGATATCATTGAATTCATTGATCTATGTTTTTAGATAAAAGCATATCCCTTGGGAGATTAAATTTCGCTCATCCTGCGTTCAATTTTAGCTTTAATTGTTGGAGTACATTCCAATTCAAGTATAGTATTTGTGATAAAAGCTTACTTTGATCCAACTTGGTTTGAAGACATGGCACGTATTTTGGTTACAAGAGGTCTAACTTTGCACTATTATTCCTTTGTAAATTTTGGTGCAATTTTTACCATTCGCAAGGGTGTAATTTAAGCTAGGAAACTATTTTAGTTTGTTTTTGGCTAAGAGAGTTTTTTTGTAACAAAGGTGGGAAATTTTCTAGTTGTTGGTATTTTTGTTGCAATTGGTTGGTTGATAGCATTTTCACTTTAGAGTGAAAGAAATGGAGTTCCTTATATTTTTGGTACAAATACATAATAATCTCACAGTTTATGAGGCCTTATATTTAAAAATTCACTCAAATAAACTTTAATTAGATCATTACAAGATTGTACGGTTGAGATTTTCATATCTCACGCTCATTTCCCTTTAATATACTTTGGAGAAAGTTATATCATTAGATTAAAAATGGATTCTCACATTTAAAAGTTAACCCCTAAAAATCAGTAAAATCTTAGACAAAATGATGATTTTAATACCTTCATCTAAGATGCCCAAAATTGCAAAAACCCATTTTGGTTCTCAAGAAGCTTTGGGCGTTTATTACATACGCTAAGCTTCATCGACATGATAAAACACTTATTTGTAGATGAAAACATCTATTTGATCCTTGATTTAAAATTCGATATGCTTAAACTTGGTAGATTTAAAAAGAGTCATTGATGTTTTAAAAGTAAGAAATGCAAATGGTGAAACGTTTCATTTTATACTGAAGTACCACTTCAAGTGGTATAATTTAAAGAGATTATTAATAATAAGTATCTTGAACAAAATGAGAATAATTTTCACGATGTTGGGGATATCCCACTAAGTTCTAGTTATCATTATCAAAGCTAAGTTTTTAAAATCTAAAGTAAGTCAATTCACTGAAGTTAAGTTAATGTTATGATCGTTGAACTTGTTCTAAAACATATAAAGAAAAACATTTGAAAATTATGAAAACATAAAAACAAAAGTAAAATAAATTGGTTAATGCAGTGGTTTATTATTTATAGCCATGAAGTTCATATCATCGTAAAAGTAAGTTCTTTTTCTCCAAAGTAAATCAATCAACTTAAAATAACCAAATCTTATTATTGTTATAAGCAAGAAACTAATAGACCACTCATGCTTTAGTAGTAGGAATATATATATATATATATATATATATATATATATATATATATATATATATATATATATATATATATATATATATATATATATATATATATATATATATATATATATATATATATATATATATATATATATATATATATATATATATATATATATATTGATACATATTCCATAAAATATTTTATGATACACTTGATTTGGAGATGCAAACATTCGGGTGATGTGAGGTTCATGGTAGCACTTCCCAAAAGGCCATGTAAGTACGGTAGTATAGAATTTTAAGCAATGAATCAATCAAAATTGGAGTTTCTACCTTGGAGTCGTAGATGGGAGTGTTGTAATGATTTTGAGAAATCATTTAAGAAGAAATTCTCATCTATATTCTCAACTATGAGGGCATGTGGCATGTGTGGAGTAACCACTCTCAACACTTTTCGATTACCAAATGCAGTATGTAGACAATCAATATAGTGGCCATTTGCATTTGAGGTCCCACACGACTTGATTTAAAATTCAATATGCTTAAACTTGGTAGATCTAAAAAGAGTTGTTTTAAAAGTAAAATATGCAAACAGTGAAATGTTTAATTTTATACTGAAGTACCACTTCAAGTGGTGTAATTTAAAGAGAGTATTAATAATAAGTATCATGAACAAAATGAGAATAATTTTCACAATGATAGGGATATCCCACTAAGTCCTTGTACATTCTGAGCAAACTGCTAGAGACAGGAAACCATTTAATTGAATGGCAAGTACGTAACAAAATTAAAGCCCTTTTTATCAACCAGATTTTTAGTAAAAGGTAGCCTATAAATGAACTATTCTAAGATAGAAAGTTGGACAATGCACTATGAGCTTTAGTTTGGTGGTTGGATTCATGGTTGTGAATGAAGAGGTTGTGGATTTTATTCCTAATGCTCGGGTGGTGCTAGTCATCATAGTCGACTCAGTTATGGTGAGTTTCTTCGACTTTATTATATGGGTACCTCAAAGCCATATGAGAATTTTTTTTGTTAGGAATCTCCAAGACACTACATTGGATAGGAAGATTGGTGTTAGATTTTTATAAGATTTGAAAATGCTATAAGTTTCAACTTTTAGTAAAAAGATTTACCAAGAGTATTGATTCCAATACTATGGAAGGATCCCCATCCTGACCAATGTAGAGGATAAAAGTATTGACCAACAGTAAAAACTTATAACATGATTATAGAAATTAGTATATCTAACACTAATCTACCTATTTAGTGTAGTGGCTTTGTAGGAATTAACATATTGTTCATCCCAGAGGGTTCAGTAGTCCTTAGTCATTATAGTTCTTGTCACGCACCTTTGATACAACAACGTCAAAGTCAGTATAGCTTGTTCCCACGAGGACACTCCCGCTTCCACTGCACTAAATATTGTATCTAGTGTGAGGCACAGGAATTGCGAACATCATCCTAAATATAACCTACTTTTTGTAAAAACACTAATGTGAAATCTCACACTGTCTATTTATAAAGAATAGCAACATTTTGACATTGTGAACTTTTAAGAATTGAATATTTCGGCCCGCTTTACATTAAATTTAGGCCGTTTAGGCCGGATAGAAGATTGGCCGAATTTGGCTTCAACTCCGAATTCTTTAATTCTTTTCAATTCAATCCAACCTCAAGTAATGTAGAGTCTTGGGGCTAGATTGAGGGTCAAATTTCCCATTAGGCACTTTAGCCACCAGTTATGTAAAAGCTTAACTCCTAACTCTCCTTGAAATCCGAATCGGGTTTCGGAGGTTCCCGCAGGAGAAAAACTCAGCCAACTTTGACCATTATAATCTCACAAATGAGGAAGAATGAACGGTTCAAATTTGGTATGTGAGATGGATGTCAAGTGAACTTTGAGATCTTACGGTTGAATCTTTCAAATAATGCTTAGATTGAGATTTTTTGAGCTGAATCTAAAGGAAGGTCAAATTTTGTGACTTAGACCAATTTGCAACAAGGAGAGTTAGGGGTTAAAGCTAAATTGTGAGGCGAGATATGCAGTTCATGTGCTCTTGAATTCTCAAAGCTTGATTGAAAATTACCAAAAACTTTCACCTCTACTCATTTTCTCTTCTTTGATCTTTAATTTTCTTCTAAAATAAGAAACTCTCTTTCTAAAAAATTATTTTTTAGATATTTTTTGGATAATTTCATAATAATTCATTTTTTAACCCTTAAACGCCCATGGGGTCTAAAACGGGCAGCCCAAAATTGGATCATAGCATCTTTTGGACTTGGGCATCATGAATAGTGCACTTTTCGAACTTGGGCACCATGAATGCACCAATCAATGATGAGCTTGCAACCTCCTACAAGGTTATGTACAACCCCAACCTCGCTACCACAATCCTTTCAAAGCACAAAATCACTCATATAAATTGTGGTTTGAATTGTAAAATTTCACTTTTTGAATGCATCACAAGAAGATGACCAGTTTGACATCAAAATATAAGTGAAAAGTTGAGTACAGTGAGAGCTACAGAGAAGATTATGTTGGAAGGTGACCCCTCGGGTCACCTTGGGCGTTTAAGGGTTAAAAACAAAAAGAAAAAGGCCGCAAAGTCTGTATGACAGGAACACATAATAATCAGATTAAATAATAATTAAATTTTTATAAAAAAGAAGAAAAAGAAAAGAGAGTAAAGAAGAGAGGGAAGGACGCAAAATCTGTATGTACAGGGACATAAAGAATTAATAAGAAATAATATATAAAAATAAAAATAAAATCTTTAAGTTATTGACGATTAAGATTTGGATGATCCGAGGATGGAGAATTGGGCCACCAAACCTTGTCCCAATTGCTCCTTTGGGGCCCGATGGTTTGTCGCCAAAATCATGCCACCTAAGGCGACATGTAGGATGAGTTGTGCTTCCGACCGGCCCCAAATATAAAGCCCTCCGACCTGATTTGAGAGATTGAGCGATCCTGTTGGTTGAAATTTATAAACTTCAAGCTGGCTCTCCATCCAACCCCAGAAGTGAAGGATATGAAGCTTGAAATGAAAGGGTTCAAGGTTAGGGTTTCCGGTAGCATTATTCATCACCTCACACTAAATACACTATTTAGTGTATATTCCCCTCATTGGGCCTCTCATCGGCAATTTCATTAAGGTCAGTTTCTCTCTGATACCGTTGAGAAATTCCAGGAAATCCATGTTTATTCACATTGTTCCTGTCTTTGGATTCTGAAGCATTTAGTGTCGACATCTTTCTTCATGTGTGAAGTAGCACCCAAGGTATGTGGGACTGGCTGATACTGATCGATGCCGTGTATTTTTGAACAAACGTGTAATCTGGAGTTTCCGTAGAGATTCTGAGTAGAGGTTCCTTGAGAAAACCAAAAAATTTAGAAAGTACCGTATTCAAAAGTTTGAGATCTTACTTGAATTGATGTTGACATTGCTCGATCATTTAGTGCAAAGCATGAAGAGCAAGTCTCTTCTTCCATATGCAATGCGAGAAGGACTCTATTGGCGATTAGATGCATCAATGATAGCATTGATGTATATGCTGTAAGTTCTCGTCGCAGTCTTAGGAACTACCAAGAGGAGTACGAAGCAAAAGAACATCTGTTTGCCAGTGCTTCTAGACTTTGTCGTCGGTGCTCTACTGCAAGCCCGCACATCTCGATGAAAAACAAAAAAGCCTCCGAGGAACGAAGATGTCCAAGCTGTTTTGATCTTAGCTGATCCTTTGCTGATCCTTTGCTCTAGTCTTTTACCAAATGTTGCTGAGGTTACAGTTACTGCCAGTCCCTACACCTTTGTCGAAAGCTCGAAAGGACTGGGTGGGAGCAAACATGTGCACAGACTTTATAGAATATTAACTGCTGCAATGCACCAAGACCATTTCCGCATGAATACACGTTGCTGTAGATACAACTTACACTTCTGCTTCAGTTGCACTGTGTGCGCTAAATTCTGATCTTCATGAAAATGATGCCCAACGCTTAGATGGCTAATATTCCATCAAATTGTCCATTTTATAAGCTTTTGAGTATAAACCATATACGGGACAAGCTCCCCATGGATGTCGCTTGACATCAAGTACTCTAAACTCATGATTAGAATGCACACCCTAACTCCTCACTCGGCATGAAACAAGTGCTGACCACCCTGATTCCTCACTTGACTTCAGGCACTCCAGAGTTTCGACCGGTGAAAAATAGCCAACATGAGAGGATTGACCCTTTTCTGAATGTACATAACTATTTACAAACGCTCAGAAACGTATCAATCAATGCGAGCATGATCAGCGTCTTAGAGGTCATGTGCACATTTGAAATGCGGATCGCCAACTTGGGCCTCCGGGAGATCTTCTTCGATCGAAAAATGCGGGGAACATTCAATTAGCCCGACTGATTGCCTGACCTGGATTTCTCCTCCCTCCACATGGAGTGAACTTCAATTATGTTACTATGGCAGTATTCTGCAAAAAATACGAACACTTTTAGGGATTGGAACTCGATTAAGAAGTTAGGATGTGTTACACGAGTAGGGATATTACAAAGCTACAATGTGTGATTTGCCACACAAGAAAAAACACTTTTAAGCTACAATGTGTGATTTGTGATGGTATTAGTGGAGTTTAGAAGCATAATCAAATGTGTCACCAAAATGGAACAATGTGATGAAATGATAGTTTCGGTTTGTCAATATGCTACCTGAGATATTGTCATTTTTATAGAATTGCTAATAGTGATCAGTAGATCAATAGATTTTTATAGAATCAGTACCTCGAAAAGATTATGGCAAGGGACGTCACGGCCAGTAGTGGCCAGAAGGATGGTGAGCCCATTCATGGTGCGGCGCTGGAGGAATATGATACGGTACAGCAGCAACAGGTGGTTGCACGTACTGCACGTAGGCAATAGGCTGCTCCGCAACAACAGGGTGCGTGAAATCGACGGAGTGGCGACGGTGAATGGAGCTTCGAGTCTCCTCCTCAGCTTTCCGGATGCTAGCAACATCCATTCTCCATCGATCGAGGTCCAGAGAGGCTTGATGGGCCGGACCATGCCCACTACTATCCGGGCTCTCATACGAGCCCGAGCTGGAGCTTCCATGGCTGGAGCCATTACCGTGGCCGGAGCCTCTTCCGTGGCCGGAGCCTCTTCCGTGGCCGGAGCCCCTGCCGCGGCCGGAACCCCTGCCGCGGACGGCGCCTCTTCCGCGCCCGGAGCCCCTGCCGTGGATGGAGCCATTGGAGATGGAGGACGAAAGAACGGCCCGTGAGACATCGTCACCAGCGAGTTTACGGATATCTTCAGTCAACCCCTGGATCTTTTTAGTGAGATGCGCGTTCTCGAACGCATTCAAGCGACGCAACTTGCTTCCGGACTTGCAGGCGGTAACTTCTACCTCCGCCTCCCTCAGCTTCTCCTTCAACCTCGCTAGCCATCGCTCCACGATATCTAGCGGCTCCGCGTTCGTCTGCATCCTTCGAACCATCTGCTGCTCGATACGCTTGACGTCCGGACGGATTAGCTCCAGCTCTACTTGCAGCGCTTTGCACACTTTGCTACAGATCACTGCAGCTTTCGCGTATTCTATCAGTGTCTCTATCAGTATCGACACCAGTGCGCCCGCTACCATCTCCTGCGCCATTGTTATGAGCTTCCAACCTGCACAGACAGCAGTCGACAAAGTTCCGGGCGCTTCCGCTACGAGCTTCCAACCTGCACAGACAGCAGTCGAAAAAGTTCCGGGCGATCGATCAGCACATTCCGACCAGGGATCGTCTAGTGAATTCGGATCTGCTCTCGCTCGGGACATTCAAACTTGCTAGCTTCATTTGCATCCATAGTCATTGCTGGGGCAAGTGGGTTCGTGAACGTGGTTCCATCGATTGTGGTTGTTTGACATGTTTCTATTGACTTTCTGACATGTACAACATGAGTACATTTTGAAGGTAAGGAAGTCAATCGTTGAGGCGAAAATGGACATGGAGTTTACGTGATTCTGCGCCAAAAGGAGGTTTACCCCCATTTAGGTTTTGGGGCCGAATCGGTAGGCATTTTTTTATTAAGAGGTTTGACCTGGGTGACCCTGAGCAATAATTTAAGTGGATGATCTTTGTTTTTGGCTCTGGTGTTCCTCCGCTCGATGCTCATTTTAAGGTGAAAGGTTCATATTTATCAGGGATGATGGTCGTGTACAGGTACATACAGTACTTGAGTACATTCTTTATGTACTTTTGTTGTGGACGGAATGGAGTTATCCGTAAAGAAACGGATTGTATAAGGGGACTATCTTTTGGGTATTTCCTATTTACCATGAGTTGGAGTCAGTGTAAACGTTTAGACAAAAAAAATTAAGCCCTAGAATTGTGCAAACTAAAGTAAGCATGACAGCTACACTATTGAAATTCTCTATTTTGGGAGCTTAAAAGTAGGTAGAGTATTACATGGGGAGTCAAAGGCCAACAAATCTCCAAGCTAATTTACTCAAATTTTGAGCCCAATTGGCTCCATGGGCCACTTGGAGAACACATCAAACAATTAATAAAGTGGAGGCCAATTCCCCCATGTGTAAAGCCCTTGGGGCTGATTTCTAGAAGGAAAAACCAAGGCCATGGGGCCAATTCGTATTATTAGCTACATATCATACTTTTGATTTGTTTACATTCAAATATTTTAGTGAAAGAATACTTTTGTATTGAAATCAAGAAACAACCTCTAGGCCATGAATTGGCATTTCATTCTTAAATCTCCTAGCTTTTGGAGCACAAGTCGTGTCATAACTTGTCCCCCACCCATTACAATATAATTTCACAAAATATTGCCTTGACTTCCCAAGTAAAGCCCCTCGGGCCGATTTCAAGAATTGAACCAATCACAAGAGAGGATGGGCATGAATTGACCCCATCAATGGCTCGCCCCTCGTGTAAAGCGCCTCTAAAATACATGAAGTAAAGAAGATAACATCCCATTCAATGTTAGTAATATTGTTGCTTTAAGTAGTAGTGAAGCCTAAGAAAATCTAAAAATCAGGTAAATGATATGTAAATAAAATTATTATAAACTATTTATCAAGTAAGAATAGAATATTTAAATAAAAACAGAAAGTAAAACATTTAAAATTCCCTAGAAATTCAATAAACTCAAATGCATAATTATATTCATTTTCATATGATGTCATGGTATCACACCGGAACAATTAGTTTCGAAGCTTGAAACACAACCTCAAGTGATGATGTAGGTTTTAAAAGTGCATCAAACCATTATTTACATAGGTACATTTTAATCATGTAAGAACAAATGCAAATGGGGTAATCTACCCATACCTACTATTCTTTTCAATGTACCTTCCTCCACTTTATGAGGACTCCTTCCACCTTTATTTTACCTTTTCTTTTCTTGATTCTCTCTACACTCTCTCAAATCCTCAAAAATTGTTTTTGCTTGTACATAAACGCAAACCAAGTTTTCTTGTTTTCTTTTCTTAAGACAATTCAGTTTTAGAAATTTGAGCTTAATGACACCTTGTTTTTGAAAACAAAAGGTAAAAACTCTAGTTTCAGGCATTGTCACCCCTAAACGTGTTAAAGGAGTAGCTCTACAGTAACCTTCACATGCTTGTATCTGAAATCCGTGACCAAAGTTTTTTAGGATCTAATTTGGTGAAATTCAACCATAGAATCTTCTTCATAACTATCTTTTTGATCTGCATCCGAGTTTTTATTAAATTCTCATTGTACAACTTGAGTTACTTTCAATTGAAGTTTCAGATTTTATGAAAACAACATATCTTTTGTGGTCAATTTTAATTTTAGGGGTGTAAATATGAGATTTTGACGTTATAGATGGCAAGCTGAAACCCTGAAGAGTTGTAGCATTTTCATTTAATGTTTGATTTTGACAAATTTTGTTGGATTAGATTTTAGATAACAATTGTTTTCTGTAGTGCATTTTTCTGTTCAGTTCAAGTCGTACATTGTATAAATTCTTGTGCCAACCTCAATAGTTTCTAGTCTTTAACCTTTAACTCTTAAACGCCCGAGCAAGCCCGAGGGGCATGATTCCAACAGAATCTTCCCTGTAGCTCTCATTGTACTCAACGTTTCACTTATATTTTGATGTCAAACTGGTCACCTTCTTCTGATGCATTCAAAAAGTGAAATTTCACGATTCTAATCACAATTTGTATGAATGATTTTGTGGTTTGAAAGGATTGTGGTAGGTAGGTTGGGGTGGTACATAACCTTGTAGGAGGTTGCAAGCTCATCATTGATTGGTCCATTCATAATGCCCAAGTTCAAAAAGTGCACTATTCATGATGCCCAAGTCCAAAAGATGCTGTGATCCAATTTTGGGCTGCCCGTTTTAGACCCCAAGGGCGTTTAAGGGTTAAACGTCCAAGCATGCCCCTTGGGCTTGGTTTCCAATGTATTTTCAAAGGGGCTTGACGTTTAAGGATTAACCCTTAAACTTTTAGCTGTACGGATTTGGGCAGCCTAGTATTGGATCACAACATCTTTTGGACTTGGGCATCATGAATAGTGCACTTTTAAAACTTGGGCATCATGGATAGTGCACTTTTTAAACTTGGGCATCATGAATGATCCAATCAATGATGAGCTTGCAACCTCCTACAAGGTTATGTACAACCCCAACCTACCTACCACAATCCTTTCAAAGCACAAAATCACTCATACAAATTGTGATTTGAATTCTAAAATTTCACTTATTGAATGCATCAGAAGAAGGTGACCAGTTTTACATGAGCTACAGAGGAGATTCTGCTAGAATATGACCCCTCGGGTGACCCCTCGGGTCACCTTAGGGGTTTAAGGGTCAAGTACATGCAACATGTACAACAATTCCAAGCCTTTATTTTGGAACAACACTAATTTGTTTATGGATTTATCTTATGGTAGGGTGCTCTTAGGATGATATTGAATAACATTCTACTAACAACGTTTTAGTTTATATTTGGTAAGTATCATTTTGGTGGTAAGTTTCCAATGATGTTTACCAAAGTGTGAGTAAGTTATGGCATTTGATATCTAGTATTGGGGTTATCCCTTTGTAAATTTTGGAGCAATCTTCACCATTACTTGTGCAAAGAAACTTTTCTCATGTTATTTTTATTATTCATTGGTGTTATCAAGATAAAGGTGAACAACTTTCCAGATGTTGATAATTTTGCCGCAATAAGTTATTAGAAGCATTTTCACTTCAAAGTGAAAATGATGAAATTTTGTGAATTTGTTTTTAGTACTGATATGTCATGGTTTAACAGTCTATGAGGCTTCATGACTCAAAATTTGACCCACATGAGTTACACTACAAGATTGTACCGTTGAGATTGAAATAGCTTAACTTCATTTTCATCTACGTCAATATTCCTGAAAATGTGTTCTCGACTAGGAATAGGCTGAAACGTCTAGCATACCATCATTTTCATCATTTTCATTTATGATATTTTAAAGAAAAATTTGTGTTTCTCCGCAACAATAGCCAACCAAGACTTGAACTAAAGCCCTTAACATGCCAACGTCCTTGTACCCATGCTAACAACTAATCAATTTTATTTCTTATTTATTACATATTATATATTCACATAACTAAGTCCTATAATTTCATAATCCCACAACTATAGAAATGCATGTGAATCTTCACAAAAGATAGCAGGTTTCACGTTGAAAAGAGTCATATGATCATGGCCCGAAAGCATGAACAAACAGCAATATGCACTCCACAGACATCTCTTGTACCACAGGAACATACATGAAATGAAGTAGGCTACATTCTATCAAAAATGATCCTTTCTTAAATTCTTTGAGTAAAAACCAAGCTTGAAATCCAGAGTGGATTCGAGAATTATTTGAGAGTTTTCTCCGTAACCAAGGTCTCCGAGTATCGATTGGCGAGCTTCACATTACACGGCAATTTGTGAAAGAATGAAAGAATATCAGTCTGAAAGGAGACAATTCTACTTGCAAAGCATCACTCCACTTTATTTCGGAAATGATTCTTCATTTTGAGTGTAAGGACATGAGGTTTTGTGTCACTGAAGGTGTACTTGCAAAAAGTGAGTGTTGCTAGTATTTGCTAGTCCCCAAGTTTTGAATTTGACATTAGAGAAATGTAATGAATCTCTCTACTTGGTCCTACATTTGTTGTTTGATGCCATGTTTGAGTAATACGAACCGTAACTACTCCATGTAAATTAACCTTTGATGTCTGGGAGGCTCTCCCTTCGTGGAACGACCTTGAGCATTGTAGCTTCATATAGGCTCATAGGGAATTCCCTGTGAGACAAGCGCACTCACTAAGCTGTGAGAGAGCGTACGTCAGCCGAAGTGCCAATTCTGCCCGCCCTACCCGAACCTGCCCAGGGTTTCATTTACAGGGAGTAGTTACGCCGGGGGAGGTCCCCATCATTGGGACTCCCGGCCAGTTCTTGACCCTCCCTCGTCAGGCTTCCGCCCTCCTCGGGTCGGGTCCCTCACAGGCCGGGAGTTCCTCCGATAGGGGCCTCCCCCTTTACAAATGAACCAACTTAGGAACAAGAATGCGGACCAAATCAAACAGAATCTCATGCCTTTATCATTCTGGCCCCAAGTCCAATGTCTGATCCTCAGTGCCAGTTGCACATTTAGTCCCAATCATTTCAAATATTGGACGTTTTAGTTCTTACTGTGACCAACATTGTGATTGAAGTCTGCTATGAGGAGGTCGTGGGTTCTATTCCCCATGCCGGCGTGGTGCTCACCACTATAGTCCACCCAACTATTGTGGGGGGTCTTTGGACCTTGTTGTATGGGTACCTCAAAGCCCTTTGGGGGATACTATGTCAAGTATCTTCAAGGCATTAGTAACTAGGCTAGAAACTAGCGTAGTTATAGTGTCCACCCTCGAGAGGGGAAGTAGTATATTTCTAATTTCCCCTTGTCCGGTGGCCATCGGGATATTAGCATTACGAACGAACACTTCATTCACGCCGGCCCCTTAGAAAGGGACCGGAGTTTCTATCTATCTATCTGAAGTCTGCTACTACGGTACACTAAATAGGTAGATTAGTGTTAGATGAAGATTAGTGTCAGATTCCAAAATTACCTAGAACACCAAATGTCAACTCGAGTTACAAATAGTGTTAGACAAGGTTTTCTTGATTGCTCTGCCGTGGTGCTTATCTTTGACAATCAACTTCGTAAAAGTGAAATCCCTAACTCTAGAGTACTTTTGTATCAATTCGGAGAAGAAGAGAAGCAGGATGGTGATGAAGAAGCCTCTGTCGAGAGATTCAAAGCCAATTCACTGCTCTTGTCGTTGTCGCAAACTTCAAATCTCAAACCCTAAAATTCTCCCTCCTGCAGTGGTTGATTGCCAGTGTAGTGTAAGCATCTGTTCAAGCATTTTTGGTTCAAAAATTCAGAAAAAACTGGGTTACCTCGGCTTTCTTTGCACTTCCGGATAAATAACAGCTTGCTGACCAATTTCAAAACCATGATATATATTTTTCACATATTTTCGGACCCTGGACTGTCTCAAATTTCTTCTGTTGCACTGCAATGTTTAGGGTTTAGGGTTTTGGTTCGATTGCTTTGTTTTCGAAATCATTATGATCTGCCAGGATTACGTACTAACGATTACAAGCTTCTAGCATTCAGCTTTGAGGTGCGGTTTCAATGCACGTTTCATGATCCGTTTCATTGTAGTGCTATAATATTTTGAAAGATTGCGCACCTCAAATTTACATAACTTAGATAGGACCAATTTAGAGATCAAGTCAATCTTGACCAGTTCTTGTCAAATATTATTTAACACTAAATGCGTTTACGTAAATCTTCAAAGTTACAAATTAGTACAAATAATGTTAGAGTTGACAATTAGTGTTCTAACACTATTGAGTCAATTGACATTTAGCGTTTCCGTCGGCTATTACTGTTTCCAACACTAATCTACCTATTTAGTGTAGTGTTCCTGGGGTCTTCGTATGCCGCGCTAGCTGCCTGTGTCCACCGGGGGTCTTCACTGGGTGGACTTCGTCTGCCGCGCTCGTTGCCAGTGCTCACAGGGGGGGTCTTCGTCTGCCGCGCTAGCTGCTAGTGTTCACAGGGGGGGTCTTCGCGTACCGCGCTTGCCATCGTACATTCTCATTGATTCAAATCTCGTATCGATCGATCCCAACTGCGATTCCTTGCAGGAGCATCGTTTGTGCGAGTGATCGAGCAAAGCCAGCGATGGAGGAGGACGACGACGTTCCGCAGCTCAGTGCGCACACTTTGTTAGCCCTTCAAGAGTTCATGCGGGAGCAAGGAGGAGGGGACGACGAAGCCGCAGAGAACGATAACGATAAGGACGCTGCTGGCACAACTCTGTTGTCGGAAGATTGGCGGATGAGCCAGTTTTGGTACGATGACGCCACCTCCGCCACCGTTGCCGCCGAAGTCCACCATCTAGCCTCAACCTCTCCTAATTTCCGCGTTGTCTGCATCGCCTGCCCCACCTTGTTCGTCGAATTGAAGGTTCGTAATCCCCCAGCCAGTCAGGGTTTAGGGTTTAGGGTTTAAGCGCTTAATCAATTCTAATGGCTGCTCGCAGAAAAGGTATCCTGAGATTTCCGCGCAGCTCTATGAGTACGACCGGCGGTTTGGAAAATACGGCGACAAGTTCACATTCTACGATTACAATTCCCCGCTCGATGTGCCCATCGAGCACCAGAAGGACTTTCAGCTCGTGGTGGCGGATCCTCCTTACCTGGTCTGTCTGATTCGCACTCTCGCCCTCCATTCATTCTTCTCTTCAAAATCTAACCATGGACTGTCTCATCTCGCTTGCAGAGTAAAGAATGTTTGGAGAAGACCGTCGAGACTATGAAACTAATAGCAGCCGATTCTGCATCGTTTATGGTATTGTCAGGTATAGTATCTTTGCTCCTAATGGTTGGATACTTCGATCAATGATACTTTTTACTGATATCAGCCATGGGGTGGGATGCCAGGGGCGGTGCAGGAGAGTCGAGTGTGGGAGCTTCTGAAAGCTCGACCGTGTGTATTTCGTCCTGTGCATCGCAATAAGCTGGGAAACGAGTTCAAGTTGTTTACAACTTACGATCCTCTCGATAGATTAGGAGGGTGGGAAAGTGTGACGAAGTGATGTGATTCGAAAGATTACAGACTCTTTGGTGGAAACTTCATTCTCTCATGGAAACGTTTAGGCTTTCTGCAGCACTGGTCTTCAACATTCCTCCAGTCATTGACGCAACGTCAAGCATCCTTACTTTGTTGCATTGCGATTCCTGAGCTCACCTTTAGTTTTGTAACTGCAATTTGCCAGATTCTCTTTAGTAGAGATGAGCTCGAAGTGTACTCAGCTGTAAATGAAGCAGTTAGTGTGATTATCCTTTGATTATGTCTCTCTCTGTTTCTGAGTGATTGATTTGTGTTTTGTCACGTTTGTTGCGTCATGACTCCATAGCAAAGTCATTGAACATGGAAGCTGAGACCTTTCTCAAGGACGTCTTATGATCCGAAGTGAGATTCAATCTTGAAGTTGGTTCCTGTATGCTCTTAACTCATAAATTCTAGTGATTTGATGTAAGTTGTGCAGGTTACACATTTGATAATTGTTACTGAAAACTATGTAAATACGTGATTGTGTGATTGTGTGAATTTGTGTGTGTTTAGTGTCCGGAAGATTTTTAGAATTTGCAAATTGGTTACCAATACCTTACTGTGTTCATGTAATTCTAATCTAGTGTACTGTACAGTCGGGTACAGAAATAATTCGAACTGCATTTGAAGGCAGTTTTTGAAAAAAGTTTGAAATGTGCCTGTATACTCAAAAATGATCGGAATTGCAATCCGTAAAAGGCGTTGGAACCACGTCAGAGTGTTTCATACTATCATTGCAAAAAAAGTGCTTTGTTTTTGTAAAAAATTTCAAAGAACTAAAACTTTATATGTTCTATCCACAATTGATCATTGTTGCTTTGTGCTTCAATTACAATGTTCATTTTCACTTGCAAAATTGATATGAGTGCCATAAGTTGTTTTTTAGATACTTGAGCCCATGCTTATTGAATCACTGATACGTTCCTTGTTTGTTTCTTGGGTAGGAGGAATGTCTTAGAATGTGCTTGTGACTATTCATCTTTACTCAAACTTTGTGAAGCCATTCACACCACTAGGAATGTCCTACAAGGACTTAAAGGATGGTTTGATAAATTTAGGGTCATTACTTTCATAAACTCATTGCCAAACTGAAATTCTTTTAGCATTATCGCCGAGTTTAAATCAAAGCTCAATTTCCCACCTTAAGTGTTGATTGGAAACTTATCACGAAACTACTCCAACTCAAAAGTTTAGAGGGAGCAAGTATTTTTGAACATTCAACAATGAGCTTAAGTATCTAAAGAACAACTTATGGCACTCATATCAATTTTGCAAGTGAAAATGAACATTGTAATTGAAGCACAAAGCGACAATGGTCAATTGTAGATGGAACATGTAAAGTTTTAGTTCTTTGAAATTTTTTACAAAAACAAAGCAATTTTTTGCAATGATAGTATAAAACACTCTGACGTGGTTCCAACGCCTTTTACGGATTGCAATTCCGATCATTTTTGAGTATACACGCACATTTCAAACTTTTTTCAAAAACTGCCTTCAAATGCAGTTCGAATTATTTCTGTACCCGACTGTACACTTTGTAAGTGTTTTTGATACAAGAGTGGATCTTGGGGATAAATTTCGAACTCTCGGAAGTGCATCACCTGTAACTTGTTCAGAATTTCATGCTAAAAAATGGTTTACTTCTCCTTCTCATGAATCTTGACTTCCTTAGTATTTAGATAACAACATTTTTTCCCATTGAAACACAGTTGCTCTTTCAATTCCCTAGACTCAAAATAAGGTCTCAGAGATTAAAAAATACCTTAAATGTCTAAACGAAGTGCACCGAGTGGATCGTGATATAATTGAGTAATAGCAAGAAATATTGTTCAATTGGTTCACATTTGAGAATGGGAGCCTTTGATGAAGTTAATAGTTTCAATTAAGCAATTTTTGTGCATGGGGGAAGTAAGTGAAAGACTAAACCAAGTGGAATCATTCATTTTGGACTTTTCTACAATCTCCTATGAATTTGTGGTAGGTGTTTCTAAAATGGTGTCCCAACATGGCACCCTATAATGTTCGCTAGAAGTACATGATATTATTGAATTACATAACTACTATTTGCCAATGACTAAAGATGTCTAGAGCTACATTGTTTATACTGCTTTATTTTAGAGCACTCTCTTATACTTTTACAAGGGGAGAAGAAAATATAATACTCCCTCTGTCTCTAAAAACACCATAATTTGCTAAGAATGATTGAGTTTTCTTCAATGGGTTAGGATCGCTAAGCAATATAGTTGGATATTATTATCAGATCTTGCTTTCTTTGTGAGACGAGGGTTTATACCAAATCATGGTTTATGGTTTTATTTTCAGGGGAAGTAATAAAAAAGAATAGGATGTTCCCTGGAGAAAACGACCTTGTTCTCGCCGTTCCCTTGTTCTTCATGTCGAAGCTGACGTGGACATCCTCATTCGCGTTCGCTCCAATTTCGCTTTTTCCCGCCATTTCGCGTCTCCGAA
The DNA here is from genome assembly GCA_037043015.1 of Bryum argenteum. NCBI lineage: Eukaryota > Viridiplantae > Streptophyta > Bryopsida > Bryales > Bryaceae > Bryum > Bryum argenteum. The sequence continues at coordinate 7,815,795 of CM073328.1, read as the reverse complement.
GCGTTTGAACGGAATGCAACGGCGAACTGAAGCAGGGGTAGCTCTCTCCGAAGCATTTTCTAGTGAGAAGGGAATTCAACAGCATTTGCTAGTTGGGGTGGAATTGCTTCGAAGTCTTGTGCAAATTGTGGTGCATATGAGAGCACCAGCAAGTGACGCCATAGCCACAATGTCGGAGATGGAGTATTTGGACCTGGCGCCGGGCGATCCTATCTCGCAAGACGGCAGCATTCGCCCGTTCCGCTACTCGGAGTTTTCTGAGTGCCCTAGTCCTCCTTTTAACTCCGCAGGTAACGAATCTCAGATGCAATCGTCCACTTGTTCTTTTCAGAAATTTATTATCAATTGTTTGAAGCCCCTGTTCTGCTTGTCCTGGTGCTTCTTTCTACGCAGTACGTAATGAGCACCGGAACTCAGATCGATTGAGAGGAGATTGGAACGAAATTGTTCGAGGTTCTATGTGCATTGTTCTCCCGCGAATCGATGATTTGAAATTATTATTGCTCGCGCGATCCTGGTTGATGATGTTTACACAAATTTTAAATCTTTTACACATTGCGCCTAGTGCTCTGTAGGTTCAACGTACATTGACTTTCAGGTTCTCTTTGCTTCATGTCAATCGCTCTTTTGAAAAAAGGGCGACTTGTCTCTACAGTCTCATCAGTATCTCATCAGTTTGAGAGCTGGAGTAAGTGCAAAGGTTTGAAAGTCTGCGAGTCATTCGCTGCTAAGGAGATGTATTTCTCGGTTTCTGTGACATATTCTTGAACCTGGTCGACAGTCGTTCTCACATTGCACACTGAATAATATACAGATCTGAAATTTTATTGCGGAGCTGTGTATGATGAGCTTATTGAGGTTTTCGTAGTGACTAGTTACCGTTGGTAGGCTGTATCTGTAATGGAGATACGTGCTCTCGATGCTTAATTAAGTTACTTTCGGAAGACTCTTCTGTTTCCGGCAAGGACTAGGGTGTACGGTTTCTTTGGTCATTGGACGATTTAGAGCTTCTGAGCTGTGAGACATTTCTAGACGAATCATTGTTTTACCGGCATACGGTCGTAGTTACTGAGGATGTCATCGTTGTAGTAACGCCCTCCCATGTGATTTCACACGATTTCTGGAATATTTGACCGTTCTTTGTAGCAGTGGACTTTACAGATATGAAGAGATGAAGTCGCTCAAACTTCCGTGAGGATACTTGCTTACTGATCGTAGCTTGAACTTTTGACTGTGCTGATGAATGAATCTGAACATGCAGAACCAGAGTGTCTACCGTCGCAACTCCAGCTTCCCGCTTCTTTAGCGACTTCATCTCTTCTGGAACTCGAGGATCATGATCCAGTGCCGAATGATGGCCCCTTAGGGGAACCTTTATCAAGCTTGCTGTGCCCATTGAGGAAGTTGGATGCAATTTCTGAGGGTGAAAATTGCAGCTCAGAAAGTGGAGAACATCCTCGACCTGGCGTATCTCTTGAACACATCCTTCGACCCTCTCTTTTCGACGCGCATCCAGGCTCAAACAAACCTGAAAGCAGACCTCGCCGTGTATATTGTGATCTTGGAGTGCTTTTAGAAGACACGCAGGTATCCAATGTCGATGCATCGGCTCCAGTGAAACAAGTGTCGCCTGCGGATAGTCCTATACATCATAGCCCATCGAGGAAGTTGGATGCATTTTCTGAGGGTGTAAATTGCAATTCAGGGATTGGAGAACATGTACGACCTGGCGTATCCGTTGAGGACAGCCTCCGACTTTCTCTCTACGACGCGCATCCTCGCCCAAACAAACGTGAAAGCAGCCCTCGTCGTGTATATTGTGATCCTGGAATGCTCTTAGAAGACACGCAGGTATCTGATGTCGGTACATTCGCTCCAGTGAAACAAGCGTCGCCTGCGCATATTCCTACACATCAAAGCCCTCGGCGTATGTACTGTGATCCTCGATTCCTTGAAGAGGAGACACAAGTATCGGATGTTGCTGTTGTAGTCTCAAAAGCACAAGCCTCGCATCCGTTGTCACCGAAGCAGCAATTACAATTATCTTCCCAGACATTCAACCCCGAGTATGTGATTCCTGAGATCTTTGGAACCTTGCCTCAGGAAGAGGAGAGCCAATTATTTCCGGTACGTGCGACTTATGGTCGATCATTTGCGGAATCGTGTCTTGACTTCTAGTGCGGTAGCTTTTCCCAAACCACGTGATCCTCGTCTTTTGGTGCTAACTTGTCTGTAATTATGCAGACAGTCGCTGCCGAACCAGAAAAAAGTCTTCCGTTACCTGCAGTGAAGCAAGAGCGGCGTGGACTAGGATACTTAGATGATTTATGTCGAAAGTATGGTAGCATATCAGCGCCTGCAGCGACAGCTGTTCCAAGACCTTCAGCAGGCGTAGGCTTGCCCTCGGAAGCAAACGTGGATAGAATTAAGCTGAGTACCGCAACGGGGTTGGCTTTCAACTTCCTTCGAGGAGAGTCAACCAGAGCTGAAGTAGTCAATGCAGAGCAGGAGGTCACCGAGCTGAGCACCTCATGTGCATTGGATGCAAATCACGGTCGAGGCCAGTCGACCGTTACAGACAGGAACGATACAAGCGCTTCAACAAAACAGGAAGCTTTAGGAGCAGCTGTCGAAGACAACAATGTGGATCCTATGCCGGGTTGGCGTAACAGGAAAAGAGTTACGCTTTCTGCCATCACTAATTTGAGCTGTTCCCCAGACAGTGACCCACACAAGAAGATGAAACAGACACCCGAGAAGGCCACATTACACTCGGGCCAGTTTCAAACCGAGCAGTTGGAGGATCCCTTGTCACTGGAGAATGAGAATGAAAGTGGTCCTCAGCATGGGCGTGTCAGACCGAGTGAGGACGCCACTTCTCCGCGGAGTGGCTCTGAAACGATGGACGAGGATGTGGACGTGACCGACGACACACATGATAGCTGTGATTCGAAAGTCCTTCAGTGGAAGTTGAGTCATTCATCCGTGAAGGGCGTTTCGATTGCAGAAGAGGTGACGAAGAAATGGACTTACCCAAGGATAAATCGACCAGGTGGTAGACAACGTACTATAGACACATGGATAAAATAGACTGCGACACGAACGGTTGTAAAAACACCCTTCTCGTGGTGCAAAGTTTTTCTCACTCTAGTCTGATATCCTTCACGCTCCACACAGTTTCCCGTGAGAAGCTTGCCTTTATTAGTTAAGCAAGAGATGTGAAGATCCGCATAGTTCTAAAATGTGAGGAGGGCAAACCAGTTGCTCTAAGGTACGGCACACGAGGAGAACTCCAGCTCCTACCATCGAACCTCATGATCCTTGGGATGAAATCCAGCGAACTGTTGCAATATCAGTAAGTCCGCCTGCAATGATTACTGACACTCGAACGTAAAGTAGGTAACATGCTATTTTCATGAACATGAATTGTTATTCTCAACCGGTTTGTGTGATACTTTTATTTATAGGGAGTATTATAGTTAAGTGTGTCCAAAGAAACCTAAGTCAAAAGGAAGCTATGCGATATGTTCTCTGAATTAATGTAAAAAGAGTGGGATTTGGCAAGCGTGGGTAAATGTACACCGTCCAATTCTGTGAGGAACCGCCAGGTATGAATGTTTAAGTTTTCACGTCCACTGCTCTTAATCGCGTACATGTTTTGCAGACCTGCGGTGTACCATTCAGTACTGGTTAGCACAGGCAAGCTTCCACTTTGGTTTATACTGATGGGCTCCGTGAGGAGCAGTCCAAAAAATAGGGTATGCCGGTCAGTGTACCCAGCGCACGGTATTCTTTAGTAAAAGGCGAAAGAATAGTTCGCTCTGTGCCGAGTACCCGGCTCCGTGTCTGAGGAGCCCGTGAGTCCTGGCTCTTGTACCGATAGAAAGGACTGTTCTTGGCAATCGTTATGGGGTTAAAGCGTATGCAATATGTAAAACGGAGGTAGATGTTATTTAATTGTTAGAATGAAGTAATAAACTTGCATCTGACAGTTCATCAGATTGCTGGTATGGAATCAGTAATGTTGTCAAGCACTCCAAGCTTTGGAGATGCAACAATCGGAAGGCACACGAGGGTCTGTGGAGGAAACTGGGAAATGAACAAAAGCAAGGTATGTAAGAGAAAGCTGTAGGCATGGGGTTGTTGAGGGCTACATACAATCCACCAGGGTCAAAGTTCAACTTACTGGCGTAACTAGAACTGTGAGGCACATATTTTTTTAATTTCATGTGAGTGTGAGAGTTTGTTTTAAGTAGACGATTGATTTACATTTAAATTCCCCTTTTGAGCTGTATCATGCTATGCAGGAGGATTCAACATTGGGTCAGGGCCGCTCTAGAAAGCCGCTTGCTCTTTTCAATCTTATTCTGGTGGGGAGCCATGATACATGTGTGCACGTTGCCCAGGTACATTCTTTTATGTGTATGAGTAAAAGGATCTTTTACCCATGGCTATTCTAGTCTGAATTGATACATGACTAATTGGTCTTGTTTTCATCATTGGTCTTCTTAGGCTCCTCTTCTTTGTTGGCTTTTTTGGTATAAGCATCCGGGTGATCATCTAAGAATTTCTTCAGATCAAAAGCTACACCATTTGCACGATGCTCCTGAAAACATTTCAATAGTATATGCACGTTCACTTGGTCTACAAACTCTGAAAATGTTCCAAAGAGTTGATGTTCTAACCAAATTGCTGCATCTACTCCCAACCCATCTGTTTCCTCAATCTCAATCAACATGTCTGTGACACTCATCCATTCAGAAAAAGAAACTTGTGTCAAAATGTCGACGAAGGGATCAGTTAAGGGATCAATTCTGAAGTCCATTTTTAGCAGATATATGATATAAACAAGAAGTCTAAAACTTGGATTGTATAAAAAGTGATAAGTTCGAGCTTATTCCAACATATAGGTTATAGAGCGTTGATGAAAGTAAAAGTAACATTGAACTATAGCAGAAGTTGAACAAATGTGAAGCAATTAAGATAAAAATAAATGAATCATACAATTTAAATGTTATTAAAGTAAAAGTTAACATAGAGTAACCAAATGAAAATTTAGTTAGAATCAATAAACTAAAACACTAATTGCTACAAGTCATAGTGTTACAATATTGATTTTCAAAACATAATACTTAACGTGAGAGTAATCACATTTTCTTGCAATTGGAAGAATCCATCGGAATGGGTGCAATTGGCAAATTTTGAAAAAAACAAAGAGCATTGTTTGCAATGGCAGCCCATAGTGTTGAGAAATAGTATCATGGGTAACTTTCGGTAAATAACACTAATCAACAACTTTTATGTAGTAGTTATGTAGTAGTTAGGTCCATTAATGATGATAAAATGGTATTGATAACAGAAAACAACATAATTGCTTCAGAAGATATATAGAATAACTACACATTCTATACAAATTAACCCCTAAACGTCCTTGGGGTATTTTTAGCCAAAAACTCATTTTCAAAAAAGGTGATATAGATGAAAATTAAGATAAGCTATTCAGATCTCAACCGTACAAACTTGTAATAGATTTGTAGTAGATCAGGTGGACCAAAACTTGACTCATGGGACCTCATAGATTGCGAGATCATAACATATTAGTGCGCAAAACAGGCTACAAAATACCATCATTTTCACTTTGAAGTGAAAATACTACCAACATGAAATTTGCAATCAAAAAATCAGCAACTAGAAAGTTGTTCATCTTCATCTCAAAGACACTCTTGTACCAAAAAAATTCATCAAAAAAAAATCTTGGCTCAAATAGTAGCCTTGTAGTCGTGAAACTGCCAAAAAATTTACAAAGGAAAATTAGTCCAAAACTAGACCCCTCGCACTCAAATCCATGCCTTTTCTTCAATATATCCTCGATTGGGTCAAGGTTTCTACCACTAAAAATAGACTATAATTGGAATCCATCCCAAAAAATAAAGTCAAAATCTAACGGTGGATGAAGGAGATCTAGCTCTTCAAAAATCATCCATTTTTTCACTTTTTTCATCGTAGAAACATCATTGCAAAGCCATTACCAAAGTTATCTAGATGAAAAAACTTCCAACTAGAAAGTTGTTGGGATGCATCTAAATATCAAACCTATGAAAAAAAAAATCATGAAAAAGTATTTTAGATTTCACATAATTGGCTTGCAATGGTAAAACATGCCAAATGTTTGAAAACCCAAAAACAAAAGCTGCCTTCACTAAAATCCATGCCATTTATTCATACTATATTTTATGATTCTGCAATTTTCACTACATAAACTAGACTTGATTTGTGACCTAACACAAGTGATTTCGTTAAAAACAGAGTTTGGATGAAGAAGTTATGGCTCTTCAAAGTTTCTGCCCTTCATCCAAAATGTCGTTTTTCGACACTAGGGACGTTTAGGGGTTAACAAAGTATCTTTTCCTGTAAGGTAATCTCTGAATGTAAACTTGTTATGCACAAACATGCAGCAAAAGCTTGAACTTTGTTCAACCATAAAACTTGTATTAAACTTCTGATTTTTAAATTTTTTTTTTTTGGATCTCATTCAAAAATATATGGGGATTAAAAAAATAAGCCGTGACCAAAAATGTACAAATCCCACTAAGTGCTCTTTGCATACTGATATATCTACTTCTAAGGAAAGAATACAGATTTAGTGTTCTGTAGAAATGGTGTGGGTTTGGCTATGCTTGCTTCTGCTGCAATCCTTGATAGTAATCCACCAGCACTTGCCAACCTCCTGGGCACATGAAGCCCTCTGGCGGTAACTCGTTGTTCTTTGCAAAGTTGCGCATCTGCACACCATAATTTCATAGCACCAAATAAATAACAAATAAGCAAGGAAGAAGAGAAACGCCAACCTATTTAGAGGCCGGAGTGAATAAAGTGTTTGTTCATTACACCAATGGCAGGACTACTAATCCCTCTCGGGGTGAACACTATGCTAGTTCTTACCTAGCCACTAGTGCCGTAGAGACACCCAACATGGTATCCCCCAAAGGGCTTTGAGGTACCCATACAACGAGGTCAAAGAACCCCCTACCATAGTTGAATGGACTGGTGGTGAGAACACATTGGCATGGGTAATAGAACCCACGACCTCCTCATTGGAGGCCATGAGCCCTGATCACCAAGCCAAGGCTTGCGGTGCCTTAACATCAGCAACTAGCCGCTAAGTTCTTGAATTTCATGTCTCTTCCTATAGAGAGTAGCTCTAGATGTCTTTACAAGATATAACATCAATGGTACAAAGATTACTAACTCTTTGTTATCTAACAAACTTGACTACTTCCTACAATTCCCATCGTCGAACTAGGTGATAGGACTCGGTTTATGAATGTTTGAACATTTGAACCAAACATATGAACCAAGTTCATCACCCTACTTTGATGGGTAGTAGTTTGAGGTCTTTCATTGCAAATTCTTAGTACCAAAAAGAAAAAACATTAAGTGCTAGAATGAATTTGTATTGCAGCTTTCAAATTTCAAAGTGTTTTAAGGTTCATTGTCAGGACAAAAACTCAAATAAGTAAAAAGAAAGAGTTTTACATACCTTAGTTCCAGAAATGAACAAGAAGTCCTGAGCCCTTGATGGGTCGAAAAAAGCCATCTTGCTTTGAGTCTTATCATAAGCCGCCACCTGTCCAGTCCCAGATGCCATGTCAGCACCAACAAGTGAAAACGGATTTGAAAAAAAAATACACTGAGAAAATTAATCCAATATAGTGCAGGTACTTAAGAATTTCTAGGGGTGGGAGGGGCGAAAACCAAACAACAACAATATTGATGGAGAAAAGCGTGGTATTTTCACAAGGCTCTCCACCAAGATTTTCATCAAGCTTGATGGAATGAAACACTTAGACCCACGTTGACAAATCGACTTTGTGTATTTTATAATGTTATTATTAGCTAACAGCATGCCTTGCTCGCGATGAATTTGAAAACAAACCCTCAAAAGGTTTTGTTTGCACAAGCAGTGGAGGGCATTTTGGTGTAAGAACGTGACAAAGCTAGGAGCGCCGTGTGCATAGGACCCGACAATAACAACACTAGAAAGTATTAGCCTAGAGTTGTTCCAAAAAGCCTAAGCCCGCAAAAAATCTAAATTTCTTCTTTTTCTTCCTTGCTGCACGTCAACCCCACCCCCCAGAATTTATTTTCATAGTTTTCGTGGTCTATATTATGGAAGTTGTTCGAGTCCTAGAGAACTGTCATGTTACTTTTAATGATAATGACAACTTAATTTTGGTGCAAATACTTAATAGAAAGCATGGTGGAAATACCATACTTTTTCACTAATTTTTTCTCTCATTTTCAAAGTCCGATGTACCAATCTTAAAGTTGAAATAAAAAGGTTCTAGAAATTCTTCGAAAGCGATTTCCTTAATGATCAGGGAAAAATAGAAAAAAAAGTATAGACGTACTCTGAAGGGCAAGATATTGAGGCGCTCCAATCCGGGTGCCATACTAAGCACCATCTTGCCATGGTCCGCATCATACAGGTCGCGCCCAGCCGTGGGATGCCCCATGCCCGCCGGGTCCCGCCCCACAATGTAGAAGTCCGCCCCGGCGTTGATGCGCGCCTTAGCATGCCATTGCACCTCCGTTGGCCCTGCGTAGTGCATGGGCGATGGAAATATGGCCACCACTGTTGTTGCAGGGTCCAACACTCCCGCTTCCAACACCTGCACCACATTCCAAGCTTCAGAAATGACAACAATCACTACTACTACTACTAGAAAAAACAACATGATTCGTGGATTCTAAACTCTGAAGTGTGCGTTTTGGAAGGGACCTAGTGGAGGATATGAGCAGAGCCAAGGAGAAGGAGATGAGGTGAGGAAGGAGGGCATGAACGAATGGAGGGGAGGAGAGGGCGGCGACCTGATCGTGTTGCTTCATTCGCCATTCGAGGGGGACGTCGTCGGCTTTGGTGTAGCCGCCCAGCGGGTGCAAGAGCAAGATGGGATTCTTGTAGCCCATGTCCAGCAAGCGCCGTCGCGTGTCCGTCATCAGCAACGCATGGCCGTTGTGCACGGGATTCCGCAATTGAAACGCAAACACCGCATCCGCCTGCACATCCAACATCCCATTCACTACCTCCTTCATTATTAATATCAACCCCCCATATCGCCTTCACAAATAAAACCCCTTCCACTGCCCCCTCAAGCAATCGCCAGCTCAAGCTAGAGCTTTCAATGTATATGTATGAAATAGCTACAGATCCAGCAGTCGGGCACATTCTCTGAACTGAATAGCACAAATACAAATGCTTTGTCTTGAACATGGAGCTCACATTGTAGTTGTAGAGCTTTCAAGCACTTCAATTATGAACTTGCAGTATTCTCAAAATTATCTAAGCATCCACCAGTTAGGTGCATTCTCGGAAATATGTAGCATTTTTTCAAACGCAAAAGAGGCAGGATCATATTTAGTGATAACGCTATGCATACAAATTACTTCAGTTTCCACAGATCTAAGCGGACAGAGGATGGAGCTTATTTGAGAGATTCACAATCTGAGCGATTTCAGATTGTAGTGTGTAGAGCTTCTCATCGAATGACTATGGACTCGTAGAATTCTCTAAACTTAGACTATTACTACAAATCCACGCATGTCTGAATGCATTAAGATGCAGGTTCCGTTTTTATTAGTGAGAACGCTACACCCAGAAGTGCATTTTCAGCTTAGGGTTTACAGAGGTTTGTGGATAAAGCCAAGAATCTTCAGATTATGAAAAGTTTTGATTGATTGAGTTCGAGCAGGAAAAGTGGTTAGTGATTTTACCTCTCGTCGTGCGAATTCCGCTCGCAATTCTGCTGGAGACAACCGGTAATGGTCGAGTCCATCGTTATACTTAATCCTCTCCAGAACCTCCAAATCTCCACCGACAAGCCAGTCTCCGGAGTTCGCAATCGCTTCCTCCACATACGGAAGACCGGGGGCCGTCGTTCCCCACGTTCGTGCAATCCTCTCTTCCTTGTTGTGCTTGTACACCTCAATACTGCCAAAGACCAAAAAAAAACAATCTAATCAGCACGCCATAGATGGATAGCAAGGGCCTCGATCAGAGCAGTGAGCAGTGCCTACTTGCGGAGGATGGCGATGTCGGTGCCGTTGGGACCAACAAGAGTAACATCTCGGACCCCACTGATCGCTTCCTTCTGATCCTCCCCGACAGCGAGCACGATAGGGAGCGACATGTTGACAAAAGTACCGTCAGGGAGACGGAAGGAATTAAAATGCAAAGCTTGGAGATACTCGTTCTGGCGCATGAAGCCGGTGAGAGGCGACGCCCAGCCCTCCGCGACGGTGTGCACCCACTCGAGGTCGACTTTCGTGAGGGGAATTTTCGGCAATGTCGCTGCTTCCGCCCGCTTGCTCTCCCTGTCGGACTCTTTCACGTGCAAATCCACTAGCACACCCCCGTCTGGCTCTATCAGACCATCGAAAGTTCCCGTCGCTGGAGGCGCTTTCACCGCTGCAGCTGCATTATTGCTCGCCACCTTGCACACAATCCTCCCTCGCCTGCTCCCGCTCATCACTCCCAGAGTAATCACAGGCAGCCTCGTCGTCGGCGACTGCTGGATCAGTCTGGCTACGGCGGGCACTGACGAAGCTCGAGCTATTGCCTCCATCGCTGCAGGAGAGACCCAGGCTGAGTGAGAGCTTCTGAGAATGTGGCGAGTTTATGGAGTGAGTGGAGTGGGATGATGGGAGTTGGGGGCGGGCGGCTGTGAGGAAGGAGATGAGGAATTGGGGAAGTGGCGGATTGTAGTCACACGAGTGGTAGATTCCTCTGCGGCGGTATGAAGATGCATGTGTTGGAAAGTGCCGCGAGCGTGGGACGGGTGGGACGGGTATGGGAGGAAAGCGAGATGGAAGGAGGCGGCGGCTTTGGGGGGTCCACTTGGACTTCCCTGGGCGTGGGATGGGCTTCGGTCGCGGTCTTGGGGCCTTAAGGGCTTGGTCCCACGGCCCCACCTTTCACCGACAAAAATCAGACAAATTTCTGTAGCAAGTTCCTTGTGGAGTGGTAAAGTGAATTGATTTTGTGAAAGATAGGAGAAAGTTCATTTTATATTTTACGTGCTTCTTGAAGTTGAAGTTGTCGATGTATGAAAAATTTGAGTACCTTAGAATGTCATTGTAAGTACATTGAAAACTACATTTGTGCACTCTAAATGGTCTTGAAATAAATCGATTTGGCTATTGCTTTTTGGCTGCATAGCCACAACTGACCAAGCTCAAGTAGCTCGCCAAACATTCAAGAAGTGGCACGGAGGCTTCTCATAGTCAACAAGGTTTTCAAATTTGAAGATCAATGATAGAGTTTCGAAAAGTAGCGAAGGCCCTCATCGCAAACGTCTATAAAAACTTCCATTAGAACATTAATTTTCACACCCAAAAAATACCTCTTAGCTTCCCCTGAAAAGTGGGGCACAATTTAGCTGGAATGTCACTATTTGCATGGTCCACACAGGATGCCACTTCCGACAAGAAACACCCACTTTTCAGACAGAAATGATAAGGAGCCTATGACCAATTGCAGGGGAACCATTTATGGGAAAGCCAAATTTGAAACTGGGGGCATGTCCAGGTTCAATGAACCTGTCCATATGATTCATTCCCCTTGGCAAGTACCACAATAAGTACTCGGACAACATGCATCATGAATAGTGCACTTTTTGAACTTGGGCATCAAGAATGAACCAATCAATGACGAGCTTGCAACATCTTACAAGGTTATGCACAACCCCAACTTACCTACCACAATCCTTCGAGTGCACAAATCACTCGTAGAAGTTGTGATTTGATTTGTAAAATTTCACTTTTGGAATGCATCATAAGAAGGTGACCAGTTTGACATCAAAATATAAAGTGAAAAGTTGAGTACAGTGAGAGCTACATAGCACATTCTCTTGGGAAAGAACCCCTCGGGCGTTTAAGGGTTAACAAAAACGTGAGAGCAGATTCTCTTGGGATAAAACCCCTCAGGTGTTTAAGGGTTAACAAAAACGTGATAGGCTGATAGCATGTTTGCCTAATTTTAGTCAAACTGTTAGTTCTTATTTAAGAATAAGAACTTTTTTATTTATCATATGTCTTTTTTGAAAAATAATGTCTCAACTTCTAATTTCAAACAACTTTATTTCCAAAATTGTTCTTAACCCAATCATGGTAGTGCAATCTTTTTGTATGTGTTGTATATTTTTAACCATACAATCTCATACTCTCATTGCATTTCCATGCTTTGAATTTACATTTATTTACACTTTTACTTCATTGACCTCTACATTACATGTTAGCCTTCTTTCTTTTGGCACTTATGAATGATATAGACTTGTAAATTCGTACATATATATACACTTGGATTGAGGGCCTCTAATTTATATCTTTTATTTGCTAAAATGGATTACAGAGTTAATTCCAAGGCTGATTACTTTGAAGAATTTTTTGCACAATTACCACCAGAAATTTTCCCTGAATTGATGATTATGGAAGAAATGTTGGATCGAATTAAGAGAAATGAAGGGGAAGATGCAACAACTTGGTTTACACATAAAGTCTTTGGAAATTCCGGGACGTGCCCGGAATTTGTGGACCGTGTGAATGTACACAAGTTCCTCAAATCATTTCAGGAGCATCTCAAAAAGAAAGAAGCTTTTGAGTTTAGGAAATTCCTCGATGATCATCCCGAAGCGTATTTTTAAAAAGAGGACATCGAGAAGAAAGATAAATGACTAGTCATGTTCCAAGTTTGACTACAACAATGATTGACAAGTAGTTTATTATCAACCCACGAAGATGGCTAGACGGTTAAATCTTGAAGTCACCAAATGAAATTTATAATAAAGATTCCTTTTTAGAGTATTAGATAGAGCCGAAGTTGGTTCGTAATACCAATTAAAGATGGAGAAGATAGGCTATCAACACTTAGAGCAGAATTTTTTTCCAGAATACCGGACTACAACTACTCAGCTAGTGTGTCCCTTGATAAAAGTCTAAAAATCTAAGAGCTACCCACTTTCAGATATTTCTTCGATATGAGTTTCTCCCTTAATTTAAAGAGTAATTAATGGTATTACTTACTAGTGAGTACTTGTATAATACGATATGCTTTCTTTCCATTTGGAAAAATAATGAAAAACCACCTTTGTAAGGAATGTTTCAAATCTATGTATGAAATTTACACCTCGTTTCCATTATATTAGTTCTGTTTTGATCAAATCAATAGATATTGGTTGCTTTTCAAACAAGGCATGTGCTAAGAGCATCCTCAGTCCCTGAGAGATTAGCTCCATGTATCTGCAAAAGGCGGGCGCAGGAGCTTGTGGCGCGGGCCAACGCCCTCTCTATGCCTCCTGTCACTGTGCGGGTCTCGTCAAAAGACCTCCCGCTCTCTGTAAATTTTCCTCATTTGCCATGAGGGAAAGTCCTCCCGCTAGCAGTCCTGACTGCTGCCAGCGTTGCTAATTACAGCTAAATCCAAAATCTCAAAGCGCACAGGTAATGAACACGAACCACTACAGGGAGCCACGTCGACTTTCCCGGGAGCGCACTGGGTGCACAACCCGGCAAGTCCTCCGGGTACTCAAGCCACAGCCCGTAAGTTCCGTTGGAAGGAGTTGATGGCGGGCTTCGACTGAGGATGCTCTAACTACTTGCTTGCCACATAATCTGAAGGTAAAATAGGTCATAAGATCTGGAAAAGTTATGGCCATGGTACTTTCTGCAAGAATTAGACCATTTAAAAATTGTCTCAGTTCAGTGTATCTTCCATACCACTTCCTGAAAGGACATGACTGCAGATATGTCATCAATTAAGTACTTGTTGTTAGTGCACTCTGAATATTCCTTTACATGGCCATCGAAGTATACGGATATAAATCCGTACTTCGTACAGACATTTTTCTTTATAGCCCTAACGTTTCGAAACATTCTAATTATAGTTTTTGTCAAATAGTTTCATCATACTCATAGTTCATTACAGACATAAGCACGTATTCTAAACTTTAAGATATATAGTAACCATGTTCGTATACAAATGTAAAGAATGAAAACATTATCAGTTCAATGTCATTCACACTGGGGAGAGCTCTACTAATTGATGAAGCGGTCACTTCAGAACCAGAAGCTTTGTGCTGGCACCTAACCAGAAAAAGGCAAGTTCAGCATCGTTTTGACAAGTTAAGAATAACTCTGCTCTGAAGAATCGAAGGAAGGTTGCTTTGGCAATAAGCACAAGACTGTTAGAACTCACATGAATTGTTTCTTCCTACCAGTCCTAGCGACAGTAGTCAACTTTGAGTTTCCATCATGATGGATTGAAAATAGACATGTACCTGATGAAGACTTTACGTTTTAGCTGATCTGCATACTCTATATCCCCTATCGCTTGTCAAGCAGGATTCATTTCATAAATACAAGAAGCGAGACTCGTACGTTGAAGGATTATCTAACCGGGTGCTCAGCACAGAGCGAACTATTCTTTCGCCTTTTACTAAAGAATACCGTGCGCTGGGTACACTTACCGGTATACCCCATTTTTTGGACTGCTCCTCACGGAGCCCATCAATCGAAACCCCAAATCTGCAATCAAGAGAGAGACTTGTTGAATCTGCATTACAACAACGCAGCAACATATGAGCAATCTGCTGACTATAAACAGTCTGAAGTGTCGCTTTGACGGATGTGACTCAGCAGGCGTAGTTTAAGAGATGCAAGAACAGTATCACTTCTGTGGGTGGAAGAGAGAGACCATTCGAATAAATGTAGCAGAAAAGACAAGTGGCCATAAAAAAACTGAAGAAAATGTGCTTTGTAAAAACTCAATTGCGATGTACAGAAGTACACAAATCAACTCTTGTATACGAATGACGAGAAACTTCCATATTCGGAAGTTGTTCTGAGTTTCCAGTGATGATCGGTCTACAAGGTATAGAATCGTGATTGATAAATGTTTGTACACTCAGAGCTCCTCAACTTCGGTAAGTCCCTGCATTACTTCATAGCTGCCAATTTTGAGTTCATACCTCAAAGAGGGTCTGCCAAGAGTGATGCTGAAGGAACGGTTCCAGCTAGTTGCCATCCCTAGAGCTGAAGCTCCGTGATATCAGAATCTTCCACTACGGCGCTAATGCTGGAGACGTCGATTGCTTGCACGATGAGGCGTGAAGGTAAGGTGGCTATCTATAATCCTAAGCGTCGTAGGGTGCTTTTAGGAGTTCCCTGTTCACGGCGCGACCCAGGCGTAGAGATGAGGTTTCGTTCCTTCACTCGAAGGGCCTTCTCCTTCAACACCTTCTTGGCCTCAACTTCAGATTGTGCCTTCCGAACCTCCTCCATTTCTTCCTCCATAGCCGACTTCTCCTCCTTCTGCTTTCGTCTCTGCTCCAGACGAGAAGTGTGCGAGTCTTTGATGCTGAAAAACATGGGACCAAGCTCAGCCAGCCACTGGGGCTCCACAGCAGTCACACACTGCATGTACTCTTTCGAAGTGAGCACCAGCTCATGGTACACTATGTAGTCTGGGGTGTAACCCAACCCATAGAGAGCACTCGTAGGATGCAAGTGACACGGCATGCCTGTGCGAGAGTTTACATACTCGCCAATTCCCTTCAATCTTGCTGCGTTGTGGAAATACGACGAGCAGATAGCTTTTCTCACTACATCCCAATCCGTCCCCGAGGAAGTCAATGGTATCTTCTGCTGCTTCAAGATATCCAACAGCTGAGACCGGACCTCTCGAGCTTTTCGAAGCCCTTTCACATGCAGAAAATGGTCATTGCACCAATCTCCTCGGTATGCGTTGCTCTTCCATTGCTGGTAAACGTTCAAAAGCGTCAAATGGTCACTCTCTGGGACAAAGAACTTCTCCCTGGCTGCATCACTCTCCTCCGCACGATCCTTGGGTCGGAAAAACACGGATGGAACTGAAAGCATGGAGACAATTGTGAGCACCTCGTCCATGCACTTGAGCTCGTGGCCCATTAGCAGCATCTTCCCGAGAGGAGGATCCAGAGGAAACTCAACCATTTTGCGACCCAGCTGAGTGAGGCGCCCTACGTTGTCAAGGGCTCCGAGTACCCACAACTGGTACATTGAGTTCAGTATGTTCTCCTGAGGAGGTGGGTCCATGAAGTCGAACTCTAGTAGATTGCCGATATTCAGAGACTTGAGTAAGAGTACCACGTTTCCTAAGTTTGTTCTCTGAATCTCGGGAACTGGATTTTGGAGCATTTCGTTCTGATATGCTGTTTCTGTGTAAAGACGGTAACATGTTCCTGGGCCTGTTCGTCCGGCACGACCTGCTCTTTGATCCGCTGCTGCTCGACTACAAGGGAAAACTTGAAGAGCGTCCATACCCATGCGAGGATTGTAGACTTTGATTTTGCCGTAACCTGAATCAATGACGTATAATATTCCGTCCACTGTTAGTGAGGTCTCTGCAATATTGGTTGCCACGATGCACTTTCGGGCTCCATTCTCTGCCTTCTGGAAGATCTTAGCCTGCAGGTAAAAAATCACATGTCAGCTCCAGCCATTTCAACACCTAGTTTGCCAGTTCCTCTATGCATCGAGCACAAAAGACAATAAACAGCCAAAAGACAAGATATATAACATGAAATTCGACTTGCGGTAATTCCAAGGCCTAAGATACTTAAGGGTGGTGGTGCAGTACCTGCAAATCAGATGGAAGTTGGGAGTAGATTGGGAGAATGGCTAATGGTGTAGGAGCTTTGGAGGAGCCCGCTTCAAGTGCTTCCATCCGCTCAGCCAAATTGAAACAGACACATTCAATTTCATCTTGTCCGGTCATGAAGATAAGAATATCTCCAGGGGGACACGTGATGTGAATGGACATGGCCTGCTTCACTGCCGCTTCGACATAATCCTCGCATGGTGTCTTACTGAACAAAATATTCACCGGAAATGTCCTCCCAGGAATATTGAACACTGGCACACTGACAGACATAAAGCTAATGTCAGTACTTTGCAAAAACAGAAGCAAGAATGAACGAGAAGAGGGTACCAATGAGGTTAACTAGAAACTTCTTGAAACACACCTTCCGAAAAAGTTTGAGAACTTCTGAGCATTGAGTGTGGCTGAAGTAACGATCAGCTTGAAATCACGACGACGAGCCACAACTTGCTTCAAAATGCCGAACAGCACGTCTGTGTTGAGGGACCGTTCATGAGCCTCGTCCATAATCACAATGCTGTCCACAAAAAAAACACAGAACCCTTGTCAATTTCATTAAAGCTCTCATCCTATGTAATATTAGACAAGCGTGTTCAAGTATTAGATCATAAAGAAGCACTTAGAAAAGCAGAAACTAGGAAATGCGCCCACAGATAGGAGTTTTCCTATAAGAAGATTTCGAACAACAACAAATACAAGTCTTCTATTCAAGGAATCTCTCTAATTTGGAGCAAGATGGGAAGTCGTATCACCTGTACTGGTCAAGATCAGCGTCCCGTAAAGTCTCTCGCAGAAGTACACCATCAGTCATATACTGCATGAACCATACCACATCAATCAGATATTTGTATAATAAGCTGCAACTTAGTCTGCAAAACCACTATCTTATTACCACCCAAAAACAGCAGTACTACCACAAAGTGAAGATTGACCATCGCGAAAGAATCCTCTTGAATTTGTCCATACATTCACAGTGTGAGACTGCGACGAAATTTGGGAAGAGGAAATGCAGATAAACAAGTCTACTTCAACGCGATGACGAAGTCACTCATATACAAGTGCCAGCAGAAATAACCATCGCACAGGATCGACCAGCATGCATGAGCAACTTCAGTTTTATATACCTTGATTATGGTCTTAGGTCCAGTGACATCCTCGAAGCGAATAGCATAACCAACTTCTGCTCCAAGTTCACAGTCCATTTCCTCACTCACACGTTTTGCAACGCTCATCGCTGCTACTCTACGCGGCTGAGTGCAACCAATCATCCCATATGTAGTGTGGCCATCTTCGTGCAGATACTACAATAATCGCAAGTTGAAAATCAGTAGAAAATCGCCTTAATTACCATCATATTGTTAAGAAATGTCTACCACCGTGTCTAGTTTAAAAACCCAACGCCAGCAGACTTCAAAGCCAAGGATGGAGTGCAATAAGCAAAGAGGTTTCACCTGTGTCATTTGGGTGGTTTTACCAGAACCAGTCTCGCCTACTACCACCACGACCTGATTCTCTCTGATAACCTGCAATCAACAGCAATTCATCGGTCAAAATCATCGTTCTTAGTACAGAAAGCTGTTAATGCCCAACGACCAAACTGGACGACTAATAACGAAGGTTGACATAATGGTACTGTATCTATTGGTAGTCACAATTTATAAAACAACAGGAAGTGAGGATTGCAAGGCCCGTTACCTGTAGAAGCTCGTCCCGAACAGAGTATATTGGAAGATACTGGCGCTGCTCTCCAAGTGTCTTGGACTTTGAGAACTCACTTGCTGCCTCTCCCTTTTCCTTCATATGACTCCCAAACTTCGCATTTTCTTTGAAGTCCACTTCACCGTCACCGCCCACATCTGTCTTATCTGCATCGACCTGAAATCCGAGAGTCGAGGTAATTTTTAGATCACAAGCACAATGAACAGCGGAGTCGATGATTAGACTCTTTCGCACAGTTTAACAAAAACAAGTGAGCTCGTGTCTGTGTTTACGTCGGAATGCAGAAGTCAATATAGATACAATAAGGCTAGTTACAAGTTAGCAAGAAGGTCTTCACTACACCTACTGACGACAAGTATTTCGCTGCAGTGCTAAGATGAACTGAACGAACCTGATCTGTAGTTTTTTCGACTCCTAGGATGTTCCCCAGCTTGGAACCTGCAAGCTCCCAGAAACGCTGCCGTGACTTGTTCTGGTTTTGCTTTTCACGAGTTTCTCGAACAAGGGCTGAACCCTTCCTAGCTATAATGGCCATGTCCGAAGTTGGGTCCTTGATTGGCAACACCGGCTCGGCCTGCTTTGTGTAAACCACTCGTCCATCCAGGAAGGGTGGCTTTGTGTCTGTCACAACGATGCATCAAGATATCAATCAACACTTAAAGGCGTGAGGTGCGGTTTCGATTCACTTACCGTAATTGTACAACATTCAGCTACAGCAGACTATAATACATGAAAGTAGATCATCATCCAACAACAAAATAAGATAACCTCGTCATACAACTCCACAATATGGTTATGAACCAATGACCAGTTTTTACAAGCTGTAATAGATATATGAAGGTAATGTTATTGACAAAGGAAAAAACTTACCATGCACAAGTAGAATGATTCGATTCTCATCCTCGTCATCAAACTCGGTCTGCTGTTCTGTTCCACGCACAGCACCTGATCGAAGCAACTGTCTGTCTTCCCACTGAGCATTGTCTGCACTGAGCTGTGACATCTTCTTGCTTTGGGCCAAACTCATATTTGTTCCATCTCTTCGTTTCTAAACGATGACAAATTGACAGTTAGAATCCATATCATCCAACCATCCAACCAGTAACAAAATGTAATAGGTACTAGGAAGCTCTATCCACTACCATACTGCCTCTAACCCATCTAGACAGTCGAGCATAACACGGAAGTAAGTAACCGGGATTCAATCTTGAGTATCATATCAGATAAACTTTCAAACTGCCATCGCCAAAAGGACTTCCGTAGCCCAAGTTGATTGCGAAAGCATAAAATATGGGTGATCTATGCAATATACAGAAAGAAAAGCGACAGATCCATTAGTGCTTCTCAAATCTCCATTGACTCAGAGGAATTCGTACCAGGCGTTTGACCATTTCAGCTTCCCTTTTCTTGAAAGTTGCGTCACTACCAATAAAAGGTTCCGCAGAATCCATATCAAAGCCTGCGCCTCCCTCTTCCTGATTGTACCTGCCAATAGTCTCGGGTCAATGTGGAAAGTAACCGCTGCTTCACTCGAACAAAGCTCAAAAGAAACACAGGAATGGCCAGAGAATACCATATTCAAATCTACTCGTTTACATTAACATGCACCGTGTAAACACTTACCAACTACGGTCAGCGTCACGTTCTGCTTCCTCCAATTCAGCCCGTGTTTGCTCATCAAGCTCCCAATGTTCCTCATCTCCACCAGATTTATTAGGCTGCAAAATGCAGAACTATCAGATTAAACTCCATTAACAGAAGCTTATACGCACACCAGTTAAGTTAACACAACTAAGCAGACTAAACATCAGTTCCAACGAGATCAAGTTCGTATTACACCACCACATGCATAAAGACCCCTTGTGATCATAGAATGTAAAAAAAAACAAAAGTAGGAGCTTGCAATACCGTCGCGCCATTGCGAGGAGTAGCTTGGGGTCGAAATTGCAGCCTATGAGACTGCTCTCTGCCCCTAGGAGTATCTTTGCCAGAATCAGGTCGCGGAGCTCCATGTCGAGGAGTCGCACCTCCAGCTCTTATTGGTGAAGGTGATGGAGAGGCCATATCCCATGGAGAAGGTGAAGCTACAACATTAAAACGATGTCAAAGTTCAGTATTGCTGCGAAATTCAGAGTCACAATAAGTCCTTACAAAGTTCAACTTTCAGAGAAGAAAAAGCCACGGACTCGGTTCAAATCAGCTCAGTGTAAACGAGAACGGTACCTTGATATGGACTATCTCCACCCTCCCATGGAGAAGCCAACCGTGACTCCGCTGGAGATCCCGGGATGAAATGTCCACCAGGCGTTGGTGGAGGATAAGACCGATCACGACGAGGAGTGGAACCAGCTCGAAGCGGAGTATCTTCCCACTGCCACGGTCCACTATTCCAAGAACCTCCTCCTGAATAACATCCCAATCAGATATTAATAACAAGGCCTACAAACTTGTAATCCTCTCAATACAATAACCCTTGATACATGTCTCTACACAGTCGGCTCTAAACACCTATAAACCTACAATTAAAGATCATTATCTAACTACATCAAGGCCTTCGATCGCGTGCTTTCAGTCATGATCATTGAAATAAGAACCTAGTGTAAGTGATGTATCGATCGAGTAATGCAGAGTTTGAACCATGCCTGAGATACTAGAGCGTCGTGGACTAGGGCTCGGCATGGGGCTTGCACTAGGAGTATAATCATTTCTGTGACCACGTCTACTCCTGTCTCTATCATTGTATCCTGATCTTCGATCTCGTTCATCCCTCGAATCATGCCTCGATTCATACCTCGAGTCGTTCCTCGACTCGTACATCGACTCGTACCTCGAGTCATTCCTCGACTCGTACCTTGAGTCGTTTTTCGACTCATTCCTCGACTCGTACCTTGAGTCGTTCCTCGACTCATTCCTGGATTCATATCTATCATCATCCCGATGGTCGCTGCGTCGGTCCTGGCCACCACTACTTTGATTCCTATCACTATCTTCCGGTTGATCACTATCTTCTTGAAATCGTTCCCTGTACTTGCGAGCTCCAGCTCCAGAAAGGTTCTCTTTCACTTCAGGAATTTCTTCATCCGCAACTCTCTCAACCTCCTCGGCTTGACTTGCCGCGGACAAATAATGCACTCGCTTCACTATTCCGGTCTTCTCCGTGTCCGCTGCTCGTTTCGCTCGCGCTAATGCATCCAGACCTAAAAAATTCATCAACACAAGCTTCAATCCCTCGAATTCAACCTTTCTCGTTCAAAAATAGGTAACAGAGTCGAAGCATAAAAATCCATAATGTAATCTAGTGATAATATCTCAGTCGTAGCGAAACCCTAAAATGTGAAATGCTCGAAACCTCTCGCAGTTGCGCGGAATTAGCAATTTCGAGTACTCACCCTAGAACCGAAATTCGAGCAAGAATTAACAGAATTACAGCGAAAGAGTCTGATGTCGTAGCAAAACCCTAACGCGTGAAATAAGCGGAAACTTTGATAATTCCCGGAATTAAAATGCGGGCAACAAGAGCACTGACCTAGAACCGATTTTCGAGCAAGCGGCACTTTGAAAACAGGCCGCTCCTGCTCCTGCTCCCCGGCCATGGCGAAACTGGCTGTGCGCCTCCTCCCTCGGCCAGCAGGAAAGGCGAAACAACTTCAAACCATGAGAAAGTTGTTGCTTTATAATCTTCACAGGCCCTCGATACCAAAATTGAAGTGCTGTAAGAGCAATGGAAGCCGACGAATGATTCTGGAAAACAGGGGTGCGAAGACGAAGGCGACCTTCTCTGCTTCGGAGGAGGGTCGAAAATCAACTCGGAACCGACCTACCTACTGACTGACTTGGAGAGGAAGAAAGAGGATGAATGATAAAGGAAAGGTGAACGGTAAAGGACCGAAGTAAAGTTTTGAACATATTATGGTAATTTTGTCTTTGTCCAATCTAATATTTATGGTTCTAGCTTGTACTGCTATCGAGGCATGCAAGTTTTATATCTATACATAAAAAGAAAAAAGCAGGTGGGACACTATCAACAAGGTTGATTGCAAGTACCTGTCTTTTTGTGTTGTTATATGTAAATTGTACATTTATTATATAAGGTCGGTACACTAAATTTGATAATTAGTGTTAGATACACTAATTTACATAAACATGTTATAAGCTTTTACTGTTGTTCAATAATTTTACCCACTATATTGGCCAAGATGGGGGTCCTTATATAGTATCAGAATCAATGCTCTTGGTAAATTTTTTTAGACAAAAGTAAAAACTTATAGCATTTTCAAATCTTATAATAATCTAACACTAATTATCAAATTTAGTGTAGTTAGTGTGTTTGTCCATTTTGTTATGTCACATTGTGTTGGGGACACTTGGTTGGAATAGGGCGCATGAGATTTTGTTGGAAGCGGGTACATTTGTAAGGTTGGGGCAACAATGAGATTGCGGATTAGGCACGAAGATATCGAGATATTGAATTTTGAAGTACTTATGAACTTTTTGTAAAGGACCATATAAAAAGCTCCCTCCGTTGGGACGGCAAGAACCTTAGTGGAACTTGTAATTTTCCAAATTTTTCCAAATATTCCTCAAGCTAAACAACATCTTGAAACTTGCTCCAACAACGTTTTCAACAAACTAAGCAAAATTTAACCATTTTCATTTGCAATGTCCCTCGCTCAATAGATTTGACGTTAAAATGTTGTTGGAGAAGTACAAAGACATTGCTTTACTAGATCAACAATTTTATTATATGTTGCAAAGAAAACGTAGCAAAGTCCTCTCCCTTGAAATAGTAGAACCTAGAGCAATCTTAAACAAATAAATTTGTATGTTAAAGAAAATCCATTAATACATGTTAACCTTGAAAAGGCACCACAAGCCTTGGCTTGGTGGTTAGGGCTTAGGCCCCCAATGAGGAGGTCGTGGGTTCTATTCCCCATGCCGGCGTGGTGCTCACCACTATAGTCCACCCAACTATTGTGGGGGGTCTTTGGACCTTGTTGTATGGGAACCTCAAAGCCCTTTGGGGGGATACTATGTCAAGTATCTTCAAGGCATTAGTAACTAGGCTAGAAACTAGCGTAGTTATAGTGTCCACCCTCGAGAGGGGGAAGTAGTATTGTTCCAATTTCCCCTTGTCCGCTGGCCATCGGGATATTAGCATTACGAACGGACACTTCATTCACGCCGGCCCCTTAGAAAGGGACCGGAGTTTCTATCTATCTATCTATCTTAACCTTGAAATTTTGCACCACATCAAGTTACAATGACCATATTGACATGATTATATCTCAAAGTAGGAATTATTTTTGAAGCCAAGCTAATAATTCATGTTACCTTTTAAACTTTAAATCAAAAATACTTTTTATAATATATAGAGTAGGGTAGGTAGATATATGAACGCATTGAACAAGTGCATATTTAAGCAAATCAATCGGGTCTCAAATAGTTGCACCATCAATCAACATCAAACCTTGACCTTCAATATATAACCTAATTTTTGGATAAACATCTAATACATCAATTAAGTATTAAAATGCATTATTTTTTGTAGAATACAATGAGCTTATTTAAATAAATCCAATAATGCACTATAAGCTCCTTTTACCTCTCAATTTGACTAAATGATATGAAAAATTTGCAAATCTATAGGAAATCTTCAAACATTTGCACGGTTTATTTGCAACTTATGAATGGTTTAATGTAACATGTACAATAGGGTGTCATTCAAATTGGCCGTTTCTATGTTTTGCAATCCCCTCCTCTCGGATTCTATGTTTTGCAATCCCCTCCTGTACTTTTTTGTGTACATCTTTTGGCTTTAAAATTTATCTCATATGTTACCAGCGTAGAGATGATCTTGTGCCAAAAATTTCACCATGTATCAACAAAAACTCAATCCTAAGGAGGGCGTCAAAGTTGGAAGTAGTAAAATGGTTTTCCCCTTTGTTTCTCAAAACTACACATGTTGATAGATTTGGAATATTATTTTTTGTATGGGTCTTTTGGACTTGAATTTTCCACACATGCAAACAACATAAAAATGTTTTTGCTACAAAAATTTCATGGGCAAAATTTCCTCAATTCTTGGGAGGGTGTCAAAGTTGGCAGCTGTGACACTTTTCTCACAGCTATCCCATGTTGGTAGATCTTGCATAAGTTTTTTTGTATAAGTCTCCTGGACTTGAAATTTGGTATGCATGTTTTCAACATAAAGATGATGTTGTCCCCAAATTTTCATGGTAAAATAAAAATTTCTCAGCTTTAGAGAGGGTGTCAAAGTTGGCAGCAGTGTAGGACACTATACCTGGAACTACTAAACGGCCAATTCGAATGTCACCCTATTGTACATGTATTGTTGCAACATAAGCAGGCTTATTTGCAACGTGTGTAGTCATTGTGCACAAGTGTGTCTACAAATTGATCAAAACGTGCGTATTGTTTGCTTGAATCGTTTACCTCCGTGTATGTTCTTATCGCGGGAGTTGTCGAAGTTGCTCTGCCACAGCACCATTGTAAGCACTCAAAATGCTGCAACAATCCTGAGTACTCAACCTCACACTTAAGACAACTGCAATGAGACTTTCACAAATAGTGCAAATATGAGAACAATTCAATTTGTAGGCTACTTATATCTTCCCCCTAGCCTCAAGTAGTCACAATCAAAAACAGTGTGCATGGAGCAACTTTGTACTTGGATTATTCTTTAGTTTGTTGCATAAGAAAATTTGTTGTGGTACCTAAACTTTAGGATCGGCATGTAGTTCCGAAACGATGGAGGCAATCAAACTTTGATAAATAGTGCAAGATGAAAGAGATGAAGTTCTTGGGCTCCTCATATCTTCCTCCTAGCCCCAAGTAGTCATAATAAATAAGAGTGTGCATGTAGCAACTTAGTACTTAGAATCTTCTGCTCAGTTTGCTGCAGAAGAAAATTTGTTGTGGTACCTAAACCTCAGGATCGGTCGTAGTGCAAAACGTATAGCGTAAAAGTGGAGCATTATTCTCCTCAACCTAGCTATGATACCTATAACAGCAACATAAACTTGAGAACATGGAAACGTGGAAAACGTGGGAAATGTTGGAAACGTGGGAATGTGGGAAACGTGGGAAACGTGGAAAACGTGGGAACGTGGAAAATGTGGGAACGTGGGAAACGTGGGAAATGTGGGAAACGTGGGAAACGTGGGAAACGTGGGAAACGTGGGAAACGTGGGAAACGTGGGAACGTGGGAACGTGGGAAACGTGGGAACGTGGGAACGTGGGAAACGTGGGAACGTGGGAAACGTGGGAACGTGGGAAACCTGGGAAACCTGGGAACGTAGGAACGTGGGAACATTGGAAACGTGGGAAATATGGGAAACGTGGGAAACGTGGGAAACATGGGCATCGTGGGAAACATGGGAAACGTGGGCAACGTGGGAAACGTGGGCAACGTGGGAAACGTGGGCAACGTGGGAAACGTGGGAAACGTGGGCAACGTGGGAAACGTGGGAAACGTGGGCAACGTGGGAAACGTGGGAAACGTGGGCAACATGGGAAACGTGGGCAACGTGGGAAACGTGGGCAACGTGGGAAACGTGGGCAACGTGGGAAACGTGGGCAACGTGGGAAACGTGGGCAACGTGGGAAACGTGGGCAACGTGGGAAACGTGGGCAACGTGGGAAACGTGGGCAACGTGGGCAACGTGGGAAAGGTAGGCAATGTGGGAAACATGGGAAACGTGGGCAACGTGGGAAATGGCAAGGTTGACATCTATGGTGAGTGCAGCAATTCTTTTTCAATGATTCAATAAATATTCCATCCTTAGCGCTTTTGTACATCTTAGTATCTACCACATTACTTATGACTTACACAATCTTTGGACATATCACTTACCATTTTTACGGAAGGATGTACAACTTTGTTGACCAGTGTCATGTGTAACATGTTTTTATCAGATAAAACTCAATATCACATTCAGAAATAAAACTCAATATCACGTTCAGATAGGACCATCGTCATGTGTCACGTTTTTATTAGATGCATTCAATATCATGTTGCTCAGAAGAACTTGCATGTATGTTGTCCAAAATAATGTGCATGTACATCTGTCAAATACAAACATGCAAGTGCTTACTATTTTAGCACAAAATCACGTGGATGCAAGTATGTATGTGTAAATACTTGCAAGTTTGTAATAACATAGGTTAAAATTTAAAATAACTTATAATGGCTAGTACTTATATTCGTATATGGTATGTTTCTATTATGACCATATCAACCACGGTGACTTAGTATGATATTAATGTATGAAATATATACAACATATTTTAAGTATAGAACATATATTATACAACATATTGAGTAGAAAAGTTGTTACATTGTGTATATGTTGTATAAATTGTATATCAAAACTTGTTCGTTCAATCCATATATAGAAAACCGTATTTTACAACTTGTATAAAGTCATTTAAGATATGTTATTTCTTTTGTCTTGTCCTATGAGTAATATCATGATCCTCGGAAACGCTCGCACGAAGTGAGTTTTTTCTAAATTTGTGAAAAACATTTCTATCTCAAAACAAGTTGACGGGTTTCAAGATACTTAATTTTGAAGTCTTTATGGCCCCCAAATAACCAAAAATTACATAAAATAATCTAATTTTGAATAATATATTTGTGCCAACACCGCGAGCTATACTAGTTTAGTATATATATATATATATATATATATATATATATATATATATATATATATATATATATATATATATATATATATATATATATATATATATATATATATATATATAATCAACCAATCACGCCTCTTGAAAGGTTGAGCAATTACACTTGCAAAAAGAAGGTCACGGACACAATCATTACGGTAGTATTTTTGCCTATAGCACGAATAACTAAAAGCAAATGAACTCCAATCCTATTTGAGGCTAGTGTGAGTAAAATACCCATATCATCCATCCTTGGATATGCCCAATGGTCATAACATCTTTTTAAGATTTTGGCGATTTTTCACCAAAACCTAACCTCTCCAATCTTGTGGTGAACGGATGTGGGAAAAAATAAGTAGTTAGAGAGTGTCTTTTTGCCATTTTAGGGATCATGTGCTCTTCCTCTTTCGTCGTAAAGGGATTGTTCATGTGCTCTTCCTCACTCGCCGTAAAGCGATTGTACATGTGCTCCTTTTGCATTTATATCTTCCACGATGTGGAGAAGTGCGTTGAGACTACCGACTTTTCTTCCATCGCTGCATTCTTTGTACTTTTGTGGCACTTTGCAAAAAGAAGAATGTCACAAATATGGTGATTGTAATAGTCTTCTGTTATGCTATCTATCAGGATTGCCTGACCTTTCAAGAGTTGTCATTGGTCGACCTTTCAAAGGCCGTAATTGATGGAAGTCCTTATTTCAATAAATGGTATTTGTTTATATCATTTTGTATATTCGTGAGCCTTTTTACTCACTACTAGCACAAAAGACGTGCACTTGTGATTAACCTAGTTGATCCAGCCGCACTTCTTTTCGGGATAATTCTTCATCAATTTACCATGATACAAAAAGAATGATTACACCGACGGGTTGTCGAATAAGGAACCTATTAGAGCCCTAGTCACGATCAACTTTTCTACATTAAAATTAGTTACTGACAAGATTTAGTAGGTAAACACAAGTTTGAGCTTTGGGTTTTGTCATGGGCCAAACCCGATAGTTAGTTTGGTCCTTTACTCGCCAGCTTTTAACTAAAGCAAAGCTTTATTAGAAATAGGAAGTAAAGTTTGTACAAACAGTTAACTAAGCGATTATAGTGAAAGCATCTATGAGTTAGAGGAAGGAAAACTATTCACGAGATTTATCATTTGTAATCTCAAGTTTGAGATCTGCTTTGTATAATATATTTGTGGTTTATATTTGTCTTTAGATTTCAATGAAAAGTGAGCTCATGGAGAGTAACATGGTAAATTGGGTACAATCGCAACTGGTTAGCGGTTAAATTCAATTTACATTGGGCAAGGTTTGGAAAATTTTAATCTCTTATGATGATAGCCAATTTTAGACCCTTTATTTATTTAAAATCAAACTATGTATAAATTGTTTGAAAATACACCAAGAATCTGGACTTTTCAGACCCTTATATGCATGCACATCGCCACTAACACTCGTGGTGGTACTTA
Source organism: Bryum argenteum (assembly GCA_037043015.1). Lineage (NCBI taxonomy): Eukaryota > Viridiplantae > Streptophyta > Bryopsida > Bryales > Bryaceae > Bryum > Bryum argenteum. Next base: position 7,787,215 of record CM073328.1, on the reverse strand, counting down.
TCAATTTCTCCATTTAAATTTACCTCGAGTTCGCAAATCTACATTTATTAGGTAAATGAACCCCATTCTCAAACTTTAGGGTCAACAAGAGAGGCCCCTAGTGTAAGGCGAGGGTAACATCTCACTCCACCTCTTGTATTTCTCAAATTAAAGGTTGGTTATAACATCAATAGTGTGAATAGTACTTAAGTGAACACTATATTAATAATATCTAGCTAGTCACCAGTGCCTTAGGGCATTTCCAATAGCTTGACTAAAAAATATGGCTAAATATGGCTACGGAGGAGGAGTTGCTAAATGTAGCATCTTGTTGAATCCACACCCTTTTCAAACGGACTCGTGAAAGAACCTTGCCATATGACACTACTATGTTCTTTATTCTTACACTATGTCCAACTCGACTAGACCATGGTGACGTCCCTTGACATCGCTCAATAAAATGAATACAATAGAAAAATGCTGAACAAAAATAAAAAGGATAGATGCTTCAATAGATGAATATAATAAAAATATGCTAAAAATTATGAAAATAGTAGATGCGCAAAAAGATGGTGAAATGTCACAACTATGAAAATAATATTTAGAAAGTACTTTGGCTTCTAATATAGAGGTGGTAGACGTTAGTACTACGACTCTAGTAGGGCGCTATATCTCGCGGGTCTTAAGAATCTTCGTGGCTGGTCGCCAAATGTAGTGGGTTGTGTAGCAAGTCTCTTTGAGTAGGAAAATGTGCATGCTGAAAGTAGCTGGTCTTGTCTCTTTAGCCAACCCGTCGTAAAAGCCCATAGAAATATCCGACACAATATTTTTTTAGAGGGCTTTGAGGTACTCATAAAACAAGGTCCAAGAATCTCTCACCATAGTTGAGTGAACTATGGTGATAAGCACCAGCCGTTATGGGGAATACTATCCACCACCTCTTTATTGGGAGCCATGAGCCCCAACCACCAAAATATTCACAAGACAAATGTGCAAGCATGTCCTGAAGAAATGACATACTTAATTTTTATAAAATTTTTAAGAAATTTGATCATCATGGCCAAGGAATTGCTAACGAAATAATCAAATTCATTCCCAGACGTTAATTTCAAATGTAAACTTCTTTGTGCAATTGGTTCAAATTTGACAATCAATTGAAGGTCGATCACCACGTCAATATAGAAGGCAGCGAGCCACGTGACGTGGCAACACAACACTCCATGTATTGCCCACAGCAGAAACCGAACCTGAGGATCGGGGTATCGTCGTTGTGACCGCTTCGGGAGCTCATGCACAAACCTTACCTCGGTTATCTCGACTCTCGCAAATCCCTTACACCATTTCCACCATCGCCACAAGCTCCCATCAAAGCACTCCCTTCGTTCGTCGTCATGGGTAACACCATTGCACACGCCGAGCAGGTCTACGCCGACCAGCCCGATCAGGTGCAGGAGCATCAGGTGCGACCTCCTCTCCCCCTCCCTTTGTCTGTCGCGGTTTAGGGTTTCGTTAGCGAATTCCCTCTCTTTGACTACTGATTCTTCTTTCTCTCAGGAGCAGGTTGAGCAGGAGGAGCCAGAGAAGGAAGAGAAGGAAGAAGCTCAGGAGACTGTCGTTGAGGTACAATCTTTTTACTACCTCCCGATATAGGAGCTTAATGAGTCGAGAGAAGAATGTGAGCTCCAAATTTTTCAGATTCTGTTACTCTCATTCAGTGTTTTTGTAACGTTCTTGGCTCTTGGCCCTTGATTCGAACGGCGTTGAAAGAATGAGCTTTTCACTCGAGGTTAAGTTTTGCTAGGTCATTGGTCATACATTTGTCTTCAGTGGCTATCGAACCCGGGTTTAGGATATGTGTGTTCGAGACAATGTGAAGATTCAATTCTTATGCTGTAGGAGGTTACTTTGTTCTTGGATTTCTTACTACCGGTAGTGTATTATTTTTCCTGATTTGTACTTTTGCTCTTTGCTGGGCAGGAAGGGGGTGAGGAAGAGCAAACTGTAAGGCCAAATTCCTTCGAGTGCTTCGTGGGGTTTTTTTCAAAATTGAAGAGTTTATAGAAGAATTCTCTCTGATTTCGTAGCATGAGGACTTGTTTTGCTGTGCATAACCTCCACATTTTTGATTGCGAACAGTCGAAACATGTAGCAGAGCAATTTAAGAGGTTTGAGTGTAAGAATAGGGCCATAATAGTCACGTTTGAATGTTAGCATTTATAATCTCTGAGCGGGAAGTGTTACGCGAAACAGGTTCCTGAAGTGTTGTGATTTGGGGTTGCAGGAGGAAACAGAGGAAGAGGCAGTGGAAGAGGAGGAAAAGCCTAAGATCACTGTGAGTATTAACGTTCCTTGTGACAGAGAGTATGTACGGTCTTCTTTAGGTCTGTGAATATCAAGTTTCTACCACTGACAGGTTTGACGCGACGGGCGTTTGAGGTATTTACTTTGGTTTTTACATGTGTAGTCCTCTAAGACGAAATATGGGTTCTCAACAGGTCGATGACATAAAGACAGCCCCCATGGATTTTCGGTTCCCAACCACAAATCAAGCTAAACATTGTTACACTCGTTACAACGAGTACCACAAGTGAGTAAATTCTTGAACTTAGCATTTGATTTGAAGAGTCTATGGTAAAGTATCCTGTGTGACTTTGACTCAGTGTCCTTGTTACGATGTCACGCTTGTCCCTTATATCGGAAAACGTAAATGCACAAAAACATATATAATCTGGACAAGCTTTCTAAGTTCTGAAGCCTTGAGTATGATCCAATTCTTCAGCTGCTGTTCATTCTCATAGCCGCTACAACAGTTCATGAATGCGTGTTTGACTAGTTATACCGAGGTAACACTCTCTGTTACTAAGGAAGATATTCTATGTACGAGCAATTTGTGATGCACACGCTCAAGTGGGATAGATTACTGCGGATTTGAGATGCTGTTTTGCCGAGATAGTGAGCTGAATTGTCGAGAGTTGGGTATCTGTAGGTGTGCTGCCGAGAAGGGCGAAGATGCGAAGGAGTGCCAAAAGTACCAGAGATACTACCGTTCATTGTGTCCTGGCGATTGGGTAAGTATTCAGTACTACAGAATCAAACAGGAATGTGATTTGAGTATTTTGATAGAGGGCACTGTGGGGACCATATGTTTCTCTATTGCTATGTTGCCCCGGTTTAAAATTTCACTTGTAGGGGTCAAATTCTTCTAATCTCGAAGCTGACCTCGCGGGATATCAATGCAGATTGACAAGTGGAACGAGGAGAGGGAGAATGGCACTTACGCTGGTCGCTACTGAGGAGTAGGCTGCAGTTTTTGCTCCTATTTTGAGAGTTGTGCATTTACCACTGGAAGCCATAGTAGTCCTGGCCAGATCTGCTACCTTTGTCTTCATCTAGTGTAACCTTACGAAGACCAGCTGAGACATGTGGGAAAACCTCCACTATCTCCAGTGAATAGGAGGCGTTATTCTAGTTCAGTTTATTGTAGAGATTCCGCAGCTGCTGGAGCAGTGGAGAAATAATACCTGTTGGATTACTGGTAATTCCAGTGCCGAGTTTTCGTTTTCTACCTCCTCACCTTGTTCATTGTTCTGTCATCATGTTGTGATGCTCTCAGAAAGGCAGGTATGGTGAAGAATCTGTGTGAGGGACGCATAATATTCTTTACTTACAGGGACTTATAGCAGTCTGGTGGTGGCAGTGTAACATTTGTTATGTGTGTTGCAGGCGTTCCACTTGGGGATTTCCTTTTAAAAAAGAATCTGTTTGCCCGCATGGGACCATCGTTTATAGGTGTCAATTTTGTATCTACATAGAACTTCGTGTATAGCAGTCTTTTGAGACCTCGTTTATCATTACTCTATGACGTTGACCTTGCTTGACTGTGCAATTCGTAGATAGATTTAGCTTTTACAACATGGTTGCTTTTGACCTACAAAAGATAAATCTGTTTCTAATGAAATGATCGCCTTTGATCACAGAAGATAAATCTGGTTCTAATGAATCGCTTGCTTTCAGTTTCAGTGACCTAAGCACATGTCAAACCTGCTACGGTTATGGCGTTATATTATTCCCAATCATAGTTTTGTATCATTGTTTTCCTAGCTCTCAACTTGTGTATTAGTGTGATAGCTTACACAAGTGAGATTGTGAGCATCAAGGTATAACTTTTTCTGAATTCATCATAGAGGGGGCAAGGAGGTTGAAGTGAACAATATTGGCCGGTTGTTGTGTGATTGTTTCCATCATTCAACAAGCAGGTCCACCTACAGAAAGTCAGTGAATTGCGAAGTCAAGCGTGAGAACTGCACGCCGACAGCGACCAAGTGACCAATGATCGAACTCAGGCTGGCCCCACCTCCCCAGTGCCCCAGTGTGAATCATATAATTTTATAATGAAGGATCAAACAAAATAGTTTAGTAAAGACACTTTTAGGTTCTTTAACTATGTGTATTTTGAGTGTTGATTTGACTTTTGGAGGGTTGCACACTTGCATCACTTGCACTTTCTGTAATGTACCCTCCTCCCATTTAGTGTTGAATTTGGAATGGCACAAATTCTCATAACAATTAGCAATCAAAGGTTTGTTGTAATAGTGAGAAAAATGCTCTAAGGTTATACAATCATGCTTCTTTTGGGATGTTTTGAATGAAATTTTTGTTCAATGAGTTCTTAATTTTATATCAATAACACTTTTACAATGGGCGTTGATATTAGTTAAATGAGTTTTTTTATCATTTGGTTATTCGATTACATCAAAGACCCACTTATCATCTTGATTATTAAATAAAGTTCTTGTGCACAAAAAGAGAATAAGTTGGTTCAAATATTTCTAGATAGTATTTTGTACCTAATAGTATCTTGGGGATTGAGAAAGAGGGATTAATCTAACCACCACAAACTTATTCTTTATTTTACTTTTTATTCGATTTTAATCAATACAAACAAATCAATAAACACATGTCATATTATATTTAATCCATGTTGTTATTTTGAGATTTTCCTAAATATTATATGCAATAAAGCTCTAATAATGTAACAACTGACAACTAGTTTTGCACCTTTTGCATGCAAATCTTCCTTCTTGATTAGATTACTGCCATATTAAGAAAACATTTCATCATGCTGCCCGAAGACAAAGTAGGAGGACGGGAATACGGGAAGCAAAGTAAGCGAAGCAACTTTGTTGGCGTCCACCAATCATTGACGCCTGTACACAGTCTCCCTCTTTCCCAAGACCCCCACAGTAAGTCCCCCTTCTCCAAGACCCCCCACTAAAAGTCTCCCCCTTCATTGTCATTCTCCGACCTTGTTGCTCGCTCCCCCTCCTTCACTTTGCCTGTGGTAGGCAGCGGGAAGCTTGTGGACGCAGTCGCCATAGCTTCACGTCAGTCCACTTTCTCCCCGAATTGCTTGCTCGTACAACACTCAAGGTCAGTGCAACACTTCTCACTTTTTCCACTTTTTCTCGGGAATGTTTTGGTTCAGTTTTCTCTTAGATTTGGTTGATTCCACTTGTTGTACTGGAAGTTGCACATCCGTGGAGGTTGAAGAAATTTTCTTGGCTCTCGATCGAGTAAATTAGTTGCATCAATCGATCGGCGAAGAGCTTGCGTGATCGTGTCTTCCGAGTGGTTGTCGGTCCGCCCGCGGATTCGGGAGGTTCAGAGATTCATTAGGTTAATACCTTTTTAGCGAAGTAGTGAGCGGTTTTCCAAGTCAACGATGGTGTTCTATTGTCGGTGTGGACATTTGAGCGATTGACGGCCATGTTCAAACAATTATATTAGTGCGAGGGATTGAGCTTTTGATTATCTGATTGTCTTAGCTGCAGTTTCACATGATTCTTACTATTTAGTAAGCCTGGTTCTTCTTCGAAGATTTTGTAAAAAATCTCTAATTATGTCAAGAGGACTATGTCCGGATTTGCAGTAGTAACGAGTTTTGATAATGAAGGCTGTAGTTAGTTAGACTTGGAGCACAGCGTTAGGGTTATAAGCAACAGGGACATAAATGGATCTTTGAATTGCAATTACTATTTATCAAATTCGATAATAAGCAATTGATCGTATCGTGATAACGAGAAGGTTCAGCTAGATCAGTTGCTGTAATATAATATCGTTTTAGAAGTAAACGACTGTTGTGGAATCTACTGTTTCTATGATCGATTTAGCTGGAAAATCATTTCCACTACATTGGCCGTATAATTCCTCAAGAATAATAGTACTACGAACGTGAATAGCTTCGTTTTGCAGATACTTTGCAGCTATGGAGGGGATGTAGATTCTTGTAGTGCCGTCGGTGAGCGACAGAATGTAGAACATCAGGTCTATAAATTTGAGGTGTTGCGTACAATGGAGAGGTTTGCTAGCACTCTATACATTGGAAGTATTAGTATTGAGATTGTTTACCATGTTTGGTCGTTGTACAGATTGCTAAGCAGGTCCGGAATAGAAAAGAGGCCATATACATTTGCGTTGGATTTTCTAGGGATGGTGGAGCTGATTTGTTGAGGTGCGGCACTGCGGATGCCTAAATGAAGACACAGGGAATATAGGGGTAAAGTATATTTCTGAATATTCATAAGGCAGCGGGAACTAGGAGAGTACTGAGGGAAGGATTGGTCGAGGCAGACCCTGGCATGCAGGGGAAGGACATGCCAGGAGTCAATCTTCCAGGGCCCATGTGGTCACAACTTCTCAATATGGAGCCTCCTGACTCGCCTTTGCACAATGCCGACGAGGAACTCCTGCGAGGCTATCGAGACCCGGGTATGGAGAGTCTCGACTACGAGGTCGTGGAAAGCGTAGCATATCGAGAAGATCAGGTACAATTGATTGAATTCAATGGACTTGGCTCTTTATACTGCTTATCGAGTGTAGTCTCGGTTCACGCTACCACGAGAGGAGATGTTTTGAAGTGGAGAATTCGATCTGCCACTTAATAGACGTTTATGTGGACAGCAGCACAATAACTTCTCTATAAACTGATTGTTTCTGAGCGATGTCATCTGTTTGAAAAGTAGTAAACTGGTATAGTGTTCGTGCTGGAGTGGGGTACAAGAGGTCTTACCCTAGGCGGGTAGTGTGGTATCGCGTAGATTTTGAGCATAATTATTCACACATATTGTAATTCTCAAGCTTGATCCTTTCTTGGTTGATTGGTTTTTATCTCTCGTCTTGATTGTAGCTGCCCTTTGCATTCTTCTGATTTTACTTAGAATGGGAATCGAATGATTTGGAAAGTACTGAGGCCAGTAGAAGCATTTGTAGGCCGAGTAGACTGAGGTGTAAGGTTTTCAAAGAGGACAGAAGTCAGGTTCTCTAGTATCGAATGTCACAGAGAAGTGCTAAGGGCGGATTCCGAGGGAGATGGTTCTCTCCAATGTAATGATAAGGATTCACCGGTGTTTGTCGCAGGCTCAAAGAGGAATTTGGCATCATGCGTCCTATATAAGCCTAAAATGGATTTATGCACTTCTTATTGGTATAGGTACGTTTCAGCTCTTTCCTTCGCGCTCAATGTCGGCATTCCTTCACATTGGCAACCTTAGATCCTGCCTGTGTTTTGCACGAGCATGCTTATGGATGTCTCGTGCTGGAGTCGAATCATTGAGGTCACTGGATATCCTCTAGAGAAGTAGAATTTGTGGAGTTAGCATTAGAGGAATACAAATTTGTTTCCATTGTTTTCGGCGTATCATCAAGACGAGATTGTTGTGCTTGCAGGGACAGGGCTTGCGGCCTTCTTCATCAACATTGCAGTCGAGAATTTTTCAGGATGGAAATTTGCGGCAACATTTGCCGTTATGGAGCATAGTTACTTTTTAGGCTTAGTCGTCTACATCGCATTTAATGGAGCTTTAGTTTTCTCATCTGTTTACATCGTCACTCAATTTGCTCCTGCTGCAGCAGGCTCTGGTATCCCCGAGATTAAGGCTTATTTGAACGGTATGTACCAATCCTGTGTTGTTCTTTACGTTCAGTTTTTTGCCCTCGCCAATCCGTTCGTTTGATTGTTTGCGCAATCAAGGCACTGGATTCCAGCAATCTCAGAGTATGCTCGGGTATGCTATCTCAGAGGGAGGTCATTGAGATGATTTGCAATTGTTTGACAGGCATCGACACTCCCGGCGTTCTCTTGTTCAGGACTTTAGTTGGAAAGGTAAGAATTTTTTCAGTCAACTGTATTGAGGATGCAGCATTAAAGTACTGATACCAGTTTGTGCCATTGGTTATCAGCTTGGCTCTGTTGAAGCCAGTAGTTTAGTGCGCAAGAGCCGCCCTATTTGTTGTTTCTGGATTAAACATGTAACTGTGTTGTTTAACAAATTAACCTCACCTAAGACAAGCTAAATTGTTTATCTTTGCAGATTTTCGGTAGTATAGGTTCTGTTGGAGGAGGGTTAGCATTGGGCAAGGAAGGACCTCTGGTTCACACGGGTGCTTGTATTGCATCTGTACTTGGGCAGGTACAAGCTTTTAACTGTTTATATCACTTGTGATTGAGTCGATCTTGAGTGCTTTTAACGAAATGGTATAGAATGTGTTTGGTCAAATCAAGGATATATACGGAGGGATGCTTTCGATGACTCTCAAATGCTCACTGATTGCTCTGCATTCTCTGTGATGTGCTAAATGAGTGCAGGGCGGTTCAACGAAGTACAATGTTAACTGGAAATGGCTACGAAGGTTCAAGAACGATCGTGATCGTCGTGATCTTGTAAGCCTTCAGAACTTAGCCACACACATCTCTTCAAGGTCAGGTCCTTCTGTAGTGTGAGAGTTACATATGAGATGTTTGAGATCGCGTTGGTATTGTGGTCATTTCAACTACTTTTTCCCTAATTTCAATGAGCAGTTAGCATGTTAATTCCTGCTTTTCTGGTGAAGGAAAATTTGACTGAGGGATGACGATAGCTGGTCTGTTTATATAGGTGACTTGTGGTTGTGCCGCCGGAGTGGCGGCAGCTTTCAGATCCCCGGTTGGAGGGGTCTTATTTGCCCTGGAGGAGGTTACTTCATGGTACTTGGCGTTCCCTCCCTAGTTGGTGGCCTTAGTCGTATTTAATATCTAGTGGCGGTAATGCATATTTTTACATGAGTTTAGAAATGCTGATGATTTATCTGAATATGAATGCCTTCTACTTTAGTACTAGCTGACATAGCTCGTTAATGAAGGTGGAGGAGTCAGCTTCTATGGCGGGTCTTTTTTACTTCGGCTGTGGTTGCTGTTGTTGTACGAACTGCTATGGGTTGGTGCAAGAATGGAAGTTGCGGACATTTCAGTTCTGGCGGATTTATTATTTGGGATATCTCAGGGTAAGTTATGCACTATCCGAGGAAGTCATGTTGTTGATACATCACTCGAGTAGATTAAGGAGTACGAATCAAGTTAATAGGTATCATTGGATTGCAGAAAAAATGACACACTTCAATTATCAATGTCATGTGCTAAATCCTCAAAGTTTAACTTTTATCTGCAACGTCGTTACTTCATGTGCAGGGGTCAGGATGATTACTCGTTTTACGAGCTTCTACCCATGGCTATGCTTGGGGCAATTGGAGGATTACTGGGTATGGGCCGAAGACCTTTGTGCAGCTTTCAAAGACCTTTACGATTCGAGAATCTGTTCTGTGTACTTTTGTACTGTACACCCGATTAACGCTTTTTTCAAGTTTCCACATAATCATTCATTATTTTGAGGATCTGAAAGTGAAATTGGTGGACAGGGGCGCTTTTCAACCAGCTTACTATATGGATCTCAGCCTGGAGACGAAATATTCTGCACAAGAAAGGCAATCGTGTGAAGGTACGTGAATCGTCATATCGCTGAGCGCATATTGATATCCTTCTATTTCCCGTCCTTTTCTTGGAAGTGTATATTTGATCGGTGATCGATAAACTCACATCCTCCATTCAGTTGCTGCTTCCTTCTTGCTGATAATTGTTGCACCTAAGAATGGGCGCATTGAAGCTAGACTTTGCTGTAGGTATTTAGATGTCCACTGGCGTCGCAGGTGCTTATCTTGTCAAACATGATGCTGACTTATATTTCTGGCACGGTGCAGATTATCGAAGTTCTGCTGGTTTCATTGATAACATCCTTGTTGTCATTCGGTTTGCCTATGATGACCAGTTGCAAACCTTGCCCTGATCCTGTCAAGTATCCAGATGTTACTTGTCCCCGCCCTACAGGCAATTATGGAAACTATGTCAATGTACGTTCTGTTGTGTCTCTTCTTTCTCCTACGATTGTTTAGAGCATCTTTCTTCTTGACGAAATTCCATTGTCTATATGAATCAGCCATACGTTAATACACTAGCAGAAAAACTGTTCATTGCGACTTGTCCGTTATGACTTAAGCAGTCGTAAGCCACGACTGGCTTACGGCTGATTGAGTCATTATGGACAAGTCGTAGTAGACAGGTTTTCTTCTGGTGATATTATCTTATTTGCATATATCAGCAGCGTTAATCTCATTAGCTGAAAGTATGGGTGTAATATATCCTGAAGCTGTTGAGAAATGGCCACCTGGTGTAAGTAGTAATTAGTTCCACGATTTTTCTGGTGGATTTTTCCCTGTTTTGTCCTTTTATTTTAAGTTACGGATTGATGGAACCATCAGTCGTGCTTGTAGTTTTGCTGATTGCTGTGTTTACCCTTCCGTCTTGGGACATGATGCAGTTCTTTTGTTCAAGTGAAAACGAATACAACGACCTTGCTACAATCTTTTTCAATACGCAGGTCAGATCTCTGTCCAACTCTGGAGCTCTTGTGCCTTGTGAGACAGATGGATAATGCAGTCTTATTTTCTTAGAACTATTTGTACGATTCATTCAGTGAAAGCACTATTTCGCCGATCCAAATATCTGTTAAAATATGTGACATTTAGAATGTATGGTTTTAAGCTAGAGTGTCATAGTCAAGATTCTAATATATTATATTTGATCTGGTCCATAGGATGATGCAATCAGAAACCTTTTCAGCACAAACACCCCTCATGAATACACCACTCGTACCCTTTTGACCTTTCTGGTGAGTTGCCGATCATCTTGCTGTGTGTGTGTTTAGCTCTTGTGTGACCATGCTTGAATGTGTCCTTGATTCTTTGTTGGATTCGGTGGCCTTTTACGATTCACACTATCGCCTTGCTTCGTTCAGTTTCCTGGTATGCTTGTTTAGTACCGTGAGTAAGCGCAGAGGGTAGTTTATAATGTGGGCAACCTATGCAGGTGATGTTCTTCTCTCTTGCAGTGATTACATACGGAACAGCTGTTCCGTCAGGACAGTTTGTTCCTGGTATTATGATCGGTGCAACTTACGGGCGACTGGTTGGCATCTTGGTGGTCAATGCTTCGAGTAAAGATAGCGTCGACGAAGGAACGTACGTACCGGGATCCTATTATCAACTTGCCTATTCTTGTCTCTGTTAACTTATACATCAGTAGTTGACGCTTGGTGGTAGATACTGTAGATATCATTTGAAGCTTGTGTGCTGATCATGGAGGTAATTAGATTCATTCATTTACTTTTTTTTCCCCTCTGGTTGCTTAAGCTTCTGTCTGAAATTGGAAGGATAACATCAACAAAGGTACTGTTAGCCCCAGTTTCATATCTGAATTGCTTATAGCGTTTTCAACTTTTGTTCGGAACAGGTATGCTTTGCTAGGGGCTGCTTCATTTCTTGGAGGTTCAATGCGGATGACTGTATCACTCTGTGTTATTATGGTGGAGATTACTAACAACCTTCAACTCCTTCCACTCATCATGCTGGTCCTCCTTATCTCGAAGGTAAATATCTTCTAGATTCTCGTTATGCAATTAAGAAGTGGGTTCTGCCACTAGGAAGCACTTAGCTACGTCCACTTACAATCGCGATGGTGCAGGCTGTTGGGGATGCCTTCAACAATGGTTTCTACGAGGAGCAGGTTAGGCTACGAAGTCTTCCTCTTCTTGAGTCGAGACCGCAGCGATTTATGAGGAATTTAGCTGCAAAGGATGCTATTAGCACAAGAAAGGTACACGTCTCTCTTTATGTTTGTGAAAGAATTTTAAAATGTTGCTTACAAGTCACGCACTGCATTTATGGTTTTTCTACTGCACTTACTGTCAACTATTTCTGGCTTTCTTGCTTCTTTCCATCATTCTCTCCGAGCCTCTTCAAGAGGCGTTTACAAGTAAGAGTCCTGTATCTCTGTTGCAGAACTTGTTCTGACGCTGGATGAAATTTCAGGTTGTACAATTCCAAAGGGTGTCGAAGGTTTCTCAAATCGTAGCCGTCCTGCGTAGTACCAATCATAACGGCTACCCGGTGAGTATCAGTATGCTGTCCCTGTAATGCATGTGAAAATTACTTCTGCAAGGTTGCACTTTTTTGTCAGATATACGACTGATAAAAAGATGCGGTTGATTCAACTCAGGAAGTTATGTTGGATAGATTGCAGGGCCTATTGAACATGGATGCTGAAAGTTCAGGAAATCTAAGATCTTAATAATCTTCCAGAGTGATTGGTGTGATCGTTTAAGATTTGCTTTCATGAAATTGAAAGTAAAGCGCTGCCTGATTGTTAGTATCATTCATATCAGTACTTCAGTGACTAACAGAGGCCTTATTGTACAGGTTGTTGATAAGGTTGTTCAGACAGGAGAGCCTGTTGTTATTGGTCTCATATTAAGAAGGTTCGTTGTCAGCTTCCCTATTGTTGTTCTCGTAGGTGTTTTGTTCGAGAGAACAACGTTCCTCATTCTTTCTTTCTAAGTGTCTAATTAATTTCCTGTTGTTCGAGTTTGCAGCTATTTACTGGTTCTTCTACAAGCCAAGGCTGACTTTCAGCATAGGACTTCGACTGGAGACATTCGAAGTCAACTGAATTTCAGGTGACTGATTGCTATTCATGGCCCCTAAGCAGTCATGGTCCAGTTACCCAGTGGGATATAATAGCGCTCTTTTTTTAAACTTTGGATGATGCCATGCGTTTCTATTGACTTCGTATAACGTCTGAGTTTTGAGGTCATTGATGTTGCTGTGCAGATATGACGTCAGGGATTTTACGAAACCAGCCTCAAGTAAAGGGCTTTCCATATATGACATCGATATTAGCCCTCAGGAGATGGAGATGTACATAGATCTGCAACCATTCGTAAATCCTACACCGTATATCGTTCCGGAGGACATGTCACTAACAAAAGTACGTCTTTCTCTATTGACAAACTTCAGATTTTTAAGACAACGTAGCCGCAACCCACATTATACACAATTATACATTATACACAATTTTCATAACTCTGAAGCGGATTTATCCTTGTTTACGAAGATTATCAGATATAAGTTGCTAACAACTTGCCTTCACTTTGTGGTGGCAGGTGTACAACCTATTTCGGCAGCTCGGATTGCGGCACATTTGCATTGTGCCACGACCTTCACAAGTTGTAGGAGTAATCACTAGGAAAGATTTGTTACCTGAGGTAAGTCAGCCTGACTCCTGCACTTTTCGTAATTTTGATGCCTCAGCATTCTCTAAAACGTTATTCTCATCAGCATATGCTCATGGTTGCTTGGTTTGCATTCAGGTGTTGGAAGAGAGAGACAGTTTGGATGAGATATTGAGCAGTCGAGGAAGGTTGGGTCCAGAGGCTTGACAAACCCTCCTTTTTGTCTTCTGAGCAAATGTATGCTCTCTCCCTCAACGGCAGTGGTCACGAACTGTAGTGTGATCCCATAGAGCGTAGACAGCTTCATCAACCAGTGTACTATTATTATTGAGAAAAAAATCAGACCATATTTTTATTGATGCTGCACCATGGAATGAAATTGTTGGTGATGCTGTAACAGGTATTCTGTTCCCCGTGGGGAACACAAGCAACCACTCCTGGAGAATCTGATGTAACGCGAGCCAGGCAAGGAGATTGAACCGTGCTACCCGTCAAGTAGTGTGTACAGTACAGTTCACCAACTTCATCATGTTGACATAATTATAGAGTGAACAATCTGTTGTAACGCATGTTCTGCAATTTTTTACCACCCTCGGTCTGATTCCAATCAGCTTCTGCTACTATTCTTCGGGAATCTGAGATGCGAAGGATTACATAGAATATAGACCTGAGTGATATTTTAATTCCTTGAAAGAATTCCAGTCTTCATTTTTGAGCTGGTAAGACTGAAATAATCTGCCGAAACCTCCGGTGGTAGCTTTTGAAAGTCAATGTAGTGGCATTCTATAACTAGTACTTTTCATGGATGCAGCCTATATAACCTGGTATGGGATTCTTTTTGACATCTGCCGCAGGGGCCGCGTAGCGCAGTGGATTAGCGCGTCAGACTTCGGATCTGAAGGTCGTGGGTTCGAATCCCATCGTGGTCGTTTTAACTTTTAACGATATTCCACGTTTTGTTGATTTTGTTCTTGAAATTGTATCATATTTTGTCATATTTGTGATTGTCCTTTCATGTTGTATTCGCCATGACCTTTTTTTGCTATAACCTCTTTACATGTTCTTGGAAAACGAGAATGTTCAATTGGTCTATTAGTGTTTATTGAACATCATATTTTGATAAATACTACGTCGATGCTCAACGCTATGATGCTCCTATATTTTAATATCATTTGCTTTCTGTATAAGGTATTTTGGGAGTGTAATCATAAGACATGTTTTTCATGTTTTCAAAAATATATCCGGTCCACAATTTAGTTGAAGTAAAATCCTTCATGTTTTCTATATTCTAATGAATTTTTTTTATTCACATTTATAGAGATAACTAAATCTTCATGTTTTCGTTGTTTGTGTACATCTTGTTTATCTAGAATTTTATACATAACACAATCATTCATGTTTCCTATGTCTCGTGCATTTATTATTTCCAGAACTGTCGACTTAGTCTATCTCAAATTGTATTTGAATTCTAATCAACCTTCCATCATGCCCAATGGACTGTGATGTAACCAACCCCAGAATGACAAAATATATCTTCAAATGAGAGGCCACTTCTTACGCTTTCTCACTTTTATTTTCTTTTTCTCTTTCTCTTTTTTATTTCCTTTTTTTTCTTTTTATTTATTGATTTATGAGAAATCCAAGCGTACAGTCTACTCGCTTAGGAGTTATGACTATCTCAATCTTAAAAAAGTCTAGGACCAACTTGGGAACGAGCCCATGAACTGACCTACAGTTATAAACGAACATGGGGAACGAGGAGAACGAATTGGAGACGAGTAATGGGAACGTACATGAGAACGAACGGAATCCTGCCCGACAGCGATCGACAAACAGACGAACGGGGATCACTGCAGATCGACGAGCGAAAAATGCTTCAATCCAGAACACCGAACGAACTGGACGAACGAACGACTCTGTGTCACCAACGAAGACGGAGGTCCCATAGCACCGTCATCACAGTAGCTATACGCATCCTCATCAAAGAAAACGTTGAGCACAATCCACATTCCGTGCCAGAATCGCAACATCAGCAGAGAAATTATTGCTTTCACTGCATGTGTAATGTGATGTCGTTCATTACTGTTGAAAAAATCTTGCCGGATGAGATTAGGAGGAGGGTTAATGGCCTCGGATTGTTAGTTGATGGGATGTGGCAGAGGGAGATTCCGTACTCACTACTGTTCACTGTGGATATGGCTGAGACGGCGGGGACTTGGCCAACAGTATCTCAGAAAGCAGTTGTGGAGTGAACAGTTGCTCGTAATCGTGGCGGAGAGTTACAAGTGCCCGTGGGACAGGCACTTGATACAGGGCCCAGTTGTTCGGCGGAGTCTTTTTGGAAGGGGCGGGACCGGCCGCGGAGAATTGGAGGAGGGACTAGGAGAGAAGCGTCCGAGGTCGCTTGAGTGATCTGATTTGAGTGCTCAACAACAACATGTGCATGTTGAACGTACTGTGTTTCTTGCAGACCGGAACGAGTGGCTGTTATTAGTACTGGATCTGCGCAGACTGCCAGTCTGTGGCTGCCTTTGTTTTTGTGGACTAGAATCACTTGTTTCTTTAGACATCTTTTGGTAAAGAATCAGCTCCCAGCTTGGTGGCTCGTGATAAATTAAGAAGACAAAGATACTTGAGTGAGTGTTGGCGGGCTGTTGTTTCGTTTGAAGCTTCTAGGAGTGAGTGCTTCAAGTTATCGTGAGTCACGGATTGTCGGCGGAGGTTTTCACGTCTTTGCTCTTGCGAAGGGCCGCCTTTAACGAAGGACAGGCCATTGTGATTTTCATGTTCACGAGGTTGCGTCCCGTGGTGAGGGAGTTCTGGTGAGGTAGTTCTGAAGAGGAAGGAGGTAGTGGAGGACAGTAAAGCCGTAGCGATCACGGTCTCTTGGACGTAGCTTCTCTTACATGTTTAGTTTCGTTGGCCTGATACGTAAGTGTTTTCGACTCACGCTACTTGTTCTCTTAGTTATTATGAAGCCTGAGGGCTACGGCTAAGGCCAGATATTAAGCGGCCCCTGTCCTGGTGAAACCGCAAGACAGAGGTCTGTAGTCAGAAGTTGGAGCGATGGCGGCACGAGCTGCGAAGAGATTGATGGATACGGTTTCTAGAGACGTTGTCGAAGATATCTACAGGTGTAGCTTCATCAAGCAATCGGGTGTGAGCCTCAAGTACATGATGGACTTCGGTTCCTATCCGTCAGAGAAGAACCTTTTGTATTCGTCGCAGTTTCTGCACAAGGAGCTCCCTGTTCGGTTAGCTCATCGAGTGACTGAGCTCGACGATTTGCCCTATGGACTCTCTTCCAAAGCACCTGTCCTCAAAGTACGTTTCTTTACTCTGAGCCTGCAAATCGATATTTCAATTCCCTAATGTTTGTAAACGTGTGCGTTCTTAGTTCAGTGCACGCAATGGAGCTTATCTGTTATTTCCCTTAGTGCTTCATGTGGTCGACTTGATGCAGTCAGGCACGTCACTCCTAGGCAGTTTTTAGCAGCGCTCGTGTTGGAGCATACATCTGTGTAACAGCCTGATCAGAACATATCGTGTAACAGCCTGATCAGAACATATCGTGTAACAGCCTGATCAGAACATATCTAACTGCGCATAGCATTGCGAACTTGCTGCATATATTCTACTGGCTCCGCGTTGCTTTTGTTCTTCCTTTCAACCCCGTTTGTCTACCTCACTACTGGTAGATCATCTTGTTCTTACATCCTCTGTAATAGAGGTTGCGGAATCGTTGAACTCCCCTCTTCGTCAAGAAGAAGTGACTCTATCTTCGTCATGTACGTGTGGTCACTGACACGTTGTTGGCTCAAGATTTGTGGTTTGCTGTGGAGAAGTCGGAATTGACTATCGGAAGACAGCCACTAATTTTCAGCGCGAATGTTACATGTCGACTTCGTTTGTTGTGGTTTTAGTGCACTTGTTGTTACGTGCTATCTACGCTATACAATGGTGTAATCTTACCAATTATGCAACCTCACCTGTTACAGTATCCTCCTTATTCAGAGTCTCTGAATATCTTCTGGTGTTTCGGAGGGACAAAATCTTATGTGTCCTGTGAAATTGAACAGGTTCGTGATTGGTATGTGACCTCCTTCAAGGATCTTCGAAGTTTTCCAGAAATTCAAGATATGGATGACGAGAGGAGATTTACCAATCTAATAGCAGGTGTCAAAGCGCGGCACAATGAGGTCATGCCAACTATGGCGATGGGAATTCAGGAATTGAAGCGAGATCTGGGTCGGAAAGTTGGTCTTAACGAGATCCCTGAAATTCACCAGTTTCTTGATAGATTTTACATGTCACGAATCGGCATCCGTATGCTCATCGGTAAGATATCTTCCATGTCAATCAATCCTAATTGGTTCGTTGCAAGAAGCTCACGTTAAGAATGCTTACGATGCCACAGTACTTAGACACCTATTCATTAGAATCTGCATGTCAGTCAGTTAGAACCTGAAAAATCTGCAAAGTATAGTAAGGACGCGTCTACCCACTTCGTATGTCCAATTTAGATGCGGAAGAAACCCCTGTTCTTGTATTTATACGGCATAATCATTCTTCGCAGGGCAACACGTTGCTTTGCATAATTTCCCCCCTTCCGCTGGCTACATCGGCCTCATCAGCTCGAAGGTCTCTCCTGTAGTAGTTGCACAAAATGCCATCGATGATGCTCGATCTGCCTGTATGCGCACGTATGGAAGTGCACCTGAGGTGCACGTTTACGGAGATCCAAATTTTACCTTTGCGTAAGCACATTCGATTGAACGGCTCTTACCCTTTTATGTACAATACTTGTGCTCAGTGCTTTGGATGGTAGTATCTACAGATGAAAGTTTAGCACGGATACGTTGCAATTTGTATTGGTTGCAATCCTGTTCTACAAGCCGACCTGATTTTATTTGATCTTATTTTGCAGTTACGTGCCTACGCACTTACACCAGATGCTGTTCGAATTGGTAAAAAATTCTCTTCGTGCTGTTCAAGAACGTTTTCAGGATGCCGACCATGAGAGTCCTCCAATCCGTGTTGTAGTAGCTGATGGTGCCGAAGACGTCACAATCAAGGTAAGCTCTAAATGTGGCATGCGCGCATCCACATTCTCGGTGCATTTCGAATAACCGTGTGATATACGTTCGGGTACCTGTGTTTTCTTATTGGATCGTGGAAACATCCAAAGCTTAGAGCAGTTACACGATAGGATGTCGAAACCGCTCCTTGTAATTATACGTGGTAGTATAAGCTTACCATATGTCGGGTTTAATTTGGCAGATTTCAGATGAAGGAGGTGGTATTCCTAGGAGTGGATTATCCAAGATTTTCACGTATTTGTACAGTACAGCGAAGAATCCTGTGGTTCTCGGTAGGCAAGACCAGGAGATGCCTAATGTAATGGCCGGATATGGTTACGGACTGCCAATTAGTCGACTCTATGCGCGCTATTTTGGAGGCGACTTGCAAGTGATTTCTATGGAAGGTTATGGTAAGTGACCTTCGCTACAGCACTTTTGGAGATTTTCTTACGAGTTTCGGTTTTTATCTATCATAAGAAATATAATAATATCTGCTTCGGTTTCTTTTCAATTCAAAGTACGTCATATCGAACTCTCCAGTTTTGGCCTTCTAAGGGAAAATCGTTGTGGTTTTTCGTGTAGGTACCGATGCATACTTGCATCTGAACAGGCTTGGAAATGTACAAGAGCCTTTACCCTAGTTGAAGCATATGGTCAGTCTGATATTAACCCAGTCCTAGGGGATTCTTTGTTAGATACTCCATTCCTCGTTCGTCATTGAGTACATCATGTTCTCCAAGTAAAGTATGGTCGTTTTCCTCAACGGCCACCTGAAATTTTGTAGGATACACTATTCTCACATGGGTCTGGGACGTTTGCATTGTAAGAGCCAAGACGTTACAGCCTGCTTGAGTACTCTCTGTGTCTCGACAGAGACGACTGTGACTGGAGTATCGGTGAGGTAACGTCTTCTTCACCCCGCCAGAGAGAACTTTGCGGGTGGCAGAATGCAAGTCGTGCTCCGCTTTAAGTCAAACCTGTGGCAGGATGAGATTAATCAAGATCATTTGTCTCATCCTGCCATTAATGATCTTGATCTTTGTCTCGAGATTTTTATTTAAAATATCGATGCCGGCGTTAAGACAGGTTGCTGGAAGTAGCTGCAATTGAGGAGGACCAATACTTTTTGGAAAAAGTGGATTCGAACAGAAGCTACCAACGTGGACAAGATTCTCAGCATTATCGTCGTGACTTGAGGTCTTCCTGTTTGCCAATTTAGATACTTCCCGAATCGCATTGGCCAGCCCTCGAGTCTGATAACTCACCTCTGAATACTTCCACAACTTCCTTGTCACAGAAATGAGTTGCGCAAGTCAACAAGTGAAGTTCCAGGAACTTCTCTCCTGAACGCCTCGGTAGCTCCACCGTTTTTTATCATGGCACTGAAATCTAGAGGTAATAAGTCCTGGAGGTGAACCTTCCTAAATCTTTTTGAATTAACAGTATAGGAAGTGACATTGAGTCGTTCCTTCGTCGTTGAAACAGTTCGTCAACGATAGCTATGCTAAAATCCATAGAAGTATTGGTTCAGCCCTTGAGAAGGGGTCCACAGATTTTCAAGATACAATAGATTGGTTCACAAGAGATTGGTCTACAATAGATGTCTTCTTGTAACTCTGGTGAAGAAATTTTTGATGTGCTCTGAAATGATCTCCGAATGCGAGTAGGTGGGCCTTTTAACCCCTAACCGTCCTTGAAACCTGAAAAGAGTCTGCAATTTTGGGCAGCGGAGACGAAGGGATTAATATTTTGGCTCGAAATTTTACTTGATGATTATGTTGTAAAGAGTATGTGGTAAAATTTGCAAAGCCAAATTCTAGTTTTAAAATTGTCATCTATAAAATTTTGGTGTCCAAAAAGGAAACTTTAGGCATGTATAAATATAGTCTTTTTTTGAATTTATTTCTTAGACATATGAATCAGTAGCTTGGTACTCGTCGTCCAGACGGACGATGGCGAATAATATTCACGTGAGACGGCACAAAATTGTAGATTGAAGATATGGTGTTGCTTCTGAGATTTACTCTCGCCAATGTAATGAATGTGAGTTATTCTTATACAAGTAAAAGCAATGCTTTCTCGTAAGGTTTCTGTCGTTCCGACAGGGAGCTCTTTATATGGTACTTTTAAAAAAGTATCCCGTGTCTATCATTTACTATTACTATTATAAATGATTTTTTTTAATAGTATTTCTTTTTTATACATACAGAATTCAATGAACACAAAAGAAGGTAGGTAAGTTGGTAGGTTGGTATGTTGATAAGCTGGTACATTGGTGGGTAGGAAGGATTGCCAGACGATGGTCCCAATTTTGTTATGTACATAAATATGGTAGGCCCTAGTGCTATATCTATTCAGAGAATTTCAAGAGCAACCTTCAAAATCAAATTGCACCTTCTCATAGAGTCTAAGAAAAAATTATCATATTCACAAAAAATATACTAGTCAAGTAGAAGAATGGGCCCCTCCTTTGAGAATAAGGTTATGGAGGAAAAAATATGGATTTTGCAGATTGTATCCAACCTGAGTAAATATCTATTCAATGAGATGGAAGAAGGTCAATGTTGCTTCAAGCACTTCAATAGTCTCATTTGAGCTTGAGATATCGGACCCCAAAGTTAGGGAATTACAAGATGTGGGCATACCATTTAGTACAACTTTTGAACACCAAAATTTGAGTTGAGAGTTGCATAGGCATATGTAAATGTATGAGTGGAAAATGGGAAGGATGTAGCATAACCTCAATAGTGAAGTGATATGACCATTGTTTTATTTTGAGTGATTAGGGGTACTAATTATGTAAAAGATGACCATGTTTTGTTTTGAATGACTTGAGGAACCACCTTTCAAATAAAGTATCTCAAAAACCTTTTACTGAGGTTTGTATGGAGCTACTCGATTATAATTTTAGAGTGTTCCATTCTTATAAGTGGAGTGTTGAATCCGCTTGGTCCAAAACTAGTCATTACGGTTCAACCACTTGATAAGAATATTGGTTGTTGAATGGATTACAATGGAAAGATCCTCCAAAGTAGTTTTATTTATTTATTCTAAACCTTCAAATAGTGGTTAAATAATGGCATTCACCAGATTGGATCATTTCTAGGAGAATATGAAGTTGTGCAAGTAGGTTCAAATATCAAACCAAAAAATAAACTATCCCTAACCTTTTTTTATAAGGAATATTGGAAATTGAATAAGAGAGTTATGGATAACTCATACGGCTTTCTTGCACTTGCATGTGTGTTCTCACGTTGGGCATTTATAGTAGTTGCTGATTTCATACCAATTTTGAAATCTACATGGTAGACATCACGACCTCCCTGCACTTTGCCATGTTCGTGTCTGAAGGCTTATAGCAAATAATCCACGAAATAAATTGAAGCTCTCCAAATTTCATATAAATGAAGACTTACTAAATTTCTATTTAATTTATTTTATTTTTAAAAATCTTGGCATGAAAAACCCTTTAAAAATTTACAATATACCAAGATGGTTAATTGGGCCTTTAGAATTAAAATAATTAAAGAAATAAATAGTACATAATACTTCGTTTGTAAATTGTAAAATAATTTATATTGTACTTTTATATATTTTTTGTTGAAGCCTCCCAAGGTAGCCACATAGCAAGATCCGTCCATGGCAAGGTATATAGAGAATATTATAAGTTTCTATAAAATCTTAATTATTTGACATATTAACTTTCATTTCTTGGATAAATAGATTGAACTAATATTACAAGAAGGCGTTTTGTACCATCATAAGATTGTGTCATACATAGGTTTGACCACAATAGTTGTGATATAATTAATACCTTATTTTGTCACATCCATTTCAAATGAATCTTTAAAGTCTTATTTTGATGTTATTTTGTGCTTTAAAATGTCTAAATTCACTAAGGTAGTGGTGTTTAATATTTTTTACTAGGTTGAACATGTCAATCCAACATGTACAAATGATGAATAACAAAGGAGGTAGTTTTTAACGTACGAAGTCAATGTCATTTTTGAACTTTACCAATATTGTTCACACTTGGAATTGCTGCAGTTTCACTTGTCCGAACCTACTACGTAAGAGGTTCCAACCTTTACACTTTTTGTATGATTTTTTATTTTATTTTTTATATTTGTGTAAGTAAGAGACAAATATAAACTTTACAAGATGTGGAATCCATTACACAAATCGAGATGCAAATTATAACAGAGGCTTACTATTTTGATAATATATAAAATATAAGATAAGATATGATATAAGAGAAATTTCTTATAAAGTTTGCATGTGCATTTACGTGAAACAATGAGTTCACAGTTAATTATCCCAAATATGAGGTTTATTTTTTGGGAGATCATACCTCGTCATTTTGGAATCCATTCGCATAAAATAATATGGTTTTGTTCAAACATGTCGAGAATTTTCATAACATTTAATTAAACGATATGACTTTTTATAATTAAAGAGTATATATCAGTTAGGAGGAGCGGTAGGGGAAGTGATTATGAAAGGGAAGACAGTGCATTCTTTGGGGTTCTATCAATGGATATACTTCTTCCTCCTTTCCACACCCCAGATAAGCGTATCTCTACTCATGGCTCAGGTTAGGCACACGATTGGTGAGCGTTCAAGCCTTTTTGATGATCATGCTCAAGGATTATTGGTAAATTCTCTGTCTGCTGGTGCCCGTTACTATGACCCGGAGCTGGTTGAGGATGGGAATACTTATCTTTTTCATGGCATGAGACAAAGCTCGTGGCCCTGGTTTCGAAGAAATGGAATTCATCCCATTTATTCGCCAAATGAGTTTTCTGTGGACAAAACCTTCTATGTCACAAATTCGATGCGTAAGGCATTTGAGCATCCCTTACATAACCATCCTCGAAGAAATTTGAAGGATTTCATTGCGGTTTTGGTGTTCATTACACCTGTTCTTGTACTGCATGGAATCGAATCTCCACTTGGAGGTGGTGATCCATTTTATGTAAAATGGTTTCAAGGGGCTGATGCTGAGTGGGAACGTTTCTGTCTTATGAATATACGTACAAATGGTATGGAAATCAACCACTCCTACAACATTGTAATCGGTCCCTCATGCCTTCCTACTGGTGGTCAAAGTATTGGGTTGTTGGAGATTGGTGGACTTGAACCCACTCACGTTGCTTTCTGTACAGAACGTGCCTGGATTTGGATTTCATCTACTACAGTTATAATTTATATGGAGCACCCTTTGAAAGTCCCGGCTTTCTTGGCTTGGCCTTGAGCTTTCTTGGCTTACCCACATGTACCTACTATCATTCTATATATTCAAACTCTCCACTTATTGTGGACTCTTCTTCTTGCCTCATTCTCTTGCATATCATCACATCACGTTATCAGCACGATGTCTCTTGCTTCGCATGTACAAATTGCGGCAAAATCATTTAGGTTCATGAGAATCTTAATATGTTTTAGTCACTATTAAAGAAAACACACGTGTTAGACGAGTAAATCTTGGATAAAAATTCAAAGAATGTATTTGTTTAAAAAAAATTTCTCGTTGAAATGTTTACCTTCAAAGAATCTTAGGCGAAGATATGTATAAATATAACAAAAATAAGAATAAAATATTAAAGTCTGCATATTGCAAAGTATTACTTAATTTTCCAAAGTACTACGTGATTCACGTGACACTGCTCAAACATGTCGACAAACATTGGACATATTTTACTGTTTCAAGTTAATTATCATACGTTGTGGTCAGTTTCAACTCAAGAGGAATGAAATGAATTTATTGTAATTGTGCAAAGCTTTTGGCAAAAGAAATAGAAATATTCGAAATTTTTGAATTGGGCGAGCATGTTAATTTTGCCTTTTCGACATTTTGTGGGATTACTACTAATTGTTGAGACTGCTTGAAAGGTCACCATATCGAGATTGATGAGGAACATGCTTGATTACATGCGCTACAGCTTGAGTTCACAGCAAAAAAATTATTCTTTGAAGAATGATCATTGTCACTGTTTGTTGCTTATGGTTGGAGGTCTTCTTCTTGTAGCATCTGTATTTGCATTGGTTGTCAAGTAGATTATTGCACGTGTCCTTTAAAGCCGAGTTAAGCTATTGATTTTGTATCTGCTCTGTGTAGAAGGGCAAGGAGGTGGAATTGTAAAATTTTGAAGCGAATGTTATCAATTTTGTGGAAGACTTTGGCCATAAACCGCCAGTCCCCTACCCCCCCTCCCTTTTGAGCACGAAGTTTTCTCACCGACCATATACCGACCACCAGTTCACCACCAAACTTTTCTTATATTGAAACATCTTCAGAATAGTCCTTGTACTCAAGTTATGATTATTCTTTATGTTGAATTTTTTCAACAACTTGCACTTTGAATAATTTAATGCTCATTTTTGAATATTTTCTTCTCTTTCCTTTACATGTACTATAAGTATGAATATGTGGGTCAAATTACAACTCCTAACATTGGTTTGATTTCAAGGATTTAACCGCTTTTGGTTATCTTGTAAAAATAAGTACAAGAATGTTTTAGTAGAGTATAGAAATGATGAGAGGGAAACAGAATTTTGGGTACGGATCGGAAGCAAGAATGTAGATTGTTTGACGAAATAGATGTTTGGAATTTGAAGCGTGCAAGTGTGCAAATGAAATTCCAGCAAGTGCCGAAGAAGAAATTTTTGGCACATCATTTACAATACCAAAAATTATTCTACATAGCTCTTCCATCCACACAAGAGATGAAATAAAAGACTTAAAACAAGATTGAAGGCCTTTTGCAGCAAGTGGTAAAAAATTCTATCATGCTTATTTTCGCTTTTTAGCAATCTATAGATTTGCTCAAAAACATGGACAAAAACTTTGTTGCCTTTCTAGAAAAGTTCTAATCTTCTTTAGAATCATAACCAGGGTCTGAAAACATTAGAGTCGATTGACTTTGTACTTTGGAGTTTCATAAACTCTTTGCCCAAATTTCATGGATTCTAGTCACTTCCCGAAGTGAATTTTTTGCCTTTTCATTCTCCTTTACTAGAAATACTTCAACATCCCCATTATATATATCATTGTTATAGAGTAAATTTTCTCTATTCCAAATTCTACCTTGAACCTCATGTATTGATGTTCACTTCCTTTAAAATACAATTTTCATTTTGTTTCAGTCATTGCTCATCCGCTTCAAAAATTCAGTCTTCATTGAAATCGCCTCTCATTGTAATGCACAAATTGTGCAAAACAATACCAGTTGCCTCGACTCCTCGAGGTCCGGCTGACTCCTCAAAGGAACATCACACCTCTTTATTATTATCTTCCACCTCCCTTTATAAAATTTGAAAAACCCTCTTCACTCAGATCCGAGTGAATGATTGAATAAAATTCCAATTAGCTTGAATTTGAGATAATTATGTTTTTCTCTTTTTGAATGGATAATACATCCATGGTCTAACCGGATACGTTGCATCATCCATTCATTTGCATGGATGTAATTTGCCTTCCATACATGCTTGTCCAATCTTTGTAACTTGGAAAACATCCCAATCTTTTGGACGAACGGCCTAACAGTACTAAGATTATGCTCCATATGCTACAATAATGGCGTAGCTTTTTACTCTGAAAGTCGTAACTACCGGACGCTGTTGAAGTGTAGCTTGAACCACGTGCACGTCACTGCTTCTACTAAAGCGATTGCCGGGGTGTAACGCTAACAACGTTGCCAGAAGCATAGATTCGGAAGTTTGCAGCCGAATTCCATCGGATCTAGCAGTGATTTCTTTTATTACTAGGAAGTTGCATCCAGTAAATGGTAACAATCTACTTAGTTAGCTAAAATTCCCTACGTAATTGTAAGATTGTAATTGCCTTAACATTTTACCGGTGTCAATTAAAGTGCAACAAAAAATTACTGTACATGTATATGTTTTGACTTTGACATCGGTAAATTCGAAGTCACGTGGCGCATTTTCATTGTTCGTTCGTTTCAGAACTGCTTGCGCGTGGTGCAGTTGGTGTGCTCTCATTCGAATCGGAGATTGTCAAATGAATGAAGTGGATAAGGACAATAATGCAAATATACTCTATTGATATAACTGGAATACGGGTCACGTTTTAAAATAGAATGCATTATTTGGGCCAGGTAACATAGATACATGTACGCTAAATATAAAAAGACAAATTCAACGATGCTTATATATATATATATATATATATATATATATATATATATATATATATATATATATATATATATATATATATATATATAAAAAGTGAGGAGTGTTCATTACATTCCCAAGTGTATCACTTAAGTTACAAAAATATTTGAACATGGTTCGAATTTGCACTCTATATATACATTTATTATACTAACCGATATAATACTGCCCACCTATTACAATACATTTGCGTACCAAAGTCCCTCACTTGTACAAAGAAAAAATTCAGGGATAAAAACAATTCCAGTGAAAACTAAGAGTCTCTTGTAGATGGTGAATGTGGATGCTGCTACTCTTCATCGTCTTTGTCTTCTTCGCGGTCGTTGCCGACGTAATTGCCGTAGGAGTCGTCGCCTTTGTTGTCGTTTAACTCTTAGTATCAGAACCCCTCTTGGAACTTGTTGCTCCTTCCTCCTCGCTCTTCTCTGTCCCACTGCCTCCCTCGCTGTTGTTGTCGTGGTCGTCGCCAGCTTCTTCGCTTGAGTCTATTCCATCCTCGCTATTCGCATCATCCTCTAATCTGTTCCGAGACTTGCGTTGTCTTCCATGTCGATTGCCCTCATCCATAATTTCGTCGGTGCCTACTACTGCTTCCGGCATTGCAACACCAGATTTTCCACGACGCACATGATCTACAGCTGCGTGGATGCCGTTGAGCTTGGCAAACTGCATCTCCTCATTGGTAGACTGCCTATCAAATTTGTCCGCCTGCGATGGAAAAATCACTACTTAGATATCATATAGACACTTATACTTACCTAACTTGCTTTACAAATTTACATGGACGAACAAGAAGCTAAATAAACATAGATGGAGTACAAATTCACATGTATAGGACAGAAGTGAGTTACAAAGGTCGTTATCAAGCCGACCGCTCCTCTTGGGCCAAGCTTGTGGGTAAATCCCTTCTTCCTCGTGAGCTCAGTAGCAATCACGTTGCAGTTGTCAGATTTAGTTTGGTACTTAGGGTTAGATAGCGACTCATAAATTTCATTCCAAGATTCTATCGTAACTCCATCTGTCACTGGAAGGCTATTTTTATTCTAAACCTTGCAGAACTCCTACGTAACCCTACTCTCCTTTCCCTAATGTTATTCCTTATTAACTGCATAACATATGCATCACCCCAATTACTTCAGTACAACTTCTTCAATCGAAGCTTGAATCGGAGTTTAGTCAGAGAATCCTGTTGCGACCAGTCAATATGCCATGGAAATGTATACGGAGCTCTTTTGAAAGCAAAATCCTTCATGTGCCTCCAAAACTGTCCTACTGGGTGGGCTATGCTATTCACTTCGCAAGGTGTCATATTCCTCACAACATCCCTTGTTCCTAATGATAGAGGATCAGAGAATACCATACTACCAGAAGGCGAAGGGCATGCAATTGGGTTGGAGGATTCGCTGGAATGGTCCCTACCACCTCGTTTTTGACCACCCACCTGTTTGACTTGGACTGGAATCTCTGATTGTGCTCTGGTTTTCAGCCCGTTTGAGATTTCTCGGGGGCTTGCTGACGGTCGCTTCATCGTCAACTTGTTCTTTTGCTCTTCTAATTGCGTCATCAAACCCTCGATTGTAGCTCACATCTTCAAGTGGGTCTCGTCCTCTGATACGCAGCGCCCCTTCCCCTTCTCTTCGGCTGTAGAGTCGTTTGCAGTCACTCCACTTGGGGGCGCTTTCTTCGAGGTTGACTTCTTCTCGTGTTTCCTCGCATCTTTGTATTTTGTTTTCGCCTTGTTGTTCGCCTTGGTGCAGTAGCATGGAGACTTTGTACATCTGCACTTCGTCTTCCTTTCTAGTTGCTGGAGCCTACCGTCTGCTCTCACATCAATCCCTTCGAACAGCTATTTGACACAAGAACATTGTCATCAACATTTGGCCATGGAGCAAGAGTACTAAAATAAATACATGCATGTAATATCAGAGAGGAGGAAAAGGTTACCTTCCATACGCTGCGATAAAAGCCTACTGATCCTCCACCGGAAAAGTCCTCAGTAAAGACCGCATAAATGCCTTTACAAGCATACTCTTGACTGACTCTCCAGGAAGTGGCTTAATCCTCGCAGCAATACTAGGAGGTATTCTCTAGAGCTTTTATTCAATGTTGATGACATCTTGCATAGACCTAGGACTTGCATGACTCCTAGGAGGACGGGTCGAGGAAGCCGGTTTTGGAAATAAAGACGGTGGGTAGAGCATGCATGAACGTGTGATAATGGTGAGAGGGAGGGGGGGAGTAGTGGAGTAGTACAGGTGTATTCGGAGAGCTTATTTCAATTTCTGTACACAAGGGATTATCCTCAAAACCCAACTCGAGCTCTAACTCAGGCTCCGTTAACTCTGTTGTCTGTGAAGTAGGATCCTGAGAAGGAATTAGAGGAGACAACATCGGAGAATAGGGAATCGAAGGAGAGTGTATCGGAGAAGAGAAAATGGAAGGACACATTGTAGCAGCACAAAAAATCAGAAGAGGGTGATCTACAGTTCTATCACACTCGGCAACCTCACATTCTACATGCTCCGGGAATCCTGAGAATTCATCGACCGGACGAAGATTCTCTACAGCAGGATTGTTGACGCAGCTACTACATCTCCTACTATAGACGAGAGTACTAATCTGACAAATTATGAGATTCAGGGATTAGGGCAGAAGTGGGGTACCTGGCAAAAAAAGAATGACGTCTTCTTGGTGAGCATGGCCGCATGATGTCACGGACATACACAAGAAGTTTCTAGAAGGTTCTTCTAAAATATTCTCTGAAGATTCCCTAAAAGATTCCTTGAAGATTCCTTAAAGATTCCCTGTGTCACGGCCACGTACTAGGTAGACAACTTAGGAAGGTTCTAGAAGGTTCTAGAAGCTTTCGGAAACTTCTGGAAGTTCCTGGAAGTCTCTGGAAGTTTTTGGAAGGTCCTTGAAGTTTCCGGAAGGCCCTGGAAGCTTCTGGAAGGTCTTGGAAGTTCTTGGAAGGTCCTAGAAGGTCCTAGGTTGAAGAAGGTTCTGGAGAACCTTCTTCTTAGCTAGTATATATAGGAGTCGAGGCTGAGGGCAACCTCAGTCTCGACAACGCATCTCTTGGAGCTCTAGCTCATCTCTCTTGTTGTTCGTGTACTCTTCTTGTTAATTCAAGCTCCTGTCAGTTCTTGTTAGTTTCCACATATTCTTATCATCTGTTTCCGTGTCCCTGACAGTTTGTCGAGACTACCTTCTCACAAATATCAGAGTTACTCCCTTCTTGTTAGAGAGTGGATTACCCCTCTTCTCGAATGTGTGCTAGTGTTTTAGAGGTTGCGGATTACCCTCCTCTAAACCAATATTGTTCTCTTGTCAAATTTTTTCTTTTGTTTCGTAGATTTAGTCAAAGATCAAGACGTTAGTATGGCTGAAAATTTGGAATCCAAATTGGACGCCATCATGAGTCTCTTTTTGCATTATCACATAGACAAGCGGAGATAGAAGGAGCCATGGCAAGACTTCACAACGACGGAGCATCCGGGATAACATCATCCGCGATTCACCAGGTCTCAGCAACTACACCGGAGGAGGAGGCGACTACACCTTTGGTTCAACAAAACCCAATGATTCAACAACGGAAGGAGCCTAGAGTTAGTCTTCCTGACAAGTTCGACGGAACGCGTTCCAAGTTTCGAGGTTTTGTCAACCAAATCAAGTTGATAACGATTTTTGACTGAAACGATATCCGACGGAGGAGGCGCGTGTTGGACTTGTTGAAACTCTGCTTACAGGGCAAGCTTTGTCGTGGTTTGCCCCCTTGTTCGAGAAACGATCGTCAATTCTGAGCAACTTTGAGACGTTCTTGGAAGCATTTGCAGAAGCATTTGGCGAACATGACAAGGTCCGATGGGCTACAACAAAGATCCGATCACTACGACAAGGAATGCGCTCAGATCGATCTACGATCGGATTTTAGACAATCAAGCTAGTGACATCAATCAATGAAGAAGCATTGGTGAGTCGGTTTTATTGGGGTTTGAGGATGATGTGAAGGACCTACTTTTATCTCTTCCCGATCCGCAAACGCTCAACGGCCATTAGCCAAGCTATAAAGTGCGACAACCGTTTATTCCAAATCGTCAAGACCAGATCAAAAAAAAATACCAAACGAGTCGCTACACCACGAGTATGTTGGCAAACAATTTGAGTTCTCATTCGGAGGCAGAAGCCATGCAAATCGACGCGGCACGTGTCAGAGCTCTTACTCTAGAAGAGAAGAAACGGCGTATGGAAGAAGGACTCTGTTTATACTGCGGAGAAGAAGGCCACAAGGTTGGAAATTGCCCCAAGAAGCAGAACCGGCGCATTGTTAAGACTAGGAGTGCGGTGATCCCGGAAAACGACGATGCCCAGCTACAGTAGGAACCATGCGGCTGGGCGATTCAATGTCACAACAACAATCAGGTTCCTCTTTCTTTGTCCAACCTGCCCGTTGTTTTACAATTCCCTTGTCTCTTGGTCCTCAAAAACACAAAACTTTAGCTCTATTAGATTCGGGAGCATCTACTTGTTTTTTAAGATGAAGAATTTGCTAAGCGCCACAAAATTCGTCTAGTACAGAAGTCCAAACCTGTTTATGTAGAGGTGATAGATGGACGACCTTTATTGTCTGGCAGTGTCACCCATGAATCGGTACCTATAGAGGTGGCGTTTAAGGACCATAGTAGTTACGTCGTTTTTAATGTCATTAGAACCCCGTCAAACCCTGTCATCCTAGGTCTCTCTTGGTTAGAACAACATAACCCTACCATAGATTGGAAGTTGCGGAAAATGACTTTTTCCAAAGAACATTCCAAGAGCCAACCTAGTAGACATCCCAAGATAGAGAAACCATTGTTTATTGGAGCAAGGGCGTTCGACGATCATCCAAAGAAGCGACTCTTTTGTCATCTATGCAATTTCAACTAGCACGGAGAAAGAGTTCGACGGCAAGATACCAGAAAGAATACAAGGATTTTGAGGACGTTTTTGAAGAAGAACGCGGACATACTACCGAAAGATCGGCCATACGACCGCCGTAGACCCGCAAAAGGAAAGACAACCGCCTTTTGGCCCAATCTACAATCTCTCTCAAACGGAGTTAAGCGGAGTCTGCGAAAATACATTGACGAGAATCTAGCGAAGAACTTCATTCGTCATTCAAAGTCGCCAATTTGGACCGATCTTGTTTGTAAAGAAGAAGGATGGCTCCTTACGAATGTGCGTGGACTATCGAGGCCTCAACAAGGTAACTAAGAAAAATCGTTACCCGCTACCCTCGATTTCTGGTCTCTTGGAGCAGCTCGGGCGTGCAAAGATCTTTACAAAAATTGATCCGGGGAGCTTACAACCTCGTGCGGATCAATGAAGAAGACGAGTGGAAGACAGCGTTCCGCATAAAGGTATGACCATTTTGAATATAATGTAATGCGCTTTTGGCCTTACCAACGCTCCTACTGCTTTCCAACACATGATGAATGACATCTTTCTTGAGCACCTTGACGACTTTGTTATCATCTATCCTGGATGACATCCTCGATATTTTCCAAAAACGAAGAAGAAGCGCGAAGACGCGTTCGTTTGGTCCTCGAGAACTACGAGCGGGACTCTATGCCAAGTTGGAGAAGTGCCTATTCCACCAAACCGAGATGGAGTTTTTAGGGTTCATTGCAACTACTGACGGCGGCCGAAGATGGACCCTAAGAAGGTGGAAGCAATTGTATCATGGGAGGTTCCAAGACGGTTAGAGACGTCTGATGTTTTCTTGGATTTGCTAACTTCTATCGAATCTTCATCAAGAATTATTCTCGAGTCGCTCCCACTCACTCGGTTGACTTGTATGAGACAAGCTCGAATGGGGACCTCAAGCGAGAAAAGGCATTCCAAGACCTCAAGATGACATTTATCACAACTCCAATCTTGGTACATCCCCGACTTTACAAAGGCCTTCTATTTGGAGACCGATGCTTGATTTTGCTTTGGGAGCCGTACTTTCATGAGATGGACGTGGACGGGAAGCTTCATCCAGCCGCGTTCTATTCTCGAAAGTTTTCTCAACTGCTGAAATCAATTATGAAATCCACGATAAGGAACTTCTTGCCATAGTAGATTCCTTCCAAGAGTGGCGACACTTTCTCGAAGGCGCTGCACATCCAGGTGACCGTATACACGGATCACAAGAATTTGGAGTACTTTATGTCGGCTCGAGTCTTGAATCGACGTCAAACTCGGTGGAATATGTTGTTGTCACGATTTGACTTTGTTATTACCTATCGGCCTGGGAAGCAACAAGGACTATCCGATGCCTTATCGGCGAGATCGTATCTGCGCCTAAGGCTGGAGAAGCGGCGTTTGATCAACAATGCACCACATTCATTAAACCGGAGCATTTTAGAATTTGCGCTCTTCACATGCCAATTGATACGGACTTCCTTAACCGGATACGTCTTGTGACAATTGAAGATTCAGTAGCTCTCGAGATCAAGAAGCGTCTTGATAATGACAAGTTCAAGGTGGAGGGAGATCTTTTGTACTTTGAAGAAATGATCGTATATTCCTAAGGGACGAACACGACTTAGTCCTCCAATCACGCCATGACTTTCCAAATGCAGGACATTTTGGATACAACAAGACATTGGAGCTTATTTCGCGAGACTTACGGTGGCCCCAAATGTGGAAGGATGTGAACGAGTTTGTCCTCTCTTGTGATATTTGTTCAAGTCGAAGAACCCTCGGCATCGCCCTATGGACTTTTTTGCGGCCATTGCCTATCCCGCATCGACCATGGTCTTGATTTCCATGGATTTCATTACGGACTCCGCCGCCTTCAAACTCGTTTGACAAATCTTTGTTGTTGGTAGATCGGCCGACGAAGATGGCGCATTTTGTTCCTTGCAAGAAGACATCGTCGGCGAAGATCTGACAAAGACTCTTTCTTGATAATGTATATTGTTATCACGGCTTGAGATGATATTGTGTCGGATCGCGGAACCCAGTTCGTCTCCAAGTTCGAAAATCTCTATTTGAGATATTGAAGGTGGATATCGAGCTTTCTTCGGCATTTCATCCTCAAACCGACGGACGAGGCGGAACGGGTGAATCAAGATTGGAGCGAAAGATCTACGTTACACCATCAACTATCGCCAAGACGATTGGATCGGTATCTACCGCTTGCGAGTTCGCCTACAACAACACTATTCAAATGCGTCGACCCAACAAACACCATTCTACGCCAACTACGGATACCACCCGAAGCTTGATTTATGGAATTGATGGCCAATAACAACCCAAAGAAGAGAAAGAATTTGCGGGCGGCCTATCGGAACTTCAAGAACGCCGAGACTTCAATCGCAAAACTGCCCAAGAGTTGTACAAGGCGTCCATGAGATAAATTTCGAAATGAGGCACCTACTTTCAAGATCGGAGATAAAGTATGGGTCGCTTGACGGAATATCAAAACCAAGCGGCCGTGTGATAAGTTGGACTATCGAAGATTGAGACCATTTGCCATCCGTAAACAAATCAATCCAGCCGCGTATCGGTTGGAGTTACTAAACTACTATGAAGGTACATCCAGTCTTCCACGTGTCTTTATTGGAACCTTATCGGTAGTCGACTTTTCCGGGAAGGGTGCGAGGGCCGCCACCTAGTATCGAAATTGAGAACCACGAGGAATATGAGGTGGATAAGGTCTTTGGATTCACGGCGCGAAGGGAAACTTGGAGTATTTTGTGCATTGGAGCGGATACGACATCAATGAAAGAACGTGGGAACATGCCGAAAATGTTGTAAATGCGCCGGAAAAGATGACAGAATTTCATCAACGATATCCTCATAAACCTAAGCCTTTCCGACGATAACTTCTCTCTGACGCTTGCCCACTCAGGAGAATAAAAGGGGAGAGTGAACACAACCTTGATTCACATTTGATTTACATATTTTGTTCTAGATAGAATTTCTCTATAGTCATAGTTTGGTTTTAGTCATGGATAGTCAAGAGATATATAGCATACCAGGTTATGCCATCTCAACCAACCAACTCTCGAAGCGACCTGAGATGAAGAACCGCCACGCCACGACGACGCCGACGGAGGAGGATTCCGAGCAATCGATCGGCCGTGATTGTATTTGAGGTCGAACCCGCTTTCAATGGTCTGCCAGAAGGTGTGTTTGCAGGACAATTCCATAACGAAGACACAGAAGTTCACGCTTGGTCAGAAGTGGAAGGCGTCGGCCACTATCGTTGGCTTCAAGGACCGATGAACCACTTGCCTCGTGAACAACAATTGGAGTTTATTGCAGATGTCATGCGGCAGATTTTCATTTTCCTGCGTTGGTATTGACTAACAACAACGTTGCTTCTCGGAGACCTCGAAGCTAGAAGGGGAGGTGATGTCACGGACATACACAAGAAGTTTCTAGAAGGTTCTTCTAAAATATTCTCTGAAGATTCCCTAAAAGATTCCTCGAAGATTCCTTGGAGATTCCCTGTATCACGGCCACGTACTAGGTAGACAACTTAGGAAGGTTCTAGAAGGTTCTAGAAGCTTTCGGAAACTTCTGGAAGTTCCTGGAGGTCTCTGGAAGTTTTTGGAAGGTCCTTGAAGTTTCCGGAAGGCCCTGGAAGCTTCTGGAAGGTCTTGGAAGTTCTTGGAAGGTCCTAGAAGGTCCTAGGTTGAAGAAGGTTCTGGAGAACCTTCTTCTTAGCTAGTATATATAGGAGTCGAGGCTGAGGGCAACCTCAGTCTCGACAACGCATCTCTTGGAGCTCTAGCTCATCTCTCTTGTTGTTCGTGTACTCTTCTTGTTAATTCAAGCTCCTGTCAGTTCTTGTTAGTTTCCACATATTCTTATCATCTGTTTCCGTGTCCCTGACACATGAAGGTGTTGCGGCGTCTTTGTTTCCGAGTAGTAGCTGCTCCTTGCTGCACCCAACTGCTCCCTCTTTTGTGCAGCCATTTGCGTCCTTGCCATCAGTTGTGGCTGTCTCTAGGCCGCGGTTTTGTTCTACTGCTTGAACGTCCTCCAGCGTAGCACATCAGACTATTGCGACTCCTACTCTGGCATCGACCGGCGCTGTCGGCAGGATCACCGTATCATGTTGTGACTCCGGAGTTCTGGCACTTGCATGTGTGCTGGCCGCTGGTGACTCCGCCTCCATGCTCTGACCTGCTCGCTTTGACAATCAACGCCTCCTCACCGTCAAATCCCCGCCCTCATTCTCTTCTCCTGCCTTGTTGATCTGCGCGGCTTTTTTCTTTATCGGGGAAGTTATCACAAGTCTAATTTTGTGGATCCCTGAATTTATCTCTAGGTCCAACCTTCTCCTTCCCGTTTGTTGCTGCAATCTTGAATTCGTGATGGAGGTCCTTGTTGCGCCGTCCTTTTTGACTTGTTGGCTTGCCAACATCTCGACCTGACGCCTCATCTGGTCGTCTTTCTTGAACCGCCTGGGGTGATTTGAACAACGATAACGACTTCTGTCGTCGGTGAGGAGAGTTAGCGGGCATCCTCGATAGCTGTAGTGTCCCCTCTTTCATCTGCATCTCCTCTTCTTCAGGGGCGACCTTTGTCTTCATCGCCTTCCGCCCCCGTCGGCTCCCCTCATTGTCGGCTTGTCGCGGCGTAACACCTTTGTTCCAGGACCCTTGTCCATCGCGTCTTCGTCGGGCTGGCTCCTCCTCTTCCGCATTGAGAGACCTCAGTAAGCGCCTACCACTGCTCGTGGGATAAAAGCTGCAATTGTACCCAAAACCTGCAATTGTACCACCCAACACCCAAAACCAACTCCAAAATCTACACTAGTACTCCACTACTTCTTTTGATTTACACTGAGACATTGGGACTGAAGGTAAGCTAGTACCGCACTACTTCTCTCAATTTTGAGTGTTACGTAAGAAACTCAAAATGTACTCGTTTTCAAACGGCATATTTTGTACAGGTAGATCCCAGTCTCCAGCCGATAGATTTCCAAATAGGGACAATCATCAAATGTAATGATTTCACGTTAATGCAGCAGTCCTAGTGAGTGGACAGTCCAGTACCAAGCGTAATAACAAACATCATTTCAGAATCGGCTCCCATATTTTAAAAGATTCAGCATCATTACTAACATTTGGATATGATATGTTGGGTAAAAATTACATTTTCTATTTTCATTTTTGATACCACGTGGTTAGATATGTAAATTGCTAAGTTATGATAATATTATTTTTTCACATTAATCTAGTTCAAGTAACATCGTATTTTAATAGTTCTATTACATTTCTAATAAAGACTGAATATGGAAATCTTTGTTCATGATGCATTTCCAAACTAATGTTGTAAATTTAGAATATGAGAGTTACTAAGTTTGATAATTTATGCATGTCTCTTATAAGGAGCTTAATTACTTTGTAGGAATTGTTGTTTGGAAGTTACGAACATGTTAAGTTTTAGTGCATATCTTATTTGTAAAGACTCTTATAAAAATATGAATGTTCTTTTTGTATAGGAGTTATGGTATAGTAACATATGAGTTATGGTATAGTAACATATGAGTTATGGTATATGGTTTATTGTTTTATGTACCATAAACCCGTAAGGGTGTGAATAGTTGAGACCAAATATGTGGTTCACACCCTTACGGGTTTGTGGTTTAGGGTAACCAAATATGTGTATGTTATTATATACCATGACTTTAGTGCACGTATTATTTTCTACGCACAAAGAAGTAGGAAGAATTTATTAAAATATTTCTTACATCAAATTCAACCAATGAATTATTTGTGGCCTTGACGAATACAATTAGGTGGGTTTAAAATGATTTAATGTTCATA
The DNA here is from genome assembly GCA_037043015.1 of Bryum argenteum. Classification (NCBI taxonomy): domain Eukaryota; kingdom Viridiplantae; phylum Streptophyta; class Bryopsida; order Bryales; family Bryaceae; genus Bryum; species Bryum argenteum. The sequence continues at coordinate 7,749,712 of CM073328.1, read as the reverse complement.
TCAACTATGAATACAATGCCCAAAACATAATTTCGTTTATTGAGTTGGTAGGTGAATGTCAAAATCATCCATGGGAAAATGATCATGAAATGCATATATAAAGTCATGGAAAACTTTGCAATATTATACTTGACTTAAGATTTGGTCGGTTTAGTTTCAATAAATGGCCTATGGCCTAGTTGTTTCATGTAAATGTGTTTATTTACGCTTAATGAATTACAAATTAGTTAGAGAAATTTATTTAACTAGTATATGATATGTTGATATAGAATAAAATGTTGTTTCATTCCAATGGTTCAAATGACATTGCCCTTATTATAATGATAACTATAATCATATTAGGCTATATATTCTTACATAGGTGTCTAATACGGTAACATAAATTTTGGGGCTAGGTTGTCTATGACAGTCAAATGCAGGCTCTAGGGTCATCATCACCGCCAATATAGTCAAGTAAGTCAACCACTCCTCCTGCACCTCACCCTTCATCCGCTGCCAACCCCTCTAGGATGCATGAGGACGAATCTGTATGGCAAGATGATATCACATTTTGAAGATATGCTAGAACATGACGGTGCCAGAGCCCAGAGATCCATCAAGAATAAGGGCGGATTCCAGTACGGGCCCTTATGCAGATATGACCTATTTTGATAGGGAAGCATCTACAAAATTGTATGATGAGGCAACATCTAGCAGGCTAAAGATTATTGTTGGGTTCCTAAATCTCCAGGCATGTCATGGATGGTCCAACTTAGCCATGGATGACATATTTCTGCAATTTCTGATCAAGTTATTGCTTTACATTTGAATTCCAAAATGCCTCGTATCTAAGGAAATTAACAAGATGGACATTCTATTTTATAAAGTGGAAGCAATTGAGATCTTGAGTTTAATGGAATTACATTTACCGTCATCAATTTTTGATATACAATTCGACTTAATTGTGCACCTAGTGGAGGAAGTAGAACTAGCCCGACCAATCTCTTCTCGTTGGATGTACTTCTTAGAAAGGTACATGAAAACCTTGAAAGGGTATGTGAGGCAAAAAGCTCGTCCTGAGGGCAGTATGGTAGAAGGGTACATAGTATCAGAGATTGTGTTCTATATAACGGAGTTTGTGCAGCGTCTCTATACCAAAGCCTCAAGGTTGTGGGAAATAGAAGAAGATGTGCGATTATCTGTGATCGTTTTGAACAAATGAAGTTCGAGCAAGTTCCTAAGCCTATTTCAAGAGAACAAGTGCATAGATTTCTTCTACAAATTCCCCAGCTTTGGAAGAATGACTCAATAGATAATACAATTCAAATATTGTCACCATATGTTTACAAAGATTTCCATCTTCCCTTCTATAGTCTATATGTAATTAACATCTGCAGCAAGATATTTGGGTATTAATCTAAACTAATATTTTGTTTTACTTACAAATATGCCATACAAAAAACCATTGATCCTTATTTGCCAAGTTTCAGGGATTGGGCTTTACCAGCTTTACAAGATGCTCAAAGACAAGGGGAGATCATATCACAAATGGCTTTTGACATTGCAATAGGCCCTAGGGTAAAGGCCGAATTCTTTTCCGCTAAGTGGGCTTACGAACGCCACTTCGAGATTGTGGAGAGGGATATGCACAAAAAAACAACATTTGATTGTGGCATATGTTCCATGTACATCGAGGATGGAGAGGATACAAAGTATATTGGGTACGTGGATAATATAATACGGGTTCAATTTGAGAGTTTTGACACGGTTCTGATCAAGAGGAAGTGGTATAATTCCATAATACATAGGGGAGCAAGTGGCACTTTGGTGACAAATGAATGTGGAGTGGTGTGCATCAAGGTCGGGAGATTTATGTCTGAAACATCCGTTACATATGAACCTTTGGTTTTCCCCAAAGATGTATTACAAGTGTTATTCGCGGAAGATAACATGAACCATGGTTGGAAATTGGAAATTGGTAATTTATGTAAATACACCGTCCAAGCGAGTATTTTACAAGCGCGAGCGACAGATACAAGTAGAATCAAAGCTGGAAATTACTGTGAACGCTCCACCAGAAGCATCGACGACAATAAACCGCGAAGAAACCCTAATCTCTGTTGAAGCGGATCATGCGGCAGGTGAAGATGGGGCAGAGAGCGATGGAGATAGATACACCGATGAAGAGGATAACGAGGAGACCAATAATTCTTCACATCACGCAATCCTCGACTCAGATTCTGATAATGAAAGAGCGCCTAGCTATTCGCCTTTCCAACTAACACTGCCACATTTGGAAGCGAACCAGTTGGAGGAGCTTCAAAGTGATGGGGATTTCGAAGACGACATAGGCTCCTATGACCCGGATTAGTGGTGACCGACCATTTCGGCCTGGTCAAGGTAATTCATTGAATCGATTTTGGTGGCGACCATCTTCTTTGTCTCAGTGCAACTTTTCGAGGGATTCGACGGTTTAGTAGTGAATTTGGACGTGCGTTCACAGATACTGGAGAGGAGCGAATACTACAATTCACGCTCTTGATGATTCAACAACTTACTTCTGCCTTCTGGCAAAATTTCCAATATATGTAGGGTATGGAAATTATCGATTATCTTGTTTCTGTAGGTGCGAGCAGTGGTGGTCGAGTGATGCACAGGATCGGAATGCCTCAATATTGAGCAAATTACGTAGAAAGATCTCATCTTTTTCTAAAACCTCAGCTTTGTAATTTCAGTTTAACAGAGTATCGTATATTGTAGAAGGTGCTCACAGAGGTCCCTTCTGTCAGGGACACGAGAAAACAAGATACAAGAAGAGCTCAAACTAGAAAAGGGAACTCAAAGGAACTGAGATTAAGAAGAAAAGTATACAACAACACTAAGAGGTATAAGCTAGAGTTCCAAGAGATGCGTTGTCGAGACTGAGGTTGCCCCAATCTCGACTCCTATATATACTAGCTCAGAGAAAGGTTCTCCAAAACCTTCCGCTATCTGAGACCTTTCTAGGACCTTCCAAAAACTTCTAGGAACTTCCAGAGACTTTTAGGACCTTCTAGACACTTTCAAAAACTTCCAGGGACTTCCGGAGACTTCTAGAAGTTTCCACAAGCTTCTAGAACTTTCTAGAACCTTTCTAAGTTGTCTTACTAGTACATGGCTATGACACCTTTGTCTTATTTGTAAAGATGAAGAGGATGGAGGTTTTGTACTTTTCAGGTTTTTCTCTTAGCATTGGTAGTTTGGTACAAGTTCGGCAGATTTATCACAGTTGGTTCCAAAGTTGCCGATTGATGTGTTTTTAGGTAGTGTCTAGCCGCTTTTATTTCAACAAAGAGATCGCTTGGAGCAAATACAGACACTCTTGAAACTCCGCCTTCGCTCGAAATTCTAGATTCATTTCATTGACGAGAGTGGAGAGATGTTTGAGCATCAACTGCACCATTTAATGATGAGGAGCAATACAGGTCTTCCCTTGGTCGTTTCAGGACATAGGCGCAGAAATATGTTCCACATTACTAAATCTAGGACTAACCAATATACCTTGGTGGAGGATCCATTCAATATCGACGCTGATAGTGAGACCATTAAGTATCGGCATTGGTGCACGTTCGTTCGCTATTAAAAGGTGGAAAATTTTTCAATGTGAGAGTCAGATGTGGTAGACATTCGAAGTTGGGATGTTTAGACGGAGACCATTACAATGAGCAATTCCTGTTTCTAGAATCCATGTGATGACTGATGCTGAGTAAGTGCGGCAGTATTTTAAGTGGTGTGAAAACTCTGCGGAATTGTTGTTTTGTCATTCATATAGGTACATGGATACGATCAGTTGTAACTACTGTAGATGTAGTCAAAACAAGGGAAATCATTCATAAAATTGTTACCTTCCTACACCAGAATGTGTTATTTGAAAATTGATTTACCCTACCTGTCATGAGAACACTACTGGGAACGCAAACCGTGGCTCAAACGCGGCTACAAAGACAACCTAGCAAATAATTAAGCATTTACATGAAAACGTGGTTCGATATCTAAGACGTAGCTTTAATGCCATAGTTTCTGCACTGAGTTTCTAGTAGTGTAACCAAATTTGTAATCCTAGAATTTGCAATACACATCAACAATTCCTTGAAGAATTACCGAATGGAACAATTTTTGACAATAACAATCCTCTCCTCCAACCACGAGGGCTAAAACGACAATGTGTGACCCATCAATTGCACCTACTACATATGGAATTCTATAGAGGGCTACAAATTCCTTGGCTAAAACCCTAAACTGATACTCTCTAGGCATTTGAACTAAAACTTTTTGCAAATGTTGCCTCACGGCCTTGCAAAATTCCTTAATAATTATAGAAACTATAGATTGGGCAACCCCATAAAGATCATTAATAAACAATTGACCATTACCGCTTCCTAACCTAGATAATGAGTTTGCAATTCTTGTTTCCATAAAAATTGCATTCCTCATAGGGGTATGTTGTTTGTGAAAAAGTAACCATAATTTGTGACAAAGAAATAAAAAAGCAGTAAACTCAACTCGTGTTTTTTGCTCCTTCGTGTATGATATCAGCCGTAAACCCAGTCCGTGAATCCACCTTGTCTTCCAATACTCCACAAACTTCGTGTCTCTCTACGCATGCTCTCCAAAAACATGCTGAAAATTGCCATTCTCCACTCTCCATGCAAAATCAAGGCTTGCATGTTTACAATGTGTAAGATAAGCATGTACAAGCCCAACATCAAAACTAGGTCCCTCCTCTTCCCTTCCATTGTAACCCTAATTTCATAAATTTCTAGAAGAGAAGTAGAGATGAAAAGAAGAAGAAGAAAGAGGAAGAAGAGAGGACAAAGAGAGGAAGAGGAGAGGACAAAGAGAGGATTGGAAGAGTGAGGTGGAAGAGAGAGAAGGTTGAAGAAAGACAAGGTGGAAGAGAGAAATGGTAGGAAGGTAAATGAGAAGGTAATCCTCTAAATCAGTTTTTTGTTTGTTTTATACTGAAAATCAGCCCAAAGTTGGGCCGGTCCAAATCCACTTTATACTACAAGAGTGACCAAGCCACTCAAAAATTCATTTTTGATTTATGATGGTTACGGCTCTTGACCAAGAGCCATGACGATGAGAATGATTTTAATTTTCTTGGTCATGGCTCTTGATCCATAGCGTAAGGGGACCTTTAGTGTCAGGAAGGAAATGAAAACTTTAGATTAGGGTTGGGGTTGAGGGTGGCAACACATGTAGCTACCAATACTGATTAGTCACAAATTGACAAGTACAGTTAGAGAGGTAATAGGGGTGAGCACATTATTCATAACGTCACACTAAAATACACTATTTAGTATACAAGTATTACAACATTTCATGTTTTCACGTTGGTGACCACACGACAATCTGAAAAGGAGTGATCACCATTTTGCAATGTTTGTTTTGAATGAAATCACTCCTAATTAAGTCTAGTTAGTGTGCTGGGTAAGAATTTCAAACCCATCCAAGGAAGAACTTGGGGCATTCATTCTAGTGGAGGGAGCTCTTGTTTTATGATTTTAGAGATGGAGCAAGTTTTGCCAGTACAACCCAATTATGTGTAATCTAATTAAATTTTTCATAAAACTATTTCACACAATCATGATCGTATGATGTAATCAAACACCTTCGCAATTCAAAGAAATTTGCTTTGAAAAACTTTGGTATTGGATTTGCAATGACATTTCTAATGAAAAAGAAATTGAAAAATGACATGGTTTTTGAGGAGTTGTTTCTCCTTCATCCAGTGTTGGATTTTGGTTTTATTTGTTGAGTTGGATTCTAATTTTGATGTAGTATATGTGGTGTAAATCTTAATTCCATCCAAAATACGAGAAATACATGGCATACATTTCAATGTAAGAGGTTTACTTTAAGACTCCTTTCCCTCCGATTTAGGACTATTTCACCATTGCAAGGCCATAATTTACACAAAGAGATTTTCTCTTTTTTTTTTTAAAAAAAAAAAAAAAAACCTTTTCAAGGGTGTTATTGAGATGAAGGCAATGAAAAATTTCTAGTTGGTGATTCTTTCATTGCAAAAAGTATATTGGTGACATGTTCACTTAAAATTAAAAACCATGAAATTTTGTGATCTAATTTGAGTACATATACATTATGATCTTCCACCCTATGAAGCCTCATGACTCAAATTTGACCCACTTAACCTACAACAAGAAGATTACAAGCAGTGTTGTCTTATCAGACAAAATTCCTATTCATTTGTCAAACAAAATTTAGATGAGATGTACATTTGATACATTGGAAACGTCTTTGATGTACACCTCATTTAAATTGTGTCTGACAAATGAATAGGAACTTTGTCTAATAAGACAACCCTGATTACAAGAAGTAGGTTGAGATCAAACTAACTTACCATCATTTCCATCCATGAAACTTTTTTGAAATTGTGTCTTTTAACTAAAAATAGGTTGGAACGTTCAGGGGTTAACTTGAGGTTGGAGGTTTAATCCCTTGTTGCGAAATATCCCATCACTTAATGAGTTGATGCTAACCTACACACTAAACGTAATTGCTCATGTGTGCCAATATATCCTAAATTTGTTCACTAAGGTGAGTTCCCCATGAGGAGGATTCTAGCCTTCAAGTCCATTTTCCCAAATGAATATACCCCACAACTAGATTCAACCTTAGAAATTTATAGCATTATAAACATTCTAAACGATATAAAAAATTTCCAAATAAGATGTTTTCTTCATCACATCACCCACAAACTTTACACATTCTCCTAAAAAATTCCCTTAACACTTACTCATATGAAATTTGCTTGGTTATTGAGCATGTTACCTTAACAAAGTTCCGTAAAGTACGAAACAAAGTGAGTGAGAACAAAATCCTAATTTTTTTAAAAACAAAACAAAGTGAGTCGAATATTGCAACTTCTGATTGTTTTTCAAGAATCTTATTTCAAACTTTTCTAAGTAACATGTTTGATTGTCTAAAGAGGAATTTAAACATCCCCTATGAAATTTCTGTCCAAGTTCAGATCCTCCGGCATTGCCCCCTTGATATAAGCAATTGTCAGTCATGAGGGGCATGCAATTTCCTCTTGAAGTAAGCTTTTTCAATTGGTCCAATTCTGGTATTTTTCCATAATTGTTCAATGGACACAATTGGGGGTACTTTCTTTTCTAAGTAGAATGAAGATAAATTATTGATACTTTTAAACCCCAACTTCCTAGAGAGAGAAATTCGCCGGTTGTATTCCACATACAATATTCCCTGCCGTATGTTTAGCCACAGATGGGGGCGGGCACCGGTGCATGAACCCCCCACTCCGTGAACAGGGTGTCAGGCAGGGTATGATAGAATTTGGTCCTTGTATTTTATTTTTTAAAAGTTTGAAAACGTACCCCCTGGTCAATCTTGTGTCAAAATTCTGAATTTTGATGTCAGATATCAAGAGGTCCCTATTCTGCAAGACGACACGTGGCACGATTTTGCGATTTTATATAGAAAAAACAATACTCCTCTTTCTTAAATAAAGAAATATCAAGAATACTAGTCTCACAAAGAATCCAAGATTTGTTATTAATGAGCAATTCAGACCATCCAAAATACATGAATTATGGTCCTATCTGTGCAAAAGAGTTTTGGGGGTGAAAATGAGACATTGTATGGTTGTATCTTATTCTTGGATTGTGAAGGACCCTTATACAATAAAGAAATAATTATAGATATAAGATGGTTAGAAAAATTAAATATATACATATAACATAAAACATAGAATGAAGCACACGCATTCCGTAATGTGTGTGTTCGACATGTCCGTCTAATGTCGAGCTCGATAGGAATGTCCGACCATACTAGAAAATGCATAGTAAAAACATGAACATTTGCCTCTCCGATTTTGTCTACCTCATGCGAGGGTGAATGTCTCTATGACTGTCGTGTCTGTTTGACATTTGAGAGTGTTACATAAGACAACTCTGGAATGAAGCATTGAAAAGTTGTGTTCATTTTTATACCTGCTATGGACTTATGGGCCTCTAGGATTGTGTTTTCCCCACTTCGGATAGAGTCAATACTTACTATGGTATCTACGAAGGTTTCTCCATCTTGTGTGAAGCACAAGCGCACGAGCCAACGAGGTATAATAAGGGTGTTCAATGAGACCCAATGAGCTTCGGGCATATTACATATATAGAGGATTATGGTCACCTAGAAACCTCCCACATTGCTTTCTAGGGACCTAATGGAGAGTTCAGAAATTTTTAATGTCACAAATAGAATCACGAACTTTGCAAAGAAACGCATGCCATCTCAATGGACCTGAAAGTAATACATTTTTAGAATCTATTACTCTGGGTACATCATATGCGCCTTCCACAAAGTTTCCAAACAACATGACGTGCATCCTACAGTACATAGAAAGGATACTTTTTGTCAACAAAGTAGCTATACATAGGCATAGCTATGGACGGAGAGTCAGTGATGCATGAGGGGAATGAGGCAGGGAATTTCATGGCAGGAGGGGAAGCTGGGCACATGAGGAACCCACCCCTCGGAATGAAGAAAGAATATTTGTCCGTTTCTGCGATCACGGAGATCGATCGGCATGAAGGATAGTTTCACGGAAGCAAGGATGTGCGGCTTGCACCCAGACAGATCTAAATTTAGCTACCCCTATCAACAGATCACGGCGCCTGCCTGGAGGCTGCAGCGAGCGAAGGAGAAGATTCTGGCACGCTCCACTCAAGAATCACGCTCAGATTGCGGCTCGGAAAGCGGTGCCGGTGGAACAGCGCGTACCCGCTGTCCTTCCCACTTGCTCCTCCTGGACTTTCCCTTCTCATCAGGCATGCTTACTTGCTTGCGAAGCAGCCCGGCACCTTGTCGTTTGCTTCAATCCTCCTAGACCGGAAGCTAGGTGACGGTGAAGCTTGATGCTGGACCTCACTGCACAGGTGCATACTCCGACACGAACAGCTTCTTGGACACTCACGGTTAGTTTCGTGATCGTCAAGCCCATTGGATTCCTGGCTCTCAATTGGTGACAGCTTCTTCATCACTCACGTTAGTACATGAGTTCTCAATTGCTGTTCTGCTTCAACAGATAGGTTCAGTGTTAGTTCCTTGATCATCAAGCTCATTGAGTTCGGTTCTCTGCACGAGACAGCTTCACTACTGGTTTCGTAGGCATCATGCTCATTGAGTTCATCTCAATCGGTTCAACTTCTCTGTTACTTTCGTAGTCATCAAGATATCCTGATTCTAGCTCATATATCGGTGCCTGGATGCTAGCAGACTTAATATCATCGAATTGAGAAAAATTCATTTGGTCGTTGAAAACTGAGACTTATACCACTTCTGGTTTTAGTGCTCCGAAACGTCGAGTGGAAGTAGAAACGCTTGGTGAGGAGAATGCAGAAGCACGGAAATTACTCAGCAATTTGCAGTTGCTTTGGCTGAAACCTGAGACTTCCGAACACCACTTTTGGTGTAGTACTTACGAGCTACAAAACAGCGAATGAAAGTATCTAGAGAATGTGATAGGAGAACTTAACGGGGGAGAATGATAGCGTACCAGGTGAAGGAGAGATTGATCAGCTTCGTAGGGTCAAACTCGCAGGAATCACAACAATCGTGAGCTTGTAAGCAACCGAGCACTCGATCAGGTGCAAATATTTCTGCCGTTTCGTGTCTAGCTGACAGATGTCTCACTAATGTAACCGGGCAGTGATACCCGGGATTATCAGACTAGCCTGCTGTTAGGGGCTATTTTGAAAATCTAACTAGGTAGTGAAATGAATATTTCTGTCATGATATCAGATTATCCTTGATAGGTAAATAATTGATATGATAGGGGGGCTATAGTTTTGCAGGTTCTGACGCATTAAATGTTCGTCACTCTGCAAACTGCACTGTCTGAGACTGAAGTTGAGATGGTTGTTCTTGTTGTCTTTGTTGATTCCTTGTCAGTCTACGGTACCCTATGTTGAAGTTTCTCCCGAGATGAGATGTTTTCAACCGTCTGGCAGCCGACTTGCCGACGATGCCCATCCTTCGAGACAACGCTCGCCCCGATTTTCAGGTCCATTGACTAGAACCTTTAGTAAGTTTTAGTACCTAATGTCGAACTTTCTCATTCAAGCTCTCCCCTCACGTGACCTCTTGTACCCCTTGTATAAGAACAGTAGAACCAGGACTAGAACTCTAGAACACAAAAGCTCTAGAACAGAGTGTAGTCGAATGTATAAACTCGCATCTATTATTAAATGTTACAGTTTCAGTCGATCTAGATTCTCATCAATCCATATTTGTCGAGCTAGATTGTGAACTTGATCACCTAGAGTGCCTCCTAGATCAGCTACTTCTGAAGCGATTTCAAAGGAGGAATACAAGTTTCACCTTCAGTAAGAAACTGTATCACGTCATGATCTATTTACAGTAGCGAGAAGATCAATAGATCACTTTGGTCAGATAGTTACCATTTTAGGTAGCTTGCAGCTTGACATGATCTAGGTACTAGCAGTTCATCTACGTTAGCTAGAGTGATGATTAGTGGATCACTTGTAACTTTTATCCTTTCAATCACCCCGTAAAGGGAACTTACCAGATCAGTAGATGACCACGATCAAGTCTGTAGTCAATAGCTTGGTGACCCCCCCTCTCTGCTGATTTGTCTGTCACTAGGGGAGGCGGCTTTTAACTAGTCGTGGCTTGGAGGAGCGGAATTCGGAACGCAGTAGTATTGTACAATCCAGGCATGACATTGGACCACACAAGCTGCTGATTTCGTGCAGCCCCATGCATTTAGGTTCGCCATAGAATAAGATTGTGGTATCGTATGTCGGTAGAACTGGATCATATATGGATCTCGTACTCTCTCCTCCGGCGGACCCAAGACGTGCTTGAATCCAACAACGTGCCTGATTGTAGAGAATTTAGATAGCAGCGTAGGCAGCAAGTTTGCGAAGGAGAATGTGAGTCGGAGCTGAGCTTGGGCTTCAAGCTGCGAGAAACTTGGTGACGAAGGTAAGCCACAGAATGATGATCGATTAAACGATTACTGGCAAGTGTCGGTTTCAGGGGCCTTGACCAAGTCAAGAAGTTGAACTTTTCTACGGTCAAGAATCGCAATTAGCGGCCGATCTGTAGGCTTACAAGAATAGTAAATTATTTTCAGGATACGCCGACAAAATTGAGGCTAAAATTATTATATGTATCCGTGTCGTGCGTAGCAAGCGAGACCATTGATGCATCCAGACTCAGTTTTAGAATACGTCCAGTAGTGGTCTGTAATATTCGCTGTGGAAATTTGAGCAACATTTGAGGATTTAAGGAGTCTGCGAAGAATTGTGAACACGTCTTTGGTGGAGGGAAGTACTAGTATGCGTTTGACAAGGAAGAAACGATCAGTTTTGGAGCTATTAGGTTTGGGGATTCGGTATTAGGAAGAGTATGAAGCTGGCTGAAGTGGTTGCAGCAGCGGATCGGCAGAAGCGGTTTAAGAGATGCAAGGTGAAGATGCGAGTGCAGGTGGACGGGGATCCTCCTACGGTTTCTTTGATGAGGGTGACTTATACTCTCCTACGAAGCGGGCGACGAGGTTTACCTCGAGTGCAGATGGAATTCCCGGGTGTTCGACAGTCCTCATTGATAGTCCCATCAAGAGTAGCGCAGCCACGAGCTCCAGATCCCCCCGACCTGCAGTGGGCGTTGGCGCCAGGAGCAGCGATGGCAAAACGCGACGGTATATCCGTTCCAGTGAACCGAGATTGAAATGGTCTGAGGAGCTTCACCACCGGTTCATTGTCGCTACTGAAAAGCTCGGTGGCGCTGACAGTAAGTGCAAGTCACTAGTGCCAAAAGAGAATGGTTCAAATACTATCTCTACTAGTGATTCAACAAGTGATTCAACCATGGTTTTGCACCAGTGAGAATCACATTTTGAAATGCTTTTCGGCATTCAACTCGATAACACTGTTTTTATCTGTCTGATTGCACGAGTGCCAATCTGTGCAGAAGCAACACCGAAAGCCATATTGCAAGAGATGAATATTCGAGGTTTGAAGATTGCCCATGTGAAGTCCCACTTGCAGATGTATCGGAGCCCTAAAAGTGGAAAGAGCTTCGGCCTTCAACCAGGTACGTACATTCTACATGAATAAATCATAAGTAATCATCAATATGGCGAGTCGTTTGAGTGATTAGTTAGCATTCTAGATTTGGAAATGCTGTTGTGGAAATGAGTCCATCAAGAAATGGAGATGAGAAAGTAGAATTTATTCGAACACTGAATTATATCAATCAAACATCCATTTTTACCCACATTTCTCGAAACTTGCGTAATCAGCGACTGAAAGTTTGAAGCTCGGCGTTGACATGGGGCCATACAGCTTAATTTACTGGACATTATTGGAGACATCAAGCCTCCTCTCTTAATGTGTTATTCCAAGCTTGTTTTGATGATTGTACTCGGGAATTGTACCAGACATTTGGCGGCCGAGTGGACAGACAGAGGTACCGGAAGTTTGGAATTCGCCGTTCATGGAGGGTCAAGCATCACTGGGTTTGAACCGGCAAGGAGGTGAACAAGCCGTTCCGTCACAAATTGTAGAACAGTACAGCTCCTCGGCTGGGGATTTCACGGGTCCACAATTCCTATCGGCGCAGTGTGGTCAACATCTTAACAATATATCTTCAAAGGAAAACAGAAACGAATCACAAAAAGCTGATGACTTACTGCGGGACATACTCACGCCTACAGAAGTGTACCCGAACGTCTTCAAGATGGCGGCCGATGTTTTCATTGATAGTCGGACCACCAAGTCCCGAGACCTGGAGGTACGTAGCTCGCATCGGGCACACCTCTACTGAATTTGTACAACTCTTGCACCGAAGTACGAAACGATAACGAATCAAAGATGATTCTCTGCTCGCTACATGCAAGATTTGCTGAAATCCTAGACGCACAAGATGTCCTCACACAATAGTCATGGTTCAACATTTTTCAATATGATCATTCGTTTTGAGTAGGATACCACCATTAGATATACTGTCCATTACAAGTCGCAAGGACTTGGACGGTAACAAGCAAATCATAGAGTGTCCCTTACAACTAGTTTCATTAGTGTTCGAGTCATTTTGCACAAGTCCTAGTGGATAGTTTTTCTATTAGTGAGTAATCGTTAGGTATGTTTAGATTATGGTGATTGGATCAGGTCTGAAATTTTGATCAGTTTCCATGTTCCGCAGAACCCGGACGACTCGGATGATCGGAGACGATACCTACCGGACCAGTTGCTAGCAGGCGATGCGAATGCAACGAGTCTATACGACTCCGCGGAGCTTGTGGCGCACAATTTGTTGATGGCGATGCGTGAAAGGAAGCTTCTGGAGGATCATGCAGATCCGGTCCCGGCGCTCGAGCTCACCATGTCAGTCGGATCAGACGACGTCAGATCCGAAATCACGACGCTAGACCTCACGGAGCAACTCAACCGCCGTCCAAGCTAATTTTCTATATGTAACTTAGATTCATTTTTTGGCTAACGGAGTGCGATTCTCTTCCGTCCCGATCCAATCGATCCCAATGATGATCCTGAATTCCCCCAAAAAAATGGAAAATTTGCGCGATCAGCAGAGACACTTGAAAACAGCAATAACTGTATCTATTGATATTACTTACTGGGTATTGATGTTATATACTAGTGTTACTAATCAACTGTAGAGCTTTGCCTAACAGGTCGTGTATTTATATGTGAAAATACCCAACCAATAAAGCGTTTGATTACTGTGATTCCCCAGTCGACTCAATATTACCAGCATGTCGATGTTGCTAGATGAGTATGACTATCAAACCTTGACTAGGAATATGAAAAGGTCCATTTATTGACTGCTGATGGTGGTAATCTGTGATTGTCAACATTACGTTAACTGTACCATTTATGTATGTACAGTATAACACTAACTGTGTAGAGGTGTTACTAATTGAGCGAAGAGCTTGACTAACAGGTGGTCTGCTTGGACTTGAAAAGGTCTCATTATGTGATCAGAGCAAGAGTGGAGGAAACGCAAAGAGTGGGGTGCACGCATGCATGGATATAACGGATAGTACTGGGCATGCATTGAATAGGAAAGAATTGTGGTATACTTTGCTGAATTGACTGGGGTCTGAATGCATGGTAGTACTGGAGTGTGGCGGGGGCTTGATGGAATGGTCGGAGCCAGGGACCGTTTCAGTCACGCTGTGAGCCACCGTCCAGAAGGTGGGCACCGACCTACCTTGTCGACGACCGCCGCATTAATGCGTAAGTTTGCTAGTGAGAACGAGCTGCTCGCTCGCCCGCCCCGGCCACAGTACTTTATAACTTGTCAAGTCATGAGCTACAATCTCTGTTTTATGTTTTGAATATCAAATTGATGGATGTTGCGTATTTCGGAACGGAGTTTCCATCGCATTTTCATCACCTCGGTCTTGGTGTTTGATTTCTTCGGTACTCTTTCTGTCTCAGAAATGTGTTTCAGAAATGTTAGCGACTACTGATTCAACACTTGAACATAACTCGGTTTGACTCATTGGCAGAGAAAAGAGCATACTCTCAAATTTTTTTTTGTCATGAATGAAACGGGTAAGTTATTAAGATCTTAACCATACAATCTTGTAGTAGACATATTGTACATCATGTTGGTCAAATTTTGAGTCATGATGCCTCAGAAATTGCAAGATCATAACGTTTTAATACTCAAAAAACATCACAAAATCTCAACATTTTCACTTTGAAGTGAAAACGTTTTCAATATACGTACTGCAATAAAAAATTCATCGACTACAAAGATGTTTACTTTCATCACAATAACACCTTGAACAACAACAAAAAAACATGAGACAAAATTATTTGCGAAAAGAATGACCTTGCAATGGTGAAAATTGCCAAAAAACTTACAAAGGAAAAATAGTCCAAAATTTAACCCTTTGCACTCATATCTATGCTTTGTTTTCATTATATATTGATTTTGTCAAGGTTTTTACCACTAAAACTAAACTCCGATGGAATTCATCCCAAAATTAAGTCAAATCCAACAGTGGATGAAGGAGATATAGCTCCTCAAAATTCATCAATTTATTCACTTTCTTTGAAGCTAAAAACATTGTTGCAAAATCCAGTACCAGCAAAATTTGGATCAAAAATCTTCTTGCTAGAAAGGTGTTACTATTCATTTAAGATCATGATTATGCAAAGAAGAAAATCATGAAAACATCTTTTTGATTTCCCATAATTGCCTCCAATGGTAAAACATGCCCCATGTTCAAAAACTCAAAATCAAGAGTTTTCTTTACTAAAATGCATATCATTTATTCATACTTTGTTATAAGGGGCTGCAATTTCATTTCAAAAACTAGACTTGGTTTGGGACACAACCCAAGTGATTTCATTTAAAATGGACTCAAAATGAAGAAGTTATGACTCTTTAACCCCTAAAGATCCTTGGGTGTTTTTGGGAGCTTAAAACCTCAAAACTCCAATTCTCTACCTCTATGCACTTCAAGGGGTGCGAAACAATTTTTTTATTCTTTTCTTAACTTCCAACCGTAAGATCTTGTACCTAAGCCAATTTTCAGTATCTGATATAAAAATTGACCGTTGGATGTTTACCATTTGAGAGATTATAACATCCAAAGTTTGTCTACGAAGTTTTTTTTGGGCATTGTTGAGATTATTTTTGACACTTTTGGAGGCTGCCCTTGTAAAATTGGTACACTTTTTGACTTGGGGCCCTTTGGAACTTAAGTAGTGATTTGGTCATGAACATATTTCCAAAAAAAAATCTCAAAAAAATACTAAATTTAAACTGCCCCAGTTCGGCTCGCAAACCAAGAATTGTTGTAGAAGGCTCAAAAATTGGAATTTGGCTTTGTAAATTTTACCACATACACTTTGCAGTATAGGGAGCACCCATTAAAAAATTTAGGCAAAAATATTACTTTTAACCTATTCATCTAAGCTGCCCAAAATAGCAAAAGCCCGATTTGGTCCTCTTGGATCTTTAGGGGTTAAGGTTGCTGCACTCATCCAAAATGTTGTTTTTTCAACATTCCACCTGCTCAAGGGTTAATGAAAAAGTAATAGAAAAATCCTACCAAAGATGTCTACGAATTTGAAAGTGATATCGAAAGTTGGAATACAAGTGACAACATCTTAAATATTGAACACCACATTTATATTCAAAAAATTGGGAAAATTCAAGAACCAATTATAACAACTTTGTCACGTTGAGGTAAATAAATAGTATCTTTTGATATTTTGGAATTCTCCGATTCTTGTCCAAGAATGTTTCTCCCAATTGAGGATCCGACATTTCACCAATGAGAAGTTGTCATGTGGCTTGAATAAGCGGTTTTGGTTTTGTGTATTTATTCTCGAGGTGAGAATGAGATGGGCCTATCAACTATCGAAAGGAAAAAAATATAGGGAGGGCTCTTGATCCGAGAATGTCTTAATTTGTGCCTATAGTCTCATTTTAATAAATTTGTTCATAATCATGGAAACCGTGAGCAACATCCTATCTAAAAATTGAAAATAAATCATATATGCTATAGATTGTAAGATACAAAGGTTCTAGTTATCATCTAAAATGTGCACACCAAGAGTTGTTCAATCTAAACCCATAACACTCCTTGGCATTGAAAGAATTTATGGCACATTTAACCACTTTTGGACTACTTGTTGTTGAAAAGTAAGAAATCAAGCTTAGGGTTCCCCTCATGGTTTTGTGAACAAGATAAAAACCGAATATGTACATGTAAATTAGGGGATCCACAAGATAATAAAGATACTCAAATCCCCAAAGTAAATCTTCAATTAGTACTGTAACCATTTTGTGAAACTAGAAAATTCAAAATCTATTTCAATCCATATTTCATGAATGAGTCCAGATTTAGTTCAATATGAAATTTTCCCAATAAATATGGTGTTTATTTTTTATTGAAAGAATTACATTTATCATTTGAAGAATTTTGTCAGATGGGAAGTATCCATCTCATTAATTCTCAGTTTTGTGAGATTTATACCAGTATCCCATCTCAATTGTGAGACAAAGTGGGGCAATGGTTTGTGGCAGCTACCAAGGAGGCACCCTAGAATCCGTGGGGACCTCCCAAGGCCGTTTTTGATAATTTTGAATTCAAATTTGAGGTTTGCGATCCCAAGTTACCCATGCAAGCCTACTCCTTGGCATTTAATGTCTATACATCAAAAAACTAGGGGGCTCATTACCCCTCCTCCATCCTCCTTGGTAGCTGCTACGAACGCTTACACGACAAAGTGGACATTTTTCAATTACATAATGTCAAGTTGGCCAAGTTTATCATAATTTATTTCAAATTGGTGGTATATTGTACTAACCTTGTTAAATTGGTATTATTTTGTACCATATTAAATTGGTGGTATATTGTACTAACCTTATTAAATTGTTGATATTTGGTACCATATTAAATTGGTGGTATATTTTACTAACCTTATTAAAGTGTTGATATTTGGTACCATATTAAATTGGTGGTATCCCACATTTGTACTTACAATATTGATATAATTATAGTGTTTTGGAGGAAATGGTTGGTCAAAATCAAAGTCGGACAATGTAAAAGTACTCACTTTCTGTTTGTTTGCTCACTATATATGGTTCCTTCAAACCGCCATCTTCAAAACCAAACCGATGAATAAATAACTGTAATTGAAATTTGATTCACTAATCTATATGCTAAGCGACATTGAACTTTCTCTTAGGAAACAATATGGTAAATTGACCCGAAAACACGTAATTCGGTATAATGGTATTATTCAGTGATTTTGAGAAATGTGGGTTTAGCTCGAGTCGAGCTAAATGTACCCACACAGTACATTTGGCTCAACTCAAGCTTAATTTTCATCAATTTGATCATTTGAATATTCTCATTATAACGAATTACGTGTTTGAAAGATATGGTAGACTGTGAGATGGGCCTGACCTTACCCCTATCAACCTCCCTTTTTGTGCATTTGCAAATTTTTATATGATAACTTCTCAACCCTTGAATGTCTCAACCTAATTTTACCTTAAATACACACCTCAATAAAATATATGATGAAAAAAACCGTACAATCTTGTACTATATCATTTGGGTCGACCTTTGAGTAATGACCCTCATTGATTGCTAAGCCATAACTTCTTTGATGAGTCTGCAATTTTCACTATAAAAACTAAACTTGATAGGGGACAAAACACAAATGATATCATCAAAATCAAATCTTAGAGGCAGAAGTTATGACTCTTTAAAGTTTCAGCTTATTATTTAGGCATAATGTCGTTGTTCAACATTTGGTGCATTTAGTGGTTGAGATGAGATTGTTGTTCAATAAAATATAATTTATTTGGAGTTCAGCAGCATAGGTCTCGATATGAACAAGTGGATTGCTATCAACAAAGTTGATTGTAGGTACTTGTCTTTTGTGCTACTATATGAAAATTGTACCTAGCATATATGACATTAAATGCTGACAGTAAATTCACTACTAGAATTTGATCTCATTTGCTACGTTTGTGTTTTCATAAAAGCCACTTTTGCAGAGTAGCTTAATGCCTATACTCCTTATGTACATGGTTTTTATGAAAACAAATACTTAGAAAATGGGGTCTAATTCTAGTAATGATTGTAAGTTTTGACACATCTAAGGTTGTGAATTCAATTTTGTTTCTTTTAATTTTAAGCTGATCATGCTCAAGCATAGAAAAAGTGAAGTGGTACCTATAATGAAGTGATTAAAGGCTCTATCAATATAATGTAGTGTGATGATCAAAGTGCTCACTAAGATGTTGTGTTTGTGCTTGTTTGAAACGGATCAGACATTCTGGGAAAAAATGAAAAAGGCGTATCGATCAAACATTTTGGAACATAGGAGTATTTATACCATAAAATACAATTGTGTATTATATGCCGTAAGCCCGTAAGTTTGGTCAAGCAATCTCACCTCTTGAGGAATTGACCAATCTCACTACTCGAAAACCCACCAATCACATCTTCCAAGACAACCATTTTTATAAGAATGTGATTTTGCGGAGATAGAAAACCACATCGATAATACAGGATACTACATAGCATGATCGTACATCTGAGAGAGCACTAATTTTCAAGCATGGAGAGAGCAATATCATAAGAAAAGCACTACTTTACAAGCATTAAAATGCAAGTCTGGTGTGGCAAAGTGACCCTTGGATACCGCCATGGAGGTAAGTAAGTTGCATCAAACCAGACAGACTCGTGAAAAACCGAGCAATGAAAGTTCTATCCTGACTACCAACCAACCACATGATCACGGTTTTAAAAAGAATGATGGTTCGCCGTCACACGGAAGCACCTGGTCCCAAATCGGGCAAAAAGAGTGACGGATGGAGGAATCTGTTGCCTTGATTCTGGTTGTTGACATCGAGCCCTACAAAGGATGCAAGGGCATCGCATGAGCATGCGGAGCAGGAAAGCGAATTGTGCACGCAACTCGATGACGGTTTCTGACCCGAATTGAATCCAGTCTCGAGCCATGAGTCTACCTAGAAGCAGGATTTGTGCGAGAAAGCTCCCCGAAATTCAGCCTGTCTGCGTCGCATGAAGCCTTTGCATTGTCGACGCAGACTGTCATCGATCGACTCTTTCAACTGTCATAACTGCCCACTTTACACTCATGAAGTTGTACTCTAGAAGTTGATCGGGAATAGTTACTTGTAAGTGAGCGATAATGGCTGGGTAACTTGCTTTTTTACTTCGAAGTGTTTTGATCGATGAAATTATAGGGCCTTCGATTCAAATTGTTTGATGATTTGACTGTGAAGCTTCAACAGATTTTTGATATGTAATGACAATATCTTGTTATTTGGAATGTTTTTTTCTTAGAAGAAGAAGAGAAACTCCAACCTATTTTGAGGTCAGCGTGAATAGAGTGTTCGTTCGACCTATCCTTGTATGTATGCCCGAGGTCACCACACCAATGGCAGGACTACTAACCCCTCTTGGGGTGAACAAGACGAGCTAGATACGATTTCCTTTTACGTTTTTCTCAATGTTTTAAGAATATTACAGATGTTGGATGTTGCTGCTTCAAGGCTCCACTCGATAGGCTTATACACATGTTATTGCACCAATAGAAATAACACAAAAATACAATCTCTAATAACTTGTTCCTAGTGTCACATGAGTGCCTATTTATATTCTGCTTATAATAACATCAAAGCAAATTATTATATTTGCATTTTTTCTTACATTTCTTTTGGTGTAATAAGCAATACAAGAGCGTAATAGATTGGTAAAAAACTAAAAATTGAAGGAAAAGTGACAAGAATAACAATTTATTTTGATATCATATGAAGCAAATTTAACATGCACTCTTCCGTTATTAAGGACAAGGCACTAAAAACTGTTCTTTTTGGTGCTATTTCTACCGGTGTTATAGGATCTTGGAATTTTAAGTTTGGAAGTTTCTTCAAATTTACCACATATACAATCACTACATGAATTAAAATGAACTCTTATTAATATCATACATATATGAAATCTTGCATCATAGGCAAAAAGTAATGGATATACAAAATGTGGAGTTCCAAAAGGGTCGATTAGAGCACACCCTCTGACCCTCATAACCAACACCGTAAGAGGTATGATGTCCAAGCAATCTTGAAACATTTTTAGAGTTTAATCTTGGAGGAAACAAATCTCTCAAATCTCATAGTGAATATGCACCTTAGTTGGCTTATGAGTAACTTCATAAACTTGATTTAGGTAGGCAATAAGCTTCGTCTAAAGCTCACATGACTTACACATAGCAAGGTCATTGTCACCTGGAATTTTTGTATAAGGCAAACAGTAGATCGAGAGGTGTACATACGGGGATCTTCTAGAGTTGGGTGAAGCTTTACAAACAAGCAAACAAGGAAGTTAACAAACAAACCCAAACCCAAAAACAAAAAAAAAAAAAAAAAAAAAAAAAAAAAAAAAAAAAAAAACAACAACAAAACAAAAAATATATATATATATATATATATAATAAGAGAAGTAGTTATAGAATTTTACATAGAAGGATCTTCTAGAATTCGATGAAGATTGAAGTGTTGAAAGAAACAATTAAATTTCATATTCCAAGTATAAGGTGCTTGCTTTAGTTCATAGATACTTTTCTTTCACCTATTAATGTCACCACCAAGAACTTTGAAACCCGACACTTCAATCATGTGTGTCTCCTCAACAAGATTTCCATACAAGAATATTGTCTTGATGTCAAATTGCCTTATTTTACAATTTTCTGCAATTGCAATGGGTGAAATGGTTGTAATTCCACTTTTGCAATTAGAGCAAATGCTCATCGTAATGTAAAAACTAATTTATGAGAAACCACGTGCTATTAGAGAAGCTTTGAAGCTAGACAAGCTTGTCATGTAAGTATATATTAGTGTTGTTAGAGATACGTCCACTTTGAGAGGTTGAGTTTTTATCTTGATAGGTGTAAGAGCTTCTTTTGTTACAGAAGAATGAATGACAAAAAGAGGTTCCAAATAGAATTTGGAATGAGATTACATCTCACACTTCTTAAATGCTCCAAGGAGTCTTTCATTGAACACTACATTTCTTAAAATAAGTAGCTAATTCTTATTCATGCGGGGCAGAAGATATGCCTTTGAAGTCTCCCTATATCCAAGAACACTAGTAGAAAAGGGTACAAAATGTGATGTCTTTAATAACATCTTTATAATGACACATAGTGTGTGTTGTAATTGTACCTTTAATGACATCAAAATAATTTATTATATTTGTCATTTTTCCTTAATTCTTTATTTCTTTTCTTTACCTTTTTTTCTTTTTTTCTTTTTTCTTTTTTCTTTCTTCTTCAATAAAGTTATTGTAGCGGTGTAGCCTACCCTCACCTCTAAGGGCATGACAGTGAGGGACTTGCGCCCCATTGCTCGCTATCCCCGCTCCCCGAGCCTGCTACCGCCAGCAGACAGCATCCGCTCTCCATCTGTCCGCGGCGAGGCACGCTCCTCCGTGTTCGCCATTCTCAAGTCTGATTGAGCTCATCCTTGCCTTTGAGACCTTCTTCTTTCCTTCAATCCTTCACATTCTTCACTATTGCTGCCACCTCCGTTTCCCCCTCCGACCTCTCTCCCTTGCCGCTGTCCCTTTTTCCCCACTCAACTCGTTCTTATGAATTCATGCTCTCAATTTACAAGATTGCACCGTTTCTTCGTCATTAGTTTGCAAGATTGCACGGTTTCTTCATCTCAACGTTGTTGTTGTTGCTCTAAGTTACAGCCGAGAATCGATAATTGTGAGAGCGTGTAAGCTCTCTTTTGCTTAAGTGTTATTAATAATGGATTTTTATTAATGAATTGTTTGCAAACCATGACATCTTGAGGTAATTTGATGAATTTATGATAATTGAGTTTTGAATGCAATAGGTATATTAAAGATTAGTTGTCGCAAGGCCTTTGGTAGATTATTTAGCATGAATTTTGAGCTTAGTTTAGATTAGGAGTGATTGGTTCGATAAGGAAGGACTAGAGGAGGTAAAAAGCCCCCTAGTGGATCCTTGGTTCGATAAGAAAGGACTAGAGGAGGTAAAAAGCCCCCTAGTGGATCCTTGGTTTGATTAGCGTAAGAATTAGGGACTTGGAGTTGGGTTAGAAATTTACCATGGGCCTTGTACAAGTAGTCTTTGATGTCCTTGTTGTGTTTGAAATTTGGTTGTTGAGAGATTCATTCATCTAACCTTGTGGTAGCATGTGGGAGCTACATCCATTGATGAAGTCGTTGATAGGATGGAGGCTTCAAGGACGGAGCGCATGGAGTGGCGGTCATTCATCCATGCCTTAGTTAGGGCTTAGGCCTTAGTTAGGGTTATGGTGAGCCGCCTCTTTGGCGGCTCCCATTTGGTACTTAATAGCTTGTTTCCAAGCTATCATCACCTCTTCCATTTCCTCTTAGTTTAGGTTAGAGTAGGAGAAGGGAGGCCTTGGGCCCCCTTCTCCTCCATTTTGTTCACCTACCTATTCATCTATGTAGTTAGGAGGAGGAAGGCCATGGGCCTCCTTTTTCTCTTTGTTCACCTTGATCATCTTTCTTGAAGTGTTAGTAGTTAGGAGAAGGAGAGCCCTTCTCAAAATGATCTTGTTGTTGAAGTGTTAGTAGTTAGGAGAAGGAAAGCCTTTCTCAAAATGATTTTGTTGTTGAAGTGTTAGTAGTTAGGAGAAGGAGAGCCCTTCTCAAATTGCTTGTCTTGCCTCATTCATCTTCCTCCTCCTTATTTAGTTCCTTTGTTATTAAGATAAGAGCTTGTTCTTGCCCTATGAAAGCCAGCCAGATTGTTTCCCCCATAACTCACTCGATTTTTCTTCAACTCCTTTGAGATTTCTACACTAGATAGAGCTCCAGTAGAGCTTTCCAATGGTATAAAGCATGCTCAATTCCGAGTTGTAGAGAGGGAGATATGAGCTTCCAAAGTCGGGGTGTTGAAAAAGTTTTCCCCCGGCAGTGGCAAAAACCGCCACAGTCAAACAGCAATCAGTCTTAGCTCGTTGATCTTCTGCCTTTGAGATTTTAGGGGCGGGTGCACATTGAGCTTAGCTTTCCAAAAAGCTATGGCACGCCCCATTTGGACCTAAGACGAAGGAATGGCAATCAAAAGAGTAGAGACCACTTCCAAGCCATCCGGCCGGTGGTTCTCTTCTTCTTCTTCCCTATTTCCTTGTCTTCTTCTTGTCTTTCCTTCTTCCCCTCTTCTTTTCTCATCTAATCTTGCTCTTCAAAACCCCTTGTGACCAAATGCCACCTCATGGTGGTTTTTGGGTTCACAATAATGAAAAAAAAATTAGACTTATAGTAGGGTTAAACTTGGAGTTTCATCAAAAGCATTATGGCTCTTTATCAATGGAGTTTAATTGTTGTCATAATTGTAGCACGAGTTTACAACTTTGTCGACTCGCGTGCTTTTTGTATTATCACTCATTTTTGTAAAGGATATTCCAATGCTTTATCTCAAACTGTAGGGTTCATATATGATGCTTTCATTCTAACTTTAGAGTTTGTGGTTTGTGTTACTTATTTTAGCGTTGGTGTCCATCTATAGTAGGGCATTGTAGCACCTTGAACTTCCGCATTCAAGGTGGATTAGGCGTGCTAAATAAGAAACTAACTCTGCCGGAGTTAGTCGAGTGTTCCGGTTTGATAACATGGAGGGAGTTCAAAAGCACGGTAAAAACATAATGGAATGTATGAATCTTAAAACTTAGCGATTCATGACTCAGAAGTGGAACCAACGAGATAAAGAATCTCTTATCTCTTGAACTTCCTTAATATGTTCTTTGCATATTTATTAAGAAGTGAAATCAGCAACAGATAAAGAATCTCGCATCTCTAGAAGTTCCTCAATATGTTATGTGCATATAAATTAACTGAAGTCTCTAATGAGCACATCGTGAATAACCTCAACCTTCAATCTCAAAGGTCACAAGTGAACATACTGATGGAGATTCGAAAGCTTATTAAAACAATTTATTGGTTCAATACTTACTTGTATAGATGACCAATACAAAACTTGATGATATAAAAAGTATCTACATGATGAAACGAATCTACCCTCAATTACGATACTTTGTTGACCGCAAACCTCCCTTTGAATTTTTGAGGGGAAAACTGAAATTTGGAATAGTTATTGTTTCTAAAACCATGTTACTTCCGTTCATAGAACACACTGGTTCTAGAACTTCCTAGGTTAAGAATCTTTGGTTTGGTACCTCCTACTTGAATTTGGAGAGGTCCTCGAATTGCAACAACTTCAATTTGTTGTTCAATAAATTGTCTGTGCGTATAAACCTACAGGCTTCTATGTTGCTTAGAAGATGCAACGATTGAAGCACGTGTGACAAGTGGGGAAGAAGCAGCAGTAGCAAGGGAGAGAGGTCAGAGGCGCGAACGGAGATCGGAGCAGATTGAAGAAAGTGAAGGAAAGAGGAAGGTCGAATGCAAGGATGAGCTCGATCGGACTTGAGAACGGCGAACGCGGAGGAGCGTGCCTCGCCGCGGATAGATGGAGAGGCGACGTTGTGTGTCAGTGGCAGCAGGCTTGGGCAACGGCGAAGGCGGGCAATAAGGCGCAGCCGCGCAGGTCCCTCCCTGTCCCGCCTGTAGAAGCGAGGGTAGCATATTAGATTAGTAAAAATTTTAAAAAAAGTGACAAATATAATAATTTATTTTGATGTTTTTGGAAGAATATAAAAACAGTCACTCTTTGTGACTACGGACAAGTAATATCCGATGTCACTTTTTGTGTCATTTTCTACTACTAGGAATATATATATAATGATCTTACTATCAAACTTTCAGCGGAGTTGTTCCAACACACCCACATATGCAACACATTCAAATGTACAAAGATGTGTTAGAGATAGAATTTTGTCAAAGAATTGCTGGTAAGGTGTCGTACTCTAAATTGTTTGTGAGGCAACACAAATACAAGATAGACCTTAGAAGCAACAACCTCTGTCAAGAGTTTTGGTCCAACTTTTAAGCCTGAAACATACAACGAGCATCTTGCTTCATTATACCAAAACAAGCACTTAAGTCACTAGAATGTGATTGTTAGGAGCAGGCTTGGAGAATAAATTATATTCTCTTCTTGGGAATAGTAAATTCATTCTCTTCTTGAGAATAGTAAATTCATTCTCTTCTTGGGAAGAATTCGGAGGAGCTACAACCTCTTTCCATCATTTGACAAACTATTTCTTGTCATCTTATCATCTTGCTCCGATATACATGGAGATATGAAATATATGATAATACCATCATTGAGAAATGATTGTTGAAAACATTTCTGTCTAAACTCCGTTCATTTATCACTTCTAGTACAAATGATTTGTTGATCATGTGGTTGTACAAAGCTTGAAACTTGGAAAGACCTCACTTTTTATGACTAAGAAATAGACATAGCGGTAAGAGTTGTTGTCATCTATAAAATTCACAAAGTAGTAATGTCCATTATGAGAAATTATCTTCATCGGTTTAATCCTTAAACGCCGAAGGTGACCCGAGGGGTCATGTTCCAACAGAATCTCCTCTGTAGCTCTCAGTGTACTCAACTTTTCACTTATATTTTGATGTCAAACTAGTCACCTTCTTCTCATGCATTCAAAAAGTGAAATTTTAGAATTCAAATCACAATTTGTATGAGTGATTTTGTGCTTTGAAAGGATTGTGGTAGGTAGGTTGGGGTTGTACAATACTTGTAGGAGGTTGCAAGCTCATCATTGATTGGATCATTCATGATGCCCAAGTTCAAAAAGTGCACTATTCATGATGCCCAAGTGCAAAAGATGTTGTGATCCAATACTGGGCTGCCCAAATCCGTATAGCTAGGTGTTTAACCCTTAAACGCCCATGGGGTGTGAAACGGGCAGCCCAAAATTGGATCACAGCATCTTTTGGACTTGGGCATCATGAATAGTGCACTTTTTGAACTTGGGCATCATGAATAGACCAATCAATGATGAGCTTGCAACCTCCTACAAGGTTATGTACAACCCCAACCTACCTACGACAACCCTTTCAAAGCACAAAATCATCATAAATTGTGATTTGAATTGTGAAATTTCACTTTTTGAATGCATCAGAAGAAGGTGACCAGTTTGACATCAAAATATAAGTGAAATGTTGAGTACAGTGAGAGCTACAGGAAAGATTCTGTTGGAATCATGTACCTCGGGCTTGCTTGGGCGTTTAAGGGTTAAGGGTTAAATACATTCCTATGAGAGATGCACCTTAAATGCCACATTTAACTAAATCCAGACTTTTTCATATTATTTTATCATTTATGAACTGATTATGAATTTGGGCTCTTCATCAATAATTTATCGTTGCTTAGAGAAGTTGTGGACTTGGGAATAGCCCCTATGAAGCCTTGCGTTTTTGGGAGCTCCAAAACCCAAAAAGTGATTATTTCCACCACCTTGTTGGAATTGAGGCATGATCATATATTTTATTGGTTTCTTTTTATTTTCAACTGTAGGATCTTATACCTTGCTACTCTTAGTACTACTATAATAAATTAAGACCGTTGGGTCTTTGACATTTGTAAGATCATAATGTTCAAATTTGATACTGAACCTTTTTTAGTCATTGCTTGGGAGACATGATATACTTTGTGCAAAGGGGACTTGATGATTGCTACCTCAAACATTTTTATTTTATTTTTTTCCCATGTAAGTAACTAAATTGACTATTTCTACGCAAAAATTTTGAAACTCATTTGGCTTCTTAAACCTTTAAGCAATTTATTTTTCTTAGAAAAGTATGAAATGAAGGACAATAAAACATGATATCGTCAAACACATTTGGTCAAAGAAAATTTGAATGGTGAATAGGTGCATATTTTATATTTTTATATATATATATATATATATATATATATATATATATATATATATAAATATATATATATATGGAACTCTAGGAAGTAACAAAAATAGGAAATATTGTTATTCCACATTTTGACAAATTTTGAAAGAAGAAAAAGGTAAAATTACAAAAAACACTAGTGCTGGCTGTTGTAATTTTTGAAGGCTGCCATTGTTTGAAGCATAAAAAGAAAATCAACGTTGGTCACTTGGAATTCTGAGCCTGAATATGGTGAAGATCATGTCAAGGGAGTTTTATATCTTTTTTAGATGTCAATATGAAAAGTTTTCTTCCGTATCACTTAGACCTAGAAACAAAAATTTGGATAAAAAATCTTTAAAAACTCAAATATGGTTTCACTTTTTTTACACACATCTTGAACGTATAATCATGCCCATGCCAAAATTTGGTATAGAATACTAATATCTAAAGTTTCATTTAGGCTACCCAAATGTAGAAAAGACCATTTTGACTTTTGAGGAATTTCATAGGTTAACCCCTTGAGGCCCAAACAACTCAAAAATCAAAATGGACTTTTGTTGTTAGGGGCAACTTAGATGAAGGGGTTCAAATCAATTTTGTTACCTAAAATTCTAACTAGATGTTTGCTATACGACAAGGTGTGTGTGTGAGAATTTTCAAACTCAAATTTAAATATTAAGAGTTTAGTAACACAAATTTAAGTTTTCAAGCCCAAATAGGGCAATTCAAGCAGCTTTGAATCTAGTCTTTTTCGAGAATGAAAATATGTTTATGACAATACCACTACTCAAAGTTTTAAGAAATCGATGTTCAAGCTATTACCAATTTACAAGGGCAACCTTCAAAATTTACAAGAGCAAGCTTCAAGGTTTGCAAAAAGACTTGACACATCAACCTTTGAACATTACGATCTCACAAATGGTAAAGATCCAACTGTTGAAATTTAACATGGTATTAGTGCAAGTATTCATTTTGAAAAATCTTACAGCTGGAAATACCAAAAAAGTAAAAAAACACCGAATCATACCTCAACTTGCACAAAGTGATCTAAAATTGCACTTTTTGGTTTTGAAGGCTGAAAACACCCTTGGATCTTTAAGAGATAATCACTTTTTTTGTTTTTGGTTATATTTAGTTTTAGAGAATTTCAACTAAAACGGAGCTGTTAAGGACTGTTTCTAGGGACAGTACCTAACCGTTTTCACTTGGAACTCGACTCGACAGGGAGCCCTCCAGGAGGTCGACAGTAGGTTGACCGGATTACTCCCTGGATTGGAACATCGTGACCCTCAAAAGTACGAGAGAAGCAAAGGGAGATCAACAAGGAGTCACTAGATCGACTCTACTCTGATCTACTCACACTACTCTCCTAACCCCAGATCATAACAACAATCAACTAGACCAGACAGTGTAGACAGGTCGAGTTAATCACAAAGAAAACACAAGGAAAAATTAGAGACGGAGACTTGGGAGAGAATCACAAAGTATGTTATAATCCAAAAAGCAACCCTCTTCCCCTCGGGGAAGAAGTACATATAGCCCTAGATCTGACATAGTTGTCAGACCTGATCAACCCGATCTAGTCGGGTCGACCCTGTCAGTCGACCTGCAGGGTCGGCTGACTGGTCGGCCGCCTAGGCCGGGTATCTACTGTAGGTATGGCTGATTCTATCCTGGATACTAGCCTAGTATCAATTTATCGTCCGGGTATCGACCTAGCCAAAGTTAACCAAAGGGAATATTCGGAGAATATTTGGTTAACATTGCCCTCCCTCTAAGCCGAGTACACCCCTGTGGACGAAACTAAGAACCTTCACGATGGGACCGAGCAGATGGCAGCCATGTGATCGGGCGATTCGGGAAGTCGGCAAAATCGCGGGTCGGAGGGGGCGAGTCGGAACTGGTGGTCTGGGGATCGGCCGAAGGGGACGACGGAGGTGCTTTCAGCTTCCCCGTGGAAGGGGTGGATGGTCGGATGGCGCGACGGTTTGTCGTCTCCTGAAGGGGGAAGTCGACCATGGTCGGGTGAAGCACTCGGGAAGTCGGCCGGGGGCGGGGGTCCTCGTCCTCCGGTCGAGTTGTAATACGCTGTCGTTTTGGGGGTGACAGGGTATAGATCGTACTGGCCAGCTTCGGGTGGGCCTGATCGTGGGAGTGTGGAGCCAACTCGATCATATCTGTCGAATGCGTCTGCGGTGTCTCCTGTCGAAGGGTCGTAATCTTGAAGGACGGGAAGTCGTCCTGGAGCTCCATCAAATCCTCCATTGTCGGGTAGTCATCCTGTCGGTCAGAGAGGAGAGAATGTTCGGGGGACAGGGGAAAGAATGGCCGTGTTGGAAGTGGTGACAGGGGTCCGGAGTATGTGGATGTCGCTGTCGACGAGGGTGCGAAAATGGGTCCACTGGTTGCCGTAAGGGGTGCTGACCTCGTGTGGGATGAAAGGGGCGATGCAGTCGGGTCGGCTGCTGGCGGGCAGCCTGTTGTCGCCGAGGTCGTGGCACCGACCGAATTGCCAGTCCCCCCTGCGCTGCTGGAGGCGGCTGTGTCGTGAGCTGCGTCCTGGCCACCTGTGCCGGTGTGGCCACCCGCACTACCTGTTCCTCCAGTACTACCACCGCCTACGGATCCGCCGGGGCCGCCAGGGCCTTCCGGACCTCTTGGACCGTCAGAGCGTCGCGACGTGGCTGGTCCTCCAGTGGCGGGGTCGTCCTCCTCGTCCTTGGTATCCTCGTCGCGGGGTCCGGGCTTTTTTGGTGTGGTCCTGTGAAACGTGGGGTTGGCCTCCTCGCTACTGTCAGACTCATCCTCGTATTCATCGTCGCTGGTGCATTGATTTTCCCAAGTCGTGGGGTCGGCATCGTTGGGGTCGACCTCGAGCTCATCTTCGTCTTCCTCCGGCTCGGGAATCGCCATGTTGTGTTCGGCCTGTAAGAGGTCGAGTTGCTTCTGATAACGCAGCATCTGGCTTCGGTCATGTCGAAGCTGGGCCTTCAAATCTTCGATACGCTGGCAAGCGGCCATGCGGATTTTAAACTTCCGTCGGCGGAGTGTATTAAGCTGGGTGGCCCGTGTCGTGGCGACGGCCGACAGTTCCGAGTGCTCCTCCGTAAGCTGTGCAACGCGGACGTCTGCGTGCTGGTCTGCTGGACCGCGGCCTTCTGGTCGACAATGGTTTGTCGAGCCTGTTCGGCCGCCGCTTGTAAGTCGCGAATCGTCTGTTCCTGCGTGTCGACTCTGAGCCTGTAGTCCTCGAGTTGGTCATCTTGCTGCTGGATCTGTGCTCGGAGAGTCGTGAGGTCGACGTTGCGTTGGTTGACTTCGCGAACAAGCTCATCTCGCAGCTTCTTCAGGGATTCGACGTGGGTGTTCGAGGTGGGTGCTCGAGTTGGCGAGCGACGTCTGAAGGCTTTGGATGGTGTCCAGGTGTGTCTGGACCGCCTTCTTGTACTGGGTGACCTCCTGTGTCACGAGGGATTTCTCCTGATTGGCTTGGTCGAGTTGGGTTTGGAAGGCGGCTCGACGTTCGTGGTAGTCGAGAACTTCCTGGCCATTCGTCTTGTTAATCTCCTCGATGTATGTCAGCCAGTCCTTCACGACTACGATGGCGTTCGACGCGCCAACCACACGGGCTTCGGGGGAGTCGGGAACCTGAGGAGTGCGGGGAGAAGCGAGCGGAGGTTGCAGAGGAGAGCCCGTAGGGGCCGGCACCTGAATAGGCGGGGGTTGTCGGAACAACGGCCGGTTCACTGGAGCTGGTAGGATCGCGGCCGAGTCGACAGGGTCTGCGGGGGGCACTATCGACTCAGTGTCCGTCGAGTGAACTGCGTCCGGGGAGTCGAGAAGGATCGGGCGGGTGGTATTGCTGGGACCAGCTGCTGCACGTCCGATCTGTTCGAGGCGGCCTGACCGGCGAAGGGGAGTGATGAGAGTTGAGCGGGTCGGGTCGACCGTGGCGGGTGTCGGGTCGGTGATGTCAGTAATTTCGGGTGCGGGGTTACTGCCTGCGCCCAAAAGGCGTTTGCCCTGGGTGCGTGCCTGGGTCGACGACTCAGGGGGTGCCCGCTTCCGGGAAGGCGTCGATGGGGAGGCCGTGCCCTGTTGAGGGTCGGGAGAACCCGCGGAAGGTGTCGAACTCCCAAGTGGTAAGTGTCGGAAGGGGAGACCTGGTGTATAGCCGAGTTCGAGCATTGACGACCGCGTTGGTGCTGCAATGTCGCCTTTCCTGCAACCTAATCCCCCGTGGTATTTAATGTAGTTGGGGCCGCTGAAACCATTCGCGCTGTTCTCCGTGGCGCGACGGCGGTCGGCCGTCTGCTGTGAAGCGACCGAGAGGTGCTCGTATCCGACTGTGGTGGCCGGAACCAATGATCTAAGAGGTAGTCCAGTACCTCTGCAGATGGGCAGCTGGACGAGTTGGTCTGCTGAAGCCACTCGGCGTCGGTGCGCACGGCTAAGAACATCCACGTCGCCCAATCCCAGCGCTCTTCCCGTGCGGCTAAGGTTTCGACTGTGCACATAAGCGCCAAAGTCTCCTTGCTGATGTAAGTGAGGCATCGTTTGAAATTAAGGCCGTTGATGAAGGCGTATAGGCGCGGGTGGAGGTCCCTGCGGGCCACCTTGCTGATCGTGTAGCCTTCACTACCGGGTCCTGCCATTGAGAAGTTATCCCAGAGGCCTTCCTTCCATTCCTCCTGTGGTAGGTGAGTCCGGATTGATCCAAATGGCAACTTCAGTTGCTCGTGGATTGTCGCGGCCGTGATCTCGACGAACTGATCACGGACCTGGGCCTGAATAGTGTTGCCGACGAAAACTGCGGCGTTGATGAACTCTTCGATGAGGGTCATGCGGGGGGCACGGTCGGGGTGATTCCACTGGAGTGTGGCAAACTCTTCTACGCCAATGCTACGCATAAAGGCCAGCTCCGTCGGGTTTGCTAGCGCGAATTTGTACCAGGCGTCCATCGACTTCATCGGCTGATTCGACAGGGTCTTGTATCGGCCCGACCGCATCCTTATCGGCACTGGTTCGGCGCTTGCCCAGGCCGCCATGTGCCTCCTCAGGGGGTCGGTCTGCTTCGTCAATGTCATTCGCGTATGTGAAACCTGCGCCCAGCAAACCCCAACACCGACTTTTCGAGAAACTCGACAACCTACAGCTGAACGAATGCGCTTGCGGATCACTCGAAACCCTAATGGTCGGCTGTACACTCGTGGAATCTCTCGTGGCTGACTGCGTCCGCGCTCTCTCTTATGTAGAAGTTTCACTGAACTACTGCCGAGACGAAATGGATTGTGGCCGAGACTACGCGGTTGACTCCCGCAAGGGCGGCCCTGGCAAAACGCTCGCGCAAACTTTTGCGCTTCCCTGCTCTCACTCTCGAGGCTATTCTCCCTCCCTTCTCGAGGTTGCGCGAAACGCAGTTCGTGAAGGATTGATGCGGCGATAGTGTCGGCGGCAGGATCGAATGCGAAAGGCGTGCGCAGTGGAAGGAGAGGAGGAGTGTGGGCCGCCATGGATGTAAGTACCCGAATTTCGAATTCGGGTTGGCGCCTTGATGTGACATTCAGGCGCGCTGGCCATAAATTTGGCGGCGGTCGTTGACCAGCTGGTCGGGTTGACCCGTCGAGTCGACTGACGAGGATCGAGTCTGTGAGTGTCGAGTCGTCTTCGTTTGTCGGCCTCCATGCTTGGATTTCGGATTTACTGAGGGCAGGAGTTGGAAGGGTACACGCTGGGGAGTCGTGGGGGAGTCGGTACAGCTTGAGTTTGTTGATGTTGACAACAACGGGGTCGGGGTCGAAATGTTGGAGGCTGACCAGGAGAACCGTGTTGTTGGGGAGTACGTATTGAACTCGATAGGGGCCGAACCATTTGTTGCGGAGTTTGCCCGTATGAACGTTTGCACCTTTAGGGTGCCACACGACGTAATCGCCCAAGTGATATTGGTGCGACGGGTTGTGGGTGCTGGCCCATTGGGCGTGGTTCCATTGTCGGGTACCATGTTGCGCGGCCGCGTGAAGGCGTGTCTCGTCTAGGCGTTCGAGGTCGAGGGTTCGAGCTGCCAGTACCCGCCTTGTTGTGAAGTCGGCTGGGTCAGTCGACCTGCTGGTCGGCACAATGTATTCGGTTGGCATGAGGGGGGTGAGGCCGTACACCAACTGGAAGGGTGTATGTCCTATGACGACCTTATAAGCGGTTCGGTAGGCGAATAGCACGGTGTGGAGTTGGACATCCCAATCATTGCGGTTGTCATTGACGAGCTTTTGGAGCATTCGTACAATGACTTTGTTGGTTGATTCTGCTTGGCCGTTGCCTTGAGGGTAATACGTGGTAGACGTGGTGTATCGAAGTAGGAAATGTTCAGTCAGCGCCTGGATTGTCGAATTGATGAAATGCGAGCCCTGGTCGCTGACGAGGTGTAGGGGGCACCCAAAGCGTGTGAGAATAGTTTCGTAAAGAAACTGAGCGGTTTCCTTGGCTGTATTGCCGCGGAGGGCTCTGGCTTCCACCCATTTAGTGGCGTAATCCGTTGCCACAAGGATGTACCGACAGGCTGTATGTCGGGTTTTTTTGACAGGTCCGACGAAGTCGAGTCCCCACTTCATGAAGGGTTTGGCTGGGAGCTGAGTAATGAGTTTGGAAGTGACTGTCTTTGGGAGGCCCCCCGAGAGTTGGCACTGATGGCAGCTGCGACAGTAGTCGATGGTGTCGCGAAACAGGGTTGGCCACCAGTATCCGGCGTCGAGGATCTTGCGAACCGTGATGTCGTGGGAAAAATGGCCGCCTGCATTGCCTTTGTGTAACACCTGGAGTATGTCCCAACTCTGCTCGACGTTTAACACCAGGCGAAGTCGGTTGTCCTTGCCGAGTCGGTGAAGTCGGTTCTTGATGAGTTGGTAAGGGATGGCTTTGTGGGCCAAGCGTTTGCGTTCTTCCTTTGTCATCGATGGTGGAAACGTACCGTGCCGCAAATAGGCACTGATCGGCTGGGACCAGTCGGGGTCGACCGAGAACAGCTGAGCGTCCGTCGTTTGGTCGGGTATGCCGATAGCGGGCTCCGCTCCCTCATTTCGTGACAGTGCGTCAGCAATGCCGTGGGTCTTGCCTGGCTTGTAGACTACTGTAAAATCGAACTCAAGAAACAGCAACAGCCAGCGAGCAAGTCGACCCGACACTTGTGGTTTGTTGATTAAATATTGAAGAGCAATATGGTCAACAAAAAACACGAATCGATTGCCAAGTAGGTAATGTCGGAATTTATTTACCGCATATACCATGGCAAGTGCCTCCTTTTCCGTAGTCGTATAGTTCTTCTCGGCTTTGCTGAGGAGTCGGGAGGCGTAGGCGATGGGCTGGTCGATTTTGCCGGTCGGGTTCTGAGCCAGGAGGGCGCCAACCGCAATGTCGGAGGCGTCGGTGTGTATATGGAAGTCGAGCGACCAGTTGACACCGATGAGAATCGGGGCAGACCTGTAGCGCTTCTTAATAGTTTTGAAAGCTTCTTCGCACTCGGTCGTCCATGCGAAGGGTTCGTTTTTCCGGGTGAGGCGAGTAATCGGCTCCATGATGGCGGCGTAGTTCTTAATAAAGCACCGGTTGAATTGTGCTAACCCATTGAAGGTTTGTATAGCCTTGACGTCTTTTGGGGCCGGCATGTCGACCAAGGCTTGGATTTTCTTGGGGTCTGGGAACTTGCCTTCTTTGCCGACAATGTATCCAAGTATGACTCCGGAGGAGACATAAAAAAGACACTTTTCTGGGTTCAGACTAACCCCGTACTGTCGACAGCGCTCGAACACTAGTCGGAGCTTTGGAAGGTGAGAGTCGATGTCACTGTAGACACTGAAATCATCGAGAAATAGTTTCATAAAGTCACCGAGGTACTCACGAAACACCTGATTGACGATCCGTTGGTAGGTTGGGGGTGCGTTTTTTAATCCAAAGGGCATCACTACCCAAACATAGGCGCCCCATTCAGTGATAAATGCTGTTTTTGGGCGATCTGTCGGGTGGATGCGGACTTGATGATAGCCCGAAAAGCAGTCGATAAAAGAATACGCCTCGTACCCGATTACCGCGTCGAGGACCTCGTCTGTAAAAGGTAAGGGGTAGGGGTCCTTCTTGGTAGCAGCATTGAGTCGACGAAAATCGACGCAAATGCGGAGTTTGCCGTTTTTCTTGGGCACTACGACAATGGAGGACAGCCAGGACGCCTGGTCGACAGGAGCGATGAATCCGGCGGCGAGGAGGCGTTCGAGGTCGTCCTTGACCGCTTTGGCATAGTTGGGATTCATGCGGTAGCGGGCTTGGTGGCTGGGGGAGATTGTCGGGTCGAGCTCGATACGGTGCGTCGCGACCTGTTCTGGGATGCCGCGGAGATCGTTGTAGGAGAAAGCAAACACGTCGATAAATTCCTCAAACAAGGCCGTCGCTGCGGTCTTGAGTTCGGGTCGGATGTTGGTGTTGAGCTTGAGGAGCTTAGGGTCGGCCGAGGTGCCGACATTGACGAGGTCGAGGCGATCTGCTTCGTTATGGCTCCAATGGGCTATGTCCATGGTTTGGAGTTTGTCCTGGATTGGGGCGTCATCGACAGGCATCGACCCTGGGTAATGTCGGATTCTGTGTCCTCTGTCGTGGCCGTTGGGTGCCAGTGGGTCGACCGGGGGGAATGTAGAGGCGTGAGCGTAGAGCGGTGGGCGGTGAGCGTAGAGCGGTGACGGGACAATTTTGACTATTTTATAACATTTTTAAAAAAAAGTAAAGAACCCTATTACCACTCAATTTTGTACTGTACTATTTTAAAATGTCTATTTTTAGGGGTTATGGTCCCTAATTCCGTGGTGTTGGGTCTTCTTTAAATGTGGGTCCCACCTTGCAAAAATATTTCATTTGTATTGTCTTGAAGATTTTATGTGAATATATTGAAAGTAGGGCTGATGTCATCATATTGATGAACCTGTGAATTATTTGGAGGCATGACTATTTCAAGGTTAAATCGAACATATGTCATAGGTTATTATAAAACTTGTTTTTGGATTTTTGGTTTAAGGATAAATTAGGGCTGACGTCATCAAGCAAAGAACCCTAGAGATCTATACTACATCCTTGAATAGTTGCCTCTTGTGTAACACGATGCTCACACAATCCCGGCAAGGAATATTGCGCATGTTCGAAACTGTCCTGATAAAGGAAAAATAATAAATGGCAAAGGATTATATAATTCAAATATCAGTAATAGAAACTGTCTCATCGTTTACTCTAATGTAGTGGATGGTTTAGACATAACGATGGCATAGCGAAGGTCCGGGTTCGATCTCCATTGAGCTCGTTTGAGCATCGCGTTGCGCACAAGGAAGCTATCGTGAGCTAATAGGGACAAAATAGAGGCTCCTATAGACATTGACAAATTTAGGGAAGCATTGACCTATAAGACCTTGTATACATTTTAGAATTTTAAATGTCATCTGAAATAGTGGGGTATGACAAGTGAATCCAACATATAGATTGAGTACAGAATTGGACTTTGAAATTTTTAAATACGGTTTAGGGCAAAGACACATATATTGAAAATAATGTAAAACACATGAAAGTAATGACTTGTTGGGTAAGGCAACTCATGAGAGTTGGCCTCACATAGTCATCTCTGAAATAGTAAAAAAAATAAACACACTACGATGAAGGTGAAGCACCATTAAAATGGTGGTCACACTGATCTGCCTCTAAATCAATGTACCTAAGCACACCAGCTCTAAAGCGTCGGCGTGAAGCATTCGGTACAGGAGGAGTTGGAGCCGCGACGAATGCCCGAGCAACATGCTCCGCATAAGAGGGTAGAACAAGTGTGGGAGGTGGGCTATTGATGAGATGAGCGTTTTAAGTCAAGTGTCTTGAGATGCCTGCATAGCTAAATAATCATAACCAGTCAATGCTCTGATTGTAGTACGGACTTTGAAATAAAAAAAAGTCAATGAAGTGAATTGAGTACACACCAATATAAGTGCGAGGCTTTTTCAGATACGGTTCATCGGAGTCGTAATCGTCACCAGAGGCTGATTCCCCACTCTCTTCTTCGAACGGTTTAGGGTGTTTGAAGGTCGCCAACAGGCCATCAAAAATCTCCTCATCTGCCTCAAAAGCTATGAGGTGACGATTGGAGCGTGCACATGCGATGATTGAAGCACCTGCGCATTTGGAAATCCACATGAGCATTGAGAATATGAATTTGCAAACTGCTTATAAATGGGTTGTCAAATTGTTACCTGTACTAGCGCTGAAGTCAAACACGATTCCTCCATCGTCCGTGAGGCAATCCACGAAGCACTGCAAAAACGACGGATCCTTCTCCCGTGCGCCGCGCCACGGCTTCCCGTTAGTGCGGTAGGTGATGGAAGTTGCGTCAGCAA
This sequence comes from Bryum argenteum, assembly GCA_037043015.1. Classification (NCBI taxonomy): domain Eukaryota; kingdom Viridiplantae; phylum Streptophyta; class Bryopsida; order Bryales; family Bryaceae; genus Bryum; species Bryum argenteum. Next base: position 7,711,885 of record CM073328.1, on the reverse strand, counting down.
AGTTACTGACCATGTCATCCTCGTCAGGTATGATCGCGACTCCTGCGTATGCTTGCGCCACCTGTCGTATATTGAACATCTTCACGAAGTCCTTACGAGCATACACCTTGATGGTAAAGTTATGGGTCTGCAATAAGCAATTCAAAATAAGAAAACGTAAAGTTGAAATAAGAGATTGAATCGAGTGCAATATTAGAAGTTTACCTCTCTTGCGGTAGCGCCAGGTCTAACCAAAGGAAGTGGGTTATAAGCCCACCACTCTCGCACAAGCCGGAAATTGTAAGTACTAGCACGATCATGTAGGATGCGGTCAATTTTGACGTCCTTGGGGTGCATAATAAGGATAGTCCCAAGGTCAGTCAAATGGTATGAGGCGAAGACAAACACAGACTCGAAGTAATACGACGGTCGTTTGTTCCAGGCGGGAACTTCGGCCGGCGAGACACCAAGCACGGGCAAGTTCTCCGGGACGTCTGCAAAGATAAGGTCAATCCCGGGGTGATTGGGCTTGTATTCCATCTTCTCGCAAGGGTAGTCTCTACCCTTTCCAATCTGTGGATTAGACACAAAGAAATTAGAAACCAATAAGCATAATCGAGTAACTTCTCTAAGAAATCAATCCATTGTTAGAGAGGGATTCACCTTCCTGATGTGTTGAACCATAGCCTGAATAGCGTCTACCCAGCCTGCACCCTTTGTAGACTGCTCAACCAAGGCCGCCGTGTCTCCTTTCTCAAGGAACATAGGGAGCGTCACAGTTGTAGGAGAAGAGGAAGTACTACCCACATGTTTGGGAATGACTATGGGACGCATGGGTCTATTAGATTGCGTCGGTCCATGTGACAGAGGGGATTCACGAGGGGCTGACGACGATGGAGGAGTAGATCCCACATTCGAAACCCCACCATCAGATGCTTGTGTCCACCCTCGAGCATGCCTTCCTAGCAGAACTGCTTGCCTCTTTGAGGCAGCTGGACCTCTTACACCATGTCCACCGTTGTTGACAACCGTCCCTTGGGAAGCCTGTGTCATATCAACTTCTCTTTGAACTGCAATGTAGATACAAGCGCACATGTTAGATAAATGACAAAGTATATTAGGAGAAGGTAATGTACATACATTTGAATATGCACCACCTGCAAGCTCATCGGGAAGGGGAGCATCTCCATGCTCTCCGTCCTCGTCGTCGTCATTCTCTTCGTGCTCCTCCACCTCCTCATCTTGGTCCTCCTCCTCTGGCTCAGGGGTAGGCTCTTTTTTGCGACGTTTGCGATTGCCACCTGCATTATCTCTACCTTTTGGTGCAGTCGGGGGGGGGGGGGGTGGAGGTGGAGCGCCTGGAAGCATGCAGAAATCATCGTCATCATCATCAATTTGTAGAGCCACAGGAGCAGCATCGACCGATTCCGCAAACTGCACAAGATGCTTCTCTTCCTTGTGAACATGGTGGGTTTGAGACTCCAGAAACCAACCACCAGTCAACAATAAAGCCATCTTGAAGCGCTGCCTCTGATCATTGGAAAAACCGACATCGGTTTTTTCTTCAAGTACGGGACTTGAAACTCAGATAGAATGCCCAGAGTATCGAGACCACCCTTAGCAACGAGCTCCTGTTTGAGATATCTGCCAGGAGTACAATCACAAGGAGTATAAATATTTGGATGAATTTGAAGTTAAGAAACAAGACAATATGCATCGGTGTGCTCGAACCTCAACATCAGTCTCTTCTTAGTTTGAGCTCCACCGCCAATCTTGTCGATGTGGGAGCCTTTAATGAACTTAGGGCTGGCTTTGGGCCCTACGTAAGCATCAAAAGCCTTATCCCATAATAGAAGACGCCATTTTTCGACGTACTCTACGGGCATCAAAACGGCGTCAAGGTTCGGGATGTGGGGATTCTCTTGTTTGAAGAACTTGTCCACCTCCTCCTTCAGATACGTCGATAACTGAAGTCAACAATTTGAAGTTAGTAACGTTTAGTGTAACTGGTATGGACATAATGTTGTAACGCATCTGATGGACATGATATTAAGTACCTGCGACCAAAGTGCTGCACGAGCAAGCCATGCCTCCAACACCCTACCCTTCATCTCAACTGGGTCCGGAAAGCGAACACTACGTCAGAACGCCGGAGTGTTGTTCCACCAACGAAGCCACATTGTTTTAACTTCCTTCGAAACGTTGGTGGTGGCGACCTTCTGGAGGCGCTCCAGAGACATCTCGGGATCCTTGAGATGGCTGTAATGAAGATTGATCTACATCGCAATACATTAAAGAGATTTAGAATTTAAAAAGAGGGGTGTCGACAAGGGATCAATAGTAAACACTGAAAACCGTTGAGCGAATACATACCTCTTGTTCAAATGCTTTTCCTAACTCTGGATTAGCAATGGCAAGCATCTTGTCGAAATCCTTTTGTCGGATTCGTTTAATCTCAGCCTTGAGAGCCTCGTCCATTGCGTTGTCCTCCCGTCTACGGGAGTGTCTTCGTAGTACTGGGCTTGGGCTTCGTCGGCAACCTTAGCACATTGCCTCTGGACGATCACAGAACGCATGTTAGCGAACTAAAAAAGCCTAGTTGGAAATTAATCAATGCAGAAGATATGGTTAAAGACGCACCGCGTAGAGGAACTTGATGAAGACGTCTTTAGTCACAAAGTACCAAGATGGCCTCAGCCTATCTTTTGCAGTGTAACAGTACTTCCAGTCCTCAGTAGAGATGAGGAGTTTCCATTCTTCAAGTGGCATCTTGCCAAACTTGCGCATGCGTTGCAGCCTCGATGGCAGGCTATCTTCGACATGATCATGCTCTGTAGACCTGTTCAGAAAGTGAGTCAATAGATGTCCAGAGTGTGTGAAAAAGAGAAAATTGAAAGAATATTATACGAAATCAAACTCACCAGTTGATATCGTTCATCGCGTCGATTAGTACTTTGTATTCTGCACGTCCGTCAATGACAATGCAGTCGACAAAGAAATACCAATCCGGATCATCTCGGCGCATTTGCTCAATGTATCGCATCCAAGCAGTGACGCGATGATTCCCCTCATAGACGTAGAAGTATTTTCCACTGAATTGGCAAAGGTCCGGGTCGGCTTGCAACGTGATTTCGAACCGATCATTGGCCGCTTTCCAATGAGGGTTATTCCAAACCGCATCATCGTCCTTCACCAACCGCTGCTTCCCGTTCTTGCTGAAGGGAGAAACATATAGAACGCGGTCGCCTTCTCGGTAGCCTTTGACAAACTCGTTTGCCAACTTGCAAACATCTGTTTCTATAATGGGACGAACCTTGGGGTAACAAGAGAGGCGACAGAGGGAAATACGTAGTCGAGATTTCTCAACAGGTTTTATTCTCAACCTCGATATGGTGTTGATGGAGTTTCCCTTGTGTTGTGCTCGTAACTCATCGGCACTCCACATGGGATCCATCTCAGCCAAATGACTTGGCATATCAACAGCCCCAATCTGCACAATATCAGGGGGTAAAGGAGGTTCTCCGGCAGATCCAACAATTGGAGCCTCTCCAACCAAAATCGTATCCCCTTCGTCGACATCATCAATATCGCGCGAAGGCTGTGTATCCGGAATGATTTCTTCGGGTGGGGTCTGCTTAAGAGAACCGATGAGATTTAGTAAACAACAATGACAAATCATATAGAAATAGGGTAGTGCAAAAAGTGAAATTAAAAACTACATGAACCGTGTCATGAACCCTTCGTATTGTATCAAGTCAGAACATTGACATGAAGATAAACAATATAAATCTAGTTAGACTTTGCAGCAATTCTATTAGAACGCCGCGGGCCAAGTCTGGCACGTTCAAGAGCTTCCAAGCGCAATTGCTTCTTACGTGCCCTCAAACCCTGCATATAAGTAGGTTGTTCTTCATCAACCATGGTCCCTGGCTCCGTCAATGGTGATTGAATACATTCAGCGTTAGTATCTGAGGTAGCAGCTGGAAGTGCCCGAACCAAAGAACGATTATCAGCTACGTCTAAGACTATAGCTTGCATGGTAGAAAAACTACTATCGCTCTCAGACTCCAAGTCCTCCGGCTCGAAATCAATGGATTCCTACATCAAAAAACACAACCAAAATTGTAAGTGTAAGCAAAATATTCTCAATAAGAGAGGAGAAGAAATATTGGTGTTAAAATGTTAATGATGAAACGTATAGATCTAGAACAACTCATGATTTCCTACATACCGTGCTTGATATCAATATCCCACCTAATCTATGAGATCCCCATAATAGCAATCAATAAATTAACATACGAGTAAAAAATTCAATTTCAAAAGTCTAGGACTTAAAGAAAATTTAACTCTTCCACAAAAAAACACCAAAAAATATTTAGAGTCATCACATTAGTCGTTAAGTTGCAAACTAAAATACCAAATCTAGACCTTCCGTGAAACTCCATAAAAAAAGCAATACGGACCTCTCAACGTCCTGCTCGGAGCAAATAGAGAATAGCATTGGAAATGACAACAAGTGAAGTCCAAGTCAAGGTTACAAAATAGCAGATTCGTCTACGAAACTGACAACTTAGCGAAGCATGTCCTAGTCTCACTATTTTTGTTCAAAAATATTTGTACTCTCGTTGACGAAACAGGGAATAAGGCACTCATCATTCAGGGCCAATTCGAGCATTTCGGAGGCCAAACCGAGGACTTCGTCGACGAATCTAGTATTGACGCCACTTAAACAAATATTTTAAAATTCATAAACTCCAGGTGCTCAATCAAGAAAGAAGTTGGCGCCTTAAAAAATTAGTACAAGTTTAGTATCAGTTCAACTTTCGAGCATTTCGGAGGCAAGTCACAAGGCTTCGTCAACGAAGCTAACGATTTGGTAGAGGTAACCGGACTTCTGGTCCTACTCTCATTTTTCGAAAATACAGTTTGCTTTCTCGTTGACGAAACTGGGAATTCTCATAGCAATCATAGCACTCAACTTCCGAGCATTTGGGGCTAGGCCGAAGGCTCTAAATAAAGTTTGCACTCTCGTTGACGAAACTGGGAAGGAAGGCACTCAATATTCAGGGCCAGTTCAACTTCCGAGAACTTCGTAGCCTAGACCGAAGGCTTCGTCAACGAGAGTGCAAATTGACGGCACATCATCGACGGCTAAAAATCTCAAATCAACTTCGGCATGGAGCAATTCGGAGGCCAATCCGGTTGCTTCGTCAACGAACTGGCACTGATGGCTTGCATAAACGGCACAATATCGGAGCACCAGTCTGATCAGTTCAGCTTTCACACATTTCGGAGGCTTCGGTCTAGGCTACGAAGTTTTGGAGGCTCGTCAACGAACCTGCATCAAAGTACTACATAAACGGCATTCTATCGCGAGTCAAGTTCAGAACCAATTCAACTTTTGGGGAATTTCCGATGCTAGACGGAAGGCCTCGTCAACGAGCCTGCACCAAAGGCTCTGCAAAATCGGCACTACACGCATGTTCGGTTCTGAACCAGTTCAGCTTTCAAGCATTTCGTAGGCTAGACGGGAGGCTTTGTCAACGAGAGTGCACAACATTGACGGCTCAAATACTCAAAACAATTCGGCATGGAGCAGTTCGGAGGCCAATCCGGTTGCTTCGTCAACGAACTTGGCTTGATGGCTCTGCATAAACGGCACAATATCGGAGCACCAGTTCTGATAAGTTCAGCTTTCAAGCATTTCGGAGGCTAGACCGAAGGCCTCGTCAACGAACCTGCATCGAAGCCTACATAAACGGCACGATATCGCGGGTCAAGTTCATTGAAGGAGTTCAACTATTGGGCAATTCCGAGGCTAGACCGAAAGCTTCGTCAACGAACCTGCATCAAAGTACTAAATAAACGGCGCTATATCGCGAGTCAAGTTCAGAACCAGTTCAACTTCTGGGCATTTCCGATGCTAGACGGAAGGCCTCGTCAACGAGCCTGCACCAAAGGCTCTGCAAAATCGGCACTACACGCAGGTTCGGTTCTGAACCAGTTCAGCTTTCAAGCATTTCGTGAGCTAGACCGGAGGCTTCGTCAACGAGAGTGCACAACATTGACGGCTCAAATACTCAAAACAATTCGGCATGGAGCAGTTCGGAGGCCAATCCGGTTGCTTCGTCAATGAACTTGGCTTGATGGCTTGCATAAACGGCACAATATCGGAGCACCAGTTCTGATCAGTTCAGTTTCACACATTTCGGAGGCTTCGGTCTAGGCTACGAAGTTTTGGAGGCTCGTCAACGAACCTGCATCAAAGTACTACATAAACGGCATTCTATCGCGAGTCAAGTTCAGAACCAATTCAACTTTTGGGGAATTTCCGATGCTAGACGGAAGGCCTCGTCAACGAGCCTGCACCAAAGGCTCTGCAAAATCGGCACTACACGCATGTTCGGTTCTGAACCAGTTCAGCTTTCAAGCATTTCGTAGGCTAGACGGGAGGCTTTGTCAACGAGAGTGCACAACATTGACGGCTCAAATACTCAAAACAAGTCGGCATGGAGCAGTTCGGAGGCCAATCCGGTTGCTTCGTCAACGAACTTGGCTTGATGGCTCTGCATAAACGGCACAATATTGGAGCACCAGTTCTGATAAGTTCAGCTTTCAAGCATTTCAAAGGCTAGACCGAAGGCCTCGTCAACGAGCCTGCATCGAAGCCTACATAAACGGCGCTATATCGCGGGTCAAGTTCATTGAAGGAGTTCAACTATTGGGCAATTCCGAGGCAAGACCGAAAGCCTCGTCAACGAACCTGCATCGAAGTACTACATAAACAGCGCTATATCGCGAGTCAAGTTCAGAACCAGTTCAACTTCTGGGCATTTCCGATGCTAGAAGGAAGGCCTCGTCAACGAGCCTGCTTCAAAGGCTCTGCAAAAACGGAATGCCAAGCACAGAAATCCCAAGCACATAATCACGAAATGCCAAGCACAGAAATGTCATGAAGGAGAGCCTCCCCGAAATCGAGAGTTCCAGTTCAGTATTTCGAACGTGGAATGTGAATGAGGGAACGTCTACTTTGCGAGAGTGAAAGCGTACCTGCTGTGGACTTCCTGGTTCATATCTTTCTTCATCACCACCCTTTTCCCTTTCAATTTGCACTGCAACTGTCTCCCCCCAGAGATGAGGAAGATGGTCGGGGGAGTGAAGATGCTTACATCGTCGCTTGATTCCTGCGGCGTCGGAACCTCCCTTCCAGGATTCGGAACCTCCCTTCCAGGATTCGGAACCTCCCCTCCAGGATTCGGAACCTCCCCTCCAGGATTCGGAACCTCCCCTCCAGGATTCGCCATTGCTGGAACTATCTGCATCTAACAGATTCAAAAGATGCTCTCAGTTCTCTCGATTCACTGCAAGCTCTCTACCACTTCACAACAGGATTCACTCAAGCACCGGTCATCGCAGTCCCGAAGGGAATCTTCAGAAACGGCGACCTCGTGAACTGAAAGAAGCAAGTTGGTGCTGAAAGCCGGGAAAAGGTTCGGCGCCCCTGCCGAGTCATCGAACTTAGCGGCTCGCCGAGTCCGCGAAAAGTGCGGCAGGATGAGCGCTCTGATGCGCCGACCATCTCTGCGCTGCCTACCCACAGTCCATGTGGATCTTCTCCGGGACGGCCATTTCTACTCAGCCACTAAGACAGTGTGGTGGGGGGGGTCGCGGTGACGCCAATGCATGATTTATCGCTGCCATGACGGCCTGTTCTACACAGACGCTAAGAGAGTGTGGAGGGGGGGCTGTGTGACGCTCTCAGTGCATGCTGCCGATCATATTGAGGTTGCAGCAGATTGCAAGCCTCGGTGCGGCCAGTAAGAGCTTGACTGGGGCGGCACACCAGGGATCCCTGTTGTGCACTCCTACGAGCGTTTTTCGAAGAGCCCATCAGGCAATGAGATTTTTAATCAAAATTTGTGGAATTCACCATTTCGACCCCCTGGTGACCGATTTCGATGATTTCCAATTTAAATTTAAGGTCAGCGACCCCAAATTACCCATGGAATGCTACTCCTAGGCATTTACAGCCTATACATAAAAAAATTGGGGGGCTCATTACGCAGCCCCTCTGAGGGCACCGAAAAACGCTCGTACGACTAAAATACAGTGATCTGCACACCAACCGGAAACCAATACTGAGCATTGGGTTCCTTACATCGTTTTCATTCTCCTAAACTCCATTAACCTTCCATTGTAAAAAACCATGCACGGTCTAATATAATATAACGAGAATGTTTAGTGAGCAATTTGGAATACATTAATCGATAACGGTTTAAATTATTCAATGACATTATTTCCGAAATTTTGCACCCAAATAAATCCTGCTTTAGTTTTGTAACAACTATTTTAGTTCACTCATAGCATTACATACCCCAATTAATAAAGAAATCATTACATAACCCAATTCAGTGAACATTTTGCTTTCTCTATAGACTTCCTTAAAATTCAAGATAATTATGATGATCCTATGTGTCATGAGTGTTTGAAGTGAAGTCCCATAAATTATAGATAAGATACCTTTAATTTTATTTATATTATTTACTGGAATTAATTATAATGCCCGAAGCTTACCGATGGCGTTCCATTTTCAGGTGTGCAATCGCATAGAGGTCTTTCAGATATGTGGAATTTTATGAGCATGAAATTCTTATGACCATCTGTACTACCAATGTTTTTTGCAAGGCGTGGTTTTTTTGAGTGTGTTCAAAGAACATGAGTACAAATCATTACGCAATTCATAGGATCATAAAAGTTCAGAGAAAGGAATTTTTGTTTGTTACATTCATGAACAAGAACACAAAATACATGCTAGTCATAGTTTAGTGATAAGTTTGTGAACATGATCTTTATGAATTGAATTCTGACGTTTCTAATAGTACATCCGCTTTCTGTTTTAGTTCACGTTTAATCAAAGGCTTCATTGTGTCTACATACTAGTGACACATTAACTATCAGGAACCGCTTCGCTCACGTCCTCATCGTCAGCCCATGGGAACTCATTATTATCTATCAACCAGCATTGAATGAAGCCATTAGGGTGTTCATAAATCATAAACTCAGGACGACACCCTAGATCAACCTCCTCTCCAAAGTTGGGGATTTGTACCGGTGATCGTTCCAGATCTAATTCCACTTCGTCTGTTTCATTGTCGCCATCCATCGCTTTCTGTTCTTCCACTTCACAATCTTGGGTTGTTCCATGTGCTACTGCTTCAAATTGCTGAGGATGAACACCAAAGATGTCATCAACGAATGTCTCCATATCATCCCACTAAACAAATCCATCAAAACATTTGAGACTGTATATCACATCAATTTTTACACATACTGCAAACGCAAACAACCATTTAAACTTACTACTTTTTCGAACTCTTTCTCCATGCTCTGACGTCCAAATTCTTGAGATCCACTCCTGCTCAGCGATTGCTTACTAGACTCTAGCTCCTCCACTCCTTCGTTCCAGTCAATCCGTTCTCCTTTGTCTTCACAGCCAGTATTCTCAGTAATGGCGTCCAAGTTCAACATTCGCATCTTCACATTCTTTCTAAACCTCCCGGGGAGGAACTCATCAATCGCTTCTTCCGTATCTTGCATGAGGTCGTCATCAGACACATCCGGCGCATCTTTCTTTCGCATCGCACTCCTTCGCAAAGCTTTCGATCCAGAAAACTTTATGCCACCTCTTCTCTTCTTCTTTCCGCGTCCGCCATCCTTCCCTCTCTCTACTTGACTACTGTCACCCTCCATTGGGAACAATTACAAACTCCTGCCACTTAAGACACGATATTCTGAACTGGGTGACTCTGTGAATAAAACTATATCATACAACTAAAAACAAAGAGGATTATCTCTTCTAACCCAATGACTGTATACTCTTTGAATGCGCCGTTCTTCTAACCCTAACTACTCTAAACGCGTATCTCAATAACACTCATCGCCACTTCAGCACACCTATACAGTACGGGGAATGCACAGGCGTGAGCGGTGAGCGGTGAGCGGTGAGAAAATTTCCAAAAAAATCCCCCTGAGTTTACGAATATTAAGTATCCTATTACCACGGTTTAGGGTAAATAAAACTGAAATATTGGTATAGGGTTTAGAAGTAAATGCTCCCAAACCCGTGGACTTAAGTCACATTTGTTTAGGTTTTTGGGTACACTATACAATAGGTTAGGGCTGACGTCATCACAGACGTCATCACTTTAGGGGTTTAGGTGGTTTAGGGTTTCTCTCGCTCAAGCAAAAGTCGTGAAGGGGGAGAGAAGGTGACATAATTGTCAGAAGTAGGGGGCTTCCTCGTACACGAGGGAACCCCTAAAAATAGATTTTTTTTTTTTTAAGAAAAAAATTGTTCAATTTACATATTATGGTTTCAAAATTCCAATTACCTCATAAACATTCTTAATACAAACTGAGTTTTATATACACCGATTCTCACTCAAACAACAAATTTGAATTGGCGTGATCAAAAAAATATTAGAGCGGTTTAGACATGGTAATTAGAATTAAAACGGTTTAATATATAACCAATACGCCAAGATGTATAAATAAGTAATAGTAACTCATAAATGAGTTGAAAACATACGAATTCAAAATATCGAATATTGTTGCCAAAAGCTATAGGAGGCTAAGTTCAATAGTAATCAAGAGAATGGTCGCTATCGTGGGGCGAGTCAAATTCTTCATCACATTGGTCGACTTCAAAATCTATGAAGCGCAATACACTCTGAGGAAACTTTGGTCACGGGGCTTGAGCACGAATAGGAGATGGAGCCGCCACCCACCGCTTTTCGCAAGTCGCTCAAAGATACGAGGAAAGCGCAAATGGCGATGGAGGACTCGAATGAGATCCGAATGGAGTGATAATCTTGAGTCAATCCTGTGTGACTAGATTCCAAAGTGAAGTTTAGAAATTCCCGTTGACAAAAGCGTCATAAAAAGTTAAAATACAAAGAGCGCGATATAACGCACCCATGTACTTGCGAGGTTTCTTCCTCCTAGGCTCCACATCCTCTCGTAAGATCTCTGGATGAGCTTGCATCAAGCCGACTTTGCGATTGCTCTAACATCGGTTTCAAGATCGTCGCGAAGATTTCCTCATCTCGCTCCAAGCCGATGAGAAAACGATTCGTTCGTTTGCATGCGATAACGAAGCTCCTCCCGTACAAAAACAATTCGAGGAAGTGTTAGTATAAATCACTTGATCACATTTATCCTCAATCTTGACATAAACCACATACCGTAGAAACACTCCAATCAAACACAATGTCGTTCTCGTCGGTCAAGCACTCGATAAAACACTGGATGAAATCTGGATGCTTCTCCCGAGCGCCTCGCCACGGTTTCCCATCGGGGCGTAACATCCGGTCTTCGGCGTGGGTGAAGTTGGTTAAGTTGTCATTGTCGTCCGGGAGAATGTCGAGTCGCCCCAGACCATTCGATCTCTTTATTTCAAACTTTGCATCCTTTCTTGCAAAGACCTTGATGTGGAAGTTCTGAGTCTACACAATCCAATCGGGCGATTAGAAAACCACATTACAATCTATCAAATTGAACGAAGAAAAGAATATAGAAATATAAACGTCAGAGATTTACCGTTCTGCCGCAGAGTACAAGCGGACGTCAAACGAAGTGGGTTATAACCCCACATCCACGAACAATCTTGAACTCGGTAACTATACGTGCACTCGTCCAACTCTCGTTCAATGGCCCTATCCCTTGGGTGCATGAGAAGTATAACCCCATCATCCGTTAGATTCGCATCAGCAAATGCGAACACGTTATCGAAATAATCGTCATCTCGCATGTTCCACATGGGTACAACGTGTGGTTCGATGAGAGGCACCGTAAGGTTTTCAGGTGCATCAGCGATGATTAGGTCAATGCCGGGATGTTTGGGCTTCATAGTCATGTTTTGAATGGGCTTATCACGACCTTTCCCAACCTGGACGATAAAGTATAACAATTATTAGTGTCATAAAATCACCACGATTAAAGAGGGACATTGAAAACAATATGAAATTATGAGAATATGGATTTACCTTACGAATATGCTGCATAATGCGTACAGCCTGAGGTTCCATGCGGGAATTAGTGTCGCTCAAGTTCAAAACCTCACCCATGTCTCCGTGCTCGAGGAATATGGGCAAGGGTGATACGTTAGCAATTACTTTCTCAGACAAGTCAGGACGCACCACATCGCGACCGCGAACAAGCCGATTGAATTTTGTGGCGTGGGATGGCAAGCCATCAACGTCACCAAGACGTTCACTTGCCTGAGTAAGGGAAGGACCAGATTCAGCTTGTGACGAAGGACCACCTTGAGACATTGATGCGTTCATGGTCGCAGTCGTGATCTTCTTTGGCACTTGAGCACGTTTCTTCCCAACTTTAGGAGCTCGGTTAGGCATATCGTCGACGAAGTCTCCTGCATCATTGTCGTCTTCAATGTCGATACGAGCTTGAGGTGCAGAGACAACGCCCATTGACACTGCAAGATCTTGCTCCTCCGTAGGAACGAACGGGGCCGAGCAGTCCAAAAACCAAGCTCCAGTCTTGAGGGCTACTGTTGAGAACCTCTCATCTTGGCGAGGAGTGAATGCGTTATGCTTGGAGTCTTTATCACGAGCATCCTTCAGAAACTCGGGAAGAGAAGACAAACGAAGAGCACCTTTGGTCATCAACTCGCGGGTAAAGTACCTGAAAAACAAAATGGTTAAGAAAACCAATTATTACCAAGTAGAAAGCAAATAAATAAGTAAGCGGGGAGCATAAAATACCTATAGACCAAGAGTTTGATGATCAACGTGCCATTCTCGAACTTCTTCAAATCGGTTCCTTTGACAAACTTTGGGCCTGCTGTTGGTGCGAGATATGCAAGGTACGCGTGATCCCAAAGGCGCACCCTCCAATGCTCTACGTAAGCGGATGGAGGGAGAACGTCCTCTTTCCACACAATAGGCATAGCGTGATTTTCGAGGATCTTATTGAACTCTTGTACGAGCTCGAACTCCAACTGCAAAAACGATTGTGAATCACGTAAATGAGAATTAAAGCATGGTATAGTTTCAGAGATTCGAACAACCCAAAATATAAGTTTGATCAGAGAGCATGCATACTTGTGCCCAAAAAGAAGCCTTCAATCCAAAGTCAAAGGTTTTCTCTTTCATTGGACGATCCAAGGAAAACACACAAGTCGTCTTTCATTATCCGTGCTATTCCACCAAGACAAACCACTTTGCCTTGAATTCCGGCTCAACATGAGATGTAGCAATCTTTTGAAGTCGCTCAATTGACAACTCGGGTACTGGAAAAGTCGAGTAATGTGTAGTAATCTGATTAAGACATAACTCACGTCAATTATCATATTACGGGTAATCAAATAGAAAGCAATAATATATTATACGTACCTCGTCGAAGAACTTGGGGCCATTTTGTGGATTAGCCACCGCGATAAATTTCTCAAAATTTCGACCCTTTAAGATTTTGATGGTCTTCTGTTGCGCATGATGCATAGCCAACCACACCCCGTGTCCGGTTTGCTTCTCTTTAGCAGTGGTCTCCTTGTAAATCTTTGCAGCAAGGTCTTGAGCCCGAGAAACCTCTCTCTGTGAATTACGAAAATCACACAGTACAAATTACATAACATTGACAATAGTCATAAGCAGTATTTGGAAGATCAATACTTAAAATTATTACCTTGAACAAGAATGCTACGAATACGTCAACTGTCAGAGAATACCAAGTGGTACGCCTTGATTTCTCTTTTTGGCAAAAAACATATGCCTCTTCCAAAATCAAGTCCCTGAAAGCCTCAAGTTTCATGGATCCGAACGTCCGAATTCGTTGTAACTTCGCTGGAAGACTACTCTTCACGAAGTCGTTCTCGGTCGACCTACAATTCAAACCATATGCATGAGGATGTAAGAAGTTAAGGTTAATGAAAAAAAATGTAAATCGAACTTCATGGAAGACAACCAACTTACCAATTGACGTCAGCCATGGCATTGACGAGAACGCCATTCCTTCCCCGTGCATGAAGCACGATGCAGTCAACCCGAATGTGCCAAGAAGGATCTTCTTGGTGAAACTCTGCAATCTCTCGCATCCATGCAGCCAAACGATGATTCCCTTCATAGACAAAAAACATTTTGCCTTGAAATTGATGGAGGTGGACGTCACGAGACAGGTCTTCCTCGAATCGTCTATTTTCATTCATCCAATGTTCATCCCAAGTGCTGACAATCTCCGGGGAAACAAGAAGATCCCGACTATCCTCGTCATATAACGAGACGTACATGACGCGATCACCCTCCCTATAACCTCGGGCAAACTCATTTTGAAGCCTCTGCACGTCGGCTTCAAGAACAGGTCTAACCTTCGGGTAAGATTGAAGGCGACATAAAGGAATTCGAAACCGGGACTTATCTTCCGGTTTGTTGAGAATCCCTTTGATGGCCTTAACGGAGTCCGTCGTGGTGCAAACTCGAATCTCGTGCTCGCTAAACTTCATATCCTTATCCTTGAGATGTGAAGGATGTTTAGCGGTCTCATCATCATCGGAATCCTCGGAAAGAGATGACGGGCCCTCCATTTGTTGCTCTCTCTCCGGTGAAGCAAGCCCAAGGGCGTGCGTTGCGTGCACAATAGCAAGATGCTCACTAGGAAGCAGTGCTTGGGCCCCTTCATCCGGAGTAAGCGGTGGCCCGTCCCCATTCTCAATGTCACTTACGTGATGGCGCGGGGGGATGTCTTGTCCAGTGGATGGTGTCGGGACGTTCGGCAGACTGCGATCCTCTTCCATGGGTTGGGTCTCCGGAATACTCAAGGGAGTATGCTCGCCATTCTCATTATCGTCATCGCCATCTCTTGGCTGGATAATTGAAAGGGTAAAACACTAAATTAAACTTATGCAAACAACAAATGTCAATAGATATATATCAATAAAAATATGATGATTAGTAAACTATCATCCATGGATAATACAAAATATAAATCATTGTATTGTCAAAGACAATACAATGTGGAGAGTCAAATCATGAATCAAGTTAAGTAAAAGTTGCTAGCCTAGGAGACCGTCTAGGGGCTAAACGGGCCGCATCTCGAGCTTCTAGTCTCTTCTCACGTGTATGACGTCGCCATTCTCTCATGAATAGAGCATGAGCCTCCTTGTCAACAATATTGGATGATACAACATTGGAACGGGGAAAAGAATCCCCATTAGAGGGCTCAGCCATGGGAACGATCGTGGCAGGTAAACCTAAGACAACGGTATGGTCTCCAATCCAATTTTGAACACCGTGACTCATTCCATCAAAATCACTACTATCAGTGTCAGACTCAATGACATGCTCCATGCTATCCGCAGAGAACTCCTGCACACAAAAACAAATATAGCGGTTTAGTCACAATCACGAGTGCACATTGGCAAATTGAATTAGACATTCTAATCACATCTCAAATATGAACCGTTGATTATTCTTCAGTTGTGAGATTATAATGATCAAAGTTGGCTGAAATTTTCTCTTGTATACACCTACCCTCGTATACGAGGATACCTACCACAAATGAAGTGATGCCCAATTCCAAAGCCCATATATTTAAAATGATTATCAACATTCACAAACTTTTGATCTAACTGGTTAAGAGTCGATCTCACCCTCGTATATGAGGATACCTAACACAAGTGGAGAGTGCTTAAGCCCAATGCCCATGCCCAAAGTGTAATCAAAAGAATAGACAAAAATACGATCAAGAACCGAATTCTTTACCCAACCTCGTACACGAGGCACCCATCAAAACTGTATTTGCTATCCTTCTTCATAAACGTATTATAATCAAAAAATCGGTTCAATAGAGAAACATTTTAATGCGTACCTTACCTCGTAAACGAGGAAACAACCTGAATTCACAAAAAACTACAATAATTTGCAAGAATGGTCAATTTAATCATAATGAATTAAAAGAATTATCTAAACTTAGAAGATTATAGATTTTGAGAGCATTATGAAGACAACATAGTAGCAAATATGACTCCCATTACTACAACCTCGTATACGAGGTCACACTGGTTGAACCACCCTACTTCAGCTCTCAAGTGTACTTGACCAATCCTTGGTTTGACCACTCTAATGTCTGCGTGACAAGATCAAAGAGATGAACAGCATCACGAATACCAGTACCCGATTCGCTTGAAATCCTCATACCGTCAGCATGAATGGATCAGACAAAACTACCACATATGTCCAGACGGTGTCCAGCATCGAACACTCCCTCATGTACGAGGGTACAGGTACAAGTTCATGAATTCTGGGTTTTTATTTTGAACCACCAAAATCACAATTTTTTGAACCACCAACCAGAACGCGGCCATCACCAGACCCAACAGAGCCAGAGGCCGCCATGACTCCCGAACGTCACGAGCATGAGGATCCGGCCCTGGACAATGAATCCCGGTGCCATCCTCGTACACGAGGGCACCCCCGCACTCACACACCGCACTCACAAACCTCACACACCGCTCACAAACCTACTCGAACATGAGGATGACAGCATCACGAGCATGAGCATCACGAGCATGAGCATCACGAGCATGAGGATCCGGAACGGCTGAGGATGACAGCATCACGAGTATCACGAGCATGAGCATCACGAGTATCACGAGCATGAGCATCACGAGAATGAGGATCCGGAACGGCTGGATCAACACGATCCGGCCCTGGCCACTGAATCCCTACACTTCCTCGTACACGAGGGAGCCTTCGGAAATAGAAGCACGAGCTTACGATGCCACCGTCTGGGGCGCACCAGAGCCCGGGCTCACCTGCACTGAACGCGCCGCCGAAGCTGCTCGCAAGGTAAGACCTGCTCACGAGCATCACGAGCATGAGGATCCGGAACGGCTGGATCAACACGATCCGGCCCTGGCCACTGAATCCCTACACTTCCTCGTACACGAGGGAGCCATCTGATGACAAAAGCGCGAGCTTACGATGCCACCGTCTGGGGCGCACCTGGCCACTGAATCCCTACACTTCCTCGTACACGAGGGAGCCATCTGATGACGAAAGCGCGAGCTTACGATGCCACGTCTGGGGCGCACCAGAGCCCGAGCTCACCCGCATCAACGCGCTCCGGCGCCGCCGCAAGGTAAGACTCGCCACGGAATGTGCCAAGCAACGCGAGACTCCGGCTATGGGATACGAGCGATGGGATACGAGCGATGGGATACGAGCGATGGGATACGAGCGATGAGATACGAGCCACCATCAGAGCGATCGTACGCCGGGCGTGCATATGACTCGTTCCGCGATTCATCACACTACGCTTACGAATCTGGGAAGAGCAGGCTAGATTGAAGATATTTGAGGTGGTGGGAGGGAGCCTTCGGACCTAGAACTGAGAACATTCTCGTACACGAGGGAGCCTTCGGATTGAACAGGACCACGACGAGCATTATCACGAAGAGCAGTTAATGAGGGTTTAGGCTCATCAGAATGGTTTAGGGTTTGAACAGGTCGATCTTACCTCTTCTTGTGTGTCTGTCTCAGTCTCCAATTCGGCGACGAAACTCTCCCTTCCTACCTCTATCGAAATGGGAAAACTTTTCCCACAAGTTCTTAGATGCTCCCAAAACGAATCCTCTGTCTGAATGCTCACCACGTCGACGTCTGCACCCTCCCTTCCGCGCTCCAACATCGTCATCTCCCCTCCGACTCGGGTTCCTTCTCCAACGTGAATCTCTCCTCCAATCTGCCCAGCCATTTCTGTGAGGATAACTTGGAACGGAAGAGAAAAAAACTCCTCGCTTCACAAAACAACATAGAAAAAAAATGGCGCGATGGCCCTGCGGATGGCCCATGACTCGGCGCGATGGCCCTGGAGACTCGGCGCGATGGCCCCTGACTCGGCGCGATGGCCCTGGAGACTGGCGCGATGGCCCTGAAGACTCGGCGCGATGGCCCTGCAGACTGGCGCGATGGCCTGGAGACTCGGCGCGATGGCCCTGGCATGGTATTGAGCCTAGTATCTGGCAGGGTATCGGGCATGGTATCGCCCATGGTATGGACCATCGTATCTGGCAGGGTATCGGGCATGGTATCGCCCATGGTATGGACCATCGTATCTGGCATGGTATCGGCCATAGTATCGAGCATGGTATTGGGATTCAGCTAATTTCATTCTGGAGGGGATTGCCAACAAGTTCACACCAATGAATGAATGTCATTTTAGATGGTGCCCCGCAAGGTGGATGAGACATCTCCCCAGTCACTACACTAAGTTTGGTAATTAGTGTTAGATTCACTAATTTACATAAACACGTTATAAGTTTTTATTGTTGTTCAATAATTTTACCCACTATATTGGCCAAGATGGGGGTCCTTAAATAGTATCAGAATCAATGATCTTGGTAAATTTTTAGAAACAAAAGTAAAAACTTATAGCATTTTCAAATCTTATAATAATCTAACACTAATTATCAAATTTAGTGTAGTCTATGGATGTAGTAAACTGAAGTACATAATCTAGTCTATGGATGTATCAGTATGCATCGATGTCTCTGTGATCATTGGACAGAATTTTGGTTTAAATGATTGTGAACTACCAAAAGAGTATGAAGGCTGTTTTATACTCATTTATTCGGCACCTGAGAGAATGCGGAACGGTTTACTTTTACACTCTACTTATACACTAGATTATAGATTATTCATTTCTTGTTTGTTGGATTTGTGACTCTTACCTTTATGGAGATTCAGATAAAATGATTTTTATGAAGCAACCATAAGGGTTTATCTACAGGGAGATGGAGAATATGGTCTATTTACTTAACAAAATTGATTTTATACAATCTACAAGGATGTGGAAAGAAAGTATCAACTTTTTTTATCCAAATATCCAAGTACTTAGATTAGGCAAATAGAGAAGTTAATGTGCAATTGAAAAATTACCAATTCATCCGAATCAACTCCTTGGTCTTCATCGTCATTCTCGGCGTGGCGAGAATCACTCTGGGAAGTGCAATACTTTGAAGCAGTAGAGAAGACCTCGTCTATAGTGTTCTCGCAATCTTCCTCTACTTTTTCATACTCATCGACCTCTGAAACACTCTCTAAGTTAGTGGCTCGTCTAATACACCTCAGTTGGAATGGGGTTGGCTCCGGCCGCTCCGCATTCCCTTCAAGTTCGCGCTCCTCTCTTGATCCATCGCATTTGGATTGAGACATTGACTCTTTCCTCCTCAACGCCATCCGCCTGCGCTGTTTAGAACCACTAAACTTCAAACCTCCTCTCTTCTTCTTCCGTTTCTGTTGAATGTCTGCACTACTCTCTGGTATTTCAACTATGTCCTTCATGTAGTCTCTAGAACTGAGAACACCACACAAGAAAACAAGAATACAGCTCTAGATGTCCACTACTTTAGCTCTCAAGATTAAATGATTTTGAATCCTTGCTCCACTCTTACTATATACCTTGTCCCCGGAACTCAGATTCAATTTTAAAATATAATAAAATAGATCTACAGCCGGCGCACCCGTCATTCCAATCTTGAACATCTGACATCCTCTATGTTTCCGGCTTAACATAGGATTATAAATTCTATCTTACGCTTAAAGCGCTAAGAATATCTACGCGTCTTCCTGACAATGACGGTCGCCGCATCTTTACACGTTTACATAACACCATTGTCTGATCTGCAAAAAACCAAATAAGGCTAATTCTAACTCAATGTGAATTACTTTTAGTCATGTAGCAAACTTTTAAACCTACTCACACCCTTTTACAGGTGGAGTATACAAATGGCTTAACATAGGATGGCTTAACATAGGATTCTAAATTCTATCTTACGCTTAAAGCACTAAGAATATCTACGCGTCTACCTGACAATGACGGCCGCCGCACCTTTACACGTTTACATAACACCATTGTGTGATCTGCAAAAATCCAAATAAGGCTATTTCTAACTCAATGTGACTTACTTTTTGTTATGTAGCAAACTTTCAAACTTACTCACGGCCTTTGGAGGTGGAGTATACAAATGGTTTTATTTATACTAATCTAGGGTTAGAGGTAATAACTATTCAAAATACATATATTCTGCAGAAAGACTTCCATTCTCCTTTCTACTATTGTCGTACCTCGTTCTATCATCATGGCATCCTCGTCTTCAGAGCTTACTAGTCCGAACGTTGTCGAAATTCTCTCTCCCGGTGCTCCGCCTCCTCTCGCATACCAAAGAGGCCCCCAAGGAGTAGCTCGCGTGAATCGCTCAAGTGTTATCAATTAGATTCGGGTTCGATTCGTCGTCTTTGTGGTTAGAGAAGGACATTGTAGACCCTATCACCTTGAACGTCATGTATTCCATGGTTGTTGAACCTAGTCCAGTGCTTGTGAATGAGAAGCAAAGTCGGGATCTTAATACCGCAAGTACCGCCTATACGGATTGTCGAGAATCTATAATGGTGCTTCAATCGCCCCATCGACCCCGTAGTTCCTCTACTCATCAACGATCACTCCCGTTCTACGTCGTATAAAGGTCGAACCATGTGAACGTGTTAGCATAGACCTTACTGAGTCATCTGATGACGAGCGCAACACTTCGGTTCCAAGTAATTGTTCTCCTCTTCCGCTTCAATCCCCGTCTACTACATCTCAATTGTCTACCCCTATCCCTCAACAACATTCCTCACAAACGTCAAAACCCAAAAACATTCTCGCCTGCCTCCTCAAGTTAGGTAGTATGCCCAGTGGCAAGACGATGCTTTGAAGAAACTAGATTATGCTAACATCCAGACAGTCCGTGTAGTTAGTTTACCACCATCTTTCAATGGTGACATTCTCTTCATTCTTCCACCCGTTCTTCTATCTGCTGCTAACAAAAATGCAAAATCCATGGATGGAATGGATAAACGTTACGACGGACACTTATGGACTAAAACCATGACCACTAACATCTCCAACACCATGAGCTTGACTTTCGGATCTTCTAATTGTGTTGGTCATGTCCATGTCAGGTCGCAATCGAATTGTCCATTCTTGCAGACCTGAGCGTGCGGCAGGTGAACGAGTTGAGTTCGATGGATCCTCTAAAGACCCATTCGGAGTTGGTGGACCACCTCCTTCCGCATCCACGATCGTCTGCGGGATTTGTAAGGAACCTCCTATTTGCGTTGCCACTTGTAAAGCTAAGATCTATTATATTTTTGGTGATGAAAACCAAGAGCGTGCGTGCGTTCATATCGGCAATCACGACCACCCTATCAAGGTTGGGGACTACAGAGGTACACGGAGCAAGATTGACGAGTTGATTGAAGAACATGTCGAACGCAATCCACAGGCTCCTGTTTCTAAGATTGTTATGGAGGCCAGCAGAGACCTTCTAGGAAACTACCTTTTACGTCAAGAGGACGAGCCTCATACCCACCTATCTTTGAAACAACTAGAGCCTGTGTTCGATAGTTGTAAAGACCTAAACTCTCCAAGTATTAGAAACCGTGTCTACACGTTCAGGTCTCTAAGGTGCTATGGAGTCATGGACGGTATTACCAAACTCAGAGGGCTTAGTAATTGGGCCTTTGTTCAGCGTAACATGTTTCCAGGGCAAAAAGACGACTTGGACAAAGTCTTCATTTTCAAGATGTCAGAAGTTGGCCCTGCTAGTGGAGTGGACCTGGTCCGGCGGATGCAACCTAGTGGTGACCTAGAGCATGCTTGGATGATGTTTGATCACGTCAAACGTGTTATCCACTGGACGACCATGGCGTGCCACGTGTACGACTCCAGTTACCAACGAGTACTTACAATTGCTTGTTGTGATTTTATGTCCGAGGATAGAGAAGCTCAAATTGTTTTTGGAAGAATCAACCATGTGATGTCAAGAAATGGGGTCCCTAAGCCTCGGTTTCAAGTTTCATGGGCGATAGTGCACAAGCCAATTGGAATGCGGTCCGGATCATATACGGTTCTCGCAACCCTACCGTGCCCATGGAAGGACAAGAGAGGACGTGCTTCTTCCATTGGTCTCGATCGCTGAGAAACACACCAAGCGAGACATTCGCCATGAACTACAAGACCAACACAAGCATTTGTGTCTTCAATATAAAAATGCCTCGTCCATGGAAGAGGCCGAGACACGCTATTTGGGAATCAAAGCATGGTGGACGTCTTCACGCGCCGCCTCCGAGGATGGAGTGAGACATTTGGGGTTTTGGCTCGCATTCGGCATTTTCGATATCGCCAATGGGGGGTTTATGGAGCTAGTAAGTTCAACCTTACGTGTTTCTATGAGTTATGCCTTTTACTACTCCAAAAAAAGTAAATTTTTTTACTCAATTTTTAAATTTTTTTTAAAAATCTATATTTAGGAGGCTCCCTCGTGTACGAGGGAGCCCCTACCTCCCAAATGTCTTGTGACTTTTCTCATCCTCTCATGACCAAAAACTTGATGTTCTTGAATGTAGGAAAAACAATACACTCAAGAGGAGTTAGCGGAGATGCCATCTTGCAATCTTGCCGAGTCCGTACACAACAAATGGCTTCAAGCTTCGGGCAACAAAGGTGGAGACACATGCGTTGCGGTACAAGGGACGATTACATTCGAGCCTTCTTACAAGTGGTGGCTTATTACCAGTACCTCAAAGGCGGAGCGGGTGGTTCTGGACCGTCGAGGGAGGAACTTCGACTTCGAACAGCCCAACGACGTGCGCACCGCACTGGAGATCCTTCCTCCCTCAACAAGGCAGTTCTCGAGATGCCTGGAGCCGAAGAGTTCTGCACTCGTGATGCACATCACGAGGGAGCTGAGGTTTTCGGTTCCATGAAACGAAAGGCAGATGTTCCCATTGGTGCTAAAGAAGAAACTCATAGACCGGACACTGTGAACTTCTCCCGACCTAAGGTAGGCATTAGAGTTACTCGAGCACGAGCTC
This sequence comes from Bryum argenteum, assembly GCA_037043015.1. Taxonomy (NCBI): domain Eukaryota; kingdom Viridiplantae; phylum Streptophyta; class Bryopsida; order Bryales; family Bryaceae; genus Bryum; species Bryum argenteum. The sequence continues at coordinate 7,688,978 of CM073328.1, read as the reverse complement.
ATACTTTGAGCACAATTCGTGAAGAACATGAAGTGGAGGAAAGTCCTGCTCAACCTTTGAGCTCCGCTGGGTCTGATATTTGTGGCGTTAGTGCCGTGCAAGAGACTCGAGTGAACGAGAAGCTATGGCATATTGCCCATGTCGGTAAGCATTCCGCTAAAGCATGTTGGGCACAGATGGCTGTAACTAGGAAGAAATGTACCGCCCGGATAGTCCTAAACGGGAGGAGCACCCCAGCTCCAACTTACACCGGAGTTTGGAACCACCCTCAGAAAGCTCCCCGCAAGGTGGTACAAGAGTTCTTCTTCTGTGCAGATGATATTGAGAGGTGCGTGAAGGGATTTCGTCGTAGGTGGATTGAGCCCTTCAGCGAGACGGATGAACGACCGCCTATCCCTTTGGTTTGGCCGGTGAAAATCGGGACCAATCTCACGCGTGGTGAAATTGATGCATTGAAGAATGCCGGATTTCAACTTCCTCAAAAGGAGCGTGTCCCTGTAAACCGAACGTTTACGAATGGTGCTCCACCTCGTGATTTGTTCAATGTTCCTGTACCGGATAACGCAGATGTTTTTCCGAAGACGCGAAACTACAAGACCATCCGTCGCTCATGTCCGACAGCCTCGTCAAAGCAAATGAAGAACATATATGTCAAACCTCATTTTTTCGTTTTTGCCCCACGTAAGTCCGGATAGCGGTTAGTTATAGCTAATTAGGAGAAATAAACGCCCATATCCTGGCCTACCTAGGTAATGACCGGGTAAGGTTAGCTCGGCCAGAACCCGCCCACCCAGAGCATCCTTAGGCTTAGTGGACGGGGTAGGGTAGCACTACCTTTTTGAATTTTCTTTTGCTTTGTATCTCTCTGTTCTCGAGCCAGGATCCCGCCTAGTCGTATCCAAATCGGCCCGCTGCGGACCCGGATAACGCGTAGCGGCTCTTCGCGGGTTGACTCCTACCCGGGAAAGGGCTCGCCTCAACCGGGTATACCTCAACCGGGAAAGCGCGGCGGCGGGTCGGTAGCCACGAACGGGTCGGGCGGGGACAACCGCGGCGGCGTACATGAAGAAGGCTGCAAAAGGATGGAAGGAGCTCTCCAGAGATGAGAGGCCTCATCGGGGAGATGGCCCGGACTTTTCCCGGGAGGCACCTCCCCTTGCGCTTTGTAGAGATACCCGCATCCGGGGCCACCCCGGCGACCGAGGATGCCAGGGCCGAGGAGGAAGAGCCCACCGACCCGCGGCAATGGAGGAGCCGGTCCCGCCACGAACTCCGAGCCCGGAGAAGACCTCGAGGGAGACAGGGACTTTGCACCCCTCAAAGAAGGACATACCGAGAGTCTTGAGGCAAGCTCAAAAGGGCATACCCCAAATCGGAGGAGGTTCCCGGATAGTCGAAGAGAGGTTTCCGGGTAGCGGAGGAGGATACCCGGGTAAGGAATCCTCCCCATTCCACCGGACCGGATCGTGGACCCCGCGGACAGAGTCCTCCTATTCCCGCCCTAGAGGCCACGATCCAACCAGACAGACGGAGGGAGGCCGATACCCGCCACCCGGACTCGTAACCGAGGAGCCACGATGCCTCGTTGTCCGGGTTTAACCAATCCGTCGGAGCCCTCTCGACGGCGAGGCCCTCCTGAGAAGGTGCTGACCATGAGGTCGCCCCCTCATCCCCGAGGACTTGATCGAGGTCCCGAGATCGGGAGGCCCTCCCGCACACCTCACCCCGATGCCTTCGGGAGACACCGAGATCCTTGGGAGTGAAGAGACCGCTCCAGTGCTCCGGGAGACGGGGAACGAGGAGGAGGAGGTCACCTCCCAACCCGGGTTGGGATCGCGAGAAGGTCGCGACTACCGAGATCGCGAGGCTTCCGAGGTCACAAGTAGGATGGGCGGGACAGAAGAACCAAGGCCGAGTCGATTGAGGGCGGATGCACTGGCCGAAGATAGGGTTGGATTTCGGTGCCTTTATGGCGGTAGGAGAATGACGGCGCTAGAGTGTCGAGGGCTAGATTTAGAAAGATTCCCCGGCACAGGGGTTTTGTCCTCTCTCTGGGATGCCGGGGAGGATCTCACACTTAGCCGAGGAAGGATACTCCTCGGGGTCTTTTTGTGATTCTCGCAATACCTAATCCAAAGCAAGCACGCCTCTTTCTCATCTCCCTCGTGTGTGTGCGTGTGTGTGACGATTGTGTGTCCTTCTCCTTTTCCCCTGTCTTGTCTGGTGGTCGGGGTGTTTGCAGAGTCGAGAGGACCCTTGCTATCCGGGCAAAGAGAGAGAGCGGTTCCGTCCTTGAACGGAGAGTAGTACGGGAGGTAGAGAAGGCGACGGGGAGGAGTGCGGCTAGCGAACGGCACTTGCCACTTAGGGTTCGGTCCGGTCTGTCCGTGTAGCGTCACGGTATTACAGCGGCCGGGAAGGGATTCCGGCCGCTCAACCGACTCCCGAGAACACCATCGGTTGAGTCCCCTAGATCGCTGAAGTCCGAGTAGGCGGTTTGTCTCGTAGGTGATAGCGGTGAACTCCGGGCGCCGCGCACCATCCCCACGATCCGATACCCGGGATCTACTAACCCGGGTAGTAAGTTGTGATAACCGGACCATAGGAGAACCGGATACCAACCTTTGTGACATGCGTGTGGATTTAGAGTCCGGACGTAGAGGAGGTATAAGGGAAGTTCCTAACGGGGTAAGGAGAGAGAGAGTCTCGGTGACCTTTCCGGTCACGTTAATCAACGGGAGAAGTGGCCTAATCCCCCACTTATCTAAGTCCGGGAAAACCCCTCGAGAGAGAATACGAGGTTAAACTAAACCACAAAGACTAAACCCGCCCCTTTTCCCGTCCGGGCAAAATGTTTCGGGGACGGATATAGGGCATGCGAGGGTGATAGGACGATGCGGATAGCACCAATCCGGGTTTGCTAACAGGTGGAAATTGTTGTCCTTGCACTTCACAGGATCTCCGTGGAACGAACACTCGGGTTCTTGTTTGGGAAACCTCTTTTACCGTGAAAAAGGGTTATCCGGGCACGAATCGGGAAAGCACGTTACGACAATATACTCTGCCAAGGCGATGAAGGCAACCATTTTGAAGGTGACTATGATCCCCGAACCCGGTTTTGGGTGTGTGGTTACGTTGCAGTCTAAACCGCCTCCGACCGAGTCGATCTATCAAGTCTCGATCAGCTCGTTCCCGGAATGCAATTGCCCAGCATTCAAAGAGACAATGGCTAAGTTAGGTAGACGTGGGAACCCGTATAAAAACTGCAAGCATCTCTACTTTATTCTAGAGTCAGTCTGCAAACTAGATGTCGAAATGGATCTCTTCATGCATGCGGCTACCCTTAGTTTCAACGAGGTCAAGACAATTCTCGAGAGGGGGGTACTAGACCACGTTACTTCTTAGTTCACCCCATTCACTTTATTTTCTAGTTTACTCTCTATAGTTTTTCGTATTGGCTAGACCTATAAACATTATGTAACACGATATATCTAAACATTAATATATTTATATGAATACCATGTTTTCCGTGTCACAGTCGTCACTAATTTTGGATATATGATGAATTGTCCAAGTGATCAAACTTGGTTCAATTTGTTGTGAACAACGTGTCTTCACCACAAAAAATCCACAGTATATGCCCAAAAATTCCACGGTTATAGGTACTCAGATCCACGGTAATAGGTGAGAATCTTGAAAATATTCTTGAAAATATTCGTTTTTTAAATTTTTATTAATATTTTTAGTAATTTTTTTACTATTAATAACTTTTCCTAGCTAAAAAATTTGAAATTCAGCGCTCACCGCTCGCCGCTCACCGCTCAACGCTCATGCCACAGTAACGTCCTATACAGTACAAAATCTTTTAGTCTGATTCCGTGTCTGACACTCTATACTAATCTATTTTCAATTATAATTTTTGGCGCTCTTATACTCTGACAGTGGCGGCCGCCGTCACAAATTCAATTCTTAGTTCCATAATTAGTTTTCCCATCTTCATAAATAAACTAGATAAATTTGCAACTCTTTTTTACATTCACTAATTACAATAGTACATTATTTCAGTACATAAACTTCGCCACAGGACCTCATTATCTCCTTTGTACCACTCGTTCGTCCATTCTCTTGTCCTAGCTTCTATCATGGCTTCCTCCTCTCAGCAACCTTGCCCAGATTTGATCGAGATTAAGTCAGTTGCCTCTGATGTCCCGGCTTGTCTTCCCTCTTGCCCTGATATTGTGGCTGAAGTCATGGCTTCCACCACTGAGCCTCCTTCTCCGGATTTGATCGAGATTAAGTCAGTTGCCTCTGATGTCCCTCTCTGTCTTCCCATTGGCCCTCATGGTGTGGCTGAAGTCACCTCTTCATGGCTTGCAATCCGCTTTGGCTATGACGTATCCTCATTGTGGTTAGAAACCGACGTTCTTGAACCGCATACTCATCATGTCCTGTACTCCACGGTTGTAGAACCTGTCGTCTTAGATAATAACGCTACCATGTGGAAGCTGAAGTCAGGAAAGTATCGCCTATACGGTTTGACAGAGTCAGTTATGAACTCCTCCACTCAACTTCTAACACCTCGTAGCTCCTCCACGATCTCTAACGTTGGTCCCCTCTTTGCTAGTGTCAAGATCGAACCAGGCAAGCGTATTAGTATTGATATATCAGATTCATCCGATGACGAACGAAAGCCATCCGTTCCACCCCGTCGTCCTTCTGCCAAGCTTCCATCCATCTCCTCTATTTCTCAGAACTCTTCTCTATCAACGCCCTTTTCGTTAGCCTCTCTCTCACCATCTTCTCAAACAGGAAAACCCAAAAAAATTCTCCCATGTCTACGCAAACTTGGTAGCATGCCCGGTAGCAAGAATATACTGAAGAAACTAGATTTCAATTCCATCCCTACTCACATTGTATCGTTTCTGCCTCCATCTTTCAATGGAGATGCCCTATATGTTCTCCCCCCGGCACTTCCTTCCGCTGTACTCAAGAATGCAAAATCAATGGAAGGGATGGACAAACAGTATGACGGACATGTCTGGACTAGGACGATGACAACTAATATCAGCAACACCCTGGGCTTGTCATTTCGATTTTCAAATTGCGTGGGTCATCTCCAATGCCACAATGACAAGTGCCCTTTCTTGGAACGCCCGGATCGTGCAACGGGAGTCAATGAGGTGGAGTTTGAAGGTATCACCAAAGAACCTTTCTCAGTAAGCGATCCGCCTCCCTCATCGTCCACCCTAGTCTGTAAGATTTGTAGAGAACCTCCAGTCTGCGTTGCTCTGTGTCCTGCCAGAATCTTCTACGTATTTGGAGATGATATTCAAGAGCGTGCTTGTGTGCATATCGGTACCCACGAGCACCCTGTCAAAGTCGGAGACTATAGATGCGCACGTCAAATGATAGATGAGTTAATCGAACAGCATGTTGATCGCAACCCCCAAGCAACAATTTCCAAAATTGTCTTGGAGACTAGCAAGGACGTAGTAGGTAACATTCTTCTACGTGATGAAGATGACCCCAAATCCGGCCACCTAACTCTGAAAGAACTTGAGCCAGTCTTTGATAGATGTCAACTCTTGAACTCTCCGAGCTTGCGGAATCGTATATACTCTTTCAAGTACATGCGCAGATTCGGCATCCTTGATGGCATCACGAAGCTTAGAGGACTCAGCAACTGGGCTTATGTGCAACGCAACATGTTCCCGGGCCAAGGAGACGATTCTGACAAAGTCTTCATTTTTAAGATGTCAGAAGTTGGACCCGGTAGTGGTGTCGACCTCGTTCGCCGGATGCAGCCTGGAGGCGACCTCTCCAATGCATGGATGATGTTTGACCATGTTAAACGGGTGAAGCCATGGACTACCATGGCGTGCCATGTGTACGACCCTAATTACCAGCGCATTCTAACCATTGCATGTTCAGATTGAAAATCTGAAGATACTCAAGCTCAGCTCGTCTTCTAGAGGAATCTCAACCACGTCATGGCTAGGCACGGAGTACCCAAACCTAAGTTTCAAGGATTTATGGCTGACAGTGCTCAAGCCAACTGGAACGCAGTGCGCATTGTTTACGGCTCTGGAGATCCTTCAATTCCGATGGAAGACCAAGAACGGACTTGTTACTTTCATTGGACGCAATCATTAGAAACTCATACCAAGAAGTACATCGTCCACGAATTGCAAGATCAACATAGGGTTCTCTGTAAGCAATATAAGGATGCTTGTTCATCCGATGAAGCTGAGACCCGGCATTTGGCAATCAGAGCGTGGTGGTCATCCTCAAATGCCACCTCTGAGAATGGCCTCTACCACGTAGGCCTATGGCTTTCGTATTGGCATCACCGCTATAGACAGTGGGGTGGATTCATGGAACTGGTAAGTAAATGTTTACTTCGGTAATTTTCAAGTTATAGTAATTTCGATTTTACAATTAAGTCGGGATAAAAGTAAATTATTATCTCTTTCCAAAAAAAAAAAAAAAAAAAATCTATTTTTAGTAGGCAGTTTCGTCAACGAAATTACATCTTCCCTCACTTTGAGCTTGACATCAACACTTACGTACCTGGCAGGAGCAAAAATTATCTGCAGAAGAGCTAGCTGAGATGCCATCCTGCAACCTGTCGTAACGTGCTTTCCCGATTCGTGTCCGGATAACCCTTTTTCACGGTAAAAGAGGTTTCCTAAACAAGAACCCGAGTATTCGTTCCACGGAGATCCTGTGAAGTGCAAACGCAACAGTTTCCACCAGTTAGCTAACCCGGATTTGTGCTATCCGGGTACTATCCTATCCCCTCTGTGCCCTATATCCTGTCCTGGAAGAGCTGCCCGGACAGGAGAGGAGAGGGTGTTTAGTCTTTGTGGTTTAGTTTAGCCTCTGTATTCACCTCAGAGGGATTTTCCCGGACTTAGATAAGTGGGGGGATTAGGCCACTTCTCCCGTTGATTAACGTGACCGGAAAGGTCACCGAGACTCTCTCTCTCCTTACCCTGTTAGGAACTTCCCTTATACCTCCCTCTACGCCTGGACTCTAAATCCACACGCATGTCACAAAGGTTGGTATCCGGTTCTCCTATGGTCCGGTTATCACAACTTACTACCCGGGTTAGGAGATCCCGGGTTACTGGACTGGGGGTGGTGCGACTGACCCGGAGTTCACCGCGATTACCTATAAACCAACCCGCCTACCCGGACTTGAAGAACTGGGGGGACTCAACCGAGTGCGGCCTCGAGTCGGTTAAACGGCAAGAATCTCTCCCGGCCCGTGTAATCCCGGAAGTCGCACGGACAGACTAGGCGAAGGCCTAAGTAAGAGGTGCCGTTCGTTGGCCGCACTCTTCTCCTACCAGCTTCTCTACCCTCCTTTCTACTCTCCGTTCAAAGACGGAACCGTTATCTCTTGCCCGGACAAAGAAGGGCCTTCTCGGACTTCAAGCGATACTCCCAAAGACAAAGATACAAGACAGAAAGAAAGAGAAGTTTGCACAAACTCACCCCTCACACACACACACACACACACACAAATGAGGATGGAGAAAAGGGCGTGCTTGCAAATCGCATTAGGTGCGCAAAAGGCACAAAAAGACCCCGAGGGAGTATCCTCCCCTCGGCTAAGTAGCAGATCCTCCCTGGCATCCCAGAGAGGACAAAATCCTGTGCCAGGGAATCTTTCTAAATCTAGCCTCTGACACTCTAGCGCCGTCATCCTCTTACTCGCCATAAAGGCACTAAAATCTAACCCTATCCTCGGCCAGGTGCACCCGCCATCAATCAACTCGGCCCTAGTCCTTCCCGTCGCTCATCCTACTTAGCACCTCGCGATCTCGGCGGTCTCAACCTTCTGCGCTCCCAACCCGGTTTGGGAGGTGACCTCCTCCTCCTCGTTCCCCGTCTCCTGGAGCACTGGAGCGGTCTCTTCACTCCCAAGGATCTCAGTGTCCCCCTGAGGCATCGGGCTGAGGTGTCCGGAGTGCCTCCCGATCTCCGGGACCTCGATCAAGTCCTCGGGGATGAGGGGGACGGCCTCCGCGGTCGGCGCCTTCTTGGGAGGGACCTCGCCGTCGAGGGGCTCCGTGGGGCGGCTAAACCCGGACAAATGAGGTGCCCGCGGCTCCTCTTCCCAAATCCGGTTGGTCGGGTATCGGCCTCACCTTCCTGTCCTCGTTGGATTGTGGCCTCTTCGGCAGGAATAGGACTCCTGTCCTCGGGGTCCACAGTCCGGACCAGGGAAATGGGGGAAGGATCCCTTACCCGGGTACCCTCCTCTGCTATCCGAGAAGCCTCTCCTTCCACCGGGGTTGTGCCTCCCCGGTTTGCCTCTATACTCTCCGGAGCGTCCTTGCAGGGGGAGTGCAAGGCCCCCATCTCCCTCATGGTCTTCTCCGGGCTCGGGTTTGGTGGCAGGACTAGCTCCTCCATGGCCACGGGATCGGTATGCTCTTCCTCCTCTGCCCGGCCCTCCTTAGTCACTTCGGGGTACCCGATGATGGGGTGTCTCTACTACCGTCAGGGGAGGTGCCTCCCCGGGAAAGGTCCGGGCCATCTCTCCGATGAGTCCTCTCATCTCCTGGAGGGCTCCTTCCATCCTTTCCGCGGCCTTCTTCATGTACGCCGCCATCCGGGTTGGGAGGTCCGATCCCGATGCCTGGAATTGGGCGTCGAGCAGCTGAGCCTTCAGCTGTGCCTCTCCGGGTGCATACAGGAATCTCCTGAGCCCGAAAAGGTGCTGCCGAGCGTACCCCTGCTGCTTAGACAGTTCCTCCTCCAACTGCTGGATTTCCCGGGCTTGCCGAAGGATGATGAGGGACCCCTCGTTGATGCTTGCCCGGGCTGCCGCATTCTCCTGGACTAGATCCCGCACCATGTCGGGGTACCGCTCCACCTGGCCAGTCCGGAGAGCTACCGATATCCCGCGCAGGGCCTTATGCATTTGCAGATGCTCTTGCGTGCATACGTGCAAAGCGTGGGCGATCGGTTGCAAGGGGTGTTCCTCCGTTATCCGGAATGGGGGTACCGGGAGGCGTAGGTCGATCTCCTGCCTCCGCGGGGTGAAATCCTCCCACCCGGGTAACCGATCGGTGTTGGCTGGTGCCGTCTCTCCTTGTGCCCGGGTAGTGGGGACAGGAGAGTGCTGTCCAGTCGCCCCCTCCTCCTCCGAGTCGGAGGACTCCTCCATCACCCTTTTTCCTTTTCTCCGGGCTTCTCCTTCCCCGGGCGAGGTGGGTCGTTGTATGGCCGGAATAGCCCTGACGACTGGTTCGAGGGGCTCGGTCCGGACTGCAGGGGAAGTAGCAGGGGTCGCGGCAGTGTCCTCCCTGGGCCTGGTAAGTTTCCTCCGAACCCGGGGTCGAGGACTCTCGGCGGGGAGGTAAGCCCTCCTCTTCTTGGCGTACATTGGGTCTCCCCACTCAATTTCCCCTGCAGCTGGCGGGGGCACGGTGTAACCTACCGGACTGTCTGCTAGGAGAAGAAGTCCGGCAGGTATGCTCTCGGCTTGTACTTCCCGGGTCGGAGTAGGTGCTTCCGGGGTAGGATCTCCTCGAGGGGGTGCTCCTTCCGCCTCAGCCTCTCCTGGTTGTGCTACAACAGCTACCTCCTGCCTTACCGGGGGAGAGGAAGCCTCTGCCTCCACAAACCTTAGTACCCGTCCGGATTTTCTCCGGTGTAGGACGGGGAGTTCCTCTCCGTCACTGTCGTTCCCCTGCACCGGTCTGAGAGGTGGTGGGGAGGCGATCGCAGAGGTCGGAGGGGTTGCCATGGCTACTGGGGAGTTATCCTCCAGTCCGGGTAGGATCGGGCTCTGGTGGCTCGATCCGGTTGCAGCTCCACTCCGGGTTGCCATCCGGTGGCTGGTGGCTGGCCGGGGTGTAGTGGCTCCCTCCGGGCGGGGTAGCGGAGCGACCTCCCTCTGCCGGAGGATGGTCGCTCCTCCCGCACTGTGTCCCGCGCTCCTTCATCTCCTGGCCGGGGTGCTTCTTCTCCTGTCCTCCTCGGTCGCCGCTCTCTCTCAGGCCCGGCGGTCCGGGTGGTGCGGGGAGGAGAGGAGGTGGGAGTGCCCCTGCTCCGGGGCGGGCATCCCGGGAGCGAGGCGGCTTGGCGCGCAGCAGGGACTCCCACCTCGGGGATCCGCTCCCGGAAACATGTCTCCTCTCCGCCTCCATGAGCATCCCGAGGAGGGTGATCTCACCCGGATTGAGGCACTCGTAATGCGCGTCTGGTGGTACACGTATGGTGCCGCCAGGGGACACCCTTTCACACCGGTGGCCTTCTTCGAGGCCCGGACTACCACCTCCTCGAGGATGTGCCCCCATCCTACGCGCTTCCGTCCCGTAGGATTCCATGATTGCCTTCGAGTCGTCGGTTTGACACAAATCGTGGCTTCTCCGGGTTGAGGATCGGTGCAGGAACCTCGGCAGACGCCGCTCCGGGCATTTGCGCAATCCTCTACTCGGTAGCCGTCATGCTCGTCGCGGGGATTGTGGAACATTCCTCCGGGAGGGATCATTCTCACCGGATGTACCCGGTGGAGGAATCCGGAAAGCCATACGTCGCCCTCCAAAGACGCCTCCCGCCAAAAGTGCGGCTTGGCCCGGACAGGTTGTCGGCGAAAGTCGGTGGATCTCTGTCCGGACACGGCCTCCTCGATAATCCCCGCATCCTCCACATTCCAGGGCACCCAAGATAATCCCACGCACCCCATCCGCGTCAAGTCCCGCACCAATCGCGTGTCCGGGCATCCACCGCCATTGGGATGCCACTGGATAATCTTGCTCCTAATCCGCGAAGCTCTCTCCCGCCATGTCTCCGTACTCCTCCTCTCCGGGCTATGGTGTGCGGGGCGGCCGCGTGTGTCTGTTCGTGCGAGAATTGGGAGCAAAGACGGCCGGCAATGGCGCACGAAAAACGAGGAAGAGAGAATGGGGGGGGGAAATCAAAAAGGAAGGACAACGGCCTTCCCCGTGCCATTAACGACAAAAAGGAGTGGGGGAGGTGGCGGTACCCTTTTGGCGGCGCGGCCTTAATCACGGGCTTGTCGGCCGGGGTCGTCGGCGCCCACGGTGGTTCTACCGCCGGCCCGTCCTTGTACCCGGCGGTTTCCCCGGCCATTGATAACCGGCCGAGTTATAACCGGTTAGGTTATGATCGGCCGGGCCATAGCCGGGCCGGCCATAGCCGGGCCGGCCATAGCCGGGTCGGACCATGGCTGGTCGGACGCTGACTGTTCGGGTCATGCCCGGGCAGATCGTACCTGGGCCTCTCATACCCGGTCGGTACATGCCCGATCGGTGCATCCCGGGTCATTATATGCCTTCCCGGTTTGAGGCAGACCCGAGACCAGTCGGTTAAGCCTTACCCGGGCACTCAGTGGTCGGACTAGGTACGGTGAGTCCGTGCCCGGGTTTCAAAAGAAAAGATTAGAAAGCAAAAGGCGGGTTAGAATTTTCGCTATCCTATCCCGCCTACTAAGCTTTAGGATGTCCCTGGGCAGGCAGGTTCCTGGCTAGGCTAACCCTACCCGGTTTTTACCCGGATAGGTGATTACCCAGGCGTTATTTATTCTATTTAACTACTACTAAGTACTATCCGGACCAAATTGGGGCAAAAACGAAAAAATGAGGTTTGACACAACCTTGCAGAATCCATTCATAACAAATGGTTGCAAGCTTTGGGAAATAAGGGTGGTGATCTCTATATGGCAGCCGTTGATGATTACGTTCGTGCTTTCCTTCAAGTTGTGGGTTACTATCAATACACCAAAGGTGGAGCGGGTGGACATGGTCCGTCTAGGGAGGAACTCCGACTTCGCAGTGCACAACGTAAGGCTCATAGAACCGGCGATCCATCAGCTCTCAATTAGGCAGTAATAAAGTTCCCGGAGGCTGAGATATTTTGTACTCGCGATGCTCACTTGGAGGGTGCCGAGATTTTTGGTTCGAAGAAACGTAAGCATGATGTTCCAATCGGAGCGGAAGAGAAACCCATAGGCCTGACACTGTGAATTTCTCGCGTCCCCGAATCGGCAGAAGGGTTAGCCGGGGTTGCGGTGAAAGTCTGACAACTATTCACGAGGACGACGAAGACGAAGCACGCCCAATCGAATCTTCCACATCCGCTGGTGCCTCTATTAATCGAGTGACAGCTGTACAAGAGACAAAAGTGAACGAAAACTTATGGCATATTGCTCGATTGAAGGAGCCCTCAGCCAAGTCCTGTTGGGCACAACATGCAATGACCAAGAAGAAATGCGAGTCTCGTATAGTGCAAAACGGGAAGTCCACACCTGCACCAACTTATACCGGAATATGGATGCCTCCTAAAAATGGTCACCGCAAGAAGGTGGAGAAGTTTTACTTCTGCCCCGACGATATTGAGAGGTGTGTGAAGGGCACTCGTCGGAAGTGGGTGGAGCCGTTCTCTCGAACAGAAGATCAACCCCCAATCCCAGCAATCTGGCCCGTGAAGATAGGGACAAATCTGACACGTTCGGAGATGGAGGCGTTAGAGAATGCTGGTTTCCGACTCCCTCAGAAGGAGAGACTTCCACTCAACCGCACATTCAACACTGCATCTGCGCCACGGGACCTTTCACATATTCCAGTGCCGGAGAATGCAGATGTCTTCCCAAAATCAAGGAAGTCAAGGAACCTCCGGCGCATCTGCAACGTAACTTCTAAGCACACACGGAATATTGATTCTGCCCGTGCGATGCAGGCAAAGATACTAAAGGTCACTATGGTCCCATCGCCAGGAATTGGATGCATTATTTCCATGGAGTCAGATTCGCAAGCGATTTATCAACTATCAATAGGTGCATTACCAAATTGCACTTGTCCGGTGTTTAAAAGCACAATTGCAAAAGTAGGGCGCAGAGGAGAACCGTATAGACCTTGCAAGCACCTATACTATGTCTTTGTGTTGGTGTGCAAGTTTGAAGCAGATGTAGACCTCTTCATTCATGCGCCTACCCTAAGTTTCAACGAGGTGAAGATGATCATGGAGAGAGGCATCCTTGAGCTCGCCATAGTTTAGATGTCATAGTTTTCCACACTATATTCCCTATTCGCCCTTATCCCTAGACTGTGTAGTTTACACGTTGTGTGACTATATTTTGCAATATAGCATTATAAAAAATATATTAGTATCTATGTCCACAAAATTGTTTAAGTAATGTCACACCATAAGTGTCTCCATGTCTTCTGAATGTTATTGAAGTTTGCCAAATTTCAGAATTTTTTCCCTCATTTCCACGGGTTCGGGTCCCAAATCCACGGTAATAAGTCCAGAATATTCGAATATTCTCTAGAATATTCTGTATAAATTTAGAATTTTTATATTTTTAGTAAAATTTTCCAAAAAAATGTTCTCACCACCGCTCTCCAATCTGAAATTCTCCCTCTACACTCTACGCTCTATGCTCTACGCTCACGCCCAAGTAACGTCCGGTCGACCGGGGCAGTCGGGTCGAGGGGGAGTGTTGTGAGCGCATGGCAGTCGATCGTCCCGAGGGTGTATAATGTCGGGTCGGAGGCGAGCAAGACTTCTTCTTCCTCGTCCGTGATGCCCTCGATAAAGTTGTAGCAGATGAGCGCATGGGGCGTAACGGCTTCGATACCCAATTGGCGATTAATTTTCACCGTTTTTATAGTGCCATTGCCCATGATCTGGACTTCGTTGTTGCCCCAGTCGTGGATCACCTTGGCATGGCGGAGCCAGGGTCGACCCAATAAGAGTCGGTAATCGGATTTGACAGTTGAGCAGTCGAGGACAATCAAGGTGACCGTATAGGTAATACTGTGGATGTGGATTTTCACATCCCGGATAAGGCCCTTGGGTTTAGCCAGAGTGCCATTCGCCATCTTGAGGTTGAATGGTGCGGGAGAGGGTTTGGGTAAACCAAGGCGTCGACGTTCGTCCTCGGTAACAACATTGACGCCGGATCCGCCATCGATGAGTACATCATCGACTACGTTCTTGCCGACGGACACCGAGATTACGGGCATGTGTCGGTCGACGACCGATGCAGTCGCTAAGGTGATGTTGTGGTCGTGGTGGGGACTGGGAGGTTCCGGCAGTGCTCTCTCGCTGTCGGGATCGAGCCGGGTGCGGAGAGCCGATTGTAATGACGGGGAGATGCGCAGTAAATCCCCCAATGATACTTGAACTTTGCAGTTTTCGACTTGTTGGAGGAGGTGAGCAGGGACGCCGGTGTCAGTTGCAAAGCTAGCGGTCGTCGACTGTCGAGGCGAGAGAGGTTGCTGAGGTAGGGCGCTTGCATCCCAGGCGGAGGATGGATCTGCGCGGGGTTCCAGTTCTTCATGTAGTGCTCGAACGTGGTGCATCATGTTGTCTCGGAGTTCCTCTTGGGCAGTCCAGTTGGGTTGCTCCGTGGACGCTTCGTCGGGGGTTGGTGTCGATGTAGCTTTGTTGCGAGTGATGGCGGCGACTGTGTTGATGCCGATGCTATCTGATTTCTGCTCTTCAATCACCACTGTCGATGTGGACACTGGCGGGTCACTGCGGAGTTGCGTCACTAAGCGGGTGATCTTGGAGTCCTGCAATAAGAGACACAGGTGAGTGGGATGTTCGAGCGATTTGCAGAGAGCGCATGGGTAGTGGCGCCGTGGTCGATAATTGGTGCCTGGTGATGTTGGGGCCGGGGTGGTCGATGCGACGGTGGCGGGAGCCGCACGAGCGGCACGGCGTTTACCGTATTCACTCAAGGGATTGAGATAACAATCCTTGTCCAGATGCCCTTGTTTTTTGCAGAGGCCACATGTGGCGTTTGGTGTCAACCCGGGTAGATGTCGGGCTTGGGTCGGGTTCCCTGGGTAGACCACTCTCAGCAAGTTTTGCCGAGTTTTTGGCTGTAGCCAGGGTCGAGCGTGGTAGCCCGACTGTAGCGACCTGCAGATACTTCAATAAGCCAGCTCGAAAGTTGCTCAGTAAAAATTCATCACTTGGCATAGTAGCAAATTGACTCGCTAATTTCATCATTCGTTCATAGTAATCGTCTACCGACTCCTTTGATTCCTGTTTAAGAGATCTAAATCGAAGGTACGCTTGATCATCATTGTCGATTTCCTGGTAACGATGTTTGAAGGCATCGAGTAGGGCTGGGAGGGTTTGATTTGGGTAGGTGTTGCGTTGGGTTGTAAACCAATTATAGTTACTGGTGTCTACTAACGAGTTTCCAAACAAAGCTATGGTAATAGTCGGGTCAGTTTCTCCATTTAAGGTAAGTGCGTTTGTAAATCTATGCACATGGGTCATGGCGCATTTGCCTTCATGGTAAGTCGGCATGCTGACTGGTTTCCGAGCTGTTTGGCGATGTAGGGGGTCGATCGGGGGTCGCGGAAGGGCGGGCGCTGTCGGCCACGCCGGGAGACCCGACGCATAATTCGGACATTCGTCAATGGTGTGACGGTACGATCCGCACACGAAACACGAGCGTATACTAACAGGAGGGACTGTTGTAGAGGTAAGCCCTGAATTACCTGTGGGTGCCGACGTGGATGGAAGTGAGGGGCCAGCCACGGGCGGTGTCGATCCGGATCTTGGGACACCGGTCGGAGTCTACCTTGGAGGTGTTGAGGTCGGGACTGCGCTCGGGATACTCGCCGGTCGGGGGAGCGGAAGGGCCCGTCCCTGGAAAGGGAGAGTTGAGAGAGTACGGGGCAGCATCAGGGGGGCACGAGAGGTAGGTGGTCCAGCTGGAGTCGGTGGGCGATTTTCGAGGTTGAGGATATCCGGCGAGTGTGTTGTGCGGCCTGATTGAGCAGGATCGCGTATCGGGTCGACTAAGCTAGGGTGAGTAGCAAGATCCCGGTCGACAGGGATGGCTGGAAATGTTGTTTGCTGTCGGCTGCTGGTCGACTGATAAGGGTCGACCAGCGGTCGACTCGGCAAAGGTTGTTCCGCGGTCCTCGAGGTGTCCGGGTGGGACATTGGGCCGCTAGCCATGAGGCGGGCTAGTCGGAAAGCTAAAAGTGCCTGCTGATTTTGTAAACGCATAATTTCGGCTTGTTGGTCATATAATGTGTCCATCGAGGTGTCGCGAGGTGCGTACATGGCGTGTGCGCTCGACGGGCGTGGGGGGAGTATGGACTCCGGGGGAAATGGATCACCAGGGGAGGGTCGGCGAGACGTCGGTTCTCCGCCGCGGCTGTGCGGTCTGGACGCTGATGTAGGTGACGGCGAGGAGGTCGGTTGTGGTGGGTCGACATCTCCAATATGGGTTGAGTGTTCCATGATGGTGTTGTGACGTCCTCCGGTTGGTGTTGGATTGTCGGGTCGGACGATTACGACCGGCTTAGAAGTCGTTGCAGGTTGCAGATTTCGGAGTTCTCGTAAGGTCTGCGGATTACGAAGTTGGTCAGCGGTAATTTCCGGGGGATCGGGGGTGCCACTTGCTCGTGTGCGCCGACCCGACATAGTCTGGCCACGTGTCGCTTTTCAGATCTAGATCTAGATCTGGATCTGTGGATCGGGATCTGGATCTAGAAGAGGACTGTAGATCTAGATCTGAATCGAAATTGTAGTGGACAGGATGTTTCGGAACGTAAGCGGAAGGGCTGCCATAAACCGTTTCTGTGTAGGGGTTCGCTATTTGCACCTTGAGCAGGGCGAAACCTCTTTCCACGGACGGTGTTTGTGTGCAGGGCTCACGTTCGCTGCGTCGACAGGGCTGGCGACGAGATGGCTGGTTAGAACCCCAATTCTGTTAAAATGGCATTATTCCGGGAAAATGGCACACCTCAACTTTCTGAACTATAGTTCAAAAACTATGTGATATAACAGAATTTTAAGGTGATATTAGGGAAAATGTGTGACAATGTATATAAAGAAGTGATATTACCAAAAAAATTGTGATATTATAGAATGTACACCTTTTTGTATGAGCACAAATGTAAGTTCCAGTGTGACAAAATGGCACATGGCATAGTGCCATTTTAACGGAATTGGGGTTTTAGCGTTCGAGGACTATTGTGATTACCCCGGCGGCGTGTAGGAAAACGGTGTTTGTGAACATCGACAGGCAATGACGGGCGGTTAGGGCCGCGTGTGCCTGGCGTGTAGCCGTGCTACCGCCGGGAATATTGTAGACAGACTGTCCGCGTAGAAGACTGTCGTACGATTTAGCTTGAGCGAGCACTACGGAGTTAGGTGCACGATAACAAGGTAGATCGATCGACGCGGAAACTGAAGTAGGACTTAAGCATGGTCGCCAAATGTTAAGGACTGTTTCTAGGGACAGTACCTAACCGTTTTCACTTGGAACTCGACTCGACAGGGAGCCCTCCAGGAGGTCGACAGTAGGTTGACCGGATTACTCCCTGGATTGGAACATCGTGACCCTCAAAAGTACGAGAGAAGCAAAGGGAGATCAACAAGGAGTCACTAGATCGACTCTACTCTGATCTACTCACACTACTCTCCTAACCCCAGATCATAACAACAATCAACCAGACCAGACAGTGTAGACAGGTCGAGTTAATCACAAAGAAAACACAAGGAAAAATTAGAGACGGAGACTTGGGAGAGAATCACAAAGTATGTTATAATCCAAAAAGCAACCCTCTTCCCCTCGGGGAAGGAGTACATATAGCCCTAGATCTGACATAGTTGTCAGACCTGATCAACCCGATCTAGTCGGGTCGACCCTGTCAGTCGACCTGCAGGGTCGGCTGACTGGTCGGCCGCCTAGGCCGGGTATCTACTGTAGGTATGGCTGATTCTATCCTGGATACTAGCCTAGTATCAATTTATCGTCCGGGTATCGACCTAGCCAAAGTTAACCAAAGGGAATATTCGGAGAATATTCGGTTAACAGGAGCAGGTCCAATAATGGAGCTCTAGTGATTCATGACAGCTTCTCCATAACAATAGGGTCATGTATGTACTGTAAACATTATAGGTTGTCACATCAAGGCATCAATGTTATAGAAACACCTATATATTCAATTTCAAATTATAACTCATTGTAGAAGATTCCCAAAATGATGATTTTACTTGCTCTATCTTTCATTAGCCCGTAATGCATAAAGAGGCCCGATCAGGGTTGATTTGACATCAATTGGTCAACCTTTAATTCTCTAAATATAGAACGTGTAAAAATGAGACCTTTTGCAGGTTGTAGAGTTTTCTCATACCTTTTAGACAAGACCATCCATGCCTCAATTTAAATTTCAACATACCTCCATGTGAAAAAACAAGTATTTCTAACTTTCTACAGATTTTATAGGTCATATGATAATAGAAAATTATGTAAACATGAACCTTAGTTACTCACCTGAGAACAAGGATTTGAAGAACCTCACGTCAAGTTTTACTTCTTGAATTTGGTTCGTTTGGCTCACAAAACACTTAGTTCCTCTTTAGAAACAAGTAAAATTCTGTTTTTCTAACTCTGGACATTATGATCTCACAAATTACGAGGAATTTGAATTTGAATTTGAGATTTGGTGTACATGTACGCGTACGAGCTAGGTACTAGATCTTGCGGTTACATACTTAAAATTACGTCAACAAACATGCACCTTGCATTATTTTGACAACTTTGGGGGCATTTAGCTTTGGAAGTGAATTTCCCCGTGCCACAAAAATTGCCTGCAGTGGTAACATCTGTATAGATTTTCCTATGATGAAAATTGAGACATTATTGAGCACCTTACCATATGTGTGCCACAATTGACGAAAGGAGGTTATTTTGATATTGCAAAATGAGGCTAAGCGTTCGTGGCAGCTACCAAGGAGGATGGGGGAGGGATAAAGGAGCCCCCCTATTTTTTGATGTATTGGTTCAAATTGCCAAGGAGTATGCTACAATGGTAATTTGGGGCCGCAAACCCCATTTTTGAATTCAAAATCATCAAAAATGGTCTTGGGGGGGTCTCCACGGATTCTAGGGTGCCTCCTTGGTAGCTGCCACGAACCATTGCCCGCAAAATGACCAGAATGAGAGCGTGTGAATGAAGGAATGAGTGAAAATCCAGAAAAGACCAGCCAGTGAGGACAGATTGAATGTGATGCTATTGATCTGGCTCTCCAGATGCGACCATGGTAGTTGACCAAATATGTTGGTACCCTTGCTCCATACAAAGATTGGGATAGGCCATAGGGGCATATATTGCTCTCCTGATGGCTACTTGCAAACTAAAGGCTCACCTCACCTCGTGTGCACCCTGCACCTTGCATCACTTTCTGACCCCCAAAATAATAATTAATGAAACATTTTCTACCAATACTGAATTAGAATTTTACGCTTGGAAAAAACTACTTGACCTTGGGTAAATTCTGGAGAACTGAAGACCTAGTTTGTATGAAGTTTAACCCTTTCAAGACGAAGCGTGCAAACAAGCTTTTGATATGTTACAAGCGGGTAGATTCTATCAAGTTAAATCACTAGTGTTTAAAACATTTTCTTGGAAGTGATTATGAAAATGCTCGTGAACTTTAGCTCCATATTGGGACTTTCATTTTACGATTCAAGCACCTTCGTTGAGAGGGTGGGATTCTAATTAGTTTGAATATCTATTTCAGTTTAGCAAAAAAAATGTGTATGTTCACAATGATTGTCATCCAAAATTGACCATGTTAGAGCTTCTTGAACATTTTGTAGGGTTAACCCTAACTTTCTTTAAAAGTGGGAATGGGACCCTGTGGTTCGCGTAGGAGAAAATTATAGCCAACTGTGACCATTATAATCTCACAAATGAAAAAGATTCATTTTAAGCACACCAAAACGCTACGGGAGTTGGGATCAATGGCTCTGATTCCACATGTTCTGAACACTTTGGAAAATAACCAAAGTCTTGATTCGTCTGCTAGCAGAGTATGTTGAAACATCAATTCACATAACTCCTTATTGACTACCTCATTATTCAAAATACTCATATTTTAGATCTTGCAATAAATAATGATCATGTTCAGTTGATCATAACTTCTTGGCACAGATATCCGTTTGTATGAAAAGAAAAGAAAGTGCCCCAATTGTTTATATGATCAGGGAGCGTGCTAAGTTGAAAAACTTTTGAAAAATGTATGTTCAAGTCAATTTTGATCCGCACATGTGAGTTAGATTGCTGTGTTATCAATCATAATCCAGGAATGTCCCCAATCATACTCAGTGATACAAGTCATTCCCTTCCGAATCATTCTATTGACTTTCAATCCCACTGTCCGCAGGTAGTCTACTTAAGTTCTAACAGAAGTCTTAATCTGAGCTTAAATAAACAGGGAGTGTCCTTGGAACAAGATGTGCTTCCCAAGTGACAGAGGTACCCGGGAGTTCGGAGATAGACTAATCACGACAGTGAGACTTTGTGCACAAGCGGGAAATCAATCACAACGTGGCCGGGTCATCCTTGAGGGAACATAGAATGCTCCAAGACTGTAACGTCAATGAAATGGTACAAGCTAGTCTAAGAGTTTCATCATCTGGAACTAGCTAGCTAGCCTAGACTAGCTAGTTAGCTAGGCGGAATATGCGTGTGCGTGGAGTCGTACGATGAGGGAAGGCTGGAGCTGGAACACGAAAGAGGAGCTTCGCCAACATGACAGGGAAACTGCTGCTTGCTTGGATCGGACAACGCCCGTGCGGTCCCTTCTTCTCTGCCATGGCCGTTCTTTTCAGGGCCACGACTTTTGATGACAGCCACGCTGCACCCACCCCTCCTCTCTGATTTATCATCGGCTGTCTGTCAGTCTGTAGTCAACCTGTAACTACACTCCATACTGTATCGCTTTGCTTAACGTTTGTTATTGGTCTGTTATAAGTACTTGTAAGTATTCGCAGAATGAATTCTTCTTATGGTAGGCGCTGACACAAGCGATTGATCACACTCCAGCTTCCTCATGGTGGGACGACTTAACAGTACCTATTCTCTGTCTTCATTGACATATTATGAGCGAGCAACCGAAAGCGTGCATAGGAGTGGCCCACGGTCACTTAAAAGTGATTATTCAATTCGCGCTTGTCCACATTGAGTCAAGGCACCAGAATGCACTCAAAACTATCTGGTATGGCCAAATGAAAACATTTGATACTATGGGAACAATGGTCCATAAGTTAGAATGTGTTATTATATTCCACCTGATGTACTTGACTTTTTAGCATTGGACTGAAAGCCAATCATAGATCAATAGAATGACAGATCCTGGTTGAATAATTCTCCAAAGCACCGGAATGTCTTTGAAGTTGCTAGATTTATTCAAACTTTCGGTTGGTCATGACATAAGTAAGAATGGCGCCATTCCGACTGTATCCTACAAAAAAAAGGTAATTCTGCAGCTGGCCATTAAAATTTGTCGTCTTAAGCTAAGCTAGTTTGTAGAAATTAAGGCTCAGTCAGTTCTAAAGAAATTATGTACAGGATCAACCACACTTGTACACTAGCCCGCTATTTCTAAAGTCAATTATTCTACATCTTCTCCCTCAGTGGCTCGAACTTGCAGTGTCAGATTTGGCTCACATCAAGAATCGAGGTTATACCGAAACTAGTCTAAAGTCGCAGAATAACACAACATTCTTCTTGTAGAGTTTCTAGCTAGGGCAATCACCCGTCCGGAAAAGGGATTTTACAAGAGTTCTAGCTAGCTAGTAGTAGCCTGTACACTCAATAGTCAACCGACGTTAGTTACCTTGCGAGATCCAATGTCAGGTCCAACTCAACAACGCTCTTGGACTCGTGAAAAGCCTCTTGATCTGCTGAAGAAGGGGGGCCTGTCGACATAGTCAAATCCAGCTGGAGTCCGGAGTCCAGTGATGAGGGACCTGACGAAATGGCCTGCTGTCCCCTGCTGCTGCTGTTCAATGACAAGAAGTCCACCAAATGAGCTGCACGCCCTTCCGGCTCCATGTCTGTGGTACTATGCGCTTGCCGATTGAGCATTGCTTGGCTCATGGGCAGGGAGCTGCAGCTGCTGCCCGGCCAAGAATGCGGGCGCGACTCTTCTCTGGTGATGCTGGATCTTGCTGACCCCCACTTTATGTGATCTAAGTCGTTGTACCGTGCAGCTGCTGCATCTGGTAATAATATCGTGCTGGGTCGATGCGCCTGGTGTGCGGGTGTGTGACGAAGCTCCTCCATGTCTTGATACCTACTGTATATGTTTGAGTAGCCTCCTGCTCTTGTGTCTAGTGCCATTGGCCTTGTTGCTGTTATCGGGTGCAGTAAGATCTTCCCTGCTTGGTTGTCCTGAAAGCACGCAATGCAATCGCTCTCGTAGATTAGAACTATGCTGCAAAGTAGATATATAGTCATTCTAATTCCGTATTCTTAAGAGCAACACGAAATGTACCCCACTACAGGTCCCCGTTCAAAGCTAATTGTATAAGTCGATTAAACTCCCGATCAGTATTTCAACTAGCAGATCTGACTAAGCTGCGAAATCAATCTCGCAGATGATTAGTCACGCTCATTCCATTTACTCAAAAGCAACATGAAATGTATCCCATCCAAGGTTCCGTAACTCGAAGAAATTACAACAACGACTGGTGAATCAAACTCCAGACCAGTGAATACTTCGACATTGACTAGCACTTCTAACAAAGCTGCGAGATGAATCTCTTAGATGATCAGTCATGCTGATTCCATATCCTGAATATCAACATGGATACAGCAGGAGAATACCCCACTAGAGGTTCCGATTAAAAAATAATTCGAGGTTGATATAAGCTGTAATTACACTCCAGACCAGTGTACTACGACATTGATCGTACATAGATCTGACAATGCTGTGAAAGATGATTAGTCATGCTGATTCCATATTCTTAAGATCAACATGGAGAATGCCCCATCAGAGGTTCCCGATTGAACATGACTAAAAGTCGTTAGGACAAAGACTGGTATGAGCTATGATCAAACTCCAGACCTGTCCAGTGTCTTTCGACATTGACAAGCTCCATCGTACATCTGACAAAGCTACGAAGTCAACTTCTTAGGTGATTACTCATGCTGATTCCATATCCTTAAGATCAACATGAATGCATCAGGAGAATCACCTCCTCAGAGGTTCCCGACTGAACATGACTGTAAGCCGTTACGTCAAAGACTGATGTGAAGCGCATACGCTGTATGTAGCATGAGCTTCCACCAGAAAGTGATCACATGAGATTCCAGATTCAAAAGAATATGAAAGTTAAACTGGAGGAAAGAAGCTAGTTACGCACCTGTGGTCGCTTGGGGGTGTCTTGTAAGAGGAAACGCCAGCCGTCAGTGCGGGCACGAGGATCGATGGAGCTCTGCTGAAGAGGGAAAGGAGGTCGGGACTCCACAGTGGGTGTGGGAGACGAACTGAGAAGATGATCATAATTCACAACTGCATTGTTGTTGTTGTTCTTTCCCTCCGTCAACATCATCAGGGCTATTCGAGCATCGTATTCTCGCCTGCACATCTCCCACTCCGCCTCCAATTTTTTCTTCGCGGAGCCGTAGCTCCTCACGTCTCCAGGCAGCTGTAGACCGTCTATCAGATGGCTGCTGCTTCTGTTCAGCTCCGCGGTCGATTGCAGCCATAGAATATTGTTGTGCTGGAACTGTCCTCCTCTCCAGAAGCTGAGATCTGTCAAAAGCACTTACCGATCAGTCACTGTAATCGAAGTGCACAACTCTATCGAACCTCGACCTTCCAGTCTTCGATTGAACCTTCGATCTACTCTACTCCTAGCTTACCACACTTATGTCACAATCATGTCATCTTTTTTGCGAAGATCTATGACCAATTTCATAGCACTCTTCAATCAATGCCTCTAGGATCTAGAGACCCCACCTCTAAACTCAAGCAAGACACACATTCGAAGTATCTCACTGTAAGCTAGAATGTCGATCACCTTCGCTTTTTGGTGTGAATTAGTGCATCATTAATATACGGTTCATTTTCAACATGCGCTACTTTCGAACGATCACTAATCAATGTAGGTACAGTAAGGTGATAACTGTGCGGCATTCTGCTGATAGAATGTTGGTCGGTCAATACTACAGTGGGTTGTTGAGTTCCAACTGGCGATGGCTTGCTAAACACGTGATCACGATCACTGCTGGTACCAAATTAGTGGATAACCTACCAGATTGAACACTCTCATCATTCTTCATGCTCCTGTACATCTGCAAAATCGTTGGAAAGCACGTCAACATCAATGCTGCCGGGTAGCTCGAGACAGACTGACCAGTTCAACAATCACGCGGTTTGCGAGCTTTAACTAGCTAATTGATTGATTTCCTGCAACTGTTGACAAATCTATCAACTTGGCATTGACTCTATCACGAACCTGTAGATGACTTTTCACATGGGCTATGGTCAGCCCCTTCACGTCCATGTTCTGCAGGACCATTTTCGGCGTTGCCTCTGAAACCATCACCACACATTTACCTCTTTCTCAGTCTACAAAAATTGCATTCTAGAAGGAAATAAGGTAGGAACTATCTATCACTGCACTGGAATGATTGTTGTCTTGCAGATCCAAACAACATCCGCTACTGTACTAACATCGACAATGTGAATCATTCCAACTAGAGCCTATCAATCGATTGGATTGATACTAGGCATTGTCTCTCCGACCTTTACAGCAGTGATGACATGTATAGATCATGGGTCGAATGAAGTATACTGCTTCGTGAAAAGGTGTTTTCGGAACATACCTACTGCTACGAGGCGGATACTAGACTAGGCTGTCAGTCAGGACAAGAACTGATCGGAGATACTTAGGTAAAAAACATAAAGGGAGTTTGTCCACTCATCGGATGGATTGACGTGGAACACTGAACATCACGAACTAACACCGCCTGATCATGATCGATCGATCGATGTATCGAATTGGCAACTGTCACTTACTCTCTTGGCCTCCGCATCGTTCCACGGCATGTACAAAGCAATGGTGCAAGTCCGCCGTCCACCGCAACCTCGGCAATCTAGAGCGCACGTATTGCCGCACCTTGCCGCGATGATTACTAGTAGTACCACTGCCACTACCCTGGCGGCTCCTGCTGCTCTCGGATGCATCTTGCTGAGCGTTCGTCGTCGTGTTGCTCTCGGAGGATAAGCTCTCCGATTCCGAACCTTCCAATTCCGCAGCAGCACCGTCCGGCTCCCTCTCCAGGCTCTGTTTCCCCAGTAAATCCATGCGATCTCTCTTGTTGCATGCAGCTAGCTTCGATCGATCAAACCCCTTCAAGCATCCACACTGCACACCTTCTACAAGGTATATACAATCAGTCACGCACTCACACACTGAATCAACCCGAAAGCTTCGTTGCTTGATTGTTCTGCACGTAACTATAGAATAGATGAGGAGGTTCCTTCACACTGAATGCACCGCGTGAAATAAATCCCAATGAGGAAGCTCGCAACTGAAACGCAAGGAGGCTTGAAGGTCGGGACAAGACCCGTACGTACAACACTGAAAGGGTAATAAGCTTCACAAACTCACTGCGGTTGCGGGCGGGTAAAATATACACCTATATATTTATAAATATAAATATCAATGGCATGCAACTTGTGCTGCTAAAACTGAGGGTTTTGTCCGGGATCTATTTTTGGGGGCATGTCCGAAGAGTCGGTGCCAAAGTTTAACCCGACCGGGTGACACACTGAAAGGGAGAATTGATACTTGTACTGTATATAGATATATATACATCGTCGATTTACCTTATACCAGTGCAGCCATTTGCAGCAGCCTGGTGGTCAAACGGCGTAGCAGCAGCAGCCGCCATCCTCATCAGTGCGTGGATTCTACTACTGCCAATCTTATGAGCTTTCTGCTTCCTCCGCAAGAAAACTCACTTCACTAACTTCCACAGACACGATCGATCGAAGCTTAGCTCCACAAGTGAATGATCACCAATCGCAAAACCCCCGCCGGCAGTCGATTGACCGATCGAGTTCTCATGTGCGGAATGATTCTACGCACGTTGACTGTTGGTGCCGGCCCTTGACGGACTGACCGTGTGGCAGTAGTAGTGCGTTTAAGCGTTTCGCAAGACTAGCTTGCAGGACGATGAGTGAGAACGCTAGCAAGCAAGCTAAGAAACGGCACCACAAGATGATACGTACAATTCGAATGAATGATGCGGCAGGCAGGCAAGAGAGTAAGAGACGAAAGCGTGCAAGGAAGGTGGGTGGGTAGCGAGATGAGGAGGACGACGAGGAGGAGGAGCAGGAGCTTGGGTCGAGACGAGACGAGACGAGACGGGTGTAAGTTGCTGCCTGCGTTGAGGAGCGTGTGGGGAATGGCAACAGCGATTGTGGTAGGGTGCGGGAGAAGACGTTGGGAGGAAAAAATGCTTTGTCTCCCTGCTGCTCCTGCTGCCTGCTTGCTGCTTGCTGACCCCACCACTGCTTCTTTTTAACATGTCCACGGCCCCGCCCTTCTCTCTCTGACACCGTTTTGACCTGCTGCCAGACCAGGCCCGGTTTGTAAGAATGCTCTGGGGCCCGCCCTCTCTCCCCCTCCACAGACATCGCATTTTGCCTAACCTTAATTTGCTTAACCCCCGACTGTAATTTGCTTTGCTCTTCAAACTTCATCCTTCATTTTTAATGTGCCAATTCCCTGATGTCCAAGCCGCTTATTCCACAAACCACAACCCTAAATACTGGAGTCTTTCACACAATGCCATGTATCTCTCTCGCTCTGCCTAATTATTCACCTTTCTTAAGTAAACGAATCTGCATTATGCTTTGCTGATTCCCGCAAATGTCAGTGGGACATAGCTAGCAGCAGAATCATTAACCTAGTAGCTCTTCCTAATTTCTGATTAAGCTACGTTATCCCTTCTTAATTAATCACCATACTCAAGTTTATGAATCATTCTCAATATGCGTACTGTTTCCTGTAATTCTCATTCCGGAATCATTCAGATCATTCCTGGAGCAGATTCATTCACCTGTTAAGTTACGGTTTGCAGAATCATTTAACTCGTAGCTCTTGATCATTTCTGATCATGCTAAGTAGTCCCTGCTTACGTTAATCACCATAGTTAAGTTTCAGTTCATGAATCTCAATAAGCGTACTGATCCGTGCAGTTCTCATTACGTTTAGTTAGTAGCAGGATCATTCACCTTATAGCCCTCTAATCTCTGATTAAGCTTAGTCTCTTAATTACCGCGTAGTTAAGCACCCTGTTTAAGTTCATGACTAGATCTGCAATATGCTTACTGTCACTACGAAACAGTGACCCAGTAGCTCTCCGTAATCTCTGATCAAGACAATTCTCTCGATTCCTGCTTAATTAATCACCCTGTTTAAGTCTACGAATCTGCAGTTGTCTCTACGAAAGAGCTGGCAGCAGAATCAGTGACCTAGTAGCTCTCCGTAATCTCTGATTATATAAGCAAAGTAAGCTCTAAACGACAACGCTATGCTGAAGCATTGATTTCAGTAAGCTGCTTGTGTTCTGTTCGAGATCAATATATGCCGAAGTGAGTTAAGCATTGAGTTAAGCATTGATTAGGGGAAGGTCGTCGGCTCGTGCCGAAGCTGAATTGCTGCTAAAGCACTGATTACTGATAGGATATCGAAGCATTGATTTCGTCAAACCTATAATTAAGTGATGATAGTAAATTAATTAAGTGAGCCACTATTAATAGAATTCTGTCACCCAATGAGACATGAGACATAGCTAGTATGATGAAAAACAAACAGAGACAGAGCTAAATTCCTATCATAATGTGTTGCGTGCCAAGTGCCAACCCGATGATCTTTTCCTTCGAACATTACTTTCGCAGCATTACCGAGTAGGATTAGGTGAATCTCCTGCCACCATAGATCACGTCTTTATTATAGGCTCCCGTTGTCTGCACTGAAAAATCGGCCCTCCCTCCCTCCCTCGATGCCGGCGTGTCTGTCTCCCTCGATCGGTCATCCTTTTTACTTTCGATTCACTTACTGGTGCCACAGTATGATTCTTCTCGAACCAAGCCCTTTAGTAATACTAATCTATTCATTGGACGGTGCTTGTAACAGTAAGCCTCAAGTTGGAGTTTCAGTAATTCGTACACTGAAGCGGTAAAAGCAAGTGTTTATCCATAATTTACTCTGGAATTCTTTGAGTGTATCTACAGTCACTCAGATTTTCTTGCATGATTACTAGAATATACAGGTGATCATTATCATCGCAAATATAGACGATAACCACACCATCGATTTTCTCAAACCGAAAACGAAAGATGCTCTCTCTACAGCGATGTGAAGTAACTAAGATCAATCACTCCACCCTAATATTATCCAGTTTTCGATCACTACTGTAGTTTAATTGACATTCGATTGCTATACTCCGAAGCCTCCTTTTTGACATATCAATTTAAATCAGAAGAAATGGGCATAAAGGTTTCGATCTACTGTTCTTTCATTGACATTCGATTGCCACACTCCGAAGCCTCCTTTTGGCAACTTGAGTTCAGAGAACATAGATTTCTCGATTATTGAATGGGCAGGGGGATTTCGTGAAGATCGGGTAAAGAGAATCAGGAATCTAATCTTAGCCGTGTGGGTGATTGTCGATGTTGGAATTTCCACCCACTCCATCTACGAGCGACATGCAACAACATTATTCAGTAGGAGGCTCTCTAGCAAGCCAGTATCATTATTTTGGCTATTTTTAGGTCGATCTCTGACCCACCCCAGGCTTTTCCCCCATTTCCTGGCGCCATTGATTCTCCGTGTACTCGGCATCGACCACTTTTAAAATATTCTTCTACTTACTAGTCGGTCCGAATATTCGATCGACTAGCGCTTCCGTGTCTGCCTTCACACTTACAGTGATACAGTCCGTCATTGGATCCTGCTCTCAAATGTACGCCTTCTATGGATTATTCATGGAGCTACTGTTGTAGACGCGTGAACTACCATGAGAGTGATGGGAAAGTACTCTCCTCATTGATAGAGCTAATGGTAAGTTAGGATACCAAGAGAGAAAGGAAAGGAAAGCCGACAGTAGCTCAACCAGTATCATCAATAGAGTGATGTCGATGCCGCACGGCGCATGTTGCAAGTCGTGTGCATGTGGGCGGGACAGTAGAATCATTAGGGTATCATTACATTCTTCAGCCCAGTCATACACGGCTATGTCCTTCGATTTATGTTGGTAAAATTATACCTCTCTTTAATCCTTTTTACCTACTTTTATTGGCAGCGGAATATTTTATTGTATTGGTCGTATTCTGGCAACCGGAACTTTATGGTTGTTTCTGTGTCCATTTTGACCTTTGGAAATGCATGCTCAGAACTCCACTGACAACGTTCGAGGAACATTTACACTGCAAATGTCTGAAAAGTTTGAAAAGTTACATACTACTTGTAAGTTATGGTATTGTTTATGCAGCGTTGAAAACTGCAACTTGCAGACCCTGACAAGACAATTTGCTTGCAGAAGATCTTTGCTCTGCTTTATGACATTCTATTACCTGGTTGCTTCTGTAACAATATATAGATAATATATACCATCGCATTGGTGTGAAGTCAAACCTCAATTACTTCAAATTGGTAGTTTAGTATGGAAAATGTTACACCATAAGGAGGGAATGATGCATGGTGGATATAAACTGTCTTGTAGAACTGTGGTTTAAGTAGCCTTCAGAGTAGCCCCTATACTAGCAAATTTGAATGGTGAGTGTAAATTGTAAGTATGTGTGTATCGGTTGCTTCAATGGCTAGTTCAGTCATATCACCTTTCTACCACCTTATTAGAAAGTGTACATTGAGGAGTAGAAAGTGAAAATAGGAAGGAAAACAATGGTAAGTTATGTACCTTTAGCTAAAATGAGGAGCTCAATGACACATGATAGTGCAACTAGTCTTAGAGCATGCTCAGCCCTGCACTTCAGGCCAGGACGCATGATATAATAAGCTCCTTCAGTTTGGGCCGCTTGACTACATCACAAGCTCCCATGCGCAGCCGGGGCAGGTGGTGATACCCCACCCCAAGGTAGGGCACGTAAAAAGGCCGCTCACCAATCACACTTTCTGACAAGCCAGTTATTATAAAAACTATTTTCTGCCTTAATAACTCTGTCACGTGTCACTCTCCCAATGGTTAATGGGTAGGCTAAAATGGAGTGAAGGCACGGGATAACTTTATGGTGTGCTCAAATTTAGGAGACTGCAACCCTCTTGACAGGTTAGAGGGATAGTGTACGAGTTGGGATTCCTCACACTCGAAACAAGGCTCCACTCTCCGGCCCACGGTGTCGGCTGGGCATGCTCTTACTCCACGTGACACTATGTCAAACAACACATATTATGTCATGAGGTTGAAAAACATTTGTTGGTGATATACATGTGCCAATGCGAAGTAGCATGACCACTAACTAATATGGTTGTTTAGAGTTAGCAAAAAAATCCAAAACATTATTATTTGTTATCACTAATGGGAAGGTGGTATGAGCAAAGCCACAAGTAAAGTCATACGGGCACTTTTAAGCCATACAATGCCACTATGGCTTTACTTGTGACTTTACTCATACCACTAGTGTATCCTCTAACGTGCATTATACTTTTTCTTACTATACGAATGTCCCAACACCACAAAGGCATGAATTTATAGAGTAGTAGTCCGGAAGTAGTTCAGTTCAAATAAGTTGGTACCCGTATTTAGTTTGCAGTACTTCGTACAATGTTCAGAATGGCTTGTGCACAATTCTCTGCTACTTGTCTTTTTGCATCATTGTGGTCAGATAGGAAGCATATTGTGACCCTCGCGGAGATGAAGAATCTACTGAATGAAAGCACACTTTGTCTTACTCAAACGTCCCTTCTGAGGCTAGAAAACACCTGAACCTTGCCAACTCGAGGCTGTGAAAAACGTGAGGTCTTTTCTCAGGCTTCCAACATGTACTTCTTCCATCGATTCTGCCGAGCACTCTGGAGGAAAAGGTTGTTGTCCGGACCCTAATTTCGAATGAATGACCACACTCCCTTCCCGGCCAAAGTAAGATACACACTCTTCATGATTTTCACACATTCAAGGCTTTGAAGCTGAAGAGTGTGAATCTCTTTCCGGAAGAACCTGAAGAAGATTCGACTATATGAAGCTCGAAGGTTCTGTAAGTTGTACGTCACGACTCCGGCGGGCAGCAACGACAGCACTGACGTAACTGGCAAACTGACAGAAATTGTGCTTGCATGGCATGTTTGTCAGGCGGAGAAGGGCAATTTTAGAGTTCTTCTGAGGACTGTCAACTTCCTTGTCAGGAGCCACGACATCGATCGCCCCAAATAGGCCACCACGAAACAAAATTCTTCCACCACTTGGAGGACTGCTGTTCATCACGACCGGCCACTCATTTCCAGCCCTTTTTCACTGTGTGTGTACTTGTACTGCAGTGCCCAGCGGCTGAAGGTTCCTATGAAAAACACCCCACCAGACCAGAGCATGTTTCAAATTCTTTGTCGCTGCAAACCCTAGATAGAACCTTGGCTTGCTTCCTGTCTAGTAGGGTAGTGTAATAATTTCCTTGGCATGGAACCTGGTGAGGTTCGCAGATGATTGATCAGTACCTTCGTGTCAAGGCTCGAAGTGACTTGCTGTCCTTGCATCATTTGTGGTAGATGGAGTTCATTCGAAATTTACGGTGCATTGTCAATGATCCTTTTACCATTGCGTAGGGTACGTGTTGGCCAACGTCGCCCATCCAAGAAGGTCATCCATCCAACTTCTACCCACAGGTTGGGTCTAGAGACCCTTGTAATGAGTTGTATAAATGTAAAGCACTTGGAGCTTTCCGCATCTGAATCAAAAGAAGAGTTGAGGCATTGCGAGTTAAGTCCTTGTAATGTGGTATTAAAGCTCCCAACTTTATTACGAAGCTAATCAAAATGATAAGAGACTTTGATCCAGTTAGCTGAGTGGTGTGTATTCTTCTATAGGTGAGATTTAGAGGTCATAATAGAATTGCTACTATGGACGGTGAGAGAGAACTACTAGAACTACTAATGCTTTGAGAACCGGAGAATTACTCAACATAGCAATACAAGATGATGATGACCTTATTAGAAGTAGGTCTTTGGGGTTGCTTGGAGGTTAAATTGAAGTCTTTATGTGGAACTAGCGGCAAATCTATTGGTGAATCCTCACGACCTCTTGTTGTAACTACCAGCATGAACCCCTATAGCTCCTTGTGTGTTTTTGAGAGCTTGAAACCTTTCATTGTGCTTTTCTACATCTAAGGACTCCAAGGTGGGGAATAATAATAAATAACAAAATCATATTTCCAAGGGTTGTAGCACATGACAAATTGAGATAGGCACACGAGAAATACCCTCAGTGAAAGATGTATGTCCAAGCTGCTTGGTCGACAAGTTTCACAAGGAGAGCGTCCTTAGCATTGCCCTCAACTTCTTCTGAAGGCTTGGTGCTAGTCCCCTGGATATCTGCGACCCAATACTTGTTGCATGAAAAGTAGAAGTAAGTATGTATCATTCCGCTAAACCCTAAACTGCTAAACTCTTCACGTTATAATCTTAGAATTGGTATTACCCCAATAAAACCCTGAACCTCACCATAGACGAGGTATAAGTTATGCTCTTTAAATTACTAGGATAACCAAAAACATATTTCGGAGATCCAATCGTATGGATGTAACAATTAATGTATACTATGTTTTGAGAATTTTTTGGGGGGTGACCATCTGAAGGTTTTGGTGAGATTACATGAAAAGAAACCACAAGTCATTGATTTTACATTAGTTGCACGCTCATGATATTTTTAGAGAAGTGCTAGTGTCACCATGACTCAATCCCAATGGGGATATGAAGTGTATATGTGTTGTGCATGCCTCAAAATTAATGTGGAGCTAAGTTTTAAGTCCATTTATTGCAATATTTGATACATATTTCCATACATTGTATCTAATTTGACATTGAAATCCTTGTAGATTACAAGGTATGTCACACAATGGGGCAAGCAATCTATCAATGGAAAGCTATTTGTTTCAATACAAATTTCCTTCTAAAGAAGACTCCAAGGTACATGCCGGAAGACACGCAAATACGCAAATACGCAAAAAACACGATATATTGGCCGCAAGGGCATGCTCACACCTTTAAGGGTTGAAGCCTCAATTGAAAGAAACTCATTAAAGATACAAAACTTACGTACAGACTATAGGAGGAGCACATGTCTATTGAATTTTTAACCTATCGAAAAAACTAAGGAAGTCATA
The DNA here is from genome assembly GCA_037043015.1 of Bryum argenteum. Taxonomy (NCBI): domain Eukaryota; kingdom Viridiplantae; phylum Streptophyta; class Bryopsida; order Bryales; family Bryaceae; genus Bryum; species Bryum argenteum. Next base: position 7,655,816 of record CM073328.1, on the reverse strand, counting down.
GACAATTAACCTCTGAAGTCAACTAAGGACATATTTGGTCTATTTGGGCTTTGGGCAGCCTCTTGTTTACTAAATTTAGCTCACATAAGTATGAAACTTTTGTAGGGTGTAGAATTGTTCCATATGTATCATTATGAAAAGTCAATAATACAACTCCTAATACAATGAGAGATATTTACGGTGAAAGTTTTAAAACAATTTTTGAAATTTACCCAAAAACTGCCCAAACTACGGTATATGCTCGTTTATTCTTCAATTCTGCCCAAAATCAGTTAAAGCGCAAAAACTTCAAAATTTTACCAAAAATTGAGATTCAACTTTTTTTTCGAGTTTTATTTTTGTACATGTGAAGAAGGTTCTAAGGCATTTTAATCGTTTGGAGATTCAATCCAATTTTTTTTCAATTTCTCTTGTCATTGTCAAAGATTGGCCTTTGTAATTAACCCTTAAACGCCCATGGAGTCTAAAACGGGCAGCCCAAAATTGGATCACAACATCTTTTGGACTTGGGTATCATGAATAGTGCACTTTTTGAACGTGGGCACCATGAATGATCCAATCAATGATGAGCTTGCAACCTCCTACAAGGTTATGTACAACCCCAACCTACCTACCACAATCCTTTCAAACCATAAAATCATACATACAAATTGTGATTTGAATGGTAAAATTTCACTTTTTGAATGCATCATAAGTCAGTGACCAGTTTGACATCAAAATATAAGTGAAAAGTTGATTACAGTGAGAGATACAGAGAAGATTCTGTTGGAATCAAGCCCCTCGGGTGTTAGGGACATAGGCTCTGGAACCTTCTAGAAGGAAGTCTCTAGAAGTCTCTGGAACCTTCTAGAAAGAAAGTCTCTAGAATCTTCTAGAAGGAAGTCTTTAGAACCTTCTAGAAGCTAGTCTCTGGAACCTTCTAAAATCTAGTCTCTGGAACCTTATAGAAGCATCTTAGCTAGTAGAAGTTCTAGAAGCATCCTAGCTGGTAGAAGTTCTAGAAGCTTCTTGGATTCTAGAAGTATATATAGGAGTCGAGGCTGAAGAGTTCTTCAGTCTCAACAACGCATCTCTTGGAGCTCTAGCTCACCTCTCTTGGTGTTATTCGTGTACTTTTCTTGTTAATCTAAGCTCTTGTCAGTTTTCGTTAGTTTCCAGATATTCTTGTCATCTGTTTTCGTGTCCCTGACATCGGGCTTGCTTGGGCGTTTAAGGGTTAAAATTCAGCATACCTCCATGGGAAAATTCAAGCATTTCTTTAGGTTTTATAGATCATATGTGGGTAAAACTTGCATAGGCATGTTCCTAACTCACCTAGTACAAGAATGTAAGAGCCTCATATCAAAGTTTCTATCAAAAATGAATTTTTTGGCCCTCAAAAAACTAGTCACCCTTTCAACAAGAAGGGAATAAAAAACTTTTTCTCCTACTTAAACATTATGATATCACAATTGGTAAGGGATTTGAATATGAGATTTAGTATACATTTACAAATACAAGTCAAATAGGGTCACATACTTGAGAAATTTGAAAATTTGAAAATTTTCACCTTGCCAACACAAGGGGGGTAGTTTTTGCCAATTTTGAGGCCAGTCACCTTTAGGGGACACCAAAAATAGGTGAATATCAGTGAAGCTACAATTGTAATAGGAACTAAATTTCCACAAACCATGTCGGAAGAATTGGCTAGGACTGCTTGTTACATCCATGACCTCTCACCCACCAAAGCCCTAAAACTAAAAACAATATTTTGGATGACAAGTTGAATCTTTGAAGAGCCATATTTTCTTTGTCCAGAGTTTGTTTTTGACGAAAGAAATCACTTGACTTGGGTTCCAAATCAAGTCTAGTTTGCATGGTCAAGATAACAGACCCATTCAAGAAAGCATGACTTTAGGGCATGCATTTTAATGAAGGCAACTTTTAGGTTTTCAAACATCGGGCATGTTTTACCATTGCAAGCTCAAGTATGTGAAATATAATTTAGTTTTTCATAATTTCTTTTCTCATAAGTATGATTTTGAGTTGAAATCCAACAATTTTGTAGTTGAAAGCTTTTTTTATTTGAATAATTTTAGGTGTTGAATTTACAAAGATGTTGTTAAACTAAAAGAACCAATTGAATACATGGTTTTTGAGAAGTTGTTTCTCCTTCCTCCTTCGTTGGATTTCAATTTTTTTGTCAAGTTGGATTCCACTTTAAATTAAGTTGATGTGATAGGAACCTTAAATCTATCCAAGATGTGAGAAAGTTATGACATTTGTTGTTGTGCAAGGAGTCTAGATTTGAATAAATATTGATGTGTAAAATTTGGGGCAATCTTCACCATTGTAAGGCCATTATTTGCAACAAGAAATTTTCCTCAAGGCTTGTTCTAGTTCAAGGGTGTCTTTAAGATGAAGGTAACACATCTTCTAGTTGGTGATTTTTCCATTGCAATAAATCTCTTGGTAGCATTTTCACTTCAAAGTGAAATTGATGAAATTTTGTGATATTTTTTTTAGTACCTATATATTATGATTTTGCAATCTATGAAGCCTCATGACTTCAAATTTACCTACATAACGTGCAATAATCTACGACAAGATTGTACCATTGCAATTTGAATAAATAACCTTCAATTCCACATGTGATACTTTTTTTGAAAATTTACTTTTTGGCCAAATACTTGCTATGACATAGGTGGTTTTAAATTAGGATGATGAAAAATCACCCATATGTCATATTCTATGAAATTAAATAAATAACTCAATGTGTAATATTATGTACAAATAGCTCAAAATTTGCAAGTGACAAGATTTACTACTCCACATTGTTAATATGATGTCAACCTACTTTACATAGATAGAAAACTACTTCACATACATAGGAACCTACTCAAACAAGAATATTGCACATCACCAACACACCATGCAACTTGCCAATCAACTCATTCTACTTTCGGAGCCCAAGGGCTATTTTACAAATAATTCATGAGACATAAAACTTCCTAGGATAAATAGCATAAAATAGCAAGTCAAAATATACTATTTAGCACTATTAACATGATATTGGACACTTTGGGTAGATAGGAACCTAATAAGACAAGACCAATATCAAGTAACTTGCCAACTTCTCTCAATAGACTATACCTAAAATGAACCATTGAAGAATAAGGTACAAGACATGCAGCACCTTGAGGGACTTGTAGCACCTTCATTTTCCTATTCAAGGGACATGCATGCAGCTTCTTCACTAACATGTAGCAATCCAAATAAGTCTAATCCCCCATTTAGGATAATGATGCAATTACTAATTCAAGAGCTCAATCTAGTGCACAAAAAGTCCAAAAAAAGCTCTAGCAATGGCTTTAATTAGTTCACAACATGCAAAAGATAAAACAGATTGATCATTCAGAAAACTCCTCTCAAGATTCATGTGACAAGAGCTTTGTCACAAGGAACTTGATTGCAAGGGCATGCAATTCAATTAGGTAGAACCACTTGTTATGGATCATGGGACATGTTTTTGCTACTATAAGCCCATTGCAAAGAAATAAAATAAAAAGTAAAGAATGGTTGTTTCTTTTGTGACTTTTGAAAAGTATACTTTTTGACTTCTGAAAAAGACCCAAGGTGGGATTTTTCCGGTTTAGGGTAGCTTAGATGAAAGGACAAAAGTTATTTTTTTGTCTAATGTTTTTTACTAGGTGCTCTTTATGCTGCAAAGTGTATGTGGTTAAATTTGCAAAGACAAACTTTCACTTTTTGAGTCTTCTAGGACATTCGTAGGGTTGCGAGTCAAAATGAGGCAACTTTTTTTGAATAAAGAAACTTTGAAATATGTTCATTACTAAATCAATTACTTAAGTTCCAAAGTGACCCAAGACAAAAGAATCACCAAATCTACAAAGGCAACCTACAAAAATTTCAAAACCAAATGTTCTCCAAGCGGTTCATTGAAGGCCCGTTCACACCACGCTTTGAACGTATATTCAGAGTGCGTTCCATTGTCGCAGCTCCTTTCACCGCATGGCCTAGATTGACGTCCTTCGACTGCTCCTTTTTATGCATGTAGAAGAGGTGTTGCCGCAAACTTGTGAATCCAACGCAACTTTCGACCAATCAACTAGCAAGCACCAAAAAGGGCAGCCTAGAAAGGTGTGGCATCCAGAAAAAAAATGTGTTTATTTTTAAAATTATGTGAAGGCAACGCATGCATTGGTATGTCTTGGTTGTGAATGGAGACGCGGTGGGTGGATGCGTTGCCGCACCACACACACATTTTGAAGCTGGTGTGACGGGCCATGAGCCAATTGGGCTCAAAATGTGAGTGAATTGGCTTGGAGATTTGTTGGCCTTGACTCCCTATGTAAAGCACCCCTTGAGGTGCCATGAGATTGATTTACCAAGAAAACATCTATTTTTGAACATTCCAAAACATCAATCCTCTCATTTATGTTCTATATAGATCTTGAGTGATTGAAACATTGATTTATTCATATTTAAAAAATATAAAAACTTCCTGAACAAATGTAACAAATAATGATTTTACAAAAATAGGAAGTTAAGGTTTGAAAATAAAGAACAAATGTTAATTTTAAAGAATTAATGATAAATGATAAACAAACAACTATTACTAATTTCTCTTTTTCATTTTTGCTAATAAAAAACCCAACGACCCCACCAATAGAGCTCTTAATTGATGAGTATCAAGGCATGTTCGACCTCATAATTTCAGCCTGGATGCTTCCTATTTTGAAAATTCTACAAAATCAAAACCACAGACTCGAAATCTTATTAAAAAAGAAAATGTAAATCATGAGCTGACAAGCCCATATTACACAAAACTTACCAAAAAAATTAATAAACAAATAACGGGATTGAATTAATGTTAGCATTATCCGCTGATCAAATGCCTTCAGATTAAGTGAATATAACTTATATGGTAGAGTGGTCTAAAATGGAGCAGGTCCTAAAACCCAAAAAGTCGGAAGGCCCCAACAGTGCCAAATGGTCTCAAAACCACCCTCTTTCAATGCTAGATGAAAATTTTCAACTTTTGACGTTATCTTAAGTATATAATTGTAAGATCTTGTACCCAACTTGTTCATGTACGTGTGAACCAAAACTTAGCTTCAAATTCCTCACCAATTATGAGATCATAACATTCAAAGTTGAAAGAAAAGAGAAAAAAAATGAAACAATTTTTTTTAAAATTTTTTTTAAATAATAAAAAATCACTTCTTGCAAAAGGGGTTTGAAGATTTTTGTGAGCCCAAAAAACCAATTGTAAGAGTAAATTTGAACTAGGGCTCTTCACTTTCTTGTTCCTAAGTGGGTTTGGAACATGTATATACAATTTTTACCCTCATGCAATCTATAAAACCTAAAGAAATGCTTGAATTTTCACATGGAGGTATGTTAAAATTCAACTACAAAGGCCTGCCTTTGACGATAAAAAAGGTATGTGAAGAAAAGTGAATTGAAGATTCAAACGATGAGATCATCCTTTAAAACCTTATGAATATGCACACAAATCAAAACCTGGAGAGAAAAGAAAAAAAAAAACTCAATTTTTGGTGAAGTTTTGATTTTTTGCGGTGTAACTTCTAAAGTATGGAAAAACTCCACAACCTGCAAAATGTTTAATTTTATGCAAGCCAAAGATAGTAAATACAAGGCTGATGATATTTATTAGAAAATATGAGGCTCCTAAGTGACCGAAATTAAAAATATCACCAAAATCTACGAGGGCAACCTCGAAAATTCTCAAAACCAACGTTCAAAATGTCAAAAAAAAAAACTTTGGAGACAAACTATGTATGTTACGATCTTTGAGATGATAAACATCCAACGGTCAATTTCTGACCAAAAAATTAAAAATAGGCTTAATGACAAGTCCTTACAGTTGGAAGTCTGAAAATAGTAAGAAATTTTGATCCACACTACAGGGAGTACATGGAGATAGTGAATTGCAAGTTTTAAAGTTTCAAGCTCCCAAAAAACACCAAGGAGCTTTAGGGTTTATCTTGACCTTCTCCTTACAATAAAAATTCAAACCATTGATTCTTCTTCATTTGTGAGATAATAACCATCAAAGTTGACTAAATTTCCTTTCCACAAATTAAATCGAAACCCACTTCCAATTTTGAGGATTTTAAATAGTATTGAAATCTATATTTGTGATAAAATTTTATGTCAACAATATACACTTATAACATTTTCAAATCATAACACTAATCAACAACTCTTATCATGTAGTTGAAAGTAATGTTTATTCAAATATCAACGTGCTGGAAACGTGCCATGTTTCATGGTGAGGCTGATCAATCAATCAATGCCTCTTGATCAGCTGCATCAGAGTTTTAACACCACCGACGCCCCCCTCCTTGATGACGCTCTTTCATTATTCTATTGAATTTCTTATCATTATTTTATTGCATTGTTTTATTAATTGGGAGCTAGAGCTCCCAGTTGCACCAAAAGTAAAGTTAATCCGCCCTTCATGTAAGTTAGTAGGAGATTCTAAATGTGCTTACAAATTGATTCATTTTCTATTTGTGAGATAAGTTTGTTTTGCAACAGGAAATCTCACCTTTTCATGCATGTTGTGGTCGGTTGGGAGTGTGGAATCATTGAACTCATTAAAGATAGAAGTGGGGTTAATGTGCAATGTTTAGAGGGTATGAGTTGTTTGGGGATTCTTTGATTATCGAAAGATTCCATACTAGTGTCTTTATCAATTTGGTAAGGAAGTATATTCCATGTGAAGGAGAGGGAAGCTCGAAACAGGACGTTTTGACTTTAGTGAACCTTTGAGTTACTAGATGAAGTTGGAACTTTGTGAGGATTGTAGAGTTTTTTCGTATCTTTCCAACAAGACCAATCATGCTTCAAAATACCTCATACTTTAGGAGATATTCACTATGACTTGAAGTTATAAAACACTATAATTAGGGCATGCGAAATATGCCTAGAAGTGCAGTATATCTCTCATATGTTCTCAAAATCTATTCAAATGTAGAAATTTAATTTGAAAATTTCACCAAATATCAAGATCTTACTTTTTTCCAAGATTAAAGATTTGCATCTTGCATCAAAAGAGGGCGGTTTTGAGGAATGTTGGCAATTCTGAGGCCACTCTCATTTATGATGGGAAGAGAAGATTTGACTTTAATAGCCTTAATGTAAGGATGTAGGTTATGCTTGATATAGTTGAATATTTTATGATGAGATTTTCACTTAGAAATTAAAGATAGTGCTTTTAGATTGCTTTTGGACTCATGAATGCAAATAGAGCTTCAAAGAGCACCTAAAATTGTGCACAATGGCCATTAGCCATATCTCTATAGACATGAGAATACTTAATTGAGTCTTTTTCAACATAATTTTTTCTCATTTAGTTTTTGGTGTCTAATTGAACAATAAATGTGTAGGTACTTAAAGGGTTTGTAGATCTATTCATTGACAAGGTCCATGAAGAATCGTCATAGTCAAGTCACTAATAGAAACATGGTCCTAGTAAACAAAGCAAGTACACTGATTACATGTAGAGTACACCCAAGCGAGTATAACATTTATGTATTTGATGTAACTTGCAAGTATTGGGTGTACTCGCTTGGTTCATTAGAGACCATGTTTCTTCAATTGTGGATACACAGAATAAACTTACAATCCCCTCAATCATGGTCATGAGCCTAATTACCTCAAGAAGGCATGTGGTACTTTCTCCATGTTGATTCAGTAGGTGTGTAGTTGTTCAAACTTTTGATCCAAAGTAAAGACTAGCTAGGTGTCGTATGACAGAGATTGCCCACAATATAGTGAAAACAAGAAAGACTCCAGTTAAAAGACAATCATTCACTTAGATTCTTATAAGTAGTAGTAGGTGGGTATACAAGGTACTAGGTGCATCCAAGAATAATCCCCCCACTAGTAACACACATGTGAGATATCAACTCTTAGCTTGTAGGTAGCAAGCATATGAGATTTCAACTCTTGGCTTGTAATAAATAAGGTCACTTCTGCATGCCTCGTAAGCCAGATTAGAGAAACCCTTCATGGCTTCTTTTTAGTATTTCCGGCTAGTAATTTAGCTAGAGTGTAGTTTCAATCCCCAAGTGGTCTCCGGTTCAGTTTTTTCTGAATCGTAGGGAATCCCTCTCCCCTCTTGGTCTTAAGGACTTTGCAGTAGGCTTGTATAAGTTGCTTGGAGCGCTCACGCCGTGAGGCATTGGAAAATCGCGATTTTTCGCCTCTATCAAACAACCCCGGATTTTAGGTTTTTCAGGTCACTTCTGAATGCTCAACCATGCTATTAAGATCCCTTTCCACGTAGTATCAAAATAAGAGAAACCAATACAAAGCCCACAACGACATGCACCTATCATCCTCAACCTAACGAAGTTATGGTGATACTCAAGCGCATTTGTACAAAGCTTAGCATACAGAGGAAGAGACAGTAGCAGGACTGAGAGAGTGGTGTTGCATGCTTGCAGGGCAGATCGGAATTCTACAACAATAATTCCCACTGGGGAATTCTGCTGCAGATTGTGCAGAACAGTCAGGCAGCGTACTCGCCTGATACTCAATCTCAACATTCTACCCCCAGTCTCCCATTCAGTTTGAATTGCACATACCATATTTTATTACAATCATGGGCCCGTTAAGGATGTTCCAAAAACATGCAAAAGATTGAAAAGCTTCGTTCTCAAAAAACATTAAACATAGTAGTGAAGTACACCCAAATTATTCTTTTGAACAAATATGGCCATTTACTCAACTGGTGACTACCATAAACTAAATAAAAGTGACCAAGTACTTAAACTACCAAGTTTTTGTATTGATTCTTCCTCTCCCTCCTCCGAGTATACCTCCTCCGAGTATAGCTTCCAAAGTAGGTACTATCATTGACTTATCACCAATCACCACGTGATGCTGATGTACACAAACCCTTTTGCTCTGGCAGGTCAAGCCCGGGTGTCGACATGACATCACATCTGCGCGTACTACCGATCGAATGTTCCGGAACTTCAAGTGCTCTCATTTTCCAACAGTAAAGTAGTCGACGGTGTCCGATCAAGCTACGAGCTAGATACATAGATAGCATAGTAGCTAGCTTGGCTGGTAGGCGCAATGAGTGAGTAAGTGAGATCTCATCCTTTGGTATGTGTAGAGAGAAAGGGTGGGTGTTGCCTGGGGCTGTACCATACCTGCTGTTGGCATGGGGCGGGGCTCAATTATGGTTGCTCTTTTCAGGTGTCCTGCAAACAAACGCTGCAAACGAGGAGACGAGCTGAGAGAAGCTTCAATGCAAGGACGACTTACATCATCATAACATTTATCCATGCCGGTCACTTAACTTCGTAGTTACTCCCCTTTCACCTTTCGCTAGCAGTACAACGAACAAAGATCTGTTCGAATAGTCTTCCCCCACCCCCACCCCCCCTGGCTGGAGTAGCATCTCCGCAAAGCGACGCGCTTGCCTTTGATGATGTCAAGGAACTGCTTTCACCGCTGCTGAGGGCAGCCCTTGTTACTGGATCCTACCTATAGTTACACTATTTTATATGTAATAGCCCTCACTGAGTATTATTCAATGAGAGCTTGGTACGATCTACGTACTCTTCTTTTTGATAATTATGTATGTTCATAAGTGTGTACTTTTTAGCTGAGCTTTACCGTTTGGAAGGGCTTGAAATGTCCAAGGCTTGAACATTAGATAGTTTGTCTTCTAGCGAATAAGGGTTAAAGAGTAGAGCCTTTGTATCGCAAAAAATAATGATGTGAATTGAGCAACCTTGATTCTGTTGTTGGCAGTGTTTTGTATTGTTTTAAGAGCATTGTCACCTATAGCATGAATTGCTAACACTCAAGAATCAAAATTTGCATGTGAACAAATACATTGTGTTGAGTGAATTTTCTTGATGCTTACCCAATCCCACAACTAAGCGATTGTCAACTAGTTCCCACTCAAGATTACTATCTTCGTTTAACATACTAGAACTTGTTGATGGCGGAAACCTAAAGACATAAACAAAGAAGCTGAAGAGAGGTGATTCCATGTCCAAAAGGATTGCATCCAACTAATGGAATTTGAGCAAGTTTGGAAGAGTTATTGTGTAGCAAGGGGTGATTGATGGCCCTCCTTCCACCTGATAAGCACATAAAAGTTACGTTTCGAGAGTTGTTCAGATATTAACTAGGGGTAGTACCGTTACTAACATTGGACTTCACTTGCTACGTTTTTGTTTTCATAAAAGTCACGTTTGGAGAGTACCTTAAACAAGGTATTGTGTTATGAAGTGAAAGGCTAATCCGTGTTGGGTCAGTGAAATCACACAATATGATGCCTTGTGGACTCACCATGCAAGATGTGTACTGTAAACCACTCCTAAAATTTGCATCTTTGCTTCTTCTCAAACTGATAATGTTTGTCAATTCTTACCTGTGTGAATAGAAGTACTCAATCCCTCCAATTCATCACAACCTGAATGTGGCATATTTTTCAATCCCATCGAAAACTGATCCAATTCGTAAAAAATCTCTTTCTCCTTCCTTGAAATCACATTTCCTTGAAATCACATGTAAATTGAACAAAATTCGCAAAAAATCATAATTTTCTTGGTGATTCAGCAAGTTAACACTTGATTTGCTTCACACTAAGTACCTTCAAAGTCCAATTTTTCAAATCAGACACTAATATCGAGGTCCGAAAACTTCAAACCAACTCAACACTTACACTGAAGCAATACTTCTGTACGATCTACACTCAAAGCATTGTTGGTAAATAAGAACCCAACAGTAGGAGTGGATCAACATCGTCTTAATTCATACGTGCTGATGTTGATCGTCAACGTCCGCTCCAATTATTTGCAATGATTATCATGTCGATCCACGAATGTCTTACAACACATATTCGATCAGATTGTGCGCTGATTTTGTGATTTCTCAGGTACAAGAATGTCTGCAGTCGATCCGGAGGGGTCGTTTTCCAGTCGAACCATCACAGTGTTGATTCTTTTAATGATCCAAGCTAGTAAATCCGAATGATGAGGGGTTTCGTTCTCACTGCATTAATTCCAGATGGTTGCATTCCCCTGACGAATAAGAATAGAATCGAATCAGCCGACGATCGACATCGTGGATTGAAATGGCTGGATTTGGTGATTGCTGGAGCTTTCACCATCATTCTCTGACTTGAAAATATCGAATCAGTCTTACAAGTGCGGAAAAAAAAGGTACATATTCAGTTGATCTTCCATCGACACATCATTCTATAGAAACTGTCATTCAAGTGTGTTCTGAAACTCCGAGGGATCATTGTACAATATTGAGAAGAATTGAAATGTGCTACTAACATGGCCATATTGACTTTGTGGACGTGGGAATTTTGGGTCAAAATGGAAACTGAATTGGTCTATGCTTTCTTGAAGCCCAAGAATATTGTCGAAAGTTTGGTCTTTGGCATTCTAGAGATACTCTCGATGCAAGTATGGATGAATTTCAGAACTGAAAAGAAAATGATAGAAATTTCAATTTTAGCAAAAAAAAATCATTTCCTACAGTGTGTTCCACTCATGTTCAAATTCTACCCATCTATGTACGAGATGCAAGGGGAATTTGAACCTTGATTACTCTGTAAGATTGACATCGCATGTGCCATTGCAAATTGAGAAACCCTAATGTTCTGAATTTGGTGGTATTCCATGTGTTGTTTTGTGATTGATTGATTACAACACGAGGGACAACCGGAAGACAAATGAGATTTTACGCATGTGGTCCATTGTATGAGAAATGAATACGAGAAAGGATGGCCTCTTCTCCCCGCTGATCTATTTAATCCTCAATCAACTATCTTTTGTTCCTCTGACAGCTAGTTGATTCATCGAAAATCTTCAACTTTGAAGTATCTCGATGATTTACAATGATAATTAAAAAATTCTGCTTGCTTGAAAGTAGGTGTGAAGTGGAAGGTGATAATGATTAAGTTAGTACACAGAGAGGAGAGGAGATGAAGAAATGAGAACACCTTTCATTGCAGGATTGAAATAGAACAACAACTTGCTAAAACTTGCGAAGTGAAGCTTGAAGCTGATTGAGACATAAGGTGAGACGACGCAAGACTTGGAAGCAAAGTAGATTGAAGGAAGAACAAGTGCAAACACCGGCTCAAAATCAGTCAAAGTCACGATATCTCTTAACCAATTGTGAAACTGCTATGGAGACAACAATCTTGCAACATGTTACATGTATGCAGGGTATTGAAGATGATAATATAGCTCCTTGGCAGCGATCATGGCAATGAAACCTAATAGTGTTCAATTAGCAGCTCGCAAATTAATACTCCAGCAAAGAGCTTGTTGCAAGACATCTCAAGAACGAAGCGGAAGTTCGGTAGCCTGCTTAACAATGACACAATAACAAAATGGCCCAAGCCGGATGATTTCTACATGAGGTATGACACATCGAGTTCGCCATGTGAACAAGATACAATGTGAAAACAAAAATGTAAATTGGGGATCTTTGGAGAACATTAAGATACTCACATCCTTGATGTAAATTTTCAATTAGTGCAATGGTCATTCCACAAAATTGAGGATTCTAAGATCTCCTCCCCTCTGGAATTCCTAGATGAGTCTAGATTTAGTTAAATGTGGCATTACTTATATTATAGTTTTGAAGGTTGATTTTTAATGTACTCACTAGTAAATATTCTAGAATGGATTATTCTAGAAACACCTACAAGTTCAATTCATAAACTCATAGTACATATTAAAAGGGTTCACATATGATGATTCCAACCGTAGGTTCAAAATCTTTTACTTACTTTGCTCATGCTCACAAATCAAATTGCTTGCACAATTAACTTCACTACCATAAAGATTTACCTCGCTAAAATTTGCACCACCCTTGAGTTGGTTACCTAAGGGACGCTTTACATGGGGAGTCAAACCATACATGAAGCTGATAGAGGGCAAAAATCCTCTAAATGTGATTGATTTATTTTTTGAATCACAAGAAATGGACCAATCACACTAAGAGAATTTTTGCACTCCTTTGGCCTCATGCTCGGCTTGGCTCCAAAAATGGTGTCCAAAATTTGTTCGTAATTACATGACCACAATTACATAGAACCGCCTATTTTTCTCCCAACTTCGTATCCTTAAATCAATCAACACAACTACCACTATTTTGTAGATTTTTATTAGTATAGAAGACCAACCTACACTAGTATTAGATAAATAAAAAATGTGATGAAAATTGACAATTGTAATAAATGATTGAAGAACACAAAGTTATAGAAAAAAGAAAGTGGTTCTATATAATTCTGAACATGTAATTACAGACACCATTTTTTATTAGTGAAAGCGTCCCTAAGACGCATTAAGGTACATGTCGCCGAGTATGCAAAATCCACATGAATGGAGCGGCTGCAAGGGTCCGTCTTTATCTTGATTAAAAGGAGCCATGAGAGTGACTGAGTTTGTTACAAACAACCTTTCTCTCGAAATCGTGATTCAGAAACTCATTCCTCGGAAGACATTAGTGCAACCAATGTGAGCAAAACAAATGCAATCTCCAAATTTCACATGAGTAAAGGTGAGACAACAGCTACAATTGCACACTTTCATGAGCAATTATTCCACTGCTCGTTAAGTCACGCATTCTGTTGTTACCATCGGTTACCGAGCTTGTAAACATGTGCAAGCTTATGTAATGTAATATCCAGAGTTTGAATTGTAAAAAGATACTACAGTGATAAGAAAAGGTACCAGTCCTCTAGCCCGAAAAGCTGTTAGTATGTCTCGCTCTTCAGAGTCTTGCTTGCTATCGTGTGCCGACACTCAGACTCTGTGAGCAGTTCCATTAATTTAAGTGCTATTTGACATACCGAGATTCCCATTTTGTACCATTTTGTTTATGCTTCTTCGATGAACCGTATGGTGCCATCAGAAAGAACTCAAATTTTTCCTTGTAATTTCCCTATCTTGTAATATCACGTTCTTGAGTTCTAACCATTTTTGCAGAATATTATCATCGTCACGGAATGGAGGTTCATTTGTGTGAGGCTTGGCTCAAAACGTTGTCCTCATCACTGGACTTTCAGATGACATGTAAATCTCAAGGTCTAAAATATTAACTTCTCGAAAGTAAGGCTCTCTTGAACCTGGATTTGCTCATTCACACTGCTTTTGCAAACAGTTTTTATTGACTCTCTTCGACTTGAGACACCGTTTTACAAAGGAAGATTTCAAGAACATGATTCAAGTGATTATTATTTCAAAGCGAATTCAAGTACTTATGTTGAGATCGTTCGATTCTTTTGAATGAAAAATAGGGCCCCACATGGAGCGGTGCATATCTGTGAAGATGGTTGTCTCATGCTCAAACACCTACATCGTTGTTTTGGGCACAGAATGGATCTGCTTTGACGGGAGTAGCATCATCTAGCTAGATACTCTTTCAATATACAAGCAACCATGCAATTTAAATGGGCTCAGAGTTGGAATCTGAAGTCTTTAATAACAGAGTTCAGTTTGTGGACATGATTGCTTTGGACATTGTGTACATTGTCTTTTTGGTTTGTTTTTTCTTTCGTTACTAAGTAGATCGTATGATAGTGAATGCATAGAACTTCAGTTGTTCGACTTGGTTGAACGTGGATTAGTCTTGCTTTTAGTTTGAAAAAGTTTAAGTTCTTGATCAAAAAATTTGAGTCGATTGAAAACTATTGTTCCAAAAGGTCATTGAATATTATGCTTATGGAGTTATGTTTATGGAGGTTGATATATCAATTTGAGGCCTGAGCAAGATAGTGGTTTGGATTCAAAGCGTCCCAAGGAGATTGGCTAAAGGGGTGCTACTTGCTTGGTCACCCACTCAAATGTTACCCAAACACGTTATCTTCTTATTTAACTTCACTTTTTAGGGATTTGGTCTTATCTTTTGGGAAGACTTTAAAATTGTTGAACTTTTGGATTTTAAGCACTTCTGAAATAACTTGACTTATTGTGATGAAGTTGGGTACAAGGTGCAATATAACAAGGACATTTGGCACGACTATGAAAGAGTGTAGATTTAAAGACATGCGAAACTTAACAACCCCTTTTACCTCGTTACAATAAGCTAGTCTGTCAAGATACTCTTAGTGCACCCTCTCTTGAGTTCATACTATTTTAATTTAGATTAAGACTCTCGGTAAGAATCTAATGTGTGGAGCTCTTGCATGTGGAGATGTGCAAGTTAGGTACAAGATTTGATGATTAAAATTACCACAAACACATTCAAAATGTAAATTATGCCTTACTTTGAAACAAAGTGATTTTAAGTTGTTCTATTATTATATGAGACAAGTCCTAACCTGTGTCCTCCGGACACGGACATCAAAAAGGTAAGATCAAAATTTATGAAAACATGTAAAAAATTCAGACCTCGGTATAAAAAATAATTATACCCTATTGAGAATCCTCCAACTACGTATTTCTTTTTATACCTGAGTTTAAATTTTTAGTTTTTTACGTGTTTTAAAAAAAAAAATTGATCGGCCCTTTTTGATGTCCTAGTCCGAAGGATATAGGTTAGGACTTCTATATACCGATGTCTTTTGGACAAAAACAAAATAAAAAATAGTATTCAATTAATTGGTGAGTAAGTTCCCCTCGTCCCATGGGTAAGCACTTTATTTGGTGCTCTTCAAAAACTACACCCTATCCTCGGTTCCCTCGTAAATGGTCTTCCTACTTTTTAAGATTTATAGCATGTCCTGCGTTCCCTTTTTCTGGGTTACCCATGCTTTGGCCCGTTCCCCGTTCTCATCATTTCTTTTGTGTTTCAACAACTTTCCTTTTTGGTTTCCGTCATTTGTTCCTAGTTTCCATCATTTGTATATAGTTCCCATCATTTGTTCTTGGTTCTCATTATTTGTTAGTAGTTCTCATCCTCCTTTCGTAATTCTTATCCTTTAATCTCGATTCCTGGTTCCCCTCCGATGTTCCCTGGATCTCCCCTCAAGTGACTCTTTCTTTGCTCCCATTTTTATGTTCCATATTCCTTGTCTCTTTAACTCCTTGTATTTTTATTATTGGGATCTAATAAACTCTTAATAACAACCCCATACCATTTAGAGAACTCTTCAAAATCTTTAGAACAATTACTTTTTATGTTGTGTATACATGACCAACTAATAATGGCCATGACCATGCATGTCTTTGATTAATTTCTCCCCCTCATCCCGATGGATGAGCTTTTTATTTGGTGCTCCTCAAGAACTGACCCCTATCCTTGATTCTCTCGTTGATTGTATCTCCTTGCTTTATAAGAATTTTAGGATATCCTTCATTCCATGGATCCCTACTTCCCAGCTGTCTTCTGTTCTATTCTGGTTCCCCATTCTCTTTTTCTTTACTAATCACTCCCAACCTCTAATTTCCCATTCGTGGTTTCCATCCTTTGTTCCCGATTCCGGCTCCCCCATCCGGCCATCCCCCAATTTCCCTTCTTGGTTTCATCATTTGTTCCCGATTTCCATAATTTGTTCCCAGTTCCTATCATACATTCACATGTGGTTCTCATTATTTGTTTTTGTTCCCATTCTCCGCGCCCAATTCCTAGTTCTTGTTCCATGTTCCGTTGATCTCCTCTTTACTCCTTACTTTGCTCCATTTTACATGTTCCACATTCCTTGTCCCTTCGACTCTTGTTATGTTGATGAGATTTAATAAATTGTTAATAACAATCAAGTACCACCTACGGAAATCCTTCAAAATCTTTAAAACTCTTCATACCGTGTATACTCTCATGGGCAAACCACCCTACTACCGGGAAGGATCACCAAGGGCAAACAGAGAAAACCGGCTGCATCAGGTCGGGCAACCTGCAAAGGATCGCTAGCAGGTAATCGTGTTCTTTTATATATATAGATAGATATAGATCTATAAATAAGAAATGTCTGTTGAACTTTAAAATGGAATACATAATTATATATCAAACATTATAAACACATATTCCGACTAGAAATGACATCAACATAATAACTTACTCAATTACGTTTGTTTTGCATGTTTAAGATGCATAACATTAAAATAACAACATCGTTCATAGCCAAAGTCATTCAATCAACCTTGTCATTGAATGCCTTTAGAGAAATATCTAAAAAGTTATAAAATATATGAATCTCTACTACTAGAAAATTACATGTTCAAATCAACTTCTTTTTATCGAAGTTTGATTTACTTTATAAAATTGTCAAAGGAGTCATGTTGATTTGGATAAGACATGAAAACATGCCAAATTGGAATATGACTTTGCAAATTACACCACATACACCTTGTATATATAACCACATCCACACCAAATTATAACCCAAAGAACTAGAGCACTAATTCAAGTTGCCCATACCAGAACTTGAGGGGGTTGAAAATGAGACTAACATGTTTGCAGGTGGTTTCGTCATAAATCCAATTCTTGGAAAGTACCAAATTAACAAAGTGTTGCAAGAATTCTAAGAAATAATTTTGAGATTTAAATTCGATTAAGAAGATCATTTTGAAATTTTAAAGTTATAATCTAGTTTAGGGTTGTCATTTTGACAAAAAAAACTCAATCAACTAAACTTCTTTGCTTGAATGAGGTTCAAAATTGGAAATTTATGTTATTTTGACTTCACGGAATCAAAAGGTTTTCTCATGTGACTACTTGAAATTATTTGGCATTTTTTTAAAATGGTAGTATTCTAAATGTAATTGTGTCACATCAAAAAGTGTACTTGAATACGTGCGAAAGTGGCATATTTTGTTTCATTACTTGTTTCTTGTAATATCACACTTTTCTATAATATCACCTTGTTTTAAAGTTTTTGCCTGTTTTTACAAAATACAATCATTCTAATGAAAGTGGGGTTTGTAGTAACGAGTATGACAGTTGCTTTAGTTAACATTAACTGAGCAATTGATAAAATAGCTGAATTCAACACACATGTTCCAATTTAATATTACTCATGTTGCTCAATACAATAATAATCTATTAGGCCCCCACCCCCCGATTCTACTAGTAAAAAATTGAAGATACGTTTAACCCTTAAAAGTCCCTTGGGGATAGTATGTACGCTCTTGTATAATTAGGATTTGCTACCAACAAGAAACTCTAAACTGAAATCGTAATAGCTCACTAGAACCGAGTTCATTCGAATGTCAACTTCTCCTTTGACCTCAAACCCATTAAAGGTGTGCATTCACTCCAAATACAACCAAAATACATTGTATTCTACTGGTCGCCACGACACGCTCAGACCTTTAAGGGTTAACAGCTGAACGGCTCGAAGGCCCTTATGTCAGCATTTTTTTGCCGTATGTGAGCAATTTTTGCGTATTTTGGCAGCAGAGAGGCGGATATAGTGTTTATTGCAAACTATAATATTGCTCTCGATGAAAAGATGCATAGAACAATGTGTTCCAATTTTGAAAATTTGAAGTAGAACAACACTCAACGAGGAGAATATAGTTAATGGGATACGACACGTCGAGGTAAGTATACAACAAGGGACCCAATGTTGGTGCAGGTTGTAGAGTGCAAACGTGGTTGAGGGCTTGAGGCGGTTGGCAGAATGGCAGTAGCAGGCAACAATACATGCTTTTGGCGGGAGATGGTGCATTGCGATTCCGCCACGAGGACAAGGTTTGTGGAGTGACATTCTAGTAGAAAATTTTGTTGCAAGAGGGGACTACACGATGCAATTTGTATTATGAAGTGTTGTGTTTGTACCAATTTGTAGGTAGTCGCACAAATGAGAGATATTTGTTGGACTTTCTCACTCACCCATAACACATGACACAACTATGATACTTTTTAGTGGAAGTCACAGTAGTTGCTCCGTGCCGGTGCGATTGTTCATTTCATGTTGTGCTTGGTTATTTGTCGCGCGTGTGTTGGGAAGTGAAGAAGTGATGCATATCTAAGTGATGGCTGCAATGGTGGTACCTAATACCCTAGTTTATTAAGAAGTAGAGGCAGAGGTTTTACTCAGTTGGGCAATTTTGCGTGGTACAAGCTCAAGGCAAGCTCAACGCATTGTAAGACTTGTGAATGTCAAGTGGATGTGTAGGATCCCCTTGCCCTCCCCTACTTCCAATTATATTTGGCTCCACTACCTTTTTGTAGTCACGAACAACACATTTTAAAATGGACGAAGCGTTGCGAGGAGAACGATCCACATGGGTTTTAGAAGTCAGGTGAACTTCTTCATTAGAGAATTGCTATCTCTTGAGCCCTAAGTTGACAAATATGGCACGGTTGATGTCGGATGCGAGGAAGCGTGGAGCGCACTGGCAGAAGAATTGCGAAGACGAATAATAGCCAAGACAGAGGGCTCGTAGACCACAACTGCAGTCGCTCTATCCACCACATTATCAAGGACACTACTATAGAACAACCGAGCACCACATCCGTCTCTTGCGCATCACTTTAAGCTTCATGGTATGCATTACAGGTGGCCGCATTCTGGTCAAATCCCCTATTAGGGAGCTAAGAGTGCGTAGTGATGGTTTCTCAAAGTCAGACAATCACTGCCTACACTTGGGAGTGTACAAGCTTCATGAATGGGAAAGAACTGTTTATCCTCTACCTCAAAGGGATACCACAACTATCGTGAATGTTACGAGATCCTTCAATCGTTATCGTGAATCAATAGGAGTTGAAAGTTGCTCTCCATGGAAACGTGAGCCATAAACAAAGAGGACAAGGCAAGGCGATGAGGCGCTTGGAGGATCCAATGGAGAACCAGACGGGCGAGTAGTGTTAGCGCGTCAAGAGTGCGAGTCGTCCGGGAGCAGGGTTGGGCAAACCGGATAATGTGGGTCTGACAAGCTTCCCGATCGGTCGGACAGTTGATAAATATTATGGAGGCACCTTTGGATTGGGAGCCACCCCCAAATTTTGTTGGGCCAAAGGAGTCGTATTTTGTGGAGAGCCTAGATTCTTGCCATGGATGGCAGAGTGAGGAAGCCCGTTGAAGGCAAAGTTTTGATAGACAGGACTGCAATAGCCGATGCGGCCATTGAAGTTGAGGCATTGACACAATCAATGTTACATTATAGAAGTGCAAGCAAGGATCCGATGACAACGACACCACTTAATGTCCAATTTTTCTATCCAAGAGCGAGTCCTCTTGGTGTCCTTGTGTGAGATCCTGAGTACTTACCGAGTGAGCACAATTTTGTTGACGGCCATGCATTTTAGATTTATTTCAAGATACTAGTCTATTTATTCTTCAAGTCACCTCGGATGAAAAAGTGCGTGAACTTCCCATAGTCTCATTCTGGAGAAAACTAATAATCAACTACTTACAAATTGGACAAATACCAACAAATGTACCTTCAAATGTTTGTAAGCAAATTGCAATAAGAAGCATATTTTTCCATTTGGGTAGAATCGGACGATTAATTAAGAAATGTTCGAACACTCGACAACGATTATGCGTGCCGGGACCTATTACAAGAAGCATCGTAAAAAGCACATGAAAGACCTAGAAGAGGACATTTCTCAGCTGCAATAGATTTGTATAAATTATTAACTGCATATATTAGTGGCCAGATTTAAAGAAAAATGTTTATGAAAATTGCAAGAATTGTAAAATGTGAGACATGGGCAAGAGAGATAGAAGTAAACATGTATTCAATGGAATTGACAAAATGTCCAATAAAGGAGGGAACTCCTTCATTAGCATTTATACATGAAGCCAGCATGAAGCCAACAGTTCGAACCGCTAACTGCTAACTACCTTCAACTACCCCTAGTTCCACGCTAGGTTACCCTCCTAGTTTTAACATTACCCCCCCTTAGGTCTAGCTCCTGGACAAGGGGCATTTGGATGTAATCTGTGGAGTGCCTCAACCATGAGCGGAGCGTTGCGTAAATGACCCGCGGGCTCCCATGAGTCTTGTTCAGGTCCATACCCTTGCCAAGATACCAAGTACTGCAAACGATGGCCCCGTCCAACAATTTGGGAATCCAGCACTTGGCGAACCTCCTACTCCATTTCACCTTCCGGGGTGATGACAGGAGGGGGTGGTCGTTGTTGCCGGCCCGAAATTGAATCGAAACGATAGGGCTCCAAAACTGCTACATGGAATACATCATGAATGCAAAGGGTGTGAGGTAGCTTCACACCATAAACCAAGTCGGAGAGTTTAGAGATGACCGGAAATGGCCCTAAGAACTTAGGTCCTAACTTCTTCGACGGGGATGTCGTCGCAATATGTTCACTGTGAAGCAGTACCTTGTCGCCCACACGGTATTTTGGCGCATCATGTACGTGGCGGTCATAATGCCTCTTAGCATACTCTCCTGCAATCTGAATCATTGTCTTGATCTCCTCGTGGACTTGGTGTAACAACCAAACTCTATCTTCTGCGGCCGGGACCGACGATGTCGTAGGATTGTTAATAGACATATTTGGATGGTAACCGTAGGTCGCATAAAAAGGGAAGAAGCCGGTTGCAGAGTGGGCGGAGCTGCTGAATGCAAACTCTGCCACTGGGAGGAAGTCGGCCTGGTCGTCCTGCCGTTTTGTTGTAAACATGCGGAGGATTTGTTCCAAGTATTGGTTCACTCTTTCTGTCTGGCCATCGGACTCAGGATGAAACGTCGTTGTTGGAGCCGGTTGAATGCGTAGGAGTTCGTGAAGGCGTCGCATGAACTTTGAGACAAATACTGCGCCGCGATCAGAGATGAGCTCAGTCGGCGAACCATGGTGTTTCCAAACATGTTGTAAGTAGAGCTTGGCGGTACCAGCCGAGTCCATAGCTTCTGTAATGGGAACAAAGTGGGCGCGCTTCGTATTTTTGTCGACAACCACCATAATCGCGTCATATCCCGCGCTCTGGGGAAGCTTGACGATGAAATCGGTTGTAACTCTCTTCCATGGAGAATCTGCGGCTGGAATCGGCCGAAGAAGTCCGTAGCGGGGGTGTCGAGTGGGTTTGGACCTCTGGCAGGTGTCACAACCGTCGACATAACGGTGGACATATTTGGTCCGTGATGGCCAATAATATGTGCGAGCCACCAGATCCACCGTCTTGGCGCGTCTTAAATGTCCAGCTGCGCGTGCGTCATGGCGAGAGCGAAGTACTTGTTGTCGTAGTTCCTTGTCATCTGGGACCATTATTTCCTCCTGGAAAAACAGAACTCCTTCACGAAGGGGATAGTCCTGTAGCTGACGGCGTAATTGTGCGGGGGTTTCTCCGAAGCCCGTTGTCAAGAATCCTTGGATTGGCCCCAGTGTTGGGTCTAATAGGAGAGTCTCTTTGATATGCTGAAAGATCCGATCATCCGACCAAACTGGTTCCATTGCCTCCAGCATCGCTAATCGCAATAGCGGTCTTGTGTTGTTGTCGTTTACCGTAGTCGTATCAAATCTTCGGGAGAGCATGTCAGCTCGTCCATTCAGTGCTCCAGGACAATGTTCAATAACAAATTTATATGCAGAGAGTAGTTTTTACCACCGCGCTTGTCGGCGGTTCAGAACCTTAGTTGTCAAGAATTGCTCTAAATTCTTATGGTCGGAGATCACCCGGATTTGATGGGGTGACCCCTCAAGGTATACCTGCCAATCCTGAAAAGCCAACATAATGTTGAGCACTTCTTTGTCGTAAATGTTGTAGTTCTCCTCAGCTGCGGACATCTTCGAGCTGCGATATGCACACGGGTGTAGAAGACCGTCGGAGCCGTACTGAGACAATATCTCCCAGGTGGCGGTGTCAGAGGCATCAGTTTACAAGACAAAAGGCTTTTCAAACTGTGGATGAAGTAGGACCGGGGCTTCCGTAAACCGTCGACGGAGCTCACTAGAAGCGGCCTCCGTTGCTGGGGTCCATGAAAATGGTTGATCCTTTCGAGTAAGCTAGGTCAGAGGCACCAATATCCGTGAATAATCAGCAATGAACCGGCGATAGAAGTTTGCAAATCCTAAGAAAGCCTGTACTTCTCTAAGGTTCTTCGAGGTAGGCGAATTCTTAAGGGCGATTACCTTGTCTTGACACATCTCAAGCCCGCGGCTCGAGACCACTGTAAGCCCCAGAAATTCCACGAACTCCTTATGGAACTCACATTTAGATAACTTTGCATAAAGCCCATGTTGTTGGAGGCGCCGTAGTACTTCGCGAACCACCGGTCGGTGTTCCTCCAATGTCTTGGAAAAGATTAGTATGTCGTCCAGGTAAATCACTACTAATATGTCAAGCAGGTCCCCAAATATTGTCTGCATGTGAGCCTGAAACTGGGCCGGGGCACATGCTGAAGCTTGAAGGATGAGGCTCATTTGAAGGCGAGGAGGAATATGACGAAGCCCAACCAGACAAAGACAATGAAGAAGATGAGGATGATGATAACGGCCATCCTGATAAGATTGTGGCCGGTAGCATGCAGCACTCCAGTTTTGTCTCAATGTGAGGACAAGTTGATCATGCTCTGCATCCTCACGAAATCACAGCAATGCCTTGGTCTTTGATGCGCTGGAATGTGTCACTCGTCATGAATCGTCGATAGAAGTTTGTCATGCACCAGAAATGCTTGCACTTCCTTTATCTGCTCCATGTTCGTATCAACTCACGGCCGCACCTCTGAAAACCTTCCAGCCACTCCTGCTACCATGAACACCGCTACTTCTTGCTGCACCCTAGGCGCACCGCGTACCGCAACTGCATCTGCATCACAAAGACCTCGCTCCTTCTCAACTCTGCTCACTAAACTCGTAAAAATCATAACTAAAACTCGACATTATGTTAGACATGGGCAAGAGAGATAGAAGTAAACATGTATTCAATAGAATTGACGAAATGTCCAGTGAAGGAGGAGACTCCTTCACTGGCATTTATACATGAAGCCAACAGTTCCAACCGCTAACTGCTAACTGCCTTCAACTACCCCTAGTTCCACGCTAGGTTACGCTCCTAGTTCTAACATAATATATGTCAAAAGAATATTGGTAGGTCAATACCAGACTGAAATCTTTTGCATCCCATCTTACTAATGAAAGTTTTTTAAAGATGGGAAATTGATTTTATGGAATCAATTCAACCTATTTTAAGACATACTTAAAAGAAGTACATAATAACTGTAACAGATTACACATCGAAATGGGTTGAAGCACGTGCATTAAAAAACAACACCGCTAACTCTACCGCTGAAGTTCTTTATGAAGAAATTATAACCCGTTATGGATGTCCCATTGAGTTAGTTAAGGATTAAGGCACTCATTTTCTAAAGGAGACAATACACTTATTGACTATTGAATTAAACATCCAGCATCGTAATTGACTACTTGCTATCTACAAGAAAATAGAAAAGCCGAATCTACAAACAAAGCACTTAAAGCAATATTTAAAAAATCAGTAAATGCTAAACAAACAGATTGGGATCAAAATTTATCCTCTGCACTTACTTAAGACATATTGAACAGATTACAAAGTGATTACACGACATACACCGCTTTCATTAGTATTTGAAACTGGAGCTTTACTTCCTATTAAATATAAGAAAGGACAAACCCCTAGTGATCCAAGTTCTTTGTCAATATATGCACCTTTGGAATATCAAATCCAACAATTAAGAGAATTGGATATTAAACATACTATAGCAGAGAATAATATGACGAAAATACAATTACTTCAAAAAATTCGACACGATCATATTAAACGAAGAACACTAAATTTTTCTGAGAGAGGATAATGCTCTAAATGTATATACAATGTTATTCCAAACATATGGCAATTGCTACAAAATTCACATAAAATGAACTTAGAAACAAGCAATCGATGTAAAGCAAGAGACTTAGTATTATGGCTTAAATCTGTCAATAAACAAAAAAGGCAAACCTGTTACCATATATTTTGGGCCATATCAAATCATCAAAGTATATGTAAAGAGGAAAATTGCACTATTAGAAGTTAATGGGTTAACAGTACGAGTGAATGTGCATAAGCGAAGGCATTATTATGATTCATCCCCTTGCAATGTTTCAGAACCTTTAACAAGTATGATATTTCAATTTTTATGAACTGTTTGATTTACTATACTCTAATTAACTCCTTTAATATTTACAAAGTTAGTAAATAAATTAGTTATAAGGAAGTTAAGTTTTCTTTAAATTTCTTATTATTATAAGAAAAAAGTGTTTGGTCTTTTTTCACACCATTCTTATTTTCAAGAGTGCAAATTTCAAAAAATTCATATTTTCTTACTATTATTAGCATGAACAATATTTAGTTGTACCTTGGATCAATTCCAAGTGTGAGAAATGGCTTCAATGCCAAGAAACAATTAATTTTGAAGGCCATGAGATTACATGCATGTCACTCTCACAAGAGGCATTTTTAAACCTTGAACAAGATGCAAAAACCACAAAGGTGAATCATAAACTTTGCTCTATTATTCCACCTAATCATATGGAATTTTTTGCAAACATGTTTAATTTACATCTCAAGCTTCCATCGACAAAGTTTTAATTTACACTTTCAAAACCACACAGAAAACAACCAAATGAGGTTAATTCCAACATGTGTTATAATGAAAAAATAAGAAGAGTTGTGAAATTCATAAGTGCAATCATGACTTTTAGATAAAAAATTGGTGAAGTATGATTTAATTTGGCAAAGTCCATGCAAGATGCACTTGATAGGAAGTTTGTGGATTGTTCACCATTTTCATGCAACAGATATATTTTGAATTAAAAAGAATCAAATTGAAGTTAAACAAAAATCCTCTCAACTTGATTCAAACAAAGTTAGGTATACATTTTACATTCATATTGTCTAAGTTAAGACTTTATCCCCCAATCTACTTCACAAGCTTCATGTCTCCAAAAAGAATTTCAAAAGGGAGGTATTCTCTCTCTTATCAATAACTACTTAAAAAAATAAAAGATATGAACAATGTGCAAGAAAGTTTGTCTAAAAGAACAAGTGCAACAATTCTAGTTGATGCAATAGAAGTCAATTTATAGTAGTCATTAAGTGATGATGTAAATTTGTCCAGGACAATGAAGAAGGAACAAGTTTTACCCAATAATTTTACTTCACACAAAGATTAACAAAAATTAGACTCTCCCGAAATTCTAATTATAGTTTCAAAGACATATACAACCATACATTGGCAATACTAAGTGAAATCAGAATTTGGTCTGTATTCTACAAAAAAATAAAAAATACAGATGAAGTATTAGAAGTGTCTTTTGATCAACAACTTAGAATGTTCACACTAATACAAATGATTTTGGGGCAACAATTGCTGCTACATCTACTAAGGTTGTTCCAGCAATTATGACCTCTCATTCAATGACTATAAAAAGTCTTCACTTTTACAGGAGGATTCACAATTATTCTACAAGAATGTTTCAGAGACTGCTAAACAAAGTGATTCTCATGCTATGAATTTTCAAATTGCTGCACTATAGCAATGAACCACTAATAATTTTGTGAAACATAAAACAACTAAAATTGCAGAAGCTGAAACTTTTGTTTTTACTGCAGATACACTCAAGGATACAACTAAAGCACAAGGTGATCCATCTGCAATAATTATAATTGGTGAAGAAGAGGATAACAACAACACCGCTAAAATTACCAAAATCTCAAATAAAAGAAACTTTCCAAGCAAAGAAAGTAGTTAAAATCATTACTTCACCATTTGCTTCTTATACAAGAATCAACAAGCTTCATGCTAATGGTGCTATGCGGCCTAGACCAGAGAAAGATGACAACCTAAAAGTCCATCATCAACGCACTATTTCTGACAATATGCCTGCAAATAACAGAAAAGTAAAGGTGCTAATACAAGAAAAAATAACAAATAGACTGACTAGCGTCCGTTATTAAAGAAACTGCAAAAGAAAAGAAAAATTTTATTAACAACTACTGCCGATGAAGGAATTTTTGAAGAAGTTGTGGATTTCGAAGATGAACCTAAATTTACCAGTGATAATAGAGATCAGATTTTGGCTGATAATGAGTGCCAAAAGAGCGGGGAATCAGGCTCTAGTTACGAAGACTACTTCAGCACTTAATGCCAAGAATACTGCAAAGGTTGTAGACGTCGATACTCAAAGGCTAGAGTCATGACTGAGCTTGCAATTCAAACTACCAATGCTAAAATTAAAACTCACAAGGCAGCCATGGATGTCACAGGAGGTGAGCATGATGCTACTACTGCTACGGGAGCCGTATTTCTGGACGGGAGGTTACAGCATTTCGAGTACAAACTGCTGCAAGGCTTGGAGTTAGAGGACACAAGGTGGCTCGGCAAGTCGGCAAAACTCAAGTAGCGGTAACCTCATGTGCCGGAGGTCACCTTATCGATGCGGCTCTAGATGCAACTACTAATTATTTAGGCATCTCCTCCGTGCAAACTACCTCAAACGCTGCAAGCAACAAAGCAGGCGACAAGGTGAATGAGAAGAAAAGGTAAAGACGAGAAGGAAAAAGCCACGAAAATGACGAAGGATTATTTCACAGTAGCTACATGCAGATGTTGAAATTGGAAGAGACCAAGTTGGGGCCAGGGTTCCTGATTATCTTACACACGCATCAATCATTTCCATGGCAAAGGAGATGGATGTTGCACGACGGGGTGGTGGAGTATGGTGCCACGCTTTTAGATACAATCCTAAAAATGATGAGAGAACCGTAAGGGTTGTAGCGTTGCTGCTCCAACGGCTGCACTGATGGCAAAGCTTGGAACCCAAATGCGGAGGCTTTGACAGAGACTAGAATAGAGAAAAAGGATTCTAATCCCAAAGAGGATAATGCATATGTTGAGTCAGCAGATACCAATCCAGCACTTCAAGACTCCCGGGTTTCCAAACTCACTGAGGCGACTAAGGTAAGCCCTACAACAATAAATACTATCCGTGTTGTTATTATCACGAATATTAGAGGGTTACGAAAAGACTCAATAAAAACAAAAGAATTGATTAGAATGGTAGACAAACAACAGAGTTTTAAAGCGGTTCCTGCAATGGTTATTGGTTCTACAAATATGACCAATGAACTAGGAAATCATAACATTACAAAGCCTACACAAAGGTTGGCAATTAAGCAAGTTTCCCAAACGGTTCATGAGGCATCTCCAAAACTTCAAAAACTGGATAAGACTAAGGACGAACGAACGACCGTTTCATATTCAAGTGACTTCCACAAATTTAAGAAATTGCAAGGCAAAAATGATCACATACAAATTAAAAAGTTACAACTAGCTTTGTGCGCACAAGAAGTGTCCCACGCTCCGACACAATCACAAAGATTACGTTACAAGAATCTACACACATCACAGAATTTTACATAATTTAAAAAGTTGTTTATATCCACCCATGTCCTTAAAACAAAACTATGAAATGATCAAATATATTTTGCTTGGCTTAAATGGCCTTGCCCATTTAAATCCAAAATCTCAAATTTGTCAATAAGAATTTGAGAAAATATGGCTAACGCCAATCAAGAAACTAACGACATGGTCTTTTTGATGTAGCATTTTGGGATTTGTGGATTCAAACTGTTATAATTGAACTTTACACAGTTTGGCTGGTTTGCTACTTTAGTATAGATAGAAAAATTTAGAAAGAAAATAAAAACAGTAAACAGTGTCTTTTGTTTACTTTAAGAAGGCATCAAATATTATTGATTACTTATAGGGAAGAGTATTGTAGTTTATTGAAAAGATTATACATCAGAATATTATCGACAACCATTTTTTATACTAATTGAAGCAAATTTACAAAAGATATGAATTTAAGAAAGTAGCTATTTAATACGACTTAGAAGAGAATTCTAGAATAGAATTGGTATTGGGAAAGCTAGTTGTAGAGTTAGTTAGGATAGAAATAAAAGTCAAGAGTTAGAAAGAGTGTCTATCACCATGATTGTAATTCCAAACAATTTATTGATAAAGATTATGCATTCTTTTACAACAAGGTGTCTACAACTATCACGAGATTTAATTGTACAAGAACAAATACAACTTATACTCATATGAGTACAAGATTTAAAACATAGAGAATAATAGCTCTAAGCTTGCTTGCAACAAGATTCCCATAAATTACAAACTTACATAACAAGAATAAATATTACTTAAATCTCAACATATTCTTCCATCATCTCATTTGCAAAGATTAATTCATTTCAAAATTCGTCATTGTTACGAAGGTCTAATTTCCAAGGATGAGGAAAATTGGACTTTCAAACGCGCGTAGAAAGGATGAGTTGGTTGGAGATGATGCGGTTCTTATTGTAATCGCTGGCCTTGTCATTATCACAAACAACTTCTTTACATCACCCTGACTCTTTATGCACCTTCTCAAGCGTGGCTTTTGGACAATTAGAACGTGTAGAAAGACCAAAAAAGGTTTTCTACCGAGTCTCGCTAGATTTTCGAACATTCAACTACGTGAGTAAGGGCACTTGGTGCTCAAAATGCATCTTAGCCGCTGTATAGTAGCCAATCATTTGTTTAATGAATGCCAAACCAAAGTTTTTGTTGTTTACAGCATGTGACTCTATTAGAGAGGACTCAAATGTAGGACGTTGGGGGGCTGGAGCGGATAGACTTTCCCACGCCTCCCATACTGTTGCAATATCAAGCGGAAATGCGCGGCGTAGACCTTGTAGACCAGCAACGCTAGAGGTACAATATCCAACTCTACTTCTACAAGTGGTTGCATTATGTTTGTTTTGGATACCCAATTACTCAATTCTTACATCTTATATGCATATGATCGTCGTGCTCTAGGGCTCCCTCTCTTCTCACAGAGTTTGTGACACTACACCGTGGCATAATATTTAATCAGGCTCCGAATGAGAGTCGGATACATACAAGGCGTTATACTGAACTTGGGAGGAGAACAGTTCCATTTTACTCAGGGCCACCCTGTGATGCGTAGACGTTATGTGGTTTGCAACCAGACTACCCGGCAGATGTATTCTGGCTGCGGTGGCATGTTTCAGTGTGAAGGCGCGTGTAACCGTGTAGTACATATATACATAGTGTGGACACATTGCCAATTAATATGTAGGTTGTGGTCTGAGATGGTGGTGTATCAGTTGTCGATGTGACTAGAAGTGGGCTCCGTGGTGAATTTGGGGGTTGGCAGGTGGCTTTCTTCGTTTGGTCGGAAGATCTTGCAGAGAGCCTGTGACATAGCTTTGGTGACCCGGTGATGCAAAGCTGTAAGCATTTTTGGAGGTTGTGGGTGGTTTGTTGAAGCTTATGCAGTCGAAGTTTTAATGTTCACCTCACTTTGAGATGCAGGGTAATTTTGACGTTGACTTACATTCCGCCTTGCAATTTTGACTCATGAACTTACGACATGCGCTCTGTTTTATTTTTTGAGAAGCTGCAATTTGAGGATAGCAAACCTCGGTTGTTGAGTGGAATTTTGCAGAAAGAGTTGATATGTTCCATGTAGATGTGAGATTTTAGTAGACTCACTTGTGACTTAAGTCACAATTTTTGTAGACTTCAACATTATGAATAAAAACTAATGTGCATTTAAGCTCGATCAATTGCAAATGAAACTTTTTTGGCTTATAGTTCAATAACTTTCAAAACAATGCATTTCAAAGAGATGAGCATACTGTAGATGAACTTGTGTATGTCATACGATGGCGGTTGGCATATCCTACTTCCCGGAAGCGTTGCCAAGTTGACTTCACACTAAAACATGTTACTCACCTGCCATCAAAGCCTCCATTCCTTGCGCAAGCACATCTCGTACAGTGCTATTTAGCGATTGCATAGTGCTTTGTGACGCCAACACGGCACATATTTACAGTCTACTTGTTGGAATTCTGGGCAACCTACAGCCGACTGCATACATTGACCCCAATGCCACAATCGACCCATTGCTGCAAATTTCAAGTTTTTTTTTTTTTTTTTTTTTTTTTTTTTTTTTTTTTCTTCTTCTTCTTCTTCTGAAGGCTCTTTGCATCATTGTAATGCCACCAAATAGAGAGATCTCTCCATGCTTCTCTCCTCAATTTTATATAAATTGTAACAGTGCGGCAATATTAGGCACTTCGTTGTTGCTGCCTTCGCAATTTGCAAAAGTTCCGCGCAGTGCCAAATCAAGACCCATAAAATTGTGCGTGACCTCAAACATACATGAAGACAATCAAAATGGATCAAAGTCTAAATTCATGTGACTCCAGCAGGTTGGAGTTTTGGATCCGACCGCATTTGCACGGTCATGTACAGGAAGATCCTAAGGGTCGTTCACATGTTAATATGTCATGAGTTTATGGCATGTACTTTGGTCAAGGCAGCTTTGTTTCAAGATTTTCATATATGAAACATATTTTATCATTGTAACTAATTATGTAGAAGGGGACTTAATTTTTTCATGAATAGATTTTCATAAGTATAGTCTAAAGGTGAATCTCAGCATGTTTCTTTTTAAAAAAGACTTTTGATCTAGGTAGTTTTAATATTGAATTTGCAATAAATAAGTATATTATAGACTTAGAGAATTGAAAAAGTAAATGGTTCTTGATGAGTTGTTTCTTCCATCTACAAGTAGATGTTCACCTTATTGGTTAGGTTGGATTCCAATTGAGTCTTGAGAAAAAATGATGGTTGAAGAGATGGTAAGAAGAGAGAAAGTAACACTAAAAATGAGGTTTTTAATAACTTCTTCCTCGCAACGGAGAGTGCCTCTTTAAATTGTGTTTTTAAAACATCATACTCAATTATTATATTTTCACTTAACCTTGAGTTCTTTGTGTAGTAAGTAATACTATAGCCTACTAAATTAGGAAAAATTTAAGAGAACATGACAAATATTATAACCTATGTTGATTTTATCAAAAGCAAAATTCAACAGGCACTCTTTCTCACTAAGGACGTTACTTTTAATGTCTTCTTTTAGTAGTAACTCTCTCAATATACCCTTTATTTACTATACACTCGTAAATCCCAAAACCCAAAGTAATAATCTTGCACATGATCTTCAATATTACTGTCGTACTAACCATGCAATGACATTATTGCAATATGCGCCATAGTTCTACTTGGTAATAAAAGAGATGTGATATTTGCCACATATTTCTTTACAATTATTTGGTTCCATCTAGGCATGGGAAGCAATCCAAGATTCTATAGAATAATAATATTTATAAATGTTACAAACTAGCACGTAAATAATACATATATATATATATAAACTAACCTAAATTTAACACTTATTTATATAAAACACCAAGTACTTAACATAAACATACATCTTCAGAAGCACATGCCACAATGTGTCCATCTTGTACAGCTCTAGCTTTCTTTTGCAAAACATTTTTTGTTTCTTAAATCTGAAAGTTAAGAGAAGATTCCTAAAAATCAAAAGTCTTTGAAAGCACTCTTCCTTCTTCTCATTTTCTTCATCAAGGATATTTGTCATACTAAGATTAATATCTGCAAAAAGCCTTTAGCAGATTCCTACTACTTATACTTATCTTCATCTTCCCTATTGAGTAACAATAAGCAGAAGTTGACGTTCATATATACCTATGTGCATGACTTAGTGACGCTCGCAAGGGGATCCTTCAGCCTCACATAATACTTTAGACTCCTTATCTTCCAATTATACATTCATAACTTGCTGCATAAATGAGGATGTTGCCTTTACTACGATGATCCTTTTGCTGAAATTAAGTGGACAATTGACAAAACAAGATATAAAATTTATAAGATCTATAAACTATAATTATAGAGAATATAACCGATTATTTAATTGCCGGACATTGCATTTTAGATTTTTTTCTTCTTCTTGTAATTTTAGTTTTTGAAGTACTTTGAGATATATCAAAACAAAAACTTAACTAATTATTTATATGGAGGCACTGCTCTTTAATTGAACTTTTGAAATATTTTAGAAATTTCCTAGAAGATTATCCCAAGAAAGTACCACAAGATTTCTTCTTCAACAAAAAAGAAAAGGGAAACAATTGAAGAAAATTTTAAATGGAAAAAGAAATGACACGCCAAGAGAAGAACATGGGTTTGACCAAATGGGCGGGGACCCGTCAGTCAGTCGGTCCGTCGATTGGTCCGTCCAGCCCCGCCCCTCCCTCACACTAGTCGTCGAGAGTCCTTGTCCAAACTCATTGTCGTCCTTTCCGCTTCTCCTCCGCCATAGCCAGATCTGGCCTGCCATAGCCACTGAGATCTTCACTCCATCGCCTCCGCCCCCGATCCCCTTTCTCACCTCCGGTACGTTCACTCAATCCCTTCTTAATCGCAATAGTTTTTTCCCGTGGTCACATCAAGGGTTTCTGCAACTGGAGCTGAAAACACAAAGTGGCGTTTCTTGTCGCTCCTGCTCACTCGCCCCTCACTCGCTCCTTCCCCATTTAGCTCGAGTCAATTTTCTTAAGCAGAAACCGAGAATCTGGAAGACGCGGTACATGCAATGAGTTCATCCGTATCGAGAATATCGCTTAGGAAGAGCATTTGTTATTAGGTTTTCGAGCTCCCTGGTGCATTAGCTCTTGTACACGGAGTGAAGAGTTTATGAAAATTGCAGGATCTGAAAGTTAGGTGACGGGGAGTGTTTTTTGGATTAGGTTTTCGAGTAGAATGATTCTAGATAGAGTAGAGAATTCCTGTAGTAAGGATCTGGAAGTCGCGTTTCTGTATTCTATTCAGTTGAGAAGGTTGATAATGGCGGGTGCATTGGTTTTCCCGCCGATCTGTCGCTATGTTGTTTCCGGGGTGCTGACGTAGAAGTGGTAGTGATTTTCGGATGTAAAGTTAAAATTAGTGACCACTCGTGTTTTAGCTTCAGTGTCCTTATGTGGATGATGTAGAGTAACTGCACCGTGTGTTCAGCGATTAGGTTGTTTGGGCATTGCATTTGGATGATTTTGACATTTGTGTATGTGGATATTGCAGGAGGAGAAGCGTGGAGCGTCATGTAAGAATTGGCGACGAATGATCTTATGAAGTTGTGAGCGGCGGTAACCGGCAGGGTTTCCTGTGTGCTCCATCTCGGCTGGCTGTCTAGATCTAGACTATGGCGTCCTACGCTATGGCTTTCCTTCCCATCTGCGCTCTGTTGCTACTCTTCGTAGCGCACCCTACCGCTGCCTTCTACTTACCTGGCGTTGCTCCTCAGGACTTCGATGAGGTCTGTGCTCCCGCTGTTTAACTGTTTTCCATTTGTCAGCTTCGAGTTTTATATGCAAGATTTTAGGTTGGGATTCACCATCCTGAAATTGTTCCGAAATTCGATGTTCAATTAGCGTCGGAAGTAGATTACCAAGCTCGGTCTTAACGCCAAAAATGACGCCCACGTGGGACTACAATGAAAGTCGTGTATTTTTTACCTACCTTAGGTTTATCTTTAAGATGCTCCTTGATTTTGGAAGGGTTATGTTTCTCTATGTTGATCAGTTACGGGATTTTGGAAGGCAAATATCTAGCATAGCATTGTCCTCACGAAATGGTCTACTCGACATTATGTTCGCTTCGTACTACTTATCAGAGATCAGAACTAAGCAGCTACCAATTTCCTGTCCCATATCAGCATGTTTTGGCGATTCAATCGTATTTTCTTCAATTCCCTGACTCGTAACTGATGTATTTCATGTTGTGTATCTGGCAGAGGGATACTGTTACAGTGAAGGTGAACAAGCTGACGTCGACCAAGACGCAGCTTCCGTACGAGTATTACTCACTCGATTATTGTAAACCTCAAAAGATCGTCGATGTTGCTGAGAATCTGGGAGAGGTTCTCCGTGGTGATCGTATCGAGAATTCTCCTTACCAGGTACGTATTAGGTGCCTGTATTCCAGTATGGCCGGAGTAAGTTGCTCTGTTGCCAGGAAAAATTGACCTGCTTAGTCCCTACTTTCTATCGAGGATTGGCTTTAACTGATAATTTCGAGCTAGGGGCCGTTCAAGCTGTTATGATGCCTAGTGATATCTGTTACATCGCAGTACAGAACATATTAAGAAGCAGAGTCTCTTGTAGGGATAACTGAAGAGCTGTATGTTTCTGCTGACACTGG
Source organism: Bryum argenteum (assembly GCA_037043015.1). Lineage (NCBI taxonomy): Eukaryota > Viridiplantae > Streptophyta > Bryopsida > Bryales > Bryaceae > Bryum > Bryum argenteum. Next base: position 7,620,794 of record CM073328.1, on the reverse strand, counting down.
CGGGTGGCAATTTTCTTGTGCAGTTCGAAATGAGGAATGATCAGTTGTGCAAGGTCGTCTGCAGGAAGGAGAAGTTCTCTCCAGAGGCTCTGAAGAACTTCAAGGCCAAAATTGATGGCGAGTACCGTATTAACATGATTTTGGACAATCTGCCAGTGGCTGAAGTCAGGATAAGGCACGATAATGGACAGAAGGTCAAACTTTATGAACGAGGGTTTGCTGTTGGGTTCAAGGAAAACTTCGCTCAGGTATGCAACTTAATTGTTTCGCTTTTAATGGATGAATTTCATTTTTTCAGAAGTTAACTCTGTTGATCATCTACGTATTCTAACTGTTTTCCTCACATTTTTCAGACTGGGGGCAAGATCGAGAAGTACTTCATCTATAATCACATTTCCTTCAACGTGCTATACCACCCTGTGGCTGATGATAAGTCTCGAATTGTGGGTTTTGAGGTGAAAGCACACAGGTGGGTGCAGTTCTATACATCGGTACTCTTTGAAACGAATATTATGTCGGGGCCCGAGGAATGATGCGTTCCTTCTGTTAGTATACATTTTAGCATTCTTTGGAGGTTCGACTAACGAATGTATATTGTGGCAACCTCATGCTAAAACAGCGCGGGTCTTAGTATCACTTCTAACTGAGCTGTTCAATATTCTTTTTCAGTGTCAAACACACCTATGATCGCTGGGAAGATCAGAAGACAAAATTGTCCACCTGCAATCCCAACACCAAGACTTACGTTTCACCTACCCAGGATCCTCAAGAGCTGGCTGAAGATCAGGAAGTAGTGTTCACTTATGATGTGTCATTTCAGGTAGCTTGAACTTCCTACCAGCTGTTTCGCTTAGGCTTTGGATCATTAAAATAGTATCCTCAGTTACCTTGGCATCGTTGTACCCGGACGTACTTTCTAATGTCACTGTGCTATGGGATTTTTTTACAGAGAAGTGAAATCAAATGGGCATCCCGTTGGGACACATATCTTTTGATATCCGATGATCAGATCCATTGGTTCTCCATCGTGAACTCGCTCATGATTGTGCTCTTCCTCTCTGGTATGGTGGCGATGATCATGATGCGCACACTCAACCGGGATATTTCCAAGTACAACCAGCTCGATGCCGAGGATCTACAGGAGGAAACTGGATGGAAGCTTGTACATGGAGATGTATTCAGACCTCCAACATATGCCGGATTACTGTGCGTGTACCTAGGCACAGGAGTGCAGTTCTTTGGAATGGCCGTGGTCACCATGATCTTCGCCCTGTTCGGTTTCCTTTCCCCTGCAAATCGTGGTGGCTTGATGACTGCCATGTTGCTGCTCTGGGTATTCATGGGCTTGTTCGCTGGGTACTCCTCGTCACGGATGTACAAGCAGTTCAAGGGCACCGACTGGAAGGCCAACACCATCAGAACCGCCCTTATCTTCCCTGGAAGCATTTTTGTCATCTTCTTCATTCTGAACGCGTTGATCTGGGGACAGAAATCATCAGGCGCCATTCCCTTCGGAACAATGTTCGTACTTATGTTCCTGTGGTTCGGTATCTCTGTTCCCTTGGTCTTCGTAGGAAGCTATTTCGGATATAAGAAGCCAGCGGCCGAAGACCCTGTGAGGACAAACAAGATTCCTCGCCAGATCCCGGAGCAGGCTTGGTACATGCGACCTGTATTCTCCATCCTCATCGGTGGCATCCTTCCCTTCGGAGCTGTCTTCATCGAGCTCTTCTTCATCTTGACCTCCATTTGGCTCAACCAGTTCTACTACATCTTCGGGTTCTTGTTCATCGTCTTCCTGATCCTGATCGTCACTTGTGCCGAGATCACCATCGTGCTCTGCTATTTCCAGCTCTGCAGTGAGGACTACCATTGGTGGTGGAGGGCGTATCTAACTTCAGGCTCTTCTGCCGTGTACCTTTTCCTTTACGCCACCTTCTACTTCTTCACGAAGCTCGACATTACGAAGGTTGTCTCTGGCATACTTTACTTCGGGTACATGGTGATCATCTCCTACTCCTTTTTCGTCCTCACGGGAACTATGGGCTTCTACGCTTGCTACTGGTTTGTGCGGATGATCTATGGATCAGTGAAGGTCGACTAAGCCTTGAGTCGCACAACCTTCAGCTCCTCACCTGATTGTATCAACTCCCATCACGACATCCTGGAGTAGCCGGTCGTGTACTGAGCGCATTTGGGAGGGTAAGTATGTTCCTTAAAGCAGGAGAGTGGTCATTAGCAGGAGGTTTCCTTTTCCATGCTCTCGTGAGTGGGTGAAGTTGAGCACTCTTCCTTACCTTCTCCATAAGTCGTGGCTGCTGCAGGGACGGGTGAGTGGGTGGCTAATGAAAGTGAGGTTGTAGGCTTTAGATTAGCTAGCTAGTTAGCTCGTCGAATATAAGTAGCGAACTCTCTTCTCACATGCATGAGGATTATGTGGTGGTAGATTTTCTTGTTCATTGAAAACGATTTCATACTTGCATGGCGTCTGTGTAGAGTACTGTATTGCTGTTGATGCTGAAACTTGTTCCTCCGAGCCAGTTTTGCTTTTTATATGCCATGGATGCTGATGTTAACTTACAGTCCAGGGTGACAAACTGACATGGTGTCAATGAATGGTCAATAAGCGTCAACGTTATTATTGCATTGTCAGTGCGTAGAATATTCTGGAATGGCATCGTAGAGGGGTTATTATTGTCTCATAATTGTGAAGGATCAATAGCATTTTTGGTACAGTACACTGATTTTTGATCCTCTCTTGTTTTAGAATACACCTTTGCACAAGAAGAGCTGATAGTTGTTTCAGGGAACACCCTTGTACAGTAAAGAATGAAGTTCGGCATACACAATTCAAAGCATTGACTTAGTAGTCAATACCGGTTAATTGCAGGTGGTCCTCCCTTTTGGAGCTACATTCGTGAATGTTGAATGTGTCCATTTTGTCAGGGCCAATAAGCTAGGACATATAGCATATTCCTAATCATGTGGAATGTATCCCGGACTGTGTTCTACACTTACTTTTAATATTTGAGATCAAAATGAGTGGTACAGGACCCACTGACGTCACTCAATCAACTCTGTTATTGAGTTAACCTTTGCAGCAACTCACCTTAAGCCCGATCTTAGCGTAGTTCAAAAATGACAATGATGCATCCACTTACTTAGAATCCAAATAATCGGCTGATTCCCACTCGGATCGACACAAAGCATCATGCAGACAGAGACATCATGGACAACTTCGAAGCAACAGTCAAAATTTCATTGTAAGGAATGCTTACATCTCCAAAACAGTAAGGCACATTTCCCTGATCCTAACAAAAGCATGTAATAACACGATAGTTCAGAAACAGACTAAGCTTCTGCACATTGTATGATACGTAAAGAGAAGCCATCTCGCCAGTCCACTTCCAACATCCATCGGTTCTGCTCTAGTTCCATTGAGACACAAAATCATACAGATAGACCTTGTATTACAGAACTTTGAAGCAACAATCAAAATTGCGATGTAAGAACTTAGCAATGCTTACATCTTCAGAACTAAAATGCAGTTTTCCCTGATCCTACATAATTGAAAGAGCTAGCAATTAACTAACAAGATACTCCAGATGCTTACATCTCCAAAACTTTAAGGCACTATTTCCTCGATCCTACATAATCGGAAAGCTAGCATTTAACTAACACGATACTCTAGAAACAAGCTTAGCTTCTGCACATGCATTTCATGTGATCCATAAAGAGGAGACTTGTCGCTCAACCAGTCCCGTTCAGCAACAGCCACGCCCTTGCCACTACCAGATCCAACCACCATCTCTTCTCCAAACACAGCGATGATCTGGTACACGGACGTTCGGAGGATATCAGCAAGAGCATACGCTTTCTTGTGCATTGCTGAGCCTTTGCTGAACGGGGAGCCTTTGCGTCTGGCTATGTCGGCCACATTCCCTTGTGAAGGAACTGTCCACTTGATGCTGTTTGGTCCCACGAACCCCACGCCTCTCGCTGAGCTTCTTCTTCCGAGGTAAACCTCCACGACTAAAAGGCAAGAGAGAAGTGATGAGAGTGTTGCTTTGTTGCAGCCGCTTAATTGTGCTACTCCGTATCTGTCTTCTAGCCGTGAGGTCGCTGTTAAGGAGGCTACTGTTCTTGCACACCATGCAAACAACTGCAACATTACACAGTCCCCACAAAACATTAGCACATCATCTAAAGCATTGACTTTATTACTTGTATATCAGCATCAACTTGTAAACAGAATTAGTACTACTTTGTTTTATTTTGAAGTTGCTAACTTGGTGCACTCTTTATCTCTTACGTAAGCAATTTCACCTACCGCCATGTGGGGACAATTTCCACTTCAAGATCCAAAGCTTTCTCTGTCAACGAAGGAGGTTGTTACAGGTGCAATAGCTAGCATAAATGGTCCTATCAAATATTGTGGATACTCTTAGCACCCTCTCACTACTTTTTGCTTTGAGAATGGAAACATGTAAAGGGGTGACCTCTTGTAGTTTTTGAGATCAATCGAAATATACGACGAACTAGACCGATTCGGAAAGAAGCTTCTAGTATCAACTCCGGGAATTTGAATTTCAGAAGTATTGAAAGGGTGATTTACGATAAATATTCAAAAGGTTACTTGAGTAGAGCTTTCGAACATGTAGGCCTTCAGGAGTGGATTTCTGGGTCCCAACGGAGAGGGTCAGGAATGATATGTACCTGGATATCTCTGAAGATTTCTTTGACGCTGATGCTCTCAATTTTCTTGTTCATTCCTTGTGACTGGACCTGTTGCTTAAGGAAATCTCCAGTCTTGGTCTCGAAAATCTCCAGGCCTTTGGCGAGGCGGAGAGTGAGATTATCAAGCGGTCCAAGACAGGCAGCGTTGATTCGTTTATAAGTCTCTCCGGTCTCCTCGAAGAACGCTGTCCTTCGCCATGTGTCTACGTTGCTCTCGGCCACTATGCACAAGTCTAAGTATGCCAGGTGCTGTGCTAGTGACGGATTGTCGAGGTCTTCTAACATGGACAGAAGCTGCTCGCTCGGTTGCGTTTCGGCTAATGATGTGCCTAATGGGGGTGCAAACACATGCCGCCTTGTTTGAATCACCTGCCACAGTCGACCAAAATCAAAGTAATGAACATGAGAGATAGCAACTCCATTATCTCTTCAAAATTGATTCTATGATCTTTCACTTTGCATGAAAAACTCATAGGTCGTGATGTATGCTTTAATCTCAAGAAAATCTGATGAGGTGATCTTTCCATTTTCTCTTCAGCTTTTGACCAAAAAATATGAACACGAGAGATTTTGATATAATCCATCTCCTTTATCAACTCCTGCTACAAGTGTCAATTCATCTCCTCTAAACTGATCTACTATCTCCTACTTGCATGAGATAGTCATAGTTGGTGATGGAAATTTTGTTCTCGAAAGTGATGTTGGCATCATTTCGTCAGCTTTTGACCAGAATGAACATGAGCAATTCTGACATATAACCATCGACTCCTGCTATGATTAGGAGTTCATCCCTTCATTTCTAAACTACGATCTCCCACTTCGCATAGGATATTCATAGTTGGTGATGGACGTTTGATCTCTACAGGGTGTAGTTCGGTGATCTTTCCTGCGAATACTCTTGAATCTTGCTTACAATCAGAGTGATGAATTAAGTTAATAAGGTAAGAAATCCTGCAATTTGAACATCGGTTCTACTACGTATCGTAATTGACCTCTTCCATTATCTCTACGATCCCACTTTCTATACGAGATTCATAGTTGGTGGTGGAATTATGATCTCAAGAAAGTTTGGTTATGTGATTCTTCTTACTCGCAGGAGAAATTGCCGATCCAAACTCCCTTGGAACAAAATTGTCATCACTAACTATAAAATCCTTATGCAAGTGGGAGATCGTAGATCAGAGATGACGGAAGACGTGAATTGATAACTGTACCAGGACTCGATGAAGGAGATGGTCGGCGATCTTCCCGGAGAATACTCTCACAAAATACTTGCAATTACATTAGTTCAAGTGATGAATAAGGTGAGGATTAGGGATAGTACCTGGACAAAGTGATGACAAAGCTCCCAACACACAGTTGCGCAAATGGCACCAAAGACGAAAACAATCTGCTGCCACAGGAAAGACGAGAATCCATCAGCTAGTAAATCACTGAGCGAGAGCTTCCTGTCAGCAGTGATAAACCCTGCAAAAATCTCCGCCACCGGCACCACCACCACCGCCAGCTTCACACTCGTCACCAACACTCTTGAGCTTCCTATCTTCAAACTGTACGCAAAGCTCCGCTGCAGCACAGGTCAAAATACCACAAATAAGTAAACTAATCCTTATGGACATTCCTACTAACAACCCACTTACAACCCCTTAAAAACTGGAAGAGCATCATAATATCTATTTATCTCCACACTCATCTCATGCTTCGAACAATATTGACTGTTGTCATTCTCTTGAGAATTGATCACAAAAATGACATCGTTCTAGAAAATTGCAAGAAAATGGCAATCGAAAGACCTAGAAAACACACAAGTGAATGGAGAGATCCAACATTGAACATGCGACAGACAACCAACTTACATTTCTGAACAACTCTTTGAAAAAACTGGAAGCGCATCATACTATCAATATATCTCATTAATCTCATCTTACGGTTTGAACAATATTGACTGTTGTCAATCTGTTGAGGATTTACCACAAGAATGACTTCGTTCCTTATCATGTCTTGATAGTGGCGATTGTAAGCCTTCGAAAAAGCACAAGTGAGTAGATACGTCCATCATTGACCATTGAACCAGATAGCCCACTTAAATTCCTCAACAACTCTCTGAAGAACCAGGAGCGCATTATATTAAATCTAGTCTCCACATTTTATGATTCAGGCTTCGAACAATGTCATCCTCTATAATGTTTTAGGATTGAGCACAGAAATGGCTCAGAGTTTCATCATAATCTGATTGGATTCGACGAGGAAAGGGCGGTGGAATTAGGGTTGTACCTGGATGATGGGGAAGGACAGAACCTCCTTCTTTTGGAAGAGATGCAAACAAGCATGGACAAAGCCAAGTGCAGCGCCGCGGACGCCAATGTCGACAATACTCGGCGGCACAAGCTGCGTGTAAGCAAGTGCAACAAGCGACAGGAGCCCCGAAATCGAGCACAGAAACACAAAGATAATGCGGTCACGCGTCGTCCGTATCTTGGAAGACAAGTATCGTGCAGCTTCAGGCTCCCAATCGGCACCCAGTACTACATTGCACGAGATTTTCCAGAAGCCAGAGATCAAGTCCACTAATGATGCTGCTTCTTTCTCCTGGAAGGTCGTTACAAAGAGCTTGCCAATCAGGAACAGGAGCTGTGAAGCTTGGAAGACGAGGAACCACAAGCACGTCCATGGCGATGGCACGAACCACAGGTATTTTCCTGCGTTGCTTGCGAATGTGGATTGCCAGAGGAGCCAAACCAATGAGGAGCCTGCTCCTTGCCAGATTATGCAGCGGAGCCATCGCTTCGCCTCTACCTCTCGCCCGTATCCTAACGCCATTGCTCCTGCTCCCTAACGAATCAATCAAATTAGGGCAATGAGCAGTCTCTCTCTAACAATGGCCCAGGCTTCTGAAACTCTGCACCATTTCTGCAGAAAAAGCGCTACCCTTAAATCCGATGCAATTTCCTATGAAAAGATTTGATACAATTGATTCAGCTTCGACACAGACAGAACGAACAAGATGAGCGACATCCCAAAACCTCTAAAGCCCTAATTGCCTGCGAATTGGGTAAAAGACCCAGGGACTGCATTGAGGAAAGCGATCAAATCCTCTGTTCAATGCTCAAACTATTGAAAAAACGGAGGTAATGTTCAAAACTGTGGAGAAAACGCAGTTCGCAATGCTCGTTGGGACAGGTGGACCTGTAGCTATGGACAGATTTCGGAAAGAATCAATAATCGTCGACGCGTTCGTCGTTCTCACAAACGTTTCGTCGGGTCGGCAACGAAAGTTCTCAACGTAGCATCCTTTCTCCCGCCCGATGCGTTGGTTTGAAGCTAACGGGCTCGTGTGCTGGTTCTGTATGCGATTTGTAAATTCTTAAGGATGCGCAAGTTAGATTCCTTGGGGATCGTTTCCTTGACGCCCAAGATTATCAAGGAGTTCGCAGACCACGGCATTTTCCTAGGTACTCTTTCAGTAATTAGGTCTCAATCAATTCTTCTGTGCTTAGAATTATGATTGAAAAACCAAGCATGATAATCTTTCCTTTCAAGGATCGTGAGCGAAGGTGGATTCACATGTGAAAAAAGTGTGCAATAGATGTGCATTTAAATTTTGCTTCGCTCGTGCAGTTGAAGATCTTCTTTTGGAGAACACATATAGATTGCAAACATCTGGAACAGAGGCTCAAAAACAGGTATGGCGTATACCGCCTGAGTATCGTTTACAATGGCTACTTTCTGATTTGCCTTTTTGTACAATTGTAACGCAAGTTTCCTCGTTGTAGTTCTTGATAGGCTCAGCTCTCAGCGATATTTGTGGGGGGGCACTATAGACAAGAATGAATCACATGTGCAGAAAAAGCTTTTGGTGTCACTCAGTTTTTTTTATGGTTTGCTTGTTTATGGTTTTGAGCATTTGAGCACCTGTTTAATGTGATGTAGGCAATAGCAGATATAGTACAGTATCAAGAGCAGCAGCTATGTCTTCATCGATCAGGCGATCACATGCTTCAGAAACTAGGGGCCCCTGGAGACCGCTATCTCTCCACCGGCTGCGAGAGGTACATCACTTGGTGCTTTTTACATTGAAAAATTTAGTATTTTTTCATGCCACACATTGCAGTATATCGGGGTTTTCCATCCAATGGACGTTGCTAGGGTTTAGGGTTGAAGGTTCATGTGCAGGTTTACGTTTCGGGTTTGAGTAGGAAATCCCTCCTAGAGATATTTCAGAGAAAGGGCCTGACCTTAAACCGAGATTTCACCCGTAAGTCATGTGCATACAGATCATTGATGAATCCACATTCTTGTGTAGTTCAATGTCCTTGCTGAAAATGCCTGGTTCCTTTGATGCAGTCTTGACAGGCTACTTGAGGGAGGGCTCCGAGAGGGAATGGTCACTGAATTGGTCGGCGGCTCATCTACCGGCAAAACCCAAGTGAGAGCCATAAACCCTTTGAGCAGGAGCGTCATTCTTGATTTTTAGGTGAAAAATACAATGCACCTCTCTGAGTGATGGCCTCATTTGATCGAATATTTAGTGCTTAAGTGGTGTATACTGTGTTCTTTCTGTATCGAGTTTGTGCAGGTATGCATGCAAGTGGCAGCGAGTGTTACATTCCGTTACCGAGCAATGGTTGGCTACGTGGATACATGCCATTCTTTCTCAGCAACTCGCATTTCGCACATGCTGGGCGGTCTTCTAGGTGGTCGAGATGCTGCTCAAGTATGCTGCTCCCTCTCGATCATCCTGTCTGTCTTTTTGAGCACTGTGTAGTCCTGTGTTGAATTGGCTGTGCCATAACTTCAAGTGTATAACTTAGGAGTTGGTTGGTTCTCTTGACAGTCCTGATTTTTGGAATGGTTGTTAGCGGCGGGCAGAGGCTGCAGATGAAATTGGAGAAGCAATGAAGAGCATCAAACACTACAGCATTTTCGATATCTCCTCCATGCTCTCTCTTCTAAATCAGCTCCATGTCAACCTGCAGGTAGATCCTCAACAACATTTGAAAACGCGTGTGTCAGAATGACTATCAAATGTTTATTATGCTCATCAAAGCATTAGTATTTGATGTGCAGGGTAGGGCTGAGACCAAGCGCATGCGTCTTCTTATTATAGATTCTGTATCATCCGTTATTTCTCCAGTTCTTGGAGGCACTCGAGGCAAGTTCACTAGAATCTTAATTATCGACTCATTCATGTTATGAAATACATGGAGACTTTAATACTCATATGATTTCTGCTTGCCTTTGCACAGGACATGCCTTGATGACGAGCATGGGGACTACTTTGAAGAAACTTGCAGAGAAGAACCATCTTGCTGTCCTTGTAAGCTTCCGTGTGCTCTGTTGATGTATGCTCGAGTGATCTTCAAAGTCCCTTTCCGGGTTGTATGCTAGGTGATCTATTTTTCTGAATATTAAGTTGAGTCTAGAATGAGAGTAACAAGGTGGAGATTGTGGTCAGATCACAAATCATACAGTTGGGGGGGAAGGAGGTCAAGTGAAGCCTGCGCTTGGAGAATTCTGGAAGTTCATGCCCAATGCTCGCTTGCTTCTTGTGCGTGATTTCAGCAGCAGCTTATGTCATGTTTCGGTTATGAAACATTCAACCGTGGTAGGTTACTTACAGAATGTATCAAGTACTATGAGGACGTACCAAGTAATGCAAGTGCCTGACATAGAGAATGTTATTGAGATTATAGTGCCGATTGCCTAACCAAGCCGACTGTGCTGAATGCTTTACAATCAGTGCTTATAATAAGCTGTGCGTGGGATCCATGCAGGCTCTTAACAAACATGCATCATTTCAAATTACCCGAACGGGATTGAAGCCTGCTTCCTGAAGCAAAGATTTTTGTTGTATTTCCTGTGCAGTGACTTGATGTCAATATTTGTAAAGACCACCTGAAGCGTGCAATCTAAATTCCATGGACACGAGTTTCTATTTATATACAATTATAGTTCAATTGTTGTCAGATCGCGTTGCCATTAGGCATGCACCGGCCTAACGCACCGGTTGTCGCCGACTGTGTCGGCAGGTCTGTGGTCGGGAGGTCGAGTGTCGTCGTCGTCGTCGGTTTAGGTCGTTTAGGTCGAGTCTAGGTTAGGGTTTTGCTTCCCATTAGGTTTTTTGGCTTCTATTACCAATCACTCTTTCTCGATTACAATACTCGGAATTTGAGCCTCATCCATGGCGGTTAGGTGATACATGTCAGAATCGGAGGTGATTGCTATACAACCTCTTCACTGTCGCATTACCTTCGCAACATTGCAGTTCTTAGCACCTTTGCCTCGAGCTGTTCGGTGGATAGTCCATACACGGTGCTGCTGCCGCATCCCTTGCTGCTTAAAAATTGTCTGAGCCGAGGACTTCGCAGTTGCAGACAGGAAGCAAGTTATCATCTTCCACGAGGTTTACGGAGCTGTTCTTTTCATTCGTTATAAGTAGCTCCAGTGATCATGCGGTCACGAGCAGTCGACTTAGATCACGCGGCATCCTTGATGTCGCAGGTCCATCTCTTTTGAAGAACTTGGATGCAGGTTTCGTACTGATAATCTGCTTTCGACGTTCTCTTGAAAACGAAGGCAATCCTTTGCAGCAGAACGAAAGCTTAATTCGAACAGGAATTGCTGTCCTGTGCAGGAGAATTAAGTGCTACATCTGAAATTCGTTAACAGAAGTTGGTCCTTTGCAGCGAATTAAGTTAGGTCAGCATGTCTGATTTAAGACAAATTGTTAGAATATCGTACAGGAACAATGTGTGAAGACAGCAGCTGGAATAGCATGTACTGAAATGAACAATAAGTTGTAGAAGCGCGAATCAAATTCGCCTGAGATGTCAAGAAGAAAATTTATCACAAATTGGCATTCGAGACTCTTGCGCCAAGGAGGATCTGAAATCAATGGTCTGTTGGTTCTCTTGTCGAATTTACAGTCCACAAGCAACTTCGTCATGTACTTTACATAATCCTAACTTGTGGAAGATATGATTGAAGAGGAATTTAATCAGGAGATTAGTATGTCTTTTTTTCCCGGTTAAGCCTCTAGAGGTCCTAAATTGCAGCTAGTTATGCTTGAATCGTTGCATTATGAGTTTACGATGATCTGCAGCTTGAGCTGCACGAGGTGCAGAGGCGGGAGCGACTGCAAGGGCGAGAGTGCCAATCATTTGTGCTATGATCACCACCCTCAAACAAAGTGAGAACTGTGTGGTGCTCCAGTTATAATGATTCACACGAAACTTACTCCGCTGTGATCACATGATATTTACATGGAAGGGTGTACAAGATGCATGGCCATCATTTCAATGTGGCAACTCACAGATAGTGGTACCCTTAGCGGAGGCGGGGCGCGCGTAACAGCGATCCACCCAAGCGGAAGTGTTCGGGAATCGATGAAACTCTAACTTCTCCTCGTAGACATTCCTCGCATATCGGATCCACGGAAACGTGGCCATATCAGCGATGGAGTAGCCGTCGTCCACAAGAAACTTACGCCCTTGAAGACGGCTCTCGATCACGCCCAGCAGTCGCTTCGCCTCGTTCCCGTACCGCTCGGCTGGATATGGATGATCGCACTTGTCCTTCGCGAATCTTACGAAGTGACCGTATTGCCCGAACATTGGCCCTACTCCCGCCATCTGAAACATGAGCCACTGTATCGTCTCCCACTTGTGGTGCGGATCCTTCGACAGAAACTTCCCGGATTTCTCCGCCAAGTAGAGCAGAATGGCGCCGCTCTCGAAGATCGTGATCGGTTTCCCCCCTGGTCCCTCAGGATCCACTATCACTGGGATCTTGGAATTCGGATTGAGCGCCTTGAATTCCTCTGTGTACGTCTCTTGCTTGCCGATATTGATTGTGTGCGGCTCGTATGGTAGCCCCATTTCTTCCAGCGCCACTCCGATCTGCAAATCAAATTCCCCCGGCGCTCAGTGCTCTTGTAATAAACCAGCAATGAGATCTTTATGAGTGGAGATTGAAATGTACCTTCTGGCCATTCGGTGTGGCCATGCTGTAGAGCTGAATCTTTGACGACGCCATCGTTGCTTGACTTCGGATCGATTGAGTTGACAGTTTGTGTCCTACACAGGACAGTGGTGATGATTGTCACATTTTCAGTTTAGTGCACAAGTTTCACTATAGAGAGAATGAACACTTGCCGAGTACAGCGCAGCCAATTGCAAGCAATATGAAGAATGTCACGTTCACTCGAACCATGACGCCAGAGCTGCGATCGTGCCAAGTGAACGATAGTAGCAGTCGGCAACTACTTCAGGATTCAGTACACGAAGCAATTCAACAACTCATTATTGATCGCTGCCACTCTCTGAGAAGAGAGGCACATTTATCGAAGAAATTGCAACCGCACCCTTGGAGACTCCGAGAAGAGGCTGCTGACGTCCCAGCGCCTGCAATCTTAGACGGCTTAGACCGCTTCTACTAACTACGATTCTCTCCAGACACTGAGATCCAAACATTCTGACTGCAGCCATGATCGACTTTCTATGGTAAATGACCGGGAGAATAAAACTTGTAAGGAGAAATGAGACGAACTAGGGTTATGAGTATGAGAAAGGATCTACTTTTCTGCATGCAATATGCACCAACACCACAATCGACGAACTAATTCGAGCCTTGCTCGGATATGTTTACTCACCTGTGAGAAGCTCTGTATGCAGCGCAGTAAACCTCGACACGGAATCATCACCATCGTCGCCATGCTTTTAAAGGAACCTGATGGCAGCGAATGCAAGTTCCAGTGCTCTTTCCTCACAGGACTCACAACGTCATGTTGATTGCCTAAATTTTATATTATATGGCTCCCAGGACGCAATATCCTCTTTCCTGCTCCCGGAATGTGTGGAGATATATTCGCCCGGGAGGTGCTTCTGCAGTTTCTTTCAAGTCGGTAACTTCCGCAGAAGAAGAGCTCGGATAGTGTTATCCAGGAACTGGTAGATTTGTTGGCTCAGTCTCCAATGTCCCGAAATTATTGCCTGTTGTCTTTTTCTACCAGATGAGAGAGGAGCTTGTCGCTATTCCTTACCCGGTCCATACCCTCGCAACAGTGATCTTTTAACAGCTGAACTGTAGCTGCATGTCATGGAACGGAATTTGAAATCTGCCGCAAGTATGAATCTCCCTCCATTTTCAACTAGGGTTTCGAAATTACTCTAAGCCAAGCCTTTCCCTTGTAGCTCATTATCTTACTGGAGATCTAACAACGCAAAGCTCAGTGATGGAGTTTGAGGAGAGGATTTCGAGTTCTCGCGAATTGGAGGCGATGGACTATTTAGATTGGAAGCAGGGCATTCTGGTGAGATTTTTTGACTGAATTTAGTAATCGATTCAAATGAACGTCGTCTAATTGATCGAGTGAAAACGAGCTGGATTGTGAAGCAGCTCTGTTTTAATTAGTCGAATTTTTAAGTCGTTGTTGATTCATAAGCAAAATGCCTTAAGTAAACTGCCAAAAAGCGACGAGAATGCTCTTCAATTTACGATTCCTGCGATCGTATTGAAGAAGATGAATCCGCCGAGGAAAGTGCAAGTGTTTTGGCAGCTTATCTGTGGAAAGCATGAGCTGGGATCTTCGAAATTCGAAGATTTCGAAGTGGCAACACGTAAGATTAATGCTCTAATCTTCTTGATCCGTACATTTGAGTGGTTGATTTGATGTTAGTCGCTATCATCATCGTTAGCCTTAACAGTGGTTTTTGAATGCGAGATGTCATTGTCATTGTTCCCGCTGCCGCTATTTTGCTTCTTCTTCTTTTGCTACTATCAGCTGGCTATGGCGTTACTTAGCATTTGATCTGGATCTCTTTGATCAGTTTCGACTTGCACGCAGGCGGATTGCTGTACAGATCGGGGAGCTTCTTCCTTGTTTTGGAAATGGACTGAAACGTGCCTTAGACAGCGACATAATATGTTGTGAGTTTTTCTATTTTGTGGTCTTGGTTCGGTTGTTGCTATTATAGGTATCGAAGTTTGTCAATCCGATGTTGACTACGTTTCACGGGCATGAATGCAGGGAAGCATACAACAAGGAGTCGAAGGTACTGTTTATTATCATGGACTTCAATTGAGTTAGAGTTCCGTAGTTATTCTTAAGAATGTTGACACTATTTTTCAATTGCTGCATGTGAGTCACTCAAGATCAGAAGCAGCTGACCTCGACTGCTAGCTTTCGTGTAGGAGCAGAGGCATGGTTGTGGTATTGTTTCCCCGAATCTCATCTTGACGTAGCGCTGCAGATTTCGAGTTCCTTTGACACACATATCAGAATCATCAGAATCTTGCTTGCGTTGAATTCTTCTCCTGCGAGAAACCAGTGTCCTTGGTTGACCTCATCCTTTCGACTAGGCGACGTTCGTTTGGTAGTGTTGATTGTTTCCGCGCAAACAAGTTAAAGTCTGTGTTAAAGACAGAAGAATGATGAGGACAGAAATAGGAAAGTGATGAAGTTGGGCTATAATTGAAGAAGAAAGATTTCGTCTAGGGGGAACTTCTCCAACTCCGTTGAAGCTGTCTATCAATGTGCTTCAGTCTCTAGGAAATTCGGGAACTCCACCTTACTAAACTCACTCCTTGGTTCATCCGTCAAAGTTTCCACAGAAACTGGCTTAAGTGGTCGAGCTTTCTTATGGTTCTGCCATTGCCATTACAGATCGTATAATGGCTTCCTCATGGTAGTAGTTGTAATAGTCCAGTTTTCACCATGCATTCTATTCGTTCTGAAATCCCTATCTAATTTTGAATCGCATGTCTTGCCTATTAGCAGGAAGTGACTAGCATACGTGAAGATCAGGCGTGAGGACAGCAAGAGCAAGTAGATTGCGCTATTCCTGAAGTTGATGTAAATTACTCTGAAGGAAATACGACGGTCAGTGAGAAGTTCAATTTTTGAAACAAGAAACCCATATCTACTCTTGCGGTGGTTACTGTCAAGGATCACCAAGTCAAGCAACACATCAAAGTCTCTATAGTGGCTGTGATTGGTGAGATTTCTCCACGTTGATCTTTGTTATATAGGCGTGAATCTTGAGGAGCACAACGACTTGAAAGAGTCGTATCCATATACGAATTGCAGTCTTAGTTTGTGGTAATTTTTGTCTGTGGCACCCTGAGCATGATTATGCTCTGTAATTCAGTCAGAGGTTGATACTTAGTGCTTTCTGGTTTACAAGAATGTCGATATCAACTCAATTTTCTTCTAGAATTCTATACGTTTGCTATGTGTGAGCTATTTCTAAACGAAGAGCTGAAGGCTCTGTTGACCTCAGAGACCTCTTTCTGATAGTCATGGTATGAAACATAGAATTGTAGTTGCGGTAAGCCGTTGTGATTCTATGACAAAGCGCTGACGAGACTTGTTTTAAGAATATATTGACACATGCTTCAAAAATTTGTAGCTATTAGTTGCACAATATTTCTAACAGTCACTTCCTCCCAGAAAGATCATATGGAAGACACCCTCTCGGACATGCAAGAAAGCCTTGGAGCTGATGGTAAGTGTTTCTGCAAGTGTTCTCTTTTATCTTTGCTGTACGATAGACTAGGTTAGTGTAGCATTGCAGTTGTCAGCCCCTAACAACACGAAGATGTTGTTTTAAGTTTCGGAGCAGTTGTGGACACCGGATCCAAGATCAACGAGAGTACAACAGTTCTAAGCGAACTGAGTTTCGAGGAAGAACGAGTATGTCAAAGGATCTGGAAAGCGTCGGCTTCCCGGCCATTATCTCCAGCATATCAAGCCCCTTTGGTCTGCAATAATAAACAGAACATGTCGAATTTGATGAGTTTTGACATGCAAAGAAGGTGCAATGACGAGCATCAGGCTCTCAAAAGGCCAGTCACCAAAATGGACTCTTCGCCCTGTAAGTTGCTGTTTTCGAAAGCAACGGCTCACAGTGATCACCTTGATCATCCCACTGTTGACAGGAGTCTGGTGATAGTTGACATAATGTCGATGTTCAGTCCGAAGACTTTGCAGTCAAATGCCAGCCATGGACGGCATTCTAATTTAGGTAGTCAGGCGCATTCGCAAAATGGCTGGTTGTCTTCTTTGCACACAAGGGAGACAGTAAATTCTTGTAAGGATGCAATTCTAAGTATAACTTATCCTGCAAATGAAGTGGTTTTCGAGGACGCCGAGAACACTCAATACGACAATGAAGCACATGGCACCAGGATGGACAAGAAGCGAAGGCTAGACATCACACCTATCTCTGCAGATGAAGGAACTTGTGGCAAAGACTCAGCAGATTTCTTTAATGGAACTTCTGGTCGAAGGTAAGACTCCAATCTTCCTTCATCGCTTGCTGCCCATGTCAAAGATAATCTGCCATTACTGCGTCCATAGTATGGAACCTCTGTTTCGGAAACACCATGTTTTCTATTGACGATGACGACTTGAATGATTCTAATGAGAGATCTATTTTGGTTTTATTTCGCTTCTTAGCAGAAACATAATAGAGCCCAGGCTGCCGAAAAGAGAATTCACGAAACCAGGAAGAAAAGTTTATCCATGGGATCGAGCTCTAGTGAAGAACTTAATCACAGAACTGGACCCACCGTTATCGGATTATGAGGTTGGATTGGTGTGTTGTGAGTTGTTTATCAACTGGGGATTTTCATGAATTGGTGTTGGGGAATGGACTTAACGGCGACAAGTTACAAAATTTGTTCACCTAGAACATCAATGTTCTAACTTTCGTTTTTGTTCAGGGGTACATTAATAACTTCACGAAATACTGCGGGGAAGTGGGTTTACGTTCTCTGCTCTCCAACAAACCTGATGTGAGGAAAAAGTTGAAGAACAAAACAGTGCATCTAGGTTTGTCTCAAGACAATGATTCTCTAGATCATTTGCTGCGACTTCTACGAATAAAAGAAAATTCTTGGTGATGAATTTCGATTCATTCAGTTCTATGGTTGTGGAAGTTGATTAGTTTGAGTAGAGGTTTCATCCTTGCCTGTATGCCGTTACATTCTGTTTACCGCAATGTTTATAGCCTGTTCTGAAATTGTTGCCAAGGAATGTAGGCCGCAAGTACCAGTTGAAGAGCTGCGTGGGTCGAGGTGGATTTGCCGCAGTCTACGCGGCTGAGACTGGCATTTCAACAGATCGTTACCTCCTGGCTCTGAAAGTATGATCATCTTTCCTGAGAATTAGCTGAAATTTTTGTGACATATAAAACTTGGTAGTTTCCATGGAACCTCAGGAATGCCAATTTAAACTCCACAGTTGTTAAAGTTGTTACATCTTTGCACTTTTCTTTCTGGGGGTATCTTAGCTACGCTTTTTTCGACTAGAACCTGTAGAGATTGTAGCAGTTTTTGTTTATATATGTGTTTTGAGATCTTAAATGTAGACGCATGTGTGCAAAGGCAATCAAACGACGATCCTATGTTACACCTGCACAAAATCAGCATTTCGGATATTTAATTCGTGTTATGGCACATTACTAATGTTACATGGTGCTTCAGGTTCAGAAACCAGCTTGTCTTTGGGAGTTTTATATTTATCGTCAGCTTGATATGAGGATTCCTTCTGAAGAGGTACTTTATTTCCGTGAACATGAAGTACGTATTTTATAACTGTGATCTAATTGGAAATATAATGTGGTGAAGAGGCACATGCGCATGATTTTGCTTCAGTACTGAGCGTGCAATATGTGTTTGGTTGTAGAGATGCACTTCTGGACGCGCTGAGAGCATACACGTATATGAAAACTGTAGCTTCTTGGAGTGCGACTTTGGTCAATATGGAACTCTTCAAGTATGCTTTTCAGAAGAATCTCAGTTGATGGATCTACATTTTCAAGAAATCTAGGTGCACAAGCTAGTCTGCATTTTGCGAACAGAAGAAAGCATGCCCACAAGGAGGCAAATAGAGTCTGTATTTGTCGTAACGCTCACCTCCTGGAGTGCAGGATGTTCTCAACACTTATCTCAAGAAGGGCAAACGAATGGATGAAGTTCTATGTATCTTCTACACCATTGAAATGCTGCGAATGCTGGAGACTTCGCACAAGGTCGGCCTCATCCATGGTGACTTCAAGCCAGACAATTTGCTCATTCGCTGCAGCAGGTCCAGCTCCATCTACCTACTCACCTAGTTTTAAGAGTTTTAAAAGTTTTAAGAGTACGGCTTTTTTTTAGGTAGAATCCATAGAAGCTAAGTTTGGCATCATGGTTTTGCAATCTGAACTATAATCTGAATAACATACATCAAATTTGAGAAAGCTATAAGGAATCAACTAGAAGATCACATCTTGATTTCCTGGTTTTCAGGGAGAATCTACGAGATTGGGCTCCTGATAAGCCAGGTGCCTGGAAGCAGCAGGTCAGGACTTAGCTATGACCTCATTAGAAAAAACTGGGTTATGGTTATTTGAACTAGTACATGTGAACGACACACTCACTAACTAATTTGACAATTCTGAGGAGGGCTGTGCAATTGTGGACAGGGTTTGTGCCTGATAGATTGGGGCCGCTGCATAGATATCACCCTTTTTGCTGAAGGAACTGAATTTGTGGGGGATTGCAAGACTGAAGGGTTTCGCTGCCCAGAAATGGTTGAAAAGAAACCTTGGACCTTTCAGGTGAGTTGGCTGTTGAATGAGCGCCGTTTTACTACTAGAAAAGCCGCCCTGTAAGTTGCGACGTAAACATCAGCAAGGTCGGTTTATAAACCTAATGCTAAGCTTGATGCCGATACACATTCTTGATGTTCTGGTAGGTCGATACATATGGATTGTGTGGGGTGGCGCACTGTCTCCTGCATGGACGCTGTATGGAGATAGAAAATCGCTCGAACACTGCTACCTCGCCGGGAATAAAACGGCCTAAAGAGCCTTACAGAAGGTACTCAAACTCGTAGTTTATCTTTTTGTATGAAGTCTTCATCCTCAGAAGTCGGTTAGATTACAAATAGGTGTCCGTGTCCAAGACGTCCTATGTTGCCGAGATGGGTTTGCTAGCTTGTAACGACCTTAATTTAAGGTCTACTCTTGTGCTCTGAAAATTTATCTGAGTTCCTAGAATATGCGACAGGTATTGGAACGTGGCTCTATGGCAGTATTTCTTCGAGACGCTGCTAAACTCGAATACCAGCAGAAGCTACGATACGATGAAACACTTGCGGGGTGCATTTGAGGATTACTTGTTTAGTGATCCAGGTTTGACGAAGAAACTGAGAGATTTGCTGATGCAGCAAAACACATCGCTTCCCCCTCGCAAGTAAATGAACCTTGTCGATCTTTCTGTGGACATCCTGACTTGTTCATACCATTGTTTTTTGTATGGAACCATTTCATTTATTTGAGGTATTTTCAGCTTGAAATTCCAACATTGTCAACATATTATATACCCGCATCAAGACTATCCTTCAATCTTGCTCACGCTAAGTTGCTTCCGGCTGCAAAAGTTCGACGTTTATGCTCGAACCAAGATTATCACCATGTACCTGTCTTTACTTCAAATGAAAATGAGAGGCTGCCTACTCCGTGTCATAGATTCGTTGAAACTGGTTGCCCTTGTCTCATGATGTTCAAGGACGGCCTTAACCTATTCAACAACCGTGCGTTGTATGGTGTTCACTACCAAGATCTCCATTGAGGGATACGCACTACTCCTTTATAGAAGGACTCTCATGAGTTCTTCAAGAGTGAACATCAGCTTGTACTCAAAATCCATGTTTCGATCATGAATGTCTTCAAGTATCTGAATCAATAGACCAATTGGTGAGTTTGAAGTACCAAGCGTTGAGTGACGATTGTGGCATTAGCCCCAAGCTTTATCAGACTGCTAAAATCAGTCTACTTAACGGGACACTGTACTGAGCTTTGTCTCATTATGTCTATAATTTGAATGTGCCTTAATGCTCTGCAGCCAAGCGAGGAGGCGGGCTACCGTATACTTGAACAGATTATTCAACGTTTTATGCGGAAATGATTTCCTCTGCTCGCTTTGGGTCCATGTTCAATCTCTTCAGCCACTTCAGTTTGTCGTTCTCTCATACTAATATTTTCACACTCCGATCTCCTGGTCACTATTTTGCCAGGCAATAAGTTACAGTGGTGAGCTACGTATTGCCAAATCTGTCCCATCCAATCTAAGCAGGTGAATCTTAACTCTAGCTGATGATTGCTGCCAGCGCTGCTGCCACATAACCAATGATGCCAGCATCCCTCGAGCCAATGCAGCCTCTGGCCCTGCTCAAGAGGTAAGAGAACGAGGACCTGATCATAAAAAACAGTCCTTATGATTGACATTAATAGTCATGAAACAGACTACCATAACCAGAAAAGACAAGATCATTAAGGTCTTAAATTGATGATCGTAATACAATTATGACCTTAAGTACACAATTTGAATGGTCTACTTTATCAGTGTAGATTTGACTGCTTGGTTTTTGAGCTCTGAAACTAGTTAATATCAACTGAGCTTAAGCTTCTGTTGCAATACCTTCTGCGGTGAATCTGAACATAGGAACAGAAAGTGGGGGCTTTCGAGTTCTACAGCATATTGGGAAAAAATCATGAGGATCACTTGGAGTCATATATTTTCACTGAAGGTGAGACGGACACATTGATGGCAACAAGTAATCAACTGAGTGGTACGTTAAAGAGTGCGGACAGTTACAATGAACCGCATCCGAAATTGACAGGACACTTTAGTATCAACCAGTGTAAGTAGTCTTAAGGTTACTTTTTGGTCATTTTTTCTGCATGAAGTAGCTTTTGCGCAACTCATTCACAGAACATATAAAAAATAATCAAATTAGCTAGCATGGAAAAGAGGGAACAACTTTTTCCCGAGGCACTTATGCACACTTTTATGGTCCCAGTATAGTACAATAGGAAAAAAGAAAATCTGTTGTTAGAGGGCAGAGTTGTTGAAGTATCCCCATCTTTTTTTCGTTGATGCCTTCAATATGTTACCCAATCATATGAAGAATGTGAAGTTGGCTCCTCAGTCTTTCTTTTCTAAAAGAGGTGACTTCCGAAAGTGGATCGTGATTTCCAGTTTCAGAAGTTGTATCCAGTGGAGGTTTTTGGGCAATGTATCAGAAAGTAGATAACCGTATTGAATGAGTATTTCATATAAAGGTTAGGTTTGTTGACGTATGAGTGAAGGCTCCTTCAAGGTCTGTGTGCACAGTGAATTTTAGAAAGTTCTAATTTTATTCTCTAGTAGTATTTATAAGTATAGGTACAGTACCACTACAAGAGGTTTTGTCCCAGTAGAAAGTATAGTACCCTGAAGCGGATGTCTCATTACCTTCCTCACAAGCTAAACTTTTCATATACTTTAACCTCTCGACATCAAAATGTATGTCAAAATGCCATATCTTGGATAACAGGGTGAACTCTTGAGTCAGAACTTCTCCATCCAAAATCATTTTATAATGAAATTTATTTTGTTGGATTTGGTGAATAATTCAAATCCATCCAAGATAATTTGAATTTATGACATATACTTTTGTGAAGGCAGCTTTTATTTTAGTTTCCAAGTGATCATGATGATGAGGCCTTGGTAATAGAGTCCCATGATCACAGGGTTCCACAGTTACAAGGTCAAAACGGTGACATCTTGAATGCAGGAGGGAGACTACTATAGAGGGAGGAGGAGGGAAGATATTCAAGAGGTAATGTCATAAAGATAGAAGGAATGACATTACAAATATCGAATACACATGGATACATCCTAGTTCTACATAAAAGAGGTACCAATACATCGAACCTTCACAATAATATTGAAACAAGAAATTTCTTTTTACCCAAAAAATCTTCTCCTTCAACAGCTTTCTCGTACAGACTTGCAATGAAGTTCTGCATGTTGCACAACCCTGGATACATATCGAAACCAATCAATGGTTTTGTGACTTACAAATAATTCTCCAGGTTTTAATGCCTGGACTGTCAAATTGTCAAACTATGCAATAATGAATAGCTTTTTCCCCTTTTATGTTTTAAAATTAATGCCCAACTGGGACTTGGTCCAATGGCTTGGCCCCTGTATCTTTTACAAATATATATATTTTCCACTCCAGTCCAGTGAAAGTGGAATCCAATAGTTGGAGGATGATGGTATTTCCGTTGCAATTCTTCACACTACTTTTTCTCTCATTGAGACTCATAACAGATTTTTCATATATTCTTTATTTGTTACACTCTCACGGGTGCCACCCAAATGATTTTTCGGAGTTGACTTTGACATCGCTCATGTAGATGAGACGTTACGTTTCTTTAGATGATTATTTGTTTGCATTTGAAATGAGGAATTTTTTATTGTACGAGAACACTTTCCTATTTTAATTGTGAGAGCCATAGTATTTCACACCATACGATCATAGTCAAAGAATTTCTAATGAAGATTATCTTATTTAATATGAATATTTTTCAACCCATGGTTTGATGTACTTTCGAGCAATATTTTGGAATGTATGGCTCCTTTATGATCACTTACTAGTAGGGCGATCTTGAAAAAGTGATTCAAAGTCATTTTTCCAGTGGCTCGGAAGGATGCCCCACTAGTTATTTTCCATAACCAGTGGCTCGGAAGGATGCCCCACTAGTTATTTTCCATAACCAGTGGCTCCTTTTGAGTTACCTAGTACATAGCAGTCCTCAGTTAGAGGGTGTTTTTTTCTTATTTTGAGGCATGCATACACCATTTGTTTTTACAGTTCCTTAAACAAATTTTGATTTAAGAAAGTACCGTATGGTTGTATTTGCAGGTATGAAATTAGCTTGGTGTATTATTTTTAGAACTTTTCTTTGTGCAAATGTTGAGATTATAAGAAAGTCTTAATTCCAATTCTTAGTTTTTCCCGGATGGTAGCTATTCAAACTTGTAGATTCTGGAATGATTCCAAAGTGGAAATGAAAAGCTTATCTTTCATGAACAACATAAACAACAAGATGCAAATGTTGGGAGTAAATGTACAAAATTGAAATCATTTTTGAAAAATTTGAGCTTTTGATTTTGGAGCTTGCAATCAACCGGAATGCATGAAAAATAAATTCTTTATATCATTCATGCACTACGGTTGGGTGCAATCTCTCGACTTGAAAGCGCCTTTTGACCATGCACTTGACTAGTTATTTCTTTGCCCACTTGCATCACCCATGGAATCGTGTTGCATGTAAAGAGCTTTGATTCGCTAGGCCTTCCTTTTAAAAGAAGAACTAAATTGTTTTCTACATTTTGGTGTATATACCTTTGGGAAATGACCCAAGTTGGAGTTTTGGCCAAATATTCTCTAATAACTAAGACGACTTGATAATTTGATTATATGGATATTAAAAAAATTTCTAATAGAAGTGTTTGTTTTGGATCTATGTAGCTCCCGAAAGGCACCACAAGCCTTGGCTTGGTGGTTATGGCTTAGGCCCCCAATGAGGAGGTCGTGGGTTCTATCCCACATGCCGGCGTGGTGCTCACCACTATAGTCCACCCAACTATTGTGGGGGGTCTTTGGACCTTGTTGTATGGGCACCTCAAAGCCCTTTGGGGGGATACTATGTCAAGTATCTTCAAGGCATTAGTAACTAGGCTAGAAACTAACGTAGTTATAGTGTCCACCCTCGAGAGGGGGAAGTAGTATTGTTCCAATTTCCCCTTGTCCGGTGGCCATCGGGATGTTAGCATTACGAACGGACACTTCATTCACGCCTTAGAAAGGGACCGGAGTTTCTATCTATCTATCTAGCTCGCGAAGTGGAGCAACAATTGTAAAATGGTCCTCTTGACACTTACTACTAGGAGTTAAATTGCGGAATTGTGTATAGAGAGTTGCTAGCTTTGCATCATATTGAGGAGTTGGCAATGAAGTAAATTGAATTATGTGGAGTTGAAGAACAATACCCCATGCAACTTGTATGTGAAGTGATAGTTAATACAAGGGAGTTACTCTTGCCAAAAGTTGCATAATCATTACACAAGAGTTGTTAATTAATATTCACTTTGGGCCGCCATTGCAATCAAATGTCTCTTGTCTTTTCTTCAAGTCATCAATTACACCACTTACAATAAATTCTTCCTCTCAATCTCTCATGATACATTAAGTGTTATGGTTTGACAATTAGTGTTGAAACACTATGGTGACGTGTGACATTTAATGTTTCTTTTCGCAATTAAAATCCGAAACACTAATTAACAACTCTCGCGTCGTACTTTCTCTTTGTTGGTTCCTATCTTACCCCAAAATCCACCATGATCATTCCTTCCTCTTAGAATGCCCCTTGTAAGAACAAAAAGAAAAACCAAGATATCTACCCGTCAATGAAACAAAACTCATTCTTAGTGCAAAAGGAGAAGAAAAAAAACAAATGCAAGAGAATGAAAGAGAATCCATGTCTATGCAAGAAAAGGAGCAAAGCCTGTTTCTATGGGAAACATTCTCCAGCAGACCGGCCCATGTTTCCAGGAAATGGGGGGACCAACTAATTGTGGTAGCCTACAATCCCCTACATGGAACCAAAAATGAACATTATTCCCTCCCACGCTCCAAACTGCAGTAATAAGAGAGCCTCTGCTCTAGAGTCTAGACTAGACTAGTCACTAGAGTACTAGGCTACCTTACCCCCTCACATACAAACAAACACAAAAAGCACTTACTAGTAAGTCGAGTTGGAAGTACCTTAATCGCCTGGAGAACATGAATGCCCGCATACAGTCCTTCGAGGTGCCGAGTATCGTAGCTGGTTGCACATGCGCCGTTGCAGAGCTCATTCCCTGCCCTGCCATTCATCATCACTTGTCAATCTAAACTGCCTTGATCGCAACATTCTAAGCAACCATGCATATATCGATCGAACAAGATCAGTTGAGCATGAAGCTTGTTCTCTCCTCACTTTGTCTGTTTTCTGTTTGTCTCTTTCGTACCCATCATTGCAATGCAGCTTGAATCCTGGATATGACACCGACTACTGTTCCATGATCGGATTGGATCCCATTTGTACCACGATGCTCTGAATGTAAGAAGAGAGGACCGGACGAGGTTTCGATAGAGAGGACGGGACGAGGTTTCGATAGAGAGGACGGTGCTCGATTGAGAAGGCTTGGCAAGGGAGGACGAAGTTCGATATTAGAAGTTTTTGAATGAGCTTTGTCAGTACGAGATGCGACCAGGACCGGCCTTGACCTTGCACAATGCGAAGGAGGGAAGGAAGGATCGTGTGTGCGGGGTAGAAGGGGCTAATTGTTGTCGATTTGAACGGCGATTTTCGTGATGCGGTTACTTTGTTGAGGATGCGACATCAGAAGAAATAATCCAAGGAAGGTATCATATCGAGTTTGTGTCAGTCTGAGGCGATGGAGGCATATGATTTCGGTGGCAGCCAGTAGTTTCTGGTCCAGGTGTAGGCGATGAATAAGTGATCCAGGTGAGGCTCCTGAAGCAGTGAGTGCAAGAGGTGCTCATGAGGTGCTCATCTCATTCGGCGAGTGCAAGCATTATTGATCACAAGGTGATCCTCCCTTTTGGCGGTAGGGCGACATTGAATATTCGAGAGCGGTGTAATACCAAGTTTGCAAAATTCCGGTGGCGGCTTCCGGTGTAGGTGTAGGCAATAAATGAGTGATGACTCTGAAGATTTGGTTAAGTGGCGAGAGCAAAAGTCGTGTTTGCTGATGTTTTTGGAGCTGGGTTCCACGAAAGTGAAGTCTTCCTCGGCCGGTGATCAGGCGGCAGTTATTTTCAATGTGCGACAAGTAGATGCAGCCAGAGAGTAGCGCTTCGTAAACATGGACAAAGAAATAGAAAGACGGCGAAGCTGGCTATGGAAGAAGAAGAATGGCTTCGGCGACGGGGGAACGTCACCAACTCCAGTCAAGCTTTTCGATGAACAGGTTTCCCACTAAGCTCTTCTTGTCTCTTATGGTCAATGCCGAAGCAAGTGCACTTGATTCAAAAATTGTTCCACTTTCCTTTCAGAACGAGCCCCGACTCTGCAAGAGCAACAAAATCGTCACGCCACTCTCACCTATTAGTATCGCAATTCGCTCATTCTGACCAAATCGTAGCATTCTCATCTTAAATTGTATATCTTGCCCTCTTCAGGAAGTGGCGAGAATACTTGAAGACCAGGTGCGATCCCAGCAAGAGCAAATCGAATGTACCCTCCGTGAAGTTGAAGCAAAATACTCCGGGAGAGAAAAGGCGATCATGGAGAATCTGGAATCCGTACACAAGAAACTGGCAGCTGCTTTATCGGAGATTACCGTGAAGGATAACCTCGTCAAGCAACACATCCGAGTCTCCGAAGAGGCAGTGATCGGTACCATATCTAACTCTATCGCTTTCGTGCAAAATCACGGTTGA
The DNA here is from genome assembly GCA_037043015.1 of Bryum argenteum. Lineage (NCBI taxonomy): Eukaryota > Viridiplantae > Streptophyta > Bryopsida > Bryales > Bryaceae > Bryum > Bryum argenteum. The sequence continues at coordinate 7,593,727 of CM073328.1, read as the reverse complement.
AACATCCATGTTTAAACCACTTGTTGAAACACCGTTGAAGACCGTGGAGTCAAATCTTCAACAACACCATTGAGATGAGGACATGGTAAAAAGACTTTGCTGAAACACTAGTAGTGTTTCAACCCAGCATGAATTTGCACTAGTGTCGATTGATTTGCTTTTCAGTTGAGTGATCAGAGCAAGTTGGTTAAATGGTGGTCAGGGTGGGAGAGAGCTGAGACCGAGGTGACGGCATTCAAGCAGCAAAGAGATGCGGCAATACAACAGAAGCTGGCGACGGAGGATCGTGTGGAACACCTGGATGGAGCGTTGAAAGAGGTGATGAAGCAGCTTCGTTGCGGCCGTGAGGAGCACCAGGAGCGTATCCATGAGATTATGGTGGAGAAGTCCCAGGAGTACGATCATCTCCGGTCGGAGATGGAGTCGAAACTGGCCGAAGCGAATCATTTCTTGAGTTTGACGCGGGGGGAGCTCATGGAGTGCCGGGCTGAAAATGTGGCTCTCTCTAATGCTTTGCAGGTCTTGCCCTTTTGCCTTTCATGCATGTGCACAGGACCTGATCTATCGTGGATTGCGTGTAGAATGTTAGAATGAAGGGATATAAGAGTTTTAGGGCTCCAAAAATCAGAAAAATTGTTGGTTTTGCGGATTGTTGCATAGTCCGTTAACAGTAGTAAGTCTGAATTTTTGGATGACATGGTATGTTTTGTTCAGGAGCGTTCGAGAACTCTAGCAGAAGTTAATGATGCCAAGACGCGTGCTGAAACCAGCTTGAACGTCGTACAGGTAACAAATTAATAGACTAAAGTTTCATTTACATAAATTCTATAAAAGAACAAGAATCCCCATTTCTCTAGTGAGTTTTTGTGAATCTGTTTTCTTACGAGCATTCTGGAGCTTGACTGTGTAGGTGCGCCTGGAGGGAGTGGAGAAAGAAAACGACAGCCTGAAATACGATATTCGTCTGGTAACGAAAGGCCTTGAAGCTCGAATGTCAGAGCTTGATCATGCCAGAAAAGCAGCCGATTTAATATCCAAACAACTCGGCGAGGCTCTGAAGAAGATCACCAAGCTTGACGAGGAATGCAATCGCCTTCGAACACTAGTCCGCAAGAAGACCCAAAGTAAGCCGTGGCTGCACCCATCATTCGTTCAGTCCTTACACTAATCATCGATCATTAGGATTGTTAGTACGTTTTCACTTAATAGCAGATTCTCGATCGGGTGCTGCAGGTAATGCGGTGATTACGAGATTGAAGCAGGACATGGATCCTCTAGGACGAGGGGAATCCGGAAGAGGAAGTCCGTGCAGGCGAAGTTCGACGGGGAGAGCTCCGGGGGAGCACATGTCGCCACAAGAGGAAGAGAACTTGCAGAGTTACTTGGTAGCAAATGCTTCTGCGGAGAAAATACGAAATCTGCAACAAGAAACGAGAACTCTGAAGGAAACGCTCGCCAAACGGAACGATGAGTTACAGAATGCAAGAATCATGTGTGCCAAAACTGCCAGTCGGCTTTCATCTGTGGAGGAGGAAGTTGAAGCTTTAAGATCAGGTATGGCTCCCTAGCTCTGTCCAAGCATCACAAGAAAATTAAAGCATAGTTTTCAATTCAAGTGGCTAGTCTAAAATGACTAAGAATCTAAATATTGGTAATTACAACCAGTTATCATATTCTTAGTCTTTTTGAACCAATTACTTCATACAATATGATTACATTCTTACTCAAGAAATTTTATCGTCCTTCTAATGATTTGCAAGCCATTAGAATCAATCATGAATAACAATCACTATGTCTTTCTCATTTACTTTTGCAGCTTCGAAACGGAATCTGCAAACACGAGACTCACTCAACTTCGAACTGATGGACGACTTCGAAGAAATGGAACGCTTAGCAACATCTCAGTCGCAGCATTCTGCAGTATCTAGAACCTCCGAGGAACTGGCAGTAAAAAACAAAAATGATCTGGAAGCAGCAAATCAAATGGTCAAGGACCTCACCGCAAAGCTTGCAGTAGCCGATGAGCAGCTAAAACTCTTACAACGAAACAACACTGCAAACGAGAAACGAATTCTCGATCTGCAGAGCCCCGAGCTTGCCGAATCTCTTCAAAAACTAGTTGACATCACTAAAGCCTTCGCTCCTCCTCAAGATCCGAGATTGGAGGCTTTGATGAGCAGTCTGGTGGAAAGTGCAAGAATAGCAGATGTGATGCGATTTGCTTCCGAGCTGGTAACTACACTGGAGTATATTCTGGTGTTGCACCATGCTTCACTTGAGGAGATGCGAAAAGATCGAGATAGATCGGATAGGGAACGGCTGGCAGCATTCATTGAATTGGAAAGTGCGAGAGGAAAGATTATGGAGCTTGAAGAAGTGATGGGTAGGTTACGAGATGGTGAGAGGAGGATTGAAACTGAAATTGTGGAGTTGAGAAGAAGGAAAAGTGACGTGGAGAATACTTTGTCGGAGATGGATCAACATCTTGTTGAGGCGAATGAGCGGGTTGAGACTCTGAGAGTGCGGTTGAGTGAATCTGAAGCTCTTGTATCGGAATTGCGAACGCAGCAGGTACGTACTGATCGTACTCTTGTACGATTGGATTTCTCTCTAAACAAGAAGAACTAACTCCACTTTCATCAAGTAGACAGTTCTTCATTTGAACACCACATTGTGGTCCTTCTACTTTCAGATCTTTTACTTATGGGTTACGAGAGCTGTCAATTTGAGAGATGAAAGTTCTGTGCAGGCTGCAGAGAACACACGGAAAGAAGAGGACATGCTAGAACGAGAATTGATGGAACTGTCATCTCCTCGTCATCGCCTCGAAGCGAGCATGCGAGCTGCAGACGCCGAAATGCATCACCTTCAAGATAAAGTGGCAGCCTTAGAAGTGGAGCTTCACGGAGAACGACAACGCCACCAGGAGGTGGTTTCCAAGCTCGAAGATCTCCAAGACCAAATTCATCGGTACGCCATGCATTCTCTCACATCGATCATTTTGCAATACTCCTTGACCTAGCAATTAATGTGTATCGATCTAGTACCCGATGGTTGAAGGATAAAATTGTTGTGTTGTATCAGTGGAGTTGGACGATTGGGTAATCACTCGCCAAGGCATGCAAATGGCAAGGATGGTCACCTCTTATTTCTGGAGAATGACGCAACTAAAACAGCACGGAAGGTAAAGGAGATTTACTTGCACCCTCGTACTGTACATGCCCCAATGTTAAATCACACTACACAGGACTTCATCGTCCCTAAAAGTGTCACTTTTGTGAAATGTTGTCCTTTTTAACGGAAGTGAGGTTCTATCGCTTGATTATCAGGAGAAGGAGATAGCAGCGGCAGCACTAGCGGAGTGTCAACGCACAATCCTCGCACTCGGCAAGCAACTAAAAGTGTTAACGCTCCAACAATCTGCAGAACCAGCCGCAACGGAACTCACTCACGGCGGCAGTGAATCACCACCATCACCGAATTCCATCGAGAAAATGACACACACGATGGAGTCCCTTCGCTCTCAAGCAGACCAATCCCCTGCTCGAACCAGCTTAACCTGGGCACCCAAATCACCACACCGACCTGCACTTCCCGGTCTCTATTACCGCCAAAACAAACAGAATGGTTCGAGTACAGATGGGCCTCTGCTTTTGAGCTTGGAATCACCGTCAGAGCCGGATTGTGAAACACCTGCTTCGTCACCTGCTCGAAGTACTAGTGTTCTCCGAAGTGTTCGAACTATTCGTAGCTCGCCTTCTCCCATGAAAGGAGCTCCTCCGAGGAGTAATGGAGAGTCTGCGACTAGTTCGACGTATCGACGATTCTACTCCAGGTCGCAAAGTGAGACTAGTATGTCTTCTGATAACTCTAATCCTGGACCTCTGTAATTGGCACTATCCTATACAAAACTGTATCTAATAATTTTTGCCAGCCTTGATGCTGATGCTGCCAATTTGCAGCGAAATTTATGATTCTTGTACGAATTGTGGCACCATGTCTATATTGTACGTACAAGAGCAATTCTCTTTGCGTAAAACATTGTTAGTATGCACACTTGTTATCTGGAGCATGGTGGACTGCTCAATAATGGCGTGAATTTTAGTGCAAAAAATTTGTAGTGAAGTTAAGTGTGTGCAATTTTTGTGCATGGGTAAAGTATAAGAAGAGTAGTGAGGTGGGAAATCATTGTTTTTGGACTCTTCTATGTTTTTGTTATGAGTTTTTGAAGTTGGACTTGTAGGTGTTTCTAAAGTGTTCACCGTGAGTACGTTGAAAATCAGATTTTGAAGTTGTTAATAGGTACCTTTTGGATGAATGAGCAATCCACCTTATCTATGTTTCGCAAAGATGTGGGTTGTATTATTTGCTAGTTTTCATGTTTTATATGGAAAAGTGTTGAGTTTTGGGTGGCTCACAGTAATTTGCGTGAAGGACCTTGGGGTGTTTTTTTGGAAATCACAATTTAATCTCGCATTTTGTATGTTTGATATTGGAGAACAGAGACTTATTATTTTTAGGGACACACCTTAAGCTACGCTACATGATGTAGATGATTGTTGGGTTGTTTCTTTCTTTTGTGTTTATTACTTTGAAAATCATAGCGTTAAAATATTTGTTACAACTTGTTTGGTAGGTTATCTTGTAGATTACGTAGATGATATAGCGCTTTCGCAAATCTGAGGTACTTTTAAATCAAATTGTACATTGAGGACATGTTTATCAAATGTTGGTAATCACAAAGGTTGAGAGGAGTGTAAAATGTATCGTTTAATGGTGGGCAATTTAGTTTCTTGAATATCTATTATCTTTGAAGAGCCATAACTTCTTCATCCAAGGTTCATTTTGAATGAGATTACTTAGCTTAGGTCTCAAATCAAGCCTAATTTTTGGTGTAAAAATTGTAGACCTAATCAACAGAGTATGAATCAATGGCATGCAGTTTATTGAAGACAGCTCTTATTTCTGGGTTTTCAAGCATGGGGCATGTTTACCATTGTGAAATAAAAAATAGGTATTCATGATTTCTTTTATTTTTTAATTTTTTTTTCATGATCATGATCTCAAGGTGATTCTTAAAAACTTTCTAGTTGGAAGTTTTATGATCCAAAGACTTTTGCTATTGATTTGCAACAATGTTTTGTCAATGAAGAAAGTGAAAAAGTGGATGATTTTTGAGGAGCTATGTCTCCTACATCCACCGTTGGATTTCAAAAAAAAAAAAAAATTCTGGGGTGATAGCTTTCAATCAAATCTAGTTTTAGTGGTAGAAACCTTGAGAAGATCGAAGATGTTTTGGAGATATTCAGACTATTTTTCCTGTGAAAACTATTTTGGCAGTTTTTACCCTTGCAAGGCTATCACTTGGGCCAAGAAATTATTTTCTATAAATTATTTTTGGGTAAAGTTGCTATTGAGATGAGAGTGAACAACTTTGTAGTTGGTGATATTTTTATTGCAATTGGTTTTTTGGAAGAATTCCCACTCTAAAGTAATAATGATGAAATCTTATAGTTTTTTTTTTTTTTTTTTTTTTTTTTTTTTTTTTGGTACTAATACATTATGAACTCCCGATCTCTAAGGCCTTATGACTCAAATTTTGGTCCAAATGACCTACAATAAGTCTATTTCGAGTTTTTATGGTTGAGATCTTAATAGCTTATCATCATTTTTATCTAGGACACTTTTTTGGAAAATGTGTTTTTTGGTTAAAGATAAACGAGAATGTTTAGGGGTAATTTTCTCGTGTTAGGATAAAGGAAAATTGAATAACTAAGAGGAAGATTAATTGACATGTCATTGTATCCTAAAGAATAAATCACGAAGATGTTCAAAAAGTATTAATGAATTTTAAGTAAGGAATGAGTCTATCCGAGATCATAGTGCATGCCAACTTCAAGACAATTTGCTGGTGGGATGTGCAACATTGAAACACGTGAGCGACAAATGCTATCTAAAAAAGGATAGAGGACTCCAGCAAACAACTTATTGAAACAAGATGCAGTTTCTTTAACTTGAAACTCTGAGCGCCCAATCACATAAACTGCTCCAGCAGCTTTGGCTTTTCTTATCATTTGTACTTCTTTCATTCTTTCTTCTTCTGCTTCCTTGTTATCAGGGTTCTCTGAAAGATCAAGAGTGGAACCAATATGCTCTATCAAGCATTGAGTCACCTATATGCATCCAAAAAATAACATCCGTTTCTACTTAGAGGTTGATTGTCATTGAAATTTATATTAATGTTATCGTATAGCATTTATAATAGATAATCACTCAAGAATATATAAACTTCCATTCAAGAGTGCATTCCAGAATGGATGGTAGATACTTACTAACTTATGGCAACACAATTGTGGATGAGATCTAAAATCATATTGGTAAGTGTATATTAATTTTACATTGCTATTCCTCATCTTAAAGCAAATTAATGCTACTTTAAACTACATGTTCCCTTTTGATACACTTCCATAGTCACAATAATGACACATAATCAGAGCTATAAGATGTGAAGGATACTATTTATAAGCAAGATTGATGAGTTTTGAACCTGGTCTAAGAAGTATGTGGTTTCTGCACTAAGTAGGTCTCGATAACCATAACGAGCAACGCACCTATAAACACCTTTGAATCCAATTCTTCCAACAAGAAACCGCTCAGCTGGCAACACAGTCTTTATTGGAATATGTCGGATTGATGTAAAAATAAGAACCTATTTTTCCCAAGACATAAAGATGAAACTTGGATGAATAGTAATAAAATACAAGAAAAAATACATAAAATCGCAAAATTTTCCGTTGATTACAATTCAAATTTTTAGAAGGTAAATGATTTGGAAATCAATACTACAAACCTGGTGCAAAGCGCGCACATTTTGAACATAGTGACTTACAATAGGAGGGATACCATGAACCAAGCTAGTATAAAAGAAACAAACACCACGAACACGATGATCTTCAATATTGGATAAAAGGTGACCGAATGCTTTTTTACTCAGCTTGTGGTTAGATTCATAGTCGAACTTTTTTCGGCGCCCATAGTTCCATGTAGTCATTATCAATGTGAAGAAGATGGACAAGAGAAAAGGAAGCCAACCACCTTGAGGAATTTTTGTCATCACTACAGAAAAGTAAGATCCTTCTATTACGATAAACACCACAAAAAATATAAAGACATAGACCCTCTTCGTGTCCCAAATGACAAGCATAATGATGGTCATCAAACACGTTGTAATCATCATAACACAAACCACCGCAACTCCTGCACATAACCATTTTATCCTTTTCTTTTAGGATTTTGATCATTCAATTCTTGCTAGCTCATTTCAAGCTTTTACTTCCTTTTTGCACTTATATAATTGATAAGGTATCACACTAAAACATTATAATTTTATGCAAATTAAAAGACTAGAGTTCTTTGTACTAGAGAAGCCGCAGGTAGTGCCATTTCGGCAGTATGGTTTGGCTAGCTGGCTCGCCATACATGCCCGTCAGTGACCTCACCATACTGCCGAATCGGCACTACCCTCCACCTTCTCTAGCGTCAAAGGATTGTATGTCCAATACAGTATATGGTATACAATCACCGAATTGGCAAGATTGGCCAAATATGGCTGGCAAAATCGGCAATCCAGCTTATCTGCCGATTGTGCCCAGAAGAAGGGCTCAAGAAGTAGCCGAATCGGACATACAGTCCTTTAACGTTGGACCTTGTTCAAGAGATGTAATGATCATGTACCATATGCATTGCCGATTTCTGTTGCATTGCGAAACCCGAAAACAACGGCGAGGCACATTACCATCAAGCCATAATTAACTTCGGGAGAATAAACTTGGCCTTCGGTATCCTCGGATGTATGTACAATCTTGATGGGAGGAAAATAATCAAGAGCCACAGATGCCTTCATGACCGAAAATGTGGCTGTAATTAATCCTTGGCTTGCTACTACAGCTGCTAGCATTGCAATGATGAATACAGGCCAAAATACGCTTGGTGGTATTGATTTGAAAAAACCTTCTAAGTAATCGTGAGGGTGATGTATTAGGTATGCGGTTTGCCCAGCGTAAGTTAAAATTGAAGCGGGGTAAACTGCTAAAGAAAAAGCCATCTGCAACAAAATTGCAAATAAATTACTAATTACCCATTCAGCTAATAAAGCATGGGAATAAGGCCCCACAGGTCCACAAGCCTTGGCTCGGTGGTTAGGGCTTATGGCGCCTAATGAGGAGGTCGTGGGTTCTGTTCCCCATGCCAGAGTGGTGCTCATCACCATAGTCCACCCAACTATGATGGGGGTTCTTGGACCTCGTTGTATGGGTACATAAAGACACGGCAACGAAATTGTTATAGGAACGAATGGCGCTTTATTCGGCATGACAAACCACTTTGCGACGAGATGTCGCCTTACGCTCCAGTATTTTCTTTTTCTTTTAGATTTCTTTTCTTTTTCTTTTAGATTTCATTTCTTTTTCTTGCTGCGTTATTTTTTTTCGTTGTTGCGTCTTTAAGCCAGGTAACGACCTCGTGGAGAGGCGTTACGCAAATGAGGGGCCCACCCTCGGCCTGCCGGCCTCGGTGAGCCCCTCATTTGTGTAACGTCTCTCCACTCGGTCCTTACCCTTCACCTCAAAGCCCTTTGGCTAGATACCATGTCGGGTATTTCTAAGCTACTAGTGACTAGGTAGAAACTGGCATATAGTGTTCATCCGAAGAGGGGTAAGTTGTCCCGCCATTGGTGTGATGACCTCTGGGCATACATTCAAGGATAGGTTAAACAAATACTCTATTCACCCTAGCCTTTGGATAGGTTGGAGTTTCTCTTCTTCCAGGTAAGGATATAACACTTTAATTCACTTGTAAAATAGACCTCAATCATTTTAACTTACTTGAATTGAAATCCTATTAAAATGGCCCAAGTCTGCAAACATAGATTCACAACCTGCATGCTACACACCACTAGTGGCCTCATTTTAGTTTGAATTCTTAATAACACTTCATTATATATTGTTATCATTATTGCAAACTTGATGCTTCTTGTGTAACATTTCAATATGAGCTTCCATTGAGGTAAAGATATTACGAACAGACGTTGTATTCACGCCAAATCTCTTATTGGAGATTGGAGATCTTATCTATCTATCTTCAATATGAGCATGAAATCACAAAGGAATTAAAAGCTAAAGAAAATTAAATACACCTGTAATACAAAGGACAAGTCCTCCAAGCATCCTCCACCCTTGTTCTTTATGTTTTGTGAAGAATTTATAGATAAAATGAGGAGAAAATGCTTTGAAAATCGTTGGGTAGTATTTTACAATGTTATAAATCCCCACCATTGTGTTTGTTGCTAGCCAAATTGTGGTGATTGGTGAAAAAAGAAATGCCACTTTCTTTGTTCCATAGCTTTGCGCAAAAAATACTAATACCAAAATGAAAGCCGACAACCATATAACCACATCTATGTACAAAAGTAATAAAGCAATTATTCAAATGATAAAGAATAATAAATATCATATATTCAAAATAATATGATATATCATACGTATTTCCTTTCTATGAGCTTTAAAAACACCTAAACCTTTAAATTGTACAACGAAGTATAGAGTTGGTCCATATTATCAACCTTGTGTTTTCTATCTGCGTAGTTTTAGGTCTTATTGTTATGGTACTTACGATCATTTATGTTTGGTATTTCAGTTTGAAGTCCTCCGACGGCAGATAGTACTGCATCCAAAGACCAAACAATGGCAAACTTCATGTCTTCATATAGCCTGGTTGCAACAAAATTGAGCATGTAAAGAGCATGAGTTGATGAAGAGTAAATTAATCTTTGTTTAACTTAAAATAACTTTGTCACACAAAAAAATAAATATTAAAAGCTCTTCACCTGAAATTGCCGGAGTGAGCACTCCATCACCAATCAACATGCACGTGCCCAACATGACAAAAAATAAGAGCACTTGTTGACCACGCTTGTGGTGCTCTAGCCACTCTTTAACTCTACTTCTTATTCTACTATTTTCTCGATTGTGGAAGTGTGATAATTGACTATCCATATGTTTAGTGAAGGTATTTGATTTCTTTGCTTTTCCGCCAAGTTTCATGTGTTGACAAAGTAAAGAATACATTGCAAAGGTACCTCCTGCTCACACAATCCACAACAAGAAACATAATTTTAATTACGTAAACATCAATGTGACCACATAAAATGTAGAGTAATATGGAATTTGGGTTTCTTTTTTAGAACAAAGAAGTATACCTTCTCCGTGGTCATCACTGTAGAGAATTATGAAAGTATACTTAAATACACCAATTAAAGTCAAGGTCCAAAAGATGATGCTTAAAATTCCAAGATAGTCTTCTTCATTTGGTGTTTCAGGTGTTGAGATTGAGGGGTATACATACAAGACTGATGTTGAAAGATCTCCGTAAACAACTCCTAGAGTTTGATATGCAAGACTCCATGTTTTCCATTTTGAAAGTTTCTATAAATGGCAATTTAACATTCTTAACTTAGTGAGATATGGAGATAATAAAATTCTCATTCTTGATACAATCATGCCAAATTAAAAGGCAATTATATATTCACTAAGTTTAGATATTTTGAAATCTGGAGCAACTTGAATGCCTTAGGTGTATTGAAATCAACACCTTTATCAACTTAAACCTCATGGCATTAATTATATACAAAAATTCATACCAAATCATGGTTGATACATTAAAGAATTCAAAGTACAATGAACTTGTAACAATGATATTACATTTTGAATATTGCACCACATTGGGACTTCAACTTCTACAATCACATATTTCATTGGTAGGAGAAGTTTCAAATTGAGTTGATTTGGAAATCAGTCAATATAATCTTTTTAACTCTAATAAGTTTGATGTTACCTTGATTGGAATGATAAGGGGAGTACTAAAAAACCTAGCATCAATAGAAAGTTGTCGAGTCTCGCGATTTCGTTGAGGCTTATCCACATGATCCATGTTAGGATTAATATGTTGGCCTATGGTGATTGATGAAGGGTTTGAAGACTCGGCAATCTCCACAATGCTGCACAGAAGCACATTCTACACATGATGAACCATAAATTTATAGAATGTAAACGCATATGATTACATTTTCACAATTAAAGGCTCAATTGACATTTGACAAATGTTCAATCATATTATATTAGTAAGCAAAATCAATTTTAAGTTTGACGTCTCCACATAGTGTTTTAAATTTTTTATGTGCTAGCTTCTTCTTAGGGAATTAAGCTTTGTGCAAGAAAAAAAGGTCAAGGATTCTTTGATGTAGTACCTTAATTTATATTTGAGCTTATTACAAGTATATGGAGACTCAAAATCAATGAGCTTAATTGTTCATTTGACATAAAAAAACAAAATATGAAACATACAAAATATATTAATATTACTTCAATAAAAGTACAATTGCAATTAGTGCTATAGAACCATATAACTTGAGCCACCAATTTCTTTTTGCATCAAATGAATAGTAGGCCATACCTTGGAGAGAATGTTATCTCCCTTGGATTTTCAACATGTGTGAAAGCATTATCTTTTAGGCTTTCAACATCTTTGGTATCATAATCTTTTGGATTTTCAAAATCTTTGGTATCATAATCTTTTGGATTTTCAAAATCTTTGGTAGCATTATCTTTTGGATTTTCAATATCCTTGATATCATAACCTTTTGGATTTTCAAAATATTTGGTAGCATTATCATTTGAATTTTCAACATCTTTGATATTATAATCTTTTGGATTTTCAAAATCTTTGGTAGCATTATCTTTTAAATTTTCAACATCTTCAATATCATAATCTTTTGGATTTTCAAAATTTTTGGTAGCATTATCTTTTGGGTTTTCCACATCTTTGATAGCATCAGCCATGTTTCTATTGACAAGTGTCTTATCCAAAGCACCCCTTGTTACTTCTTTTCATTGCGCATGTCATATATTTCAACAAAGTTGCACACTCAAAAAACCCTATCTACTCATTATTCCTTCTTTTACAATATTATCCTTTTGAGGATTTTCTTACATAGAGACAACTACAATAAAGAAAAGGTAATCTTCTACTCTTTAATGCAAAACCTTCATGAAGGAATATATATCAAATTAAAAATATCTTCCAAAACTTCAATATTGGTGTCTATGAAGCTCACATTTTGATTCTTACATACCCTCGAGCTCTAAAGTAGGTTCCACATGATTACCTTTCTCTTCTACAACTTCATCTAGGAGTCAATACAAATTTCAAAGATCAATATGAGCCTAATGCTAAGAAGTAATGTAATATTTTGAAAATTTTAGAGTACAAGTATTGAAGAAAAGGACCAAATTTGTGAGTCATGTCAAAAATGTGTACAAACAAGTCTACTTGCGCCACTTTCATAATCTGTGTAAAAACATCCTTCTTCTGAGAAAATAAAACCTTTACTAGAAATTATTTAAAGTGATATTTCAAGTGGAACTTCATTCCACGCATAATATCCAATATTACTTGATTGTTTGCACTTCTTGCAATATACAATAGTAGCAATAACCATTGCCATATTCTATGTTTGTGAGACCAATACAAGTCCACATTTCTTCTAAATTGAACTAATTAGAGTCCTTAAAGCTATAGTAAATAAGGTTTTCAATTTTAACAAGAATCAATGTTTGCTTCATGATGTATCTCTTACACATGGCTTATTTCTTTGTAAAGGACAATTTAGTCAATTTTTTGCATATATGATACAACAAGTAAGACACCACCAACAATTCAAGTTTGTCACAAGGTCCCGTTTTTTATGCAGTACTGTACTATAGACTACATTTGAAAGATCATATGTTACAATAGGTATATTAAAATATTCCTTTGAAAAAGTACATATTATATATGACAATTTGTGAATCAAATGCGTATATAAGAGACCATATACTGCAAACTGTAAATATAATTATACAGAAACCTGTATTTGATAACATATATAATATTAATATATTATATATCAAAAAAATGTACAATAAAAAAATATTAAATTATATACATCATAATTATATAGAAACCATATACAAAAAAATCATATGTTAATGATAATTATAGCTCAAATAGTATATTGAAACCATATAATATCTATACATAAGACTAAATATTTAATTTGTATATACAACGTGCACAATAAATCATAGACTAAACCTGTATAGAAAACATACAAATTAGAAAATAAATAGAAAGCATATGGATTACACCCCTTGGAGGGTTGACCATTCAAGCCTCTCAAAAAAAGGTTTAAGACAGAGACATTACAATAGTCTTTTTGCCTTATGGCACATAAGACCAAAAGTTAGATTGGCTTAATTCCATGTATATAATTGTAAGGGTAATTTTTGAAGAGCCAAAAAAATCTCTATTACAATAGAGGAGGCTTTGTCTCACACGACGGTTCCGCGCTGGAATCCGTCGTGGAGACTTGAAGGGATATTAATACCCTTTTACGTTATAATACGTTATAATACCCTTTTACAAAGAGTAAAGGGATTCCAACGGTCAATACGCATTTTGACTTATTTGAAGTATATGAATGTTTTATAGCTTTAGGCAATCCAAGTTGAACGTGCTCAACGGCACGGGTCCCACTAGTACTCAACAATATACAAGAGGGTAGAGGGATGACAAAAAGATAAAATCATTAATGAAGAGTATATATAAATTTTACACAAACTCAAACTCTTGCGCTCTATTGGAATTGGATCCAAACATACATTAAGAGCATTGGATCTTGTTTATGAGTCCTCTATCTTAATTGAAAAAATTCAAGGCCAACAACACAAAATTCCACTCTCCTTTAACCGCTAACCTTCTTTGAAGCCCCAAATGAGTTTCTATAGTTTTGGGTAGGCTAAAGAAAGGTCTTAAACGTAATATTTATGCCTAAGATTTTTACACGGTGCTCCTTATATTGCAAAGTGTAAGTGGTAAAATTTACAAAGTAAAATTCCAAATTTTGAGTCTTCTAAGACTATCCTTAGGTTGTGAGCTGAAATGGGGCAGCTTAAAAGTATTTCTTTTGAATTTTCTTTTGTGAAACATGATCATTACTAAATCACTATTGAAATTCCAAGTGATCCAAGTCAAAAAAATTATTAATTATACAAGGGCAGCCTCCAAAAATTTTAAAAACAACTTTCACTATGCCCAAAAAAATTTGGGAGACAAACTTTGGATGTTATGATTTTTTAAATGGTAAACATCCAGTGGTCAATTATTGAAACACTAGCCAATCTTATTCTTAGGTACACGATCTTATGGTTGAAAGCTCAAAAAATGGAAATAACCTAATACACATTGCCAAGAGTACATATAGGTAGAAAATAATAGTTTTGAGGTTTCAAGCTGCAAAAAACGCCAAGATTAGGGGTTAAAGAGCAACATTGGAGTTGAAATAAATTATTGCTTAAAAAATAATAATAATAAAATAAATAAATTAGCATAAGTTAAGTGTCAATCTCACCCTTAGTACCACACAATATTGCCACCAATTATAACTAAGTTAGGTTGGGATTTGTAAGTTATAAGAGCATTAACAATGAGTATCTCTCTAGTTATATATTAGCTGAAGCAATCGTCCATAATAGGCTAATTTTCAATTGACTCCTGAGTCACTTGCCAAGGCACATAAAAGCTAATATTGTTTTTCACCTTTTTAAGGTGAGCATACCCTTCATATCTATCTTCCAAGTCTAGAAAAGGCTCTAACTCTGTATCAAAAAACAAACTTTGTATCTCAAGCTTTTGAAGTAGGTTTCGATTTTTTAAGTCAATTGATAGGCCAAGAAGAAGTCCGTAATTGACTAGGGACTTTTTCCTCACAATGAAAATTTGAGATGGAACACTCAATAATGGTGCGGATTTTAGTATGGCGAATCCATAGTAATGTTGGCAGCGTGACCAATTTTTGTGCATGGGTAAAGTAAGTGGAAGACTAAACCAAGTTGGCATATCAACCTTGACCTCGTCTACAATTTGATATGACGTTTAAAACCAAGCTATTTAGGTGTTTCCAAAATGGCACCTTAAAGTATTCGCTCTCAATACATGGAGAATTGGACTTTGGAATATCATATACCATTACATTTAAATATGCAGTCTTTGAGACATGGTCTTCGAAAGTATTTCATGTATGAAGTGATTACAATTAAGATATCAAATATGTGATGCATGTGAATTTTTTTCGATTGCAAGTGGGCATTTTGGAAGCTACAATAAATTTAAGTTTTTTAAAAAGGTGAGCAACATGGGCACTTCCTCAAAAAAATTTACACATCAAGGTGGCCCTTGCTAGTCCAATCCTTTCTTACTTTACCGTGCCAAATTGAGCTCAACAATTTTGATTTTGGTTCCTTGCCTAGTCCACCATGAATGTTTGTTTTCACATAATTTTATTTTATTTTGCAAAGTCATGAGCAATTGATTGATGAAAATATGAGACATGCACTAACTATGTACTTTACACCAATCTCTACCATTCATTAATTGAGGTTTAATAACAACTTAAAGTACTCATTTTAGGCTTTGACCCTTAAACACCCAAGAGGGGTCTCAAGCCTAGAATCGATGGGAGCATCTCAAAATCTTTAACCCATTTGAAGGTCTGTAAGCGGCTATCATCCTCCTATATACCCCATATCCTCTAGCATCCTCCTATATAACCTATACTGTAAATATTGAATACTATACCTTGAATCAATATTTTCCAAAACCTCATCAAGATTCATACGTTAAATACGAGATCCACTTGCCCGGAATTGTTCGTCATACTTCAACTCCTTGATTAGAATATTGATTGTTAATTTGTTTGATACTATCTTAGAAATTAAGATTTATCAGTGACCACTTTAGAAACATACACATTTAAATGGTATACCATCAATTCTTCCATTTGGTCCAACATGCTTACAACAAGGATAGAAAATCAACTTACACCAAAAAGTATTATTAGAACTTTTTATGTGATTTATGAGAGTGTAAATGGTTTACTTAAAATCAAGCAACCTTTGCATAAATCATAAAACATTTATATTAGGATAATCAACTTATTAGTGTACTCGCTTAGCATAACAATTGATCCTAAACCCTAACCAATTCATCTTCATCTATGACACAACCCCTTCAACAAAATCTAAGGGACACTTCACATAGGAGTCAAGCCAAACAAGAAATAACCAATCACATTGAAGGAATTTTCACCCTCCTTCGACCCATACACGACTTAACTCCCCAAGAATATTTCAACCACAATTGTAACTAACTCCCTCAACATAGAAACATTCAAGCAACTAAACCAAGAAAAGTCTGCAATGGATCATGAACGACTTACAAGAAGATTTGAAGAAAGTCTATCAGTGATTAAGTGTTACCAAACCCTTTCATATACAAGGGATGAAAATGCACTTTTGTTGTACAAAGTAACAAAGGTCCTCTCGATTTCCCTCAAATGGTAACCTCCGACTAAGCCTTCTCAACATCCAAAAAAGTCTACCACTCCATTGACAATCAATTCAAGTGCAAAAAATAGTATATCTCTGCCGTGGAAAAAATGTAGAGTTCCATCTCTTTTCGTTACTACCTTGACTGATTGATTCCAACTCCCGTAACTATGAAATAAACAGTACTACAATTACTACATCTTTGCAGGTTGATGAGTAGATGCAGTCCTCTTGAAATTGTTTTGATTCATGCAGACATCAGGTTGGCGCACTATGTAAATTTGATCACCCACAACTTGGTCATAGTGATCTTGATTACGGTGCCACGTCCAGAGCATATGCGTGCTATTCTTCACCTGTACAAAAGCATACACTCATCATGGTCAAAAATCAATACATCTTTACTACTTTCAACACTCAGAACCACAAGCAACTTCATAAAGAGATACATAGCACAACAGCAATGAAGAATGGCTCTTTCGATTGATCGAGAATGTTCTATCATTCAGTTGACTCGAGAGTTGCTTCAAAAAGATACAAGAATCTGAACATTAGCGATCCTCATACAGAAAACTGCGATTCTTCGAGTGTATGTTTAATCGACAGACAGCTATTGTTATTAGATTAGGTGAGGAGCGTAACCTCAAACATGGAAAAGTGGAACTATTACCGATCACCATTCGAAGAAGTGCTTAAGCTTCGTCTTTTTTCAAGTGTTAACACAAAGGAGCTCAGACATGTGGTGCTTTTTGAATGTTGATGAGATGTGAGAGGGAACAGTGACTGACCTCGATGATACCATGACCGAAACTGCTATCACGCCAGGCACTCCAGACGGGTTGCTGGTCCCAGCAGAACTTGCCGTTGCTGAAGTTGAAGCCACAGTAGTTACTGAGGTGAGCGAAATTGTGATCCGGCGTCTTCATGGGGTCCGGACAGCCACCCTCATCATCTGCATGCAACAATGCCAACTTCTCGCCGTTGCCTCCATCGCCCACTGTAATATACACTGGCCCACATGCATCGTACTTGTAATTGTACATGCGATTCACTCGCTCGTAAGCGTGCACCTGCAACCCCAGTACCAACTCATTGCTATCAGTTCTAGTGATACACCATACAATGAGTACTGCCATTTGTATCACACTTTACGACATAACCCTGCCTGATTATTCATAGTAAGGTAGAAAAACCTGCTTCATGAATTTTGATCATGAGAGGAGCCATTTGACATAAAGATTGCAACAAACATGACTACTTTTGATTGTGGCTTCCTAATACAGATTGCTCATACAACTCTCTTGCTCATACTTGTTTGTGTGAACTTGGTATCTGGAATTGAAGCTTTGTGTTCTGGGAAGCCGCTTTGTGAAGAGCGTGTCTGTTAGTGAGAAGGAGTGGGAAGGGATGAGCTTGTGCGTACATGACCATGGAACATGACATCGACACCGAAGTTGTAAAGAAGCTCCTCCAGAGACTGTCGCATGCACTCCACTTCTCGGTAATGAGAACGATAGCTGTTGTACCACGGAGGGTGAGTCAATGCAATCACCCATGGCGTTATGGTTCGATCCACCTGCGTTAGGTCTTTTTGCAGCCACCGATACTGCTCACCTATTTTTTTCATACACAAACGGTAAGACATTTCCATTGAAAATCTTGCATGCTCCAATCATAAAGATTAATCCCTTCGCAATAGAAATATAACATGATCATGCATCAAATTTAGTAACGAGAATTGGTATTCTGGTGATAAAAGATATGAATCTTGTGACAATTTTATTCAGAGCCATGACTTACTGTTTTTGTCGAAACGAGTGTAAGCTCCAATCATGACGAAATGAATGCCGCCTGCGTTGAAAGAGTAGTACATACTGCTCCCTGAGCCGCTCTCTTCTTGAGGAACTGCGAACCTGGCGCTGTACGCAACGAAGCTTCTGTTCTCGATTTGGAGCTCGTACTCATGGTTCCCTTCTATTACCATAAAAGGGACCTTCGACGTTAACGGCTCTATCATCCTGCTCAAAAGCAAAAAAACCATAAGTTAACCGACAGCTCAAAAACACCATACAGCCAAAATACAGCTCTCAATAAAGCCTGTGCATCAAAACAATACTTCATCAGTTTACCCGAAGTTCAAAGCGCATCATCTGATTCAGTTACTGCAGCTCACTATAAGTTTTGTTCATCACTTTCTCTTTTCGATAATTGAAAGTGTAGCAGCTCACTATAGACTTTGCGCATCACTTTCTCTTTTTGATGATTGAAAGCGTAGTACCTTTGCCACATGTCCCAGCGAGGTTGATAGGTTTCGTGAATGGGAGTGATTTTGCCAAAGGTTTCGCCATAATCACTGGTGCCAGTGCCATTGGTGATATACAAATTGGCGTAGGACAAGTCTCCGACCATGAGAACGACATCGGGGTTGTTTGCGATCATGTGGTCGACAGTGGAAGAGGAGTTGTAAGTCATGCCCAGGTCTCCGATAATGGCAACTCGTGTTGGGTAGCTGGAAGGTCCCGACAACGGGAGCGTCTTGAATGTGTGCTCACTGCTCATTGCTTGTAATGTCGGGTCCCCACATCTGTAGTAATATGTTGTCTCTGGTTTCAACCCTGCTCCATTGGAACCACCCAAATAAGGCTTAGCTTGGACACAATAAACAAACAATCATCTCACTTTCAGATACAATGATGTTGAGCTTCCAATAAAAGCCCACTTCCATGTTAGAACTCAAGATATCAGAGCAGTATTCAAGTCAAAATCATAGCACTTCGGTTCGATTGTTCGATTCTTAACATGGATAGGGTTGAGCTTTCACAGACGATCTCAGTTACACTTAATATCAAAGAATGAGTCGAAGCTTGTAAGAAAATCATAGGACTTAAAGATTGATTGTTGTATTCTCAACACTTTTGTAATACACACAGAGCTGAGCTTTCACTTAAAGTGACATAAGAACTCACGTACGTGCTGAAATTATAAATATCAGAGTGGGGTGCGAAGCTCGTATAAGTCAAAGTCATAGGGCTTCTGTTTAATTCAGAATCAAGGGTAAACCTAATGGTAGTTTGCCAGTGAAGAGTTTACCAGTGAGGCGGACGTGATGGATGATGCCTGAGGTATAATTGAGCAGGCCTTCAAAAGGATAGATTTGACTGTAAACTTCGGACGTCCCGTTTGCAGATTGTGTGTAAGTCCCAGAGACGGTCCCGAACTCTACAACACTCTTTACGGAAATCGGATCCAATGGCGTCACTCTCGGACCCATTTGCCAGTCCCCTGCAATGAAGTTCCAGCATTCAATCAGGCTCCCTGTCAATTGTGGATGACACACACTCCACAATAAAACGATCTCGGAACTTGAATTGTCGGTACCAATTACGAAATTCAGGAGACCATAAAAACTGTTAGGGTTCCTATCAGTGTCAATTACACAAACACACTTCCACTGAGAATGTCATATAACTGACTTACTCTGATAGATTCGACGGTACAAGCCATTTTCGGTACCAATTGCAAGATTCAGGAAACGGCATTTACAGTAAGATTTCTATCAGTAAGAAATTTCGAGCGGTTGATTTTTAAGTAGTAGGGCTACTGTGAATGTCAATCACGAACACAGTTCCACTGAGACAATCGATTTATGAATTGCTGACATACTCAAATTCATTCCACGATAGAAGTGATTCTCGGTACCAGGAGGCGGAATCCGAAATTGCTAAAGCCCTTCTAAAACCTTTGAGGAAAGGGTGGGAGCGTACCGGAGACCCAGGACACCCACATGGCACCAGGGGTGGAAAGAGCAAGACTAATCTGCTCAGGAAAGATGGCAGGAACGCGCTTGACAACGCGCGGATCCCACATCGGCAAATCATCGCTTCCCGATCTCAAGCTGGCGTCAAATTTCCTCGTGAACGGCTTAAAAGGTCCTTCTAAAGTGGTAGGAATGGAACTCCTGCTCCTCTCCGCAGCAGCAACAAAGCTCACAATCCAGAGCAACCCAAAACAGAGCAACACAAACCGCCCCATGGCAAACAACTTTGCCCCCTCACACACTCACGTCGCAACCCATGTAAGATGGAGCAATTGCAACCGCTCTGCTCCGAAGGAAGGAAGAATTGGCAAGAGTGTTCTGGTGAAAAGGGATATGCAAAAAGCATCTCGTGTACATTCTTTTGGTCGGGATTCGGCCCGTCTGGCTGATTTTTTGCCATTTCTGCGGTAAGCGTGCGTCGATGTCGACGTCGATTGTTAACAGAACGAGAGACAGAAGAGAAACGAATGGTGAGTTGCTTGGGGAAGCGCCGCCAGTGTTGAAGTGTGGTGCCGTGGGGATATGCTGTCCGTATATCTCCTCTCTACTTCCTCCGTCTCTTCAAGAGCCAGCCAGTATTGGAATTTTCTACTTCAATTTTGGAGGATTTGTTTTATTGTCTTTGTCGTCTTAGACAGAGACTACCGTAACACCATAGCTGGTTCGTTCTTAAATAATTCCAAAAATAACAAACGGAAAAAAACGGAAATCCCATGCCTTCAAGAACAAATTTCAGGAAAAATAATCTCAATATAAACCGAAATTTGAGAAAATAGAGTATAATGATTCTGGGGGAATTGTGGACTTATTTTGCCACCCTCCAAAAATGGGTGAATGACGAAACTATGCGCTGGCCCCACTGATGTAGCTGCCAAATCTATTGATTTCAAGTCTTGCTTAGTCTTGTCATTATGAAGCTCCATCCACAAATAAATCCCCTTCTCTGCCCCGAATTTTCTTTTCTCTAAAAATATAGAGATGAGTTTTTAAAAATTCGATTTGCGAGAAACGAACCTTATTTTTTCAAAAAAAATAATTATTCGTTCAGCAGAGAACGAACCAGCTATGGTGTTACGGTATGGAGAGACTTCCCGGGCCCTTGTATTTCACTGCTACGAGCGTTTTTTGGAGCCCCAAGCAGCCAATAGGATTTTTTCTTCAAAATTTGTGGAATTCTCCGTTTGGATTCCCCGGTGGCCGTTTTTGATAATTTTGAATTCAAATTTGAGGTCAGTGACCCCAAATTACCCTTGGAATCCTACTCCTTGGCATTTAATGCCAATACATCAAAAAATTAGGGGGTTCATTACCCATCCCCTCCTTGGGCTCCGAAAAACGCCCGTAGCACTGAAATACAGTGATCCAGACTTCCCTGTCAACATTATCAAAAGTACAATGACCTATCTCTAACCCCTTTCACACTATCACAAAGCATATGAGAAGCAGATGAAATTTGGGTGAGAAGCAGATGAAATTTGGGTGAGAAGCAGATGAAATTTGGGTGAGAAGCAGATGAAATTTGGGTGAGAAGCGGATGAAATTTGGGTGAGAAGCGGATGGCAACTGTGCGTTGTTAAGGTTGGAGTGTCTGCTGGTACTGGTTTTCCATCCTCTTCGAATTGCAAAAGTGTACCCTCCCCTCACGTGAGAGACTCCTATGAGATTTTGCACAGAGGTACATTATAAGTCATTGGTTTCTTCATAAACTTTTTGTTCAAAAAGATAGACCGTATTCTTCCATCACCATTTGTTGATGTCACAATAGCAAAGAATAAAGGTCAATGTCTATGTACTTTTTTTGCTCATACAACAGTGAGTTCATTCTCTTTCATATCAAGATGATCTAGTGTAGGACGAGGAAGCTTCCGTATTTACCATTGTGGGTTATACCGTCTAAATCACAAAAACGTTCTCTATCGTTCAGAATCAGTATTACACAATTTGAAAAGGAAAGAGAGCTTGATATGCACATGTATAGGCTTGTCGATTGTCACCACTCAGCATCATGCCTGAAATTAGGTAGAAGTACAGCAGATATTTTTGGCAGGCAAAGACGTGACTTAAGGTGTTCTCTCTCTCAAGACATTGTTCAGGGTACTTCCTTTTATTTTTTTATTTTTGTTTTTTCAACTTGAAAGCAACAATTAGAGTAAAGCCATATCGTGATCTCTCATTCCATGTGATCATCAAACTATCTATTTTGTCTAATACAAATTTAGGCTTTGATGCAATTATCGTGATATAGGACTATTATACATCATTGAGTTGTTGCACACATTTATTATTAAGCTCACACAGCCTTTAAAGCTTAAAAGTGCAGTACTCTGACGTCTTCCTATGATTCCCACATCGTTCGAGTACTTTCTTACTTTACCTATGAAAGTCAAACTTCAAGGTTTCAACAACAATGATATTTTCTCCTTAACATGATCGAAATTAAATTAAGCCATGTGCAATACAGAACCTCTCATGCAAATGGAGAGATTATGTAGACCTAACCCTGTCACCCGAGGTACTCCCTATCACCATAGAATGTCCATGTGACCTCATATGGAGCCCGCCTACTAGCATAGAATCTATCACTGCTCTAGCCCTAGGCCTCCTATTACCTTAAACTCTGTAAAATGTACCCCTCTTCTCCACATGAGGGACCCCTATCACCATAGAATCACCCATGTGAAGCCTCCCTAATACACTCCTATCAACATAGGCCCTATTAGCCTCCTAACCTCCCTTATAAAGTCTCCTACTACCTTGAGCTTTATGAATATATAAGTTTTATGACCCATAAGACTTATGAAGTCTTATCACCAAAACCTACTCCATGAGCCTACGTGAGTTGTTAAGTCTCTGGTAGTTAATAGATTGGAGCTTTTAACATACTATATTGAATTAAAATTTTATGAAGCAGATGATAATGCTAAAATTAGAAGTAGGTTTAAAATGGGCCAAAAGTATTATTGGGTTTAAAATAGGCTAAATTATAATTATGTGTAAAGTAGGCTATTGAGAAGATTGATATGCATGTTGTGTTGAAAGTTTCGACTACGACGTCCGCGACCACCATATCTATTGATGATCAAAATGACTTTATATCAAAGTATTTTCATAGTGATAGAAGTGCTGAGATTCATAAACACCTATAAAACAATGAGCAACAACAACTATTGTTTTTTGTGTCATTTGTATTAGAGGTTAATCTGGTCGTTATCATCAGCTCATTATAGCTGATCGATACACCAAAAATGACAACAACATTTTGGCACTCTGTCCGCAATTCTCGAAGAAATTCAACTAAATTGTTGAAGATTCTAATAATGGTCAGTGCGTCATGGTGTTGTTCAATAACATTGACATTTTGCAATCTCGAAAGCGGTATGATTATAACGTACGTACTGAAGCAAGTATGATTATAACCTCGGGTGTTGACAGCTTTGCGTAAATGGAATTATAATCTATGCGCAATAGGTTGTCTTCAATAACTTCAGTTTTACCAAGAGAGATATCTTATTCTGCCAGAATCATTTTTAATTTGTTTTGTTTTGTAGGTCTATTTGAAAATTAGAAATTATATTTAGTGTTCCATTCTTCTTCTTGTAAGTACATGGAACATTCACCAATGTTAGTCGAACAATGGCTCTTTACAAGCGCGTATGGTGTAAGTATGTTGTAAGTGTAACCTCTTCAACCTTATCGTTGATAAAAACGGTTTCTATTATAACGTTTGTCACAACCCTGAACTTCTTACGAAGAAAGCACATCTTTGCGAGAAATTTTCGACAACTATTTAATCACTTACCATGTACTTTGAAGGCTAGTGGATGAAAAGGCTAGTAAGAATAACAAAAAATACTTTCGAAAGCTTTTAAGAGAAGAAGAAATGAAGATACTTACTTCATTCCGTATCAAATGTACTTTTTAACTAACTCTCATGGTTATCTGAAATGGTTTTGAAGAAGATGTAGATATTGATAACTAAAGTTTTTTAAATTGTACATAGTTGTACATAGGATTGAGCTGCAACTCTAGGGATTTACATAAAAGGAGATGAAGGCACCACAAGTTTCCAAAGTTGCAAACAAAAACTTGATAGTAGTGGCAATGAATGTAGAAGCCTTTAGCACTACGGTTCCAAAAACTTGAGTGTTTTTGAATTTCAAACATGCTTTGATTTGTGAATGTATTTTGATTTTTTTCTAATGCGAATAATGAATATAAACGACATGTCTCCATATTTTCCATAGGGTTTGATCACTCAGGATCATTGTTCAAGATCATATAAAAATTGTAGTGATTGTAATTACTAAGCCATATTTTCTTTTAAAGAAAAACAAACCATATAATGAGTTCCGCAAGAGTGAAATAAAAGGTTGCTTGGAGGGACTCTTCATTTAACTTTTACTCCAATACATAGAGAAGTGAAAATGAATCATCAAAACTATCATATATATTTATATTGCATCCATTTAAACTACTTTTTACTATAAATATATTAATCTTGTTGTTCCTAAGTTCGCAAGTGACCCTATAACCTACTTCCCTTGTAAAAAATTTACAATAATGGGAAATCTGAGTTACTCCCAATCTCAACCAAAAGTCAACTCTCATTGTCTTAGTTGGTGCTTTATGATTGAACCTGTTGGCACGCTCGAGGGTCCAAAAGATTACATAAAGCAACATCAAAAATTTTTGCACCTCTTTATAAACTCCAAAAGACAAAATAACTATATTTTTAAATGCAACTTAAAAAGGAGAATATTATTTGTTTATATATATATATATATATATATATATATATATATATATATATATATATATATATATATATTCCCTTTAAATCCTCAAGTAGTTATAAAGAGAGGCCAAATTAGAATATTTCCATAGAAGCTTGGGCCGTAATTGCCTTGTGAGAAACATTTTGACCTCTTGTAGTTTAAGGCTACATGAAAAGTTTAATAAGAATCTTGCATCAATTCCAAAATGGTCGACTATATAACATGTAGTTGTTTCTTAACGGATCATTCCGCTTTGGATCAAGTGTATTTTCTCTATCATTAAAACATTGATTGTCAAAATGAAAAGAAAAAATTTAAAAAATGAAAAGAAGTAATTTAAAAAAAATAAAATGGAATGACCGATGAGGTGAGAAGGAGTAAGGGACACTTTACATGAGGAGTGAAGCCGAGCATGGGGTCAAAAAAGGGCAAAAATTCTCTCAATATGAATGGTCCATTTTTGTAATTCAAAAATAAACTAATCACATTGAGAGGATTTTCCCTCTTCTTCAGCCCTATGTACGGTTTGACTCCCCATGCAAAATCTCTCTAAATGCAAGAAAATAGGTTCGATAAACATTTGCATCAATGCAATTAGGCATATATAAATGAGTGAAAATCAAAGTCAGTGTTTTTGTATGAAACTTCCGGTTTTCCGGTTCATTTTTTTTGAAAATCACCCAAGTATCACATTAATATCAACCACATATCAAATTAAATAATTGAATACCTTCATAGAGTAAAGGATCATATTGTTGGATGAACATACTACATTTTATTGAGGGCACCTTGTTTCCCATACTATATTCCTCAAAAGGCATTATGGAAAATAAGGTGCCCTCCCCTTCGACAAACTCACAAGAGACTCGAAAATTGCCGCCGCTATGATAGAAGAGGATCCAGAACTCTCCAGATAAATCTGAATCATAAACTATCAGCTCCCAACCAATCAAACATCATTGCCACCTGGCAGTCTGACGTGTCACAACATAACTGGCTACTCCCCTACTAATGACGTATGGGCCAGAAGCTTCGCAGTCAACCCACTGCCGCAACAAACAAGACTTGCCTCAGTTCGGACGAGCCACAATTCGGACACTTGTTGGTCGATCCAGGAACGCTCCAATACCTCATTTTCGTAGAGGAATTGGCCTTTCAAGCTCTTTCAGGCATTAAACGCTGCTCCCGCTGCTTCTGACAAGCTTCTACAGTTTTTTTTCCGATTCAAAGTTCCCTCGATTTGGCGAGTTGGCGATGATTATGTACTTTAGATCGCTCCATTAGCTCAGAAGTTTCAATTGTTAATCGATTCTGAAGGCCGGGGACCGTATTAGGGTTTGGTGGTCATGGCCAGTCGATCGCACTTGAACTTACGTCTCTTTGTTTCGTTTTTGCTCCTCTTTGTCGTGGCGGTCGATGCGAAGGATCTTTACAAGGTAACTCTATCACTCGTTTTGGAAATGCTCAAACTGTTAATTGTTTAATTGAGCATTTTCATCGTTAGGTGCCATTGGCTCGTTTTGCTGACATTTGTGTTGTGTAATCGATCCAGGTTTTAGGAATTGATAAGAATGCCAGCGAGCGAGATATCAAGAAAGCATTTCACAGGTGAGTACCTCGCATTTCTCTTTCCTATCATGTTACCACCGTTGTAGAGATATGTTCTGATTTAAGCTTTTCTTTTGAAACAGGCAATCGTTGAAGTATCATCCCGACAAGAACAAAGCGAAGAATGCGCAATCGAGGTTTGAGGAGATTAGTCATGGTATGATCTCTAATCCATGAGCCTGGGGTTTAGGGTTTGAATATGTTTAGAGATTTTAGGTTTCTGAAGGCGATGAATGTTTATGATATCTGCTCATTTGTGGTGCAGCATATGAAGTACTTTCGGATTCAGATAAGAGGAAGCAGTATGACTTGACTGGTGACGATAAGGGACAAGGGTTCGGAGGAGGTCAGGGTTTTGGGGGTTTCGGTGGACAGTATGCAGGTCAACAGTATGGAAGCAATGGAGGTCCGTTTTCTCAAGGTGGTGGTCGGACATACACATTCACGTTTGGCGGGCCTAATCAACAAGCTGGAGATGGATTTTCACAGTTTTTTGGCTCGCAGCGTCAAGGTCAATCAAGGCCGCAGAGGCAAAAAGCTGGTGGAGAGGAAACGGGATGGGCTCGAAACATGTACAACAAGTTCACTGGCAATGAGGATGGTAACTTTGGCAACTTTGGCAACTTCGGCGGGGGAATGTTTGATAATCTCTTTAGCTCCTTTACCGGTGGAGAGCCGAGTGAAGGAGAGCAGCCTAAAGCTCGGAAGAGCTCTGATTTGCCTGAAGGGATTGCAGCCTTAAATCCTACGAAATTCAAATCACAGGTCTTGGGAACGAGTAAATTTTCCTGGGCTGTCTTGTATTATGTGCCCGAGGCTCCTTCAATCAATCAGCGCCTGAAGCTCTTGGCATCTTTCGGTGAAGAAATGAAGGGAGTACTGAAGGTGAGATTAATGCAGATGCCCATTCTCTGTTGTGCATCCCAAGCTTTTGTGTTCAGCAGTTTCCTTCGCTTTGTATGCCGAGAATAGTATGGATCTAATTTTACTGAGGTTGTTTTTCAGGTTGGTGCAGTCGACTGCGAAAGCCACGCCAAGCTTTGTAAAGAGCAAGAAGTTCAACAATTCCCCAAGCTCTTGATGTATCCCTTCAAAGCGGAAGGAAAGTCAAAGCCAGTGACACACGTTGGAGATTGGACAAACAAAGCTTTGTTGAACTTCTACAACCGGCAGTTTTCTCCTTCAGTAACGTCACTCACTCACCAGAACTATGTGGAGGCTATGTCGAAGAATCAGGAACGACCTTGGGTTATTTTGGTCCGAAAGACCAATGTCTTACCAGTTTCATGGCTGGCCGTATGTGGAGAATTTGAGAAGCGGATCGACTGTTATGATATCCGAGTAAGTACTCTTGCATTCATTTTTTCTCTACCTTCATGAAAACCCGCCATCATTGATGTGCTTTTCTCGATTCTCTTGCTTCTAAAAGCCATCTCGCCTATGATATACCAACGGTGGATTGGAATTTGTGCAGGTCGATGACGAAGATGATCCTATCGCCAAAAAGCTCAGTGGAAGTCAACTTCCAAGAGTTGTAGGATTACTATCTACTGGAGAGCACCTTCTTCAAGAGAATATCGTATTCGATAAGCCGCATTCAAAAGCCGTCGGAGCTTTGAGAGCATTCTTTGAGGAGCTCGAGAAAAAGGAGCGCGACTTGGCAAAAAAGCAAAGAGAGAATGAACCTGTTCCTCATTTGACCCAAAAGAATCTTAATGTAGTATGTGGACCAGATTCATCCCTATGTATCATTGCTGCCTCGATGTCGAGCAAAGGAGAGAAGAAAGCCAAGCAAATTCTCCATGAGGTTCGTTTACATTATTTTTACTTCTTTAGCTCTTCGTCCAGTATACTCCTTTTGTTCTGAAATCCTACTCCAAATGAGGCCCTTGTTGGAACTAAGAGTTGGATTTCATGTGCAGATTTCGCAGAAGTCGCTTGTGAGGAAAACGAATGGAGCACAGCCAGTGTCGTACTGTCTGGTGGAGGCAACAAAGCGACCTACTTTCATGAAATCATTTTCTACAGTTGATCTCTCCAGCATTGACACAGTTTTGGTGGCTTACAAGCCTCGCCGAGGTAGATCAGCATTGTACAGGGGTCCATTGACACAGGAGGGGGTTGAAGATTTTGTCACAAAAGCCTTGACTGGCGATCTCACCTTCGAGCCTGTATATCAAACACCCAAATTATGATGTTAGTGTTAGTTGAGACTGAGTAGTTTAGGTTTAAGTTGTATATTACAAGGAAAAGTAGCATACAAAGCCGAACTGTGCTTTTTTTGCCCCCAACTAACGCCCATTTTACAATCTGAGTCGACCCCCTTTTTGGAGGTTGCGGTGAGGCTTACTGGAGATTTTGCAGTTGTGACGAATGTTATTCATCATTAAGAGAGAGAGAGTGGCATCTACAAGTTAGCATTCAAGGTATGAGAACCTGAATCCGGGTGGCCCCCATAATCGGGCACATTGAAATAATGGGATATGATGAAGGTTTCCATGTCCCTTGCAGTAGGGTGAACGACAATCAGTATACCTATATTGGTCCTTCTAAATTTGTACTTCAATATGGAAGTGCCTAGAAATATCACAAAAATAGGGAAATTTTGTCTATTCTATTGGCTACTCCTTGAAAAATAGTAACTCACCCATTTGATCACTCCAAGTATAGTCAACATTTTAGATGCACGTGAATAGGTGCTCATACCTTGAAATATAAGAAGAAGATATCTTTTGATTTATGGAGAAATAAGAAACACATCTACTAGATTTTTTAAAGAATTCGATTCAAAATCTTGGATTTTAGATTAAGTTTTAAAGGAGCTAAGAGCCCTATACAGAGGGTGGCCTATGATTGACATACAAATCCTCAACTTAAAATTGCTATAAAAACATGACATTGCAACTCACAAACAATACAGAGCTCTATCATTGTAGAGTTCTATGTTGATAGTGAGTGATAGTGAGTTATGAGTGTCACCATAATACTTGGGTCTTTGAGAACATTATCTGAAGAGGCATGACATGAGCAATATTTTATTTCACCTTTTTCATCAACTTCTAAACTACCATGTCTAAACTTAATGAGGAGCAAAAACACCTTAGCTTTACAATGATTCGGTTGGCCCTTGCTCACTTTGTTGGAAGGCCACTGGGCAAGGGCATCCACCATCAAATAGTAGAGATGCTCTACTATTATATATGAAATTTTTATATGAAAGTCAACAAGCACATCAAGTAATAACTCACGATTTCACTATTACACACTCAACTTGCTAATTTTGCATGATAATTTTTATATTTGAGCTTGAAACATACAACAAAGAACTTCTCAGAGTTTGAAAGACACGAGAAGAAAACCTACACAAAGGCCTCATCAAGGCGCCCAATACTTCTACAATTTTCACTATGACAAGTAACCATAAGCCATGAGCATACCAATACAAGAGAGAGAAAGGTAATGAAACACTCATGTCCATACATACCGCTTGAAGAAAAAAAAAAAAAAAAACTTCGTCTTTCGTGAACGTTTCTCTACTTTATTCCACTATAATGTCTTCATTGCATCAGTCCCCACATTACGTACTTGCAGAGTAAAACTACATTTTCATAACCAGTTTATTCTATGCTTAACACAGCTCCAGTCAAAAAGCGGTGCGACAGAACGGCATCTACAGTGGGCCTTAATCTGTAGTCAGGGTTGAGCATGGCCTGCATCATTCCCCACAAAAAAGAAAATGATTATAAACACGATCTTATCATACTTGTGTGTACAAAGTCTAAAATCTGTGGAAGACAATAAGCAAATGAAGTGATATACCCACCTCAAGCAGCTGCCATCCTGCACCATCGTCAAGATTCATGAATTTTACAGCTTCCTCCCACCGATCATCAGCTGCACAATACCTGCACAATCCCGCCATGATCTTGTAAGTTTGTAGTTCAAACAATCACATAATCGTAAAACTTTTGTCTTTCTTGTAGGGTGCTAAATGTGTATTTTATACAATGACAGAAATAAACTGAGTTTGTAGAAAGACGTACTCTCGAACAGCCGGAATATCGAGTCGAAACGTGGTTTCGATTAGCCTCTGAGAACAGCAAGCACAGCAAGAATGAGTACATATAAACCGAAAACGGTTGTTATAACTGCAATATGCAATAGTGGTTGTTGCATACTTGTAGCGAAGGACCATCGATGCTGCCAGATTCACAAAGTGGAACGAAAACCATGTACGCTAACAGCAAGCCTCCAGCATATCTGCACATGGCGACCGACCATTTGTAAGGAAGAGCGGTTTATGATTCCAGTCTTCAGGCACGTACTGATCGACCAATTGTAAGTTAGAGCCGTGGTTGAGGATGTAGTAATCACGGTGTAGTAGAAGATTGAGTATGTAGTAATCACGGTGTAGTAGAAGATTGAGTATGAGGGGTGATGGATGGTTGAAGTTACATGTCGTCTGCAATGCCGAAGTTTCGTCTGGAGATCGAGTCTCGAGCTCCGGCCATGGCCGCTCGGCGCCAGAGGCCTTCGGACAACTTGGCTACTGCGGGATCGATGGCTGAGTTCTCTCGTGTTCCGGAGCCCGCGTTGCTGCCTCGTCTCTCCCATAGCTCCTCCAATGTCGGCCCTCCCAGTTCGGATTGTCCACTGCCGTCATAAACAATCAAACATCGCTCAAAAGGCTCCAAGCATGATGACTCTGGTAGGTACAATCTTGCTTGCAAAAGTAACTTCATTACAGATTTGCCATTCTGAAATTTGTGCCATCATTGAGCAGGTTACCTTAGTGGTCATAGTAGGTGTGTCATTGACACTCTATTTGCGCTAACCTATTCATCTCCCATCCCATGCTTCTGTGGACATATATTCTAAGAATTTCCAACTAAATTTAAAGTATCACCGAGATGATGGTAGGAACTTACACGTTACCTCACATCAGTAGAGAAAGCAAGGTCACGCAAGCGCGGAGTGAGGTACATGACATCCCGCTCACTCGTTGTACTGCACCCACTCACGAATATCAAATAGTAAGCCACAAAATCACCATAATATTCCAGAAGTAGCAAAACACACTCACTCCTTACACATTCACGAACAAAGCAGTGTAATGGTCGATCAAGGAACATGAATGTGTGCTTACTTGAGGACAACAGAGGCAGGGCCGAGACTCTGGTGGAGACGACCCCGGGAGTGCA
Source organism: Bryum argenteum (assembly GCA_037043015.1). Lineage (NCBI taxonomy): Eukaryota > Viridiplantae > Streptophyta > Bryopsida > Bryales > Bryaceae > Bryum > Bryum argenteum. The sequence continues at coordinate 7,561,848 of CM073328.1, read as the reverse complement.
TGAACGCGAGTCCTAAAAAAGCGCCCCGCAAGAGCTTGGTGATGAACATGAGGCGCCGATGGATGGGTCGCGTCTTGTCGAACCTGTCCCAGAAGTCCCATTCCCCGACTGCCCGCCCCTCGCTCGTCGCCTCCGCTGCTTGTTTCGCGTAATCGGCTGCTGTTACCTTCCCATCGTCTCGAAACACCAGCCACTGCTCCCCACACAGAATGAACGCTCCTTAGACTTCTGCAGATACTAGCCTTACTAGAAAACAGTCTCCTTAACCGATCCCTAGTACTTTGAATAAAGACCACCCCAAGAGATTGTGACGCACCTGCTCTCCTGTCCTTGTTTGAAATCCACCATACAAGTAGGAAATATTCTCTGAGATCTCTCCCAACTCCGTATCCTGCACATGTGGATCGACGACCGTCAATGGATGACACCGAAATTGGAGAGCTGCCATCGGTTCACTTAGGATAATTGCAGTAGGTTTTCGTACCTGAAGAATGACATGAGTAGCAAGCTCATTCGCGGCCATTACATCAGCATCGCTGCCTGAGGTTACCATTGCAGGATAAGCCTGATTCGCCCACATTCTTTCTGTTAGTTAGATTCCATCAAGGCAGGGAGCTACAAATCCCTGAGGAGGTTTAAGCAGTCATGCTTCGTATGAATGAGCATTTCTGTTAAAATGGCAAGTGTCATCTACGATACCATAATCTAACCTCCTTAAAATTCTAAAGATGTGGTATATCGCCATTTTAAAAGAGTAAATGAGGTCATACGTAACCTGACCATGATTCAACGCACAATGTTTCGTACTTGCCTAACCCTACACTCTGATTGTTTTGGCAGGAGAATAGAGAAATGCAGGTAATCCCTGAAACTTCATGAACCCTAAAAACAGAAGATACCCAGAAGTGCTATATGGATGATTAGAAGCAGAATTGTGTAGGTGGAGTAAATAATGGACCTTGAGGATTACACGCGTGCCCATTCGTTCACCCCTTCCCATACGCCCTGCATACAACCTGCATGCAAACTGGCATCCATCTCTGTTAGCATGAGATCACATGAAGAACCTAAAAACTAGTGTACCCTAACATCTGTCGTGCTCCTCTCACAAATGAAAATCTCCACAAATTTAGCGGAAGGGTTTTGAGAATTCCCAAGGGTTTTGTTCATCACCTTGTCTGCACACTTCCTTCCCCAACCTCCTGTCCTCCTACTCGCGATATGTCGCGTTGATCCATTCCCATCGGTGCATTCTCGCCCATAGAAGCTCCGAACAAGGAACTTCCTGATGGTGGCGGAGGTGTGTAGCTGCAAAAACACCACCGACTCACTTAGACCTGCATACTCATCCGCACACAATACCAATACTCCCCAACCTCGGTGCCTTTCAGAGCTCAACATCGAGATTCAAAATGTGTCGACCTTGGACTAGTATCAATTCCTCGTGCCAAATGCTTGGTTCCAATGGAGTATTACAACAAAAAGTAGTCCAGTGAGCAATTTGGCTGCCATTATTGTGCTCGATCGATCGATCGGAACAGACCTGGAGACATTGATGTAACCCTGGGACCCCAAGAATCGCTCCACATCGAAATCGTCGGAGGAGAACATCTCAATCTGCGCCTCAACGACGACACCCTTCCGCCCTCGAACCCGATTGCTAGTACTCCTAGTGCTAACAACTGAGCCATGCTTGCACCAATTGGTGTGGGCTCCAAATGCAGCTCCAAAGGAGAAAGAAGCTGCAGTCACCACTTGCCTCGACACACAGCATGCTCTAGAGGATGCGCAAGCAGCAGCAGCAGCTACGTCTCCTACAAGGGTACCGGAGTGCAATGCTGCAGCCCCGGTTGACAACATCGTGGATTGCTGTGCTTGGGATCGATCAATGCAGGATTCCTGGCTGGCAATGGAAACAGCATGAAAGGTGGGATTTTTGGGAGAAGAAGATGGTGTTATTGTTTATTGGGGTTGTTGTCGATGGTGTGCTGCAATGCTGTTGGGTGGCAGCATGCAGGCGTGAGCAAGTGTTGTGGAGATGCAAGGTGATGGTGTGTGTTGTGTTTCTGCTTTTTGGTCATGGATAAGGTTGTGTCTTTTTGGACCACTTGTCTTACTGCCAGTCGAGGAAGCTTGCATTGATACCACGCTTGCATTCCGCTCTTTAGGTTATAGTAGAGTGGTGTTAAATGGAGCCGGTCCCATGATGGAGCTTCAGTAATTTTCAGTAATCTTTACTTATAGGTACATACTGTAGTAGCTTCTCTATGCAATAGGACTATGTACTCAGGCAAACATTATAGGGTGTCATTTTAGGTCACTACTCTAAGAACGCCTGTATTTTCAACTTCAAGAATTCATAACTCATTGTAGAAGAGTCAAAAACTGGTGATTTTACCTGCTCTATCTTTTTACTAATTATATTGGTAACATCCCTATAGATTTCCCTTGCTAAGAATTGAGCTAGTATTGAACACCTTTCTATATTGCTTATTGGAGTTTATGTGGTTAAGGTAATGGTCTTAGAAAGTTTCATTGTGGAGTTGGAGGTGAGATAATTTTGAGTAATTTACAAAGTTTGTGGGGAGATGAATCGAAGTGGAATTAGTTTTGAAAATATCATTGGATTTATTATGAACAAGTGGCTGCATGGAGTTGCCACGCCCACAAAAATACTTCAACTGTGATTGTCTCCGCTTCCTTCTCTGTCCGTGACGCAGTCGAGAAAAGACATGTTTCTAGGCTTGTAGGTCCACATCGCTATGTTTAAAATTATTCTAGGACTCCAAACAAGGTGATATCTACACGATCACGTTTCTCTCATTGTTATGCTCCATTTAAAATTAGGTCATCTTTTGCCATATTTGTCGAGGTCGTAAATACTTTGAATTTAATATCTCACCATCTTAACGTCTGATCTGCAATCCGATTATTGCTCCGCACTCTTACATAAATACCCGCTTTCAACGACACCTCACCGCCCTAATGCGACTCGTTGTCCCCAAGATCCTATTGTGACAAACAAGTCAATTAAAACAAAACATAGAAACTATCTCTCTTAAATGAATGTATTTTTCATATTATAGATGGAGGGGTTTTCACTGGTAGAAAACAACACTAAAAGTGAAGTCACTAATGTCTCTAGTGACTTGTCCATACTAACACAAGAGTGTCTCTTTTAATTGTACGTCTATTGACATCGAAATGAATTAATATTTTAATTACTTATCTTTTACGCCACATAGAATGCAACGTGGAGGAAGGTAAATCAAGGATAACTTTAGTAAAGTCAAACATCTTGTTGATCCTAGTTGACATCCCCGAGAGTGAATGTCTGTCTGATTGTTGTGTCAGTCTCCCGGTGAAGCTTGTCACACAAGACAACCTTGGCGTTGATTCAAAAGAGTGCTATATCTTGCAATGCCTCCTCCTTGGCTACATCTAGCCGAGTTGTTGGCAATGCCTTACGAGCATTTCCAATGAACTCCTTAAAAGGACAAGACCATCTACATTTAGCTACACAAAGGTCATTTTCTTTTTTTCAACAAATTGGCTATACAACCGTACCCGCCACCTTTGGTGGCTCGCGAGTTGAGATTTGCGAGACATAGCCGCGCACCACACGCCTTGCTACCCATTCAACTCTCACTCAAACGCGTAGTTTACTTTAAATTAACCAAGACTTTTAAAAGATTTCATCCCGATTACTTGGTAAACTTGAAAACTTTTAAACTTTGGACTTTAAGTGCTTTTGAAATTTTTGTTATGGTGTGGAAGAAGGCGAAATATAGCTAGGTGATTTGACCAGTGTGCCGGAAAAGGTTGTGCATTTAAAACGTGCTTTAGCTAGCACACCCTCTTTTTTGGCGACATTTTGCGAGTTCTTCAACCATTCCGGTGGAAAATCCTATAAAAGGCAAATTAATGTGAGCGACCCTTCACAAATCTTTCTCTACATGATAGGGCCAAAAAATGACAGATTAGGTCGTCAGGGTTGATTTTGCGTATACACTCTCAGATCTATTTCTTTATACTGCCTTTATCTTAGTGAGGCTCAAGGTTATAGTGCAATACTAATCCACCAGAGAAAGTAATTAATGAAGGTTCTTGTTTACTACTACCAAGAAAGTTGTTAAGATTCATCTTAAGAAGAGATCTTAAAAATCACAAAAAACTAATATAATTGCTTCAAATATTTGGCTTGCAATGGTAAAAATATGCTCCTAACTTCAAGATCTTTAATACAGAAGTTGATTTCACAACAATGCTTGTCATTGATTCATACCATCTTAAATGGATTTATGAATTATGATTTTCACAACAAGATGAATTTGCAATTGATTTAAGATCCAACTTAACAAATTTAGTCAAAAACAAACACAAATGAAGAACTTTTTACTCTAGAAAGTTTTGGCTTGTCATCCAAAAGGTTACCTTCTGCTTGATTGAAACTATCCCAAACCAACTGCAAGTTATCAATCTTAACATAAGAACCTATTAGCCGGACCCCAGGTCCCCATAAGAGTTTGGTGTACTGCCATCCTTTCATCAATGTCTCAAGTGTTTAGAAATCAAAATTAACTTTTCAAATTCCTTGCATTGAGATGCATTCAAAACTATAAATATTTTTTCTTCTTGAGTTTATGCATTGAATTTGATATTGGAATTTTATGGAACCTGAGGGCCCACCTAATGACCTAATATTCATACATTAAGTGTTTAAATTGACAACAAGCTACCGACATTGTGACAACTTCAAGCATCACCCTATCTACATTCATCCATTCAAATGAATAGAAGGAAGAAACTTCACAAAAGCATCAAATTTATTCACGTTGTTCATCACCCTACACTAAATTGTGAACAAGCTCAGAAATGCTGTATCAATGAAAAAAAATTTAATACCTACCAAAAAAAGGTCACATTCTATGAAATTACACTCTGTACCAACCTACTTTCTTCAATCCAAGTACAAAACTAACAACTAGGACTATATTTTTTCGGTGAGTGTGAGTATCAATGAAAAAATAAATTAATACCTACCAATAAAAATGGTCACATTCTATGAAATTACACTCTGTATCAACCTATCTTTAATCCAAGTACAAAACTAACAACTAGGACTATATTTCTTCGGTGAGTGTGATGAGCTCGAGAACATGGTTGCAGGCAGAAAGTACCAACTTTTCATGGTATGAATTTGTCTAGTGATTAGCCATGAACACTGATCTTGACATAATTTTGCAGTATATTTTCTCTTCTATGACTTCGCATTGTCAGGATGGCAGAAAGGTTCGTTGGAGAAATGTTGATTCCAGCTAGCTACCTCGCTCTGATCGCACTGAGCTCCACAGCGATGCTGAGATCCTCCGACCCCAGACCTCGCCGAGGCCGGCCGTGGTGGCCGTTCGCACCCCCCGAGCTGCTGCTGTCCTCCTCGGACACTGCTTCGAGGCCGTTCCTGCCATAGTCGACGGACCGCTGTGACCTCATTCCCGGCTTGTACGCCGGCTCGCTCTTGCCCTCGCCCAGCACCACCACCTCCGACTCTGTATCACTCTGCAGAATAGACACGATTCGAGCCATGGACGGCCTCTTCTCCGGTGTATTCTGAATGCACAGCAGACACACGTTGATCACCCGTTGCACGTCCCGCATTTCCTCGTCCGTCAAATTTAACGTCGGGTCGACCAGGTCCATCAATCTGTTCAAATCGTGCAAATGCCAGGCCTGCAAATCCATAGAACACACCTCCTCAGTACCATCACATGCAACGCATCTTGTGTACTAGTTACTCTTATCTTTGCACAAACAGATCTCATAAGTTAGATGGGGTTCTCACGTATTGGGAAAGATACACTTCGTTAACAGGATATGATTCGTCGATGTTTCGTCGCCCGCTGATAATCTCCAGACACAACACTCCGAAGCTGTATACGTCCACTTTATCACTCAATTGTCCGAGCGATGCGTACTCCGGTGCCAAGTACCCTCTGCACAACAATTCATCGTGGTCAGCTGGCGAGTTCAATCCCCAAGCAATGAACGAGTCGGGGAGAACATATTATGGCACTTACTTGGTTCCTGCAACATGAACTGTCATGATGTGGCTTTGCTCGTCGGGGAATAACAGCGCCAGTCCGAAATCTGCAATCTTGGGCTCCAGGTTTTTGTCCAACAAAACATTGCTGGCCTTGATGTCACGGTGGATGACTCTTGGGTGTGCAAGTGCATGCAGATAATGCAAGCCACGAGCAATTCCCAAGCAGATTCTCAGCCGAACTGGCCAACTCACCACCTGCCTTCTGGATCCTATTGCCATAGCCAACACTCAAATATTAGCCAGCAAAAAAAACCTGGTTGCCATCGAATTCGAGAATGTAATTTAATAGGAGTTGATAGTGTAAGTTAATTGTCGAGTCCCACACTTACCGAGGAGAATTTGATCCACGTCGTAGTTATCGACGTACTCGTAGACCAGAAGTCTTTGATGCTCACGTAAGCAACATCCTTTCAGATTCACCAGGTTTCTGTGCTTCATTCCAGTGATAAGCACAACTTCATTCGAGAATTCATCGAGGCCTTGGGCGGTCTTGATGTAGAGCTGCTTCACGGCCACCACATTTCCATTTGGCAGTACACCCTGCACCACGCAGCCCAAGAGATCTTTACATTTGTAAAAATACTTAAAATCGTACCAAGGACTTTTCGTTGGTTTCAGTGAAAGCATAAAGTGATGTTTAAACAGTACCTTGTACACAGCTCCATAGCCGCCCTGGCCAAGCTTCATGTCGTCGTGAAAGTCTCGAGTGGCAACCTTCAGCTCGGTGTATGAGAAGATGGTCGGCTTCACGTCATACTCATCAAACTCTGAGGCGCACATAAAAAAAGTTAGGAAAGTGTGTACATACCGAAGGAAATTTGTAACTCCTGATATATCGAAGACATGAATGTTATGATATCAATCGGCAGGGATACTCACTCTTGCTGAACTGAAGTTGCAGATACTTTTTGTATCTTCTGTTCTTATATAGCATAGTTCCCACAACAACCGCCAATATGATCATCACCGAGAGTATACTAGTTATGGTAGCAATGATGATAATCTTGGTGTTGCTCGTTTTTGCTGCACATCAGGCCATCACGTGTCAAATATTAGGAAGAACGAAACTTAGGTTACTTCAAATAAAACCAGTTAGCTTCACATTTTACAAAATTTGCAAATACTTCGTACCGACCTGGAGTTACAAAGCAGATCTGGGTACAAAAGCATCTCTGGCCATCATTTCCCCCATCATAACGATCACAGATCGGGTTCCCCTGTAGTCTGCAATTTTGACCACACCGTGCTCAGTAGCTAGCAATTTATCCTGTTGAAAGTATTTTTCAATCTCGTCATTGTATCTAAGATTTTGGTTAACTATACGATTGTAACCCTACTGATCCTCAAATGAAACAAAGCTGGACCGCAAATCCAACCTAATCGGTCACATACTTGAACACAGTGCTGATGTTTTGGATGGTAAATTCATTGTAGATGACATTGGTGATCCTATTGTTGCTCAAGTCCATAATTTCCAGCTTTTCGGTTGAATTATCCGACATTCTTCGAAGTAATCCCGCTCGGTTCATTGCGACAAGGTTCAGTATTCCTGTAAGACTGTTGTTCTGCAAGTACCTGCGTTGCAGTCGAAAAGAACAATTTAGGTTAGGTTGCGAAACTCCTCGATAGAATTCATGGCATAACTCATAGCTTATGGCACAGCATTTGACATACATTATGTACTTGGACAAATTTTGAATGAGAATCAGTCAGCAATTATAAGAATATAAATCTGCATTTGCAACTTACAATTCTTGGATAGTGCCAAGGGTGGTTCGATCCCAAGAAGGAAGCGCACCGACTAGGTTATTGTCCGACAGATCGAGCGTAGTCAATTTGGCGTTGAGGTTGAAGAAATCTTGTAACAACCCTTTCCACGTGAACCTGTTTCCGCCGAATTTCCTGGAAGAGATAAACACACAAATCCAGATCAGGCGCGGGCACGTCCGTTCTACTCACAGAGAAAGGAGAAGCTACTAACATTGTTATTACGATCCACGTTTCCTCACTAAAAACTAGTGAGGATGCGCAGTCTACACTTACGCAGATTTGAGAGATTTGTGACTTCGAAGATCTGGTAACTCGTCGACGAATTTGTTCCCAGAGACGTCCCTGCATTGTCGAACACTGTGAGTTCACTCTCCAACATACTAGATACTGAGAATCAGGCATTATGGATGTCGAGCTTGCCCTGGCTATATGAGCAAGTAAGCAGACTCACACATCTTTACGCAATACGAAATTAACATCAAGTGTGCAGGGCGACTAATTTCAGGAAGCAGCAACATCAATCTAGCTAAATTGGTGGACCGAGGCAGAAACGTGTCGTCATTGTGCCGTTTCTTATTAAAGATGGCACCGTAAACGAAAGAAAAAGAAGGAAAGATGGTGGAATGTGGAGTTGAAAGGCACATGTGATATGATCAATCTCAGGACTTTGGAGTTCGGAGTACTATACAAATTTGCAACACGAACAGAAAGACATGCACAATTGGGTAGAGCTAGCTTACAAGTATATCAATTTGGTCATGCGGTTTAGGCTTGGCAAACTCCCGGTGAAGCGGTTGTTGGATATGTCCCTGCGTACGAGCATCATCACGTAAGTATTTAATTTATGCTCCGATGACAGCCTACGATATATACATATCAGAATGTCAACTTTGTCGACCGACTTACAGTTTTTCAAGTTCCGTCTTGTTTTCGAAAGCGTAGGGAACAATTTCTCCGTCGAGGTCATTACCACCAATGCTAAAAACTGAGAGGTAATCCATGGTGCTAAATTGCTCAAATGGAAACGGTCCAGTGAGCTTGTTGCCACTCAGGTCCCTGTTGAGTAAGGATATTGCACACCGGAATTAGCAACTATCTGGCTATACGTGTATAAGGACTGATACCTGATCGTTGAATGGCCAAACTCCATGCACAAGGAGAATATCACTACTCCAAGTTATCGAAGAATGAGGGGAAACTCACAGCTGCAGAAGATTCCAGAGACCTCTCAAATCTGGAATGATTCCGTTGAAACCATTGTCATGCAGATCCCTACAAATATGATTACATTCCGTAAGAACATCATCACATTAGTGCAATCTACAATCTCCATTTAGCACATACTCTCGAGATACTGCTAGCACAACTGTAAATAACGACAATACACGAGGGAGAGCGGGTATACTTACAAAACATTGAGCCACGTATTAATGAGTGTGCTCGGAATTGGACCAGTGAGGTCCGGATTTCCAGTCAATTCTCTGCCATACGACGGTACGTCAGACAACTTCACCTCCATTCTTCTTTTTCCAGCCTTTTTTATGAAGATACTAACTCATGTATGAAGCTCACAAACAAATCTCTTTCAAATTCTCAGAAGGAAGATCATAATATTAAGAAGAAGAAGAATCTAGAAGCTCAGAGGAACTTACAAGTTAGTCATCTGTGTCAAGTTTCCAATCGCCCGTGGCAAAGTGCCCACAATGGATGCATTTTGTATGGACCTGTCGGCATCTCATCTTGGTCAGAAGAACGTTACACGGCTTAGAAAAACACTCTGACCCGGGGTCACCAGGCAGCTCATCGGCGAGGGAGAGAGTATGAAAGTTGAAGATTCTTACAGACTAACGATTACAATATTGCAGTCCGAATCAGCAGTGCAGTTGACTTTCAAGCATTGCACCCCTCGCCAATTCGGAGTTGTTGCGTCTATGTTACTTAGACTCTGGCAAGGAAATATTTGCGATGCATTCCAGCCGTCCAAATTATTTTGTAGATCCGGAGTAGCAGACCATGCTGCTAAGATTGTCTGGAGCGCGTCCACTACAAACAGCAATGACGTCTTCTGTCAGTACAAATAATGTCAATCACCTAGCATTTGCCCTAGAGATGCATGATGTGTCTCAATACTGCAACTACTACTCCGCTCTTGCCCTACAACGATTGATGCTCTGAAGTAACAAATACTGGAGTCCTGGATTTGAGACGATTTCTGCATTGCCGAGACTGAACTCGTTCGAACTTACAGTTGGATCCCGTATAAGTATTTGTGTTAGCAGAGTGCACGAAGCTGATATTGACAAGTCCCAAAAGCAGCAAGAAAAGCCCCCTCTGATGACACCGATGTCGCTGCTCACGGTTCATCTTTCCTAACAACATCGATCCAGGGAGGCTCATATCTCAAGTGGCGAACCAGAGCTATGGCCTCTTGCTACTCCGAACACTTATTCTGCTCCGGCATTCATTCTCAATCCTTCCCTGTTTGCACAAGGCAGTTTCTTGAACTCGGTATAGTTCTACTTCGCAGCCTCAGCAGAAGGATTTTCGGCAATAAGAAATGGTAGACAGTGCAGTGCCTACAAAGTCGCTGCCACTTGACTTTAGAGCCGAGGTCAACTTTGGATACATACTTGGAAGTGGGACCACAACCACCTTCGTTGACAATGATAATTTACTGCTGTAGCATACATTCTTTACCAATGCTATCAATCGAAACGAAAACACTAGTAGAAAAGGGGTGCAACTACACCGGGCAACTACACCGAAAACAGACTTTGGTGTTCATAATGTTTAGTAAGTGATTTCTGACTGGTGGAAGGCACTTTTTGGTGTAAACAATGAACAGTGTTTATGGTGGAAGGCAGTTTTTGGTGTAAACAGTGAACAAATCATCATCAAATGCAGCCACCTGGCATGGGTGTGTCCCACTGGCAGTCCAAGATTCAGAAGCAGAAAATCCCATATGCATTGGGGGGATCTCCCACTCATCTAGTATAGAAACTCAGTCCCAACCATGTACTCACACAGAATTTGATGATGGTCGCAGCGCATATAGTCCCTTTGCCCTCAACAGACCATGTCACTTCAATCACCCGGGTATGCTATAAATAACAGAGTAAATTATATGAAAATAAACATGGGAGTCAAGTAATATGCAAAACAACTGCACTTCCTGCGACCAGTAAAATATGTTCTTTTATCCTTGAAGACAAATGCGCACCGCATGATGGGACCCCCCACTAGACAGACTGCAAATAAGAGTGTCAGACAATCCGCAAATAAGAGTGTCAGGTGCCGGATTACACCAAAATGAATCTCAACTACACCATTTCGAAAAGCCCAAATTAGGTGTGTTTTTGGTGTACATCTGGGTGTAGTTGCACCCCTTTTCTACTAGTGAAATGTGACTTACGTAGTGCTTTTCTAGTTGGGTTCAAGTTGGCGGGCCAGGGAAAAAGCCTTATGCTGATCTAGCGCACGGTTGGGATGGTGAGTAATTTTGAGGTGAGATTCTTGAGGCTAACAGCCTGCATGGTCATTTTTCAGAGAAATCATGATGTTACAATCATGGCGACTCATGGCCTTTAGTTCAATGTTGAACTCTGGATGAACTGCCTTGCACGATTTGCACGATTTCAAGGAGCTGAACTGCTGAAGCGGTGGTTGATGGCCTGGCCACACCGGGCCCCCAGCAGCCCCAGCAGGGGCAAAACCCCAGCCCGGGGCTTACGCCGGAGCAGCAGGGGGCTCCTTTTCCCTGGCTGGGGCTGCTGTGGGTGTTGGATGCAAGGGGTGCTTTGCATCCAGCAGGGGCAATGGTTCGTGGCAGCTACCAAGGAGGCACCCTAGAATCCGTGGGGACCTCCCAAGGCCGTTTTGATAATTTTGAATTCAAATTTGAGGTCTGCGACCCTAAATTACCCTTGGGAGCCCACTTCTTGGCATTTAATGTCTATACATCAAAAAATTAGGGGGCTCATTACCCCTCCTCCATCCTCCTTGGTAGCTGCTACGAACGCTTACCCATCCAGTAGGGGGCCTCCCTGCCCGGCTGCCCGGCTCGAGCCTCCATCGACATGCCGGACACTCTTTCTTTCTTTTTTTTTTTTTTTTTTTTTTTTTTTTTTTTTTTTTTTGTAATTTGAGATTTCAAAATTTCAAAATTTCAAATTTTTTTAGGGGTTGGCTGCCCCCTTTTCGTCGCAGCCCTTGGTGGACCGGCGTGTTGGCTCAAGGCCACACCAGCCAGCAGGGGTCCGAGCCCACGAGCCCATGCTGGCTGGAGTGGCTCGACTGGAAATCCTGGTTTGGCCAGGCCATGAGGTAGGATGCCATGAAACCGGCAACTCTGGGAAGTAGGTGCTATGATATGTTAAAAAATATGTATGCAGTCCACCCTCTATAAATGTTACTTACAAGTATTAACCTTCCCTAAATGTTAAGTTTTTGTACACATATTGTACACTAAAAATGTTAATTGTGTTAACAAATTACTAACAAGTTGATACTCTCCGTTTTGAAATTTTGAATTTATAAATGTTAGCAGATGATATACATCACTAAACAATCACAGCATGAATGAATAGAATTAACATTTGTACAATGTCAAAATTGCACTTTATGATTTTGATTCCCATCCCATAAGTTTGAACTTGTCAAATATATACATCCTATAACTAATATATTCCTAAAATCAAGTTTTTGAACTTGTTAAAATTTTATGAACGTTAGAACTTGAATATTATACAAAAGTAATACTCTCTAATTGTTAGCTCTTAATGTCTCTATAAATATAAAGAATAAATAGTAGATAATTTGTTATAATGAGACAATCTTAGGTAGTATTTTAATTACGCAAAACTCTGCTACTCTCAATTTGAGGATGTATCTCTTGCTCACGATTTGTTTCACCCAATAAAAAGGTGCCACACGGCTCGAATAAGCATCTCCCTTGATCATTCTTAATCCAAGAATGTCTTCCGCTAATGCTTCACCAATTCACTAATGAAAGTTAGATGAATGGGCACGCAACTAGATAGGGATTCTCGGTCCGAGAGTCTCAATTTGCACAAATAGTCTTTTTTTAAGGAGATTGCTCATAAAGGCTTACTTCACATAGTTAACACTTATAAATCACTGTATTCTCCCAACGTTGAAGCAAATTTGTTACCGGACAAGGGCATGACACTAACTAAGACACATCTCATTATGTGACCTATGTGTAATTCATTATATATGTGCAAGAGATTCTTTTTTTATCCCCATGTAGACAAATATAGGCATGTCACCTTTAATACCATCTAGTTAGAATAAATTTTCAATATTGATTTTTAATCAAAAAAGTAGTACTAAAAAATCACACTATTTTTGGAGGGGGTACCCATATCATGCCCTCACCCTACTTTTAAATTAGGAAATATTTTTATTCACTTTCACAGTTAACAACTGCACTGCTAAGTTAGATACATTGATAAGCTCAAATATTTAAAACAATGTTCATGCTCTTAACCCCTAAACTTCCGTATTGTCAAAAAACGACATTTTGGATGAAGGGCAAAAACTTTGAAGAGCCATAACTTCTTCAATCAGACTATCATGTTTTGGACGAAATCACTTAGGTGGGGTCACAAATTAAGTCTAGTTTGTGTGGATAAGATTGCTAACCCATAAAATAAATTATGAATAATTGCATGCATTTTGGTAAAGGCAGCTTTTGTTGTTGAGATTTCAAACAATTGGCATGTTTTACCATTGCAAGCCTAATATGTGAGATCAAAATAGATGTTCATGAATCATTTTTACACAAATTTGATCTTTAGATGCATCCCAAAAACTTTGTAGTTGGAAGATTTTTGATCCGAATAACTATGGTATTGGATTTGCAATGATGTTTCTATGATGAAAAAAGTGAAAAAATGGATGATTTTTTGAGGAGCTATATCTCCTTCATTCACCGTTTGGTTCACATTATAGTCTAGCTTGGAAGTAGAAACTTTGACCCGATCAAAGGTGTATTGAAGATAAGGCATGAATTTGAATGCAAGGGGTCTAGTTTTGGACTATTTTCCCTTTGTGATCTTTCACCATTGCAAGGCTACTATTTGAGCCAAGATATTTTTTAGATTAATTTTTTTTGGTACAATAGAGTAAATTGAATGAATTTCTAGTTTGTCATTTTTTTTATTGCAAATTTCATGTTAGTAGTATTTTCAATTTAAAGTGAAAATGATGGTTTTTTAAAGCATGTTTTGCGCACTAGAATGTTAAGGCACCACAAGCCTTGGCTTGGTGGTTAGGGCTTAGGCCGCCAATGAGGAGGTCGTGGGTTCTATTCCCCATGCCGGCGTGGTGCTCACCACTATAGTCCACCCAACTATTGTGGGGGGTCTTTGGACCTTGTTGTATGGGTACCTCAAAGCCCTTTGGGGGGATACTTTGTCAAGTATCTTCAAGGCACTAGTAACTAGTCTAGAAACTAGCGTAGTTATAGTGTTCACCCTCGAGAGGGGGAAGTAGTATTGTTCGAATTTCCCCTTGTCCGGTGGTCATCGGGATATTAGCATTACGAACGGACACTTCATTCACGCCGGCCCCTTAGAAAGGGACCGGAGTTTCTATCTATCTATCTCACTAGAATGTTATGATTTCGCAATCTATAAAGTCCCATGAGTCATGTTTTGGTTCACATGATCTACAACAAGTGTATTACAAGTTTGTATGGTTGAAATCTGAAAATGTGTCATATTTGAAAATAAAAATTAGCCATTCACAGTACAATAAGTTATCATACGAGAAGCTTGTAAGCTACAATTTGATAACCCAATCATAATTTATAACACGCGTTGACCAAGCGGTGCACTGACTAATTTCCTTCATTTTCTCATATCCAATAAGTTACTTCCATACCTTTGGAAGCTAAATCCTTCGTGAAAGTGAGAATAGAAACTTTCTACAATTTTTATGGGTCTTATTTCTTACACTTTGAAAATCTAACAATTTATTTGGCCATTTTCATAGCTTACATTTGTATTAACTTCTAGGCTCTTCCCAAACGTTGGTGTACCCTAGTTTTGAAGCAATCTGGCATTCTCCCTTATTACTCAGTGTGGATAGAGATCATTGGAAACCAAGGATGTTGCCGATTCAACATTCTACTAGTTTTCTATACCCTAGTCACCCTAAATATAACAATTTAGTATAACTTTTTATTTATTATCATTTTTATTTTTCAGGAAACTTCTTTCCTAAACATATAATAAAATCAATTAATAAATAAATTGACAAATAATATAATCACAAAACTTAGTAACAAGCTACTATGGCGAGTTGGTTTTCCATATTTCGCTTTTTCTATTTCGGACACCACTAATTCTCTTGATATCCTTGCCACCTTGGCCATAAGGGCCACTTCACACTATGGCTGAAGGTCGAGAGGCCGTCGATTTAAGCCAATCAAATTGCAGGAAACCATAGTTTCAGCCTCTCGAGCCTTCAAACTAGATGTCAAAGTCGACCGGCGGTCGCTCTTCAAATGGCCTACGTGGCAACGCTTTTTGACCAAGGTGACGGCCTCTCGGCGCTTGTTTGGGTCTTGCATTTTGCAAGACCCAAACTATGGTCGAGAGGCTGTCACATTTTATTCATAAAAAATTCAAAAACTTACAAGATCTTGGCCGTTAGATCAAAAGGATGCCTTGGACAAGGAATAAAGTGGTATGGGTTTCATTGGACTTTGGGCTTGGCCTTTGAAGGCTTCACACTATGCTTGGCCAAAGACTCCAATAACAATATTTTATTGGCTATTTTCAGTAAATTTCTTTGGACTCTCAACAAAGTTTGGACTCTCAATCCCAAGGCCTTTCGACTTGGACGGCCATAGTGTGAAGCGGCCCTAAGACTCCACTCAAAATTGGTAGAAATAAACAACCGTATTTGGGTAGGAAGAAAAAACCGGGATCACAACAGGCAGATTTCACCCTTCTTTACTCAGATATTCGTGAAACCTGCATTTGGTTTTTAGTGGTAAACTTGATAACATAAGACAACTCATAAGATGCTATATAAAGATGGACATGACAGTACTCGAGTGAGGAGATTAAAGCAAGTGGAGGAAATTGGTATATTAGCTGGGTGGGTCCGGATTGAACTGGAGGGGGCGAGGGCTCACTCTTTGGAGCGCGGAGGGCATGGACTGGCTTTACCGACTGCGGTTACTGTGGGATTGCTCATTGCTGGAATCTCCCCCCAGTCCCCCACCACTCTACGAGCTTTTCTTAGGAGGAGTAGAGGCTGACGCTAATTTTCAAACCCTCGGGCATGGCTTTCATGGAAGCTTCTCTATTGCACTTCCTCAACTTTATGCTGAATTTCAGGTTTTCAGGTTGTGATGTTACTGTGACTTCAAGAAATGAGTCTATGAGGGTATTTAATTTAGAACAGTAACATTGTAGAGAGTATGAAGTATCAGAACAATAAATTCTGTACATGAATTTCCGAGAGCATGAATTACCTTGACAACCTTGTGGAACCTGAGAAGAAATTGCCTCTAGATTAAAAAAATACATAGTGTTGACTATGTACAACAGAGAATCATTTATTGATGTGGTATACACTGAACGGTCAAAGGTCTTGTCTACTTTCCATGAGCAGTCAAAATACCAACAATTGGATCTGGCATGCTAGCATACAATCTCTCACATTGCTTTGTTATCATTGTATTATAAATTCTTCTTCGTACGATCCTGTAATTGCAAAAGACTTGTAGGAGGAGTTGGATAGGAATGTAATCGATGTTTGATAATTGCCCAAACATTTTCTATGAGATTCAGGTCTAAAAAATAAGTTGACCACTCTAAAATAGTGAATGGTTGCTCTAAAAACCAGTTTTCAACAATCTTTGTTGTATGTATAGAAGCATTTATCATGCTGGGAAATGATGTTATCGAGATTCTCTCTAAACTCAGGTGCAAATCTCCATGCAAGATCAAAATAGAGTTCTTCGCATTCAAACGGTCCATCCACCTTTTGTAAATCTAGTACACCTCTTCTTGTCATACAACTCCATAGCATCAAAAACCCTCCACCATGCTTCACTCCACGATCATGCAAGCATTTTTTGTCATTAATCCAACACCAAGTCCTCCGAGCTAAATTGAAACAATTTATCTTTGTTTTATCATCAAATACAACCATCTTCTAATCCTCTATTGTTCACTCCTTATGAAATCGTAGCCTCTCTTATACATTTTTTTGTAAAAAACAAGACTTAGGAATCTTCTCACAAGCACTCTATCGAGCATCTCTAAAAACAGACCACAAAGTGTTATCATAAACCTACTTCTCTACCCTCTCTCAACACTTTTGTTGCTTGTACCGTCGTTTCTAGTCCTCCAACCGTGACCAACCGTGCACGTTGTCTCTTTGAAGTAGTAAGAATTCTCAAGCACCTCTTTTAGGTTAGCCTAAGTTAGTAAAAAAGTTTCTTCCTCCCTCTATTTACCGTACTTGGTGAAAAACCCAAAGACTTTGCAACCACTCTTGTACAAGCTGACCTTGCATCAAAAGGGCAATAATATCTTTCACTTTGTCTCCTGAATTTGGCTTCATCATACCAATTGTAATTCTTAATGTTCACAATATGTTCTACAAGAAGGAAGAGAAGAGAAGTTAAAAAATTTCATCAAAAAATGCAAGTTTTTATTTGTTCTACACTCTAATGAATTTGCAACTAGAGCCACCTTAAGAAATGAGTCTTTAAGGATGCATGCACATTTATGATAATAACTCACGACATAAATATTATTTAAGAAAAATTCCATGTGGTATGCCTTAAGAGTGCATTTGATACAATCTAAGTTTTCAAAGACTTCAGCCACCTTATGGTATAAGCTGGCCTTCATCAATGCTCTCTAACAAGGGCATTGACTCATTTGTTGAGGCCGTTGTATGTTTATGAAGTGAAATATCACAATTTCAATCACAATTTGTACGAGTAAATTGTATTTCAAAAGGAATGTAGTAGGTAGGTTCCATGTTGCATATATGTGGCCTTCCAAAATCCCTATGCGGTTAATTGAAAAGAAAAGTTAACCATTTGCATCAGGTACCACCTTAGTGACCCAACAAAGGGAGCTCTAAAAAATTTGGAAACTATTGGTTAGTCCAGAATTGAGCCTTTGATATCAAATCTTTGTGCGATTGGAGATTATTTGGAAGGTTTACTCCATGATTCTTTAATTGCTTCAGAATAACTTCTGTGAGAGTGTTCGATTGAATTGTTTAACCCTTAAAGGCGCCTGTCAGCCCCTCGGGCTGTTTTCCAACATAATATTGCGTGTAGCTCTTTCTATTCTCAATTTTTCACTTATTTTTCTATATCATTCTAGTCACCTTTTTGTGATGCATCTACAAAGTGAAATCCTACAATTCAAATCGCAATTTGTATGAGTGATTTGTGCTTTGAAAGGATTGTGGTAGGTAGGTTGGGATTGCACAAAACCTTGTAGGAGGTTGCAAACTCATCATTAATTGGTTCATTCATGCTGCCCAAGTTCAAAAAGTGCACTATTCATGTTGCCCAAGTCCAAAAGATGCTGAGATCCAATTTCAGGCTGCCCATTGAGGAGTGGAAGAACTTTTAAGGGTTAAGAAGGGGACATGATGGGGAGTTGGCACTGGTTGACACTCACCGTAGCATGGTGAACATCACCTTGTAGAAGGTATCAAACTATCTCTTCACTTAACCCAGGAGAGGGATTAACGAGAAGGTTGCAAGCTAATCGTTGATTGGTTAATGGTGCATTATCCGCCCTGATTGAGTTGTAAAGTGCACTATCTATCATGGTGATGCCCAAAGGATTTTGTAGTCCATTTGTGACTTGTGAGGTGTCTTGTGTGGACTAAAAGGCCATCTAAGGGTCAATGTATTGGTTTGAATCTTAACTATATTGGCCAACAATTGGCTTACGATACTATGGAGAAACCCACTGGTGAAGGAAGGAGAAATCTTATTTGTGATTGGTGAAAAGTAAGAACCTTGAATATAATTGATTTAAATGATTCTTGGTCGTCTGCAGTGGTCTTACACTTTGTAGTGAAATTGGGGGGCCCTAATTTATATATGTACGTGTACACCAATTTTTAACTTCAAATTCTTCATTGTAATATTTAAGGTTGAAATAGAGGTAACATAAGAAAGGCAATGTTTGGGGATCAAAAAATTTACTTCCAGAGGTAAATCAACTTAGAGCTTATCAACTTCTTACTCTTGGGTGAGTTAGGAATTTTTGAATAAAAGTTTCACTCTCATTGGACTTAACAACACATAGAAATGCTTTAAATTCACTATGAAAGCTAGAATTTAGGTAAAGTCTTGAACTTACAAGTGTCTCATTTGAGTTCCAATTTATACCCAATTAATATGGTTATAATTGATTTTCTTCTCCCACCTATATTAGTAATTGGCTTTTTGATTGTATATAGAAAGGTTATCTTCACTGTATTGATGATTTATGATTATGCATTGAAAAACATATATGAACTGTTTCCAAAGAGCTCGTAGAATTCCAAGGAGAATGTCTCAAAAGTTTGATATGGTAAATTTTATGATATCAAACAATTAATGTCTAAGCAGAGAATAAGACACTATATCTAACAGAAGCATCGTACATTTATAAGTTGTTCAATCAAGTGCAACACCCTAAACTTCTATAATGAACTTCGGCATT
Source organism: Bryum argenteum (assembly GCA_037043015.1). NCBI lineage: Eukaryota > Viridiplantae > Streptophyta > Bryopsida > Bryales > Bryaceae > Bryum > Bryum argenteum. The sequence continues at coordinate 7,542,249 of CM073328.1, read as the reverse complement.
GTAGTCTATAGAGAATCGTAACAACTTCTAACAATAAATCCCAATACCATTTACAGGCTTTGTACAATAAACCATAACACTTGTCATGAGCTTTTTCTTATGAAATGGACACTATTTGTTGAGTAGTACTAATTCAAATAAGCGTTATAGTAGGTAACGTACTAACATACAAAACTTCAAATCTTATCTTAGCTTGTTTATACTATATATTTGAAAATTCTATAGATATGTAGTAAATATGTAGATATTTATTGCTTATTCAATCTCAATCTAATTTTATTCAAAACCACCAATTACAACTTTAGGCCATGGAAGCTAAGATGCTCAAAAACTACATAACATCAAAAAGTGCACATTGGGGGCATCATAGCTCAACATCAATTGTACTCATGACACCTTTAACACCTAATTCGTTATAATGGTAACATTCACTGATTTTGAGAAATGGGCGTTTAGCTCGAGTCGAGCTAAATGTACCCTCAGAATACATTTGACTCAACTCAAGCTCAATTCTCATCGATTTGATAATTTGAATATTCCCATTATAACAAATTACGTGTTCTTTGCAAAATATAAGAACACCTTCCACTCTCCCTTCCAAAGTTCATGACTAATTCATAATAAATTCAGAATTTAGAATTCCATTTGGTATGTACATTCTCTTACCTAGTACTAGAATTTGGAACTCCATTTGGTGCATTCTCTTACATACTTTGCAATGTTCGAGAAATTTACTAACCACTCCCCGAATGAGCTTCCGTATTGAAATTAATGCATAGATGAACATGTTCTCACCTTGGAGGAATGCCATATCTCCACTTCCATTATGTATGGCTACATGTTGCATTTCGATAGGCATACCACTTTTTATAGAAATCGCCAATCGTCAATTCCTTTACCGATTTGCTGCAGGTGGCTGCGCAGTGACAACCGACAGAGGTGGACGGCGAAGCCCGGCCCTGCCGATCAGCTCATCTCCCAGTGGGGGCTCACGATGCTCTGAGAGAGTGGCCCTGTTGTAAAGTGCGAACCGCTACAAGTGGCATCTGCAAGGACTGCCGACTACAGAAGCTGTCGGGGTCAACATTTCTGTGTAGGCCGTTAATGAAGACCTTTGTTTTTTGTAGCTTGAGTGTGTATACGAGCCTACGAGGGAGAGAGAGATCTGTCTTGCTCATGGTGTGGGCACACCGGCCCTCTAGCAGCCCCAGCAGGGCCAAAACCCCAGCCCTGCATTTGGGGCGGGGCGGTAGGGGGCTCCAGATCCCCTGCTGGGACTGCTGGAGGTGCTGGTGGTAAGGCAAGGCCTTGCCTCCAGCAAGGGGCCTCCCTGCCCGGCTGGAGCCCCCGTCGACACATCGGACACTGTTTTTTTTTACTTATATATATATATATTTATTTTCTTTTTATTTTCTTTTTTTATTTTTTATTTTTTTTACAAATCTATTCTTCACCTTGCCATAATGTATTTTTTTAAAAAATTATTAAAAAATAATTGAATTTTAAAAAAAAGGGGCTGGCTGCCCTCTTTTATCCCCTTACCTTGCTGGACCGACTTGCTGGACGCAGGGTCACACCGGCCCAGCAGAGGTTCCAGCCCACTAGCCATGCTGGCTGGACTGGGTGGGCAGAAATACTTGGTGTGCCCAGGCCATCAGACTGAGTGTCGACCGAGAAGGAGAACTGGAGGCTGGCGTAGCCAGCCTTGCCTTAATAACTTGCGTTAATTGAGGAGATGATATCCGAGTCTCTATGGATTATATGTCGTAGTACAGACGTAGATGAACATTGCATATCATGATGACATTCGTCCAACCGGTTGTCTCTCTCGACTGGTTCCATAAGATTCTGTTATGCAAACTTAGTCGTTCTGTTGTTTTACTTTCACCTCTCATAGCAATAAAACATAAGGTGTGATCAGAGCACTAATGGCCTGATACCGTTGTTGTAATCTTGTGAATGCTTGTGTGTGTATTGATTGTAGTCTGATAATGCTCTGGTATCAATAGGTTATGGGCCTGTGTGACACTACAAAAGAGCTTCTGCATTCAATCTTTTGATTCTTCATCATTCTTGTCTGTACCTCAATCTTGTTGGATGTACATCCTGTCAACTTTCATCCATCAGGAAGGTCAAACGTCAACATTCAGATCGAAGCTTCTCGATGATGTTACAGCGACGCTTAAGTAGAGTAGAGCTTTGATTTTAGTTTCATTCTTGCATGTAAACGGTGTCAGCGTAGGAGTGAATAGATGTATTGCATTTCCAAAGACAGTCATTGTGTGAAACGTTACATGTATTGATTAATTGTTTGATAATATAGATCATTCAGTTTGTTGTTAACCTTGATACATTGTTGTGTGTTGAGTGAGTCTTGGTACGTGAGGTTTGTATGTGAAAGCCTCGGTAGCTGTGAGTACGTAGAATTCAACAGGTTATGGGCACCACCATTGTTTGTGACTTGCAACTTTGATTTAGATTAAGCACATATTAATTCCAATTGAGTGAATGGACTAGTTTAGTTTCTTCTTTTCTTTTCTCATTTTCTCATATCTCTAAATTTCTATATATCTTCATTAGTTTTCTGTCTGTGTCTAGACCTGCCTTAATACCATGGAGAAACGAGAGAAGTTTGGGATTAAGATTTTTGATGGAGAGAACTTTTCCCTGTGGAAATACCATATGGAGATAGTTTTTGAGGCTAAGAAACTTCTCAAGGTTGTCTTAGGAGAGGAGCGGTTACCGATATTGTATAGTGATCCTTCGGAGATTCACATGAATGCGGATATACAAAGACAAATCGATCTATAGGAAGAGAAGAACGCAGTTGCAAGGATGTATATAAGCTCTGGTATTACTCCGAAAATTCTTGGGAAACTTACAAGCAGCAAAACAGCTTCGGACATGTGGGAGAAACTGTGTGAGATACATCTTAAACGCACAGTTGAGAACGTTTTCCGATTACAAGGGAAATTCTATGACTACAAGATGTGCAAGAATGATGATATCTCATTGCACTTACAGAATATCGAGAGTATGACAACAATTCTTAAAGAACTGCATCATTCTTTTGATGAGAAGATGATTTTGTCGAAGATTCTTGGGAGCCTTCCACCGATTTTTAATAGTGTTATATTGGCGTGGTCTAACGTCTCACCTGTGAATCAGAACGTACGTTATCTCGAGGAGAGGTTGTTAAGACATGAGGCACTTCTTCGATCTCAAGGAAGTCAAGATGATCCTAGAGACAAGGCATTTTTCACACGATCTCAAGGGACCAATTCAACGACGTTGTCTCGAAAGGAACAACATCTCAAAGATGTCAATTACATCAAAGAACTCAAAGCGAGAACGAGATGTTTTAACAGTGGTGGACTTGGACATTGGTCTGCTGATTGCAAAGAAGCAAAGAAGAATACGAAAGGGAAGGCTCAGAAGAGTAATAAGGATGCTACATCTTGCAAAGGAGTTAGTGAGGCTAATATTGCTGAGTGTCTCACCTATGAGTCATCAAATTCATGTGACTCAAGCGGGTTCGCTTTTATGGTTCATTTATCTCATGCGTATATGGTTCATTCACATGTGAATACTTGGCATGCTGATTGAGCAACATCAGAGCATATGACAGACAAACGGACGTGGTTCATTACGTTTAAGGAGATTCCTCAGGGAACATGGCCAGTGAGTGTTGCCGATGATCGTATTCTTTGGGCTCGAGGTTGTGGTGACATCAAAATCGAGCGAGAAGTTAACGGAGTGTATTACAGAGGTACGTTGAAAGATGTCCTCTATGTACCAGACTTAGCGAGGAACCTTTTAATTTCTCAGTTGGGACTGTTTCTGAACATGGAATCTCATTCGTTACACGTCCTGGAGCATGCAAATTTAGAACATCAGCCGGATGTGTAGTTCTTGAAGGCAAACGAGTGAACAAACTCTACGAGTTATCCATTAGAGTTATGTTACAAGATGCTTCGTCACAAATAGTTTTGAAGGCATCCACAAGCACATCCACAGCCTATATGGTATTAGCAGATAGTTTAGTTTCAACTACAGATAGAGGAGATGGATTTATCAAAGCAAAAGGGAAGGCAAGCGATATTATGACATGGCATTGCCGATTGGGGCACGTGAATCTTCATACAATTCGCAAAATGGAAGCAAACAATAGCCTCTCAGATTTCAATCTCGACTATTCGAAGACACCTGTGGAGATTTGTCCTGGATGTATATTGGGAAGCATCAGAAAGCCTCTTATAGCACCAACACGGAGAAGGAACGATGTATAATACCAGGAGAACTCGTTCATGGTGATTTATCTGGAAAGATGTCCGTGGCATCATTGAAAGGAGCACAATATTATGTACTTCTTAAAGATGACGCAACTACATACCGTTTTGTTCATTTTGCAAAGCACAAGAATGAAGCCTTTCAACATTTCAAGCAAACCGTTAGAGAAATTAAAAGGGACACTGGAAATGATGTGTAGAAATTCAGATCCGATGGAGGAGGGGAATACTGCAATGAGGTTTTTGATGAATTTTTGAAAAACAATGGCATTCATCATGAGTTATCCACTCCGTACACTCCTCAACAAAATGGTTTTATAGAACGTGACAACAGGACAGTTATGGAGTGTGCGCGATGTATCCTACATGCAAAGAATTTGCCTCTACGACTTTCGGCTGAAGCAGTGAATACTGCTGTATACCTCCTCAATCGTACAATCAACACCCAGACCAAGGAGGTTACACCTTATGAGCTATGGTTTAAGAAGAAGCCAAGAGTTTCTCATTACAGGATTTTTGGATCTTTTGCGTATGTTTTTGTCAACAAGGAGACAAGGAATAAACTCGAACCCAAAAGCGTACCGATGATCTTTGTAGGATATAGCTCTACAAGCGAGGCATATCGCTTATGGAATCCACATAAGGATAAAGTGATTGAGAGCTCAGATGTACGGTTTGAGGAAAATCTTGAGACATATAGTGATGATAAATTCTCACCGGATAAGGCATCTAAATTGAGACTCACACTGCAGGACAACCTATTTGAAAAGGCACATCAAGAATCTTTGGAGACAGTAAGGGATGATGAGAATATCCAGTGTATGGATAATCATGTGAGTTTCAATGCAGTGGGAGATAATGAGAATTACCAATCTGTGGAAGATGTGAATGGGCATTCGATAAGAGCGGGAGTACAACCAAGAGAAGTGAAGTCGACTAGTAATCATCAAGATGATATTACCAGACCTGCTGAGTCTTCTAACTCAGAACCTCTCATTTCCACATTTAGAATGGTTGAAGACATTCTTAATACAACACAAGATTCAGGTTCTATCAACTCATCATCTGTATCATTTGCTTACCTTGCAAGTATTGGGGAATCCTTCCTTGAGCCACAGTCAGGGTTGTCAGGACGACCGGACCAGGGGGCGACCGGTCGACCATGGTTCGGTCGTCCTCAGCCCCTAGGACCTGTCGGTGACATAACGAGTTTTTTATAATTTACCTGGGATAAATTACCGTCCGATCGGTGGCCGACCGCACCCCCGTCCGACGCTTCGACCGGCCGACCGGTGCCGGGACCGGCGTTCCCTAGGCCGACCGGTGTGCGGACCGGCGAGGTCGGCCGCCGACCGCTGTGGCGACCGGCGAGGTCGGCCGGCTACGAAGGCCCGATCACTTGTATTTCAACGGTAAAAATTCAAATTTCAACGGTCAAATTCAGGGTTGAAGGTATATAAGAGAAGAGACACAAGGCCTCATTTCACTTCCGAATTGTGAATGCGACCCAACGTCTCTGAGCTGCATAACTTTATGTTATGTGTCCGTTGCTTGGTACGTATTGAGTTCGGAAGTGCAGAGTTCGTTTACGAACTCTTGACATTTTTTTCTACATATCTACTACCACGTTTGATCATTTTGAGGTGTCCTACCTATCAAAATGGCCAACAAATCATCCTCACCTTGGTTCACTGATGTTCATGAAGTACAAGGCCAACCTACCACGACCCCAACGGTCCAATGCAATCTTTGTCATAAGGTTATGAGCAAGAGGAACGGCAGCTCAGTCACCTTGGCTATGAAGGCAAGCGTGGGATCCGCCTTAATACAGTAACGCTTTGTCCAAAATTGAACACCCGAGTGATGGATTTATTTCGAAGATGTGACGGGCGGTTCCCTCCACATAATGGAGAAATGAGCGATGCACATTCAATCCCATCGTCATCAGAAGTTCCGAATGTTGGCACGCCAAGGTCCACTGGTGGAGACTCTTGCGTGGGATCCTCTTAAGCTACCCCTTCGATTCCATCAACACCTTTAGTTGGATCAATCTCCGCCGTTCCTAACTTCGCGGGACAAGTGAGGGTTGTTGGGCATATCAATAGGGCGATGAAACAATCTGTGATTGAAGATGGTTTTGCTGAAGCGGATAGGCGGGAACTAGACGTACTTTGGGCAAAGTTTTTCTATGAAGCAAACGTACCGTTTGCTGTAGCACGGAATCCGATCTTCAAGGAAGCTGTAATGAAAACTGCGTCTTTCCGAAAACCATATGTCCCTCCTTCTTACCATGACATTCGGACAAAGTTGTTGGGACAAGTAAAAAGTGATCTAGAAAGAAAACTAGATAGTAGACTCAAGGAGAGCCTTCGGAAGTTCGGGGGAACTTTAGCCATGGATGGATGGTCATCTGTGAGTAGTCGCCCTCTTGTGAATGCAATGCTAGTGACTCTTCTTTGGAGAGCTTTTTCTTGGCGCCGTCGATACTCTTGGCAAAGAAAAGAAAAGAAAGAATGTATATGGCCTCTATCATGGTCAAGTTCATCAAACAAGTTGGCCCCGAGAACGTTGTCCAAGTCCGCACGGACAACGCTTCGAATGATTAATGCCTCTCGATTAGTCGTTGAGGATTATCCCCATATATTCATTCGAGGATGCGCCACGCATGCGATGGATTTGTTGTTGGAAGATTGGGGAAAGGCGTCATGGGTGAAAGAAACTTTGGAGAAGGCCAAGGGCTTGGTCAAATTCATTAAAAATCGTCAAATGCCTTTAGCCGTGTTTCGTAAACACGAGACAAGGTTTAGCCTATTGATGCCTGGAAAACAAGATTTGCGTGCAATTTTATAATGATAGATCGCTTATTGCGGGTTCGGGATTCTTTGGAGCAAATGTTGTAGATCCCGATGGTTGTCATATGCCTCGAAGAAGTCTCTATCGGCTAGGGATAAATTACGAGTCCCGCAACGTAAGAAAAGTGGTTTTGGATGACGGTTTCAAAGCGTTGTACAAACTTCCGAGATATGGTGGCCCCGATGAGTGTATGCTCTTCGGGAATTGACGGCAAGGAGCCTTGTACGGGCAAGGCTTTGCATATCGTTAAATCACCGAGAAGCATGTACGACGCTATCTACAGAACCATTTTCTCTCCCGACGGATTTAGCGGACATTGCGAACGAGAACTTTTACGCAAGGAAAAAGATGATGACAACAGATCTGCTCTGTGCTGGTGCACTTTTGAATCCTTATTTACTACATGACATGATGACAAAGAGTTAGCAGATGATACTGAGGTCTGGCATGGGTGCAGGCGTGTTTCAAAAAACTCTATGTGCTCCGGGCACTTATCATGATGTGGCGAATGAATATATGGCATTTCGAATGAGGAGTGCACCATTTCATGAGATGTTGGATCCTACTGAGTCGAAATGTTCTCCCTTTGTTTGGTGGGAAATTGAAGGGTTTGTTGGAAAACTCCTTGCTCCGATTGCAAAGCGAATCCTAGCTCAAACAGTGTCATCGTCGGCGTGCGAACGCAATTGGAGCAGTTACTCTTTCGTTCACGATAGGAAGCGGAATCGGTTGCTACCGGAAAGGGCTGATGACTTGGTCTTTGTATACACCAACTCAAAGTTACTTGCAAATGCAAAGTTAACGGATGAGAAGAGGTGGTACTCGGAGAACTTGGATGTAGAGGATCGTGATGTACGTGACTCCGAGGATGAAGAAACCCCCCATAACTCAATTGGTGAAGGCTTTTCGGATCACGTTTTAGAGGACCTAGAAGATGACCTCAATAGCATCCCCGCTATGAGCTTGCAAGATGCTTTGAACGTCCCGAACACCACGTATGACTTTGTTGACGATGATGCTGAGGCGGATGATCCAGATGAATTGTTGCCCCTAGCTCATTTACCACGGTTTCAAAAGGATACCGACAAAGTCACTTGTGATAATACTCCTCGTACCGGACTAACTCCAAATACGGACGAGAATGTTGTTCTGAATGTGAAAATCGTGGGGGATGATACTCATGGCCGTACAGTAACGTTTGATCCAATAACGAGAAATATGACGTCCGCCACTACGGACGAACCTGCGTTGCCTGTTGTTGCCTCTCGGTCTCTATTTCAAAAATGTGATGTAGAGGTCCCTACAGTGATGGAGAAATCTTCTAAACGTTTGGTGTCACTTTCAAATCAAGTGCGACCCCGAACAGTACGTACCAATTCCGGCGGAATCTCTAGTGACTCTGATGTACCGCTTCTTCAATTGGGATACAAGAACCTTCCAGGAGGTTCAGGGCTACGGAAGAAGGAGCCTCCAAGAGTTATGACGAAACTTAAAGCTCCAATGCCTCCAATGCTTCCGTTTCTTCATGATAAACCGAAGAATCCCCTTGATGCCAATATGCCATTGAGAATGCGGGAAAATTCAAGATCATTCATCCGGGAAGTCACAAATGAAGAATCAAACAAGAAGTTAGTAGTGATTTCGAAGATGACCCTACGGGATCTAGCGGAGCTGAAGTCAAAGGAGACAGCGATTATGCAATTCCCACCGATGTGGATGAATAGAAATTAATTACATGCTCAGACACGTAGTAGAGGTCTAGCATACTTCGTGTATGTTTCGGGTAGTATAGCTCGTGAAGCTTTATTACCAAACAGTTGATGTATTCGTACTTTATTTTGTCTGAAAATGTTGGTGAATAGTCAACAAAAGACTATTACATCATAAGAAATAAAAAACTTCATTACAAAAACCATGCATTACAAATCCAAAATGGTATGCGACTCTATTCCGGGAACTATAACCGTTCTAAACCGTCTACGCTTCTATTGGATTTCTATTACATCGCAACTGAATGCTCTTCTGTATCAATCGTGTGTGCTATACTACGAGTCCGGGGTCTTTGGCTTAGTCTAGCAATTCTACCGCCCTCGTCGTATTCTTGATCCACTGCAGCAATTTCTCTGTTGTTGCCCAACATCCAACTCTCGTCGCTCTCATTGCCATCATCCCTTTTTCGTTTCTTGGGTGGATTAGCATTTTTGGAACGGAAGATTTTCATGGCCTCCTCGATTCGTCCCACCACATCCTTCACAAAGGAGTCCTCTGCTGTGATAGCTAGACACCAATAACTCCGGCTTGGGGTCTTTGATCATTGTCGTCCAATGAGTAATGATGTTCTTAATGCGCCACTCAAATTTCTCTACCGCCTTCTAGAAAGTACAGTCTGCGTCTTTGAAAGATTCCTCCTTCGTTGAAATCCGTAAGTGTGCGGCCTCTTCCAATTTCGCTAAGACTAAAACCCTTCCAATCGGGCTATCATCGTACTTCTTGTACTCCTCTCCAAACTTAATGTCACTTGTTACCTCATGCCACAAACCATCTTCTCCCTTCTCTACTCTCTTTAGAGGGAATCGGAAGAAACGATTGTGTTAAGTACTCCAATGTCCTCCAAAGTTGCGGCAAAACATCTCTCGTTGCTCGCTGTCTTCAATATCTCGCGCCCTAATCTCCACCTCGTAGTCACGTGTCATCCAAAGCAATGGATCTGTCTCGCCTACATACTGCTTGAGGAGCTGGTGTTTTGATGTTGAACTATCCCATTCAAGTGCTTTCCCCCACTCACAAAAGTTGTGAATTTTCTTTGGAAGTTGATCCAAAGGGAGATTCCATCGGTTGAACTCGTGCCCAGGTGGCATGACATTGCGCATCCCCATCACTTCGTAGAATCTCGTGCTAATTGGAGAACGACATATAGGACATGATGATTTTCCCCGGGCAGCGCTTGCTATGCAAGTAACATGAAAGTTATGGCCACATTGGCCCAGTGTGTACGCTCCTTCTGGACCGAAATGATATCGGCTGTTACGAACTACATCGTAACAGCTAGTTAGTAACGTAGTAACAAGACGGTTCATGTTAGAAAGCGGTTATACGGTTGGTAGTTATGTTGTAGGATCACCTTGGACCTTTAAGAGGTTGCATGTGCAAATCTTTCCTCTACGTGATATTTTGTTGTTAATATGATTCACGCTTGTTGCCATACAATATGGGTGTTGTCTTATTAGTCGTGAGTCCAAATTATGGTTATATAGAATGGAGCATTCATCATGTGGTTTGAACTTTAACATAATATCACGTCGCTGAATGATCCATGCTCCAAGACGACGAGTCATGAGCGAGACAAATCTGAAAAAAATAAAATAGAAAGAGAAAAGGAAAAAGAAAGACACATGAGCCTATAAGATAATATATTTTTGGGAATACAGATTTGAAGAAAATGTAAGGGATTACCAAGATGCTTATTACACCAAAATGCAGCATGTAGAGGATTCATGAAGGTCTGAATATATAATGCTGGAATTATTATGCTGAAATTATAATGCTGGAATTATTATGCTGAAATTATAATGCTGAAATCATAATGCTGAAATTATAATGCTGAAATTATAATGCTGCTGAAATTGCTGAAATTTTCGAAACGGCTAAAATTATGGTGCTGCTAAAATTATGACATCGCTGAAATTATGGCACTGTTGAAATTTCTGGAATTTCTGAAAGTGCTAAAATTAGGGTGCTGCAAAAAATTCTGATATTTCTGAAATGGCTGAAATTGCTAAAATTGTGGCGTTTGCTGAAATTTTGAAGCATCTGCAATTAGATGAGGTGCTATGGATAGATTCTATTGTCAGATCAGATGGTTTACTCTTTTAGGATTTGTTAATGGACATGAAATCCATAGATGTTCAGAATTAATGGTGCAGTGAACAACTAACGACGCCGAAGATGGAGGGTGAGAGGCCTAGGTTGGATTTGGGAAACATCCCAATACCTGAAGGGACCGGGGCAGAGTTGGCTGCCTTTGTGCAACAGCAGGTGCAGACAGTCCTGTAGGCGGCTCTACCTCATTTCATCCAGCAGGTTGCAGATCGGGCGAGGCCATCGTTGGGGTCTCCGACTCCACCGCAAGGCGCTGGGGGCACACATCAACATCTAGGACAACATGGATTGGCGGAAGCGGACTATCGGGAGTCCAAGGTCGCAGAACCAGAACGATTCAGTGGAAAGAAAGGAAATGAAGTCTATCGCTGGTTTGCACAGCTCCGTTTGGTATTCCGCGGGAAGCCACGCACATATGGTAGCGATGCTGATAAGGTGGCATATGCCCTATCTTATATGTCAGGGGCTGCGCAAAATTGGGCCATGCCTCTACTCCAAGCACTTGATGAGGGGCGTGGGCATGACCTGTTGGAAAATTATGAGGCCTTCAGGGAGTCGGTGATTGGAGTATACGGTGACTTGGATCGAAGAGGAAACGCAGAAGATCGTCTCGGGAGGCTGCGGCAAACGGGCTCAGTCGCGGCTTATATCTCCACTTTCAATGAATATGCAGCTCAAGTGGACTGGAATGAGAGCAGCTTGGTGGCACGATTTCGTGGCGGGCTAAAGGACGAGGTGTTGGACTCCGTGGCCACCGCAGAGACACAACCACGCCGGTTGCAAGATTGGATGGCGATGGCTTCCAGAATTGATGAGCGGCTTTGGGGGCGGCGACAGGCTCATCGGCCATCATCTGATTTCCTCAGCGTGAAGGGTACGACCACGCACCGAGAACCATCTACTCGTGGTCCAACAACATCCGGACCTGTGCCCATGGAGCACTATAAGAAAACCCTGTTTTTTGTGATGTCTTGTGTAATGTCTAATGTATTTTGTGATGTCTTACTGTCTTAAAAGATGTCTTCGAAGACGGGAGGATGTTTGTACGTCTAACGGGCACATTTTGGATTGAGGGGGCATGAAGACATCACCAAACAAAAAGATGTTGGTGAAGACATGGATGTCTTTGAAGACATCTTGATAGACATCAAACTGCCACGTTGGCAAGGGATTTTGGACCAGCAAGGTAAAAACGACCAAAATTTCTTGGTGGACGGGGTAAAAAGCATTTCTAATGTTAAAAGAGTAGGTGAATGGACAAAGGTGGTTTTGAGTAGAAAAAAAACATCACACTTTAGTTTTTTTTTTTTTTTTTTTTTTTTTTTTTTTTTTTTGGCTAAATCATTATGTGACGTGGCAATACTGAAAATACTAATTTCAGGCTATTCTCACTATTTTTTCATTGGTCTATTTTTTAAAAAAAAATATTAAAATATATAATTATATTTCAATAAAAAATATATTTTGTAAATTTTTATTATATTCAAATAAATTAGAATATTATAATTCTGTAATTTTTTATGATTTAAATATTTAAATATTTAAAAAATATTATATAGAAAATATAATATCTATAAGATAACAATGGTGCCAAAAAAAAAAGTAAAAGTAATTTCGTGGATATTTAATCCTCAAAAAACACGTGGACATAGATTAATAAAGTTATTTACAACGCTTTATCTACATGGCAACAAAAACTCCACGTCAGACCAGTTGACAAGTGATTCAACATCTAGTCGGATGTCTAACACGATGTCCAACTTACCCATAACTACAGTCAGGCATGAATGTCCGCATAGACATTTACTTGGATGTCTATGAAGATGTTTTGCACGACATCCTCCTAAACGTCATTTACTAAAAAGCGGCAGTACTTAAGAGTATTTTTAAAATAATATCAACTTTTTCTCTTACTGCTTGTCCTCCATTGGCGCGGGTCTCTGATTGGAGTAATCCTCAAATACTTAAAGAAAATATAAAAAGAAAATAAAAACAATAAACAGTGTTTTTTGGCTTACTTTAAGAAGGAATTAAATATTATTGACTACTTATAGATTAGATTATTATAGTCTAATGGCAAGACTATACATTACTCTATCATTAACAACCAATATTATACAAATTAAAGCAAATTTACAAAAAATATGAATTTATGAAAGTAGCTATTTAATACAGTTTAGGAGACAAAATTCTAGAATAAAATTAGTATTAAGAAAGTTAGTTGGAAAGTTAGTTAGGATAGAAATAAAAGGTAGTTGAGAATTTAAAAGAGAGCCTATCACCATGGAAGACTATAAATAGTCTCATGATTGTAATTCCACACTTTTTCTATCAATAAAGTTTATTTGATTTGTTGTGGAAGAAACTCTAAGACTTACAATATGTGCTTTGTTGTGGAAAGAACTTTAAAGCATCTGGTATTTGATTTGTTGTGAGGGAAAACAAAAAACCTTTTATAGTTAATATGTTGTGGTTGAAACCCTGAAGATGCCATCAGATGTCTATGATAATGTCTGCAGGGATGTCTAAGATGACGTTCATGAAAATGTCTAACATGATGTCTATGAAGATGTCGAAGATGACATCTATGACAACATCTAGAACCATCTACAGGGATGATTTTCATTGACTTCAATGGATGAACAGAGGCGGCTAGGGTTTGCTGCCGCCGCCATAGTTAGGTCATGAGACCTTTAAGTAGAATTAGAGGCCGCACAAAGCTCATTTTTGCCTTCATTTTTTCAAAGAGTTAGTGTTTGGAGTGTAGAGGCTAAGGTTTGCTTCTTCATGTGACTAGGGACTGTTGCCGCCGCCATAGTTAGGTCATGAGATCTTCAAATGGAATTACAAAGCTCATTTTTGCCTTAGTTTTTCCTAAGAGTTTGTGTTTAAAGTATAGAGGATTTCGAAATTGTTTCCATTCAGTTTCAGAATGATTGTTAACTGCAATAAGAGAATAGTATTTGTAGAAATCCAATAGCTCTCAAGAGTAGGTTTCCTTCTTCATGTGGCTAAGATTTGCTACTTAAGAGGAACTGGATTTCAAAAGCATCTTGTACAAGAAACCCTAGGACTTGTAGAATTTGATTTGTTGTGAAGGAAATCCTAGTACTTGTAGTATTTGATTTGTTGTAGAAGATGTCTATGATGATGTCTGCAAGATGTCTTAGAGCATGTCTATGAAGATGTTTAAATGTGTTGATGGAATTCTGTTTTGGAAGGTGGGACATAAGCGGTCGGGGCAGCGAGCTCGATCTGAGGCCGCGAAGCGACATGCGTGCTTGTAGGTGAGTGGAACAGATGTATGTATAGATGTCTATAACGTTGTTTTTAATGATGTCTAGAAGGATGTCTGAAGAAATGTCTAAGCAGATGTTTGCAAGAATGTTTAACTGTGTCGATATCTTGAGGTTAGGAAGTAAACCAACTCAACCTAGGGAGTGCAATTAAATGGAATTAAATCAGAATTTTTTTACTTTTACAAACCCTTCTTTAAATGCAGTTGATATTGGCTTATTGAATATGTGTAGCGGCGGGACATGCACATGACCATACGGGTATCGACAGCAAGCGATGGAAGTGGAGAGACTTACGGAGTTCAAATTGTGGGTGCGTAGTATATCGTAGTTGTTGACAGGCGTATTAGTAAATATTCTAGTTTGTGTTATCTGAGGTTTTATTGACCTAAGCAATATATGTTTGACTCATACTTTTTGATGAGACAGTGTTTACAGTTGATGTTATGTGAGACGTCTGTGGATTACGGATCTGATGACTATATAAACATCTAAAAATGTCATCCTAGATGTCCTTTTATATGCCCAAAAAACATCAATAGTAACACTGTTGCAAACATCATGTTTAACACAAAACGTTCACATCGATGTCCTAGGGGATGTCGCTACAAACATCCGAGCAAACATCACAAACTTAATAAGGACATCAACGTAAACATCATTCTACGCACTGGAAACATCTTATAAGACATAATAAATTGTCTTTTAAGATATTTTGTAAGACATTGCATACGTTTTGCGAGACATCTTGTACAACATCTAAGATGTCTTGCAAGACATTTAAGTCGTCTTAACCGATGTCTAAAACTATCATGATAGGAGCATAAAACCTCCGCAATATGCTGACGTGGTATGCTATGTCATTTTCCCAAGTCCACGTCAACTTTTCCCGCGTGCCACGTCGGATATTCCCGGGTGCCACGTCGGATATTCCCGTGTGCCACGTCGGATTTTCCCGGGTGCCACGTCGGATTTTCCCGGGTGCCACGTCGGATTTTCCCGGGTGCCACGTCGGATTTTCTCGGGTCCACGTGGGATTCTGGCGCCGCCATGTCATCTTTCATGGGACCATGTAAAATTCCACATCACGATGAATTTCATCCCCATGTGGCACTGCCCGTCCACTTCAAGCTGATGTGTCATCTACGTGGCACCCACGTGGCACACATTTTACCCTTCCAAAATTACCTTAAGACATCTTCGATCTTAAGACATTTTCTTGTCTTTTTAGACGTCTAGTTAGACAACTGTCATGTCTAAGATGTCTTATCGTCTATAAGACATCCGAATTAATGTCTACGATGTCTTTTTAGACATCATTTACAACATCACTAAAAACGCAGGTTTCTTATAGTGGAGCTTGGTGCGGTTCGGGGGCCTCCGGCGTTGGCAAGGACAGCAGCAGAGAGACTGGAGTATCAGCGACATGGGAAGTGTTGGGGTTGCGGACAATTTGGACACGTACGTGGGAAGTGTCACACGAACCCATCTCGGCCACTCACCATTGCAGCTATTGAGGACGTGGAAGGTGGAAGTTCGGGAAAAGACCGGACCCGGGACTGGACGACATAGTTCAGTACCCGGGCCGTGTTCAGAGCGTAGCGGCAACGATGCCGCCAGGGGACTTGGCACTAGACGACACTATTCCTCAATTGGTAGACGAGCCAACACCTGATCCTATTTTTTTACGAGCCGACGGACCCGAAAGGACACCTCACCATGGATGCAAAGATCAATTCCTTGGCGGCTCTCACCTTGGTGGACTCAGGAGCAACAGGGGTGTTCATGCACCCGGACTTCGCAGCACAGTGCAATGCGTTGATACGGCCAAGGAGCGTGCCCAGAGAGGTGCGGGTGATTGACGGGAGGATGATTAATTCGGGCCTCATCACGCACCAAGCTGAGGTGCGAATGGTCATTGGGAATCACAGTGAGACATTGGTGGCGGATATCACCAATACTGGTCGGTATGCATGTATCCTTGGGACGCCGTGGTTGAGCTGTCATGATCCAACAATCAAATGGTCCCAACGAGAAGTTTTGTTTGATTCTCCCTATTGCCAGGAGCGTTGCAAAAACCTGGACAATCAAGGAGTTAAGAAGTCTGAGGAACAGCGGGCACTGCAGCAGCGCAGTTCCTTAGAGTAAGTGTCCTCAGGAGGACTGAGTGGAGGAGTTAAGAGGTCTGAGGAACGGCGGGCACTGCAGCAGCGTAGTACCCCGAAGCAAGTGCATGCTGAACCATTTGTCTTTGAGATTTCAGAGTGTAGCAGTGATGAGCCAAAGATTGTGGAGTCATCTATTCCAGAGGAGTATCGGGATTTGCAAGGTGCTTTCAGTGAAGAAGCATCAAATCGACTACCAGAGCACAGTACGTCGGATATGAAGATTGAATTTAAAGAAGGACAGGAGCCCCGTAACACCGGTTTGCGGCTAATGTCTCCAATGGAGTTGGAAGAATTACGGAAATACTTGGAGGAAAATCTTGGAAAGGGGTGGATTCGAAGGTCCAAGTCCCCAGTTTCAGCACCGATAGTATTTGCTCGAAAGAAAGATGGCTCAATCAGGGTCTGCATTGATTATAGGAATTTGAACCAGGTCACAGTGAAAAACCGATACCCGTTACCTCTAATTCCAGAGCTTATAGACAGGCTGGTGGGAGCAACAATTTTTTCAAAACTTGATATACGACAAGCGTATCACCGGGTACGCATGGCAATTGGGCATGAGTACAAAACGGCATTTAAGACACGTTACGGCCTTTTCGAATATTTGGTAATGCCTTTTGGATTAACAAATGCTCCAGCTCAATTTCAATCCCATATGCAAGAAATTTTTCGTGATTTACTTGATATTTCCGTGGTTATATATTTGGACGACATCCTTATATTTTTGAAGGACTTGGACCAACACCGCCAAGTGGTCAGAGAGGTTTTACGCCGCTTACAAGAAAATGGGCTTTATGCTAAAGAATCCAAATGCGAATTCCATCGTCAATCAGTGGAATTTTTAGGCATGAGAGTGTCATCAAAAGGAGTAGAAATGTGTCAGGATAAAGTACAGGCTATTCAGGAGTGGCCAACTCCAACCTCCGTTAAAGAAGTCCAAGCATTCCTTGGGTTTGCAAATTTTTATCGCCGTTTTATATGTGATTACTCAAAAATAGCTATGCCACTCACAACATTAACAAGAAAAAATCAATTATTTCTTTGGACACCTCAGGCAGATTCAGCGTTTCGTGAGCTTCGATCCAAGTTTATTGAGGCACCGATATTACTTCACCCTAACTTTGAAAGGCCTTTTATAGTTGAGACTGATGCTTCTGATATGGCCACAGGTGCTATATTGACTCAACGTGGGGAGGACGGCTACCTACACCCGTGTGCCTATAGAAGCTCCAAACTGTCACCATCTAAGCAAAACTATGATATATATGATAAAGAATTATTGAGCATCATTTTAGCTTTCCAAGATTGGCGAGTTTATTTGGAAGGGTCTCCCCACATCATCACAGTGATTTCGGATCACAAAAATTTGGAATATTTTCTCACCTCCAAACAGTTAAATCGAAGACAAGCTCGTTGGTCTGAATTCTTATCGGCTTTCAATTTTGATATTCATCACAGATCTGGATCACTGAATGGAAGGGCAGATGCACTGTCACGACGTGTGGATCTCATCCAAACACCAAGTACAAGTGACCGGCCTCTCTTGAGATTGGCGGCCCTAGAATCTTGCCACCCAGTTTGGCCAGACGACCGTATCATGGAGCGCATAAAGGATGCGGTTATGGAGGATGCAACGTTGACACCTCTTCTTGCATTTTTCAAAGACAAAACACACAAACTTCCATCAGATATCCGCCGTCGGCTCCAAGACTATACTTTTATTGATGGAATCCTCCGTTTCCAAAACATGGTGTATGTACCAGATGACGAGGAAATTCGACGACAAATCCTTCGGTCCAGACATGATGCTCCAGCTGTTGGACACCAGGGACGTGCAAAGACTTTGGATTTAGTCACAAGGTCTTTTTATTGGCCTACGATTCGAAGATATGTACATCGCTATGTCGACGGGTGCGACATTTGCCAACGCTCAAAATCGATACATCATTCACGGTATGGACTTATGCAACCAATACCGGCTGCCCATGCACCATGGAAGAGAATATCTACAGACTTTATTGTGAAGTTACCAGTTAGTAATGGATACGATTCAATTATGGTAGTCATTGACAAGAATACAAAGCTGGGTCATTTCATTCCAACAAACGAATCGGTTAACTCTCAAGACACCGCAAATTTATTTTTACAACATGTATGGAGGTATCATGGAACTCCAGAAGAAGTTATATCCGATAGGGGACCAGTTTTTGTATCTAAATTTATGACAAGGTTATGTAATTTATTACGCATAAAACCATGTCCAACAACAGCTTTTCATCCACAAGCGGACGGGCAAACCGAGAGATTAAATCAAGTTCTTGAGCAATTCTTGAGAATATTCACGACAAACCGCCAAGATGACTGGGCAGATCTCCTTCCTCTTGCCGAATTTGCGTATAACAATGCTCATCACGCAGCAACCGGTTTCTCTCCATTTTATGCGACATACGGGTACCATCCAGCACTGTCCTTTATGACTCCAACCTCATCTACAGTCCCAGCGACTGAAGACAGAGTAAAACATTTACAAGAGGTTCATGAAGAATTAAAGACCATGATTCATATAGCAGGTCGAAATGCCAAACGCATCTATGATCGGACAGCCACACTACAACCATCTTTTGAGGTCGGGGATAAAGTCCTTCTTCGTCATCAAAACATTGCCACAACAGCACCGTCACATAAATTGGCTGCCAAATTTTTGGGACCATTCCCAATTATAGCTAAGTTTTCAGACCTACTTTATCGCCTGAAACTGCCCAAGACACTTCGTATACACAACGTATTTCATGTATCACTTCTCGAAAAGTACAATCAAGATACCATTCCAGGTCGTTGTAAAACAAGACCCCCACCTATTATTACTCCAGAGGGCGACATTGAGTGGGAAGTTCACCAGGTTTTGGACTCGAGATTATTCGGCCGTTGGAAAAAGTTACAGTACCTGGTTTCTTGGGAAGGATATGGACCAGAGGAGAACTCTTGGGAACCAGCTGAAAATCTTGAAAATGCACCTGATGTTGTTGCTCAATTTTACAAAAGTCATCCTCAAGCACCAGGACGGAATCACAAAGGGGGCTCGACATTAAAAGGGGGGTAATGTTACGAACTACATCGTAACAGCTAGTTAGTAACGTAGTAACAAGACGGTTCATGTTAGAAAGCGGTTATACGGTTGGTAGTTATGTTGTAGGATCACCTTGGACCTTTAAGAGGTTGCATGTGCAACTCTTTCCTCTACGTGATATTTTGTTGTTAATATGATTCACGCTTGTTGCCATACAATATGGGTGTTGTCTTATTAGTCGTGAGTCCAAATTATGGTTATATAGAATGGAGCATTCATCATGTGGTTTGAACTTTAACATCGGCACATGCCACATTTTTCCTTCAGTATTGTCGGGGGGGGGGGTCGCATGTGTAAACTACATTTCGATTTGATTCCACAAAATGCGATGAGAATGAGTTGTATGGCACCCATCCTTCTGCCACTTCCAAACTCCAATCAATATCATCATCTTTTCCCATCCGATTGAAATTTGTTCGCTCCATCATCTCCTCCACATCACCCCAAATAGTGACCTTAGTAGGTTCGTGTTCTCGTAATCTTTCGTATTTTTAAAATTCCTCCAATGATGTATTCACATGTTCACTCGAACCATATGATTTGGCGGCGATCTTCTTCAAATCATGTTGTGCCTTTGAAACCATGGCCTCCCTATCTTGAAGTCGGTGAACCCAAGCCAACCAAGGCAATATGTTCTCTTCGCGTGGTGTATAATCCACATTTCTCAATGCCATTCGTATGGATTCTAGTTCAGCTCGTGCCTCATCTCTCTCCTTCATCATTGCCTCCAATTGCATTTCCAAGGTTTCTTTAGGACATTGATTATGTAGGCAAGCTTTTCCCTTCGAATGTGTATCATCCTCTATACGCACGCCTCTCCTTCCATTGTCCTCCTATTCCGTATCATCTTCCAAATTGATGATTTGTTTTCCTTTATCCTGCGTATTGAACCGTGCTTCCTTCTCATGAATGTCCTCTGCTGCCTCAGTAGGCCCTGGCTCGCATGATGGAGTACCTTTCATCTCCGGGCCATCACTCTTATTATTCCCATCATAATTAGATGGGATAAGATCACCTTCCCTTTCGATCCTTTCTTCAATTTTTGAAATTGGAGAAATATCTTTTGGATTTAGGAGAAGATCTTCCACATCACCTTCTTCGGGAGGATTCAAAATGTTCATCGCTTCCTCCATGAGTTTGCAGTAGTACGGGGATTTTCTGCGCTCATATCCATTAAGTTTGAAATCATAAACAACCTTTTCAATCACGGCAATTGCTACGGAATACTTCGCCTCAAGACTAGAAAGATCCTCCAAATCCTTTATCCTTGATTTCATATACGGGAGCCATTTCTCTGATATCTTCTCGTAGTCTATAGCTGCTTTTAGCATTCGAGGCATCATTAGGGCAAAAGTTTTAGACATTTCTAAAAACTGTGGAGCCATAGCAGCAAGAACTTCAGTCCCGATTTTCATATCGGTCCCAGCTTCCAATATTGAGATTTTTTTGGTGTCTTCCCACTTCAACTTCGTCTCACCATTTGGAGCCGAACCCTCGTATAAGATCTTTGCCATTTCGTCAATATAAGTGAGAAACTCTCTCAGTTTCTTGTTGCTTGGTACTCCTTCATATATCTCTTCGAAATTTGACATCCAATCCTTCTCCATCTGCGGAGTAATGGAATCTGGCATGGATGTTGTTTCCATTGGTTTACTTGGCCCTGCCTCATTCGATTTTGGATTCGAGAAGGTCAAATTTAGGCCATTGGGAATAATAGGGTTATCTGGAATGAGAGGGGAGAGTACCTCGTCCACTACATTCTCTAAGTCCCCCACCTGATCTTGCACTGCATTCGCCTCCTCCAGTGACTGTTCTCCAACTGCTTTTACATCCCGAAGCCTATCAACTGAAGATTGTTCGTTTGATAGACCATCCGTGTCAAGAGGAATGTCTTTATCCTTTGTAACGACATTCTCATCATCCGTTGTATCCTCCCCAGCCTTTGTTTTTTTTTTTTTCCTCAAAAGCTCCAAAATATGCTTTGTCAAGGCAGATTGTGGATCAAAGCAATCTGGGATATGCTTCTGCTTCCTCTCAATTCGAAGCGGATGTTCAGTATTAGTTTGGTACGTGCTCCAATTTATCTTCCGCTGCAGTATCAACTCAGCATACACCATTGCCAACAATTGGTAACAAAAGTACCCTTTTGTTTTGGCACGATCCCCGAACAAGGCCCGCCATACTTCCTCTGCACGGTGGATAAAGTGATCATCCTTGCATGTTGCCGGGTTGCAAGAAAAGTTCCTGGTATGAACTGTATGACATTCTTTAGGCCAAAGTTTGCCAATGTGAAACATCTTCACATATTTCTTGCAAATTTGAGCGGTCCAATACTCCGTCACCTCCAGTTCCCAACCGCGTTCCGCTTTAATGTCTTCATTCTCTAAAATCTCCCAATTTAGCCCATGAGTTGCACCTTTTTGTTTATTCCTCTTCTTAGGCGCCTCTGCTGATATCATCGAATTCTCCACCTCCATACTCGTGTTCACGTTCTCAGTCGACGTCATCGTGCAAGTATCACCGGCGATCCACGGGACGGCGTAGCCGCAACAAATGTGAAAAAAAAACCGACCCCTTCTCCTCTCCAACTAGAATGCGTGGCGCCTTAGCAAATCGGAGAACATTCAATTGGGTTACCATGAGGAGAAGAAGTGGTGCAAAATGAAGCCGGACGGCCCTTTATAGTGCCCTCATGCCGGACCGGCCGACCGAACCGCCGACCGGGCCTGGCCATCGGAAGCCCCGACCGCCGATCGCTCACTGACCGCCGACCGGCCCCCGACCGCCGACCGCCCCGACTCGCAAACCGACCCCGGACCGCCGACCGACGCCGGACCGCCCGGGCCTGGCCAACCGACCCTGACCGCCGAACCTTCGCACGCCGGGCCTGGCGGACCGGCCGCCGGCCGCCGCTCTAAACCCTAACCCAAAAATTTCTTGGGTCCGTTTACAAACCCTAGGCATCAACCAATGAGAATCTATCTATCTCTAAAATTTTAAATTTGGTCCGTCGAAGTGGGCATTAGGACTTTATATTGCAAGATCCACTCTATGACCCACTTTGTAAAGTACAGCTAAAGTTAAGGCCCACTTTAAGTCCAAGTGGGCTCAACTCCAAATGGGCCCAACTTCAAATGGCCTCTAGTATAAAGTAGCCGTAAAAAGTGCCAAAACCCCTCAAAACCAACTTGTTATGAATTTCACTTCAATCTGAAAATGATGAAATTTCGTAAATTCTCTTGTGTACTAATACATTATCATCTCGCAATCTATGAGGCTCTATAAATCAAACTTTTATGCACATGACTTACAACAGTATGTGTATTAGGGCATCCTCAATGGACACTAAATAAACGCCCTTTGTACCAAATTCTATGTTTTGAGTGATTTTGAATTAGAAAATACAATTACCAACGTTAGAAGCGCATGTAAATAAACGTGAGATAGATCTCAAGAAAAAAGATATGTGGATAAAACTTTCTTCCCGAATTGTGTAAACTTTCTCTACCAATTTAAAGTTGTTTTTTTTAGGTTTGTTTTAGGTTTTTTTTTAAAAGTTGCTTAAAAGTTCCTACTTAACCGTCTCCCTTGGAACGAATTTCTTATACTAATAGGATAATTATAAACTGGTAATTATTGTTCTTCAACAAGATAGATAGATAAGAACTCCAATTTTCATATTGAATATAACAATTGTATATAAATATAACCAAAGAACTCACAACAAAAAATAGTCTCTACCTTCTTACCCACGAGTTTATATATCCACCTAAAAGTCTTTCTATAGTCTTTTACTTTCCTATTTCTAAAAACAAATCTTATCAATAGATCAATTAGAGAAATCTAACTCTTCATGTATTTAAACTATTTATATTTAAAGTAGGATGTGTATATTTATGTATATACTATGTATTAATAAATTAGAATATGTATATTTATGTATGTACTTTCTATTTCAAAGTATAATATGTATATGAAGGTATATATTATATATAATATATATTATAATTGTATTGTATTATGGTTGAATATATAATAAATATAATATTTACTATATACATGTATAGTATGTATATTTATGTATTTACTTTTTGATTTATAGTTCTAGCACACAAAGTAGAATTGATTTGCTTTACCTCTAAGTATGTATTTAAAGAGAACCACTATTTATATAGAACTAGTTTACCTCTAAATAAATTCTTAGCCTTAAATCGCTATTAATGTAGAGTGACTTTACCTCTAACTATGTTTTTAGCGAAAACCGCTATTTATGTAGAGTGACTTTACCTCTAAATATGTTTTTAGCAAAAACCGCTCTATCTTTACCGTATAGTGTATATATATTATTTATTTAATTATTTTCATTTCAGAGGGGACCCGAGTTCAGAACCAACATCCGGGATGAGACTATAACATGTCCAATATATAATAAAGGAATTAGCCTACAAAGGTTTGTAAAATAATGTATTGGATATGGAAAAATAAAAATATTAGCCAGGGGAAATTAATAAATCCTAGACCATGAACCTTATATCCTATGCTCAAGTGATTTCATCCACAATATACTCTAAATGAAAAAGCGATGGCTATCCAAAACATTCTATTCCCTAATCAATCCATCAAAGTTTCTAATATAAGAATAATCAACTTCATTTAACATAAAATAGAAGTACTATACGTGTACAAGATCAAATATGATTATAACTTTATAAGTTGATGCCGTTATTGCCATATGTTAAAAACTTATAGGGTGCGATATTTTTATTAATTTATTTGTAACGCTTTTTACTTCTCTTAATTTATGATCACAAAATAGAAAACAATAGAACTGTATTTCAATTACCTTTACAAGAGGTAAATAAATAATTACTCAAATTAATACACAACGATGGAATTATTTCTAAATGCACATCAAATAATATAGACCATAAAATGTGGACAACTTAAGGGCTAAATAGGAAGTTTAAATATTGACTATTACGGTAATACCAAAGTTATGAAAACAAAATACTCACACATGCTCACCTACATTTAATATATACTTAGATCTCTCCAATGTTAGACATAAGTATACTCTCATCAAGGAATAGCTAAAAAGTCCGGAAAGTGATATGAGAGGATTTAGGGCCACCTCAAAGTGCACAATAGGGGCCAAGCCATTAATGGGGCCAATACATGAGAACATCTCGTTGTGAGAATGGATCAATTTTTGACAAAAGTTGGGACATTCAAGAAATGAATGTCAATTCATGGCCTAAAAGCGTTTTCTTGATTCAAATTAAGAAAGAATATTTTTAAGAAATAAAATCAATGAGAACAAATCTAAAACATGGACTCTAGCTAATAATAAGAATTGGCCCCATAACCTTCGTTTTCCTTCTAGAAATGGGCACCAACTCCCAACACCTTCACAAATGGGGGAATTGGCATGGGAGATATGTTGGCCTTGACTCCTCTTGTAAAGAGTCCCTTATTATAGAATTATTTAGAGCCTAGAGTATCTTTGTCATAAAACATTCTTGTTTCTGACAAAGAGATCTTCCCGACATTCCCTTGTCAGAACATTCCCTACCCTGATTTAGACGCCACGTAGACGCGAGACGCTAAATATAGAAATGCAAATATGCAATGCAGGGAAGTGAGAGAAGTTGAGGAAACGGGGAGTTTTGGCCTTCTGGGGAGAGGCAAGAAGAGGAGGGGGAGGGAGGTACACGGGCCGACCGACGGATAGTCGACCGGTCGGTCGCTAGGCCGACCGCAGGCCGCCCGGTCGGTCTCCGGGCCGGTCCCCGGTTGCTCGGCCGGTCCCCGATCGCGTGGTCGGTCGGTAGGCCGGTCATGCGGTCCCTCCGATCGGTCGGCCGGGCACGAGCGGCCCTGATTGACCGATCGTACATCGCCATCGAGCCGAGGGGTCTTTTCTTTTTCTTTTTTTTTTATTCTTAGTTTCCAATGTGTTACTGAAATCTTTCAAAATTTCATAGGATCCTTTTTATATTTTAATCCCTCTCAGATTTCTGTTATTAGATTCTCAGTGATTATTACACAATGAAAAAAAGAATCCTATGTTGATTTGTGAAATGCTATATATTCTTTATTCACGGATAGGGTTCAGTGGTTTAGGGTTTAGGGTTTAGGGTTTAGGGTTCTCATTTTAATATAGGACCCTTATTTTGGGAATGCGACATTTGATAAAACAAGGGCATTAAGTTTGGGGAGTCTATAATCTTAGATCCTATGTTGAATGTTGAAAATACTACCAATATATTCCTTGCAATAAACTCGTGATTTATTCCATGTCAATAACATCTTCAAACAAAAATAAATAAAAACTAGATTATTTTGCAAATAATAACAATGCGATGGAGAAAAGTGGCATTGTAATCGATTAAAAATATAATTCAATACTACACCATACATACACGAATCCATTATTTTCATTCCACACACAATTGAGTTTCCAAAGATTTCCAACACCAATCTTTATAAGTTGATGCCATATGTTAAAAACTTATAGAGTGGGATATTTTCAAAAATTTATTTGTCTCCCTTTTTACTTCTCTTTATTTGTGATCGCGAAATAGAAAACAATAGAATCGTGTTTCTATTACCTTTGTAAGAGGTAAATAAATAATTATTCAAATAAATACAATAATAAAACTGCTACTAATAATTATGTAAAAAGAATATGTGCAAATTAAGTACAATGATATGTACTACAATATAAATATACTCCTAGCTTAGTTCAAGGGTGTCAAACAAAAATAGCCAATAATAGAATGAGTTGTTTAAGCACAATGTTTTTTAAGTTAAGAGTATTATTATGTCTAAATGTGGTCAATCTAAGGCCTAACACGGTAATACCAAAGTTATGAAACTAAATGGTCACACATGCTCTATAACTCTATTACAATATTACATGGTTGAGAATGTAAATTGTGCATCTTCATTTTAATATAGGACCCTTAATTTGGAAATGCGTCATTTGGTTAAAAATAGGCACTACGTTTGGAGAGTATATAATCTTAGATCCTATTGCAAAAAAAAAAACTTATTTTGTTCCTATAAGTCATTTTGAAGTATTCTAATTATAATGTGAATAAGAATATTATTAGAAAATACGAGTAATTATTATATACGGTATAAATAAAACCACGTCCATTTACATAAAATTCAAGTGGGTTAGACTGAACGAATTTGAAAGAAACATATATGATAATAAAATTAAAGAGTATATGATGAAAGTAAATGATGAAATTTTGCTTTTAGAATTAATTTTTTTTTAAAATATAGTATGTAGGTTGTAGAGTTTAATATTCTCAGTATACATATAATGAACGTTTGAACTCAATACTATTGTAAGAATACGAAATGCTAGAATGAAATCCAATAAGTACATATAATTCATACAGGAAGCCAAAAGAATACAAAGCATGAATGTGAGAAAGATTCATTATAATGTAGGAGTTAGGAGTAATGATCAAATGCATTTTATATTATTTATATGCATTCTCTATGCTTAAACATTACCTCTACATAAGTTAATTTATATCCATAAGAGTCTTATAGAAATATAATATTTTAAACCTATTGTTCACATGGAAGACACAAATTAGGATACACTAGATTCTATCATCCCTGGTTCTAAATTTGGGATGCATGTATGTATAATGGAATTTATATGTTATATGTTTTATACCTACACATATTTTCATGAATGCCAATAGCCTTCTATTATAGTTCATGATAAAATATATTTTTCTGCTAATACATGTTCATTGTAAGTTTGTAACCCTTAACCTCAAATGCCCAAGGGGGGTGTAGACTCTAGAACCTAGAAACACAGGTTTTGCAAAGTGCGAGAGATGAAAATGAAGGTTAGCAATCTAGATCTCAACCATACAACATTGTAGAAGACTTGGTTTCGGTCATGTGGAGGAAATTTGGACTCATGAAGCCCCATAGATTGCGAGATCATAACATATTATTACTCAACAAAGATCATAAAATTTCATCATATTCACCTTGAAGTGAGAATGCAATTATTATAGGTATTGGCGTGGATTGAAAAGTAGGTCCTTTGCTCAAAAGTGAATGGCATATCTTCGTCGCATCTTCGATGGAAGTAAGGTTTCCGGTAGAAAAACAAGTTCCAAATTCAAATACAACCGAACTAACAAAATTGAAATCCAACGATGGATGAATGAGAAACTTCTGCTGAAAAACCATGTATTATTTTAATTTACCCAAGATAGAACATCATTGCAAAATAATCCAAGACCTAAACTATTAAAAAAAAAATCCTTTCTTTGTGGGCCATGGGAAAGCATGCCCCATGTTTGAAAAAATCAAAAAACAAGACCTGGTTCTGCATCGGCGTTCATTTTCTTTCTTGCAATGGAAATCCACCATTTGTCTCAAAAAAAAAAAAAAAAAAAAAAAAACAACAAACAAACAAGACTGACCGACCGGGGGGGGACGGCCGACCGCTTTGAGGCCGGCGACCGACGGGACGGCCGCCCGTCGGATCCGTCGGCCGCAGATGAATCGTTCGCCGCGATGGACCGCCGGATCCGACGGCCGCGACGGATCTGTCGGCCGACGGGGCGGCTGGACCGTCGCCATTGCGGGCATCGGATTGGCCGACCGATCCAGCCGACCGATGGCGGAATGGACCGCCGCCGACCGAGATTGGACGGCCGGGCGAACGGACGAATGCCGACCGCCCCCCGATCGGCATAAATAGCCGACCGGGGCTCATTTCTCTTCACTCTGGTGTGCGCCCTTGTCGCCGTGGTTTTCCATGTCGATTGCGCTCCTCGAGTCCCCTCTTGATAACTGACGCCTTTTTTTGCGTTTTTTTCTTGTGGCTGAACAATATGCCAAGGGAACGACGTACTAGTGCACCCAAGGGCAAGGCCCCGGAGATGGACTGGGAAGCAACTGATGATCCAAATTGTGTCGCCGAAGATGGATGGGAAGATGAACCGGCGAGAATTTGGAATTGCACCATGTGCAAGCGATATGTGAAGATGAAACACCTCATGAAGTTATGGCCAAGAAATCAAGCGATTATATCGGGGCCACGACGCGAAGGTCTAGCCAGCAGTTGCACAAGTCAACATTTCACGCTTTGATATCATGAAGTGACCATTGCCGTTGGAGTACGGAATACTAGGCCCGAAATCATGTTATATTCCAACATGGCTGTGGTTTGGGCAGAAATCGTTCTACATAAGAACGTAAATTGGAGCACCGTAACAGGTTTGAATGTTGCCGAATTGGATCGGAGCAATGATTTCATACCAACTAGTTGGCTTGGACCCAGTTAGGGATGTCACAGCGTCCGGACGTCCGGACGTCCGGCAGGGGTCCGGGGACCGTCCGTGACTTAGAAAATCTGGTCGTTTTACCAAGGGTAAATGACCAACGGGGTGCGTTCATTGGTCGAACCACCCCGTCGACCGGTCCCCGACCTCTCCGTCGGCCCGACCGACCGGTCGGCTGGCCAGGGCGACCGGCCGTCGGCTAGGGCGACCGGCCGTCGGCCGCATGGTGACCGACCTTAGTCCGCCGTCGGCGGCTGGGCGACCGGCCGTTAGTCCGCCGTCGGCCCGGCGACCGGCCGTTGGTCCGCCGTCGGCCCGGGCGACCGGCCGTCGGTCCGGCCGTCTGCCCAGGCGACTGGCCGTCGGCCTGGGCGACCGGCCGTCGGCCTTGGCAACCGGCCGTCGGCCACTGCGACCGGCCCTCGCATCCTGCGACCGCCAACGGCCAGATGGCCCTTTTGAGCATCCAACGGTTTACGAGCATTTGAACTTCAAATTGCAACGGTCATATTCGGAGTTGGATGGTATATAAGAGAAGACACATTGAGTCTCATTTCACTTTCGAATTTTGAACACTTTCCAAGAGCTATGAGCCACATAATTCATTTTATGTGTACATTGCTTGGTAGGTATTGAGTTCGGAAGTGAGGATTTCCGTAAGGAACTCTTGCCATTTTTTTCCCCGTCACGGTCCCACCATTGTTTAAGACTTTGAGGCCTCCTATTTATCAAAATGGGCCCTACTTCACATGAGCCTTGGTTTAGAGACATCGAGAAGGAAGGCAAAGCGTCTGGGTCCTTCTTACAGTGCTCACTATGTCGTGTAATTGTTTCGAAGAAGAAGAGTCGGAATTTGAGTCATTATGGGTACGAGAAGATTCCTGGACATAGGGATTCGAGTTCTGCCCTTTGCCCAAAGCTGCCTAGGGAAATTAGGCGATTATTTTTAAGATGTGGTGGGAGTTCCCTCCATATAACGGAGAATTGGAACTATTTCTCGGTGAATGTTCTCTCACTCCATCCACGGACGTTCAGTGCTTCAAAACATGACATTCCCAAACCCCTAGGAGTGACTCTTGTGTAGGGTCCTCGCTAGGCACCCCCATGAATTCAACAAATCTTTTGGTAGGGTCAACCTCTTTCTTCCATGCTTATGAGGGGAATTAGGGATACTCGCCCAATGTTTGGATCTATGAAGCAAACGAAGCAATCTTCAATTGAAGCTACTTTTGCGAGAAGCGGATAGGCGGGAGTTGGATAAACTCGGGCGAAATTTTTTACGAAGCAAATATACCATTCTCGGTAGCCCGCAATGATGCGTTGAAGTCACCGTGATGAAGATCAAGAAGGGATTTCGAAAATCCTATGCTCCACCATCCTACCATGACATTCGGACAAGGTTGTTAGGAGAAGTAAAGACGGAGTTACAAAAGAAACTAGATAGTAGACTCTCCGAGAGCCTTCGGAAGTTTGGAGGAACTTTGACTATGGATGGATGGTCATCTCGTGACTAGTCGCCCTTTGGTGAATGCGATGCTCGTGACTCAAGCCGGAGAGCTTTTTCTTGGTCTTTGTCGATACTACCGCCAAGAAAAACAATGGTGTACATGTCAACTCTCATGTTGAAGTACATAGAAGAAGTTGGACCGAGAGAACATTGTTCAAGTATGCACGAGACAATGCTTCTGTAATGCTCAATGCCTCAAGAATAGTCCTTGAGAAATATCCGCACATTTTCATGCAAGGGTGTGCGACACATGCAATGGACTTGTTGTTGGAGGATTGGGGAAAGGCTGGATGGATGGCGAATACTTTGGTCATGGCGAAGAAAATGGTCAAGTTTATCAAGAGGCGACAAATGCCCCTAGCTGTGTTTCGTAAACACGAGGCGAAATTCAGCCTCCTGATGCCCGGGAAAACAAGATTTGCTAGTCAATTCATAATGATAGATCGCTTGTTGGAGGTCAAGGAATCATTGGAGCAAGTTGTTGTCGACCCTATGTTCACAGCCTATGCCTCGAAGAAGACGGTATCTGCTAGAGATAAGCTTATATTCTCACGTAAGGTCAAGAAGGTGGTGTTGAGCGATGAGTTTTGGAAGCAATGCAAAAGACTACGGGATATGGTTGCCCCCGTGGTGTACGCTCTGAGAGAATTCGACGGCAAGGCTCCTAGTACGGGCAAGGCATGACATATCATGCGTGATCTTGAGAGACATGTCCATACTTTGCACGCACCGCCCATCTCATTGGAACCACTTGAGGTGGCCACCGCAAAAGAGGAGTTTTACCATCGGAAACGGCTCATGACAACGGATTTACATGGCGCGGCTGCACTTTTAAATCCTTATTTACTACACGACCAAGAGTTAGCTGACGATCCCGATCTTACAATCGCTTGCAAGCGTGTTTTACAAAAATTATGTCCCGCGGAGGATTATGCAGACGTGGTGAGTGAATTTCTTGCGTTTCGAGTAAGGGGTCCACCATTCCATGACATGCTGGAGCCTAATACTCAAAAACTAGCTCCACATGCATGGTGGGAGTTTGAAGGTGCTTGTGCTAAGCTCCTCTCTCCAATTACAAAGCGAATACTAGCACAGACCGTGTCCTCGTCAGCTTGCGAACGCAACTGGAGTAGCTACTCTTATGTTCACGACAAGAAACGGAATCGGTTACTACCGGGCAGAGCTGATGACTTGGTCTACATATATTCCAGCTCGAAATTGCTCGCGAATGATAAGTTGAGTGATGATGGGCGGTGGTATAGAGAGAACTTGGATTTAGAGGAAGACCAAGTACATGAGAATGATGAGGAAGCTGTCGAGGACGAATCAGAGTTTGATGACAATGATGTTTTTGAATTTGGCGATGAAGATGATGATATGACTTTCTTCCCCGCTTCAAATGATGAAGATGCTCCAAATGTTCATGATGGTAATGGTGATTTTATCGCTCATGGTCTTTCAGCGGATGATCTAGATGATGAGCAGCCGTTAGCCCGGTTAATGACACAAGGTGGCATGGACAAATCAAATAACGTCCTACCTGTTATCGCTACTGGTTTACGGTTGGAAAAGGAGGCGATAGATGCGAAGACCACTGCGTGCAACACAACTGCGGGCACTATGAGCTCTGATCCGGTCGCGGAGAATATTGCATCCGGTAGTAAGGATCAAGTATCTGATCAATGTGCTACTCCCGCGCTTTATTTCAACCCTCTACTACAAGGGTTACGACAACCTTGGAGAAATCGTCTAAGGGTTTAGTATCCCTTTCAAGAGCCAAATATGAGAGCATCTCTAGTGACTCTGATGTACCGTTGGGCAGGTATTTAAAGAATGCCAATGTTCTTCGTCTTTGCCACGGGTTTCAAAGACATGCTTGGCACTTCCAAGTCGCATAAACGGAAATCGCAATGATTCCAATTGTTCCGCCTAAAAAACCGAAGATCCCTGTTAATCTCCCCGAATTTGATACTTGGCATAAGTATGGGAATATACAATGTCCTAAGAATAAACCCAAGATCAAAGAGGAGGTTCCAAGCGATTATGAATATGATCCTCACGGGATCCAGTGGTGGAGTCAAGTGAAGGGAGATAGCGATTATGAGCAATCCTCCGGTCCCGATGAGTAGTTGAATTTGGCATCTTTATGTAGTATAGGTTCATAGGACTTATACTTATTATAGAAATTGTAGTTATAGTTTACTGTAGTACTTTATTGTTATACTCCAAATGCATTTGGAGATTCTATTGTCTACATTACTACATTTAATGTTTTGAAAAATATTACATATATTTTTACATACTTGTCGTACGATAGTCTTCACTCTCAACTGTCTCAAGCATACAAAAGAAATGCACATTAAATCAAAAAAGATTGTAACCCTTTACTTCAAAAATAAGGCCCCATGGATCAATGGTGGCATTTGCATCATTTTTAAAACAACAACCATACAATCTAAAAAAAGCATATATATATATATATATATATATATATATATATATATATATATATATATATATATATATATATATATATATATATATATATATATATAGTTATATATGTGGAACTTAAGGTCCAACATCCGTTCTAACTTCAAACTAAAGATCCATCCGATTGGCCAATCTGAGCTACACTGCGAGTACGCGGTCTTTGACTTGGACGGGCAATTCGACCGCCCTCTTCATACTCTCGATCCACCGCTGCAATTTCGCCTCTCATACCTGCTTGCCAACTATCCTCCCCATCGTCGCCCGATTGCCTCTTCCGCTTTTTGCTCGGATCCACTTGTTTGTTACGTAAGATTTCCATGGCCTTCTCGATCTTTGCAATGACTTCCTGTACAACACCTTCAAACTCATCCAATAATAGAAGTTGTGTGTCTTTTGGGTTTAAAAGACATTCTCTCCAAAATGTAATGGCGTCATCGATACGCGTATCAAACTTCTTCACCGCATCCCAATAAGAGACCTCCACATCTTCAAAAGAATTTTCCGGTATCGAAATCCGGTATATTGCGGCCTCCTCCAATTTCGCGAGTACCAGAGCTCTTCCAATTGGAGTATGAGCGTACTTCTTGTACTCCTCACCAAAGCCTGTTGAATCGGTTATTTCGTGCCACGAACCATCTTCTCCCTTTTCCACTTTCTTTGGAGGAAATCGAAAGAAACGGTTGTGTTCGACGCTCCAATGCCCTCCGAAATTACAACAAAACAACTCTCGTTGCTCATCACCTTCAATATTCCTCGCCCTGATCTCTATTTCGTAATCTCGTGTCATCCAAAATAACTGATCATGATCCCCACCAAATTGAATGGCTAGTTGGTGTTTTGATTCGGATGTACTCCGGGAAGAGCATTTCCCCAATCAGAGTAGTTTAGAAATTTCTTCGGGTATTGATCCAATGGAAGATTCCATCGGTTCAACTCGTGCCCTGGTGGCATAAGATCTCGAATGCCCATCATCTCGTAGAATCTCGTGCTAAATGGGGAGCGACATACTGGACATACCGATTTTGTCATCGCATATCGGCATATGCAAGTAACATGAAAGTTATGGCCACATTGGCCTAACGTGTATGCGCCCTCCGGACCAAAATTATGTAGGCACACCGCACATTTGTCTTTAAGTATTGCGGGAGGAGGGTCGCATGTGTTGATTACTATGCGGTGACTCTTGGAGGTGCGATGAGAATCTACTATACGGCGCCCATCCTTCCTCTATCTCCATAGTCCAATCAACATCATTGTTTCGTCCCATCTTAGAGTAGTTTGTACGCTCCATCATCTCTTCAATATCCCCCCAAAAAGTGACCTCTATGGGGTCATATCGTTTTTTCGATCCGTTCTTAACGAACTTCTCCAATGAAGCATCTACAACTTCACGTGATTCCTTTGATGTAGATGCAATCGATTTCAGATCTTCTTTTGCTCTCGAAACCAAGCTCCTCTTATCTTGAAGTCGATGAACCCATCCCAACCATGGTAGTATGCGTAGGTGAAGGTGGATTGCTGCCTCTGTAGAATCTACCGTTTTGAAGGTTTTCCGTAATGCCTCCAATTCAAATGATCGCCTCATCTCTCTCTTTACTTGTAGCCTCCAACTTCATTGAGCATGCTTTTGCTTCCTCCTCCAATTTCGCAACTGTAACATCTCTCTCCTTCTTCACTGCTGCGAACTTCATCGCCCATGCTCGTTGTCGCTCAATCTGTCCATCATCTACCTCCTTTTGTGATCCTAACTTCAATTCCTCCGGAAGTTCATCATCGTCATCATCGTCTAGTTCGATAATGGTTTTTTCCTTATCTTCTTTACCATCCTCTTCACCAACCTCTTTGACAGGAGATAAATCCCTGGTATACGTCTTTCTCTTCTCTTCTTCACCATCTTCTTTACCACCCCCATCAATTTGTGAAAAAAAAAGACTATCAGAAGTCCCGATAATGGTCTTCCCCTTATCTTTATTACCATCCTTTTCACCATCCTCTTTACCATCGTCTTTACCACCCGCATCACATTGTGGATAAACATAACTACATGAAGCCCCCTGAGTATCATCTTGTGTTGGAAAGAAGTTTAAATACTTATATCGGTTATCTTCTAAGCCTTCTACCGCCTGCGTTTGGCGCATTGCTTCTTCGTACTTTGCCACATACTCGCTAGCAGTGTTGAAGATTAGATTGCTCGTAGTTACTAAGGGTAACTAGAGTTGATTAGAGTATGTGGAGAGGGTTGGATGAATAGAGTCTTATCGTATATGGAGAGTGTTGGATGGATAGAGTCTTATCGTATATGGAGAGGGCTTGTCCACAAGAGCCTTATCGTGTGTAGAGAAGGATGGACCACTAGAGCCTTATCGTATGTAGAGAGAGAAGGTCCTCTAGTGGTCTATCCTTTTGTAGAGTGATCTTGATCACTCAAACCTTATCTTTGTTGTAGCACCTAGTGCCTTCACTTGGATATATAAGTAAGTGCTTGGAATGAGGTAGTATCTCATTCAAGCATTCTTTGCTCTACTACTTGTAAGCTTTGAGTGTGTTGTATTCTCTCTCTCCCTCTATTGAATCTCAATAAGCAGGACCTTGGCCAAACAACCGCAATTCCTCGTAAAACTCGTCAAGGAGACGTTGCGTAATTTGGTGTTGTTTCTGCAGTTTCTCAATGATTAGCTCATTCTTTGCTTGCTCATTCAGTAGAGGGTGGAATCGATCTATGATTGCCTCATAATTCACCGCAGCTTGTATAATGCCAGGCAACATCGTTGCCAAAGCGTGACTCATTGATACTAAACTGGGAGATATAGTAGCAAGTCTTTCTGACACCTCTTTGAAGTCGACGCCTACAACAACTATTGAACCGCCTGAGGCTTTATGCCTAACATCCCCTGGCAAACCTTCGTCTTTATCTACCTTATTGCACCAATCAGCCATCATTTCTGCGGTTTTCAACCACTCCACCAATCTCTTATTGCTCGGTACCGTATGCAGATAGTCCACGAAATTTTCCACCATACTACTTTCCGGTGGAATGACATCTACGGCATCAGTAGGTGATCTGGTTTCTCGTGGTTCACTTGGCCCTGCCTCCTCTGATGTTGGTACCGGGGTTACACTTGGCCCTGCCTCCTCTGATGTTGGTACCGGGGTTACACGAGGTTCTTCAACTACGTTTGCACCTTCGAGCCTATCAGTTATAGTTGGTTCTACGATTGGGGCATCCGTAGCTTCCATCCTCCTGATGTGTCGTGGTTGTTGGAGGAGATTCCTTCTCCGCCGTCTCATGAGTTTTCCTCCTCAAGTACTGCAATAAGGCCTTTGTAGAGTTTGATTCTGGATCAAACCTATCAGGGATATCCTTTTGATTTCTCCCAATTCGAAGAGGATATGCACTACTCGCCGTGAATGTGCTCCAGTTCACCTTGCGCTTCAATATGAGCTCAGCATACACCATGCTCAAGAGCGTATAGGAAAAATAACCCTTGCTCTTGGGACGAGTTCCAAACAATGCCACTCACACTTCTTCAGCGCGATGAAGGAAGTGATCATCCTTGCATGTTTGAGGGTTGCAAGTAAAATTATTGGTATTAACTTTGTGACATTCTCGAGGCCAAAGTTTCCCAATGTGATACATCTTCACATATTTCTTGCACGTCGCCATTCTCCAAATTCCTCCGGTTCATTGGCCCAACCGCTCTCAGCTTTGATGGCCTCATTATCCAAGATATCGTAGTGCAACTCATGTCTCGCTCCTTTTGGTTTCACTCTCTTTGACGGTGTCTCATGTAAAACCAACTCAGTCCCCACCAATCCTGCGTTTGTGGTTTCTGTCGCAGGTGACCTCAAGGTCTGTTCAGTACCAGCCTCCATGTTCGTGTTATCAATATCCGTCGCCATGAAGAGTAGGGAGTATTTAAAATACCCCAAAATATCCCAAGTATGCAAAAATTCGATCGCGACCCATAAGTATCACGACTTCCCCGTCACCACAAAAGACACGAGAAGCTAATGCCCACGATTGCAGCTCAGTTGAGATGGATGAATACAAGGAGAAGTGAGGGGAAATGAGGCCCCAATTAACCCCCTTCCCTCCCAACCCTAGAGACCGGCCGGCCGGACCGGCTCGCCGGCCAATCACGGCCGCGACCGATTGTCGGGCCGGTCGGGCCGACCGACGGGGCCGGCCGACGCGGGGTTGGTCGTTCGGGTCGGCCCATGCCGACAGGGCCGCCGACCGGGCCGCTGACCGGTCGCCGCCGACCGGGGTACGCCGACTGACCGCCGCTGACCGGGGCCGCTGACGGCCGCTGACCGGCCGCTGACCGGGGTCGCTGACCGGTTGCCGCTGACGGCGCCGCTGACCGGGTCGCTGACCGCCGCCGCCGACCGATGGGCCGGCCGATCGTGGCCGCTGATGCGGGCCGACCGATGCCGGTCGACACGCGGCCGACCGATGCCGGTCGACCAACGCGGCCGACCGATGAGGGTGGGGGTCGCGCTTTTTTTTTTTTTTTTTTTTTCAATTTTTTTAAAATAAAAATTAAAAAAATATATATATATATATATATATATATATATATATATATATATATATATATATATATATATAAAAAAATTTCGAGATCTTACATAGCATAGGATCCTTTTTTTTTTTTCGCAAAGCTTTTTGTTATTTGATTCTCGGTGATTATTACACACTTTGAAAAAGGAATCCTAGGTTGATTTCTGAAATGCAATATATTATTTCTCACGGATACATCTTAACCCCTAAAAATCCACAATGTTTCGGGAGCTTGAAATCCCAACACAAACCACTACGTACTAATGGGGGTACGTCCAATATTTTTGGAAATTATTAATAATTTCAACCGTAGGATCTTGAAGTAGACTACCATTCGTAGTACTGTGAATATTTGTAACCGTTGGATCATCACTAGATGTGAGATCATAATGTTTGAAGACGACTGTAAATTATTTTTTCCTTCACTGTAAACGCCGAATCGGTGGCCGTGGTCGTTTAGGGGTTAACTATAAATTTTAAGTTCATAACCATTTTGAGTGGACTCTTTAAAGTGTAAATCTTCACAAATTCATAGATGTTTCAAACATAAGGCATTCATTTGGTTTCGAATCAATATCTGTCTGCTCTATTTTCCTTTTGTAATTTAATTGACCATTGGCTTCATGAATCAAACTTTTAACCACATGACCTACAACAGTAACTCTATTCCAATATTGCATGGTTGAGAATGTCAATTGGAGTATCCTAATCTTGATGTAGGACACTTATTTTGGAACTCATCCTAAAGAGTTATTCATACATCCTAAACCATAAACCACAAATTCTATCCACAAGTGATTTTATCCACTAGATTCTCTAAATGAAGAAGAGATGCCTATTTAAAATTTTATATTTTCAAAACAACCAATCGAAGAAAGAGTTATATGACTTATATTGGAAATTACTAGAAATTGTGAAGATTATTTTTGTAATCTTTCAACAGTACCCTTGTGAAATAGACAAACATTTTGACTTGGGTCACTTTGGAACTGAAGTAGTAAATTGTTCATGAACATATTTCCAAAAAAGAATTTCAAACAAAGACTAAATTTAACTGCCCTTAATGGACTTCAAACGTAAATATTATAGATGTAGGTTGGAAATTTGGAATTTGGATATGCAAATTTTACCACATGCACTTTGCGGTGTAAGAACCACCTAGACAAAATTTAATAAAAAATTATTACTTTTGACCTCTTCATATAAGTTTTGCCGAAATAGGAAACCTCCACTTTGGTGTCCATGGATCTTTAGGGGTTAAGAAGGAATATTTTAACAAAAATAAATTAAGGTGTACAATCAAAAGCATGGTCTTTAACTAATAATAAGAATTGGCCCCTTTGCCTTTGCTTTCCTTAAAAACAAAGGCATGAACTCTCAATGCCTTCACAAATGAGAAAATTGACCACACTATATTGATTGTTAAATGTTTACTTCGATTCGAGCCAATTGGGCACAACAACTCAAAAAGTGAGTGTATTGGCGTGGAGATTTGCTCGCCTTAACTCCTCTTGAAGAAAGTCCATTACTATGGATATATTTAAAGCCAAGAGTATCTTTGTCATAAAACATTCTCGCGTGGGACAAAGAGATATTCCCGACATTCTCTTGTCAGAAAATTCCCTGTCCATATTTAGACGCCACGTGGAGCATAAAGACTAAATATAGTACTTTTGAAAATGCAGGTATGCAAGGCGAGGAAGCGATCGAAGTTGTGCAAACGGGGAGTTTGGGGAGAGGCAAGAGGAGGAGGGGGAAGGGGGCACGCGGAAGGACCGACCGACCGGTCGCGCGGGGGACGTGGTCGGTCCCCACGCCGGTCGGCGGTCGTCGGGCCGGTCGCCGGTCGCCGGGCCGGTCGCTGGACGCCGGGCCGGTCGCACGCCCGCCCGATGGCGGCCAACTGAAATGGGGGCCAAAGTACAGTTTTTTTTTTTTTTTTTTTTAAATTTTTTTAAAAAAATTTCCTTAAATATAAAACTAAAAAAAGATAAAATTGCATAGGATCCTTTTTTTATTTCTCAAAGATTTCTGTTACTCGATTCTCAGTAATTACTACACAATGAAAAAGGAATCCTATGTTGATTTCCGAAATGCTAAGTATTCTTTTTTCACGGATACATTTGAACTTTAAATTTTAAGTTCATAACCATTTCGAGTGAACTCCATAAAAGTATAGATCTTCACGAATTCAAAAATGTTTCGTACAAACACTACTTCAGTACTCATACGTTATGATCTATGAGGCTCTATGAATTAAACTCTGAGCCACATGACCTACAATAGTAACTCTATTCCAATATTGGTTTAAAATAGGCTATGAAATTGAAGACTTTGGAATCATAATTCGTATGTTGATGTTTAATATAGTACCTATATATTCTTTGCAATAAATTTGTGATTTATTCCATGTCAATAACATCTTCAATCAAAAATGATAAATACAAAATAGATTATTTTGCACACATTAACTATGCGATGTAGAGAAGTGCAACTTGTATCCATGTAAAATATAATTGAGAACTACACCATACATACAGTAATCCATTATTTTACATCCACACACAATTGTGTTTGCAAAGCTTTGCAACACAAAAACTAGGATTAAAATGAAATGTACCCCAAATCCTCAAGACCAGAAACCCTAAACCCTAAACCCTAAACCCTATACCCTAAACCCTATACCCTAGAGGCCTACATAGTAATTCATACATCTTTACCCAAGAACTTAAAGTTTATCCTCAAGAGAATGTATCCATTACATACAGTAAATGAAGAAGTGATGGCTCTTCAAAATATTCTATTCCCAAATCAATCAATCATAGTATACGAATAATCAATTTGATATAACATCTAATCCTAGTACTAATGTACTATACTTGTACAATATCAAATATGCTTAAAAATTTAGAAGTTGATGCCATTATTGCCATATGTTAAACACTTAGAGGGTGGGATATTTTTTAAAATTTATTTGTCTCCCTATTTATTTCTCTTATTTTATGATTGCAAAAATAGTAACAATGAAAACTTATTTCAATTACCTTGGTAAGAGGGAAATAAGTAACTATTCAAATCCATACAATAAGAATAATGCTACAATTAATCATATGTACTAGATTATATATATTCTCCTAGGTTAGTTGAAGGTTGTCAAACAAAAAATAGCGAATAATGGAATTAATTGTTTATGCACCATATTTTTATAATAAGTATTACTAATTAGAATACACAACGACGGAGTAATTTCCAAATACCCATCAATTAATATAGACCATACAATGTGGAAATGTTAAGGCCCAAATAGAAAGTCTAAATATTGACAAACTCAAGAAGACCAAAGTTATGAAAAGTAAATGCTCACACATGATCACCTACATTTCATATATACTTGGATCTCTCCAATGTGAGACATCAATATATTCTCACCAAGGACTAGGTAAAATTTTTGGAATGTAATTAGAGGGGATTTAGGGCCACCTCAGGGTACACAAGATGCAGGGCAAGTCATGAATGGGGGCCAAGACATGACAAAATCTCCTAGTGAGAATGGATAAATTTTTCTATTTCCTATCCGTGAAAAATAGTAACCCACTCCTTTCTCACACCAAGTATATAGATTCCCTCAATTTTCCTTAAGTGTACGAGAATAGGTGGTTTCACTACAAAGGGGCTATGTCCAATATTTTTGGATATACTTTATAATTTCAACCATAGGATCTTGAGTAAACTACCATATGTAGTAGTGTGAAATCTTCAACCGTTGGATCATCACTACATGCGAGATCATTACATTTGAAATTGAATATGAAACATTTTTTGGCCGTGACGATAAAAGACGAAATGGTGGCCATGATTGTTAAGGTGTTAGGGAAGAATAATTCCATAAAACAAAAAATAAAAAATAAATGTGTACCAAAAAAAAACATGGACTTTAGTTAATAATAAGAATTGGCCCCATGGCCTTGGCTACCCTTCTAGACATGGGCTTCAACTCCAAAGGACTTCATGACTCGGAAAATTGGCCCCACTAAATTGGTTGTTAAATGTATTGTTCAATTAAAGCTAATTGGACAACATAACTCAAAAAGTGCGTGAATTGGCTTAGAGATTTGTTGGCCTTCCCTCCTCTTGCAAAGAGTCCCTTATTATAGGTTTATTTAAAGCCGATAGTATCTTTGTCATAAAACATTCCCGTTTATGACTAAAAGACATTCCCGACATTCCCTTGTCAGAACATTCCCTGTTTTTATTTAGACGCCACGTGGACCAAAGAGGCTAAATATGGAACTTTTGAAAATGCAGGTATGCAAGGCGAGGAAGTGTTCGAAGTTGTGCAAACAGGGAGTTTTTGGGTGAGGGAAGAGGAGGAGGGGGAAGGGGAGACGCGGAAGGATCGACCGACCGGTCGCCCGGTCGCCGGCCCGGTCGCCGACCGATCGTCGGTCGCCCGGCCCGATCGCCCGACCGATCGTCGATCGCCCGGCCCGATCGTCGATCGCCCGGCCGCCGCCCGATCGCCCGGCCGATCGCCGATCGCCCGCCGCTGCGCCCGGTCGCGGTTGCCCGGCCCGGTCGGGTGGCGGATCTGCGGTCGCCAGACCGTCGACCGACCCGATCGCCCGGTCGCCAGGCCAATCGCCGGTCGCCAGGCCGGTCGGCAGACCGGTCGCCGGTCGGCCGGGATCGACCGATCGGCCGCGCCATCGGACGGCCCCGATCGACCGATCGGACATGCGACCCCGATCGGTCGTACCGGCCGGTCGCCGGCCGCCGGATCGCCGATTTGACGGCTGCCGGCCGAGATCGGACGGCCAATGCCAGCTGGCCAATGGCGTCCGATCCCGGTCGGCATAAATAGAAGGGGAGGGGCTC
Organism: Bryum argenteum; assembly: GCA_037043015.1. Classification (NCBI taxonomy): domain Eukaryota; kingdom Viridiplantae; phylum Streptophyta; class Bryopsida; order Bryales; family Bryaceae; genus Bryum; species Bryum argenteum. The sequence continues at coordinate 7,499,869 of CM073328.1, read as the reverse complement.
ATTGTCCCTCACTTCCGTGAACGAGCTGTGCGTTGCGGCTTTTTTTAAAGCTGCATCGACTGCGTTACTCAGAGTCCGCGTGGGTCACCCACGCCCACACTGTGCATACTTGTCGCTGCTGGAAATGGCGCCGAAGTTTTCACGTTCGAGGGGCGAGGCCAAGTCTCCACGACCAAAGGGTGACCCTCCAAAAATGGATTGGGAAGCATGGAGTGACCCAAACTGTGTTACAGAGTCGGGTTGGCGAGAGGAGAGGGCGGACATTTGGAATTGCACCATGTGCAAGAAGTACGTGAAGATGTACCACATCATGAAGTTATGGCCGCGGCACGAAGCAGAGAAATATGGTCCTCGTCGTGAAGGCCCAGTGAAGAGTTGCAAGAGCGAACATTTTGCGCACAGATATCATGAAGTCACAATTGCAGTTGGAATCAAGAACACAAGGCCAGAATTGATGTTGTATTCTACCATGGCCATGGTGTGGGCTGAAATAGTCCTGCACAAGGACATTGACTGGACCACTGTGGTAGGTTTGAACGTGCATTTATTGGATCGCAGCAACCGATTCATTCCCACAAATTGGATGGGACCAAGCGATTGTTATACTACGTATTCAGAACGTTCAGCTGATATGGATGCCCAACTTCAACAACATGGAACTCCAAGGGCATATGGGGGCACTCAAAGAAGACTCAAACCATGACGATCGTCAAGCACCGTATCCTTTGGCACGGGAAGTGAGGGGTATTACCATGGAAACCACCAATTGATCTCGGTGAGTTATATGCCACCTCATCAGCAAAATACGTACGGAGCCGAACGCGAGTACGGTAGAGGTGGATCTAGTTCAAACTACCCATCTCCAATGTATACAGGAGGTACACATGGTTTAGGAGGTGAGCAGGGTAGCGGATCTAATGCTCAATGCAACTCAAGCCCAACTCATCCTATAAACCCATACAATCGTGGGAACCAATACGGTACAACATTCGGAAGTCCCGAGTACCGTCGGCCATCACACCCGAAGGAAACATACGAGTATGGAGGTCAATATGATAGAAGATCAGACATTGTTGGCTACACAAATTATGGATATGGTCAGAATGCATACGGAAGTAACGACATGCCTTCAGCACCTTATCTATCTCCGGAGGACGAAGAGGCGAGGTACCAACAAGATCTGCAACAAGCCACACTTCTCAGTCAGCAGGAATACATTGAACAGCTCGAAGCGGAAAGAAACTTTAGGCAAACGTACTTGTTTGGAGAATCTTCTCGAGGACCACCTTCTTACGGCGCTGCGCCAAGTCGTAAAGACGATGATGAAGAATCGGATTAAGAATGACAAATCATCATACATAGTGTCATTGTAGTGAAGGTTATGTAGTTTTTGGCAGCGGATAATGTCTACACCATTCTCGCCTTGCTAGGGGCCAATTTTGAGGATACAGAAATCCATATTTTGTTTATGAATGGATTATCCAATATCGGACTATATCGTTGTATATTAATATACTATGTAATTTGTTATTTCAAGGATTTTATGGCAATGTCTTTGTATTTTATACTATAAGTTCACTTGGTGGTAATAATTTCTTCTGTTTGGCTTTAAGCCTTTTTTCACAGTCTCACACTCTCACCTAACATATAATATGTTCATCAATTCATTCAAAAAAAAGCATATGTAAGAAAAGTCATATTATGCTTGAGCTGACTTCGGACAAACCATTAATATCGCAACTACGCAAGGTTGATGTAATGAAAAGTTCCACAATTCATTATACATTATCAAATATTGTTCATGAAGATTTGGAGATATTTCTATTGAAGGTAAGAAGTAATAAAATAAAATAACAAACAATGGAGAAGAAGTCATTCATTAGAATCACTGCAAGGTATATATAAACAAGAATGTACTTGAAGCCGATACATATAGAAGGCATGTAATACACTTTACTACAAAAAATTTGCCTACATCTGCATCAGAACTTCAATGAAGAATCTAAAAATCTAATAAAGCCGGAAGAACTAAAAGAAATGCGCATAACTAATTTGCTAATCATACTTGGTGCGATAATGATCATTTGGCACCGGCCAATGGAATGATTCCATGAAGCGGTTGACAACGTGGGTCAACGTATACTTTGCATCGACCACCATCTCCAAGTATTGGTCAAAAGCATTTGCCAAGTCTTGATTGCACCACCGGTCGCCCCCGTTGTACTTTGGCAATTCTCGTAGGCCTTCGACATGCTCTTCTTGAGGATGCGTTGTGCTATTCGTGCCGTAGCAAACTCCTCCGAAGCGCAATCAAGAACGGGAATAATGTGAATGTCATCACTCCGTTTGTACAAGTACGCCACCCGAGGATCTACCCAATATCGTGCTTGTAGAGTATCAATTCGCTCTTGGGGTTTTGTAAACGTATACAGGGACCTCATTTTATCATCCATGCTCGTACTTAGCCCCCAATCACACACTCCAATATACACCCGTGATTCATCTTGAGGGAAGTGAAGAAGTATGTTGTCTGGAGACACATCGTTGTGGAGGTAGTTCAACCGGTGGACTTCACACATGATATGCACTAAAGCTCAAGCAAGCTCTGTTCGTTTTTTGCGGAACCGGACCAACTGCCAAGCTCGAATAAGCTCATCATCAGAATGAGGTGAGAGTCCGATCTCTCCATGAACATCATCTCCATATCTTGCATCAAGAGCCAACATCGATCAAATCGTGCCGCCATTCCACCAATACGTATAGCCTTGGAATTTATTTGCATGAATGGCTATAAAACGAATAACACCTGGATGTTGTATCCTCACAACAAGCGCCTCATTCTGATGCTCCACCTTGGCCAAGTCTGGTCGTGTCACAGCATGGATGGGAGTCTTTGCAGCAAATTCCCAAAACTCTTCAATACCCGCAACCCCTCTTATGTGAACTTTGGAAATTGTGCCGTATCCTCCCCTTAGAGTCCTCTTCTCAAGCTCGATGATACGGGCCGTCATAGGAATTACTACCAAATTATTCGTACGAACCAGCTCCATTAACCTTCCTTGTTCCGTGCGCCACCATCCTATGGAACCAACCCGGTTTGCATTATTGGAATACGGCCTCATCGCTTCTTGAAAAGCCTCCGCCCTCAATACCACATCCTTAAACTCCTCATCACCTGCTCGAGTGGTTCTCTCATACCTCTTCAATATGGCGACAGCATTCCAGATAGCATCAATTAATCTATCCTCCATCCAGTCCGTAAAACCACGCTTATCGGTCTCCGTTCTCCACACCGGATCTTGGAGCGCTTTCATCATGAGGTCCATCATGTCGTCCTTGAATTTGGCCACAGCTTCCTCTTTGTATCTCACGTATTTGCTAAACAAACGTGGAAGACTGTTAGCCTCATAAAATCGTACGATTACCAAGGTTGTCATATCGGGCGTGTTGAGGCAATCGGGCGGACAAAACGGACGTACGAGTTGTCCCGGACGGACGGGCGTGCCCGCCCACCTTGATAGTAGGAGGCGTGTAATTTTTTCATGGGTAAGAAACTTTGCAGTAAAAAGCCACGTAGGATGTGACGTGTAAGTCCATCGTGGCGTCGGGGGCGGGTGAAAGTGTGCCATGGCGGGTGAACTTTTGTTAGGGCGGGTGAACTTTTGAGGGGGCGGGTTACATTGGTGGCGGGGCGGGTGAGGGGAGGGGGGATGAGGGGTCGAAGGGGCGGGGGGGGGGGCGGGGAGGGGGGCGGGGCCGGGGAGGGGGGATAGGGGGACGGGGACGGGGGGGGGGTAGGGGGGCGGGGGAGGGGGTAGGGGGGGGGGGGGTAGGGGCGGGGTGTAGGGGAGGGGGTAAGGGGGGTTTAGGGAAGGGGTAAGGGAGGTTCTTTGCGTTTTCATTTATTTTTTTAATTTTTTCTTGAATTTTTTTTTTGGGAATTTCTTTAAATAGATATATCGTAGTATTTACAAACTGATTCATGCATAGGTTGAGTGGTATTTGGCAAGGTATGCATATGAGCAGTTGGAAGAGTGATGAGGGGTGGGAAGAAGTAAATATGTGACCTCAAATCAAAACAATGCAATTAAATATGTCATAGGACGATATACACATGCATCGAATAATAGAAATTGCCTTATTTTTCATACATAAGGCGAATGTAATGTAGTAAAAAGTAGAAATCATGAATAATAATATGATATAATATAATTCATATTGAATAACGATACAACGTAGATATAAGGAAATTATATATATTCCCATAACACATAATCTGAACAATGCGATGTTTTTTTTTAAAAACTTATGCACTATAATAGACTAATAATAGTGTCTAATAAAGGACTACAATAATGATGAGAAGTTCTAAAATACCCAAATAGATAATATAAGTCCATTCTACTTATTAAAACGATTTGATCGCCGCACCCTTTCAGTGGATGTACCCTCCATGTTAGGATCTCGGATCAGGTCTTGGATAACAACGTCATCATCATCAGGCGCCTCATCGCACTGTGGGTCACCATCATCGTCGTCGTCGTCGTCGTTGTTGCCACCCTCAATATCATCGTCGTCGTCGCTACCACTTGAAGAACAAGTAGACTCATTGCGGAGAAGGGCTATTTTTTCGCCGTATAGGTTTTCCTCAAGTCTAATAACCTTGTGTCTCTTTGCTCTGGGACACTCCCCATCCGAATTCACCGGCGGTCCTCTAGGAACAACAAAAGCTGGTGTTGATGAAGTGCGACCAGGAACATATGTGTCCACGAATGGTTCAATTACCGTGTTTGGGTTCCTCCCCCCTATTCCTAATGAAGAACGTCTGCTTGGCCTGGAAGACAAGACATCGCCAACATTCTGTCCCTCTCCATCTATAGTGTCTGCAATGCCTCTAGGCCGTATCCGTTTTGTAGTGGATGTTGAGCCTCCAAACCCTCTGCGGTCTACGTTTCCGCTAGGAGTGTTAGTTCCCCCACGTCCTCTAGCTCCGTTTCTTCGACGTGCTTGGTGGTATTGTCCCATTCGATGATGGATACCGGGCCTAGGGATAATAGGAGGCCTCCCATGGGACCCATCAGATTGGGAAGCTCTTCCACTAGCATTTGTTGCTCCTCCACTAGTATTTGGTGTAGGTGTATTTAGCCCAGAGACTGTTCTGGAGACCGGAATATCCGCGTGCATTGGGTCAACATCATCGGTGAATTCGAATGCATCGTGAATCCTACTGAGATTCGGATCAAGACATTGGGGTGCAACAACGGGTGTAATAGTTCTCCCAATCCCTCCCAATCTTGATGCATTTGGGCTATTTCCCACTTCTCGCGGGGCCACATCTTCAAAACGATCCACAATTGTTGTATAGGTATTGGGAGTTCCAATAGTACCAATTGTGCCATCTTCTCCCTCGTTCTGCTCATTGTCCTCATTGTTTCCGAAAGAGGGGTGGTTGTAGTTAACATCATGAGCGGGTATGGTTTGATTTGCTTCACGATCTAGCCCATGATCTGAATCTTCGTTTTCTGAATCCGATACTGTAATCCGCGCTTGATTGATGCCGACATCAGGGCGATTGTCTGGCGATGGAATGCGACGAGTAGGACTTGTACTCCATGCTCCAGCACCCCAACGGATTGGCTCTTGGTCATCGTCCATTGCATCGTCTTCACCGTAATATTCCCTACTCTCCCCTAGAAGGTCCGCACCTTCAGCCTAGAGATCTGGATTTTGTCGGTATTCTCTACCTTCCCAATTGGCTTCCATGTCACTATCGTCCTCCTCTTCTATGAACTCTCGGTTGGGCTCATCTACCGGAACTGGGCCGAGGGCATCTGGGTCTGAATCCTCTGAGTTGACATTGTCTTCATACCAAATATGGTTCGGGCCCTGGTCTTTTTTGTAATACACGGCCATTGGTATAGATATAGACTAATGTCTCTGCCTTTTCTGGGGCTAACCGATTTCGGCTCTTGTTGTGCACAAATGAGTAAGCACTCCAATTACGCTCACAGGAAGTAGCTGAACATGTGAGAGACAATATGCGTACCGCTATTTTGGAAAGGTATTGATCTCCAATCCTATACCACCATTGATGGGGGAGCATGTTTGTTGCACGGATGTTGAAGGCAATATCGGGGCTATATGGCCCTGTACCTTCGTCATACTCTTGTAATTCGGATATGACGTCTTCATACTTCACACCCACCACGTCTTTTAATTTACTCGAATTACACGATATAGCGCACGGAGGGCTCGCCATCTTGCTTTAGCGCCGCATTCTCCTTGAGATATGGATTCAAGAGGGCAAAATGCATAGTGAAGATCCGTAAAACACATGGCCCTCCTCGCTTTGAATGAATCCTCCAATATTGTTGCAATATCTCGGTCGGACGCTAAATGGTGGATCCCGAATGAAGTCACATGTTGATGCAATCCTTGTAGTATGAGCCATGCCTTACCCATTGCGGGTTCTCGGCCATCAAACACGCGTAATGCTTTCAAAACCTCCTCCGTCATGAAAATGAAATTCTTGCACCGCAGCCAGAAGGCCCCATCTTCAATGGTGCGCACGATATTGCGCATGGCGGTGGCCCCCCTCCCCCTCCCATTCTCGTCTCTCAATGTATTGGTATAGTTACAACTCGGGGATGGTCTTTCAAAGCCTCTAGGACGAGGCTTGAGTTTGACGAGTCGGTCCATCATCAACATATTGCATGCAAAGCGCATCTCCCCCGGCACCAGGATTGAGAGTTTAGGACTCAATTCACGAAATGTTGCCATTGTTGCATGATGTTTCCTAATATAATGGCACAACTTCCTTGCCCTCTCGATAAGGTCCTTGAAGATGTCGATTTTTGCCCAATCTTCCAATAGGAGATCCAAAGCATGAGCCATGCATCCTTGCGAAAAATCCATGGATACTCCTCGATGATACATTTCATTGCTCCAAGCATGTTTGCGGCGTTATCCGTACACACACGCAATCACATTCTTAGGTCCCACCTTCTCAATGAATACTTTGAGTTTGTCTGCTATATACGTTGCAGATTTTGTCTACCCAGTGGTGTCAATGCTTCCTAGAAATACATCTCCAGGTGGGCACGTCATCATCACATTCATGAGGGGCCTACGATTCACATCGTCCCAACCATCGGTGCATATGGACACCCCATACGCGGATTTTGCAAATCCGGTTCTTGACTCAATCTCCTTCTCGACTCGCAATCTGCTGGGTTCCATGAGATTAGTCCTGAATTGGTGATAAGATGGAGGAACATAGTCAAACCTCGCCTTGGAAGTTGCTAAAACCGCTTCAATAAAAAACGGGTTCCTGGCCACGTTGAATGGGATATTTGCGTTATAGAAACAATCTGCCCACTTTTCATCCAATTCTCTCCTCTTCGCGGTGTTCAAAGATTCCTCCATGCTACGTTGGCGTACTGCTACGGACCTCGTAGAATTTGATGCGCCTCGGGTAGCTGACATGGAGTGTGGATTCTCACGTCCCTCTACCACGCATGCATCCCGGCCTCCTCTGTGAGGACTTCCACCCCTTACTCCAACCCCTGTGTTTGTATCAACACCTACATGGCATGAAGATCCACTAGGAATTCCCTTGGAGGGACCATCTGTAGTAGAATTCCCACCGTACATGTCTTCATCACTCATTCTGACGGGAACTATGCCCCCACAATTTGCAAACCTGCTGCGAACACGATGTGGTACAAGGGAACACACACTCTTCTCAGATTTCGGCATATAGCCTAGGTGCATGAATGCTCGAATTCGTTTGTAGGTGAATGTTGTGTTGCAAAAAACACACGTAATGTTCCCATCATCATGAAATTCATACCACGAATTCCACTCTCTTGTTGTCCTCCGTTGACTTCCCATCGCATTCGAGCCTAAAAGATGAAGGCTTTAGTGGCCAATTTGGTATATCATGTAAACCCTTGTAATAATTCTTTGCTCTATTCTCTTGCGTGAACCAATTTTGACATTAGCTCCGTTGTCAGCTAGCGCTGGTCGCCATCGTTGTAGAAAAAAAAATTTGAAAACCTCCTTCTAATGTGCTCAAACGCCCTTCCCCAATTCCCAATCCAACCCTCACGAAGAGAAGTGAATCTTGGGAGCTAGGAGGGGCGGGTTACAAATGAGAAGTTCGCCCCTTATATAGTGGTTGGACCCCCCATGGTACATGGATGGGAAGATGGGGATTTCTATGGGGGAGGGGCGGGTTACGAGGGGAGGGGCGGGTTACGAGGGGGAGGGGCGGGTTACGGGGTGAGGGGCGGGTTCTTCGGGGTAGGGGCGGGTTCCGGAAGGGGGGTACGGGAGTAGGGGGGTAGAGGGAGGAGGAAGGGGGGGGGGGGAAGGGGGGTAGAGGGAGGGGGGTAGGGGGGGAGGGAGGGAGAGGGGGGGGGGGGAAGGGGGGGTAGAGGGAGGGATAAGGGGGTAAGGGGGGGTAGGGAGGGGGGGGGGGGGAGGGAGGGATAAGGGGGGGGAGGGAGGGATAAGGGGGGGTAGAGGGAGGGATAAGGGGGTAGAGGGGGGGATAAGGGGGTAGGGGGATGGATAAGAGGGGGGTAGGGGGAGGGATAAGGGTGAGGGAGGTGGGATAGGAGAGGGGTAAGAGGGGGTAAGGAGGGTTGCTCCGTTTTTCAAATTTTTTTAAAATTTTTTAAATTTTATTAAATAAAATGTTATTTGAAGAGGAATGAAATAAACATAATACTACCCACCACTATATTCTCTAGTCTTAATATAAATAGTGATCGTAAAATCAAATATATGATAAAACCATTAGGATGATAAATTTATTTGTACTATAGTATTGGGAAGAAGAATGAAATCCAAACATAATACTACCCACCACTATATTCTTTAGTCTTAATATAAATAGTAAGCGTAAAATCAAATATATGGTTAAACCATTATGATGATAAATTTATTTGTAATATAGTATTGGGAAGAAGAATGAAATCCAAACATAATACTACCCACCACTATATTCTTTAGTCTTAATATAAATAGTAAGCGTAAAATCAAATATATGATAAAACCATTAGGATGATAAATTTATTTGTAATATAGTATTGGGAAGAAGAATGAAATCCAAACATAATACTACCCACCACTATATTCTTTAGTCTTAATATAAATAGTAAGCGTAAAATCAAATATATGATAAAACCATTAGGATGATAAATTTATTTGTAATATAGTATTGGGAAGAAGAATGAAATCCAAACATAATACTACCCACCACTATATTCTTTAGTCTTAATATAAATAGTAAGCGTACAATCAAATATATGGTTAAACCATTAGGATGATAAATTTATTTGTAATATAGTATTGGGAAGAAGAATGAAATAAACATAATAGAATGTGGGATTGGAGAGAAAGAGCACACATTTTAAGAAGATTATTTTTTTGGGGATGTGGTAGCTCGACTTTGAAATGGAGGGGGGAATTGGTTTGTAGTGGGGCAAATTTGAATAAGAGAGGGAAGTACGGAAACTTCAATTCTCTCTTTTCTTGGATCCCCCCTTGGCTCCTTCTTCCACCTACCGGGTATTTTTAAGGTAATGAAGTCCAAACATTCCTCACTAAAGCCGGGATTTGGAGTATCCCGGATATAGTGGGGGAATGTTTGGATTTCCAATGATTGGATTGACCATCATTCCACTCCTCTTCCACTTCCTCCCCTTCTCTCCTCTTCCCTCCCATTCTCTTCCCACTCCTCCCTTTCTTTTCTTCTCCTCCCCCTCACCCGCCCCCTCATCATCACCCCCCCCCATCCTCACCCCCCCACCCCCCCCTCTCACCCTCACCCCCCTTCACCCCACCCTCATCCTCACTCGCCCCCTCATCATCACCCCCTCCATCCTCACCTCCCCACCCCCATCCTCACCCCCCCCCCCCCTCTCACCCTCACCCCCTTCACCCCACCCTCATCCTCACTCGCCTCATCATCACCCCCCATCCTCACCTCCCCACCCCCCTCTCACCTCACCCCCTCACCCCACCCTCATCCTCACCCCCTACCCCCCCCCTCACTCCCCTCACTCCTCCTTATCTCCTCCGTCCTACCCCCCGTTACCCGCCCTACCCCCGTTACCCGCCCTACCCCCCTTCTACCCGCCCTATCCCCCCAGTACCCGCCCCCCCCCCCCCTGTTCCCGCCCTATCCCCCTGTACCCGCCCTACCCCCCCCGTTACCCGCCCTATCCCCCTGTGACCCGCCCTACCCCCCGTAACCCGCCTCTCCCCTCTCACCCACCCCACGTAGTTTTTTGAAAATTTTTGCAAAGGTTTTTGTCATCTCTCTCACCAATCTTATGTTTTGCAAACAAGCACCATTAATGGGATAAGCAAATCCAAACATTCCCTCATTAAAGCCGGGATTTGGAGTATCCCGGATATAGTGGAGGAATGTTTGGATTTCCAATGATTGGATTGACCATCATTCCACTCCTCTTCCACTTCCTCCCCTTCTCTCCTCTTCCCTCCCCTTCTCTCCCCACTCCTCCCTTTCTTTTCTTCTCCTCCCCTCTCCACCCCCCCTCACCCGCCCCCCCCCTCACCCTCACCCCCCCCTCACCCCATCACTTCCCCTCTCTCCCCCCTCACTTTGGATTGACATCCGCTACCGTTATGTTTAATTTTTTATTGTCCTATCATGTTCATAAGATACTTATTAGTTGTTACAAGATTTAAAATAATTTTTTCTCCCTCTTAACTATTTATCAAGCTAACCATACAATGACACCATGATAATTAGCATTCACATGATCATATGATTATAAACACATGCATAGAGTGTGCCAACAAGTTTGCAAAAGAAAAGCATATGTATTTCAGTAGTGTTGAACGATATAGAAAAAGAGAAGTATATCTTGGTTGCTACACAACTACGAAAATCTACAATTAGTTCTCGTCCATTGCTGCACCGCTTGGGCCGGCCTCGGCATCATTCGTACCCTCCGGCAAATCTTCACCCCCGCCCAATCGAAGTCTACGAACTGCTGATCAAGTCCTCCTCGCAGGCCCGTCTTCTTCAAGAATTTCCCTCAGGAATTGCGATTGTTGCATGGCTCGAAGCATGCGTCCGGTTTGGGGACTATGTTCTTCCATCAGAAAATCAATGCTTCGATGGTTCAAAATGTCTCTCCATTCGGATTCATCCGTTGCCCACTTCATCTCGTAATGGCGTGAGGAACGCTCTTCCGACGAATACATCATTCCATCCGACTTCCATCTTAGCCCTTCTGGATGAATCCCAAATCGAAACTCCTTGTGCGCTTCGTCCCAATACCCGTTGTAAACTTGGTAGAAGAAGTTTCGCTTGCCATTGGCATTTGAGACATTTGATGGAATTAAATGATGGCACGCCCTCGTAATTGCCTCCGGATCCCTTTCCCACCCGAATTCCAGGGCAGCCAACTGCTTCTCTATAGAAGTGCAAGACAATTTCCAACTCCATACCAAGTCTTCTCCCCATTTCCCTTTGTGATCTTTTGCATTGGTTTCATTATACTCCCAATGCGGTGGCATGTAATCCTCTAATCCAAAAAGGTTGTACAAGCGCTTGTGGAAGGGAGATTTACATAGCGGACATCGTCGTCGAACAACCATGAAGCCAATCAGACAAATCGGATGAAATACGTGGCGGCAAGTGCCTACGCAAAATCCTCCTTCGAGTCCAAAGGGGTTGCAACACATAGCACAATTTTCACCATCCGTCACGAACGTTGCGGGTCTTGCCACAATTTGGTCGCTTTCTTGATGTCCATCGTGTTTTCAAAATCCCACTCGCAGACCGCCCATCCAATTGTTCCATCCGGTTTTTTTGGCAATTCGTCCGGAAACATCTCGTCTACAATTGCCCATGATGTCAAACCAAATACCCGCTCTTGATTATGATCCTTCCATGTCCTATCGATCTTCCTCAACTCCTCAGCTATTTGGTCACCCTTGGCAACGGATAAAATGCATGTCAACTTCCACTGGTAGTATTGCTCAGCCATCTGATTCATTCGACTCTTCAAGACCTCATTATCTCGTCGAACATCTACCAAATCAACTTCAAGGGGTGTTGCAGGTGAGCCTAATACCTCATTATCTGGTCGAACATCTACCAAATCAACTTCAAGGGGTGTTGCAGGCGAGCCTAATCCTTTGTTGAAATCTGCATTATCGAATGCCAAGGAGTCAAGAACACTTCCTATGACCAATCCGTTTGGACTAGTCGATGTACTAGGTCGTGTTTGTGATGTAGAAGCCCCCTTCCCCTTTGCCATGGCCCCCTCAAGCTCCATGATACGTCGTTGCTAGGATGAGATCTCGTCGCTAGCTCTTCGCATGTCCTCTTTCAGCCGTTGATTCTCTTCCTTCAAGCGTTGATTTTCTCCCATCAATTGCTGAATCTGGCCTTCTCTTGCATCAAAATGCCCCATCTCAACGGACAAATCTACTGGTGAAATCTCATCAGGCACGCCCCCAGCGACAACAACCTCTACTTCTTGGGGCTCAATGTTTCCACCAACTACATGAACCATCTCCACATCTACTATGTCGGGAAGCAGCTGTACTGGAACTGGTTGTCTTACTTGGGCCAATGAAGCCATGGGCATGGGCTCTAATGATCGAGCTAGCCTCCTCCGCTTATTCCTTTCCATCGTTTTGCGTCGAGGTAAAACTATCTCGTGGGAGCCATCAGAGTCGGAATCAGGCGGGGAGTCAGACATATGGTTATGAGGGTCTAATTCCCTAGGTCTGTCGGCCAAGGGAAACCACCCAGGATCCCCTACCGCCCAAGTTCCAAAGCCAGGGAAACCATTTTGTACTCGTGGTGCTCGAGCCTTGCCTTCTAAACCTTTCAGGGTAGACCAATCGAACCTCTTCTTTAAAATGATCTCCACATGAACGCCGTGCACTAAATATAACCCGACCTGGTTCTTGTTTGGTAACTTCGTGGAGTAAAGGAGTTGGTAAATTTGAAGACATCGGGAAAGGAACTCCGGGTTGGTGCAGTAGCGCAAATTGGCCTTGTTGCTTCTCAAGTGTAAAACATGGTGTTCAGGCTGGAAGGATTTGTCGATGTGGCACCACTCAATGTATTTCTTTGCATGGTCAAAATCCCATGGGTCAGCTACATCCTCCCAGCCTCGGAATGCCAATTTTAACGGAATGCCAATTTTAACGGGCCCGCTGTTGTTTTCCTTGTCGCACTCGTTCTTTGTCTTTTTCTTCCTTGCGGATCGCACCTGGTGTCGCCATCGTTGTGGAAAAAAAATTTTAAAACCTCCCCCAAATGTGCTCAAACGCCCTTCCCCAATCCCCAATCCAACCCTCACGAAGAGAAGTGAATCTTGGGAGCTAGGAAGGGCGGGTTACAAATGGGGAGTCCGCCTTTATATAGTGGTTGGACCCCCAACCGACCCCTAACACGGCTGCAGGCGGATTCCCGAGGGGGGGGGAGGAGGGAGGAGGGAGAGGAGAGGGAGGAGGGGGGCGACGCGGGCGAGGGGGGCGGGGAGGGGCGGGGGGGGCGGGGCAGGGGGGAGGGAGGGGGGGAGGGGGGGGGGCGGGGGGAGGGGGGGGGTAGCGGGGTGGGGTAGCGGGGGGTAGGGGGGTTAGGGGCGGGTTAGAGGTAGGGGGTAGGGGGATACGGGGTTTGATATATTTTTAAATTTTTTTTTACTTTTTTTTATTTTTTTACTTTTTTATTTTTTTTTTTTTAGGGGGGGAGGAGGTTAGGGCGAGAGAGTAGAGAGGAAGGGGGGTAGAGGGGTTAGGAGAGGGATTAAGGGGTAGGGGGGGGGATAAGGGGGGTAACGGCGTTCTTTATTTTTTTTATTTTTTTTATTTTTTTTTGAATTTTTGTTTAATTTTTAAAAAAATATTTTTTTGAGTTTTTTAAATATTTGTTTTCGTGGTATTTACAAACCGATTCATGCATAGGTTGAGTGGTATTTGGCAAGGTATGGAACCAATAAATATGTGCACCCAACTCAAAACAATGCAATTAAATATGTCATACGAAGATGTACAAATGCATCGAATAAGAGAAGTTGTTGCGTATATTATATGTATGTGCACAATTGGAAGTACATATAGTATTGTAATTATCCATGCAATCCTTCTACATACAATAGGCACACGCTAACTTTGGAGACCGCTAAACTAAGTAGCTGAATTACGGAAACAACACATGGGCATGGTCCAATTAAATGGATACTTTTCCAAGGCCTCTTTAACATCGGACACGGTCAACCTTTTGGACACATCCGGGTCCTGGAGGCCTTTTAATTTGAAGCTGAGATACTCGTGATTGTGGGCGCGGTCTGGGCGGTGTGGCATAAAGTACTTCATATCGTACTCTTCTTCCCAAATGCGTTGTGCTAACCACCCGGCGGAGAATGCATCGGCTGCCTTGGAATATATGTGTTTGCATTCCATAACCTCAAGGGGATTGTCAGAACCGCGTGGACCATACAAAAACCATAATTCCGGTGCCACAAATTTTCGCCATTTGCGTTCTTCATTCAACTCCTCTAGCTTCGCAAATCCATACTTGGATGGCGCTTGTTCCACCACTCGACTTGAAATCCCCCAATCACAAAGCCCGATGTAAACCGTATCTGGTTTCCAATCATCGAAATGCAATAGAACATTGGTTGGAGTAATGTCGTTGTGTAGATAATTGTGTTCATGACACTTTTCCACAATGACAAGCAACGACAATGCCAAGTCAAGTCGTCGTTTACGGAATGTTACAATCCAACGTAGTTGTAAATCGGATAGCCCTGAGTTGAGCTCTTTTGGAATGTCGTCGTATTCCAAGTGCTTTGGGATTTTCTGATTGATATGGATGTCAAAATCTTTGAAGCTACCTCCGTTCCACCATAGCGAAAATCCATCCATTGTTTTAGGATGCAAGTACGATAGTCTGATGATTCCAGGGTGCTTTACTGGACATCCACCCGCCTCATTTACGATTGCCATGCGCTTCTCCCTCTCGTTCTTCACGTTCGTCAATTGTTTACGCGCGAATGGAATCCAACTAGGAATATGTTGAAGTTTCGTAAGCACCACCTTAGTAACCTTCCCATATCCACCTTGGATACGTTGTCCTGGCATAGATACTACGGTAACGGTTGATTCTAGCCACTTGAAAGTTCCACTGTTGCAATGAGACATAACAACATCCTCGGCTTTTAATTTCCATCTCTCATTCCTCTTCCCACGAGCTTTCGAAAAGGATTGACCAAAACTTTTCACTAAATCTAGCTTTGATACTAGTTCGTCATCTTCAATTGTCCATTTGCTCTTGTCTGTCAATTTCTTCCCCGAAATATACGTCCAGGCGTCTACGGTGTTGGTAGTCAACTCTACCACTCTGAGGTCCAACCATGCACCATGGTCGTAGAAGTTGGTCCAATCACAAAGTTCGTAATTGTTTTCAAAACAACGCTCCAGGTATTGGTGAAGATCGTGACACAAATTGTGGTATCCTTCCTCATTCGCCCCAATGTAAGACCTATGCAAATGTGGCATAGTTCGTATCTCATAGAAATGTATACCACTCCGTCGAGCAAATTCGAGATACTCCTCGGTTGGCATAAGTGGTGTCTCTTCCTCCTGTGACAAGATCGAATTGTTCTTTTTTGACCCCTTACTTTTTTTCTTTTTTCCCTTTCTTTTCCGTGATCCCGATGAAGAAGGGTTTGTAGATTCTGTCTCCTTTGGAATTTCCTCTGTTTCCTCAGGACGGTCAAGGGGGGTTTCCAAATCTTGATTTCCGTGTCGCATACTCGAACCTTGGCTCCCTTCACCCTCCATTTCGAATCTGAGAAAAAAACGGCAAAAACTCCTCACTCGTGCTCAAAAAACACCCCGCCAAGTGCCCACACTAACTCAATGAAGAAGTAGTGCTTGGCAACTAGCGGAGTGAGGAGAATGATGAATGAAGTTGGCTTTTATAGGGGAGGGGAGTGGAGGCACTTGGAGTGTGGAAAAGAAAAAGGAGGGTGGGCCCAACCCCGCCCCCCCCCCCCCCCCCCCCCCCCCCCCCCCCCCCCCCCCCCCCCCCCCCCCCTCCCCCTCTCCCCCTCTCCCCCCTCTCCCCCTCTCCCCCTCTCCCCCCCTCCCCCTCCCCCCTCCCCCTCTCCCCCCCTCCCCCCCCCCCCCCCCCCCCCCCCCCCCCCCCCCCCCCCCCCCCCTCCCCCCTCCCCCCCTCTCCCCCTCTCCCCCCTCTCCCCCCTCTCCCCCCCCCCCCCCCCCCCCCCCCCCCCCCCCCCCCCCCGCCCCCTAACCCTTTCCCTAATCCCTTTCACCCGCCCCCCGTCCTCCTCGCCTACGTGGCGCGTACGTGGCACGTACGTGGCGTGTACGTGGCGGCTAAGTGGCTTGGTTTTTACCCAAACCCTTGCCACGTCCTCGTTTTTTTGCCTAAATTAAAAGTCAACAGAGGTTTGACCGTATCGGGCGAGCGGGAGCTCTATCGGACGGACAAGGCCGACGGACGGGCGGGCGGCATGCCCGCCCGGTATGACAACCTTGACGATTACATTCTCCCGAAGAAAGTTCTTGCACTTATTGGATGGGTGCTCCCACTTCTCCAAATGTCTATGAACCCTTGGTCTCCGGCCTCGATTCCCCCCACTACCGCCAGCCCCATGTTTGGGCATCTTTGTGAAAAAAAAAAACAAAATCTCCCCCCTTACAAATGAAAAGACTTCTTTCCTCCGCAGGATAAGGAGCCAGTGGATGAAAATTAAAAAAATTTCCAACCTACAGCTACTCCGCACCCTGATAACGAAGGAAAGAAGTGGGGAGAGTGGAGGCCGGTCGGCCTTATATAGGCCGCGGTCGCATGGCCGACCGGCGACCTAAATCGGAGGGCCGATGGCCGACCGGCGCGACCGAACAGCCGCGGCCGACCGACCGATCGGACGACCGGCGCCGACCGGCGCGACCGAACAGCCGCGGCCGACCAACCGATCGGCCGACCCGACCGATCGGACGGCCACTGCCGACCGGCCGGTCGCGGCCGATCGGAGAGCGCGACCGATCGGTCGGCCGACGCCGACCGCGACCGATCGGACGGCCGACGCCGACCGGGGCCCATCCGACGGCCGACCGAACCCGCGACCGATCAGACGGCCGGCGGCCGATCAAGCGACCGATCCGACGGCGTCGACCGGTCGGTCGGCAAGGCCGCAAGGCCAATCGGACGGCCTGGGCCGCCCGATTCAATCCAACGGTAATCACCTACCCTCACAACACTATTTGAACGGCTACGATGCAATTTTCAATACGATCTGACGGTTAAAAAATTTACTACATGCATAGTAATTCCGATTTACCCCCCGGACGGACGTCCGTCCGACCAAAAAAACCCAAAAGACGTCCGGATTGACATCCCTGGACCCAGTGATTGTATGCCCCTTTGGTCGAATCGGACATATACGGAGATGTTGGAAGTTCAAGATGAGGAAAGTACACCTCCAAGGAAATATGGAGGTCAAACACAAATTTCTCAAGATACACCTCCGAGGGGATACGAGGGTCAAACACAACATCAACAAGATACACCTCCGAGGGGATACGAGGGTCAAACTGAACATCAGCAACATACACCTCTGAGAGGATATGGGGTCACACAGCAGATAATTATAATCGCAGCAATAACAGGGGTATGGCACCAATATCTTTTGGCATAGGAAGTGGTGGGTATTATCCCGATAGCAATATATACGGTCCAGGAACCACTACTCCTGAGACATATAGGGCAGAGCATCCAAGGGATACGTACCAATCCAGAGGCCAACGCGATACAAGTCCGAATGCTGGAGGAAGATATATGCCAACATATCCTCGGGATACATTTGAGTCAGGAGGCCGATACGGTGGAATGAGTGCTTCGGAGAGCTATACGCCAACATATCCTCGGGAATTTAACGATGTTCCCGGCCAATATGGTAGAGGTACCAGTAGTCCAGAGTACCATATCCCAACACATCCAAGGGACACATACGAGTCTCGAGGCCAGTATGGGAGAGGACCTAACATTCGAGAAAGGTACCCCACAACGTATCCTAGTGGATCATACGATGCTCACAACCAATACGGTAGAAGACCTCAGGTTCCAGATAGCTTTAGACCAACGTATCCAAGAGATACGCATGATCATCACGGCGAGTACGGTAGAGCTATTACCAATCCCGAGTACCGTACTCCAAGTCAAGCAAGAGATGAATACGAGCCCAGTTGGAATTACCGGAACAAGGATCGTGAAGAGCATATCACTCAGTATCCATATCCTGGGTATGGCCAATATGCATATGGGAGTAACAACACTCCCCCGCCACCATTCTGAACTCGTGAAGAAGAAGATGCAGAGTTTGAAAGACAACTACGAGAGGCAACAATTCAAAGTCAAGCGGAGTACATCCGCAAGCTTGAAAATGATCGTATTTACGACGAGCAGCGCTTGTATGATGCTTATTCGCGAGGGCGGTTCTCAAACCAAGCAGGGCCAAGTGGAACACAAGATGATAAGGACTAGGATGCAAAGTAGTTATACATTTACATATAGGCATGTTGTAATGTATTGTACGTACATGTAGTATTTGGATGAGAACTCTATTCTCCATATGGTAGAGGTCATTTTTTAAGACCTTCTTAACCATGTTTTGTTGGTAAACGGACATCATATGAATGATATAAGGAATGTAGAACCATGACCTATATTACACATTTATTTGAGTAAATATGTTATGATTCCATTTATTAACCAGTAAGAATTTTAGTGTTTTTGGAAGCTTGAAAGTTGAAACCTCCTGCTCATAACTACGATTTCCTATGTGTATGTACTCTCGAAGTATGTACGAATTATTTTTATCTATTTAATACATTCAACCGTAAGATCGTGAACCGAAGCCTATTTTAAGTTACTATTTTAAAAAGTGACCTTAGGATGTTTATCATTTGCGAGATCCTAACATCCAAATTTTGTTTAAAACTTTATTTGGGATTTGCTCCGGAGCGCGATTCCATGGTGCAAAGGGGAGTTGGGGATTGTTACCAACAAAATTTTGGTCATATTTTTTCCCATGTATGTAATCAAGTGTAGTAAATTCATGCAAAATTTGGGAGCCTCATTCCTCTTGATTGACATTCTTACAAGTTATTTTCTAAAAGCAGGTCCGAAAACAATACTATAGTAAAACATGCACGTCGTTACGTATATTTCGTATTATATAGAACTTAAAGTGGGTTATGTGAGTGTAGGAGTTTGTGATTTTTGAGGTAACTTATTTCTAACAGTTTTCTATAATCTAAAATTTTGACAAATTTTGAAATATATAATTCATAATTTACTAACACATTTTGAGCTTGTGTTGGTAATTTCTGGAGGCTGCCACTGTAAAATTGGTAAATATTATGACTTAAATATTTTTGGAATTTCAGTAGTGATTGGCTTATAAACATATGAGAAGAAAAATAGAAGATAAATCGCTAATTTTGAACTACCCAACCAACACTTAAAAATTGAATCAATAGGTTTTTTTGGGCTTTACCCTAAAGGCCTCATCCAAATGGTGCAAAGGGGCAAAATATTATAGTAAACATAAGTGTACTTGGTGGGCCAAAATTTGAAAGGCATGCAATGCATTTGAAACAAAGAGTATTGTTGGAGTGAAAATAGAACATGCATACTAATTCATAAACTATAATAAAACCGATATGAGTAAAACAAATTCTACGTTTTCCTATTCGTAATTCGTCCGAAAATGCTCATGAGGCGTGGGCCAATGAAACATTTCGCTAAAGCGTGAGAGGATATGGGACAACCCTCCAGTGCCGTCACGGCTCTCGTTGCATACTCTATCCATGTAAAGATGGAAAGCTTGTGCAAGGTCTTCATTGGAGAATACCGAAGTATTTCGATTTCCACGTTGCAAGCTCGTCGCCGCCGTAGACATGGTCATCCCATTAATTCTTTGTGCTATGCGGGCCGTGGCAAACTCCTCCGAAGCAATCGAGTATTTTGGAATAACCTGTAAATCCTCACCCGCTTTGTACAAGAACGCCACTCGTGGATCTACCCAATAACGTTTTCGCAGGGTCTCCACCATGTCCTCACGTTTTGTGAATGTATAAAGGGATTGCATTGGTTCCTGAACCGTTGTGGAAAAGCCCCAATCGCATACTCCGATATACACTCGTGATTCATCGCCAGGAAGTGGAGAAGGATATTATCTGGAGATATATCGTTATGGAGGTGGTGGCTCTTGTGGACCTCGTTTATGATATGCAACAACGCCCAAGCAAGCTGTGTCCGTTTTTTACGGAATCGAATCAGTTGATGAGCCCGAATAACCTCGTCATCAGGGTAATTCCCAAAGTTCAAATGTACAAAGACATCGTCACCATAATCCATATCGCGGTTCAGCATCTCTCGAATAGTCCCGCCATTCCACCAAAACGCATAGCCTTGATTCTTCACTGGATGAATGGCCACAAAGCGGATCACACCAGGGTGTCTAATCCTTATCGCCATAGACTCATTCATATGCTCCCATTTTGCCAACTCCGGTCGTGTCAACAAGTGAATGGAAGTTTTTGCAACAAATTCCCAAAATGGTTCAATGCCTGCAACACCTTCAAAGCGAACTTTGATAATAGTACCATACCGTCCCTTCAACCTCGTGCTGTCAACTCGTATGATTTGGGCTGTATCCGGAATGGTAACCAAATGAGTCAATCGCATGGTTTGAGTTTGTCGTCCCTGAAGGGATTGCCACCATGTTCCAGAGCCTCGACGGTGTGAATTCTTTGAAAATGCCCTCATTTGGGCAGAAAAACAATCAACCCTATTCACCACGTCAACGAAATCCTCATCACCCTCCCGAAACATCCTTCCATATTTGGCTATTACAACCTTGGGATTCCAGAGTGCATCCTTCACCCTATTATCCATCCACCACATGAACCCTTGTTTCTATGTCTCTGCTACCCACTTCGGATGCTGAAGCGCTTCTATCATGAGATCTCTCATTTCAAGCTTGAACTTCTCGATGCCCTCCTCCTGATATCTCACATATTTGCTTTCCAATGCTCGAAGATCATTGGCCTCATAGAATTTGACGGTAAATTCTATCAAGAATATCTTACAAGCGTCACCCGGGACCTCATGAGCCTCGAACTTCTCAAACAAGTTCGCACCACCCTTCCTCTTCTTCTCCTTCGGCATCTTGATCCCAAAAAAGGAAATATGTAAAGAAAGTGTAGTAAGTTTTTAAAAAAACTTTTCAAAAAAAAACAACAAAAACTCCCCCCGTATAACGAGTCACTTCCTTCCTCCAAAAGACAAGGAGCCAAAATGACGAATTACAAGAATTCCCAGCCAGAGACACTCCGCATCCTCTCTTTGTGAGAAATGGAGAAAAGAAGTGGAGGAAAAGGAGGCCGGTCGGCCTTTTATAGCGGCGGACGGCCGGCCCTGGATCCGACGGCCGATCCGTCGCCTGGCCGACCGATCGGACGGCCCGCCCAAATGGCCGACCGATCCGACCGATCGGACGGCCCGCAAGGATGGCCGACGCGGCCGACCGATCGGACGGCCCGACCGCCTGGCCGACCGCCCGCCTCGCCGACCGATCGGACGGCCCGACCGCCTGGCCGACCGCCCTCCTCGCCGACCGATCCGACCGATCGGACGGCCCGACCGCCTGGCCGACCGATCGGTCGGCCGCGCCCGGATCCGATGGCCGTCGGGCATGCGGACGGCGGGCTGATCCAACGGCCCGCAAGCGTTTACATTTGATCCAACGGCCAGGATTTGATGCGGTCGGCCGCCGTCCGATTTGACGGAGCGACCGAAGGTCGGTCGACCAGACCGGGTATCAAATTTTGACGGCTGAGATGCTGCCAGGTAGATGATCCAACGGCCCCAGAAGTTACCAGGGACCGGGGTAACTCCCATTTACCCCCCCGGACCATGGTCCGGACTATGGTCCCGGTCGACATAGTCCGGACTACGTCCACGGACTAGGTTTACCCCGAATGTCGACCGATTTGACAACCCTGGCCACAGTCCTATAGAGAAGCCATGGAGTCATGTAATGCAACAGAATGGAAAGAAGCCATGGATCGGGAGTATCAATCTCTTATGGAGAATAATACTTGGAAACTAGTGCAATTGCCTCATGGAAGGAAAGCAATTCGCTATAAATGGATCTATAAGGTGAAGTACAAAATGGATGGGACGATTGATAAGTACAAAGCCCGCCTTGCTGCCAAAGGATTTACTCAGAAAGAAGGTGTTGATTACACAGAAACTTACAGCCCAGTGATTAAATATGATTAAGTCAGAACCCTATTTGCTACTGCAACAACAAACAATATGGATGTTGTTCAATTTGACATTGAAACAACTTATCTCCATGGGGATTTATATGAAGCCATATATATGTGTCAACCCATAGGCTATGAAGATTCGAACATGGAGCTTGTATGTTTCTTGTTAAAGAGCATACATGGTTTGAAACAAAGCGCTGGACAGTGGAACTCAAAGTTCAAAAGATTCTTATTGGACCATGACCTTATCCAGAACGTAGCAGATTCTTGCATCTTTCATAATCCGGGAGAGAAAATACATACCGTTCTCGGGATATATGTGGATGATGGGTTAATATGTTCAACACAACATGAAGCTATCAGGAAGATACTTGACAACCTCAAAACCGCTTTTAAAGTGGTTGAAGGACCCGTTGATTACTTTGTGGGTTTTTAAGTACAGAGAAACACGTCTGAGAAGACTATTTTCATTCATCAGGCTCGATGTATCACTAATGTTCTACATCGTTTTGGCATGGAAGAAGCTAATCTAAGTGTCACTCCAGCTGAGACTTCTATCCGTTTGTCAGATTCTACACTTGATGACCCCGATTGCAATGAACCATATCGAGAATATGTTGGCTGCCTTATGTACGCTATGATCCTTACAAGACCAGATATTGCATATTTGGTAAGCGAGCTGCAAGATATCAAGAAAAAACCAAAATTGTTCCACTAGAATGCCTTGAAGAGGATTCTTCAATATTTGAAAGGTACAATATTTCTTGGGATCCTATTTGATGGTAAGCAAGAGTTCAAGCTGATTGGTTTTTTTGATGCCGATTACGGAGGAGATCCTGACGACCGCAAGAGCAGAACGGGGTATGTTAATACTTTGGGTACAGAAGCTATCTCATGGACTAGTCAAAGGCAAAAATCTACTGCAGATTCTACCACTGTTGCAGAGCTTATGGCAATGGCTGAAGCAGCTAAAGAAGGAGTGTGGCTTACAAAACTTTTATTAAGTCTCAACATACCTCATCAAGAACCTGTTGTCATAAGGTGTGATAACCAAGGTGTCATAAAGAATGTGCGTAATCCGATCCTACACAAACGAACAAAGCATGTCGGCATCAAGGTTTTCTTCATTCGAGAATTATTTGAACGACAACAAATTGGCATCCCGTATGTCCGAACTACGGAGCAAGCTGCAGATATGTTTACCAAAGCATTGTCACGAGATACATTTATCAACCTCAGACCAATGATAGGAATGGCGACTTTCTACAACAAATGAGTGGGAGAAGAATTGTCATAGTTACATTTGCATGAAGAAAGTTGAATAGGACGAGTGGGAGTGTTGGATGTACATCCTGTCAACTTTCATCCATCAGGAAGGTCAAACGTCAACGTCCAGATCGAAGCTTCTCAATGATGTTACGGCGACGCTTAATTAGAGTAGAGCTTTGATTTTAGTTTCATTCTTGCATGTGAACGGTGTCAGCGTAGGAGTGAATAGATGTATTGCATTTCCAAAGACAGTCATTGTGTGAAACGTTACATGTAGTGATTCATTGTTTGATAATAGAGATCATTCAGTTTGTTGTTAACCTTGATACATTGTTGTGTGTTGAGTGAGTCTTGGTACGTGAGGTTTGTATGTGAAAGCCTCGGTAGCTGTGAGTATGTAGAATTCAACAAGTCTGAGCAGTAGCGCTTGCATGCGTCTGTGTGTTGGTTTTGCATCGTGGAGTTACTTTTGTGTGTGGTACATTCTTGATTGGTACAAGAAACACTCGTTAGATTTCTAGTCCAGTAAGTCGTAAGTCACCAAAGCATGGCTGAGAGTGAAGAGAAGGTTAAGGAGACAACAACGATTGAACGTTACGACGGAACAAATTTTCATTTTTGGAAGATGCATATGTCGTTTATTTTTCAGTCCCGTGAACTCTTTGGCATAGATAATCCATGCGCCCCCCTATTGAATTAAGTGCTCAGCAGCCTAGCCATGGTCAACATTTCAGTTTTAGCCAATGAAATGGAAATCGGACCACAAAATCCTAATCCACCTATTATTCCTCTGTTTCCATGACGAGTACCTGAGAGACCAAATCTTTCTGCAGAAAATAAATGCATGTTGGATATCTTTTGCATAGTCAAACAAGAGTTTTGAGTCTTATTCTCTGGGTTGGATGAACAGAAGAAAGTGGACCTATCCGATATTTTGAAGTTGGAGAAATATATCCACCGGACACTACCATTTCTCTGTCCCTCATAGATAGTACTCCCTCCGTCCCATAATGATCTTCCAGTTACTCTTCTTTTCTTGTCCCAAAATGATTTTCCTAGTGTGACATGGAAGAAGAGCCCGGGAAATGAATTCCACATCCAAAGAGCAATTTCATGGAAACCTGTGGGGAGTGTAGTCATCATGACAGTTGGCCCAAGAATTAAATAATATAGAGTATTTTAGTACTCCCATGAAATTGGGGAGCAAGTGGGAGCTCCATGGCACCTTTGACTCGAAGGTGACGGCTCCATACATGTTGAGTTGGCACTCCCGCAATTACTTGGAACTGCAAAATGGATGAGACAACGCGGGAAATGCACAATTGAAGCGGGAATGGATGAACAGTCACGATAAGGAGCGCGCGAACAGGTTAATTGATTAGCCAGCGGTGCTCCTCCCCAAAGGCCCTCAAATCCCACATTTTGACCCTTCATAACTTTCATTTGAAAAAAAATTCAAAACTCAAACTTGGAGGATGAATGGAGAGCATCAATCTTTATTTTTTTGCATAAAACAGAATATTAAAATATTGGTTTTTGACCTTAATCTGGAATATTTAGTTGAACAAGAAGATCATTATGGGACGGAGGGAGTAGTATATTTCCTTAAAATATACTAATTGGTTGTCTTTAATATTCTTGTTTAAAAGCTCACTTGATTCTACGACAAGTGGAATATATGTTCTTTTCTTCAAGTTTAAATATATCAATGATCATAAATATATGAATAATTTGAATTGTGCTTTTTGAGTATTTTTTGTATTTTTAATATTTTTTATCTTCATTTAATATATGCAGATGAGTGTGTGATTGGTATTTGAAGTACAACATTGATGTTTACTAAAAATATCGTAGAAAGCATTTGTGTATGTTTGAAATTTCCTCCATCTAAATTTGAATTTCATGAATTAATATTAAAAAAATTGAAGTCATTTTTCTTATTTGATTTGCAGTTGTGACGCACTTGTTTTATTAATCTAAGTACAAGCAACATAATCTTACGTATATTTCTGTAACAATCATTACCATATGTTTCAATATAATTTAAAAGTACATTCAAAATTAAATTTATCAATTAGAAGGGTAGAGATATTTGTATTGTATGTGTTTGCATGAGTAGTATTTTGGAATAATGTGAAAGTTTATGATCGTGTATCACAAAGAGAGGGTGACATCAATGATATGAAGGTTGGAGAGTGCTATGGTAGAGCAGCCAAAAATGGCGCAGTGCTGAAAATGGAGCCCTAGTAATCTTCACTGCCATGTACATAATAGCTTTTCCATACAACAGTACCATGTACACACTGCAAAGATTATAGGGCGTCACTTTAGGGCACCATTTCAAGAACACCTATATTTCCACCTTTAAAAATTCATTACTTACTGCAGAAGAGTCGAAAAATGATGATTCCACTTGCTCTAGTTTTCTACTAATTTTCCCCATGCACAAAAATTGCTTGCACTGGCAACATTCCAATAGATTTTCTGTGCTGAAAATTGCGCCATTATAGGACACCTTACCATAGTGTTCGAAGATGTGGCCAAGAGCTTGAGGCAAGGTGTGCTGAAGAGCTTGCCGATAGTTTTTTTAATCCCAAAAATCAAGTGAGGCTTAAAATGGGTTGTTTTCACCTTAGTCAGGCTTGTATTTCCTTCCTTTTTACATTTCAATTGCATTTGAATTCCAGCATATTCTAATATTGAGTTTCAGGATTTCCTCTAGATTCAACATGTCTTGCAAGGGTATGAATTATGCACCGATATTCTGTGCTTACTTTGGATCAAGAATTTGAGGAGATTCAAGGAGAATTTATACTTTACAATGGATTTTCTCATTTTGAATGCACTCATTTAATTCCCATTCTACAACAGGAGTAAAATGTTATTTATTCTAACTTTGAACATCAAATTTAAGAATAGAGGGTATACATATACGATGCCCTCTCAAAAGTTTACATGAAGAACTGAAACAAGAGAATATGCCTCAATTTTCCAACAATTATCATGTTCACAAAAATGATAGTAACCACAAATTGTATTAGAGATATAATATAGTATATGATACTTTTTAGAAGAACATTAAATTATACCCACCATGAAGCTCAACTTTGGATTTTTGTACTTTAATTAAAGTGTCATGATAAACAAGAGTAGCTTCAAATGATCATAACTACCATTTCAAGTCACGGAATTCCATCAAACTACCACCGAAGTGTCCAGAATGTAATAAATGTTATCAAAACTATCCCTTTCATGCTAACCCAAGCCTCATGTGTAAGAAAATCCATTAGCAATCATTGCACTTTAAAATGTGTGTATTTCTTTCTATAAGAGACAAAGTCAAGGCTTCTTACGCCATCTAAGTGTGATATTTGTGAATGTAAGCCACATATATGTAAAGGGCATCTAAGAGGTTTCCAAAGAGATGTTAATACTCTCTTTCTTAACAAATCTCACCATGTAAAGATTTGAAAAGAGCTGAAGGTAGATACTAAAAAGTACAACAAAGAATACTAAAGTTATCAAATGAATTTACACCTCTCATGAGATTTTTCATGCATTGGTAAAGAAAAGTTCACTACCTCTCTCATGTACTCTTTATAATTTGTAATTTGGATAGATTTTACGAACATATTGGTCATTTGAAAGTTGAAGATGCATTATCTATTATTGCTATGAATGTAAAACTTTGGGAGAACACTATATAGTCATGTACAAGAGAAAGTTTTGGATTTTGTTCCTTACGATAGCGTGATGCTCACCATCATGGTCCATCTAATCATGATGAGGGATTCTTGGACCCTGTTGCATATGTACCGGGCCCAAGCCCTTTGGAAAATTTAACAATTTGTTGTTTATTTTTAAGGCTCTACACCAACTGATTTGATTAGTGTCAAATCCCATATAGTGCCCAATAGTGTAGAAAGTTAAGTGGAAAAACCAATATATTGTCAAGGTTAATGTAGGAAGTTCTTCTCAAGCATTTGAGAGAGCAAGTGGATGTACATCACCACTATGTACTTACGACTATGGTAAACAATCTTTTAGTCGGATGTTTCTTGATTGCAACAACTCGTATGTAATTAATATTTCCATTCTAAATTTAGAATGATGAAATTTCTTATGAAGGCTCATAAATTGTCACATGATTGTGCATCTAGGATCCAAATAGATAACTCAAATTAAAACAATGCTCTTTCTAGAATAAAATCAACAAACTTGTAGGACTTGAGATACAAAATGTTTTTGTCTAAAGATGTGAAGGGCTTTTTACAATTGTTCTCATATTTGCTTAGAGTATGCATAACTCTCCATATTCATTTGAAGCTTGAAGTGTTCAAAACACTTCATGTACACTCTAGCCGCTTATTGTCACACCTTGGGTGGCACACCTTTTATGCATCACTTAGATGAAGTGTGGCATGAAGATAGTGACCAATCATGAATGTCACCCTAACCTCTATTCTTTTGAACATACCCCAAAACTGAAATCATGAAATGTGACAAAAAGGAGAATAGGTGTCCTGAAGTAAGAACCTACTGCATCGATGACCTAGCAAGTCAATAGATGTTTCAGAAACTCCTAGACCCTAGTTGTATAAGGTGATGTTGTACTAAGAATGGGTCTTCGACATGAATGGGTGCTCCTACTTTACAGGTGTGTGTGATTGAGACTTTCGGTGGGTTATCTCGCTCGAACGTGACTGAGCTCAACGGCGATGCTGATGTCGTCCGAGGGACCTCGCCGAATCCTGCCGTGGTTGCCAGTTGAAGCAGCCGAGCTGCTGCTCCCTCCCTCCTCGTACACAGATTCCACGAGGCCATTCCTGCCATAGTTCACGGACTGCTGTGACCTACTATCTGGCTTGTACAGCGGCTCGCACTTGCCCTCAGCCAGGACCACCACCTCCGACTCCGTATCACTCTGCAGAATGGACACGATCCGAGCCATGGACGGTCTCCGCTCCGCATTGTTCTGAATGCACAGCAAGGACACATTGATCACTCGTTGCACATCCCGCAACTCATCGTCCGTCAAATGTAGCGTGGGGTCGACCAGATCCATTAATCTATTAAGATCGTGCAAATGCCAGGCCTGCAAATCCGTAGAACACACCTTATCAGTACGATCACACATTTTTCATTAATTATGTCACTAGCATAGTTTGAGGCTGGAGCTATAAAACTGTAAGATGGTCATTCTCCTTCAGTTACATATTCCGATATTGTGACTCAGAACAGGAAATGAGAATGGTGAGTGCAGATGGGTTCGTACGTATTTGGAAAGATACACTTGTTCGGGAGGAAGTGATTCGTCGATGTTGCGTCGACCACTGATAATCTCCAAACACAGCACTCCGAAGCTGTAGACATCCGCTTTGTCACTCAACTGTCCTAGCGATGCGTACTCCGGTGCCAAGTACCCTCTGCAGAAATTCATGGTGGTCAGTGAGTTCACCCTTTCAGCTATCGCAATGAATGCTTCAAAAGAAACTAGACACATGTGGTAATTACTTGGTCCCGGCAACATGAATCGTCATGATAAGACTTTGTTCATCGGGGAATAAGAGAGCCAGTCCAAAATCTGCAATCTTCGGCTCCATATCCCTGGTCAACAAAATATTGCTCGCCTTGATATCACGATGGATGACTCTTGGGTGTGCAAGTGCATGCAGATAATGCAAACCTCGAGCAACTCCCAAGCAGATTTTCAACCGCACAGGCCAACTCACGACCTGCCTCCTTGATCCTATTGCCATATCCACCCCAAATTACTCAAATATTAGCTGAGAAGATACGATTGCCATCAAATCAAACAATGATTGTCACGAAACTAGCTGTAACCTCAATTTGATGGCGTTATATTACAGATTGGGACTAATCAATAGATGAAATGAATCGTCGAGATGAAACTTACCAAGTAGAATCTGATCCACATCGTAGTTATCGACATACTCGTAAACCAGCAGTCTTTGATGCTCACGAAGGCAACATCCTTTCAGATTCACCAGGTTTCTGTGCTTCATTCCCGTGATAAGCACAACTTCATTCGAGAATTCATCGAGGCCTTGTGCAGTCTTGAGGAAGAGCTGCTTCACAGCCACCACATTCCCACTTGGAAGCACACCCTGCAGCACGGAGCCCAGAAGATATTCAGACAAGAATGTGTAACAAAAAAAACTGCGAATAATTCTATTCGGAAATCATCGGAATCAAACTGGGAGCGAGGAATCGATTAGTACCTTGTACACAGCTCCATAGCCACCCTGGCCGAGCTTCATGTCGTTGTGAAAGTCTCGAGTGGCAGCCCGAAGCTCGGAGTACGAGAAGATAGTGGGCTTCACGTCATACTCATCAAATTCTGAAGCGCATATGAACACAAAAATCAATAAAATATGCACCTCGAAAGGTACTTGAGACAACTAACATCGAGACATGCACCAAGAGTACTCACTCTTGCTGAACTCCAGTTGCAAATACTTTTTGTATCTCCTGGCTCTGTTAAGAAGAGCTCCCACAACAACCGCTATTACCAGTATCACCGTTAGTACACTAGTTATGGAAGCAATGGTGATGATCTTCGTGTTGCTCGTTTTTGCTGCACATCAGGCCATGGCATGTCAGATTTGAGGAGAACGAACTTGGATCAATCAAATTATTACCAGGCAGCTCCACAAGTTCCATAATTCGCAGACATGTTAGCCAAAGCACATAGTACCGACCTGGAGTTACGAAGCAGATTTGGGTACAGAAGCATCTCTGACCATCGTCTCTTCCATCATATTTATCACAGACTGGGTTCCCCTGTAGTCTGCAGATGCGTGCACACCGTGCTCAGTAATCGCAAACCTAATAAAAGTATGCCCACTTGAGCTCTTCATTGAATCTGAGAGTTCGCTAAGAATATGAATAACCAGCAATTTTGACCTAGTACTAATACTCTAACAACACTGCGAGTCCAACGCTGTCGTCACGGACCTGAAGACAGTGCTGATGTTTTGAATGATGAATGTGTCGTATAAAACATTCTTGATACTATTATTGCTCAAGTCCATAATTTCCAGCTTGTCGGTTGAATTGTCCGAAATTGTTCGAAGTAATCCCTGCCGGTTCATGGCGACAAGGTCCAATGTTCCTGTAAGATTGTTGTTCTGCAAGTACCTGCGTTGCAGTCAGACTGTACAGGTTAGATTTTGTTGCATTTCTCGATACATCCCATTGTGTGTGTAATTGCAACTTACAGTTGCTGGATAGAGCCAAGAGTGTCGGTATTCCATGTCGGAAGCGCACCGCCTAGGTTATTGTCCGAAAGATCTAGCGTTCTCAGTCTAGCACTTAGGTTGAAGGTATTTTGTAACTGCCCTTTCCAAGTGAACCTGTTTCCGCTAAATCTCCTGTACGAAACACACAAATACGAACCACGCCCTGTTAGATAGAGAGGAAAAAGCTAACACGGTTAAAACGTTAAAAAATTTCCCTAAAAAAGAGGATACACCGCCGTCACTTACGCAGAACGAAGAGCGGTCAAACCTAAAAGATTTGGTAACGGCCCCTCGAAATCATTCCCAGAGACGTCCCTGCATATCGCCAGCATAAAATTAGCATGTCACACACCAAGGTTCATACTCGAGCATAATGGACCCTTAGATTCAGAAGTTGTGCATGTCATAGACAAATAGGTGGAGCTTACAAGTCTATCAGTCTAAACAAGCGGTCTAGTCTTGGCAAAGCCCCAATGAAGCGGTTGTTGGATATGTCCCTGTGAACAAGCATCATCACGTAAGTGTTCAATGTTCCCAAAAACAGCCCAAATTCATCCAGATGTACGCAGTCAAAGGCTTAACTCGAAATGCGACAGTCTTACAGTTTTTCGAGTTCCGTCTTGTTTATGAAAGCATTAGAAGCAATGACTCCATCGAGGTCATTATTACCAATGCCGAGTACTTGGAGGAAATCCATGGTGCTAATTTGCTCAAATGGAAATGGCCCAGTGAACTTGTTGCCACTCAGATCCCTGTCGAATGTAAAAGTTGTACACTGTTGAGCAACTATTTAGTCGGTACATGGTCATTTCATTATGCAGAATGACAGCTGATCACTAACTGATCGAAATCCATGCTCAATAAATTTTTCACCGCACTCGTATGAAAAACGTGTGCGAAATGATTCAAGCGTCAAGCTATTGAGGGGAAACTTACAGCTGAAGAAGATTCCAGAGACCTGTCAAATTTGGAATGGTTCCGCTGAAACCATTGTCATGCAGATCCCTACACATTTGATCATATATCGTAAGAGAATTCTCACAGCAGTGTAACGTCCAATCTCCGTTTGGTGCACTTATAGATAAACAGTAGACCCTGCTAGCACAATCGTAAATAATGACAATTGATAAGAGAGAGCAAGTATACTTACAAAACATTGAGCCACACTTTTGAGATTGTGGCCGGGAGTGGACCAGTGAGCCTCGGATTTCCGGTCAGTTCTCTGCCACAAGATGATACGTAAATAGCTATATTCAAACAATATTCACAAAATCATATGTACACATTCGGTCAAGATTGTGATTGTGCAAAGCCTCAAAATCAAGTTGTCAGCCAGTTTACGATTTTAAGCCAATTATGAGTTCGAGGAACAAATTCTGAGTTAGTAGAATGTAGAGGGTTAGAAGAACTTACAAGGTAGTCATAAATGAGAAGTTTCCGATGTCCGGTGGCAAAGTGCCCACAATTGATGCATTGGATAAGGACCTGCGGGCACCTCCTTTCGGTCAGAAGAACAATACATGCCTAAGAAACACATTATATACTACTGTAGGCCGTCAAAGGATACCATCTATGAGCAGAATGCACCGGGGGATCTCCGAGCAAGGTAGAAAGTATGGTAGTTGAGGATTCGTACAGACTAACAACTGCGACATCACAGTCTCTGGTGCCATTAACAACAGTGCAGTTGTTCCTAAAGCAGTGCACCCCTCGATAATTGGGAGTCGTTGCGTCAGCAATCACAAGACTCGCGCAAGGAATTTTTTGCGATGCATTCCAACCGTATAGATTACTGTCTTTATCCGGAGTAGCAGACCATGCTTTGAAAATTGCCTGGAGCGCATTAACTACAGACAGACAGTAACAACCTTAGTACAAATCTGGCATACTACAATTGTCCGAAGAAACATATTCCAGTCTCAGTTTTTCTACTTGCTGCAGTTCGAAATCGAAACTTGGTACTAAAATGTTGCCAATTTGTTGAAGCGTACCGTCCTCTTCCCAAAAATAGGTTGTACAGTTTGTGAAGCTGATATTGGCAAGTCCCAAGAGCAGAAAGATGATCGCAGACAGATACAGCTCCATCTTTCCTTACAAGGTCCACGGGGGCTCAGACCTCAACTCCTCAATGCAAGTTATCAAAGCAGAGCGTTCGATGGAAACGTACTACTCCGAGGTCACATTCTCAATCTGCTAGCAGACGGGTGTCTGACTTCCTCTGACTAAACTCGGTACCGATGGTATGGTTTTGTGCTAGGCACTCCGAGCTCTCATTCTCGATCTGCTCAAGACGGGTCTCTTCCTTTGATGTGCCGGTGATAGCATTTTGTGCTGCAAGAAATGGTAGACACCACCACGTAAAACTAGGAAGCAGCTTCCACTTGACTGGAATGCCCAGATGTTTTCACCAACCGCGTGCACAACAGGATGATTGACCTAGTAAGCTTGAAATAGTACTAGTCGGTCAACGAAAGGTCCTTCGAGCTGCATTTTGTAGCGCTTTTCGATTTATTTATTTTTGTTTTTCTTGGACCAAGAAATATATCAAGCAATTGACGAATAAGCCAGAGCAGTGCTCAGCAGATTATAGTAATTTTTGAGAAGATTACGATGGCACATATGGTAGAGCTTTTCATTTTAAATTGGGTCCACTTGCTGAAAGAGCAACTGTTCATACAAATTTGTAGATCAGGAGTTGCTCCAAAGAAAGGTGCGGTAAGGGAGAGTGCTCAAAAATGGAGTGCTTGAAAATGGAGCAATACCAATAATGATGCACTAGGTTTCCTAACATAACCTAACCCGGCAGAGGTACATGATAGTTGTGCAATTTTACAACTTACCATGTACTTAGGGTGTCAAAGTAGGGCACCATTTTATACACACTTATAAGTCCACCTATAAACTTTCATAGCGAGAGTCTAAAAATGATGAATCCACTTTGACCATCAGTCTCTCCACTTTGACCATCTCTCCACTTACTTTCCCCATGCCTAAATTTTTCTATTCTCTCTAACTTATCTTCAAAGGCTTCTTTCATTATTATCTTCAGTACAGATTGGGAAATCTGAACTTTTAGCACGCTCCCTCAATGCCTTGTGATTTGTGGATTGTAATGTAAGAAATACAAGTTGACTAATGAATCACTTGAGTGAAGTAATGAAGTGTAAAGACGAGGGTGGGATTCGGGACCACATCTGCTCAATAGTGAGTTTCCAGTGTTCATTCATAAGTTACACGAAGGTACTGTGTCGATTTACGGGCTGTACAAGTTGACGTACGTACATGTACTGTAGTCGGCCAAGGCGCCGATCACCTCCGGCGATAAGTTAATTGGGAACAGGGGACAAGTATTGAGTTTCAAAATCGGTTTCTTTGGTTTAGTATTAAAAAAATAGTACTGTAGTCACTCGGATTCTTCGGACTGAGCGCCTGCTCATGTCATGGCCCTGCCGCCCTGGACGGCCGAGCTCCCTTAAACAAGGATGCTTACCGACTGATGTTAATGAGGGGAAATGGTCATTGCTCATCTGGAAAATTTCTGGCGGTTAGTTCATTGTTATCTTGGTTTCTTTTTTAAATTCTTTCTACATTTTATTTTATTTTGACGCCAATGAAAGTAAATCTCATTTCATGGATAAGGTTATAAGTCCTCCGGATAAGCAGGGCGTGAAAGTTCTAAGAGAACTTATCTTCTCACCTTGGTAGGGGTTAACCACTGAAAAAGAATGACCTCAAAACTCCCAAAGACTAGCCAAGTAGCTATGCGACATTGGTTCATAGATGCATTTCTCTCATTGATTAACAAAAGAGCTTTCTTTGACTATCATCTAAAAGTGTCCAGAGGTATGTTTGAAGTATGTTGCAATAATATGTGGTATGTATTTTAATTAATTACATGTGTACATACCAAATTTTTCATCCAATTTCCTCACCATCCATTTGGAAGATCATAATGCTCAAAGTTGGAAAAATATAGTTCTTCCTAGTTATAGAAGGAAAAAGAAGCCTTTTGTGGTCCAAAGAATCCATTTCCGGACGTGAGTATGACTTGAGGCTTTTCAATTCCTTGTTCCTAGGTGAGTGACAAACATACATATATAGTTCATACCCTTGTGGAACGTGTAAAAGAAGAAGTCAGATGAGAAACTTCAACCTACTTGGAGGCCGACATGAATAGAGTGTTCGTTTGACCTATCCTTGGATGTATGCTCGAAGGTCATAATACCAATGGCGAGACCGCGAGACTACTAACCCTTCTCGGGGACAACACTATGCTAGTTCCTACCTAGCCACTAGTACGGTAGTACCTTAAATATGTCGGACATGGTATCCCCCCATATGGCTTTGAGGTACCCATGCAACATGAGTAAATGTCAAAAAACACCTCATATTTGGACAAAATATGAGTAAGATATGGCCATTTAAAAATATCGGTGATTCGTTGTTTTGTCCAGTTTCAGTAAAGTACCCAATTTGTGGGTACATTCAGCTCGACTCAAGCTAAATTGTCGTTGAAATGAGAATTTGAATATTCCCATTATAACGAAATACGTGTTTAGTGTGTGTTATGCTAGTGTTATGCTTACGAAAATGACATGTGAAACCTTGTAGTTAAAAATCCAAACAAAGAGATTATGCCTTTATATCTCTTTTACATGGGAAACAACAAAATTCGAATAAAAGTGAAAATCTCATCTTTGCCACGTTTCAAAGTCTATACTTTATACTATAGATAAGGACAGATTTCAACCTTGACTTCCACTTTTGAAATTTTAGGGTGAATTATTCCTAAAGTCTAAATAATCTTTGAACGTAAATGGCCTTCTTGGAATGATGTACACAAGGAATTAATTTTGTAAAATAAACAATAAATTTCAACTTTATAATGTGAGTAGATGCAAATCAACTCGTTTTGGGTGGCACTTGACCTTCCAATGAGAAAATTGTGGGTCCTACTTCCCACTGTGGTATTGTCCTCACCAACATAGTCCACCAACTATAATGAGGGTTCTTAGACCTCATTGTATGTATAGCTAACTCAAAGGCCTCTAGGGGATGCCATGTTGGGCATATCTAAGGCTCTGGTGCATGGCTAGGTAGAAACAAGCATGGTGTTTACATCTAAGGAGTTAGTATTCCGACCATTGGTGTCACGACCTCCAGGCTATACATACAAGAAGAGGTGAAACCAACACTCTATTCACGAAGGTCTCAAATAGTTTGGAGTTTATCTTCTTCTGATGGGGTCATGTGCATCAATCATGGGGCATGCAAGATGTGCCGCTCGAGGACCCGAGGAAAGATGAGTTCGACAGTTTGCAAATCACTCATGCGAATACATACTACACAGTGCATACATACTCGCTGCAAGTAGCTGGTCACTTCCCTCGGATCTCTTTGAGCTCCACGATGCTGCTGAGCTCAACCGAGGGATCTCGCAGCTGCCTGCTGCTGGAGCCATCCGGAGCAAACGAGCTGCCGCTCTCCTCGTATACAGAGGCAAGGCCACTCCTGCCATAGTCCTCGTGCTGCTGTAGCCTCAGTCTTGGCACGTACGCTGGTTCGCTCGTGCCCTCGACCAGCATCATCATCTCCGACTCCGTGTCACTCTGCAGAATGGACACAATCCGAGCCATGGACGGCCGCCTAGCCGCTGCGTTTT
This sequence comes from Bryum argenteum, assembly GCA_037043015.1. NCBI lineage: Eukaryota > Viridiplantae > Streptophyta > Bryopsida > Bryales > Bryaceae > Bryum > Bryum argenteum. The sequence goes on along the minus strand of CM073328.1, from coordinate 7,463,302 downwards.
GGATGCACAGCAGGCACACGCTAATCACCCGACGCACGTCGCGCATCTCGTCGTCCGTCAGTTGCAGCGTAGGGTCGACCAGATCCATTGATCTGTTTGCATCGTGAAGATGCCAGGCCTGCAAATTCATAAAACACAAAACACGCATCATCAGTGCATCCTAGCACACTTCCACTATTTCATGTCACATAACTGCAAAAAATTAGTCACATCTGGAACTCAAAATGAGCAGGGGTTCACGATTCAGAGCTTTCAAGGGTTCATGCACAGGAACGCAGCTTTGGTGCTTCAGAGCCACACCATACTCTCAACTTATTAAATGTCTTGTGAGTCCTCGGTCTAGGATAGTTTGAAATCGAATGCGCTGAAGCTGTAAGCTTCAATATCATCTTGTCTCAGCTCAAGTGCGTGAAGGTTGGGGTTCATACGTAGTCGGAAAGATACACTTGCTCTTCATGACATGATGTATCGATGTTTCGTCGACTACTGATAATCTCCAAACATAACACTCCAAAGCTGTAGACATCCACTTTATCACTCAACTGTCCTAGCGATGCATACTCCGATGCCAAGTTTTAGAATTTATACAGTGAATCTAACACTTCAACTCTCACGAGTAACACACACAATCTTGAATGGATACAGAAAATCTTCGATCCTTATTCGATTACGCCACAGTAATTTGAGTACATTTCATAAACACCTCCAAGGGTATCATCACACTAACAGCTCTCCCAGAACATGTAGCGCTACGCAGATACTAACTGAACTATGAAAGACTAAAATCTAACGGGAAGAATGCAAGGCTAAATATGAAACCCTAGAAGAGAAGGATGAACATGGATGAATGAATGTGATGAACGTAATTTAACATCCAACTCCAATACTCCCACTTGTTCAACACATTCACAAAGTAATATAATTCTCCCACTTGTTGAATGAGTGCTCAAGAAGGAAAATCTGTCATGCCAATCATCTGTCGAAACTTGTGAAAACTATCACGAGGTAAAGGCTTAGTAAAAGCATCAGCAGCTTGGTCTTTAGTATTGACGTAGATGTAGTCAACTTGCTTGCGCTCCCAGAATTCCCTGACGAAGAAATACTTCAAGTCAACGTGTTTTGTCCTCTTGTGGTAAACAGGATTTTTGACCAAAGAAATCGCACCTTGATTATCACAAAAGATAGTCAAAGGTCGAGAACATGGAAGGTGAAGAGTTTCAAGAAGAGATCCCAACCAATACGCTTCCTTTGAGGTCATTGCCATAGCATAAAGCTCTGCCACAGTAGTTGAATCGGCAACGGTTCCCTGTTGTATACTTGCCCATGAAATTGCACTATCTCCATAAAGATAAATATAACCTGTTCGAGACTTTCGGCAATCAAGGTCTCCACCAAAATTTGAATCTGAATAGCCAATGAGCTCCATAATCCGTGTTTGACCAGAATAGCATATTCTCCAAGATTTTGTTCCTTTGAGGTAACGGAAAATCCGTTTGAGAGCAGCCCAATGAGAGGCTCGTGGTTTTGCTTGGTAACCTGAAGCTTTGCAAACTGCATATGATAAATCCGGGCGGGAAATAATCATAGCGTACATTAGACATCCAAGAGCTTCACGGAATGGTTCAGTTGTAACAGGATCAATATCGTCATCGCCGTTCGTAAGTCGAACATGTGGATCGGAAGAGCAAACAACCGGATTCACATCAGCAAAGTCAAAACGATTCAGAATATCGTCAATGTACCTGCTCTGATGGATAAAAATGTCGAAATTAACAGGGTTTTGATGGATCTGGAATCCAACAAAATAGTCGACCTCACCATCAGTAACCTTAAATTCGGTCTTCATATACGCGATCACTTGATGAATCATATTTTCTGAAAGAGAACAGATAAGCCCATCATCAACATAGATGCCGAGAAGAATATGAATATCACCAGTCGCATTGTGATAAACACAATGATCAGCCTTACTAGGCTTTAAGTCAAAAGTCTGAAGAAAAGTATCAAACTTTCGATTCCATTGACGAGAGGACTGTTTAAGTCCATAAAGGCTTCGATGGAGCTTGCAAACAAAATCTGTATGAGTCGAAGATATAAAACCAATAGGTTGTTTCATGTATATTTCCTCCGAGAGGTCCCCATTGAGAAGCGCAGTCCCGATACCGAACTGCCGAAGTTGCATATGCTTTTCTGCTGCTATAGCAAGTAGCACACGAATAGATTGATGTTTGATTACCAGACTGAACGTCTCAGAATAATCAATCCCTGCTTTCTGCGTAAATCCTTTTGCCACTAAACGGGCTTTGAATTTGTCAACTACACCATCGGTCTTATACTTGATCTTGTACACCCATTTGTTTTGCACAATAGTGCGATCACGGGGTAAAGGAACCAATGTCCAAGTATTATTTTCAATGAGAGAATGATATTCTCTATTCATTTCCTCTTGCCACTTATCAGCTTGTGGAGATCTCATTGCTTGAGTATAAGTCTGAGGCTCTTGAAACGATTCACCCAACGCCGCAAGTAATGCGAATAAACAAGTTTGTTCATATTGATCAATCAAAATGGGAATGTCAATTCCAGATAGCACCTGTTCATTACTAGAGATAATACCAGATGAAGAGTCGGTCATATTTGCTGTCGACTGAGGTAACAGACTATCAATAGAATAATCTGGTTGATGAACGGTGTTCGCAAGAAGATCACTCATAGATCGAAACCGGGGTCGAATCGGTTCGGATTGTGGAGTGCTTCCACCATTTAGCTCCTCAATAGCATTAGTTCCCACTGAAGTATCAAGAGTCTCGGTCTCATGGAAAGTAGCTCCCACTGATGAAGAATCACCTTCTGATAATGAATGATTGTCGAGTAACGCTGTTTTTACAGTACTTGGAACTTGCTCTGAAGTGTAAACGTGAGAGAAACCAATATCTCCAAGTAACTGGGGATCATCATAGTCTGTGTAATCAGAGGATATCTCCAGGTCAAGGTAGGCGTCTTGAGAAGGTTTATAGTGAGGAAACGTGTATGAATTAAATCTCCCAACAGCTTCATCAAACCGAGCATCAGAACTTTCCACCACAGAGTCATCTAGAGGATTCCAAAATCGATAAGCTCGACTTGTAGCACTGTAGCCAACAAAGATCATTGGCTTGCTTTTGGGTTCTAGCTTTGTCCTCACTTGATCGTTGACAAATACATAAGCGAGTGCACCAAATATCCTGTAATGAGAGACTGGCGGTTTCTCCTTGAACCAAGCTTCAAAAGGTGTGATATCACCTGTCTGCTTGTTGATAGTACGATTGATCAAATAAACAGCCGTATTAACCGACTCAGCCCACAAACGAAGAGGAAGGTTGTTTGAATGAATCATACTTTTAGCGCATTCCATGATCGTCCTGTTGTGACGCTCAATATATCCATTCTGCTGAGGTGTATAAACCGTACTTGTATCATGTTGAATGGCATTTTCTATAAGGAAAGCTCGAAAAGAACTATTCATATATATTCTCCTCCCCTGTCAGTTCGAAATTTCTCCACTGTATTTCCGGTATCGCGTTGAATAATTTTGTGAATCCGCTTAAAAAACAGAAACGCTTCATCCTTCTTTGGAGAAAAATGAACAAAGCAATATGACGTAGCATCATCTTTCAAAAGATAATAATATTGCACGCCACCTATTGATACGGTACCCATCTTCCCGGAAGTATCACCACGTAAGAATATCCCTGGCTTCTGAACTCCTGTCTTCTCAGGATTAACCTTGTAAATTGCCTTGTGTTGTTTTCCAAGTAAACATCCATAGCATAGAGTCTTTGGAACAGCGCAGTTTTCCAAATGAAAATCGGAAAGCGAACCAACTCGATTCATATGTTGAATTGTCGGAATATTCACATGTCCCATCCTTTGATGCCACACCATGAGATCTTGAGGTTGAGACTTTGGAATATCATACGTGTTACTAGATAAAGAACCCGTGGTAACAGTATTCACGATTGAAGGTAAAATTACCTTGAAGTCAAGAGAATATAAACGATTCACTCGTTCACCTTCAAGGACTTTAACCCCATTCCTTGCTCGAAACTCACAATATCCAGGGCGATCCGGAATCTCGGAATGAAAAGACGTACCGGCTTCAGATACTAATCCAACTGAAAACAAGTTATGACCAATCTCCGGAATGTAAATAACATTCTTAAGTATAGCTTGAATGTAAACACCATTGATATGGCGATGAATGAGTATATCACCTCGTTCACCAGCCCATATAGTATAATTATCAGCAATTGTAACTGGCCACCTTCCGTGGGCAATAGGCTCAAAAGTGGAGAACCATTCACGACGATCAGTCATGTGTTCGGCAGCAGCCGTATCAGCATACCATATATCTTTGTTGATAGTAGTACTTAGAAAAACCAATGATGTAAATGGGGAAGAAGTTGTGACAAAAGCATAACCAGGTATGCCATCCCTTGGATCTGAATCATCATCTTGATTAATGTTGTCATCCTCATCGCTGGAGCATAGAGTAAGACTTTCAACTAAATTCGCTTCTGTAACTCCTCGCTTAAGATCATCACGTTGAGAATGCTTCCGGAACTTCTGTTTAGAAATAGAAGGTTTCTCGTTGGCAGATCTATCGACTTTGTCTTTTGAACAATCAGAACTCCAATGACCGTAATCTCCACAGTTGAAACACTTTGTTCGTTTCTTGAGGTCAGTGATATATTCAACATCTTTAAGATGTTGCTCCCTGCGAGTAAGTTTGACAGGAGGTCCCGATCTAGTGAAAAAAGCTTTATCACTTGCTTCATCCACATTTCCTTGCGTTGCTATAAGGATTTCATGGCGTACAAGACGTTCCTCAAGAAGATCAACTGTCTGGGATGCTATCGGAATATTTGCCCACGCGGCAGTGACACTATTATAGCTTGGAGACAAACTACATATGATTTTAGAAAGAATCATCTGATCAGGAATAGGATGATCTAAATCCTTAAAACCCCATATTCGTTATATTGGGAAATATGCAGGACTTTGAGAGATTTAAGAGTAGAGAATCATCTGAAATATTTATGAATGTTAAGCATAAAGTACTAGATCATGCATCAAACATGATATGAATATATGTAAAATGAGACATAACTTTGAACAAACAATAGAAAAAGGATGGGAATAAAAGAATATTCCATTTATTCGCTTGTAAGTATCAATCATGATTCACAAAATATGCCATATAAGAGTGATGATTATCAAATCTATACAAAATTACTTCTGTAGTTAATAGATGTAACTACTACGGAGTTCCACCATAAGCAACAATACGAGATTGGATGAATGCTCGTTGACGCCGACGTGTCCAGCTAGAATCATTGTCTTGCATCAATGGACTATCAAGAAGGCGTTGCAGTCTTTCGCGACGCCGGTCCTCAATGCTTGTCTTAGGTAGCGAGTGACGGCGGTTTTCTGACGAAGGCTTGATTGCTCGTTGTTCCGTAGACTTCAAAGGACATGCATTTGGACTCTCCAAAACAGGATCCTGAACAAAATGAAACAATGGCATTTCTTATAAGTGAACGAGCGAATAGATACATACATGCAATAGGTAGCATATGAGTACAACGTCTAAGAATTGTGTAACTTATAAGAGTGTATAGCAGTAGATGTACAAATAGTTATTCGTTCTTGCAAATACTTAACTCAAAAGCACTAAATGCACAGTGGAACAAACCTTTACAAAAGCTTCATCAGAAATATCCGCGTCAATGTCGTATAACATACGCTTCGTAGGTGTACATGTAATTTGAAGAGGAGAACCATTCTGATTTATTGTTGGAGGCGACACAGGGGAAGCCGATTGCGACACCTTTGGAGGTGATGACTTAGTGACAGGGCTGTTAACTACTCCATCTTCTACTGCCATTGTCGAAAAATCCATGGTAGATTGAGCCATTTCAGCAGACTGCAATAATCGTCCTCTACTCCGAAGTGAAGGCCCGAAATCCGCAGCATTCATCAGAGAATCCACAGAAGCACGACAATCACCCTGCGTAATCTATTTCAACAATTTTTCAAACTGAAAATTCAGAAACCAATGAAAAGTCCTACAAAGCTACTACGAGAGGTTCACATCCTAAGATACAAATTCAAATTAGAATCAAAGGGTCGAAATATACTTGACAATAGAATATAAAATAATTTTTCATTCTATTAATGCCTTTTGTATATCATTATACAGATCTAATGATGCACGATCATCATATATCATGGCACGTCCAAAGGGTAACGATGACCGAAACTTGCTAAGGGAACCGTCAAACTCATGGAGCTCTAACAGATATGGCAAAACCTCATCTAACAAAATAGAATCCTCGTGTGCCCTATTGCCCTTGTGAGACCAGGATGGTAGTAAAATAACATTTTCCCGCTGATTAAGCACGTGCTTAACCGGACTATCATCTATGATGAGCGTATTAGCCTCTGTATAAAAACCATCAAAGCTATTGAAGAGATGAGCTGACAAGGTCTTAAGGAAGATAGACTTCTGAGTTCCCGGTTCTTTCATGAACAATGGTCTGCTCCCACCAGATTTCAAGGGAATCATGTCACAGTCTTCTTGACCAAGAATTCGTAGTGGCCTTATAGGGTTTATAGGACCGAAGAGAAAATCACAAATGGCTTCTGTGGTGGTTCTCATCATCGAACTCCAAACCGTGATGGTAGCAAACGATGCCACCCGAGAGAGGAAGTCCTTACATTTGGGCCTCACCCATACAAGCTTCTTCCCCATCTCGGTTGGCAACGTGGCTGAGTGAATACGGAAGTCACGATTTTCAGATCCCTTTAGCTTCCCAAAATGGGGAACAACTGCAGAGGATACTATTGAGGTCGAGAACAACATTTAACCAAGTACCGGAGGATTTGCTTGGAACCCGACCTATGTCTTCTCTAGAAATTAAATAATTGACCGATGCTTCGTTGACCTGAAATGAAAACGGCGCACCACGACAAAATTACTGGGGAGCTTTCGTCACTGGTGCGATGAATTCAAGGTCAGAAACATAAAATACATCGCAACGATGGCATGGGTGAGACAGGGTTTGTGGAACAGAAAATACCTGATTATCATAATTGCTCTCCTCTAAGTCAACCTGAACACCCATTGACCCGAGTGACTGCTGAGTGCAATCTATCTCATCACGGACAGCAACAACATTCTGTGTATGTGAGACATCATGCATTTTGAGTGTGTCCTCAACCAATGGAACCCGCTCATGGTGATAACATTCAAGCGTGACATCATCACTATAAGAAAACCCTGTTTTTTGTGATGTCTTGTGTAATGTCTAATGTATTTTGTGATGTCTTACTGTCTTAAAAGATGTCTTCGAAGACAAGAGGATGTCTGTACGTCTAACGGGCACATTTTGGATTGGGGGGGCATGAAGACATCACCAAACAAAAAGATGTTGGTGAAGACATGGATGTCTTTGAAGACATCTTGATAGACATCAAACTGCCACGTTGGCAAGGGATTTTAGACCAGCAAGGTAAATACGACCAAAATTTACTGGTAGACAGGGTAAAAAGCATTTCTAATGTTAAAAGAGTAGGTGAATGGACAGCGGTTTTCAAAAGTAGAAAAAAAAACATCACACTTTAGTTTTTTTTTTTTTTTTTTTTTTTTTTTTCTTCTTCTTCTTCTTCTTCTTCTTGCTAAAACATTACGTGACGTGGCAATACTGAAAATACTAATTTCAGGCTATTCTCACTATTTTTTCATTGGTCTATTTTTTTAAAATATTAAAATATATAATTATATTTCAATAAAAAAATATTTTGTAAATTTTTATTATATTTAAATAAATTAGAATATTATAATTCTGTAATTTTTATGATTAAAAAATATTTAAATATTAAAAATATTATATATAAAATTTTATATATATATATATATATATATATATATATATATATATATATATATATATATATAATATCTAAAAGATAACAATGGTGCCAAAAAAAAAAGTAAAAGTAATTTCGTGGATATTTAATCCTCAAAAACACGTGGACATAGATTAATAAAGTTATCTACGCTTTATCTACATGGCAACAAAAACTCCACGTCAGACCAGTTGACAAGTCATTCAACATCTAGTCGGATGTCTAACACGATGTCCAACTTACCATAACTACAGTCAGGCATGAATGTCCGCATAGACATCTACTTGGATGTCTATGAAGATGTTTTGCACGACATCCTCCTAGACGTCATTTACTAAAAAGCGGCAGTACTTAAGAGTCTTTTAAAGAATAATATCAACTTTTTCTCTTACTGCTTGTCCTCCATTGGCGCGGGTCTCTGATTGGGGTAATCCTCAAATACATAAAGAAAATATAAAAAGAAAATAAAAACAATAAACAGTGTTTTTTGGCTTACTTTAAGAAGGAATTAAATATTATTGATTACTTATAGATTAGATTATTATAGTCTAATGGCAAGACTATACATTACTCTATCATTAACAACCAATATTATACAAATTAAAGCAAATTTACAAGAAATATGAATTTATGAAAGTAGCTATTTAATACAGTTTAGGAGACAATTCAAGAATAGAATTAGTATTAAGAAAGTTAGTTGGAAAGTTAGTTAGGGTAGAAATAAAAGGTAGTTGAGAGTTTAAAAGAGAGCCTATCACCATGGAAGACTATAAATAGTCTCATGATTGTAATTTCACACTTTTTCTATCAATAAAGTTTATTTGATTTGTTGTGGAAGAAACTCTAAGACTTACAATATGTGCTTTGTTGTGGAAAGAACTTTAAAGCATCTAGTATTTGATTTGTGAGGGAAAACAAAAGACCTTTTATAGTTAATGTGTTGTGATTGAAACCCTGAAAATGTCATCAGATGTTTATGATAATGTCTGCAGGGATGTCCAAGATGACGTTTATGAAAATGTCTAACATGATGTCTATGAAGATGTCGAAGATGACATCTATGACAGCATCCAGAACCATCTACAGGGATGATTTTCATTGACTTCAATGGATGAACAGAGGCGGCTAGGGTTTGCTGCCGCCGCCATAGTTAGGTCATGAGACCTTTAAGTAGAATTAGAGGCCGCACGAAGCTCATTTTTGTCTTCATTTTTTCAAAGAGTTAGTGTTTGGAGTGTAGAGGCTAAGGTTTGCTTCTTCATGTGGCTAGGGTTTGTTTCCGCCGCCATAGTTAGGTCATGAGATCTTCAAATGGAATTACAAAGCTCATTTTTGCCTTAGTTTTTCCTAAGAGTTTGTGTTTAAAGTATAGAGGATTTCGAAATTGTTTCCATTCAGTTTCAGAATGATTGTTAACTGCAATAAGAGAATAGTATTTGTAGAAATCCAATAGCTCTCAAGAGTAGGTTTCCTTCTTCATGTGGCTAAGATTTGCTACTTAAGAGGAACTGGATTTCAAAAGCATCTTGTACAAGAAACCCTAGGACTTGTAGAATTTGATTTGTTGTGAAGGAAATCCTAGTACTTGTAGTATTTGATTTGTTGTAGAAGATGTCTATGATGATGTCTGCAAGATGTCTTAGAGCATGTCTATAAAGATGTCTAAATGTGTTGATGGAATTCTATTTTGGAAGGTGGGACATAAGAGGTCGGGGCAGCGAGCACGATCTGAGGCCGCGAAGCGACATGCGTGCTTGTAGGTGAGTGGAACAGATGTATGTATAGATGTCTATAACGATGTTTTTAATGATGTCTAGAAGAATGTCTGAAGAAATGTCTAAGCAGATGTTTGCAAAAATGTCTAACTGTGTCGATATCTTGAGGTTAGGAAGTAAACCATCTCAACCTAGGTAGTGCAATTAAATGAAATCAAATCAGAAATTTTTTACCTTTACAAACCCTTCTTTAAATGCAGTTGATATTGGCTTATTGAATATGTGTAGCGGCGGGACATGCACATGACCATACGGGTATCGACAGCAAGCGATGGAAGTGGAGGGACTTACGGAGTTCAAATTGTGGGTGCGTAGTATATCGTAGTTGTTGACAGGCGTATTAGTAAATATTCTAGTTTGTGTTATTTGAGGTTTTAATGACCTAAGCAATATATGTTTGATTCATACTTTTGATGTGACAAAGTTTTACGATTGATGTTATGTGAGAGACGTCCGTGGATTACAAATCGATGACTATATAAACATCTAAAAATGTCATCCTAGATGTCCTTTTATATGCCCAAAAAACATTAATAGTAACACTGTTGCAAACATCATGTCCTACGAGATGTCGCTACAAACATCCGAGCAAACATCACAAACTTAATAAGGACATCAACGTAAACATCATTCTACGCACTGGAAACATCTTATAAGACATAAAAATTGTCTTCTAAGATATTTTGTAAGACATTGCATACGTCTTGCAAGACATCTTGTACAACATCTAAGATGTCTTGCAAGACATTCAAGTCGTCTTAACTGATGTCTAAAACTATCATGATAGGAGCATAAAACCTCCGCAATATGCTGACGTGGCATGCCATGTCATTTTTCCAAGTCTACGTCAACTTTTTCCGCGTGCCACGTCGAATATTCCCGGGTGCCACGTCGGATTTTCCCGCGTGCCACGTCGGATTTTCCCGGGTCCATGTAGGATTCTGGCGCCGCCATGTCATCTTTCGTGGGACCATGTAAAATTCCACATCATGATGAATTTCATCCCCACGTGGCACTGCCCGTTGAATTCAAGCTGATGTGTCATCTACGTGGCACCTACGTGGCACACTTTTTACCATTCCAAAATTACCTTAAGACATCTTCGATCTTAAGACATTTTCCTGTCTTTTTAGACGTCTGCTTAGACATTTGAGTTGTCTAGGATGTCTTATCGTCTATAAGACATCTGAATTAATGTCTACGATGTCTTTTTAGACATCATTTACAACATCATTAAAAACGCAGGTTTCTTATAGTGCATCCATGACTGGAACATCGATTGCTTCGTCATCCAAATTAACATTTGGCAAGAAATACAAATTCATGGAATCAGGAAACAATAAGATGGAGGAAATAGAATATGGGAGCCATCAAGAAGCAGATAGGAAAAACGGCAACAGTTTAGCTCGAGTCGAGCTAAACTGCAAAATAGTAAAGGCCTGTATTAATTACAAAAAAATGTCTGAGTTTGATACAAAATTTCACATGTATATGTGTTTTCTGGCATTTACAGCTTAAATACTATACACTCGATCCAAAATCTAAGTTGAAGGAGGACCTGGAGATTCTTCTTCTTCGTCACACACAGGTCGTATCTCAGGCATAGGAGAGGAAGGCGCAGGCGCGGGAGGCTCGGTAGTATGAGGCGGCAGGGACGGGAGAGGTTGCAGAGAAGTGGGTATAGCCGGTGTAGCAGGAGTGGTTGCCATTGTCCGCACCGCAGTTAATGCGTGGCCGGCAGTTAAAGTCTCCATCATCTGCATCACCCTGTCATGGCGTTCATGTTCCCTCTTTTCGCGTTCCCGCTGCTCAAGGTTCTGTTGTTTAAGGAGCTCTTCCAACTTTTTCCGGTGTGCCATCTCCTCCTCAACCTTGCGCTGTAGTGCTGCCAATTCAGCATTCTCCTCGGCCTTGAACCTACTTGAGGGTGAGTCCCTCGACAGGGGATTACGTTTCCGCTTTGCACTCCCTCTGCCTCCTCCTCGCCCGGGAGCGGTACGCGACTCCTATGGTGTCCGAGGAGTCGTGTCGATTTCCATGTAATGCTCTTCGTCATCCCCTCCGGAACCAAGGCTGTAAGTGCTGCCTTCACCGTGAAGTTGCCTTCCACTTGACCCAGAGTCCTCCTGGTCGGGGACGTCCGCTTCATCGTCGAGGGCCTCGTCATCCAAAGACGCAACAGCTTTGCGCTTGCCTTTCAAGAGCATGGTGCCAACCTCCGGGAACTCGACTTTGTCGACAAAATACCCGCTCACAGAGAAGTCAGTAGGATCAAGTGTAAGCCCTTCATTGTACGCCTGGTCGATGTCCTCTCTATCTTCGGCGTTGAATATAGCGTAGGCGTCGAGAGACAACATCTATAAAGAAAACATTGCAGATTAAAGAACCGAAATCATCTGTAACGAAAGCGGAAATTATTTGAAAACAAGCTTGACAGTTTAGCTCGACTCGAGCTAAACTGTATAGCAGTTTAGCTCGATTAGAGCTAAACTGTAGGGGTTCCTTTGTGACCGAGGATAATCGGGTTTTACTACAGCGAAGCTTACCATGCTTGCGCAGACTACTTTCCCGCCAGCGTAGACAAGAAAAATGTTCTCTTGCTCTTGACAGAAAAGCTGGATGACCTGCAAATAAAAATCCATCCTTAACTCGATGGGGTACATGTGGTACCGTGACTCGTTGTACTTCTGCGGCTTCTCGTAAAGCGCGTGCTTTGGAGCGCGATACTCGGCCTGAGGCATACGCGCGAGGTTCGCGTTTCCCCTGATCATGAAGAGCAGACGCACAGGCTCTGAGGCTTGCTTCGCTTTCGCGTTGTATCCAGCGAGCCGTTCGTGCGGGGATGGATAGTACATCGACGGGATCAGCTTATAATTCCCTGGGAAGAATCCAGGATTTGTCGCGAACGCCTCAACTTGCGCGTATTCACTCTCACCCCCGCAAATAAATAACCAGCAGGGAACATCTTTCAGAGCTGGCTTGTTCTGGGACGATAAGATCGCCATGAACATTTCAAAGAATGGGTGGTCAGGCGAGGAATCAGCTGAGGAACTACAACTACCCGGAACCAATCTGAAGTCGATGATTCCGACGTTCATCTCGGGTGCAGGTTCTGGCCATTTGTTCTCAGGCCAATCTTTCAGCCTCTGTGGTGTTTTGCGCTCGAAGGAACGGAATATGAGATTACCAACAGGGCCAGTAAACTTTTCGCGCTTCTCCAGAAACACCTCGAAGAACCTCTTCGCGTAGGGAGAGAGATCTTCACAGCTGGTATTCCTGTGCTGGGTTTGCCTCTGATCTGCGTAGTACTTATCAGGAATCCCCCATTCCAAGAGTGCGCGCTTTGAGGCCTTCGTGACGTGGAAGTCTTTCTTGAATTTCTTCCACGCATCCACGTCGAACTCGTTGTTCTTGAAGATTCCCAGTTGAGGTCTGATCTTGTGGATCTGAAGCTGGGCGGTCGCCTTACGCTTCAACCGTTCAACGTACTCCTTCACGGAGTAGCAATCTTCATGAAGGGTTACCGGTTGTTTTAGAGTAACCTTCGGGTACTCCAGTTTTCGTGACGGACCTGACCTATTCAACATATGTGAACAGAGTTTTCTATGGTCTGACTCCGAAAGGTTACCGAGGTTCTTAAAAATTTCCCTCGACAAGGTTTGATCGCTATCTGGTTTGAACCCTGGCTTGTCACAGAGCTGCCTTAAGGAGTAGGGGTTGATAAGGGTCCCCTGGGCGACACTTCCAATCAACTCTGCCCACAAGTTCCAAAGATCTTCAGGGAAGGTGATAATCTTCAGCTCATTCGTTAGGGACAAGACCTTGTGCTTCACCTCTCCTTGGGCCTTGGCGACATCAATCATGGCGAACCTATGTCGAATGGAGTCCACGAATTTCTGCAATGCCACAAGTAATGTAAGATGTCAGAGCGCAAGAGAGCGGTAACTGTATCTTTAGTTGATTAAGCAGCAACGACAGTTTAGCTCGAGTCGAGCTAAACTGCAATGACAGTTTAGCTCGACTCGACCTAAACTGTTACTGGGAACAATTTGGTTTGATAGAAGGTAGATGTGATGCAACATGAGTAATACTTACGTCAAAATTTGCGAATTGTGACACAACTCGCTTTGTTTGCACACGCTTATCCGCCACCCCGATTCTTTGCATGTCATTCATTGGCGCCCGTAGTTCTCCCACACAGTGCGGGCGGCAAGGATGTTCGATGCCCATGTCGGCTTAAATGGAGTGAAGTGGTTCACTCTGTTATAAAACGCCAATATCTTGCGGAGCTTGGCTTCATCCTTTGTCCAAACTACGAAAGCTGACCATACCCGGAAGTCTTTGCGAATTGTTTCAGGGACTTTGGACTCAAGCATCTGCTTCGAGGCGGCAACACTGTGTTGGCCGTTGATGATCCAAAACTCGCAGTCCTGCATATCTTCCAGGCCGTTCGGCTTCACATCCAGTTTCGGCATGACGCGACTTACGGCTTTGCTTCGCGACTGTCGGGCATATTGATGAGATAATTCATCAAGTCCGTCTTGCCCTTCTTCTCGAAAGCCCGAATGGTCCATTCGGGAGGGGACTCGATCATCCTCATCGTGTCGACCTCTATCTTTGTGTCAGGTTTCGGGAAGACGAAACAGTCCTGACAGTCCGTGAAGAACTTCTGATAGATTAGGTTGACGTTCTCGAAGTCGATCTCCTCCACGGTATGAACGTTCTTTGGAATGCATTGAATAGCATCGTTCAAGGCCGTTAAAGCATCCTCTTCGGGGATGAGCATGTTCTTTTTTTTCTTCGCCTCGGCCGACTTCTTCACGGGAGCTTCTCTCCTCATTACAGGCGAGTCCGTAGTCGTTGTGGTTGTTGGGGTAGGCCTAGTTGCACGTTGTTGGTGCGTTGGGGTCCTGCTCTATACGCTGCTCCCGGTTGCAGTCAGCCCAGATCCCTCCAGTGGAGCTTTCCCTTTCAGGTGTGTAGTCTTCGCCATAATGTCAGCGTGCGTCAGAGCAGAGACTACAGATCGCAGTTTGATCGCGAGCTGCTTGGCCTTCAGATCTCCCCCCTGTTTGGTGCGCCATGCTTTCATAAGCATATCCTGTTTTAATGTGGTTTTAATTTTGTCAAAACTGGACGGCTCTAAACTCTCCACTAACTGGCCCAAGTCAAAACCAGTCTACTTGATATCAATCATTATGGTGTAGTTGTATGCTTGCTCCTTGTCCTTCTCCTTGAAGGTTGTTAATGTAGCGATGAGTTCCTTCTCCGTTTCGTGGTCGAAGTCCGTGAGCTTCGAGTCCATGTCGACGGAAATGGGGTCTTCTACATTTCCTTCGTAGGTCACGACGAGTGTAAGGAATGCTGTATACGGAATCCATCTCGCGGACCAGGACACAACTTTGGATGGGTCCTTGAATTCCCAGCAGTCCAACTGCTTCGTGTCGTCGCCATCGTCCTCGTCAATATCCGATGGCCTAAGCTTGAAGAAGTGTTGGAGCGCCTCCTGAACTCTTGCCTTTTCCTGACTGTGAATGGAGTGTGTTAGTTGATGGAACGGTTCATATCCATTAAGTATAGATTATCCTTCCTAGTAGTACTTGCAGTTTAGCTCGAGTCGAGTTAAACTGCAACTTAGTGGTTTATGCTTAAATTTAATCGACTGAGCTGGACTTTACGGTATCATTTTGAAATAGCTGTAACCTTCAGCTTAGACCATGAGGTAGACTTTGGTTGAACACTTGCAACAGTTTAGCTCGAGTCGAGCTAAACTGTAGAAGCTGGTGCCAAATACAGTTTTGCTCGATTCGAGCTAAACTGTAGAAGCTGGTTCTAGCTACAGTTTAGCTCGAGTCGAGCTAAACTGTGTAGGCAGGTGCCAGATTCAGTTTAGCTCGACTCGAGCTAAACTGTTGACAGAATTATGTTTCCTATTTTTTTGTAGTCTTGTGTTACTTTTAGTGTTCTTACATTTTGGTAAATCAAAATTACATGAATAATTGCAGCAGTCAGACCTTATACATTAGACAATGAGTTAGTCTTTGTTTGAACGCTTGCAACAGTTTAGCTCGACTCGAGCTAAACTGTCGAGGGTAGTGTCGGCTACAGTTTAGCTCGACTCGAGCTAAACTGTCAAGGATTGTGCCGGTTACAGTTTAGCTCGGGTCGAGCTAAACTGTGCTTGGCCGTTTCTATTTTTTTCTTGAGAATGTCTAGTGTATCTTGCCGCAGTCTTAGAGGCGATTAAAACTTGCAGTGGCTTATAGAAATTCGTTTGAGTTGTATGAGTAGGTTTAAGTATCTGTCTCAGTTCTTTATAGCTTAGGAATTTTATCAGTTTGGGAAGCAGTTTAGCTCGACTCGAGCTAAACTGTAGTTGGAACCTACAGTAATTTCTACAGTTTAGCTCGAGTCGAGCTAAACTGTAAAGATAAGAGTAGGTTTCAACTACAGTTTAGCTCGAGTCGAGCTAAACTGTAGCGACTTATACATGGTTAAATTGTTTTTCTAGTTGCAGTTTAGCTCGACCCGAGCTAAACTGTAGTTGATTCCGGGTGGAACCTCTACAGTTTAGCTCGAGTCGAGCTAAACTGTAAAGATAATGGTAGGCTTCATTTACAGTTTAGCTCGAGTCGAGCTAAACTGTAGCCACTTTAAGTGTTGGACATTTATTGTTATTTTAGCAGTTTAGCTCGACTCGAGCTAAACTGTAGGGGGGACCCACGTAATTGTTGGTGAACTAGTAGTTTGTATGTAGTACCTGTATGCCATTTTGCTACTATACTCGGCAATGGACTTGTTCGATACACTTCACTTGGGCTTGACCTGCACAAAAGAAGGATTGGTTATGTATTGGAGAGATATGTGAGGAAGTATGTTTGCTTCGGAGCACTTGTGGTGAATTATCGGTTGGAAATTCAGAAAATGGCATGGGGATTTGTATTCAGAGTTGAATGCAAATTAAGCTCGAATACAAAGCTTGGTTTCTCCATTACAAGACGACACAATCCGACACAACATGTTTCATCTACTGTCATCTTTCTTTCGAAAGCTAAAATTGACCATCAAACATGTACGAGCCCCAACAGCAATGCATCATCGAAAGGAAATGCTTTCTGAGATAACAAACATCAAGTTTTATAGGGCACATTCATAAATGGAATGTGGAATGAAATTGCTATTGTAAGATACAAGAAAGAACATGACATGCAATGCAGAACAACAAAACCACGAATCAAATCGAAACAAATTACCAAACAACATGACGGATTGATTGTAACAAAGGCCATTGTCTTACCTTATCTCACTCTTCTTCTTCAGATTACGCTAATCCCTACGTCCATCCACCAATTGAATCTCCTCCCCGTCCAAGTCCTAGCTGAGATTCAGCAGTTCATATCATGTAGATGCTCGTTTTCCTCATCATCGTAATCGAATTGCAGAATTGAACACAATTCATTTACTAAACCCCAATCTCAAAATGCTCAAATACTTTTCTGGCTAGGTACCTCACAAATTCAAAACAATAATCAACAATTCAAAAATTCTGTCATAATCTGCAAATCTGCGGTTGGACATGATTCTTACCTGAGATTATGTAAGCTCTTCTTCAGTAATCGCAGCCGACCGCAAATGCGGGAATGTGCACCGAAAACGCGGGTAACACCGACGCTGCAACGACCCCACTGCGCGGCTCCCTCACCGCCGGTATTGCGACGCTGCACCGACCCCAACTTCGTGAAAAACAGAACCCTAAACCGCCGGTAATGCGACGCTGACCGACCCCAACTCCGCGATGAACACCGCTCCCTCCCGCCGGTAATGCGACGCTGACCGACCCCAACTCCGCGATGAACACCGCTCCCTCCCGCCGGTAATGCGACGCTGCAGCGACCCTCACTTTGCGAAAAACAGTAAACCCTCACCGCCGGTAATGCGACGCTGACCGACACAACTTCGCGATGAACACCGCTCCCTCACCGCCGGTAATGCGACGCTGCACTGACCCCAACTTCGGGAAAAACAGTAAACCCTCACCGAAGAAGGCTGCACAGACCCCAACTTCGCGATGAACACCGCTCCCTCACCGCCGGTAATGCAACGTTGCAGTAACCCCAACTTCGGGAAAAGCAGTAAACCCTCACCGCGCGACGCTGCACAGATCCAAACTCGCGATGAACACCGCTCCCTCACCGCCGGTAATGCGACGCTGCACCGACAACAAATTCAAGAAAAACAGTAAACCCTCACCGCCTCACCGCCGGTAATGCGATGCTGACCGACCCCAACTCCACAAAAAACCGCTAAACCCTCACCGCCGGTAAATTGACGCTAAACGAGCACCACGCCTTATGCGCCAACAGTGAGGATGTGCACTCCGCGATTGAACGAAACTGCAGGCAATCACCACTCCGCCGAACGAGCGAAACAAAAAATGGCGGCAACACAGTAAAATAACTCCCGCCCACGAACTCCACTCTGCCGAACGTGAAATGGCGGCAAAATCAGTCACGCGCCAAACGCAATGCAGGAACGACTGAGCGAGAGTAGAAAAAGACAAAAAACTTAGCAATGGAGGAAACGACTCAGCAAGCAGAAAATGACAAAGACCTCAGCGAGAACAAATGAGGTGCAACGGAGGAGATAGGAGAAGAAATGGCGGCGGTGGTGGGACATCGTGACCCAATCATGAGGCGCATTTCCATGCCCATGATCATGTGCATGGGCATGGTTATGTACATGGTCATGCGAACATACATGGCCATGTACATTACCATGCCCATGCACATGATCATGGGCATGGCAAATTTTTTAATTCGAAATTCAATTGTGTAAATTTTTTTACATTTTAACTAAATTTTTCACTAGTTTTTTGACTAATTTTTTCACTAAGTCTTGGCTAAGTTTTCACTAAGATTTGACAATTATTATTTTGGTCGTAGTTTTTGGCCAAGTTCTGACTACGTAAATGTCTAGGTTTTCAATGCAAGTTTTTGACTAAATTATGATTAACCCCTAAAGGTCTGAGCGTGCCGTGGCGACTGGCGACCAGTAGAATATAGTGTATTTTGGTTGTATTTGGAGTGAATGCACACCTTTATTGGGTTAGAGTTCGAAGAAGAAGTTGACATTTGAATTAATGCGGTTCTAGTGTGCTATTACGATTCCAGTTTAGAGTTTCTTGTTGGTAGCAAATCCTAATTATACGACAGTGTACATACTATTCCCAAGGGACTTTTAAGGGTTAAGTATAGTACTCTAAACTACTCTAAATTCTCAATTTAGAACACGAAATTTTGAGAGTTTGTAAACGAAATTCTATCATGTTAGGTTTTTATCACCTACAAATGACATGCCAGAAAAACCATTTTAGAGTCTAAATACCTCTATATGAGCCTCTTCACTTTCTACTTGTTGTGTAATATTTTGATTACCAGAGTACAACTAATATACAATATTTGTACAACGTACTTTCCCATACATATTAATTTCTTTTACTTTTAAAGTATGTACTATCTTCAGATGAGCGATATTTCCAACTACAAGCAATGGTTTGACAATATAAACAAATATAACCATAAATATATAGCAAAAGTTCTTAAATACGAGAATATTCTTCTTGTACTCTAGTCACATAGAGTAAAGTAGGAAAAGATCTAAGCGATTAGTACCCAACAACAAGAGTTGCTATTAAACAGAAAATATATATTTTTATAAAATTTGAAATCAAAATAATTAGTCTTAATCACCACATGTATAGAAAAAAAAACACACACACACGTGAATAAATTAAGAATCTAATCTTTGGTGAATAGTTTATTTTAGTATTAGACGCTAATAAACTATGCACTTTAGATGAATATATTTTTTGAGAATAAGACAATAATACATATATTATTGAATAAATACATTATTCAATACAAACAGTATTTATGTTATGACCTTTATTTCGGATTTAGTCACTAATACATATATAATCTAAGAAATGATTGTAATCTGTATAAATTTATTATTTGAATATAGGGATTTAGAATATTTATTATTTCGGAATAGATTATTTGGATACTATTTCTATTAATGAAAAGATTATTGAATACAAATAATTTGAAAGTAATGGAAATTTTATAGACTATTTATTAAATATACTAATGTAAATATAAGTATAAATATTAATATTAATATAGATATAAAAATGACTTGATGAACACAACATACAATATCTTATAAATTTATTATTTAGTAGATAACTATGAACAAACAAATCCTTTAATACACATATTATTTGCTAACAAAAAGCTATTGATTAGAATATTTTATAAATAATTCTATATATATATAAGCTATTGATTAGAATATTTTATAAATAAATAAATATATTATTTAGGTAAAAGAAATTAATTAATACACTATTTCATAGTAGATTATTTGAGAGGAGTTACTTAATAGATTATCTAACAATAGATTATATAATACAGTCACCTGTTATGTGAAAATGTGCTGATATTCAATAGAGTTATCATTCAAGAGATACTTTATATATAAATTAGTATCAAATTTTCATATTTTCATATGATTATAAATAGAGTACTTAAAAGGAAAGTTGATAGTAAATTATTAAGTAGAATAATATTTTAAAAATGAAAGTTTAAGACTATGTGGTTCATGAATATTGGATGAAGTGTGAAAGACTGCACAAGTGCAATTTCAAATTTAAACATGTTAGTTTAAACACTTAAGTGTTGAGAAACCTAACGAACATGCTAGTACTGCTTAAATGAAATTCTAACAATAGTAGCTATAAATAATGGCTATAAAGTTAAATTTACATGCTACAAGATATAAAATGACAAATCTTAATACATTGATTATTCTTACATTCTGAAAATAAGAAAATTTGTAATAGTTTATAATGTTGTTCATGATTAATCAGTCCCTTAAATCATTTATTATTCTTCAAACTCATATCGAAATTTTGTTGTTCTTCAATAAACGGACAAATATATTTATAATTTAGTTAGTAATTTATAAAGAAACTTTATTGTGAAGAAATTATTTACAGCAACGAAGTTCATGATTTTCAAAGAAAAAATCAAGAGTTTGAATAATACGAATACTTATATTTGAGAATCTCGATAATGTAAATACTGTAGAATATGTGTTGAAAGTAAGAATTTGTAAAGAGTTTCACTACCATTGTCTTTATTGGTTTTTCGATAAACAAAATCTCTTCTCTTCAGCAAACTCCTCGATGTCTTCTTTGGCGTCGTAGAGAATGATTTGTACGAAAATCTGATATGAACCACTAAAAATGATTGCATTTGGTGATCAAGGCTTACAAGGTATTTTATAGTGCAAATGATGATTTGAGACATTGAAAGTGATTTTAGGACAATAGTTCATAGATAGTTTGTAAGTTATCTAGATGTTGCACAACACATTTAAATTCAATATTAATGATCTTATACGAACACATTATTAATATTTCATATATGCATATTTGAAAAGAAGAAATGATTGATATTTGCAATTGATTTTCTACATTTCAATACGAGAATCAACTTGTAATAATGAACATCTACAAATAAAATTAAATCGCACAAAAGTAATGTTATTGTGGTAAGCTTAATGTTAACAAAATTCAAAATTATATACATAACAATGAGCGTGTATACATTGACATTATGTTTAAATACTTAACTTATAAACATCAAATTTTCACATCTTATGTGTTCCAAGGTGAATTTAACTCGTTATATAAATAGCCTTATCAAATTGTACAAATTGGTCATCCTAAATTACTTTATAGGTTTCTTTAAGAATTCTAAGTTCAAACATCTGATATCATCAATGCTATGAATAGCTGAAGCAATTCGATTGTCTAAATAATATACCAGGATTATATTTACATTGTATGAATTTATATTTTGATATATATATATTTCATATATAAATAAATAGTATATAATGTAATATGTAATAAATCTATATTATTATATTGTATTATATTATATGTAATTATCATATATATTTTGTTTATACAAATAATTTAAAAACTATGAATTTAAACACTATGCATATAATAATCAACATTTAACTATGAATTGTTAACAAGTGTATACACATAATAAACTTAGTATTTAGTAAAATTATAGCTAAGATAATAGCTTAATACTTAATAAGACTTCACCTTAAGGTAATTATTGCAGCAAGTTTAATATGTAAATACTTTATTAAAAAAAAGTTTTAATGTTAAACATACTTGATTTACAAAAATATGAAATTCTTAGTTGTATCCATTGAAATGCTTCGAAGTACTTTAATTAAGATTTTATTTTCTTATTGCGTGTTCACAGACATAGAATACCTCAAAGTAGGTGTTTGAAGATTAACATTTTTTAGGCCAATTACAATTATCACACACCTGTAATCGGAAACCATGTACCCTAAACCCTAAACCCTAAACCCTAAACCCTAAACCCTAAACCCTAAACCCTAAACCCTATAACCCCAATCCCGCCAATTTTCAAATGCCGGCACTTCTGTTCCCGCCCTTTCGAAACGGACGACACTTCAGTTCGCACCACTTTTCATATGTCGAGACTTCGGTTCCCGCCTATTTCAATTATCCAAACGTCATTCACTCCCATTTTCTATTTTTGGGATAGCGCAAGAACGGAATTGCGCTACGCAATGACCTTCGAAATCCAAGACAGAATGATTCTTTTCTTCTCAATCTCTGAGGGTGCTGAACTCCGTCGACATACCTGAGTTCTCCGCGCTTCCTTGAGCTCGTGCTCTGCCTTCGTGTACGTGTTTCGCGATTGCATATATGCATGATTTTACGTTAAAATTGCTTTGCACAGCTTATCACATTTTCTATTTCATTGTTCCTTATAGTTTTCTCTTTATCTTTAGTAGTAGTTGTTCAATATTCTAATGAACGGTTGTAATTTAGTTCCTTGTAGTTAGCTTTTGTGCATTCGGAGCCGTTGTTGTTGACAAATTCTTATGATTTTACGATTTCGTTGGTACTGGGGTGGGTCTTGATTCCTGAGTGTGACGATGGATTGGAAGGGCCCTGGTTGAAACTGATTTTCAATTTCTTAAGTACTCGCGTAAAACACGCCGGAATTTACGGGATTAATCATGCATCCTGACACGCAGTTTAGCTCGAGTCGAGCTAAATCAGATGTATGGCACATCTATCGATTTAGCTCAGTCGAGCTAAATCGCCCCATGGCTCGCATCTTTGCGATTTAGCTCGAGTCGAAAAAACCGCGATGCGTCTTCGATCGAAACAGTTTAGCTCGAGTCGAGCTAAACTGTTCAATTGAATACATACTGCAGTTTAGCTCGACTCGAGCTAAACTGTCCCACCGGGGACGTGTTGCAGTTTAGCTCGACTCGAGCTAAACTGCAGTATGCAGGCCATACAGTTTAGCTCGACTCGAGCTAAACTGCAGAATGTATCCGACCAATCAGTTGATATCGCGTGGACCAAATACGAATCGTGGTAGTGAACATAAACTCCTCGAGTCTAGCTTCATTGCAAAACGCTTAAGGATACACAGTTGAGCTCGAGTTGAGCTAAACTGCCGATAGAGAAAATACTGCTGTTTACCTCAAGGTCAGCGAAACTGTAGAATATATTCTCTTAGGCAGTTTAGCTCGACTCGAGCTAAACTGCATGTGTTCGTTTTTCATAGTGTCCTGATGCTGTGGCACTGTTTTCATTCATTTTCTTCTTTTGAGTTTGTGAAGATCTTTTGCAGGATGGATTTCTCTTCAGACGATGACGCTTTTGCGGATGCACCTCTGAATCCTGGTTTACTTGCTGCTCAAGTTGTTCCTCCACGGCTCTGGACAGGGAGGACTGTTGCATTGCTCGATTCCGAGGGACTCAGAATTGCTGAGGGTTTACTTCGAAACCTACGATCTGGCGCAGTACTTGATTGTAATGGCTTACTTGGTGACTATCGACTTGTGGTACAAGTTTCAACTTTGTTTGTTGCGGTCGAGGATCCTGACGACTGGATATACTCATTCAAGTCATGGCCCATCCAACAAGTCCTCCTAGACGGTGTTACTCTTTTTGACCATAGTCAGCAAGATGTTTACAACAGATGGGTCCGGGAACGTAGTCGGCGGCAGGGGTCATCTCGAACTCGATCCTATGATAATTCTTCAAGGAATGAGTCTACTCCAATTTCGCGCAAAGCACAGTTTCTGATGACAGCGGAGTCAATCAATGCGGTCGCATGTAATACCTGCTGTAAGCACAACTGTGTCCAACTATATCCAAGGGAGAAGATTAAGGTTCTCAGGTGTCGCATGTACGACAAGACAACTGTGCAGTTCAAGAATCACGTCAAACTCGATGTCCATAGGCAGTTTCACAGAAATGCTGAAAGGCGAAATGTAGTCACTTTAGAGGGTATTGATGTTTGTCCAATTGCCTGGATGAAAATCATGGGCGTGAGCAACGGTACGTTTTATCGCAACGCCCAGAGTGCAGCTGATGGGCATGAGGCCCAGTTACACGGGAACACGGGCTTGCGAAAGCCTAGGAGGCATACGATTGTTGCTTCTGCTGTCTTAGGGGCAATACTTGATAGACATGCCGATCACATGCCTCACAAGTCCCGGAGCCTTCCATCAGGGGAGAAGGTCGTTGCCAAGGTACTTCCTTCAAGTTTTAAGTGGAAGGACCGAATTCCTCTTCTTGATCATCACCTTGAAGAGTGTGGGCTCCCGCCGGTGTCAACTTCAAACCTTAGTAAGATTCGCCGCCTCAGCTACCCAGAATACTATGCCAAAAGATCGAGGGACAATTTCGCGCGTTGTTCCAAGTGTGATGAGTTACAATCACTGATGAAGCTCACTCTTCCCGGGACACAATCATCGCTTATATGGTCGAGGAAGTTGAATGTGCACTTAGATTCCGCATATGCGCACAGAGACTTGTACTACCTCAACCGCTTTAGGTCGAAGGAGTCGCCTCAAGATGTTTTGACCATTATGCATGACAATATGGACCACTCAAAAACAACTTCACCTGCTTTGTCTCATAAGGTGAAGAACTTAGACGGACTCATGAAGTTACCTCTTGCAGTTACGGGAATTCTTGCCCATGGTCATGTAGACCAGCGATACGCACATTACGGACTAGATGTTTACTCACATGATGCCAATTATATAGTCGGCTCATTTGCAAAACTTCTGCGGGATCTCGAAGCTGCACCTAAATCCTCATCTAGACAGCTCTTTACAGAGTCCCCATCGCATCCACTGTATACTGCTCTTTTACGAGGTTCAGAGGTGTGTATGGATCCTTTAGGCCCGATTCCTGACATCCTAGTTCCAGCAAAGTCTCTGCCTCCAATTCTGAATGTCCAAATGGATAATGCTGTGAGTGATAACAAGAATAGATTCGTCTTCAGTTTCTGGTCTCTTTTGGTAGCAAAACGAGTATTCCGAGAGATATATGTAAATTTTATGCTCGTCGGTCACACTCATGATGACATAGATGCGTTATTTGGGCGTTGGAGCATGGCGTTGCGAAAGGAGGATTATCCTACCATCCCTCTTCTCATGAAATCTTTTATGAGGATAGAGAAACTTCCTGTTATTCCACACCTCGTTCAAGAGGTTCCGGATTTCAAGAAATTCATTGAAGAGTGGATGTTAGTTGGCGATGAAGCATTGGTAGGGCATACGAAAGCGCATCAATTCAAGTTTTACATGGATCCAAGTGGATGCCCCGTAATGAAGTACAAGATTTTCTGTCACGACAAGGAATGGCTTCCTAGAGGTGATAATGCCGGTATTAAATTGTGGAAGGAGGATTCTCAAGGCAGATCATTATGGCCACGTGGTGAACCGGATGCAATGCGTCCAAACGAGATGCGTCATTTGCCTGAGGTGGTGAAAGGGATTTTAGGCTTTGTTGATCATTGGGAACGATTATCACGTGAGTCAATTGAATCACGGAGATTGTACGAGCCTCTCTCATATTACTGGAGCGGCGTTAAAGATGCTCTTTGTATACCCATGGACGTACTTGCATCGTCGCAAAATGGTATTCCGTCAAGTTTGGAGGAACCATTACCGTTACAACATGGATTTTGGCCATCCACTCGACTTGCACATGCTATGGAAGATGAGTTTACTTTAGAAGGGAATGTGCGCGAAGAGTACGACGACGATGATCATTTTGTTGGCCAGAGACGTGATCGTCCTGCTCCCTCATTTCGAGTTGGACGTGACCTTTATAAGGGTTATTTTGTTGCACTACGTCCATGCGGCACCGATGGTCGGCCTTTTTGGCTCGGACGAGCAATGTCTGATCCAAATTCAAACCCAGACCTACCCAATACGGTCGAGATCCAGTTCTTCCGTCCAATGTCACGCTCCAAAGAAATTCTGAAGTATTACACTGATTGGGATACAAATAGAAAGCTTCGATGGACTGTTGAGAAAGGTGTAGATGTATGTTCGCAACCTACAGATGCTATTTTCACTGCTTGGAAATCAAGAATTACGCATTCTGACGAGGAAAGCAGTGAAGGTATAGACGCTATTATTACAATACCCAAGAAGCAGGTTGAAATCATCAAAGCTTCTTTACGGGAGCTTGCTTCATCTTCTCAAGAGTAGTCTCCTAGTATATAGTATTTATTATGGAAGTAGGTGTGATAGTACTTGAACTTGGTATTGACATATATATTACTTTGATTTTTAGTATATAGAGTATTATATATTTGTACTATTTACCATCGATATTCAATATATTACTTTTGTATAAGAAGATTGTTTAGGTTGACTCCATCATTATTATCAACTGAAAGAAAATTATTTTTTTGTTAGTATTTTAATCTTGACATGTATAGTATCATATATATGTATTTTTGGTTGGAAACCCTTTTTAAGATAAACATATTTTTTAAGGTTCAAAAGGTCTCATATCATCTCCAAATATAATGGAAATTAGTAAATTTCGAGATAAAAATGTTCCAAATATAACGAATATGGGGTTTTAAGAAGTAAAGCCATGTTGTCTACATTTTGAATATGAGAAGCTATATCATCTGTTTGTGACATGCGATAGTCAAAGAACTTTGCCTGTAGATTGAAAACATTCTCAGCAGTTTTCTGAAGATGTAGAGAGCTTAATTTCTTCCACATATGCGCAGCCGTTGAACAGGAAGTAAGCTTGCCAAGAATCTTCGAGGAAACGCCAGAACTGATAATGTATCGAGCTGTAGCATTCTTTTCATCCCATTGATCGAGGAGTTTCTGATCGTCAAAACTACGAACAACTCCTCTCGTGTCATAGTAATATTCGGGCGAGGTTCGAGGCCGTTCACAATCTTAAGCACCTTCTTGTGCTGGAAGACGATTTCCATGTGATACTTCCATATGGAGAATCCGGTACCATCAAAAACCTTAATGCCGTAATTGGGCTCAGACTTCTCCATAACTGAGGACTACAAAAAAATTCTAACAAAAATTGAAGTAATACTATAGAAATGACGATATGAAGAAAACAGAGAGAAAAGAACGGTGTGAAGTTAAAATATCAATTAAATTCGAGAACAATAAGAAGAGACGAAAAGACGTTGTAAAGAAAGTAATCGCTCGCGGCAATTTGAAGAAAAGATGATACTTTTAAGAGATACGTGAGACTATAAGAAAATAGCGATTGCTAAAAAAGCCATAGCCAGAGACTAAAACTACCAACCCTTGGCCAATGCTAAAAACGCCATCGCTAGATAAAACGACATAACGAGAGTACGTGCGTTTTTAAGCGGTGAGAAGGCCCATAACCTTTTAGAATTTATACAGTGAATCTAACACTTCAACTCTCACGAGTAGCACACACAAGAATGGATACAGAAAATCTTCGATCCTTATTCGATTACGCCACAGTAATGTGAGTACATTTCATAAACACCTCCAAGGGTATCATCACACTAACAGCTCTCCCAGAACATGTAGCGCTACGCAGATACTAACTGAACTATGAAAGACTAAAATCTAACGGAAAGAATGCAAGGCTAAATATGAAACCCTAGAAGAGAAGGATGAACATGGATGAATGAATGTGATGAACGTAATTTAACATCCATCTCCAATACCAAGTACCCTCTGCACAATTATTTATTTATCGTGGTCAGTGTCGCAGTGACTATCTAGCTCAACAATGACTATGGACTATTCGAGAGAAGCTAGACGAATTTGACACAGACTTACTTCGTTCCAGCAACATGAATTGTCATGATGTGGGTTTGTTCATCGGGGAATAAGAGAGCCAGTCCAAAATCTGCAATCTTGGCTTCCATATTCTTGTCCAACAAAATATTGCCAGCCTTGATATCACGATGGATGACTCGTGGGTGTGCAAGTGCATGCAGATAATGCAAGCCATGAGCAATTCCCAAGCAGATTTTCAGCCGTACAGGCCAACTCACATCTTGCCTTCTCGATCCTGTTGCCCAAATCCACCCCAAATGTAATCGAATATCAGTAAGCAATGCAGACTCAGTTTCCAGTTAATTGTAGGATCCCAATCATTTCGCCTTAACGGAACTAGCTGTGGGGCTGGTCGAAAGAGGCTCCAGATCCATCGTCGACACGAAACGTACCAAAGAACATATGATCCACGTCGGAGTTATCAACATACTCGTAAACAAGCAGCCTTTGATGCTCACGAAGGCAACATCCTTTCAGATTCACCAGGTTTCTGTGCCTCATTCCCGTGATAAGCACAACTTCGTTCAGAAATTCATCGAGGCCTTGTGCAGTCTTGATGTAGAGCTGCTTCACAGCCACCACATTCCCACTTGGAAGCACACCCTGCAGCACGGAGCCCAGAAGATATCCACATAAGAATAAGCAACGAAAAAATTCTGCTAAAATTTCTATTCGGAAATCATCGGAATCAAACTGGGAGCGAGGAATCGATTAGTACCTTGAACACAGCTCCATAGCCGCCCTGGCCGAGCTTCATGTCGTCGTGGAAGTCTCGAGTGGCAGCCCGAAGCTCGGAGTACGAGAAGATAGTGGGCTTCACGTCATACTCATCAAATTCTGAAGCGCATATGAACACAATAGAAAATTCAATAAAATGTGCACCTCGAAAGGTACTTGAGACAACTAATATCGAGACATGCACCAAGAGTACTCACTCTTGCTGAACTCCAGTTGCAAATACTTTTTGTATCTCCTGGCTCTGTTTAGAAGAGCTCCCACAACAACCGCTATTACCAGTATCACCGTTGATACACTAGTTATGGAAGCAATGATGATGATCTTCGTGTTGCTCGTTTTTGCTGCATATCAGGCCATGACGTTTCAGATTTTAGGAGAAGGAAATTGTATCAATCGTATTGAAAACAGGCAGCTTCACAAGTTCCATAATTTGCAGACATGTTAGCTAAAGCACATAGTACCGAGTACCGACCTGAAGTTACGAAGCAGATTTGGGTACAGAAGCATCTCTGACCATCGTCTCTTCCATCATATTTATCACAGACTGGGTTCCCCTGTAGTCTGCAGATGTGTGCACACCGTGCTCAGTAGCTCGCAAACCTAATAAAAGTATGCCCAAGCTCTTCATTGAATCTGAGAGTTCGCTTTTCCGAGAAGTCATTTCATGCTTCAAAATTCCTCGTACTTTAGGAGATATTTACGGTCAAAGTTTGAAAACACTATTTGAAATCTGCCCAAAGTACGGTATATGCTCGTTTATTCTCAAAATCTGCCCAAAATTAATAAGATCGCAGGAAATTCAAAACTTCACATAAAATAGAGATTTTACTTTTTCTCAAGTTTTGTTTTTTGTACATGTAAATAAGGTATTAAGGCATAATCTCACCGTTTGGATTATCAATCCAATAATTCCTCACATTACATTTTTATTGTCAAAGATCAGCCTTTGTAATTGAATTTCAGCATACCTCCATGTGAATGATCAAGCTTTTCTTAGGTTTTATGGGTTGCATGAGGGTAAAAGTTGTATAGATATGTTCCTAAGTCACATTGGAACTAAAATTTGAAGAGCCTCATACCAAATTTTCTACCAAAAGTGGTTTTTTGGGCTCACAAAAAACTTCAAACCCATTTTGCAACAAGGGAAAAAAAACTTATTTTTCAACTTTGAACGTTATGATCTCACAACTGGTAGGGAATTTGAGACTAAATTTTGGTACACACATACAGGGAAAAGTTAAGTGTAGGATCTTACTGTTTCATACTTCAGATTACATCAAAAGTTGAAAATTTACATCTTACATTGAAAGAGGATTTTTTTGAGGAGTTCTGACAGTTTTTTGAGGGCTAACCTTTCGACCTAGGGGTTAAGACGATTGATAAGACGATCGATACAGGTATACCGGATCAGCCGCATATATTCATTTGCTTTGTTTTTCTTGAATAATTAATCTGATGACGAATACAGACATGAGCTTACGAGCGTGAAATCTTAGCTGTAGATATTTGTGCAACAAGAAATGGTATACAGTACAGCACAGACGCTGGAAAGCAGATTCCACTCGACTGGAATAGAGAGATGTATCCATCTGTGTATTCACCGGCAAATAGGACGGTTGACCTCGGCACCTTATTTTAGTAGTTAGGCAGCTGAACTTTCTGAAACTGCAAAGCTGTACGTTTCAGAAGGCATTTGGTCGGCTCTAATCTACTATATTTAGAATTATACATGAAGTTGAAACCTATTGCAACTCATAGATGTTTCTTACACCCTTTTAAAAAGTCATTTCATGCTTCAAAATTCCTTGTACGATAGAAGATGTTTTCAATCAAAGTTTGAAAAACACTAGTAGGGCATGTTGAAATTTGCCCATTAGTAATAGTTTTCTAGAAACGGTTTTTTTTCTTGGTTACAATTGAGTTCAACCATCTGCAGTCAACCTCGTAAGATTGTTACGCTCTGAAGTAAAATTTTTGTAACATTTACAATGAGTTAACATATTATAAAAGCTTAACTCATTTAGATAGAGTTAACTCATTATATAAATTATAAAAGGACCATTTTGAATGCTTAACCCCTAAATGGTTTGACTCATATGTAAAAAAACAAACACATTCCCCAAAAAAGTGTCATGAATAGAAACAAAGGTAAGTTATTCAAATTTCACATTCATGTGTTTGAGACAAACTTTGTTCAGTAAGTCAAGACATTGATTAAACCCAACAGTGTGGTCATCTCCCTCGGATCTCACTGAGCTCCACAGTGGCGCTAAGCTCGTTCTAGGGATCTAGCAGCGGCTCGCTGTTGGAGCCATCCGGAGCGGACGAGCTGCCCTCTTCCTCCTCGTTCACGGAGTCAAGGCCATTCCTGCCATAGTCGTCGTACCCATGTAGTCTCAGTCTTGGCTTGTGCACTGGCCCGCTCGTGTCCTCAACCAGCACCGCCACCTCCGATTCCGCATCACTTTGCAGAATGGACACAATCCGAGCCATGGACGGCCGCCTCTCCGCTGTATTGTCAACGCACAGCAGGCACACGTTGATCACCCGTTGCACTTCCAGCATCTCCTCGTCCGTCAACTGCAGCGTAGGGTCGACCAGATCCAATAATATGTTTGAATCATGCAGATCCCGAGCCTGCAAATTCATGTAACACACCTCATCATTGCATTCTCAAGGTACTTCCACTATCTCATATCGCATGTTAGCCAGCCGCAAGAAGTGATAATTTCTGGAACTAAAAATGAGCAGAGTTTGATTCTGATTCTGAGCTTTGAATAATTTATGCACATAATCCCGGTGTTGGTGCTTCAGAACACAACATACTTCAACTTATCGAAAATATTGTGATTCATTGGTCTTGGATAGGTTGGGATTGAGTTTATTGAAGTTCTCGATTTGCGTTAGTTTACGATTTGATCATTGAAATCTTAGCACAAGTGCCTGAAGATGCGGTTCATACCTTTTTGGAAAGATACACCTGCTCTTCAGAACATGATGCATCGACGTGACGTCGACCACTTATAATCTCCAAACACAACACAACAAAGCTGTAGACATCCACTTTGTCACTCAATTGTCCAAGCGTTGCGTACTCTGGCGCCAAGTACTCTCTGAGTCTCTGTACACAAGTTCATTGCGGTCAGAAGTTAAATCTTTTCCAGAAAACACAACGGTAGATTCATAAGAAACTGGACAGATGTGTTACTTGGTTCCTGCAACATGGATAGTCATGATGTGGGTTTGTTCATCGGGGAACAAGAGAGCCAGTCCGAATCTGCAATTTGAAGTTTCATATTCTTGTCCAACAAAATATTGCTAGCTTTGATATCACCGTGGATGACTCTTGGGTGTGCAATTGCATGCAGATAATGCAAACCTCGAGCAATTCCCAAGCAGATTTTTAGCTGCACAGGCCAACTAACGAGTTGCTTTCTTGATCCTAGTACCATATCCACCCCAGATGGCCAGATGTACTCAATTCTGGTTAGCAAGACATGATTGCCATCGATTCAAAAAATGGTTGTCACGAAACTAGCTGTTACAACCTCATGTTACAATCTTAATCTGATTAAGTTGGTAATATTACAGTGTGGGATTGATTAATAAAGGAGGTGAATCGTTGAGACGAAACGTACCGAGTAGGATATTGAATCGCACAGCAGACTACTCGAAGCGGTCAAAGGACTCGATCTACCAGGCAGCCGGCTGGGCAACTGATCGAACTTGGAAGAGAGAATGGAAGTGGAGGATTCGTACAGACTAACGACATAAAAAAAGCAGTCGTTATTTTGAATGCTGTTGTTCTTCAAGCATTGCACCCCAAGCCAGTTGGTATATAATGCCTCGAAATCGTTGCCTGGTAGGGGGTCGGTGGAGTAACTTAGAAAGCTGCAAGGCTATCGTTGAGATTTACTCCAACCATTCAGATCACCTTTCAGATCCGGAATAGCAGACCATGCCGTCAGAAGCGGTCCACTACAAACAGACATAGTAATTTCAATCCTCAACTTCCCAATGCAAGTTATCAGTGCATAGCTTCCGACTGTAGCTACTCCGAACGCTCCTTCTCCTTCTCAGTCTGCGTGCAGTCTGACCTTAGAAGACAGATTCTCTCTCTCACAAAACTCGATTGATTCGATTACAGCGGGAGCATCATTCGGTAGATTTTGCGCAAAAATAATTATTATTATACGGTACAAATTGCACTCATTTGGCGTTCACTATAGACTTTATGACCGATGGAATGCACAGATGTATTCACCAAATCGGCTGCGGAGGGTGGTTGACCTTTGTCGTGAATTACTGGATGATCAACAAATATGAAAACACGAAAAATTGGGCCCCACCCCCTTGGAGAAACAGGATTGAATGTAGTGAGCGGCTCTGTAGTGCACGTCCCCTGTGACCAAGCAGCCAAGGCCTCATCACACAAACAGATCTAGGTAACCAGAAAAGTAAAAACGCACAAGGTTTGTTTGAGAGGGTAGCTGTTTTCTTAAAAGTTTTGATTCAAAATGGGATCTGCCATCACAAATTTCAAATCTCACAACCTAAAACTTAAAAATGTTCCTTCCTCGCCAAGAAGCTCGCTACTTTCATTGGTTCATGAATTAATGATGATTGTATTCCTCTCATTTGATTAATACATTGATTGCTTTTTTGAATCAAATAAAAAAATAAACCTCAAAATGAAACCCCAAATCCCCAAAAGAGCTTATATTCTTTCAAAAAAAGTTCCAGAACATATAGAAAATCACAAACTAAGGGCGAGTCTCCATGCTTGAACCGATCCGTCATTTTTCAAGGTTCGTCTTGTAGCAAAACTTCTTTTAAAATTAGTGAGAGATGATGGGTTGTCCTCATGTGAGTACCGTGCCGTGATAATCCATTTGATTTAGATAAATGACAAAAAACAACTAATGCAAGCTCCTCAAACAAAGGAGTTCCAAAAAGCAGCCTAAATTGAGGGAAGAATAATCCAAGATAAGAAATGAGGGTGATCCGTATTATTGAGAGGGCTTGCCAAGCCTTCTTGGCAAACGAGATTCTAAAAAAACAAACCTCTTTTATTAACCCTTAAACGTCTAAGGTGACCCGAGGGGTCCTTTTCCAACAGAATCTTCTTTGTAGCTCTCAATGTAATCAACTTTTCACTTATATTTTGATGTCAAACTGGTCACCTTCTTCTCATGCATTCAAAAAGTGAAATTTTAGAATTCAAATCACAATTTGTATGAGTGATTTTGTGCTTTGAAAGGATTGTGGTAGGTAGGTTGGGGTTGTACAATACTTGTAGGAGGTTGCAAGCTCATCATTGATTGAATCATTCATGATGCCCAAGTTTTAAAAGTGCACTATTCATGATGCCCGAGTCCAAAAGATGTTGTGATCCAATACTGGGTTGCCCAAATCCGTATAGCCTGACGTTTAAGGGTTAATATGGGTCGAGTGTCTCCAAATTACATGCAAGCCACCCTCACCTTCAATTAAATACAGGTTGGTTCAAGCATGGGGACAGGCTCTAACCTTAAATATCAACAGCAGTCGCGGTAAGACAGTTCAAAATCTCCTTGTTTTAAGGTAGGAGTCATGAAAACCGTCCAGCCCCAAAAACCGCACAGTAGGTTTATGGGTAGGGTCTGTAAAACCGTCCGTTCATGGTAAACTGACAGGTTTTGGGAATCATCTACTGTTTTTAGCTCCCACCATGCATGCTGAACGGTTTTAGACAACTCCTATGTCAGTTCCTGAACCTATTTTAATTCATTCTGGGACATTCAATCCACAGTTTTCGGAATACAACCTTGCAAAAAAGCGAGCACTCTATGTTTGGGTAGTGGGACTCCTAAGACTCGAGATTCAAAAATTCATAGGAAATTATAGGATTACTCAAAAAATGTTTTTTTTTTTGGGATGGATTTGCACTAGCTTTGCAGACCATGGAAAAATAATTAAAAATTTTACACCACTATTCCAAGTATGCAAAGCTGAAATTCAGACGGTTTTCACCACTCCTACCTTAGGGAGCTGTCTTCTAGAGCCCCTCCAGTACCAGTGGCATTCAGCTCATTTGCCTCCTTCTTCCACTTAATTTCTGTCACTCGAATACAATACTTTTTATCCTTCTTTTACTCTTCAAGAAGAAATAGAGTAGTGTTGATTAAATTATGGTCATTCTTCTTATATCACAACTAAAATCGAATAATATGGGTTATGAAATTACTACTTTAAAGGACGTATATAATACTGTGGAGTTTCGGACACTCCAGTTTTGAATTTAAATTGACTTGGCCTAGACTCCCCAATCGGAACGTCCCTGAAGTGAGAGAGTGGACCTGTTGTAAACTGCCGAGCGCAAAACTGCTAAGTTTCAAATCTGTAAGGAGCTTCAGCTGATCAAACACTAATATGAGCTGCCGACGTCAACCATCCAGGCGGTAGATCAATACATTTCTGCAATCGAGTCAACTGAACACTGTTTCGTATCGTGTGTGCATTTAGTGCTGTGTACCGTTTCTTGCTGCAGCAAAATCCTACCACTGGTCCGGTTTAGGGTTCAGATTTCAATCGATCGACAGAGAAATCTGTCTTGGTCAGACTGCGTGGAGACTGAGAAGGAGAATGAGTGCTCAGAGTAGCTTTTGTCAGTAGCGTTGTTTTGATACCTTGCATCGGGGAGTTGAGATTTGAGCGTCTGTGGGTGTTGTAAGGAAAGATGGACCGAGAGCAGCTACATTCGGAGCTCTCTGCCATTCTCTTACTACTCTTGGGTCTTGCCAGTACCAGCATTGTGCACTGTGATTTCACAGATACTTATTTGGAACGTGAATGTAAGTCTCAAATCCAGGGCTCTAATATATGTTTATTTAGAGCATCGTTGTATGGCTAGAGCGGCCTAAGCAGCTGCGGTTGGGTTTCTTGTACTGGAGTCGTAGCTAGAGTAACCTGGTGCATTATGGATCTCTAGAGTAGATGCTAGGTGAATGGCAAAATCTGTACTGAAGACGTCATTATCTGTTTGTAGTGGATGCGCTCCAGGCAATCTTCGCGGCATGGAATACTACTCCGGATCTACAAGATAATTTGGACGGTTGGAATGCATCGCAAATAATTCCTTGCCGGAGTATAAGTAACACAAATTTGCCAGTAGTTCCGAATTGGCGAGGGGTGCAATGCTTGAAAAACAACTGCACTGATCATTGGGACTGTAATGTCTATGTCGTTGGACTGTAAGAGTTCTCAACTCTCATGCTCTATCGCAAGTTCAATGATCGAGCTACGTACGTGCACTACTAGGTTTCAGGATTTGCGAAGTTTGTAGCAACAGCCTGCTACTTTTACAGCCTGCTACTTTTAGGCTACTTGTAGGCAACCGGGTGCATTCTGCTCATAGATTGAGTCCTTCAATTTCATGGAAGTATGTTGTGCGATGCAATATGGTTTACCACTTAAAGTTTTGCAATGTTCTGACCAACATGATTTGGCGACAGGTCTATATCGAGTGCTTCAATTGTGGGCACTTTGCCACCAGACATTGGAAATTTGACATGGATTAGTACCTTGTAAGCCTCTAGGACCCTCCACATAGAATGTTTATACTACTTTTGGACATCTGAAAGTAAGGATTTAGCTTCATTAGTTACATAACATGAAGTATTAGTTAGTACATAGAAAATTTTCCTAGAACATAATAATAAACTTGCTCAGATAATAACTAACTTGGCTGAATTGAGGCTTTTCACAATTAATCGTATATTAGTTAGAAACCTAGATGTGTTCAGGAATTGAATCCAAGAGATGCATAGATCATCCTAAGGTTGTGACTTAAAGTAAAACCTCCCAAATTATCTCAACATGGCCATTGACGTACTACTGTGGCAGAGAATTGACGGGAAATCCGCAGCTCACTGGACCACTTCCGAGCACGCTCGCGGACATGGGGTTAAACGTTTTGTAAGTATACTTGGTCACAATTGTAGATTGCACTAATGTGATGATATTCTTACGATCTGTGATGATATTTGTAGGGATTTGCATGACAATGGTTTCAACGGAACCATTCCAGATTCTGATTATCTCTGGAATCTTCTGCAGCTGTGAGTTTCTCCTCATTCTTCAGTAGCTTGAAGTAGTGATATTCTCATTGTGCATGGAGTTTTGCCACTCAACGATCAGCTATCAGTTTCTTTACAGGTATGGCCAAATACCGCTAATTTCGGTGTGCGATTTCCATATTCAACAGGGACCTGAGTGGCAACAAATTCACTGGACCATATCCATTCTTTCAAGTCGACAGGATGTACTACCTCCAAGTTCTTAACATTGGTGGTAATGACCTCGAGGGAAAGATTAATCCCCATGCTTTTGCATCCAAGGAGAAACTTGAAAACCTGTAAGACGGTTGTACCCCTGCCTTGAAGCTAAAATTTCGATGAGCCTAGGATTGTGTAGGTTCGGATGATTGTGGGCTGCTTTTGGACCATTAAATACTTACGTGAAGAAGCTTGTTCGCAGAGACATATCCAACAACCAGTTCAACGGGACTCTGCCAGGCCTAAATGCCATGCCTAAATTGAAATCTTTGTAAGGTCGCACTGCTCGTGTTTTAAACTTATCAATCACACTGCTTCCTGACTAAAGGGAAAGAATAGAATAAATGTCATATTCTTAAGTCAGAGGTGTGAGTTGTGTTACTTGTTCAGAGGACAAGCCAGACACATATGTAACATGATTCAGAGTATCTAATATGTTCTCGGATGAATGCCATGCGTCACATTCTTATCACATTATTGGTGACAATGCACAGGGACGTCTCTAGAAATGAATTCGTCGGGAGGTTACCATATCTTCGCAATGCCTACGCTCTTCGTACCGCGTAAGACGGGCACATCTCTTTCCGGTTATGTGCGGTAATGCAAAATGACATAGGGAAGTAAAAAAGTAAGAAAGTGCCTATGGGACGAGAAATATTCTAGGTCCTGTAGAGTATAATAAGCTAAATTAGCTAGAATGATTGAGGGTGGATATCCCGTTCAAAAATCTAATTTGTGTGTTTCCTACAGCAATTTCAGCGGAAACAAATTAACTTGGACGGGGCATTTAAAAGATTACTTCAACCTTACTGCCAAACTGACTAAGCTGGATCTGTCATACAATAAGTTAAGCGGATCTCTACCGGTGTGGAATAGTAGCAGCCTTGGCTCTATCCAGGAACTGTAAGCTGCAACGACACACCTTGTGTGCCATGAGTTGAATCGTGGACTCTACCCCAACCCAGCATGTTCACTTTTTTCTGCAACGCAGGTATTTGCACAACAACAGCCTTGAGGGAAAATTGAACATTGTCGCCATGAAGGAATCGGGATTACTTCAAGGAAGGTTGGATAACTCAACCGGCAAGCTGGAAGTGATAAGCTTGAGCAACAATAGTATCACCGATGTCATATACGACGATTACATCCTCCAGAATATCAGCACTGTCTTCAAGTACGTGACTTTCTGAGTGACTTTCCGTATTCAGCCAGGTAATCCATATCTAGGTTTTGGCTGAAACGAGTAGGCAGTGCATAACCATTGATACAAACACTTAGATCTAATAAAGAGCTTGGGATCACATCCACTTAGTTTGCGAGTTCCTGAGAATAGTGTGGATGAATCTGCAGACTAGATGGGAATTCTTTCTGTGATGATTATGATGGGGGAGACGACGCCCAGAGATGCTTCTGTACCCAGATCTGCTTCGTAACTCCAGGTCGGTGTAAAATATTTAACTCATGTGCGAATCTCAGAATGTCCATGTGCTTTAGCTACTTGGTCCTCTCTACATTGATCAGGGATCCTTGCTACTCAAATTCAATACATCATTGTTCAATGTGCAGCAAAAAATACCAACCGCAAGATCATCATCATTGCTGCCATAACTAGTGTGCTGTTGGTGACACTGATAGTAGCTGTTATTGGGGGTGCAATTTTATATAAGAACAGAAGATACAGAAAGTATCTGCAACTTCAGTTCACCAAGAGTGAGTACTCCTGTCGATTGAAATCATAGTTAACACTCATATCTTCTGTACTGGAAGTTTCAATGACACTTTACTAATATTGTTACGTGCGCTTCAGAGTTTGAAGAGTTTGACGTGAAGCCGACCATATTCCCATACACCGAGCTTCGGACTGCCACTCGAGACTTTCACGACAACATGAAGCTCGGTCAGGGCGGCTATGGAGCTGTATACAAGGTACTTATCAATCTCTCGCTTCATTTGGAACGGAGAGTCCTACAAGATTGTGTTGTTGTTTCAGTTCTTACGATCCATTGGGTCACGTGGTGCAGGGTGTGTTGCCGAGTGGGAATGTGGTGGCTGTGAAGCAGCTCTACATCAAGACTGCACAAGGCCTAGATGAATTTTTGAATGAAGTTGTGCTTATCACTGGAATGAGGCACAGAAACCTGGTGAATCTGAAAGGATGTTGCCTTCGTGAGCATCAAAGACTGTTGGTTTATGAGTATGTCGATAACTACGACGTCGATCATATGTTATTTGGTACATAACGTCTTGACGATTAATCATTTATAATATCAATCAACCCCACAGCCAATCGATTGGTATTTTCCAGTCCGATGGAATCTGAGTCTTGCTCACTGATATTTGAGTACATCTGGGGTGGATATTGCTACAGGATCGAGAAGGCAGGAGGTGTGTTGGCCTGTGCGGCTGAGAATCTGCTTGGGAATTGCTCGTGGCTTGCATTATCTGCACGCACTTGCACACCCACGAGTCATCCATCGTGATATCAAGGCTAGCAATGTTTTGTTGGACAAGAATATATGGAACCCAAAATTGCAGATTTTGGGTTGGCTTTCTTATTCCCTGATGAGCAGACACACATCATGACTATCCATGTTGCAGGAACCAAGTAAGTACGACACGTATCCAATTTCTCATGAGTTAATCGTTGTGATTTCGAATAAAATCGGATTCCATATTCAGCTGTTGACCGCAATGAATTTGTGTGCAGAGGGTACTTGGCACCTGAGTACGCATCGCTTGGACAATTGAGTGACAAAGTAGATGTGTACAGCTTCGGAGTGCTGTGTTTGGAGATTATCAGTGGTCGACGAAACATCGATGCATCATGTCCTGATGAGCAAGTGTATCTCACCAATTACGTATGAACCCCATCTCCACGCACTTGTTCTAAGATACAATGACTAGAGCATGTATGAGGATGAAATTGAAGCAAATCCAGAACTTACACCTTCGAGTAATTCAGTTCCAAACTATCCTAGACCAAGGATTTACATTACTTTTGAAAAGTTGAAAATATGGTGTGCTCTGAAGCACCAAAACTGCGATACTCTGCAGTCAATATTGCAAGCTTCGAATCGCATACCTTTGCTCATGTTTAGTTCCAGAAGGTATTAATTTCTATGTGGCAGCTGCCTGGCTTATGTGCGATCTGAAATAGATGAATAATCCGGGGAATGCACTGATGAGGTGTATTTTCTGAATTTGCAGGCCTGGCACCTGCACGATACAAACAAAGTGATGGATCTGGTCGACCCCACGCTACAGTTGACGGATGACGAGATGCGGGATGTGCGACGGGCGATTAATGTGTTCCTGCTGTGCATTCAGAATGCACCGGAGAGGCGGCCATCCATGGCTCGGATTGTGTCCATTCTGCAGAGTGACACGGAGTCGGAGGTTGTGGTGTTAACCGAGGGCAGGAGCGAACCAGCGTACAAGTCGGGAATGAGGTTACAGCAGTACGAGAGCTATGAAAGAAATGGCCTTGACTCTGTGTACGAGGGGGAAGGCGACCTCGAGTCTTTCGCTCCGGATCGCTCCAGCAGCATGCCGCTGCGAGATTCTTCGGACGAGCTCAGCAGCACTGTGGAGCTCAGTGTGATCCGAGGGAGATAACCACGCTGCTGGGTTTAATTCATGTCTTCCTGCAATTAGTGTCTTCATTCTTTAAGAAATTTTACTGGATAGACATGATTAGGGTGAGGGTATTTTGAACAAAATTCTTTGAATGAGGGACTGAATCACTGAATGTAACCCCCAAAATATGGGTGCGTCGAACGATAATTTTCAGATCCTACCATACATGTTAAGTCTCAGCAAACCTTTTTTTTCAATGTAAAGGTTAGAGGTGAAAAATATGAATCCACTATTTATTTTGAGGTCACTTCTGATTTTGTACTATGTTGATTGTTAAGAAGGAGAAGGAAGAGAACACAGAAAATGAGCGGGAAGGAAATTAGATTGAGCAAAGAGCTCAATCATGTTGAATTTTACACTTTCGCGCTCTACCAAGGTTCTCACACACAAAACGCATGTACCGAAACACAAGCTCACAAACAAAACAATGAAACAACTAATGAAACAACTAATCCAATGATCTAAGTATTATCAAACAAAATGCATGAGTCACTAAACATAGCGTTTCACATAATGTCTTCAGAATGCGGCACAAGTTACTCATTCCTACGTTGACGTTTGCATACAAGATTGAATCTAAATCAAAGCTCTACTCCTAAAGTACGGTTGACACATCATCAAGAAGAATCGGTGATGATGTTGACAAATGGTCTTCTTGGATGGATGAAAGTTGACTGGAGGTTACATCCAATATATTCCCCCATGTATATATATTGCATGATTACAACCAATTAACCACGAGTAACTAAAGCAAAGTAATAGATATGTTATCAAGATAAGTACCAAAAAAGTAGAGAAGGTTTTAGAGAGTGAATGAATAATATCACAACATCAATCATTTTTAACCCGAAATGGTTTGACTCATTTTTAGCAAAAAGAACACATTTTTCTTAAAAGTGTTATCAATCAAAATAAAGGTAACTTATTTAGTTCTCAAGCTAAAAATAACATGACTGAACCTAAATATTTTCACTTTGAAGTGAAATTGCTACCAATAGACTTATTGCAATGAAAACCGCACTAGCTTCAAGGACCTTTAGCCTTATCTCAAAAACACCTTTGAACAAAAATAAATAAATAAATAAATAAATTGAGAAACATTTCTTTGCACAAATAATGGCCTTGCAATGATGGAAACTCCCCAAAAAATGACCAAAACTAGGCCCCTTGCACACGAGTGATTGTCATAGCTTCCTCACATTGTGGACGAAATTAAGCTATTGACTACAAAGACTAGACTAGAATTGGAATTTAATCCAACAAACAAAATTGAAAACCAACCGTGAATGAATGAGAAACTTCTCATCAAAAACCAAGTACTTTTTACAATTTTCTATAGGATAAAAAAGCTATTGCAAATCCAACACCTAAAATATTCAAAACTAAAATGTTCCAACTACGGTCAAACAGCCCATTTCCAAGCTCTCTCTAAAACCAAGACCAGATGCCTTAAACCGCATGCCTATCTTTTGAAATGAAAGCATGTGGAACTATTATCCTAGTACTCAATGCGAAAACATTTCAAAGGCATGCCCACCCATGACTACCAAAAATATGATGTAAAGCGACCACTTTAGTATTCCAATTGATTGTGTGGATTTGTCAAAGATGAACAAATGATATGTTTATATAAATTTGAATGTATACATAACATAACAACTTTACTCAAAAGTAGAAATATACTGAAGAGTGAAGGATTTCTGCAAACAAATGAATTAACTAGCACTTTTGTTGCTTTCAAAAATTTTAGAACCCCCTCCATCCAATTTGTGATTACAAACACGCTTATGGGGATGCTACCGCGGGCACCGAAGACCGTGGATCCTTATCCGCCATATCCAAAACCAGAATCGTTACAGAGTCCTCGCAGCTGCTCTCGGCGATGGCGATGGCGACGATGAGAAGCTTCCCGATCGTCACAAGCTCCATCGGGACATCAGCATTCTCATATCGTGCAAATTCACTAGCAATTCGTGCATCCGCGGGTCCAGTCAACGACCCACCACAGCGAGCAACACTTTCAAGCATAGGTCCCCGTTCATTCCCCTCATCCCTTTCTCTGATCGCATTTCCTGATCCCATTTCTAAAATCAAATTGCTGAGCAGAGAGATACTGAGAAAATTTACACCATAATCATTGAATTTGTTATTTAGTGCTATTGATTTTTTCAGCATGAACTGGACCGAATTGGTTCTAAAGAGTTTATGTAGCTGGGGTCAGTATTCATCGATCTGAATCTTCCACGTTGAAGAAGCTTTGCCGTTTGTGGGGATCTGAAAACTGCATGGTGAGCAGATGCGCAGATGAGAGCAAGTTCCAGTCACGTCGATCGTTTCTGTGGACCGGAACTGGAGCTGCTGCAGTCAGTTTGATTCTCGGAATCAACGATGTCGCGCTTGCCGATGTGAAACTGGTTCTTTCTAATATCGAGGCTACTCCTGTTCCATGTCCTGGTGAGTGTCTGTCCTCTCGATTGCTGAATTGCTCTAGCTTCGTTCCACCCAGTTTCTCTTACATCCTGTAACAATGGCTCTTTCAAAGAGGGTTAAATCAAGATGAAGTCACCAGATACATGTGCTATGTAGTGTGCTCATACGCTACAATATTACAATCCGTAAACACTGGTGATATTAGAAAATGTGATGATGATTTTTTGAACAATTTAAGAATTTTGATATGGTAGAATGACACGTGAAAGTATGCCGTTTTAACTGAATTTTCATGTTTATAAATCTCACCAGACGGTCAGACTACGGTGACTGGAGGCACCTCTTTCGGCGTTCGGTGTTTCAAAGTGACTGGTGAGGTGAACAACCCTGTCAAGCAGGCAGTATACAATGCTGTAAGCAAAGCTTTCACTTTAAACCTTGTGCATTGAGATTGTCGTTGTTGTTATCCTCGAACTAGTGCTACGCATTCATAACCTCATCATGCCGTTTTAACCTGTGTCCTCCTTATTAAGTGCATTCCCCAATAAGCCATTTTCAGCATAAACTGAACTGAGAATTGGGGTTTTAGATATCATTCACTTCAGTCGATGTTTAGATGAACATAGAGTTTCGTCAATGGAGCAGTAAGCCATTTATCTACTTCGAGGTCGGCATTCATGAAGAGTTTCTTGATGTGCAGGATATATTCGGCAGAGTTTACGACGCGCAAGGTGAACCTGCATTGGATGCCGTAAGTCTCGATCATCCACTTTGTCACAAATGAATGAAATATTATCCATTTCAAACCTTTCAGTCGTCAATAATTATTACGAGATTGCGGTGACAGGAGGAGAATTTGCGAATCGATACTCTGGCCGAGGTACCACCAGGGACATCGAAGGTATGCATGCATCGATACCATTTCAACTCCAGTAAGTTCATCGTTCTTTTTAGTTCACTGACTTTTATTGATCTTATCGTGTGTAGGTGAGCTTCCAAATTTCAGTAAGCGAAAGTCAGGCCAAGCTCGGGCCATTGCAGTTG
Organism: Bryum argenteum; assembly: GCA_037043015.1. Lineage (NCBI taxonomy): Eukaryota > Viridiplantae > Streptophyta > Bryopsida > Bryales > Bryaceae > Bryum > Bryum argenteum. The sequence continues at coordinate 7,419,162 of CM073328.1, read as the reverse complement.
AAGAACTTCAAGGCGACTGGATACCTTGGCAAGGTTAACAACAGACAGGTAAAACCTCCATTCTCTGAGGAACAATTTTCTACTAGGGCAGAGAATCAGTCATCATCCAAGGTACCTAGGAACACAAATAAGAACGAACATTCCGTGATCTGTTCCTGGGAATGGCATTTTGAGATTGAAGATAATAACTGGGATTCGGGAGAAAGAAACATGGAAAGTGGCGGTGATCTTGTGATTTAGTGTTCCATGAATGATTTGACACAAACATAAAAGTATATCAAATGTCTTCGTTTGTTATTTAAGGCATCATTTACAGATTTGAGTCCTTTGTCTGACTAATCCAAACAGAAGAAAAGCTATTAGAACATGAAGAGCATACATGATTATTGGTGTTTCTACTTCACTTTATGTAGCAGGCTTATTGCTTATTCTCGATTTGCTGTTGGTGTGACAGGGGTCAGGACGTATAGACGACATTGATTTTAGTGAGCTTGATGATGAAGATTACGTGCCATAAGTCTGGAGTTTACAGATCTTGCATTTACTGTTGAGTTCATGTGACAACTCGTTTTGGGATGTGCATGCATCAAGGGAATCATGAGAATGAGAATGGACCATGTCCAAAAACATCTGGAAATTATTTGGTGAAAGAATCACCAATTTCCCACAGGAGAAACCAAAATTTATTCAAATCTACGGTACTCTGGAAACACTCAACTTGAGAATCGGCACCCAAGATGTTGGATCTCCGGTTCAAGTATGATAGTAGATAGGTGACATAGTTGGGAGATAATAATATATGAGTATTCAAAAGTGACTCCAAAATCTCATCATATTCACATTGAGGTGGAAATGCTATTAACAAAACTACTGCAATCAAAAACCTCCAAGTAGGAAAGTGTTCAAATTCACCTCATCAATCATCATAGAGTTTTTTAGTTTAGAAAATAGCCTTGCGATGGTGAAAACTGCCCCAAGTAAGAAAAAAAAATAGTTCATAATTAGACTACGTGCACTAAAATTGATCCGACATCTTCTTGACATCTTGGATTGAGGTAAGGTCTTTAACACAAAAAGTTAACACAAATTGAAATTCAATTCAACAAATAAAGTTAAAATTCATATGTAGATGAAAGAAATATATTTCTTTAGCACCATGTGTCAATCAATTTTGAATCGAAGATAGAAACTTCATTACAAATCTGATACCAAAATCATTTCAATCAAAATTCAAGAAATTGGACTTCATCTTAAGATCATACTCCCTTTGTCCCCAAATGTTTGATCAGAACTACAAACTTCGTGGGATTAAGGTGAGTATCAATATTCATGAAAAGCTCTCAGTGAGAGCTTTGCAACAACATTAAATTTGATGTTATTTGCTCCACAACTCATTACGTTTTGACGTGCTAAAATTTGAGAAAAACTTGATTGATGGGAAATTCCCCACCTAGAGATCAATTAATGTCAATGAGATGTGAAATGTTGAAGAGAAGTTGCTCAGGCAACAAAATATGTTCTCACCAACAAGCAACATCACGTATTTATGTCATGAAAGTTGCCAGTTCACATTGAGTTCATGTTTGCTTTCTGGAATTTTGTATGGTGAGCATAGAAATAGAACAAGTAAAGTAATATTGTAATGCGATTATCAAAGGATTTCATAGATTGTAGCGAGGGGATGAAAGGGCCCAATAAGGTGTTTTATTTGAACTTGTGTTGAATCAATAAAAAAATTTGGGACAAAAAGAAGAGTGTGTGTATCAATGAGACATTTTGGGATAGAGGGAGAGGTCATGTAAAAGAAAAATTATGAAAATCTGACTAAATTTCAAATAATTGGCTCACAATAGTAAAAGATGCCTCATGTAATAAAAAACTTAAAGGAGAAGTTGCCTTCACAAATATGCATGTAATAAATATATACCGTCATGGGTGGATCTCCTTTTGTCACCATACAAACAATCAATAAATATTGTGAAAAACATACTTTAGTTGTGGCTCTTCTTACCCAGAATGTCAAATTTCAACATTTTGTACATTAAGGTGTAACAAGGGTTAATTTTTTATGGTTGTGAGCTCCAACATGGCCTTCGTCCTCTCTGAGATAGTTAGGAATATAGATGCACCAAAAAAGGCACTTGTCTACAATGTTCATTCTCCTCCATGCAAATAGAAATCTTAGAATCACCTCTAAAATGTAAACAAAGCTTTTGATACATATTATCCAGCATAGTAGAGTGGTCTAAAATGCATTATAGGGTATCCTATATTTCCAACTTCAAAAATTCACCATAGACAAGTCTAGAAATAATGATTTCACTTGCTCTAGCTTTCTACTAATTTTGCCCATGCACGAACATTGCTTACACCGGTAACGACCCTATAGATTTCCCATGGTGAAAATTGCACCATTATTGGCCACCTTACTATGATCTTTTTTGGTGCACTTATCACAGTAAAATTACCAATTTTGTACCTTCTACACACATGAGCCACCTCTAAACCAAATTTGATATCAAAATTACGAAACGAAACCTCCATGACCATCCTCAAGCTTTAAAATATTTCAGGAGCCATTACAGTTACAAGATTTCCCTGCAACTTCTTTCCGTAAAGTGATACTTGTTCTTTCGTGCTCCTGAAATCCGGCTCTGAATTTCGATGTACTCATGTACGGGACAGTGCACACTCAAGTCCTTCATATTACAAACAATATTATAATATTCCTATCCATAGAATGCGGAGGGAAACCTTTCTTATGCAATGTGGACGTTGATTGAAATCGCTACAAGTTGGGCTTTACGGCCGAATAATGCACCTGAATTCTCGAAGCTGATCTAGGGTATGGTACTTGCTCCCCATCATCTACCTTTAAAGCACGGCCGTATGTTCGAACGTGGTAGATAGTGGATGCCCATATGGGGGGATGGGCACTTAGGATGGGAGAAAGCTCAGAGGAGGATGCAGGGATAGAGTACTGTAGAGCATGAACATGCTGCCAGCCCAGACAGTACAGTATATTCTTATAAAAATAAAGGACCCCTGATTGCCTGGAACTTTTGGATACCTCCAAACCTCCTCCTCCAAGACGTGTCGAAGTGCTAGAGTACATCATGTCCGCATCACATGGTTGGGAGCACCCTCAACTTGAACCATTCCGTCTGGACTCTATCTCATGAAAAGCAGACTAGTTTTGGCATGTCATCTGAAATATCGCATACAGACAGTACTAGCAATTTTGTTCTCTATTGCAGAATTACATCTTCACATATATTCCCTCCTGTTAAAGCACCTTTGGGAATGAGTTTTAGGGTTTACTGTATGAGAAAAATATGTATTCTTGGAGCTCTAGCATCCACAGGCTTAGAGCGAGATCTGAGCGAACATGGCAATGGCATGTTTGCAATAAGTTTGTCCAAGAAGGGGCTTGAGCTTGCATGTAGTTTTAGGTTTGGAGGTCCCGTGGTAAGGGCGCATTCACATGTGAGACCTGTACCTGCAATAAGGATAGGTTCTCGAAAAAAGCAGGCCACTCCCATGCATGAAGTTGTTTTTTCATGCAAATTGTAGAATTTTTTTAAACCTTTCCAACAAGTCATTTTGAGCTTCAAAATTCCACGCATTTTAGGAGATATTCATGGTCAAGGTTTGTGAACACTATTCAAAATCTGCCCAAAACTGTGGTATATGCTTATTTATTCTCAAAATCTAGCCCAATATCAATTAAACCAAGGAAGCTTCAAAAATTCACCAAAAATTGGGATTTTACTTCTTTTTTCCTAGTTTTGTTCTCTGTACTTGTAGAAAAGGTAGTACAAAGGCATGATCTTACGGTTTGGGTTTTCAATCCAATAATTTTTTACATGCCTTTTAAATTGTTGAAAACTGAGCCTTTGTATTTGAATTTCAGCATACTTCCATGTGAAGATTCAAGCATTTCTTTAGGTTTTATAGGTCGCATGAGGGTAAAAATTTGCATAGACATGTTCCTAACTCACCTAGGAACAAGAATGTGAAGAGTTTCATTTCAAATTTACCCTCTTAACCCTTAAACGCCCTTGGGGTCTAAAGCGGGCAGCCCAAAATTGGATCACAGCATCTTTTGGACTTGGGCATCATGAATAGTGCACTTTTTGAACTTGGGCATCATGAATGGACCAATCAATGATGAGCTTGCAACCTCCTACAAGGTTATGTACCACCCCAACCTCCCTACCACAATCCTTTCAAACCACAAAATCATTCATACAAATTGTGATTTGAATTGTGAAAATTCACTTTATGAATGCATCAGAAGAAGGTGACCAGTTTGACATCAAAATATAAGTGAAACGTTGAGTACAATGAGAGCTACAGGGAAGATTCTGTTGGAATCAAGCCCCTCGGGCTTGCTCGGGCGTTTAAGGGTTAATTGGTATTTTGGACTCACACAAAACTTTTAACCTATTTCGCAACAAAAAAAAAAAAAAAAAAAAAAAAAAAAAAAAAAAAAAACTTTTCTTCCCGACTTTGAATGTTATGATCTCACAATTGGTGAGGAATTTGAAGTTAAGATTTGGTACACACATACATGAACAAGTTTGATACAAGATCTTATGGTTACATAGTTGAGATTATGTCAAAAATTAAAAACTTTCATCTTTCATTGCAAAAGGGTGGTTTAAGGGCTTGCCAGTTTTGGAGCCTTTTGACTCTAGCAGTTGAGGGCTTTCAAGAGACATGGTAGAATGTTTTTTTTTTTTTTTTTTAAAAAAGTTTCTCTTTCTTACATTATCATCTTACGCTACATCTTCACTCAAGTAAGATGTACATGTACTAAATTGTACGTTGTCTTGAAAGTTTCTTCCAACACAATGGAGATATGTTGCATTTGTTTCTTATTTATGCACCTACATTATAGCATAAATGATTGTGCTTCATATCATCTGGATTATACAGAAGGAGATATTGCATTGCCTCCATAATAGTTTATGTTGAATGGAAGGTAGTTACAGAAGATCTTATTGATCACATCAGGAAATCTCGGTTTTGAAACCCTAAATAGTTTGAGTCATTCTTACCATAAAGATTAAAAACATTTTAAATCTCATTGAGGTATGAATCTCCGAACACAATCTTATAGAATATGGGAGGGCATGCTTGAAAAAGGGGTAGTAAAATGGAACCCTGGATTCCCCACGTCGATCCCAACTGTCAACAGACAGAAAATGTGGATGAAATTCAGAAATTCACACATTCATAGCCCCCCCCCATGCCAGTCATGCCACCCAAGCCCCATGACAAGCAGGCTGTATTTAGACCCATTGAATGCCCCGTTCATCTGCTCCCCTACCTGCTATTTGACCTTGCAGCCCCCCTTCCAGAGCAGAATATAGTGCACAGCTTGCCCTGCTGCCCGACGTTTCAAAGCAGAACCTTGACTGTGAATTACCCCCAAAATATAAAGATTTTTCATACATGTAAGGTCTTGTTCGATAGATGCAAGAAAACTCCATGAATTGGCTTCACAGTGTCAAAATGGATGAAACGCCAGCCTGACCGGATGTCGATCGATCACATTCTAGTCGATTTCGACCTTAAGGGCATCTCCACCCCTTGGCGCCAACGGGGTGGTTGACGGTGCGTGAGTTGGCTCCCGGCCCTGGGCCCTGGCATGACCTTCACCCACCTCCTAGTCCGTTTTCTTACAGCGCCACTTTACAGACTTTCTGACCCCACCCCGCCACAATCTTCCCTTTCACACCAGGTCGCACATGCCCTCCTTCCCCCGCCACCCTTGTCGTTGGCTTCTTCCTCCCCGCCACTATCATGATCTTTGACCAAAGGATAAGATTCCCGAAATATTGGTAGTTTCGCGTGAGAAAGGAGTCCTTGCAAGCTCAAGGGCGGGGAGGGCCACTTGGCGTGACCGGTCTTGTGCCTGCGGTTGGCGTCACGCAGCTGGCTACTCCTTCTCGACAAGTGGCCGTCGGAAGGACCGATGCCACTGATGGTGGATATGCTCTAAGATTAAGAATGTAACATAAACTCTTCTATTCAGCCCTGCATGTTTTCCCTACTGCATAGAGAGTTCCACATACAGATTTTACTGATAAGGTTAGAACTGTCTTATCTTGAGCTATCTGGAAAAGTGTCGGGAAACTACCCCACACCAGCGATTCCCACTTGTCCGCAAAAGAACAATAAAATATTTAACACATGGGGGGTGACATAATGGATGAAAGCGGACGTCTCGGAACGTTCCACGGTTATCATCCATCCTTTCAGACAAAATCGACGAAGTTGCGTGGCTGCTGACGTACGCATCTTCTGCCCGGCGCGGTGCCGACGGATCTGGACGGCACCCGAAGTGCCCGCCAGTCCTGCCCCTGCTACCGACAGCCGGCGCCCACCGCCCCTCCCACTTGCACCCCTCTCCCTCCCAAGGTCAGCGCGGGTCCCTTCACTCCCCACCGGATCGCCCGCGCCTTGCCCCTCTCCATCTATTGTCCCCCTCCCACCTCCTCGTACTCACTTCACCACCTCGCACACAAGTGCTGTACTGTAGTATACTATCAACAGTTGACCCCCGTTCTAAACATCCTATTATTTTCCCTACTCCCATTTCGTTTTGAATGTTTGAAGATTCAAAGTGCCACATCGTGATACTGGTCTGAGTATGAACACCTGTAAATGTGAGAAGATTGTCTGCGTGGGTGAACAGGAGCTCTTCGCATTCTTGAGGTGTTGATTGAGTTGGCGCAAATGCTCTGTTTCGAGTGTTCGTTACCAGCAAGTGGGGGCTCGTATCCTATGTTCGCAGTGGGCGAAACAGTTGCGTAAGCGGGAAAATCGGTTTTGGAAGTTTGGAAAGCTAGTGCTCGAACAGGTGCTTGAGAGGGGGTACGGGATGCGATACTTTAAAGCAGGAGAAGATGGTGGTGGCGGTGGTGGTGAGCTGGAGCGGCTCATGCGATCGTTGAGCGAGGATATGTCGACCACCAGCTCGGGTGGATTAGAGGGCCCGGCGCTATTCTCACCGGCGTGGAATGAGTGCAGTCCCGGCGGGGGTGCGTTTTGGGAGTCGTTGCTGGTGGACTACCCGACTGCGCGCCCTGAAAGTCTTTACATCGACATTATCCAGGAGCTTCCTCTGTGGAATTGCCCGCAGGTAGTGGCAGCCACGGAGGTTCAGTCTGAGCTCGCTCCTAGTACGCCGAACTCCTCGCTGAGTGAGGAAAGCTTCAGTGATACTGAAGATCATGCCACTCGGCCACTGCCACCCGCTAGTGGCGGCGCCAAACGCAAGATGTTGGATCGTGAGAGCGGCAGTGACGAGCTTGAGTGCAAGAAACCGTAAGCTACTCCGCAGCTGCTTACTGTTCCTTTTTTGACGTGATGAAGGTTTTGAGCAGTGCGACTGAGCGTTGCTTGACTGTTTAACTTTCAGATCCCACAAGACTCGGAGAAAAGGGCCGAAGCGAGTGAGGGAACCCCGGTACGCCATTCAAGCTCGCAGCGAAGTTGAAATCATGGAAGATGGTTACAAATGGCGCAAGTATGGCCAGAAAGCTGTCAAAAACAGCCCCCATCCACGGTAAAAACGACCGCGAATCTTTACTCCTATTTCGACACAAACCACCTTGAGTTCGTTTCTTTCGGGATTACAAATTTTTTGTCCCCTGAGCGCGAGGTAGAAACCAGTGTTGCTTAAATTGCGAGCGGTCAGTAGTTCTTCAAATTTGACAAGTAAGGACAGGTTGAACAAACATTCTATTCAAGTCACTGTCAAAATAGGACTTGAAGTTCTTCATCCCTCTCTTGGTCCAAACAAGAGGGGAGTTTGTAAAATTGGTATCCAATTGAAGCTAAAACCCGTTTGTAGTTCTTTGGTTTGTCTCAGAAGAGGTGGTGACCAGGTTGAAACTAGTACTAGCTTCTACTCTGAGATGGGTTAGTAGGTATTAACCATTGTGAGCTTCAACTTGCAAGTACATGGTGAAACCAAAAATAATCTATAAATGCCAATCTTAAAAGGAGTCCTAGATTTCTTCATCACTTTTGATCCTAAGAGAGGATAGTTTGCAGACTCAGTTTCTTGTTGAAGCTGAAAACTGTTAGTAACCAGAGGATCAGTTTTGTGTGAAAATTTTGCATTGACGATCATTGCTTGGATGCTGCAGGAGCTACTACCGCTGCACGTATCCGAAGTGCCCAGTGCGAAAGCGCGTGGAGCGATCAGCAGAGGACACAGGGCTAGTGATCACAACGTACGAAGGCACACACACGCACGTGAGTCCGTCGACAGTGAGCGGCACCGCGCGCGGCACCACGGACGCGCCGCTGCTTCCAGCGTCAGGAGAGCACCGGCCCGGTGGAGCTCCATATCAGCCACTACCATCGGAGCCCACAAGTGCAGGCTCTCCACGACCCACTCCGAGCATCAGCAAGCTGACTCCCATCATCCCTCGGGCGCCACTCATCATGCAAAGCCTGCAAGAGGCTATGAATCTCGGTTCTAGTCCTCGCACTGCCGCAGGCTCCCAAGGGTTGCTAGAAGATATCATTCGCCACCGACGCTGATTAAGCTTCCTCCCTTGTACTGTACATGCCACCCTTCACTTAGATTTTGTAAAGACGTAGAGTTACCGCATTCAGTGACGATCGACCTCATTTTCCCCAGAGTGTACTTGTCCTATTTTTTCAGCATCAGATTTGGTGCTTTGTCTTCCTTTTCGACTGCCATTCGGTATAGGGCATGTCGAGGAAGACCGATCACCATATATTCGAGATTTGAGGCACAGAGTGTACACCATTAGCAGCTGAATGATTAGGGTTCTGCTTATGCTTTGCAGTATTTCATTACCCTGCCTGATTGTTGGTAAACACAACTATGTGTTCCTTTCCATATCATCCGTAATATACACCCCGACGATTTTGATCAATAACAAGTTCTACACGCAAATTGTGAGGAGCTCAAATTGATGCTCATGTAAGACTCACAATCATACGTGATTCAGACCCCCTCCATATGAATCTGATACAACTTGTCCCATATGCATGGAAGTATCTCCCCTCGTTGAGTATGGTCATCGGCCATTGTCGCCGACTCTAATAGATTTTCACATGTGGTACAAGAATTTTTTCCGAACGTTGATGTAAACCAGTAAACATATTGTACTTATCAATCACGCGGATAAGGGATCTATATTATATGTTATTCAGAAAGTAAGCTTTCTAATTGTATAGCGTGCTTTCATCATAAAAGGTATGATCGACGCGGCGGTGCTACAGTATCTCAACTCCTCGTTTTCGAGATTCACAACGCTCTGAGTGATCGGTGCTTGTTTCTTGAAGATTGTGCACGTAATGGAACTGGAATAGGGTACTGTCACCAGAACGTGGGTAGACAAAGTTTGTAATCTACTGATATGGGACCTCAGTCTGTGTGACGAATGCAATAGACACAACTCTTTTGCAAGCTTTATAAATGCATTGAAGTCACGCAAGTGGGCTGGTGCACGTGATAACTCGCGGGAGCGGAATCAGTGGGGGGATATTAAATGGAGGATGCGGCTTGCGAGCAGCTTCCAAGGGAAAGGGCCTGATCAGCTGCTACTGTCTGGAATGTTGCAAGAATTGGCAAAAGAAGCTGCTTTAGCGGTTCCATCTCGAAATAAATTCAGTTGTGCATGCAACAAACTGCGGAAATGAATGGACAGCAGCATTGGAAGCCACTGTTCAGCCCGTGCTCGCACCGCTTTCCGTTTTGGCTTTACTGTGCCGCGTTGCCTCCAAAACCACCGAATTCTTGTGTGAGTGATCCCCTCCCACTTCATCATGCCTATAGTGGCACGAGTATTGCGAAAACATACTATTATGTGAGAATGTGACCAGCAGGGGGAAGTCTGTAGCGAACTTAACAGTGCAAGCAATTTTTGGGCATGGAGAAAGTATGTGAAAGGATATTGTAAACATTATGAATCAAAATGAGGTTCTGGTAACTGAATGTGAATCCTAATTCACCGAATTTTTAGAAGAAAATAATTTCTTCTAAAACATTCCTTTTTTTAATCTGGTATTTATTTAACTCCTTGAATTTCAAAATCAACTATAAAATGGTTGACTGGGCTCTGAAGGATTGACATCTAAATCTCCTTGGTGCTTTTAGGGAGCTTGAAACCTCAACTCTGTAATTTTCTACCTCTATGCACTCTCGGGGGTGTGAACCATATTTCTCCCATTTTTTAAACTTCGAATCTTTAACCTAAGACTATGTTAAGTTACAATTCCAAATGTTGACCATTGGATGTCTATCGAGAGATTATAACATCCCCAATTCTCTCTCTCTCAAGTATTTCCGGACACTATGAAATTTTTGAGGTTGCCCTTGTATAAAATTGGTAATTTTTTGACTTGGATCATTTTAACGCCCAAGCATGCCCCTCCGGCATGCTTTTTAGTGTAATTTCAGAGGGGATGGGCATTTAAGAGTTAAGTTGTCCTTATTCAACTTGAAACCTAAAATTCTAGATGAAGGTCTAAATATTGAAATTTGACTTTGCAAAATTTTATCGCATATACTTTGCAATATAAGGAGCACTCCGTAAAAATATTAGGCAAAAAAATACTTCCGACCCCTTTATCTAAGCTACCCAAAATTGCAAAAGACCAATTTCGAATTTGGAGGATATTTTATATAGGTCTTAATATAGCCATCAATAATCTCTTCAAGATGATATCAAAACAAGAAAATAACCCCAGCTTTATAAGTCTAAATTTCACTAGAAATCCTTACTTATATCATTTGTGTGACGTGCCCAAAATACAACTTCTAAAAAAGACATAGTAAGAATTTCGAGTATTTTAGGAGGGATCATAATTGGAATGACCCTTGCTTTAATTAGGGTTTAGAATCTATATATGCAATATGATGGAGAGGTGGGAAAGACAGAAACCTGATTTTAGGTGGATCTGTTCTTATTGATAAGTTGAGAACGATGAAGAAGAAATACATGAACAGAAGAAAGAAAGAAAAAAGAAAAATCTATAAAAAAAAATTAAAAAAACATACCTATATAATAAAATGAATTTGTGAAAATTATATCTGGTTAAATACTAGCATCTTTTAAAAGTTCATGCTTCTTAACTTCAATTCTTATATTTTCAAGCATGATTACAAACAATCGACAAGAAACTCTAAAAACACCATAATGAAATCTATATGTGAAAAATAATAATTATTTTGTTTCTACAAAAGCAAAATCTCGTAGAGACTCCAACATACAAGGTCTGAAGATTTTTCTGATGCTGGAGGTAGATTTTGATTAATACATTTCTTTCGTGAAGTAAGAGATAATTCCGACTTAGATTAAAGTGGAACCGTGTGATGTTCACAAGCATTAAGATGCAATGTGTCTTATTAGAAATACGCATTAACTGTGAAAATCCATGTAATACAAAAGTTGAATTTCAATGTCAATGTCGATCTATATTATCCTCTTCCTCAATGTATCCAATATGTCAAATGTCTCCAAGACTATGAAGATTGAGGTTTGAGGCGATTGTGAAGATAAGGGTTGGTGGCTACGTCTGGGAGCATGAAGTCGGAAGGTGCAAACCTCTTGAGTGTTTCCAATGCTCGCGTTTAGGTTTGATGTAAACATGGGGACTATGTCCGTGTGAATGCGAGGCAGGTGGGTGTGAGGTGGAGCTTAGAATCTCGAAGCACGTCAAATTGCGTTCAAAGCAAGGTTTAGGATTTAAAGAAAGTCTTCTTTTCTTTGCAAACAATGCCCTATAATTATTTTTTCTACCAATCCAGTTTGAATTAAACATACTCTAAATCTAACAAGGGAACTCAAAGTTTCATGGAGTTCCGTCATGCCCGACCATCTCCCAATCCGGAAGTGACAAAATGGTAAGACTTTTGAAACTTGTGATTTCATGGTTACTTTGCATCTCTAACATCGTCTTGGTAGTTAAGATATTGAAACTAAGGCTTGCAATTTCCTTCATATTAAGGCAAGCAAGCTATGTTGGGTTTGTTAAGTAAGTTTCTACCTAACTTTAATTTATGATCATTGTTGGAACAAACATAGATTGTATCACAACAATTAGATTGGTCCATACTGCCTGTTATTACTAGAAATTTGCACAAAAAGTGATGTCCGTAATAACTTGTTTTTGATGACACAAAAGAGCCTCTTGATTGTGCTTCTAAAAATTTGAAAATAAATTATAATATTTGTCACTTCTCTGTTTAAGAAAAAATTAGTGTAATTAGCTATAATATAGGCTAATAAATTAGCAAGAGTGAAAAATACAAAAAATCAAATTGATGTTGTTAGAAGTACAATTTAAACGAACACTTTTTGTCACTAAAAAAAAGTCACTATGGACGTCACTTTTATGCCATTTTCTACCAATGGTTTCTTAGAAGATTTTAAGCATATTGCTTGTATGAATTGCACTAAGATGTTTGTAATATTTATATCAAGATCAATACAAGTGCTTTCTCACAATACAACATTAATGACTTATGAGATGACTTGAATTGAACTATTTTTAGAACAAAGTTCACCTCAGCTAAGTGGTGCTACAATATCCATGCACATTTCATGATGAAATTATTCTATTGGGCTTAAATGCAAAAGAATGAAAATATGAAAACAAAGAGATGTAGAAACGACCGCAATTTGGTTTCAAATAAAAGAATATTGTCGTATGTACATATGTCTTCAACGGGAAAATGTGTATGCCAACTTGGACAAATGGAGTGATACATTAAGAATCTAGAATCAAGCGATAATTCGAATGAAATCGATGCGTAGAAATCTTCCCTAAATGTTTTTTGTCATGTCCTAGGAAGGTATCAAGGCATGTTAAGTTTGCAATTGTTTGAAATTGAAACAGACACATGTTTTGCCTCCATTGTCAAGTGTTCAAAATGCTCGGTAGTACAAAACCTTTAATATTTTGTTGTCCGTCATGGTACTTGTTTTTTAAGAGATAAACAATTAACAAGTCAGTTGTTGACAAGTCATTAGTAGGAAATGGCAAAAAAGTGACGTCCGCAGTAACTTATCCCTAGTGACAAGAAAGTGTCTTTTAGATTGTTCTTTTAACAACATCAACTTTAACTGTTGTATTTCTCAATTTTTCTTAAATTTTTGCTGATTTTTTAGTTTATAATATAGCTCATTACATCAATTTTTTTTAAAAAGAAGTGACAAATATCATAATTCATTTTGATGTTCTTACAAGCACAATCAAAGAGGCTCTCTTGCGTCGCTTGGGACAAGTCAAGACGGACATCACTTTTGAATGACGTAGGTGTTATTGGTCTCGAGTGAAACATCAAGTAAGAATTTGAGAATGTGTTGAAGTAACATATTACCTCAACTTTCTATATACTAGTTCTCTTAAAACTAAATCCGCAACAGATTTCCTACAAAGTCTTTGTTTCCAAAGGATATAAATACTTGGTCTCCAATTTGTGAACCTTTGAATTCTAGTAAGGAAGTAGCCAACCCACCTATTAGAATCTAACTTTGTGTGTCTCGAAAAAACTTCTTCACTAAATTTGCACTTATATGAAAAGAAATTGAGGAGAGCTTGAGGAGTCCCTAAATTGAGGACCTCATCACCCTCCTCTTGTATAGTTATAATGACAAGGAATCATATGTAGTATGAGGGCGTGCAATCTTATTGAGGAACACAGGACTTCGAATAACCCACAATTAAATTTGCGTGTACTTAACTACAGGATTTTTGTCACAAATTGCTCATCAAGTATTTATTGAAAACATGAAGGTTTAATATCTAGTATCTTTGTTACAATGTAACATTAAAGTTACTGATTTCATGCGACTACTTGATTAGCTTCATCGTATAGGGCTAAATCTAAAAGAATGAAGTACAAAAACAAAGGATGCGGATCGCCCTGCTTCATATGAGGGGAATCATGCCGTATGTGCGGACATCTTCTTCCGAAGCAGGTATGTTCCATCCCGGACATATAGATTCATACATCAAAAGCATAGTTAGTATAATCGGTAACCGCAAAGCATTGGATCGTGATAATGTTGCACAAGAAGTTTTACAAAGGCCTCGTTACTCCCGCGCACTTGGAAAGTATGGAAGTTGTGCGGAATTTGAATTTGTATAGGTCGCTCTCGGCAGCCCCTTGCAAGGCATATTGTAGCATGTAGTGTAGGCGTTTGTAGAGTCTTTAATAACTTCACGAGCCATGTTGCAGTGCTAGAAACAATAAAAGATCAAATCGAGTCAATATTTGGAATCCTCTGTGAGATCTCTCTTCCCCGGCCTAGGAATGTATTGTGGCAAGCTAAGATTGTAATAGCTTGCTCAAATGTGTGTCTGGCCTCCGCCATGAATCGGTTGAAATGCGTGAAGTTAAGAAAACTTTGATACGAAATTAGCCTCCATCTTGAAATCTCTTGCTTTAAGAGATAAAGTATTGTCATGCCGAGTGGTGATACGGACACATGAATTAACTGGCGACTGTGAAAAAATATCAGGGAAACCGATGACGTGTTATAGTGAGGTAAATACTCAACCTCCGATGATCTAGTAGTTCTAAAGCAAAGTTGCAAGAGATTGTCCGCCATAGTTTCCGCTCTTCTATAATCTGAACGTTCAGTGTCACTCACTCTTTGGATTATTTGGATTCTAGCAATCACAAAAATATCTCCAGACATCGTCTATCAGTTAACTGTAATCATCGTGGAACTTAAAAGTGCATGTGAAGCTTTTCCGCTTTTCTGCAAAGACGATTGACTTCAACGAAGAGACCTTTGTTGTTCGCCGCTCATGAGCTGGGTGGGGCTCTACATGTTTGTATTAACATTATGGGGAAAGTACATTGGAGAGATTGGTTCAATAAATTGGAATCAAGATTGACTTAGTTATGAATTTTGGAAAGGGAACATGTAGGTATACTTAAAACCACTCACCTTAAAATTACACCAAATTACCTTGAAATTGAGTTTGAAAATTTGGAAGCTATAATGTACCTTTTGCTTGGATAGGTTTAGGAAGTGCTTTGTGGAGCTTTGTGGGTTTTGAGCCACTTACCAATTAAAACACAATCGAGGTCTTCTTTTTCAAATTTTAAAAACGCATGGGTTAAAAACTAGGGGGCAACCTTCTATTTGCCCCATCTATATTTGAGACTTCCAAGGGAGAAGCGGGATTGCATTTGTCCATCCTCTTTGTTTCTCAAAATGATATTCTTTATATTGTAAAAGCACTAATAGTTATTGTACCTCTCTAGTGATTTTCATGTCGGCCTCCATTGCCATGCATATCCAAGAATGATGGCCCGTTCACACCTGCCACAGCCAACATACGTCCGGTGGCTGCTGTGCGGCAACGCATGCGGTCACCGCATTATCGTTCACAGTGAAGCCAAAGCAACGCGTCCGTTGCCTCACGTGGAATTAACAAAAAAAAACATTTCTTTCAAAAGGCCACTCGTTTTGGGCTGCCCATGAAATTTGAGAGTACAGTAGTATATAGAACTACCAATATTGACTTTGGGTGCTTGCTTGTGATTGGCTAAAACATGCTTTGGGTTGAGAAGGTTGCGGCAACGCGTCTGCTGGACTCTTGAAAAGATGCGGTGGGGCAACATATGTTGAGGCCAGGCGGTGCGTTGAGCGTTCAGGATACGACAAGCCAACGCGTGACTGAACGTATGTTCGATGGCTGGTGTGAATGGGCCATGAGAGTGGTTGATGTAACATTGCTATTTCTCTACTATCACTAGTAGAAATGGCAAAAAAGTGACGGCCATAATGACTTGACCGGAATGACACAAAGTGTCAGTTTTAATTGTGCTTCTATTAACGTCAAAATAAATTATGATATTTGTCACTTTTTCTTAGATTTTTTTGGGTTGTAATAAGCATACTACACTCTTGTGTTGTTTACACATCCTGCTGAGCCTGCTGGAATTTTCTATTTTGAGATTGGAAATGGGCCTCCGAAAGAGGTGGCTCGCAGGTCGCCGAGCTCATGGGAACAGTTGCCTGCGCGCAACAGGCACGGCAGGCAAGACCATTTTTCCACCTCCTACACAATACAGAGCCGCAAGGATTGAATCCCATTGGAGAGCTGGTGAGCAGGATGTGGGAACGGAATTGCAGCTGGTGCCGGGTGTCTGCCACTGCTGGCCGGAAGTGTTAACAACACATCTAATAGATCATTAAATAAATTAAGGAAAAGTGACAAATATAATCATTTATTTTGACGTTACTAGGAGCACAATTAAAACTGACACTTTGTGTCATTCCGGTCAAGTTATTACGGCCGTCACTCTTTTGCCATTTTCTACTAGTTTATGGATGGTAATTCTAAGCTCTAATGGTAAAGATCATCAATACCATGCATCAAATTCTCAATCAAATTGGATAAGTAAAACTTGGAATCAAAAAAAATTTGAGACAATCAACGTTGGAAGATTGTATTTTACTTACAAGTATTCATTTCAAAACTTGCCTCAAGTTGCCATTGAGCATTATACATCAAAGATCCTAACGATAAAAATTTGGAGTATATTAACTTATGAGCATTCGATTCAACATATACTTTATAGTTGTTGTCGACCATCACATGATAAGTATTAATCTAAAGTACTTAAAAGAATGTAATATGTAGCACTATCAGATGATAAGTACTATTCTAAAATACTTAAAGGATATGATATGTCTCTCTCCAAGACTATGAACCCCCCACTTTCTAATACGACATTACTGTACCATCCATTGTTTATCACAAAGTTACTTTATATTGGTATGTTGTCACTGCTATAAGACTGTAGGTTAAGTTATGATGCACATGCACCTACTAGCTTGTGATGCCCACTTTATACACATGTTGGGGCTGGCCAGAGAGGGCCGGATTCAATGTCCAAAGTTCACACCCAAGTTGCGGAGTTCGGGCCAGGGTGGACCTTGTCCCAATTGCATCACTAAAGCCCAATCATTTTGGCGCCAAAGTTGTGCCACATAGGTTTGCCGCATAGGATTAAGTGAAGTTCCGGCCAGCCCCTAATATAAAGCCCTTGGGCCCAATTCAAAAGAATCAAGCCATCCTATTGGTTGAAATTTATAGAATTCGGGCCGGCCCTTACTCCAGCCCCAAGTATAAAGTGGCCCTAAGTAAAGCTTAAATGGTTGGTTTTATGAAACTTTGAGAAGATGACTTACTCCTTTTCTACACAATTTATTGTTCTTAGAAACTCCGCGGTGACAAAGTTGGTACCACGATAAGATATATTAGAAATCACTCCCATTCAAATCTCCAAAACAAATAATTGCCAAGTAGGAAAAAAATTGAATAATATGAATTGAACCAAGATGCACCAAAAAATTATACAGGTTTCTGGTACCACTGCAAAATGTCATAATAGAAAAAATGATGCTATGCTATAAGATTCAGTACACTAAATTTGATAATTAGTGTTAGATACACTAATTTACATAAACATGTTCTATGTTTTTACTGTTGTTCAATAATTTTACCCACTGTATTGGCCAAGATGGGGGTCCTTATATTGTATCAGAATCAATGCACTTGGTAAATTTTTTTAAACAAAAGTAAAAACTTATAGCATTTTCAAATCTTATAATAATCTAACACTAATTATCAAATTTAGTGTAGCTGACAACTAGACACGATGGCAAGTGTATCTGGAGTGGCAAGATCGATATCACACCTCACTATATGTTCCAGCACCGGTACTTGCACATTGCAATCAACCCAAGAAAAAAAGCTGGGTATCAGGAGTAGAAGTTCCACATCCAAATCATTCAAGAGCCAAGATCACCTTTGGGTAGCAAAACACCACATTATAACAACAAATGGCTTTCTAATAGAAAGCCATCTTACAGAGAATAAGACAAAAAACATATGGTCCAGCTTAATCCTATCAAATAATAGCTCAAGGTAAATTTGACGAATTGAGCGTGAGCCAACATGTTTCATTTCAGCAGTGCACTGAAAGAAAGTTGCAATCGTAAACAACCCCAAGATTATCAGCGACTTTGATTCTGCTGGGGTTGGTTCTGCTGAGGTTGAGAAGGAATAAGACGACCTTGGCCAGGCGAAGGAATAAGATGACCCTGCATTGAGATTTGAAGATGTACACCAAACGCATCAGATAGGGATGGAAAAGAAGAATCAGAGAAGTGATAGACTTTGTCCAACTGTTTACACAAAAATCACAAGAGGGAAAATAGATATTTTCATGTAACAACGAACTGCAGCCACAAGAACCACTATTCCCCAAGCGCGTTACAAAAGCACCCAGTGACAACCTTTGCCAGAATACAGCGTAGTATTTAGTAAGATGAAAGAGTTAGACAGTTTCACACCTGTGAATAAGGCAAGAATACACCTGGACCTGCAGGTTGCCCGTACATCATGTGTTGAGGATACTGCAAAAGGACAAACGGGTGATTGTCAACATTGCATTCCAAGAAAAACTTGAGCTTTACATCCCCTACAGAACCACAGTGCATATATAGAGCACAAACGAAGAAGGCAAATTGGTTGGCTTACTATTCTACCAGTAACTTCATAGAAGGCTCACTGGTAAAGGTCAAGAAGTAATCAGTGACACGGAGATTGTACTATCATGAATCAGTTCTATATTACATTCAGAATTGAGGGTTGAAGAGCTATCCATTTGTTAGTATTTCACTCCAGAACAAAAATTGCGGATAGAGATCAGCAAATGATATACTTTGTTCAGCACCCCTTTGTATGACAAATGAAGCATTGACATACTACAAAGTCTGAATATATGAACACGGAGGGACACCAAACACTTCAAGACCTAATCGTCGCAAGGCAAATTTACACATGAATGCACCCCACAACCAATTACTTTACATCATATGATGTTACCAAATGGCTGCTAGAGTGCAAAAGTCCGGCTTGCAAAGCAGATGTTGGTGGATGATATTTTACTTGTTGACGATGAAGATGTAAAGGAATTACCTGCGCCCATTCATAATACAACAAAAGTGAATAATGGATGTGCAAAGGTAACAGATGACCTCAACTTCCAGAAATCTAAATGTATGACGTTTAAAAGCACTAACAAACATAACCAAAAAGTACACAACGAATATATGCTGCAGCAGTCAAGATCACGATCTTGCAAAGAGACGATTACTACTTGTTAAGTATCAACAACTCCAAAATATCACTTAGTAATAATATGGTTAAATTCAAAACCTGGTGTTGTGCATGAGTTGGCGCTCTTAAACTTGGCTGCCCAGGTAAAATACCACCACCTCCGATACCTACTGGAAATCCTGGCACAGAACCTCCACGCGATGCCATGTACGCTGTTGATTGACCCGCAACTCCAGGAATATAAGGCGACAACGGATTTTGTTGAACTATAGAGTGGAGGTTCACAGGAGCGCCTTGCATCATAGTGCCCCCGTGACTAATAGGATGCAAGTACATGGAACTTTGGGGCGCTAGCGGGATTTGTGGAACTGCCAAGGGCGGCCGGGGAGTGGAAGAATTCGGAGTGAACGCCTGGGCATTCGGATTGAGTTTGAATTCCTGCGCAAATAGAAGCTCAGTACAAGTACAAGAAAATAAAAAGCAGATTAAAAGTGCAGAAAAAAGAAAACCTACAGCCTACAGTATAAAATGAACAATAAACCTTCAGTAAATGAGTCGAAGAAGGAACTGATACCTTAGCATTAGGATTCAAAGTTTTCTTTGACGCAAACATAGGTGACGCAGATGCTGTTGAAGACAACAATGCAGAAGTAGATATCAGTCTAGGCATTCGGAGAATAGCCTTGTAAGCATACAAAACCTTTAGTAATTCTGAATACATGAGGGCAGTGAATAGTATTACGATCTTCTCTAAATTCACTTGTCCGCACTAGATTGTCCAAAAGGTTAGTCTAGAGGTATTCGTTCAAGATAATATCAACGAACAGCGCATTGCCCATGACTGAACATAAATGAGCAATAGGCTACACACACGAGGATTCAACAGCAGCGAACAAGGCACCCATCTGGAAGTAGAGATACGTCCTCAGATCAGCCACCAAAAAAGTAACCAAATAAAAAGTGAACTAGTAGAAATATATATCATGAATAGTGGAAGAAAAAGGCGAGACCAAAAATCACCTGATATTGATGGGGAGCGTGGTTCCAACTCCTTCTGATAATCAACATCATCAACAATAGACTAGATAACATGAATATGTGAAAAGTTGCCATCAGGTAGTGCAAGCTTCACCAAATCAATAAAAAAAAATTTAAAAAAATTTAAAAAAAAAAAAAAAAAAAAAAAAAAAAAAAGAACTTACAGAAAAGTATAAAATAGTAGATTTAGAAAAGACATGAACTTATGACATTATTCTGAAGCTTTACATGTAATGACCTATTCGAGGCTACCTTGAAGCTGTCAGTTGCTGATTTGCGTTCTTCCAACTTCTTCTTCTGCTTGAATTCGTTGAACTCCCTATCAATCCCACTGACATTCAAATCAATGATCCCCACAATTACATTCCCATTAATCAACTTCTCAAATATCAGTGATCAAGTGCCTGATCAAGGGCACATTCCGTTTACACAACATGAATGATAAATGATCAGAAACAGTACCGAGAACGGACCACTACGTACAAATACCTAGGAGGTACACGTTAGCTCTCAAGTCCAATTTCCAATGTACTCACACTTGACATTCTAAGGTACATTATTTTCGATACACCTACAACTCCACCTTCAAGAATTTCTAACTATCGTAAGAGAAGTTCAAGGGTGATGATGCCAAACTTCAAAGACTTTGCACAGTTCCTGAAATTTGCGCCATTTTTCAGTAATTGATCTTACCTGAAAACCTCATCGGGAACTTGAGGACAGCTTGAGTCAAGATTGAGTGCTTTCATGCCTGCAGGATCACCAGCAGGTGAACTGGTACCAAGAGGACTATTGTATGGAGAGCCAGAACCCTGTTATAAGGTAAGAAGAAAACAAGGATCAGAACGAGGCACAGTACTCGGAGTAAAATGCTTATTGAGCCATGACTACTCTATACTGCGATAATTACAAACAGGTTCATTCAACAAGGAGATATTATTGCACCATTACCTACGAATCGCCCATAACAAACACAAAGAACTCAACGAAACGCTGCGCGTAGATAAATAAAGCTGCCTACCTTGTTAAGGTATTTTTTATCACCAACTAACAGTTTCGGCAATCTAAAATGCTCTTTGTGGGACTCGAACGAGCTCTCAGTGCTACCTCCGTCTACCTTGCCCAAAGAGAAGTCCTGGCGATCACGAGGAACTTCTGGCATTGCACTGCCACTCGCAACCTGCAAGTAATGGACAAATCCAGACAGCCAATCAGGATTATGCACAACCTCGGAAGTT
The DNA here is from genome assembly GCA_037043015.1 of Bryum argenteum. Taxonomy (NCBI): domain Eukaryota; kingdom Viridiplantae; phylum Streptophyta; class Bryopsida; order Bryales; family Bryaceae; genus Bryum; species Bryum argenteum. The sequence goes on along the minus strand of CM073328.1, from coordinate 7,397,734 downwards.
CAACAAACATTACAAGTAGACTTGCATGACTTACTTGTGGTTCCGAATTTGACAAGGACAGATCGTCACCACCTGTTTGTCCAGCAAGCAATCCATGTGAGAGAGTTAGAATACTTGAAACACTGCTGGTACCGGATATCAAATGAGCCAAGATACACAAAAGTTTCACATTACCAACTGACAGACGCATCAAGACACGGCAATGCCAATTCATAAGATACAGTCCAAATAACACTGACAAGGTATTGTGAAAAGCAGGTGGACATATGTGAGATTCGAAGCAGTAATAACATACACACTTCAGGTTTGAAAAACCAGGAACACGGCAGACTTTGAAGTCCTATACATTGAGACGTGAGTGCTGGAGGTCTTACCTTTCAAAGTGCTCCCAAAGTTCATGGTGACGGATTCTCCAAAAGTTTCATCATTATGATCGTTCATGTTCTGGTCGTCATCATCGTCACCACCAAGTTCTTCGCACCCACGTAATACGGATGAGTACTTGCTTTCTTCATCCATAGACTCTAATTCCGGAGATAATTGAACTCCTCTCTCCTGAAACAAAAGTGCTATGATCAGATTGGTGAGGAACAAAAATCGTGCGAGATTTTATAACCACAAAATCAAAAAAGAACGTGGACAAAATTCATGAATTGGGTATCCAGATCTTGAGCTCTTGTTGTGAAGTGTACTATTTTTAGATGCAAAAGTATTGAGGTCAGCGATCACAAGCTACTGCTCACTTAACATGTAAAGAACATCTGAGTCCTACAACCACCTTTCAAGGATAGAAACCCAGGACCAACTGATTATTAAAAACTACTTCAAGATATAAGAAACAGCCCTTTGGCTATCATGTGTGCATGTAATCTAGTTGGCAAGATGAATTCTGGTATGATCATGCTCAATACAACTGATACTGAAATCCTGAAGTCAAAGTAGGACCGAGAACTTGATTTTGAAAACTATTGCAATGTCATCCATGCTGCAACACGCACTTCACGATTCACAACTGATACAAGTTTCCTAAGAAGGTTGCAGAAAGTATTACCTCGCTTCAGAAACGAAAACAGCAATGAAAATTTAGGCAGCGTAAAACCTGACGTAAGGATGAGGAAATTTTGCTTCCAGGAATGTACCTCTGCAACATGCACGTTGCGAGTTTGCTGCCCAACAATTTCCAGGGCAATTCTTTGAGCCTCCCGCTCCCTCTCACGCAACTCTGGACCTCGAACCAGCTTTGTCGTGTACAGCTCCTCGTCAAAGGTAGTCTCCACACCAAAAAGGCTTTTGTTCGCCTCAAATTGATCCCAGTTCCGACTTCTGAACGGCAACATCGGAAAAGGCTCAGGATTGCCATAAAGAAGCACAATACGTGAACAACAACGAAGTAGCAAGTTCTCTCTAATACACAAAAACGAGTAACAGAAAACTCACCTCCATGTATTACTAAGGCTAGTGCTCGTAGGATCATAAAATTCATCATCAGGCTTCCAGGGCTTCAGTTCCCTCTCAGATTCTCGGTGCCACCCTTGTGACACAACTGAATCAGTTACTAATTCCGTGTGATTCTCTCGAACTCGGATGTTCGCTAAGGAATCACCGCTGAGAGAAACATCCTGCACATCACAGCAAGAATAACATCCAGCGTCAGAGAAATGGTGAAATCATCTCAGGGTAAGGATTTAAGCCATGCAGGCACAGAGACGAAGAATAGATATAATGTAAAGCGGTATCCATCCTCCAATTACACAAACATAAATTGCACCATTTGTAAAAGTGTACATGAACTCACTTTTGCAACAATCTGTACAAAATCTTTCCCGGATATAACGTATGTCCTTATTGGGGGATTCCGAGCTGCTTGTTTCACTGAATCACCTTGAATACTATGTGGACCTTCCCTAACCAGCCTTGCCATCTTCAAAACAACCCCTGATACACAAACCAGCAAATGCTCTCATGAGGAACAACTGAACTAAATCAAAGCAACCTAGATGTATATGGAATCCTACAGTTACTGACAGAGTATAAAGTTACAAAAAAATGGAAACGGATAACAGAGATATATTTGAAATCTTACCATACTCATTATCCGTATTAGCGGCATGAAATATCCCAGAATAAACATGCCCGTCGATTTTCTCAACCTCAACATGCTGCCCAATCAGGCACGTCTGCATGTAAATAAGACGCCCATGGATTCCTTTATTCAATCCTGTAGACCAAATTGCAGATTAGAATCTGAAAACCACGAATTTTCGTATCTGATCACCGAATGCAAACAATCTACAGTGGCATATTAGAATCGTGCTAATGCCTGCCCTAATGACAGTAAAGTCTGCTGCCATAAGAATACCTAACGAATGACTCGTCTGATACCATAGAAAAACAGGTAGAAGAATTGCAAAAACCACTGAAAAAGTTCTGCCCGAGCAATTCGACAAATAATGCCTAAACAAACCACGTCGAAAGCGGGGAACAGACCCCGCATTCTGAACAGAATAACTCTGATCACTTCTTCGTATTCTATCTGGTAGTCAGAAACAGTCTACCTGCAAATAATTGACCGAGAAACACTCCACTGCAATAATTCATCACCTTGTAAGGAAGAATTCGAAGTCATTCGACCAGGCTGTCTCCAACTAAGATTATCAGATGAATTGAAACCATCCTTGTCGACCCTTCGTCGACCAATACCATTAGTAACCGGTGGTTTCTGCGCAGACTGTATCCAAATGAGAAATCGCGCCACATAAAATCTCATAAATAAATATGACGACCAACGCAGAGTCCAATCTACTCACAAGAAACGCCAACAACGACGGTGCAGGTAAAGAACCACAAGAAAGGAAGCGTACCTGCGGATGACTCATCCCGCCTGCCCGATACCGCGACACCACAGATCAAAAGAACGAGCCACCAACACCGGAAACACCAAAACCTAAACTCTCCTACTATTCATCGAACATATTATAACAAACTAAGGAGCTCTACAAGGAAGAAATGAAGGCAGCTGATTCAACTTCTTCAGGGAACAGACATAAGGTCTTCATCAGCGAGGAAGAAGTCGGTCGACGCTGCCATGAAAGAGTGAAATAATTCGATGCGGAAACCCTTGAAGGAGCATTTCCACGATCACACATTGTAAAACACCGTTTCGTGGATTACACAGTGATTCCCGATGATGAGTTCGGGAGCATAAGAAACAAGAAACCCTAGGAGTGGGTCTTTCTTTCTTGCTTGCTTTCTTTCTCTTCTTTCTTCCCTCTTCCTTCTTCTTCCCCCTCCCATCCCTTTGGATAGTAAATGGGACATAGTCTTTCTTACTTGTGAGTAGAGTTTGGGGGTGAAATTGGTACTTTATCTATGTTAAAGCTCTATTCATTTTTTTATTTCTTTTTAAGAGTGTATTTACTTTGTTTGAAGAGTTAACCCGTAACAATCCAAAAAAGCTGAAATGGCTTCTTCGGTTTCTGCAAGTAAAAAATATAGTCAACTTTGACGATTATGATTTCACAAATGAAGAAAAACCAAATTTGATTTTTGAGTAAAATGTCACATAAACTTTCATATCCTACTGTCGGATTTTCGAAATGATGCTTAGATTGAGTTTTTTTCGGCGTAAAGTAGAAGGGGGTCGACTATATTAATTTAGGCAATTTTGCATCGGGGAATTTGAGGGGTTAAAGCTATGAGTATTTTTATGCCTAGATTTTTTTGAGATAAATAAAAGTATACCAAAAATATTTGAGAAAGTATACAATTAGTGATTTGTGGGTGAATAATTCTCAACGTTGAATTGATTTTGGACTTCTATGTGTATGTAGAATTTGTAAATGGTTCATTTTTAGTCTTTTGTGTTATGCATAGAGAACTACTTGTCATTAAAACACCCCTCTCTGTTTATATTGCAATGATAGCATTCTTTCTAATATGGTCGAAATATAAGAATAGTCTCGACAAATATTGGAACGTTCTAATATCTTGTGAAATTGTAGAGCTTTGCATTGGTACTAAATTTGTTGATCAAAAACATTACTTTAATGAGATGTAGTTTTTACATTGATGTAATAGTGTAAGTATCAGTAATTTTTATTTGCTCAATACTACATAGAAACTGCAAGTGAAGTGAAAAAGTCTTGAAAGACAACATTATAATTAAAATAACTAGATGTATGTTAGGTAGTAAATTTTAACATGATTGATGCCTTTGTAAAACTTTTAAAATTTTAATATATTTTGCAAATTCTAAAGGACATTTAGAAAGTTTGTATATATAGGCAGGTTCAAAGTAGAGTGAGTGCGTATAATGTTTTGAAGAGATTATAAAAGTTCAATTGATATATACAATATATGTAATTAGAATCGGATTGGGTTGGGTTTTCATACAATAATCAAGCAAGGTTTGATGTTATTTATGTCTTACTTAGGATTCGTATGAGATATATGAGTTGTTTGAGTAAGAAAGGGTTGACTACTATTTATTAATAGAACAAGAAGTATCAACTTACACCTTCACCGCTATCATTTTTGATATGTACAGATCCAAATTTTATATTATATATATTTAGGATTTTAGTTTTACTAAATTATACTGAAAATTACACCTAATTACTCATGGTCTAAATATGATGTTGTATCAGTCTTCTCCAGTGTTTTAGGAACTTCAAACCTAATTACTCATGGTCTGAATATGATGTTGTATCGGTCTTCTCCAATGTTTTAGAGGAACTTCAATAGTTATGCTCAATAGATCAAGTTACGTCTATTTGTCATATACAAATCCATCGCCTAGTTAAAATGCCAAGATAATATTTGTAAATAGTACATATAGGTATATAAATCAATTGATTCAAACCCTTTGGTGTGGTAGACATTTTGCTTCATTGAAAAATCACATTGAGCATGCATGAGGATCTTCGTTTTGCTATGTTGTTCACCAATGTGCTCAAGTGAATAGGTCTTTGTACATGCACAATGGATGTAAATATATTTTACAATACCAATCCAAACACTCACTATACGTTTATAGATATTATATGGTCTAATGAGTAAAATGTCTCATTGTCTACATATTCACATTATGGGGAAGAAGAGACTTACCATCATTTTGGTGCCACCATACGAGTTTCCAAATGAGATTTTTGCTAAGCTACAAGAGCCTAGGAGGGGGTTTCTTAGACATGTAGGAGTATGAGAGAGCATCACTATGAGGTTGTTGCCTCTTGACTTGGATATGATACGAGATTTTATCATTGTTAGTAACTTAGGCAAACTCATACGAGTGGTGATGGATTGGAGACCAGTGAGTTTGACATCAAAGATGATAGCCGGAGCCCTTCACCTACCATTAGGTGCAGCGTTTTTTCTACATTTTTTGATTCGGTGCTTGGGTGGCCACTAAGTAGGAAATGGTAGCAAGAATTTGGCTGTATTGAAAGTTTGTTTAGTGAAGTCAGTTGGCATTACGTATTGCTTGGCCATCGATATTTGGCTATGTACAGGAATTGTTTTTGGCTATATGAGGCGACATGAAAGGTTAGATAGAAATTTCTTTGGCGATTACCTACTCCTCAGCATACTATTTCTGGCTACTAATTCAAAATTCAGAGATGTGACTTGGCGATTACATTTCAGAGCTTCAGACATTCCTCACAACATGACTACCACTCCAAAATGAACCGGCTGACGCAAATGGTAACAAGCACCAGCAACCACCATCTGCTTTCGGCACTTTGCATTGCCTCAGAGCACTTGAAGAGCTGCAAGTCAACAGACGCCAACTCTACGGCCCTTGTTCATCACACACCCCGGAACCTAAACAAAAACAACATTCAAGTTAATTTGCCTTCCGCACATGAGTCTTCTACTGGTCGTATGCGGCATCATATGGGAAGTTGGCAAGGCCATAGTGCTCTTGAGCATGCATCGCGACCACGAGGGGCAGATAGATGCTCAACCGGTTTTGCAACTTGTTCTTCACGAACAACAGAGTGCTGAAGGTCCTCTCGTCTTCAACGCTGCCTAAGACTGTAACGACAGCCATCTCCACCACCTTTAAGTACTCGGAAAGCTTGTGTCGTAGGAGGCCGAATGCTTGTAGGCGTCGCCAAAGGCGAGTCAATGGATTCAGAGGCAAGTCGCCACTCATTGCTCCTTGAGAATTCGCCTTCATCGTTATGATAAACATCTATGCCTGCTCGTCGAGCTTGTCAGCGGACAAGATAGGCTCCACGATCTTCAGCGATTGATCATGAGTAACTTCGTCTCCCTCCTTTTGGCCCTTCTTCACTTACGGTTTATGGATTTTCATCGTATAAGCATACTGCTCTTTGATTATCTGCAAGTATCGCATAAAATTTGTCTTCGCTCCAAGAACTAGCCAATACTGTGGATATACGAATACAAATGCATCCATGACGGTGGATGCTGGAAAACACTTCTACAACTGTGTTATGAGCCCCTCTGCTGCACCTGTAACATGGCCACTGAAGAATATTAGCACCTCTAAACTGATGTGTAAACAAACACTAAAATTTAAAAATTAGATCGGACAATGTAAGGTGGTGAATTTTACCTTTACACATGTGTGAGCCAAAAAACCACCATAGAGTGGCCTTTGGTCACAAGGAGATTGAGAAGAACAACACATGTAGAGAGGAACAAGGGAGAAGAGAAGACGAGAAGAAATGAAGAAAAAACAAGGGGAAGTGAAGAAGAAAACCCCCGTCGGCCTCCTTTTAACCCTCTTCCGGTTTTTGGCTCGCCATTGCTTCATCTTAGCTTTGATTTGGGCGTGCCATAGCTTTTTGGAAAGCTAAGTCAATTTCGCACTCACCCCAAAATCTCAGAAGCATAGGATCAAAACCCGATGACAAGTGGCCAAAATACTGGGGCCTACTTCTTTTAACTGCCGGCGGGAAAACCCTTCAACACCCCCAACTTTGGAGGGGTGTTTCTCCCTCTCTAAATATCAAATTGGGGTATGCCATATACCCCTGGAAAGCTCTTTTGGAGCTCTACCTACCCTAGAAATCTCAATAGCATAGAAAAAAAACTCCGTGACTGATTGTTGTTTGAACACATCTGATTTGTTCACTGCCGGGGGGAAACCGTTTTCAACACCCCGACTTTGCAAGCAGCTTTCTCCTTCTCTACAACTCGGATTTGAGCATGCTTACTACCGTTAGAAAGCTCTACTAGAGCTCTATCTACCTTGAAAATTGCAAAGGAGTTGAAGTAGAATTGAGTGAGTTATGGAGGAAACAATCTGGCTGACTTTCATGGGACAAGAACTAGCTCCTATCTTAACAAAGGAACTCAATAAGGAGGAAGATGAGTGAGGCAAGACAAGCATTTTGAGAATGGCTCTCCTTCTCCTAACTACTAACACTTCAAAAGCAAGATCATTTTGAGAAGGGCTCTCCTTCTCCTAACTACTAACAATGTAAAAGAGATGATCAAAGTGAACAAAGAGGAGAAGGAGGCCCATAGCCTTCCTCCTCCTAACTAAATAGATGGATAGGTAGGTGAACAAAATGGAGGAGAAGGAGGCCCAAGGCCTTCCTTCTCCTACTCTAACCTAAACTAAGAGGAGATGGAAGAGGTGGAGAAACAAGATATGAGACAAACAAGATGGAGGAGAGGAAGGCCCATGGCCTTCCTTCTTCTACTCTAACTAGATTGAGTGGGTGATGATAGCTTGAAAACAAGCTATTAAGTACAAAATGAGAGCCGCCAAAGAGGCGGCTCACCCTAAAGCCTAACTAAGGCCTAAGCCCTAACTAAGCCTCCATGGATGAATAACCGCCACTCCACGCGCTCCGTCCTTGAAGCCTCCATTCCATCAACCACTTCATCAATGAATGCAGCCTCACATGCTACCACAAGGTTAGATGGATGAGACTTACAACAATAAAATTTCAAACACAACATGGACATCAAAGACTAGTTGTACAAAGCCCATGGTAAAACGCTCAATTTTAATTTAAGCAACTAACCCTATTTCTAATTTAGGATTGACTAAGGGGAATTTTTCCTCCTCTAGTCATTCCACACCGTAAAGCTTAAATTAGTCTTAAACGTCCCATCAAAGGCCTTGCAACAACTAACCCCTAATATACAAATTGCATTCAAAACTAAAATCATTGTATATTCATCAATTTACCTCAAGATGTTATGGATTGCCAACACTTCATTAATAAAAGTCATTATTAACAACATTTAAACAAGAGAGCGCTCTCACGCTCTTACAACATGGCCCTCACATCATCACAAACGCTTGCATGTAGCTCCCTAGAGATGGGTGTTGAACTACCTCCGTTTGCATTGAGGGTCAGAGCTTGGATATAGTGATCACCCGGGGTAAAATACAGAGTCTCCCCAACTTGGTTTAAGTCGAGAGTTTGGGTCACCCAAGACATGGGAATAGCATCATGTCAAATTTCATTGAGGGCATTAAAATCCCAAAACAAGTCTTGTTTGAATGCAATAACCTCATCCACGTACACAGCCTGGACCTCGGCAACACAGATTTGAATTGCAACTACATAGTCGCAGACAAAGACCTCTCTGCTTTGAGAGAACTTAATGAGGTAGTGCACCGACCGCAATATAGGTAGCAGACCTGCAAGGCCAAGCACGATTCTGAAATCGCAGAGTTAGGCCAAGTTCTTTGACGCTCGCTTCATCAGACCTTTGTCTTTTTTTCCTGCATTCCCGTCTCCGTCTGCTGTAGGTGCGACCGAGTCTCTTTGCATCTTCACAAGGAGTACTTTGTACTCGTTCATGACCCTCACGGCAGGAGACAACATGCTGATCCACCTTGTTTTAGTGTTCTTCAAGATCTTTAGCCCCTTGGAGTGCATAACTTCTACTAGCTTCTAAAATTGGAGGTGTCGTTTCGGTGAATGAGGAAAGAATGCATGCAGTGACTGCAGCATCTCCTCAATGTGTTGAACAATCGGAAGAGTACTAAGAGTCTCCACAGCAAGATTTGTGCAATGGGCCTACACAAAGACAATCACCAAACTGAATTTAATTACCACCTTTCAAGTGATCTCCACATTAGACCGGTCCCAAACCCTGACAACATGTAATATTGCATGCATGCATGATCCTTACTAAAACATCTCTACAAAGTCACTGCCATGCATTTAACTCAAATCCACTAAATAGCGATGCATTCGATTAGATCAGACTTAGATCAGTGCACCTTCAGAACATGACAACTTGAATAACAAAGCTATTTGTGAAAAAATAATGAATATGACAACCAAAAGGAATTGAACCTGGTGCAGTGAATATTAGAAGATGAGAGATCCTCACCATGCAATGAATGCCGATAATCCTTGGATTGTAGTTCATCTTTAGTTGTTGAACAACTCTAGTCCTGTCGCGCACCTCTCCTTGAGGAGTGCCCGCAACACCAAGGGCCCAAGGGGGACACCGGAGTGACGCCCGGGCCTTGGGGTGCCAAGGTGAAGGGAACCTAAGTGGGCCTAGTGTGGGAGAGGACCCCGGGCGTTGGAGACGCCTCTCACCCACGGAGACTAGGAGCCACGACGGAATGGACATGAGATTATGGAAGCTCATGTTGCCACGATTCCAGGATGCTAAGGAGCACCTCATTTGGAGGTGTGAGCTAAAAGTTATGGGAGTTGGAAGATTGTGGGACTAAAGAGAGTGCTGTCCAGGGACAGTGCTGGACTGGGAAGCTGGCCCGGGACCCCCGAATCTTCAGAGGGGCATAACTCCCTCAATACTTGTCGGAATGAGGCAAGTAAGGTGTCTATCGGCATCTACTTGACGAGTAGATGTCGATAGAGTGGTCGCTCGTTGCGTTTGGATGCGGGACGAGGTAGATACGAGCCCTGGAAGGTTCGGGAAGTCTCCCGGGGCCTTCCAGCGGCTAAGGCATTGGGAGATTGGGTGGTCTTCCAAACTTTAGAGGTGTGAGGGTCCAGCCCTTCACCTAGGACCAGGGGCTGCCGAATCCCACAGAGTATACTATGGGGAGGGCTGGTCTCCTCCCCACTCCCATGGTGCCTTGGTGGTGACCAAGGTGGGAGTCCCGAGTGGTGTGGCTAGTGTTGGGGCCTCACCATGGGGACTCCCAAGCCAAGGTGATTCCCAATGGGTGGAGCTAGTGTTGGGGCTCCACCATGGGGACTCAAAGTGCAAAATGAGGCACGGTGGGTGGAGCTAGTGTTGGGGCTTCACCACGGTGGCTCATAAGGACAAGGTGAGTCCCGTGTGGGAGCTAGTGTTGGGGCTTCACCACGGGGACTCATATATAGGCAAAATGAGGACCATGAGTGCTACCGATGTGGGGTGGTGTCTCACCGCGGCGTTGTGATTACTTGGTGGCCTTGGGGTCACCATGGTGGTCATGGGCGGTGGTGAGGAGACACCACCAAGTGCGGTTAGGCCGCGTGGTATGGGAGTGCCACCAAGTTGGGCCTTGGACATAAGTGGAAGTCCGCACCTAACCATTGGCTACCTACGAAGGGGTTGAGTCCCGGTTGCATGAGTAGGAGGGATTGATAACCAAGCGGTGAGCTCGGTGGTTGGTATGGAGAGCTAACTTTGTGCATGTGGGGGATGTGCAGAGTTAGCGCTCGTGACACTTGCTAGAGTTGGGAAAAAGTTGGTGTAAGCCAAGGTGAGCTAGCAAGGGTTGCGACAAGTCCTCTTACCTTGAAAAGTGCTCACTTCATCTGCACAATCAATCAAACCATGTATCAACCAATTTGGGTTGATTAGTACAAAAGTCCAATATGTTATTGTTTCACACCAATATGCGAAGGGGCAAAAGCTTGTATGAATCCGTGAAGTGTCTTGTATCAAGGGGGAGACGGCTTGTATGAATCCATAGCTTTTAGTATGGCTATATTGTGTGTGTCTGTTGGTAGAAAACAATAGTTATTGCCTCCACCTCTTCTCATTTCAGTTCTTTACCACATCCATTTCAAAACAAACTTGCTCCAAAACATGTTCAAAGATAAACATGTGCAAAGTTGAAACTCACTGGGAGGATAACTGTTTACCTGCGCAAATGAAGTGAGTCTCGCTCGTAGGTCTTTGTCTTCAACACCTCCATGCGTACGAATGGCATCGACTATCACCTTCGTCATGCTCTTTGAGCCAGCACCACCAACAACCCGCTCTAGGGACAGTAGTATGGATTTCCGCTGCCAGTCTTCACAAACGTACCCATGAATGTTGATCCAGCTTTGGGTGTCAAGCGTAGATACCTCATGACAGCTGATGGAGAAAAATCGAGCCTTCTCCATGATCACTTTTGTCTTCAATTGAACTTGTGCAAACAAACACTCCGCCAACTCCCACCCAGCTCCATCGGACCAATGTTTTATTAGCAACTTGGGAACACCGAGGAAGGTGAACAGTGGCTGAAGGGCAGTATACTCCAACATAGGGCGTCCTTCATGCAACAAATGGAGGATGGTGGCAAACTGAATTTGTTTACGACCTCGCTCACCTTTCACAGCGGTGACTTGCTCCAGAACAGTTGTGTGGCTTCGAGTTGCGTAAATGCGTTCATTCTTGACGTGCTTGCAATTCAGGTCTTGATACTACTGGCCCTTTTTGGTGCCGTCTGTCATGTCACGTATGGCTTTTCTCCTACCTCCATGCTTTTGTAGCGTGTCCCACTTAGGGCCAAAAATCTTGTCTCTGCCTTCAATAGCTGTGCAGATAAGACACTTCACGGATTCATACAAGCCGTCTCCCCCTTGATGTAACTCCGCCCACGGAAGTCGAGTTGCCCACGTATCTTGGAATTTCCGGCTTGCTTCGTAGGATTTTTTCACCTTCTTCTGAGCAGGCTCCTATATGTCGCAGTCTTCGTCCTCCTCGTTGTCAAAGTCTTTGAAGTCATAACTTTCCGGCAGCTTCCCATTCCCATTCTCATGCATGGAACTATTCGCAATTGACTCCTTTGACGACAACGCAACGACTTCAACCTCATTATTGTCTGCAAGAAAATTACAACTAAGTCAAGATTTCCTCAGAAATTACAACAAATAAGTTAAAACTTACCGATGCCTTCTGTTGATGGACCTTCTGGGTTCAAGAGTACCACTCAAGAGTACCACTCATGAATTTGAGCGCCTCCACTTCTTCACTTGTCTGTCTTCTCTACAATGACGAGGGACGTTGCACACTGACTGCCCTCCACTTTTGCTGCTCATTTCGGTAGTATATGGTACAAGTGATTCTGAAGTAGATCTCTCTATTCCAGAAATTTCACAACCGTGTAAACGCTCCGAACCAGAAGATGATCCCAAAGTTGGAAGCCTTGCAAAGAACCGATGCAACGACCTCTCATGAGACATCTTCCTGAAATCCTCACTTAATGGTTACAAACAGACACACGATAGAACAACAACATCGAGAAAAGCAATTTCAGATTTTGAAAGACTGTTGTGAACTTTCCTGAATAGCCACAATCTCCTGCAGCACTCATCCGCCTTCAACCTCATGGTGCCCCTAGTTATCGACTCATCATTCGCATTACATTTGTACTCTTTAAAGCTTTAAACATCCTCATCTTTGTTGCGAGTGGAGACATAAAGAACATTTCCATAGTGTACATCAAATGTGGCGAAAGAAAATATAATCTTAACAATGTATTAATGCAGAATCTAGCGAATCCGTTATGTAAGGCGAGGGGAGTTGTGGCGCCAATTGAGCAATCATGACAGAATACATAGTAAATTGAAAAACTGGGAGTGGCACCGATCTTTTCTTTTGACAGCCAAATAAGCGCACCGAGGCGATACCAACATCAAGGGTGGAGATTGCAAGAGATGACTCTAGGCGAAAGGATACTCAGCGTACTCGAATGATGGCTTTTCAACGATGGCGATTAGAGACACCGAGGCACCCTACTGAATGGCTAAGGATCACTTTTTAGCCAAAAAGGCATGTCACTCATAATTATTTCGCCTTTAGGCAATTTTTCGCTAGTAAAAAAATCACTGATTAGGTGGGATCCGCGCTACTTTGGCAAGCAGACTTTCTACATAAGCCAAGAATTTGCCGTGTTTAAGCCTGAAGCAAATGTTGTCAAGACACTTAGTGGATGCGGCTTGAGACCGACTAGAAAAAAGGATCTGAAGGTTTAGATGACTTACCTAAACCGAAGGATCTTCTGTTCATCCTGGCTAGAGTTTGCGACTGATGGATTATACACGTTGGATGGACATCATAGGGTGGCGAGCGTTATGACTAGTCCGGGTTATGACTAGTCCGGATTGATATACAAATTCTTTATTGGGAAGTTAGCCGCGAAGAAGAAGCGCAATCCTATGACTTTGGTTTCTGCACCTAATTTATCAATAATTTGTGCTTGAGCTCCGACATATATATCGGTTGAGCCATTGGCGGTGAAACAACGAGTATTGACGACATCACGGAGTGATAGTTCGTCTATTCCTGCATCCATACCGAGTGAGAAAGAAAATTCAATACATATTTCAAGTATTCTAACTAGTGGAGGATCTATACCGAGGTCACATTTGAACCCCTTTCATGATGAGCTATTACGACAAACTGCTGAGTATAGAAAGATGCAAAAATCTATGAGACTGGATATTGATACGTACAAGACCAAGGAGATTGCATGGGAGGCATGAGTTAGAGAGTTTTAGACTACACAAGCTTAGATTGTGAGATTATCTCGTGAGATGTCAAATTCTTTGGTATTAAATATCAAAGAGTTCCATAGCTTACATTAGAGGCATAGAGACTTCTTAGCTGAAAGTAAGAAGACCAAGGAGGCCCTTGCTTTTATGTGCACACCGAGCGAAAAGATGGAACAGAGATTGAGTCATTAAGAAGTGAACTGAGTTAGACTCAAACAGAGTCGAGTCCACCAATGACTTTGAGGTCTGCTGAAATTTTTGCTACTAGTGAGGCTATTCAGAGATTGGAGGAAAATGTACGTTTGTTGGTGAATTCCAACGAAGAGTTACACAAGAGATTAGAGACCGTTGAGATCACCATTATTGGTGTACAACACTGTATGTGGCAGCACCACCGTGATTCAACTCCAACCTTTTCATTGTTCAGAGCTTCTGAGCTTCATAAAAACAGTTTCTTGAGGATATAAGCTGAGCAATTTAATGAGACTTGGGAGGTAGTAGATGGTTTGGCAAATACGCAAAACCTCATTTGTGAGATGTTGATACAAGATGACCTTATGTTAACGAATGGTGACCGTTACTTTACCCTATTGAAGATGTGGGAGTCAGAAACACGTAATTCGTTATAATGGTATTATTCACTGATTTTGAGAAATGTGGGTTTAGGTGGAGTCGAGCTAAATGTACCCACATAGTACATTTGGCTCAACTCAAGCTCAATTTGATAATCTGAATATTCCCATTATAACGAATTACGTGTTCAGAGCTTTACTTTACTACGTTGATTTAAAAGAGAAGCTTGAGCATTGGAGATCGTAGGGTTCAGGTGCCCAACCTCTGTTATGTGTGGTCATTACAGATCATCGTGAGTACATTGATCCAGAGGTGTATTGTTCCTAGTCGACTGGAACGAAGTGGAAGGTTGGACTTATGTAGTTGCGAGAGCAAGTGATTAGCATAATTGGTAGGAGGAGTGTAGTACATACTTTTTAGTCCTAACAGTATTAGTTTAGAAAATTTTTACTTCTTGAATAAGTATTATACTATATATGTAGAAAAGTATAAAAAAGTTACCTAAAACGTTCTAAAAAGAAGAAATCTTTTAGTAAAGACATTATGTGCGAAATTCGCGTGAACAAGAGTTAGTGTGACTATAACGAATGGATGAAAATCCATAATGGATGGAAGGGGCGGATGAAGATTTCACACACTCTCGCACAAGGCGCTACCCTCTTCCCCCTCCCCGCATAACTACCTCCTACATGTATTATTTTCTCTCCGCATTTGTATAAAATTTGTGCATCATTGTTTTTTTGTCTTCGTCTTCATTGTGTTTGTTTCTTGATGCGCTTGTATGTGCAATTCTTCTGTATACATATCGTGTGTCTGTAATTGTTGCGTTTTGTAAGGCACCGTAAAGGGGTTTTTCCTGTATAAGAGAAGTGTGAGAGCTTGGTGCTGATTTTGTTGGTATTGGAGCTTTGCGAAGGCAATAGTATACAAGTTTAGGAATCGCAGGCAAGCAATGGAGCATCTGCAAAGAAATTAGTGTTCAAAGAAAACTCGATTGACTTCGTTGAGGAGGAGGATCGGAATATTTTCACTCGTTCAAGTCTACTAGAAGGAGCATATTAGAGGAGCGGCTGTGTGAGCTCATTCGATTAATGATGTTGCAGCAGTAAGAGCAAGCGAAACTTGGGGAGGAGGAGTTCAATTACAATAAGTGGTCGTTGAATATATCAACCCTTGAGATTGAATTTGTAAGTTTGTAACTTTTCCTTCCAGCCGGTGATCTTGAACGATTGCACAAAATTGGGGCAACTTACAAAGTTAGATTGCAGTTGAAGAAGAGATTGTCTTAACCTTGAATCTGAAATTTGAAGCAGATAATGATTTCATGAGATAGTAAAGTTAGGGATTTGGTCCCGCGAGTAACGGAGTTGTGATAGTCCCTCGACAACCCACCAAGTGGTTGGATTATTTCCAAAATGCTCTCAGGCGGTCAGGCTAAATGGCACGGCAAATATCACATAAGAGTACGTCGAGGCTGCGTGGTAGGAGTGAGACCGAACTTTGATGCAATTCCCAGTGCAATAATCACCAGATTCCAAGTTGTTGCAGAATAATCGCGAGTAATTCAACTAATCATTCCATTGACTAAACATTCAGAGGCGATCTGAGGCGCACTACTTGGAACTTATCAAGGTGTGAAAGGAAATTCGGTGGTATTGTTGGAACCAAAGTATAAGAGCGACCAGAGCATCAAACTGATTAGAAGTAAACTGTGCCTGCGGTAGAGTGAGCAAGCAGGCGAAGCACTGTCTAGTCGAGTGCTGAAGCAGTGCTGATCAAAGGTGATTGAAATCTTAGTCCTTGAGATCGTTTTTAATTAATGTTTAGGTCTTATTATTTTTTGGAGTATTTTGTATAAATTGTGAAACATGTAAACGACCTAAGATATTGAGTCGAGTCTTTGTTGGTGTTACATGGCATTCTTAGATACATCTTACAAGTGTAAAGAACTATTGACCCGAGCGGATTGGCGGGCTACATAGAGGTATGTAGATTTTATTCATGCCTTGCCTTTGGAAATATTGACACACTGCTCGATAAGCATTGTGTCCATAGGTGTGTATAAATATACAGGGACTGGACATATTGAAAAAAATACCTATTTGTACTATTTATAAATTATTACCTTGGCATTTTGATTAGGTAATAATTGAATTATGGTCTATCCTAATCTATTGATCGGAATCATCCTTGGAATTCTAGACAAGATTGAGACAACATCGTTTCTTAAACATTGGTAATGGACTGACAACCAAATTGAATGATCCCTAGGTATAAGAGTGAAAACCGCAAGACGAGCTACAGTGCACGCATACACACATAAATAAATTTTATATATATATATATATATATATATATATATATATATATATATATATATATATATATATATATATATATATATATATATATATATATATATATATATATATATGTACTACACTACATGTGAGCTTAGACACGACAAACTATTTGCTTTTTTGTAAGTAAACCACACTATACTGGAAGGAGTTTGGAGTAAAATATAATTTCTAACACATTGTTCAACTTTAGCAATTTTTTTGAACTATTTTCTATGTAGCTTATAGAAATCCAAGAATTAACAAGTGAGGGTTTTTGGTCGTAGAAGGATCCTAGCACAATCGTAGGTTTTGAATTGTCGTTACAAATAGAATAATATTCAATGATAATCTAAAATTTAATGAGGATAAACTTTTAATTTTCAATAAATCTACTATACATGATATTAAAATTGCAGTTATTGAGCCAATGTGTCAAGTGATGGAGGTTAAGCTGCATATGACAAGTAACCAAAAACATGTAGATAAGAGAATATGCAATATAAGGTCCTCACATTACCCCTTTTCACCTCGCCTCGACACTTTTGCTAGTACAGGTAACATAACCTAACAAGCCGGCGAGGGTGTTAGCCATTGTCGTTGACTTGTGAGGACTAACGCAGAGGCGTCGAGTTCTTTAGATACCAACACATGGCCCATGGACGCTCGTTAATAGAACATGAAAATCATTGAAAATCATTTGAGTAAATTTATTATCATTATTGATGTGGTACATTGTATTCTATACATTTATATCTATTTCTATGTTATGTTGAGAAACACATCATTGTGAATGGAAACAACTCTTCTATGTACCTATTACCTATGTATAGGTATGTCTACCTATTCTGATACTGCCACTTAGAGAGTAAATCTAATTTATATTTACTATTCTACTAATTCATATGGTATGTCTTAACCAATAAGATAATAAAGTATAGTTTGTAAATAAAGTGTTTACTCCAAGATATTGAAGAAATTGTTCATGTTTATCTTTAGTCAATCCCTTTGTGAAAATATCTGCAATATTTTTGTGATGTATGAATATAATTCAAACTTGTCCATCTTAAACAACTTCTCTTATAAACTGAAATTCAATTTCTATATGTTTTGTACGAGCATGAAATTGAGGATTATTTGTCAAAGCTATGGCACTTTTATTATCACAATAGATTATTTGTCAGGGTGCTTAGACTAGTTGACACTAATAAAGTAGATGCTTAGATAAGTAATATTGCAGTGGGAGACAAGACCCTCCCACTGGCCATTTATAGTATAACAGTTGACGGTTAATTACCCGCCAGCCGTAACTGATGCAACCGGGGCAATGGGTCCAATGGTGTTGGTGGTCGGGGGGCGTTTGGGTATAACTGATGGAACTCACGGACCCGAAGGGGCGCATTGTGTAAATGACTAGCTGGATCCCAAGAGTCTTCTTCCGGGCCGTAACCTTCCCAAGACACCAAATACTGAAGTTGTTGTCGGTGCCCAGAAAGTCGCGAGTTAAATATTCGGCGAACCTCCCACTCCAGCTCACCTGACGGGGTGATGACTAGGGGTGGAGGAAGTTGTTTCCTTCCTGGAATGGTGTCTTGCCGATACGGTTCGAGAACCGCGACATGAAATACGACGTGAATACGGAGGGTATGTGGTAGCTTGATACGGTATACTAAGTCCAAAAGCTTGAGGATGATCTGGAAAGGCCATAGGAATTTTGGCCCTAATTTCTTTGCCGGGGATGTCGTAGCCACATGTTCACTACGTATAAGAACAAAGTCACCGACCTCATACCTCGGCGCTTCCTGTACTTGTCGATCATAGTACTTCTTCGCGTGCTCTCCCGCAATATGAATCATTGTCTTGATCTCGTCTTGGACCTGGTGCAGCAGATGGACTCGTTCTTCCGCTGCAGGAACTGTTGAGCTTGTTGCTCGAGCAAAGGAGAGGGTAGGATGATACCCGTAGGTTGCGTAGAACGTTGAGTACCCAATAGCTGAATGGAATGAATCATTGTAGGCGAACTCCGCCACTGGAAGCAGTTCAGCCCAATCATCATGGCGCTTTGTTGTGAACATCCGAAAAATATGCTCTAAATGTTGGTTTACCCGTTTTGTCTGGTCGTCTAACTGAGGGTGAAATGCCGTAGTTGGGGCTGGTTGAATGCGCAAGAGCTTATACAGACGACGCATAAACTTCGACACAAAAATTGGTCCACGATCAGAAATCACCTCCGTAGCGGTCCTACGAAGTTTCCAGACGTGCTATAAGTAGAGCGTCGCTATTCCTACTGAACTTGTGGCTTCCGTCGTTGGAATAAAATGTGCTAGCTTGGTGTTCTTGTCCACCACCACCATAATCGTGTCGAAACCTGCGCTGATCGGAAGTTTGACTGTAAAGTCTGTGGTGACCTTTTTCCATGGCGCTTCTCCCGCCGAAATTGGCTGCAGCAGGCCGTATCGAGGGTGTCGAGTCGGTTTCGAACGTTGACAGATGTCACAACCATCCACATATCGATGAACATACTTGGTAAGAGTTGGCCAATAAAATGTGCGAGCGACCAAGTCAACTATCTTTGCTCGTCCAAGATGGCCAGCCCCTGGCGCGACCGCAAGATTTGTCGACGAAGTTCCTCGTCTTCTGGGACCATCATTGCGTCTTTGAAGAAAATCGCCCCATCATGGAAGGAGTAATCTTATAATTGTCGTCGAATATGACTGGGTGCCTCGCCAACGCCTGTCGCCAAAAATGTACGTATGGGTGCCAAGGTCGGATCCAACAGCGTGGTCTCCTGTAGCCGCTGTATAATACGCGATGATATACTTTCAAATAATTTGACATTCAAACTTATTGGCCACAAGAACTATAAGGGTAAATAAATAATCATACCTTCTAAATAACATTTGGAAGAATGCATGATTACAGAAATTTCATCCAATTACGTTTGAACCCCCTGAATGACACATTTCATATTTTCATATTTTAAAATTTAAAATATATTCCTTAGAAGTACCAATGGTGAGGTAAACATTGTCCACGTGTCACACTTCAAAGGTGTGATATTACAGAGTGCCCATGTGACAATGAAGAGGTTTAGATCGGTCAATTTTGCCAGGAGTGCTGAAGGGGCACTCCTAACAGTAAAAAAGACCCACCAAATTCTTGCCTTGACTTTCACGTTGTGATAAAAACGCATGCATCATTCTGCCGTGGTATTTTAAAATTCATATCATGATTCTCAGACATCCTTTTCCTTGCAAATTTGAATATTTGAAAATTTGATCGTAGCATGCTGATACATTCCTTGGGAATTGTGTCCCCTCCAGTACAGTACTGTTAGAGAGGGTACCATATTTCCACCGAGAAGTCTCCTTGATGGGAATAGAAGTCTTTTTTTCTGGTGAGATTCCTGGAAATGGTTCAAATTTGTTGGGACAATGGCATTGTTCACGATGTTTAAATTTCTCTCATGGTTGAAAAGTGGTTGAATTTTAGGTCACAGTGGTTTATAACGAATGTAATTTTATAAGAGTAATGATGTGAGGAGGGTTTTAAGGATGTCATGGTTGTTAACCCCTAAATGTTGAAAAGAGCCCAAATGGGTTGTTTGGGGTATGGTCAGTCCCTATATTTAGCTTGTATGAAATTGAAATCTTTTGCAAATTGTGGAGTTTTTCTATACCTTTGTGAAAAGTTATTTCATGCTTCAAAATTCTTTATACTTTAGGAGATATTCACGGTCAAAGTTTGAGAACACTATTTGAAATCTGCCAAAACTATCCAAAATGTAGTATAGGCTCGTTTATCCTCAAAATATGCCTAAAATAAATAAGATTGAAGGAACTTCAAAAACTCACCAAAATATGAGATTTTACTTTTTTCAAGTTTTGTTTGTTGTACTTGGAAATAATAATGTTTTAAGGTATATTCTCACTGTTTGGATCTTTCAATCAATTATTCTTCACATGCCATTTGTATAATCAAAGAGAGGCCTTTGAAGTTTAATTTGAGCACACCTTCATGTGATAATTCAAGCATATCTTTAGATTCTATTAGTCGCATGAGTGTAAAAATTGCCTTCACATATTCCTAACTCACTTTAATAGGAACAAAAATATGGAGAGCCAGGGTCAAGTTTACTCTTGAAAGTGGTTTTTTGGGCTCACAAAAAACTTCAACTCCATTTTGCAACAAGGGAAAATGACTTCTTTTCAACTTTGAATTTTATGATCTCACAATCGGTAAGGAATTTGAAACTAAGGTTTGGTACGTACATACATGAACAAGTTAGGTATAAGATCTTACGGTTACATGCTTGAGAGTACGTCAAAAAGTTACAATTTCCAGTTTCCACTAAAAGAGGGTGGTTTTGAGGAGTTTTGGCAATTTTGGGGGCTTTTGAGTTTAGGGGGTAAGTACTTACCATATCTTAATTATATTCTTTCCAATGGCTAATATAGAAATATATGGAACTAAGACCGTGCTTGTTTGATTTGTGCACATGGCCTTGCATGCGTGATGAAGAAACACTAGTAGTTAAAGTGCGCTAAAGGAGGTTGAACGTGCCTTGTGTTTATGACCTTAACAATGACGTTGGGCTCGATAGGGTAAATGTGCTACGTGCCAAAAGCCCTCCCGACCCCTTGAAACAACCCAACCTTACTTTCAAACAATCTTGACCAAGATGCGCGACTCTTGGGCGACTCTCATGGTCACGTTTCGGGTGTCTTCAGACACATGCAAGCAATCACCACCTATTTTTCTTTCAAATCATTTGATTGAATGTACAAAGAGGGAAGATGGAGGTATGCCAATTCAATGCTCTTAAGAGAAAGTAGCTTTGTTGCCACTCCTCCTATGTGAAAATGTCTTAGTTTTGAATTTGTTGATTTAGGGTTTGAATAAAAGGATAACTCCAAAAAACACTACTTACATTTACATATTCTCATTATATGAGACATATATATAAGATATATAAGAACTCCAATCTCCAATAAGAGATTGGCGTGAATACAGCGTCTGTTCGTAATGTCTTTACCTCAATGGCCACATGACAAAGTGGTAAAAGAACAAAACTACTCACCCCTTACGGGAATAGACACTAAACTATACATACGAAACTGACTACACAAAGTAACCGAGACCAGACTAAAATAAAGTAACCAAGATAGAACTATTTAGGGTGCGAGTGTTTGGCAAATGGATGTTTTAATTGGAATTTGGATGGGTTCAAGGTCACCAAGTCGTGCTGTCCTAGGGTGGCATTATATGAGACATTCAAGGCAATCATTGCCATTAGTTGCTTTTAACTTGGTATATATAAATATATGAGTTTTCAATTACTCTCAAACAAACAACCTCAAAGAAATCCCCAATTTCTTTCACTCCGAAATTCTATGTTAATTTGTAAAAGACTCCTAGAGAAACAACAATTCTTTTACACATCTAGTGTTAGTGCTGCAATAAATATTTCCATCATTGAAAAAGCCTAGAGTTCAACACCTCGGCTACTTTTGCTCATTATTGTATTTATCACAATTGAATAATAAATTAAGTGTTAAAAAACAAAACAAAATAAAATAAAATAAAAATATATATAGTTATATTCTACCAATATATGATCCAAAGCCACAAGCTTTGTAAGAAAAACTAAAGAATCATAGACACTTGCTTGGGAACTTCTAACATAGTGCAATGCAACTTTCTTTAGTAGTCACATGATTTAGTCTTTTACACTTTGGCATAACAAAGATCTATCAAAATCACTGTCAATGGAAAGAAAAAAAATCAGCGCCCATTCTTGACCATGAAAAAAACATGAAGAGCATTTTTCTTTTGAAAAATTCTAAATACTTTTCATGCCAATGACAATCACGTGCATGAAAAAAAATGAAGAGCAATTTTCATTTGAAAAATTGAAAATAATTTTCATGCCAATGACAATCACGTGCAAAGTGATTTTTACTCAATCAAAAAGGTGATTTTTCTAAGTTTGATTACTCAGCGCCTAAAAATGCAAAAACATGGCTCACTATTGGGGCACAGTGTTTCCGTGGCATTAAATTACAGCCCCAATTGTAATCCAATGCCACGTTGTTGAATAGGAGTTTAGAAACAGCATGGGCATGATATGTGTGCGGAGCTCATTAAAACCCAATCCGGGGAAGTCCCCAAATTTGAGGGTCATACTTAAAGGTTGTTCCCCAATTGTGTAATCTTCAAAGGGTTGCTTTACACTTGGACCATGAAGATTGACGACGATCTTCTAAAATTTGTGATTGGAGAGTAATGTGCTATTGTTCTCATTTGGCTTTCCACTATCTTGAAAAAAAGGAGGATGATCACTAACGTTGAGGTCCGCAAGTATGCTTGAGTTTTTATAGTGGATAATGTTTTCATAGTCTACCTGATTGTAGTTGGGTCGAAGCAAATGCCTTGAGTCAACTACAATCAAGTGGACCATGAGACTCAAAAATCATTGATTGGCTAGAGAGAAATCAAGTACACGGAAGAGTTAGAAGTGCGTAGCATTTCGAGCGGGTGGAGAGCAAAATATGGATTGGGGTGGCTTTGCCTACAATCACCAAAAAAAAAAAAGAAGAGGAGGTTGATTACACCACTCCGGTACACTAGATTTAAATGCCGGTGTACTCAATAGTATAATCAACCTTGCACGTGGTCCTCTATATGTATGAACTCTATCGTGTATGTATATCCTCTACTTCATAGTTACATAATGTATGGCACTAGGTGCCTCTTTTGTGGATTGTGGACGCAAGGGATTCATTGAGTCCCTTGGCAGTGTGATGTTTTTCTATGAGGAAATCCAAATTTTTGCAATCTCTAACGGGGGCTCGAAATGGTGTATCCTCCTTTAATGCATTAATGATGCCCTTGACGTTTTACACATGGTCGTGTATTGAGTACACAATGTTAAACTTACCACTTCCTCGGTCCTGTAAAATTTCCTTCCCTCAAACCATATTTGTACTAGTGAATGCCCGTGACATGCAATTTGACTTGCAGCAAAAACCACTTCCTTAGTTCTAAAGAGAGGCCCTTATGGTACAGTAAAATTGTTGGCCCATTTTGGTTTGTTGAATTCTAGAAATCTGACTTGGGCGCTTCAAAAATGAAGAAAACGAAAGACTAGGGGACCCAGCAAACAAGCGAAAAAGGCGAGAATGGAATTCAATTTTGCGCACTGATGTCAAACGTAATGGCGGTGACGTATTACGCGGTTACAGACGCGAGAAAAGCGAGCATATGGATGAATGTCGTGAGCGCAATCTGAATTCGAGGTGGACGACATTCATCCACCAAGGCACGACTCACCCCGCCCTTCCTTCCTTGCCAAAGCTCCAGGCCCTTTGTCTCGCCATAGCCAAGCACCACTTGTCTTCCCTCATCACACCAATCCAATTTCGCATTCTTTCCGCTTTCTTCGATCACTTTTGCAGCTCCGCCTCATCCCGCTCTCACTATCGATCCCTGGATCGTCGAAAACGGATCTGTTTCCACTTCGATATGCGTAAACCTCTGGAATCGGGGTTCGACGCTCGGATTGGAGTTTTAGTCGGGTGTTGTAGTGTTAAGAGAAATTTTCGTCTTTCTTGGATGATGTAGTCTGGTGTCGCCAGTGCACGTTGTCGATCTGGTAGGATGTTGTCGTTGAGGTAGTAATTGTGGATCGAATCTGTGGCCTTTTCATTGCGGGAGTATTGCCATTTGTGTGAACGTCGCAAGCTATACCTTATGGAATTATCTTTGGTATCGAAGGCAAAATCAGGTAGGCAGTTGTTGAACTTTCTTGCTCTGTTTTTTTCTACAGGTTTTCTGAATGTAATTATGTTAGCCAATTGTAAAATAAGAGTGAGTATTCATTTCGGTTTCTGGAGGTGAGATTCATTATTCTCCAGGAGTGTGAACGCTTTTTTGAATGGTGTTTATTGTCTGATCGCCCTGCGAATTTTAGTTTCAGTTAATGCAAGGGCTTGCGCAGCTCTTCTGTTATTGCACCTGATTGGATCTTGTCGGAATGAGATTTTAAAGTAGTAGGAATTGAGGGAATTCGAGGAAGAATGAGATTCAGATCTTCTGTGCATGATCATGCAAGGTCATGGATTGACGCAATGGAAGTGATTTTTCTTTTCAGCGCTGCAGAATGTAGCTGCCAAAGCTGAGCGGGTACTCACGGAAATTAAGGCTGATATCAAAGCAGATTTCGGTCAGCCCCCTTCTCCGGATGGCGTCACCCGGCTGAATGGGAGGCAGTATCACAGTGAGCGCGTTACACTTGCTAATCAGTAGATTCTTGCACCTGAGACGCAAATTTGTATTGTCAGTCAGCAGTAAGTCATGTAAAGCTCATGCATTATACCGAATATTTACTGGAGCGTCTGCTATTCCATCTGAACGTGTCTTCCGTATTCTCGAAGTATTTAGGCCCTCTTGGCTAATGATTGCAGACTATGATATTAATGCGGAATATCCTTGGAGTGCCAAGAATGACAACGAGAGACGGCATGAAGCTGAGTTCAAGAGACGCATTCTGGACTTGTCCAAGGTCAGTAAATGCAGTAATGTGTTCTCATAATGAACGCCGTTCAGTGACTTTGGAGAGACTGCTCACTCGAAATGCATCTTTTTTTACTCGGAGGATTTTTCTGTGAAGAGGTTTGCATGGACGGCGGCCATTATGTTCTGACTTTGAATTAGCATGTATACTCAGTTCCAGCTTATCGGACTGTGAACTGAAATACTCTAGGATTTCATATCAATGCATGACATGTTTTTCTGCTCAACAGAATCCGAAAGATTTTCTGGAGAAACCAATTGATGAGCATGAATCCATCGACATGCACACTGCGATGACTTCCGTTGGAAATGTTTTGGAGGTAGGTGTTTCCCTCTACTTGTCATTTCTATCTTGATTGACTCCCGAATTCTGTTGTAAGTAGTCGTTGCTTCTAATTGTGTTTTTATCATTGACAGAGCGAAGGTCATATTACTAGTTGTCTGATTGTACACTTTTCTTACTCCCAGGCCGACGAATTGTTGAGAGACCTCTGGTTTCAACACGTGCCGAAGCAAATGAAGGAGCTTGAGTTTTGGCGTCGGTATTTCACAGCCGTCAAACGTGTACGACAGGAGGTCATCAATGGAGATTCTGACAATTCTATTGGCAGGAGTTGGTCAAATATTGAGCGGAGACTATACTTTGGTGGCATTCTCAATGAGGTACGTGCTGCTTAGTGGCTTGACATTCTAGATCACTCGATAACTGATTGTTTTTACAGGAATTGTTTGGTAACATCAGAGAAGCGATGACTCTACAGTAAATTACTTGTTCAGTTTACTTGTACGGACATGGACATTTATTTTCTTCCAGAGGCGTGAGAGTAGTAAGGATGACATTTATCTCCATTATTTCCTCCAGAGTCTCAGGAAAGATCCATTGGAGGAGGAAGCTTACAAAGAAGCATTTTCTGTCATTACTGTTCCACCATCGATGATTGTGCGCCGACTTGCAACTGCCATCGAGTAAGATCATTACTCGTTTCCTTTAAGTCATCACACTAACACTGTTGCAAAATCTGGGACAACACCGTCTCTTGAACTCACCTTCATACCGTCGTTAACGATATTGCTGCATTTGACGATGCAGGGTTGGTAGGTCGGTGAAGAGTATGCAAGAATTAGCAACTGAAGGAGGGCGTTCTCCGGATAGTAATGCTCTGGCAAATAGTGAGTGGTCTGGGATAGCGTCGGGCTTCGCCGCGATGAAACGCTTAAGTGGTGGTCGTGACAAGGAAAACAGGCTAAGATACTCAAAGAGAGCCAGCCTTGGAGATTATCAGACCTTGTTATGGTCCCTTTTTGATGCAGGTGACTTCCTCATTGAATATAGTTCTGTGCTTATCAGTAATTGTAAAGTCAAAAGGACATTTAAGGGTGTGTTCGTCATTCGCTGGTAGTTACATATTGTTGCCAGAATAATCGTTGCGACTTATTAGGTGTTGTGTTCTGCAGATACTCAGCATGAAGATCGGGAAGACAAGAAAGTGCCTGTTATCTCTGGCCCGAAATTACCTGAAGAGGTTCATGGAGCCCCACCTGAGAGCTTTGTTGCACAGCTCGCTGAAATTATGGCTGGCATTAAAACCGAGCAAGGCATGGGTGAATTCTGGCTCGAAGTGATCAAAGAGGTATTGCCCGCCTTTACTTCCAGTTACTGGACGGAGTACAACTTATGTGTTTTCCATGTTCTAGACTTACCTCACTGATAAAAGTTGGCAACATCAAACATTTCGTCAAGTTTTGAAGAGATCTCTTAGTTATATGACCTGTGCATGCAGTTGCGACGTCGGTGGAAGGAAGGGCAACCTATTTCCCGCATGCCAGTGGATGCGAACCCTGATCTGCGTTACTGTCTTCTTCATCAGCAATTGCAGTTGATTAACTGCTGTATTGCAAGGCGCAAGAAGCGTGTTGTTGATCTGGCCTCTTTAGAAGCACTAAGTGCATATGTGGCACGCGATGAGAACTCATCTCCACGGAACAATGACGTCTCACCTCTCGAAAACTCCAACGTAGTGCCTCCCGTGCTACTGAAAGCAAAACTCAAGACTGGTGAAAGCGTCT
Source organism: Bryum argenteum (assembly GCA_037043015.1). Classification (NCBI taxonomy): domain Eukaryota; kingdom Viridiplantae; phylum Streptophyta; class Bryopsida; order Bryales; family Bryaceae; genus Bryum; species Bryum argenteum. The sequence goes on along the minus strand of CM073328.1, from coordinate 7,370,511 downwards.
TTCGACTTGGGGCCGATCGTCCAGCAGCTGACCTCTTAATGTTGGAGACTAAAGAACCAGTCTATTCACCCATCACTCAGGACAATCCCATCATGACCGAGGATGCCATTAGGGAGACAGAAGAGCTCATTCTTCGTACTAGAAGGTGAGGAGAATCTGAGGTTCATTAAAGTCTTCGCAATTTGTAGCCTTTTACCTCACAATTTTTGACAAGGAAATGTAGTGACATAATATCTGGAATCCACGTGCGGTGCAGTGTGGGTGCTGGCTGTTCCCAGCTTTTATCTGACATGCAAGCCTTCAAGGTAAGCATTGAGTCGATTCACACTACTGTACTTGAAGTTGCATATTTTCTAAGCGTGGTCCATTCGCGAGTACGGTAGCTTCTTCGTGGAGTTTCTCTTTTGAGGGTTGGTGTCCAAGGATAGGTATTAGTATCTACTACGTCAGTGACTTGTATTCATTTACCTAAGGTTCTTTGGTTGTCGCTTCCAGGCCGCCAATCCTGGATGCATATTGGAAGATTTCGTGCGATGGTATTCGCCATTGGACTGGAGAGAAGAACCAGGGTCTGGTCTTATGTTTCAAAGGAGTGAGGAAATCACTGGGGAAGCTGGCGCTGTCCGAGGGTACCTAAGTGCACGGATGCAGTCCGAAGGTTTGTGCATCTCTATACTGGAGTTTTCATAGAGTTAAATTATTTCGATGTAACTGTAAAGTCTGTGCATGGTTGTGTAGTTCCTTCCCTCAAGTGTTTCTTCGGGCTGATTCTTCTCCCGAAGTTTGTAATTTTCACTTGTCTTGTCCGTATATGCGCCGAATGTTCCGACATCAATGATATTGATTGGAAACAGCGCAATGTTGGAATGGGGATTCAGGGAACTTATGGCAAGAGCTATGGTTGTCTTCTCGACCAGTACCAGCCCTCAAGCAATCTCCACTGTTTGATGAGGAGCTTGCAGGGTAAGTTTTTACCGAGAACAAATTTGGTACTGCCGTATTAAGAGATTGTGGACTTCCAGTTCGTTAAAATCCTAAGAATTATTCGACTGCTATATATAGAAATATTCTCCACATATATTCAAGAACAATGCAATAATTCTAGAGATTACACTTGCCAGGGAAAGCACCCTTGATGTCCTGGAAGGCGTGGCGCCATCGGATCTTTTTGAGCAACTCTTCCTGGCTGCGGTACGTCCAAGGAACCTTTTAGATAGCTGTCTCCCTTTTTCTTTATGCAGTTTCCATAGTTGCACAGTTTAAGAGGTTCGAATTCGAATTCGCCCAAGGCAGTCTAGCAGACAGACAGTCCGAGAGGCTTAATCATGACATACTTGTTCTCTTTTGCCATGGCAGCTTAGTGCAGGCTTTGCCATCGCAGAGGCCGCTCCTGTAGCCAAAACAGAGGCACTTGCGAAGTGCTTGAAAGAATGCACCGAGTATGTAGTGAATACGTGCGGCCGGGGGATGAGCACTTCCAAACTTGACCGTCTTTGTGAGGTACTTTCACATTTGCATTTTCTCTAAGTTCATTTCAAGTGAATCCGCCAATTGCAAATGCGTCACAGAAACTTGACATTTGGCCAACGAATTTGTGCAGGTGTATGAATTGATGGAAAGCGCGATCCATTCTCCACCACGTGACGAACCAGTGGAATCGCGGTCACCAACTCCAGAACCAGCAGCAACTCCCGTTGTGACTTCCGGCGACGACAAATATGAATTACCAGAGCCAATTCCTTTTCTAGAAGCTGAAAAGGTCATATATCGAAAACCAGCGATGGACAATCAGCAAGCTGCTCAGCAGTTCATGAAGGCAGACTTCGGACACTTATTCTCCCGGATCTTTGAAGTCAAATCCTCTCTGTTCGAGAACAAGAAGCATTTGAGACCCTATAATGTGGTGGAAGAAGACAGGAGGCCAGCCCCAACAGTTTCAGGAGAGTGGACCTTCGTGTAGCTTCTTCTCTATCATATTTTTTATAGAGACACGGACTCTAAAAGCTCACAATCAAGTTGAAGGTCCACAATCAACATTTTTGTGACAGTAGAGCCGTCGATTTTGTGGCTAGCCAGGTTTTCAGGTATTGGTTTAATTTCACACGTCGGCTGAAAATGTAGGTATCTTCGACAGACAGGCTTTGCTTTCTCATATCCTGCAGAATCACCCTTCCATATTGCAATTGTAAATAACCTGGATGTGAGTTGTTTAATATCAAGTCAAAGCCATTGTCCTGATTCAATTGTGCTTTATTTTTTGTAGATAATGTGTTCAATGCCTTGAGTGTACGTGGACGATGCATGACTTATATTGACGTTTTTATTGGACTCAAATCTGGACTTTGATGAGTTTGAGATGTACAATCATTCTGTAAATTTTTTACATCTGCTTTTCACACAGCCTTGAGGTATATATCATGTTTTATTGGTTTATTGTTCATTTGCATAAGCGAATGTAAGGTCCTTACTTGATAAAACTTTAACTTGTCTTCTTTCATCCATAACTTTTGCACATTTGGTGATTTGAAATGTGTTCATTGCCAATTACTTCCTTTTTGATAAAATTTATACATTAGTAGTATATTGTTGATAGATCTTGCTCAAAACAAGAGGTTAAGATAGGTTTTGTAAGACTAATCTACACTCTTGGAAGTGTGGGGTGAAAATAAAACTCATGGGGTGAAGTTAAGGATTACATTCAAGCAATATCATAGATTTGTACTTCCTAGTCAAAAACTGCACAAGATCGAAAATGACTCACAAGGGGCATTAATGCAAAGGTCAACAAAGCTTCCAACATTAATGCACCAATTGTGCAATTCTACGAAGACCGCTTTACCACTGTAGCTTCAGGATTTGGGTAGAGCCCTCCCTTCGAAAGGACTCAACCCTCACGGTCAGGGCTTTCCCCATCACAGGCAGAGGTTATCCTTTCCACGATGAGAAATATACCTCACATGGATACGTATACATCCAGCTTACCATGGTGAGAATATAGCCGGCGTAATCGCAAGGGATTGAATGAAACCCTCACAGTTGATGAAGAAGAACAATGAAGCTCCGTCCCGCGAACTGCTGAGATCGGGACAGGAGCACATTGAAGAGAGAGCGATATCTTAGCAGACTATTAATCCAAAACAGAGTTACAAGTCAAGTCAATGCCCTCTGAAGCTTCTGTTCAGCCAACAAGGTACCGTAGAAAGACAAGGGAGTCTAGTCCAGTGTACGGCAACAGAAACAGAAGAAGAAGAGGAAGCTCCAGAGAGCATTGAGCAGAATTATAATCCCAGAGATAAAAAACACATGCCACTTGCAAGCTTTGGCCCTGAACGACGAGCCTCGATCGCGCCGAGAAGCGCCTAAGGCACGAATGAAGTGCACCTGCTAGACAACCAACCTTGTACACAGACAGAGGATGACGCGCGCTCCGATACGTACAAAGAACTCGTCGCGCACGAATACAAGCAGCCCCAGAACCACCTTTGTAGTAAATATCACGTCCTACCCGTAACCCTAGCTTCCACGTTCACTTGAAACCCTTCTACTCCGGTCCACATAACAAAAGGTAGGAACACCCATATCCGAGCACCCACCTATTTCCGTGTTCTCTATATGCACCCACCTCTTCTGCATCTATTTTCAGAAAATAATCATCAAGAGGATATCATTTATTGACACTAGGCACGAGCAAGGTGACTTGTTATACCATGAATTTAGGAATGGGATACGCACTATAAGAGGTGAAGTGTCTAGGCATAATAATTTTTGAAAATCCAACTAAGATCTAGGAAATCTCGACTAGAAAAGATTTCGGATTTTTTGATTTTTGTGGAGTTGTAACTATGCTTAGTGAGAATTAAGTTGAGGGGATTTGGGTGTCTTTATATTCTTGTAAGATCACCCGAATATATGATTTTTGAGTTTTATTCACTTTTGTGTTCACAAAGTCATGGAGGAGCTCTTGATGTGTTACTTGCGCAGTGCTCTTAGTCGAGAAGTAGTTGAATAAGGCATCATAGGAAATAGGCTTAACCCCTAACTTTCCTTAAAACCCGAAACGGGTTTTGGAAGTTCCCGCAGGAGAAAAACTCAGTCAACTTTGACCATTATAATCTCACAAATGAGGAAGAATGAACGGTTCAAATTTGGTATGTGGGAAGAATGTCAAGTGAACTTTAAGATCTTACGGTTGAATCTTTCAAATAATGCTTAGATTGAGATTTTGTGAGCTTAATCTAATGGAAGGTCAAATTTTGTGACTTAGACCGTTTTGCAACAAGGAAATTTAGGGGTTAAATAGCGGTTCCTACCTTACTTTTTATAACGTGAGCTAAGCTTATACCTTGTGTCTACCAAGTACGTTTAGTTTTTAAAGAGACATGCCTACAACCTATATGAGATCATACTTCCAAACTCTGGACTATAATCTTACCCTACAACCTATTGTAAGCGTGGGTAGGGTGACCGCTTTGGCCTGAAAACGTAGTCTACTTTATACGGGTTCATTTAAACAGGATTGTTTTTCTTTGATAATCACATAGTGCATTGAGCTTGGAGGGCAATCATTGAATGTATGCTGAGTAGCAAATTCTTACTATGCAACAAAGCTCGTATTCACAACCAAAGACGTTGTTGACAACGAATCTTCTTTCTTTAAATGCTTTCCTCAAGACAACGAGTCTTTTCTACCAAGAAGCATTGAAAGAAATATCAATACAATTTGAGAGCAGAAAAGCTATAAAAAATAAATCGAGTGACATTTAGACGGGTGGAGGGTTGGTATTATGACTAGGGTTACATATATGTGAAAGTGAAGGGCTTCAAAATCAAGGGTTTTGCATAGGGCTATTCTCTAAGAGGAAGGGATTGCGTTGCGTAAGGTATTGTTGCACTCCAATGAATCTCATATAGCTCTGTATGAGGAATCCGTCACCACTACTTAAGCAGTTATTTTCAGCTACTTAGTAATTATGGGAAGCAATTCATCCTACAATTGAATAGAGATTTGAACATTTGTTGTTTATGAAATGCAATCAAGTGTAAAGTTTCCCAAATTCCAATTCCATGTGAAGATAGAGCATAGCTTCAACCACTATGTGATAATTGGATTCTAATCTATGCATATAAATATTAACTCAAATTGAGCTTCTTAAGGGTTAGCACTCACTAATTTTTATTGGGTGTTACTATTTGTAAGTGTTTATTAAATTCTCAAAGAAAAAATATTTAGATGAATATACTTAACCCTATTATACCCTTATGTATCAAGATTTAGACTCGATTGTATGTTTGAACTTAAGACATATATTTCACATTATTTTATGCATGTCAAAGGTTGCTAGAATATCTTTGGCCCTTATCAATTTAAAATTTTTAGTTGTATTTTGCTTCACTCCTAATTTTTTTTTTTGTTCATCTTTAAAAAATTTATTTTGATGATTCTTATTCCAATGAATACATACGGTATGTAGGGAAGAAATTAAACTCTCTAATTTTTGTAGACCCTCTCGTAATGAATAAGATCGGTTTCCATTGTATTATAATGATACGATTGTGTCTCTTAACGATAAATAATTGATATGCAATGTGAGAGCATTTTTAAATTTCAAAAGTAGATTCTAAACAATCAATGAGAAAATGACTACACATCAAATCAAAAAATTGTGTCAATCGTGAAAATTTTCAAATTGTAAAAATGATGGATTATGATAATTACCTTGCAAGGATCAAATAAGTAAAGAGGATTCTTGAATGCAATGAGGCAAAAATTCTAATTTAATCAATTTGAGTATGCTAATGATATACACAATTTTATGATGTAATTTACATGAACCATATTTAGCAAAGGTCTTCAATGATACTTTGCCTTAATCATGACAATCGTTGGACTGATAGGAGTCAATACAATATGATTTCTCCCACGATTAGGGTTGGAAATCTTGGCAAATTCACATTCGAAATAACATTGAAATAGTATACACTAGAGAATTCATAATCTAAATTTGAGTAAAAAAATAACTCTCAAATGTAAGTAATGCATAAAGTGTGAGGAAAGTATAAAACCTACTATTGTCAGTGGATTAAATGATGTGAGAGGTTATCAAAGAGTATAATATTGAACAATGAACATAAGGTTTCTCAATTCTCTTGCAGATAAGGTTTTGAATAATCATCAAACTTCTACCATGATAAACCCTAAGCCACAAATATTCTACACATTATCTTGAGAAGTATTGGACAAGATACAAATTAGAATCCAATTCTTAAATTCTAAGTTGGATTATATTAAATACATGATTTAAATCAAACATCAAAATGAGAAAATAGATAATAAATAGGTATGATGTGTTTGCAGTATATCAACTATAAAATATGTAATGTGAGAAAGAATTTATTTATCTCTTAGATTTCAAGCTTTTTTTGTGAGGGGCCACACAAGGTATGTAGAACACTTGTGGAAAGAGTGGACAAGACTCAATAATTTTACTCCATGTCAAAAAATGGATGTAATGGAGAGCAAGTAGAAGTAATTACAAAAACTGCGGTAGCTGCCTTCATTGTGTCAGCTACAGCCTTTTACCTCATCTACAAGAAGAAAATTGGGAACCATAATAATTCTAGAGGTTCTCAGATAAGCTTTGGAAATCTCAAACGAAAATTGTTCAAGAAAAAGAAGTTTCTTTTTCAATTTTTTCTTATAATTGTTGTTTGTATTGTGGCGGTTTTCTTCATGAAGAAGATACCAAGTGTAGCCAAGTTTGTAGAGGAACTTCCATCTTCGACAAGGAAGCAAGAAGATATTGCTCCAAAAAAGGAATATGATGACTATGATAACTATGGTTATCCTATAAAACAAGGTTCATACCAACGTAATCAACGGCCTCGTCCTCGTCAATATGGATGGTGATTACACTTCTTAAACTAGTTATCCACATTTTGATTTGCTTTTAAGTTCTTAATGTCGATGAATCTAATTGTGCAACAACTTTGGAACTAAAGTTTGAAATTTTTATACATCCATATTGAGGATAGATTGCACTTTTGAAGAAAGAATAAGAATGAAATAAAGTACAATAAGCTTGCAAATAAAAAGTTACAATAATTGAATCAACTCAGAGATCCCACTTTGGTCATTTCCATAATCTATAGTAACTTCAACATTGAAGTAATGGATTAAGTTGACTTCAAATGCATACTTGAATGTTTTCTTACCATGAAGCTTACGCAATATATGATGAATTAGGAACATCAAATAGATTGATTTTAGACTGTGATACTTGTAAGGTCATTTATATGAGATAGATAGATAGATAGATAGATAAGAACTCCAATCTTCAGATCGAAGATCGGCGTGAATACAGTGTCTGTTCGTAATGTTTTTACCTCGATGGCCACAGGACAAAGAGATAAAAGAACAAAACTACTCACCCCTTTCGGGAATAGACACTAAACTCTACAAGAATCTGTGACTGGACTAAACTAGAGTAACCAAGAGAGAACTATTGATGATGTGGAGTATGTGGCGGGCTGTGGGTGTCTTAAGTTGGATTTTGGAGAGGTTATGGTCACCAAGCCGTGCAATCCTAGGGTGGTTGAGGTGTGGGATGTTTGTAATAGTGTTGGTCCGAGTTCGAATCCCGATGGACTCGTTTGAGCAGTATTCATTTATATGAACTTAGAGTGGCTTCTTAACTTCCAAGCAAACCAAAAGATCTTGGATATCAATTTTTGTCCTAATTTGTCTTCACACTTTTCAAAGAATAATGGTCATATATACATGAATTATTGTCTCAAGTATGTTTTAGATCATACACATTGCTCAAATATAAAACTTATATGTGGATTATTGTACTCATGGGTTTCTTTTGGTAAATTTTTCATTAGATGATTATTTTTTAATCCACGGTTGACTTCAACATAGTAGTTTTTTTCTTCTAGGCTTCCAGAAAACAATACGGACGTTATCGTGGGGCCTTATTGTATGTGGTGAACACGTCAAACTTGCTTTCAAAGTTCACAATGCAAGATATTCAAACTCATTTTTGTAACATAGTTATTAACATTAAGCAGTTCTGTATGTTAATAACTTAGAATATGTTTACTTAGATCATGCCACACTCCATGAAAAATCAATTAATAATTAGTTACATAACAATTTAATTCACAGTAGAAAAAATCCATCAAAACTAGGAAAGACATGTTGTATATCTATGTATGTTGATACTACTCACTTGATAAAGATGACCATGCCTTTATGTGCATTCTATTGTGCATATATATATTTTAAAATTCTATCTAAAAGAAAGAGTAATACACAAGATTACATATTAATGTATTAATCAAATACAATTCATGAACCTAAAAAATCTAGTTTACTACTATCATCCCCAATTCCGTTAAAATGGCATTATTCCGGTAAAATGGCGCACCTCAACTTTCTGAACTGCACTTCAAAAACCATGTGATGTAACAGAATTTTAAGGTGATATGAGGGAAAATGAGTGACAAAGTATATAAAGAAATGATATTACAAAAAAATTTGTGATATTACAGAATACACCATTTTGCATGAGCACAAATGTAAGATCTATTGTGACAAAATGGCACATGGCATAGTGCCATTTGAACGGAATTATCGGGGTTTATCCTAGTGTAGAATGAAACTGAATTGTTGGGAACCACTTACTCCTCAACAACACCAAACTTCATCCGATTCTCACGTTTCCGCCTCCTTGTCATTGCATACCTTTCCTTCATCTTCCGTTGTCGATGTCCCCCTCGTTTCTTCCTCCCATTAATTTTTGGAATTGGTAGAGGTTTGGGTTGTGGAGGGGGATGAGGCGATTGCCATTGGTCCATCTTTTTTAGAATATCCTGCCGAAAGGTTTTTCCATTTTCAAGAGTAGACAAACCTCCTTCGAGTTTGCTCATATTACAATCAACACGAGCAGCTGATGCGCATTTTGCAGCAACTTGTCGACAAGCTTTCTTTCGAAGTGGCGAAGGACAACTTTGCACGAGATTGGACTCAAGGACAAAACGTGCATGTGGGAGTTGCGTTGTGCTAGAGAATCCAACAAGATTCTTTGCATTGCACCCAACATTTGTATACCGTAGGTTAGGGGCCGGTTCGACACTAAATAATTCAAAAATTCTAAGCTGAAATTTATTTGAAACTATTACTTAGTAATGCCGGAATCAATCTAAAATACAATAAGCATTTGATGAAATAAATTAAAATCACCAAATTCTATATCAATGAAGCGGCCTTCACTCAAAAAGGCACTGACACACACACAAAACTGACGCACAGAACATGAAGCCGCCTTCACTCAAAAAGGCACTGACACACACACAAAACTGACGCATTAAACATGGAATGTAGCAAAAAAATAAAAAAAATGGTGAATGGAAACATCAAACAACAGTGCAGATTTTGGCACTTTACAATAAGTGACTGTCTTTGTTTTCCGCACTGAAAACAAGGAAGAGGCACCGATTTAAAAAAAAATAAAATTAAACAGAAGTCGAAAAAAAAGAAAAAAAACTTTTCTTAGTCAAATGCAAATTTTTCACTTTAATTAATTATTCGACAAACAAGTGTCGAACCGGCCCCTAACCTACGGTATTGCACGATGGCATGGTTGTGAGTGATGCAAGACCCCCTGCAGCTCCGATTAGCTTTGCAGCAATTGCACTACCGACAACATCCGATAAATTTGGTGCTATGCATTCCATCTTACCTTCTAGGAGCTTGAACACCTTCTTTTTAGCTGCGTCGAGAGCAAGGACCTGGTCACAAGCATCAATTTTTTTGATTAGAATGTCCTCAGATAAAGGTTTTCCTCGAGTTGTTGAAGCAATTGCAGCCACCACCATAATTGTGCTAGAAGGCAGGAGGTGCTCTAAGGGAATTAATGTGACATTCATCTCATTACCTATTTGTTTTACCACATGTGAATAATCAAGAGGATGCAACACCACATATTCCAACTCTCGAAACTTGGCTCGGTATTTGTCTCGAATGAAATTGTGGAGAGTAGCAATCTCATTGTCAATGTCCGTACATATTGTATTACAAGAGACCGTAAGTTGGTCCTCTTCTTTGGAAAGACAATCTTGTTGTTGTAATATTGCTTCATCCGCCTTCATCAATAAGTCTTCAACATCCGCCTTCATCAATAAGTCTTCAACATCCGCCTTCATCAATAAGTCTTCAACATCCGCCAAGATGGAGTTTGACGAGGTTGCCATGATCACAAAATTTTCAATATCTCAAGTGAAAAATGACAAATTGAAAATTCTAACCTTGAAAGAAAACATGAACGTGTAAACATGCATATATAGATGTGGACACTGTGATAGCTCATTTATATAAAAATCCACTTCACGTTTTTAACTTTAATTTGAGGTCTTTTACTTTTTGTTACCTTTTATCTTGGATCACTTTCTGTGTAATATGATGCCACAGAGTTCAGCATCCTTTGTTTCTGTACACCCTGTGTCCCACTATAAGTGTCCAATAGATTCTCTCAAATCTACCATGGAAAATAGATTTGAGAGAACCTATTGGGCAATTAGAATGGGACAGAGGGAGTACTTCATCTTTTACATTTCAGCCCTACACACTTAGGCCAAACTAGTGCAGATCAAGCAGTCACATGAAATCGGTAATGTTACTTTGTAACAAAGATACTGCATATTCAAACCTTCCAATTTTCCAAATAAGCTTGATGAGAATTCTGTGACCAATTTGTAGCTTCATACTACGGTATATTCAGAGACATATCTCACAAATTTTAGAAGAGGGAGAAAATAGGATACAAACTTTTACATTGTCTAAAAATGAGAATAAATTTTGTTTTTTTTTAAACCCAAAATTACATTTTCAACACTTGGAAGAAAGAATACGGTAATCTATTGCCCACTTCTTTTCGGTGTAAGACATAACTCATTCAAAAATCCTGACTTTTCCACCAAATAATTATAGTAATTGGACATACAAATTGACCAAAAACATATGATCCGGAGAGGGGTATTGGGAGAATTGAACTCCCGACCTCTTGCACCCTAAGCAAGAATCATACCACTAGACCAAATACCCACTCGGAGATGTCTGGTGGGAGGTCACCGGCAAATACATACCTGTCTGTGTAAAGCGACTGCCAACTGGCGGTTTCCGGTTTATAGAAAGCAGGGGCCGCTAGCGCTGGAGATGCGTCATTTCTAGGGGGGACGGTAGAAGAAAGAAACCCTAATTTGGAGAAGGAGGTGCAGGACGACTCACAGATTGTTGCAACAAGTGCAGCTGCCATGGCGGGAACCAAGGGCCAACAGGATTGCCTCTTCTGTACTCTCTGTGGCTCCCTTCTTGTCTTTGAAAATGTCTCATACGCCTCCTGCCTCCTTTGCCACAACCAGCGCTCCGTCAAAGGTCTTGCCTCCTCTCTCCGATCCTTCGTTGTTGCTCGTCATTCAGCTTCTTCAAGGACGAAAATGAGGAAAAACGAGTATAATGCCTCCTTAATTGAATCTGAATGTTGCCAATGTTTCCGTAAAAGGTCGCCTCGTCTCCTTACTCCTCTGTCCGATTCTTCCTCGTGCTTCTCTTCTCTTCGTCTCGCTCTTTGATCAGCTTCTCCCTCTCTCATGGAAAGGAAATTGAGAAATGAAATGGCTCCGTAAATGATTCTGAATGTTTTGCAATTTTGTCCGCGATGAGCAGAGTTTCAAGGGACGGAGATTTGGTACAAAAGCACACCTCAAGTAAGTCTATCCCTGGCACTTCAAATACCTCTTTTAAGATTGTTAAGGAACACGCTTAAACCCTAAACCCTGAGTTGTATGTAGGACTGAGTTTTTGCTCAAAATTAATAATGTTCTATTCTCATCGAGATCAATTTCTTGCTTGCCGAGGGATCGTTGTATATGTACAGCAGAGAGATTCTGAGTGAGCAAACATTTGCAGGATTTCGAGCGGCGCTTAGGTGTGGATTTGCTCATTAAACCTGAGGACGGTAAGGAGAAGATTAAAGACAAGGATCAAATACAACAACGAGCTGTGGTAAGTGAATTTTGCGATGTTCTTCTGAAACTGAAAATTTATATATCTATTTTGATTTATCTTGATTGTATTGAGATTGAAAATGTGAACTTCTATTCTGATTAACTGTTGTTTTGGTTGCTTTAGGTGAACGATGAGTGTCCGAAGTGTCAGAATAGAGGCCTGGAGTATTACACGAAACAGGTATCACACTCGGAGCCTATGGATACTGCAGTGTCATTATCAGTGAATAGGTTCACTTTTATGCAACATTAGGTTTGTCCAATTCTGCAGCAATTTTACTGATGAGATTGTCGTTTTGTGTGCAGTTGCGGTCAGCTGATGAGGGACAAACTGTATTTTACGAGTGCCCAAAGTGTCATCACAAATTCTCACAGAATATGTAGTTCATGAGTCAGGTCCGAGATCATCTTCTTCCTGAGCAATTTTTCAGGGTTCACTGTGTTGCATGTTCAGATTCTGCTTCGATCATTAGATGTTATCACGTTTTTGCTTCAGAGTTCAATAAGGACTCCTGCACAACTTTGTGATTTGCAATTAAGACTCTCGATCACTCTCTTCCAAATTTTGCAATTTGCTTTCTGAAATCGTCATGTTTTGTTTCAGAAAGTGGTGGCCATGGTGGAGAACCGGTTCTGCATTTAATCATACTCCAGGGACCTTCTTATTGCGAGGGTGACCATGTTCAAGAAACATGATTGTTTTGGAGGTGCATTTTAAGAGAGGCTAAGCATGAAGGCAAGAAACTAACCGATTGCAGTTAAGGCTTTGGCCCCCATCCATGGTGTATGTTGCAACAGTAGAGTAAACTAGAACAACAGTAATATAGCTTGGAAATCGGGAAAGAACAGCATTCTTTGAGGAGGCTGCTTTCAGCAATTTTGCACTTCATCCACGTTTCATATCCTTGAGAATCTTGCGAATATGCAGATTGATCTGGTTGGATTTGGAATAGCATCTTGTCCTGGACACAGTATGCGACATGTTCATGTGAAGTACATTGAAGGATGCAAGATCTGCTTGTAGATGTAGGGCAGGGGGTTCGTCATAGAACACTCATGTTGCATGGAAAATCCCTTGGTAGTACAATATTTGGATTCTGGTGTGTGCTTCTCATACGGCTCAGGAGTACTACCAGTATTTGGCCACTGTCAAGTTGGTTAAGCATACACCTACCCACAATACTTGTGCTAACCTTACAAAAGATGAATAGGATGCCTATAAAGTGATTATGAAGTTTCTTCATACGAAACCACCGTTGTTGGGATCCTTGTTCATCTGGAAGACTGATTATCTTGCGTAACCCCTAACTAGGATGGAAATGCTACGTAACCAGGGATCACATATTTCTCACCCACATCGTCTGTGATCGCAAAACCGAAGGCTCCTGCTTGTTAGAATTTAAGCTCCTGAGAGATCTTCAGATTTGACTGATTGTGGTGTTTTTCTCATGTTGAACTTCATTGTTGCATAAGCTCATATTCGAAGAAGCTGCCGGATGATAATGTAAAGCAGGGTCCAGGTCTCGTAGTGGATTTTTACTGGCACGTAACTAACTGGAATCGTTGTATACATAGCTAGTGATGATGATCTGAGACAGAATGAATTATTCCATCCATTATAGCAAAGCCTGGACACATCGGAATATGATACTTCTGAGTCGGTACGATTGCTTTCCATTAAACTAGATCTGGACCTCAACCCTTAGGGCATCATCATCAAGATAGAAGGACAAGTTCCTCCAAAAGAATTCAACAGCTTTGCCTGTCTTTCTTGGAGTATCTTTCATCACCTTTCACTGGCCCATTATTGGCAGCAATGACGATGTGTTATCTAAGTGAAGACATGAGTTTCCTGTGATTCACTAAAATGTACAACCAGGTCCATGATGAGTGCACTTTGAGGAGGAGCTTTGGAATATCATTGAGCTTTATTATATTTTGAGTATGTACATACTCTTTTTCTGTGAACCCTAGAATAATCAAGGAGACACATTTTCGTATTTCTGATTCTTGACAGAGATTCTGCATGTATCACAATTAGAGCTCCAAAGATGGGAACAGAGCAGGGTCCGGGATTTTTTTGGTGATCATCCGGCTTAGGCCTCTGCTTTACAATATCATCCGGCATTTTACATTGATACCTAGGTTCTATTTGGGTGATACCCATGTGATACCCATGTGATACTTGGATAGACCTTGCTGTTGAACAGAGCCAGGGTTATGCTTGTTGAACGCAAATTTGTGAAATTAATTACTGTAAAACCTTTTGAAGCCGTTCACATTTGATCCGTTTTGAGTGAGTGATACTTGAGTATTCCGGAGTCTGTGGATATGTCCATATCAGTTTTCAATGCGATCAGTAATAACTCGTAACGCTTATACAGAGATTGCAATTCCTTTGGGCAATTGTGGCAGTACCGTAGAAGTTAAAATGTTCAAGAGGTCAAATAATGCATACGCCGTAGTAAGTAATCGGTAGCTAGTACAGCATTGTGTAGTTGGGGCCATGATATACATAAGTCCAGGCAGCAAAGCAGCAGCAGCAATAATAACTTCGTCGTGAAGGTACATGTTAGTAAATGTGCATGCACAGTCCCGACTCACATGCTGCGGTGCTGCCACAATCATTCAGTCAAGCGTTTTTTCAGCTTTGATTCTTTCCGTCATGCTTACCATGTGGAATTGAGGCGGAAACAATTGAACCGTGTGGAGCCACTCCAGGATGATTCAAGCATTTTCAATGTGGATACACAATTAAGCAACTTGTGAACCCATCATTGACGTAAACCTGCTTCACCAGAGGTTAGTAAACATGGTAGAGTTTGAGGACAATTCTAGATTCGCTCTCATTAGTAGTAGAATCGTTGAGAAAGGACAAAACACATTTTACATAAATGACATAGTGTCCATAGGTTGTCCGCAATGACAAGGTGTTGATTTTCGCTCACTCACAAAGTTCTTGGGACACATGTCAGACATACGAGTTCATAAGGTCTTGAAGGAAATTCCTGTCCATAGCTACATTTGAAAAATATATATACAAGAATTGGGTTATCGATCCAATAATCCTTCCTACCCACCTACATACCTACCTACCAACCTATCAACATACATATCTACCTACCTACCTTCTTTTATGCTTTTTGGATTATGTGAAAAGAAAAAAAAAAAAAAAGGGGGGGGGGGGGGGCACACATAAAAATAATAAACATAATATTGATCAAAGACACAGGATTTCTTCATCTTACATCTCCGTCAAGACAACCGGGACCTTACTAGTTTGAAAATGGATTTCTTCATCTTGCATCTCCGTCGAGACAACGGGGACCTTACTAGTTTGAAAATAAATGACGGTACATGAAAGACAAACGAGATCACAACCCACTCCTTTTAACTATAAAAATGCATCATTTGTTCTGTTTTTTAGGCACAGTTTTTTTTACTGTCTAGTGTTTTGATAAGACAACTTCAAATTTTTTAAGATGTAGGATTCTTTTAGATGCCACAACTCACTCCATACCTACATTCATTTCTACTACTATGCAATGTTAGAATGTATGTTCAAGGGGTGAAATTAGAGTGATCAGAGGGATGATATTACATGTGTACATTCTAGAACAGAATAACTTAGTGTTGGGTAACTCGACCATTCAGCCCTTAGGAAAAAAGAAGAAAAAACCACGAAAAAGATGAAAACTGAAAGCATTTTGTGAAAGGGATTAAACAGATTATAGTATTTGTCATGTTGAAACTTTTTGACAAAAACGAGACCTTGGTTTATCACCACTTTCACTATTCAACTGATACTTCAAAAAGTTTCAACACAATGAGTACAACCATAACGAGCCAAAACATAAACTTCCAAAACTCCACCTATACTACCTCTCTGATACTCTCTAGATACAATCAAGTACGTTCAGGCAAGTAAAAACCACTTCCTCAATTAAACCCCTAAATGCCCATGGGGTCTGAATCGAGCAGCCCAAAATTGGATCACATCATCTTTTGGACTTGGGCATCATGAATAGTGCATCTTTTGAACTTGGGCATCATGAATGAACCAATCAATGATAAGCTTGTAACCTCCTACAAGGTTATGTACAACCCCAACCTACCTACCACAATCCTTTCAAGGCACAAAATCTCTCATACAAATTGTGCTTTGATTTATAAAATTCCACTCTTTGAATGCGACATAAGAAGGTGACCAGTTTGGCATCAAAATATAAGTGAAAAATTGAGCACAGTGAGAGCTACAAAGTAGATTCTATTGGATAAATTTTCAGCAAAAATGATATACACCTCAAAACCACCCCTACAATAAGCACAAGCCGTTCAACCTCTAATTGTAGTTTTTGCTAAGAGCATCCCCAGATACCACAAACAGCAGGATCCCGTGTCCTTAGTCTTCGAAGGAGGAACACCATGAATGGGTTCCATCTTTTGTGCTCAGCCTAAAATCGACTCCTCTTTTGTGACCTTGTCATGTCCTAATTACCTCTTCTGATATCCTGTTCTTAGATAATTGCCTTATTCCTGTGCTCAGTGGAAGTTTTGTTTGGCTCGGCTTTCCAGTTGCATGATTGCAAGTATTAATGACACAACTAATTCAAGGAACATAGCATAGTGGGTGGCGGTGCTCTAAGGAGTTGACTTAAAGGAATAAAGAGGTGCAGTAAGTTAAAAAGCATAACAAAACGGAGTAATGAGATCCGCAGTAGCAGTTAGTGCAGTAGCAGTAGCAGCAGCAGCAGCATTGAAGTGACGGTGCAGAAGTCATTGTCTGATGCTCTGTGTCTCGTTGCGCTTCTGCAATCATCTGGTAGAACCAAGCCAGCACTACACTTGTTCCCCTCCAATGACAACAACGCTCATGCTAGCGACCTCTCAACCTCCACTCCCATTCTACAATTGTGTGAACCCCCTGCAACAACACACTATACATGAAAGGATACCATAAAGCTATATACTTCCCACACCGTTTTTACACCCCTGCACTTTCCTCTCTCTCAATCCCCGCACAGCACTCGATCGATGCTATATACCACCCGCACTTGATCGATGTTGTGTATCATCTTGCACCACCCGCAATCTCTAGTTGCCACTTTGAAATCGCCAGTTCCAGCTTTATATCCAGTTGGGCCAGCGTAATTAGCGTATGCATTATGAGGAATCTGTCGACGTTTATGAGAAATCAAGGCTCATGCATTTTGGAATGTAGAAGAGTGAGTTTGAAAGAGGTGGCTATGGCGAAGGAGCAGTTTCGTAGGATGAGTAGCGAGTCAAGTTTGTTCGTCTTCGTAAACAGAATTATGGGGAGATGATTGAGCGCTAGCTAGTTTAGCTGGAATGGAGGACAGTAACAGTGCTTACATGCAGGGCCACTCATCGGAAGCGAGCTCCATGCGGTCTAAGATGGAGATAACGTAATATCAGTAGTTGTGGTGGTGTTAGTACTGTGAGGGATTGATGATAGGGTAGGGCCAGTGCGAGGTTTGAGCGATTGAGAATGTCGGAAGCTGCTGCTGCTGGTTCGCCCGCAGGGGAGCCGAAGTCGACGCACCATGGACCGCATCTGAGCGCGAGCGTGGTGGTGATAGTGGTGATTCTAAGCGTGGTGCTCATTTTGAGTGGACTACTACATTTGCTAGCGCGGTGCCTGGGGCGGCGACGGGCAACCCGCGTGGCACGAGTGCCAGTACGGGAACATTCCCCGCTAGTGAGCGCGCTCCATGGCCAGTTGCAACAGCTCTTCCACATGCACGACGCAGGCGTGGAGCAGGCGTTCATCGACACGCTCCCTGTGTTCGCGTATGGCTCCATTCGCGGACTCAAAGACAGCACCGACTGCGCAGTCTGCTTAACCGAGTTTGGAGACGACGATCGCTTACGACTCCTACCCAAGTGCAAACACGCTTTCCATCTGGAATGCATCGATACGTGGCTCTTGTCCAACTCCACTTGCCCGCTTTGCCGGCGCTCTTTGCTCCCGGACCCCTTGGGGGATCAGCCCTCGACCTCGAACGCTACCCTCCTCTCCTCTCCCCCTTCCTCGCGCCGGATTGTAAGCCATCAAAACAGTCTCCGCATCTGTGCTGCCCCGTCCTCGGACTCCGACGAGAGCGAGATTCAGAAAATCGAAGAAGTGCAGACTACTCCGAGTGTCGAGACCCCGAGTCCATTCGCGCCCACCATCCGCGTCATGGACGCGCACGGCGCGCCGCGAGTGCTCAAAGTGGAGCTCGGGCGCGTCGCGGGCTCGGAATCCCGAAAACTGACTTCCAAGGGAGCGAGATCATACTCCATGGGGAGCTACGAGTATGTAGTGAACCCGGCGAGCTGGGAGCTTGCACCACACCCTCCAAGTAATCCCGGGCACCGGAGCGCTCTCTCAGACTCTATACCCGAGCTGGGGGTCGACAACGAGCTTTTCTGGGCAAGTCGCGGACTCTACAACCCACAGACCCTCTCCAAAATCCGCGAGCTGCTCACTCCGATTGAAAGCGAGGGATTCTCTCCATTTGTGGACTCCGGATACTCACCGGGCTGGATCGATATCGATATCGAGCACGGCGAGATTGTCGAAGCAACTCCGGTTGATCAGTCTGCGAGTGATATCAAAGTTCGATCATCTTCTTTGAGTCGATTGCCTGCAGAACCCACTGTTGTTGACACGAGCTGTTTAAGAAGATCACACTCGGCTGGGATGATCAAAAACGAAACTTTGAAACTGGAAGCGAGTGTTGCGAATGCTACTTCATCGATCTTCGATGAAACTCTGACCCAACAAGGCTCACTCTCGAGGAGATTCTCATTGCATTGGCTCATGGGGAGAGACAAGCGGATGGTGTTCGCCGCTCCTATCAGCGTTTAGGAATCCATTTGGGGGTGAGCGTTCTTTTTTTCCATTTGGGGGTGTCTCGGTAGACCATCGACATCCATTCTAGCAGCTCCCATTTCAGAGCGATCTTGGTCTACCGCGACACCTTCTAAATAATGTTGTTTCCATAGAATCAGATATCGCTTTGTAAGGGCATTCATCGATCAGAATGTCTTGCTTTTGTACAGAAAGTTGCTACGGCTGTGCATACAGAGTTTTCTGTGCATGTGGTTTGATACTGCAGTTCCAACACACGGAGGATTCTCTCATGATGTCGTACACAAACTGTAACCTGTTCAAACTTCAGTTCTAGAACCGAAAATTTGATGAAGGTGCAAAATTGATTAAGTTTCAAATGATCCGGGGCCTGCTGTTGAGAGCCCAGTTGAGAGCGTCCTTGGTCTGCTACACATCTATTGAATGATGTAGCACAAATTTGCAGTGAATGAAATGTTGTTTTATTGGCAAATGGCATCTCCAATGCCATTGTGGAGCATCTATTGCTTCTCTGTAATACTTCTGTCCCTGTGATACCAAATTATCAAATTATAAGATATCAGGTAATTAACCATCATTATTTGTAGTAACATTGCCAAATTATCTTGTATGCGCACCGATGTCAAATTATCTTTGTATACACATCAATGTCAAAAATTATTGAACCTTTTATAATTTGGTTGACATTTGTTAAAGTTGTTGCATAATATACCTTGTAGTATATAGCAATCATTGGTATTTGGGTTGACATTTTGACTCCATTACATAGTTACTAGGAAAAAGCTAAAAATTCTTTGCTATTTCTCTTCTTAGAATTGTATGGCTAATTGCAACTTGTGGACCATGCTAGACACATGTATTCAGAGAAAAGTAATATAATAAATAGCAACTTGTTTACTCACCTTGGTGAAAACCTCTAGGAAAGTTGTGCATGTAGATAAATTATTTATCAAAAGAAGATTCGAGAACTTGGAGTTTTGAAGCGGCTTTGTCAATTACAAAGGATTGTCATGCATCTAGATGAGGACTTTGGAGAATGCCATTTGTGCCTCCGAGCATAAAGCTGCAAAAGAGGGAAGAGGTTTGTATATAGGGAGCATGACCAAATTTGTATAACATGGCCAAATTTCCCTTATCATTACTAGTTTCAATGAGAAAAATCAACAATATGTGAATGGTATTTCAAGATTCAAGCATATTGACATCAACTTCTCCGTACTTGGAATTGTCACATTTGTGCTAGATATTGATTCATAAGTCATAACCGATATCAAAAATCAACATGACAACTCCAAATTAATAAGGAGAAATTTCATATGATTATATTTAAATCTTGAAATACCATTTTAGATATCATTGCTTGAGCTTACTGAAACTATTAATGAGGAAAATCTAGTCACATTGTAGAAATTAGTCAGGCTCACATAAATGTTTCCTTCTTTTGCAATTTTATGGTCAAAAGCACAAATAGCTATCTCCAAAGTCCCCATCAAGATGCATGACAAAAAATACTTGATACTAATAGAAATTTCATCAGATTTTTCCTACTAAGTTAGTGTATGTTTACCCTATAACTAGACCAACACAAACTTCTCCATTCTCTAATCTTCTTCTTAAGTGACTTATCAACAAGCACAACTATGTGAGAGATTCAATGAAGATAGAAGTATACTAATGCAAGAAATAGTGATGTCCATGAAGAATGAGCATTCAAAGCAAAGGAAAATTCCATTAGACCATTACCTACCAAATGCAACTCACACAACTCTGAGCAAACAATCTAGGCTCAATATTCTATGCTATCAAGAAGAAAGAAGTGACTTGTATTTGTTTAAATGAAAGAGAAGACTAACTACAGAGCAAAGTATTTCTACCGTGACCGGCACTCATTGTGAGAGCACTACACTAAATAGGTAGATTAGTGTTAGATGCACTAATTCATATAAACATGTTATAAGTTTTTACTGTTGGTCAAAAAATTTACCCTCTACATTCCTGAAGATGGGGATCCTTCCATGGTATTGGAATCAATACTCTTGGTAATTTTATTTTATCGAAAGTAAAAACTTATAGCATTTTCAAATCTTATAAAAATCTAACACTAATCTACCTATTTAGTGTACCCCTTGCATGATGGCATTTGTGAGTGAAACTCATCTTTATGTAGACGATCGAAAGGCAGCCCATGAGCCACTTGAATTCCAATCCGAAAGCCTAATTATTGGAAGGCCATAAGCCTCTTGAATGCCAATCAAAATGCTTGAATATGAACAAATTAGAAGTCCATAAGTCATTTTTTAAATGCCAACTGCAATCCAACTACTTGAATCAAATAGTAGTTGTTAATAGAATTTAAAAAATTTCAAGATATGAGATTCAACAAGCAAAGTACTACCAAAATAAAAGAGTAAGAATGTATATATATTTTAAAATTATAAGATCCAAATTTGGTACTTTTTCAAAATGCACACCCGATGTGGGTTGAAATTGGGTGAACCTCCGGTAATCCCAATTCCGTTAGAATGACACTATGCCATGTGCCATTTTGTCACACTAGATCTTACATGTGTGCTCATACAAAATGGTGTATTCTGTAATATCACAATTTTTTTCTTTTCAATATCACTTCTTTATATACATTGTCACTCATTTTCCCTAATATCATCTTAAAATTCAGTTATATCACATGGTTTTTGAACTGCAGCTCAGAAAGTTGAGGTGTGCCAATCTTCTTGGAATAATGCCATTTTAATGGAATTGGGGTTCAGTGTGCTTGGTGCCAAATCTTTTTTCAAGAAATTAAAAATGGTGGGTGTCAAATCTAGACATGCAAAACCTAGGCACCAGATGGCTTCGTGGGGAAGTACATGACTGAGATTTGGAGAAAAATTATAATCTATACATCCTCAATGGCATAAGTTCACATTTGAAGAGCCATAACTTCTTCATCCAATGTTCATCGTTCACAAAATTTGTTGAATTGCATGATTTGCATCCCAAATGAGTCTTTTTTTTTTTCCTAAGAGTGAAACTTAAAATTCTCCCAAGATGGTAGAAATTACAAGGCATGCCTCTTAATGTTAGCAACTTTCTTCTTAGGACTTGACTTATTTAAGAAACATCTTTTGTCATTACAAATTAAATACTTAAATAATATTTCATTCATATTCTCCATGATTTTTCTATACAAGAGTGAATTATGGCTGAAGCCCATTACTTTTAGTTAGAAGGTTCTTGAGGGGAATCATTATTGTAATAGTTTTCCAATGTTATATTACATTGAAGTGACAAAGAAATGACAAAGGGGTGAAAGCAGACTATAGGCAGATCAACTTTAGAGGTCACAAACACAAATTCTGGGAGGTCTCAACTTTGTACTTCAATACCTTGAAGACTTGAACGTATGTTTTTTAATATTTTTTGCATGATTTCGGGGGCACAAAGGTTAAAGATGATCTTGGGCAATGACATTTTGCATGCATGGTCTTTGAAGATTTGTATCTCCTTTATCCATTTTAAAATTTCAACTTCATTTGTTGGTTGCGATTGCAACTCAAGTTTAATATTTGTATTACAAGGCGGCTACTTGAGCCAAGAAATTATTTTAGTCATTTTCTGCTACAAGAGTGTTCTTAAGATGGAGATGAACAACTTTCTATTTAGTGCTTTTTTTTATTGCAATCGATTAACCATAACATTTCCACTTTGAAATGAAAATGATAGAATTTCATAATGTTTTCAAATGACCTATGCGCTTTATCATCCCTACAAAATTTGTGCTTAGATCACAAAACGATGAGATTGAAGAAGGAAAATGTAAGTCACAATTGGAAAGGGCGTTCTTGTTTGCGAATTCAAATTAGATGTGAAATGTAACTCTATTGCAAGACCAAGATTTCACATTGACAAACATTTATGACATATAGCATATAAAAGAGATAGAGATGTGGATCTGCCAACGAAGTGAGTTGGAGCAGTAGAAGATGTGGATCTACCAACGGAGTAAGTTGGACGAGTAGGAGATGTGGATCTGTATCCACTTCGGTATGCGTAAACCTCTGGTAGCGGACGACGACATGAATGATGTTCCACGAACATTGTAGTGTTGTAAAAAATTTGCGTGTTTCTTGGATGCATGATGAGTGCATAATGTCAATCTGTCGATAGGATGTCGATGAGGTAGTGATTGTGAAACAAACATTTATATTGCAATTCATGTGAACATTGCAAGCAAGCTAAACCACATGGAATTGTTTTTGGTATCGAAGACAAAAAGGTATTGAAGGTAGCAAGTGATCAGCAAGTGTAACGCGCTCACTGTAATACTACCTCCCATTCAGCCGGGCGAAGGAGAGAAGGAGAAGGATCTGTGCTCTGATATTAGCCTTGATTTTTGTGAGTACCCGCTCAACTTTGGCAACTTAAAATGAACGGATTGGATGACCACAAGCCTTTTGAATGCCAACCGTAAAGCTCGGATCGTGAATAGTCTGGAAGCCGGATCGTTGCAGCACACGTTGAGAAGCTTGAACGTTGCAAAGACATTGTCGAGAGGAGGGTAATGGAGCATAGGGAGCTTGAGAGGCTATGGCAGCAGAGGATGAGGTTCCTATGTCATGTGATCCTCCAGTTATGGTGAATGCCATATTATGTTGACTTCCGCCATCAGTTTTGAGATCAGTTTTGAGGAATCCGAGAAAGTGTTCATAGTAAATGCACCTATGTTACATGTCTCCATTTCATTGTATGATTATGTAGTTGAAGGTTTTGAGAGTTTTCTTGGTTTCTGGGTAGGCACTAATGTTGTCCATTTTCATTTGATCAACTCGAGGTCGTTTGTGCGAGCATAAAGTGTAATATACTTAGAATATTCCGATCCAAAGTTATTTATGATGCTTCTTATTGATTGAAATATTTTCAGAAACATGAAACTCCACAAGCAAAATTCTTCTTAAAAAATGGCAAGAAATGTTATCCATTTAAAAATGTAAAGATTTGGTTCATTTCTTACTTTTGAGTTTTTCCATGAGAGACTGATTCTAGATTCATATCCATCAACTTTTTAGTTGGAAGATTCTTTATTTTGACATTAGATTTTCCACGGATAGCACAGTTGTTAGAGAAAAAAGATTCCAATGAAAATTGTTGGTTCTTCACATGGGTGGCACTGCTACAATATTTGTACACATAAATTTGTCATAAAAAGAACTATAAAGCACACCAACTATAGTTTTTTGGCTCCAATCTTGAGGACTTAAAAAGAAACAAACAAGCAACAACAAACTTGTAATGCTCATAAATTCCTCCCATGTAAGGAATGTCTAGAAGAGATTCTTCTCAACACACAGGGGAGAGATTCTTCTCAACATACACAGGGGAGAGATTCTTCTCAACATACACAGAGGAGAGATTCTTCTCAACATACACAGGAGAGAGATTCTTCTCAACATACACAGGAGAGAGATTCTTCTCAACATACACAGGAGAGAGATTCTTCTCAACATACACAGGAGAGAGATTCTTCTCAACATACAGAGAAAGCGTCAAAAGAATAGAATAGAAGGGAATTTACACTAAGCCTGTGTAACAAAGTTCTCTTCTTGGCTATCTACCATCGGCGTTCTACATAATTAGATAGTTAGATCATATATATGTCCTAGATTTGAGCTTTTTCTCATGTCCTAGATTTGAGCTCTTTCTAATTACTTATAATGGATCAACCTTCATTTTAGGTTTCATTTTAGATGCAATCGTGTATGGAAGTGTATGTTAGAATCTGGTCAGTAATACTCTCACTTAAAAAAATGGCGCTAATCAGTAAGAGTCTCACTTCAAGAAATGGCTCATTTGCAGAGGATTGTACATGCTCCACACCGTTTCGTTTGATGAAAGCCTAGATTGTATTGGAGGATTTGGCACATCCAGTTTCTGCTTTGGATTATCTCAGCCAAGGTGATGAAATCGTTTTTGGAAAATGAATGCTTGATAGAGAATGCGACTTGCTTTTAGTAACATGGGAATGCATAGTCGGAACAAAGTCGATCCGGATTGGACGCCGGCCTCGAGCAATGATGATGGTGGCGACGACGATGCGACGATGCAGTCTCATGTTACTAAAAGCAAGTCTCTTTCCTTATCGAGCATTGCACTTCCAAAACTCCTTCATCATCTTGGCTGAGATGATCCAAAGCAGAAACAGAATGTGCCAAATCCTCCAAAACGATCAAGGTTTTCACCGGACGATGTGAAACTTGTACAAACCTCTGCAAATGAACCCTTTCTTGAAGTGATGAATTTGCTCACTAGCCGGATTCTTCTCAAACTGCATCAGCTCCGAAGACAATCGAACCGACTGCATCACCTTCATAAGCTTTTAGAAAATTCAAGTATCGGGGTCGCTGCCGAACAGACTTGAAAACCTCGAATATTCATGCTATTTCAATGGTTGAGCTCACTACTGCATGTCAGGAATCAAATGGTTTCGGAACTAGTTACACACAACGAATGGTGGCGAAAAGAGCGAATCGAGCACCGACTGTCGCACCGTCTGAGGTGCCGATTCTTCTAGCACAGACGACTTCATATAATATGAAGGCCGGTCCGTCGTAAGTAATAGAAAAGAGCTCAAATCTAGCACATATGTGTGATCGTCTATCTAACTATCTAGAACAGGGGCGATGGATAGCAACTTCTGCAAGCAGTTCCACGTTGAAGAGAATCTTGCTCCACATGCCCAGTATAGTCCTCGTTCTATTGCATGTCTTTCCCTGCTTTGGGAAGAATTTATCCTGCGAAATGTATGATGCATGGTTTCATGCAAGTAAATAGTTACCTAACATTCCTACCGCGGGTAGCCACTATTGACTGCCTCACCGACTCAACTCGAATACAATATCACAGATGGCTGACAAAGGAGTGCTGGAAAATGCATACATACTCGCATACAGGAGGCAAGGATTTTTTGACGGTTACAAGTCCGGTGTGGCTTGTTTGACGAAGGCTCACTGGTACTGTAGCATTCAAAAGCACAAGAGCAGGTGGTACTATGTTCGGTCATCGGAAACTACTGAAAGTTTAATTGCGAGGTTCATAAGGTTAGAAGTGACGTTCTCTCAAGCATTTGTCACAGATAATAAGGGAGCAAACGCTGCGCACGTTGCACGGCTAGTGTGATGTTACGACGGAAGAGTGTGAGGAGAGTGCTACTACCGCTTGTCATCGGCGAGTGTTGTTTTTATGAAGGAAGCAGAAATGCGAGTAGGAACCTTTCAAGAGCGCAAGAAAGTGCACAGCCCTGCCAAAATTTGGATCTTAAAGAAACAATGGCCGGCATTCAACCTGTTGCGTCTGGTAGTACGCATTCCCTTCTCGTGGCAAGTGGTGACACCATTCTGCAAGACAATACTAGCCACCGAAGGACTCGCACTCTCAATTCTCGCCGACATTGGAAGTGCAAGACGCCTCGATGACATTTGCAAGTGTAGATCGACCTTTAAGTAGGAGATAGGAAGCAGCCCATAAGCCTCTGGTAAGCCAATCGGAAAGCCTGAAAATGAACAGATTGGAAGACCACAAGCCCTTAGAATGCCAATCGTAAAGCAGGAGCATGGACGCCAGGTCGAGAAGCTGGATCGTTGCAGAGGCATCGTCGAGAAGAGAAAATTGCTTCAAAACTGCAGCAAAGGGAGCTAGAGCGGCAGCAGATGAGGTTTTCCTGTTTTGAAGGTTTAAAGTCGTTGACAGTAGCAGAGTAGCGCAGTAGCAGATCCCATTTAATTATTGCACTTGTAGTCTTGCACTTCTTGCACTTTGCCAACTTCACACATGATTGATCAAGCAAGCATGTGGATTTTGTGAATGTTGTCTCCTGTGCCATTTTTTTTTAATAAACTGCGTACACAATATTTGAGGTTGAATGTCGGTAGTAGTTGATGGTGTGGAAATTCGCATTGACAGACAGCAAGAGCCGACGTTGACGAATAAAGTCAACGCTTCTTGGTGCCGGAAATGCTGTTCCACCCTGTTGATCTTGGTAAAGACTGGCCCCCATTCAAGCTTCAAGCTTCGACAATTTGTTGCAATTGCTCAGTTTCAGTCGATGCTCAACTTTTACGGACCTTTTTTGTATCTTTTTCTAGTGACTGGAAATCATAATACTTGTTTAGTACTTTGAAGGCTTTTCATTTGCATTCATGGGCAATTCCGTAAATATGCCAATATTTCAAGTGCCATATTTACATACCAAAGTATTGTCAATTATTCTGAGTTATGCTTCCATAAATGATACCTCTACTGTCATTACACATCATCTTACTATTACTTCTCTATATATCATCACTATTCCTGTAATATCACCCCTCTCTTTATTTTATTTTTGAAACTGCCATTTTATTTCCTTAAAACTGCCATTTTGGCGGAACATTTCCATTTTAATAGAATTGGGTTTTTATTCGTTTTTATTCTGTGATGCAGGTTTTTAAAGTGATTGATGGCTGATGCTCTAAATGACAGAGACATGATGTTGATATGAGGGAAGAGAAGAGCTCAAGGACAATATAATTTTTAATTTGGAAGTCCATTTGTTCATGATTAGACATGTTTGGCAGGTTGTTTTGTACATTATTAGTCTATGTCTCAATTAGGGGCGCTTCACACTATGGCCGTGGAATTGAGAGTCCAAACTTTGTTGAGAGTACAAAGGAATTTACTGAAAATAACCAATAAAATATTGTAATTGAATTTTTTATTAATAAAATCTTACGGACTCTCGACCATAGTTTGGGTCCTGCATTTGACCCAAACAAACGTCGAGAGGCCGCCACGTAGGCCATTTGGAGAGTGACGACCGGTGGACTTTGGCTTTTAGTGTGAAGGCTGAGAGGCGGAAACTAGGGTTTCCTGCAATTTCATTAGCTGAAATCGACGGCCTCTCGACCTTCGGCCATAGTGTGAAGTGCCCCTTAGTGTTGCACTTACAAAACATGTTGACGTTGCACCTTCGGCACCCAACAACCTTCGGCACCCAACAACACATCGGCACTATCTTTTGTAATTGAAGACCCTCAGTCATGTGTGAACCGTTTAATAATGGCGCAAATTTCAGTATGGCAAATCTTAACTTTGTTTTCACTATGAACTACATTTTGTGACCGTGCATAAAAACTGCTTACAAAGTTAAGTTCATACCGACATCAAAAACTACGACACTTGTAACACTTTCGGAAGTCTCATTTATTGGAAAAGATGGACTCAAAATGGTTCAACCAAAAAGGTTAGAATGTGTAGAACTAATTTTTAAAAAATTAAATGTGTTTTTAAAAAAAATTAAAAGGTTAGAATGTGTAGATTTAATTTATTTTTTTGTCCTAGATGAAAATGAAGGTAACTAATTAATTTCTCAAATGTATAATCTTGTAGTAAACCTATTGTAGGTCATGTGGATCAACATTTGACCCATGAAACCTCATAGACTGCAACTAATTAGTACCGAAAGCAAACTCCGAAATTTCATCATCTTCATTATAGTGTGGAAATTCTACCAACAAACCAGTTGCAATCAAAAATCACTAATTAGAAAGTTGTTGAAATTTATTTTAAGATGATGATTATGTAAAAGAATTTAATGTATTTTTTAATTTTTAAAGAAATTTAATTTTTTTTATTTCACTTAATTGGCTTGCAATGGTAGAACATGCCTTATGTTTGAAATCCCAAAACCATAAGCTACCCTCATTAATTCATACTTCATTTTTTGGGTCTGCAATTTTAACCACACAAACTAGACTTGATTTAAGACTCAACACAAGTGATTTTGTCAAAAACGAATTATAGTTGAAATACTCATGGCTCTTCAAAGTTTCAGCCCTCCATTCAAAATGTTGAATATCGACATTGCGGACATTTAGGGGTTAAAGGAGTTCATCCAAAATAAGAGAAATTCTCTCGTATTCTTCTTCCATTATACAAAAAAATTGGTTGTCTGAAAAGTAATTCTTCCCAAAAAGGTTGGAATGTAAATACATTTCCAAAATTTTAGCATTCATGCATCTTAAGAATCACTTTTTTGCCGACCCACATAAAGAGCTCCCTCATGTCATCACGTACATGTACCTTGTGTACCGTATATCATACAACTCCTACCATGTCATGAATTCCAAGTGGCCGGTCTAAGAAAATAAATCACAGTCATGTCAAGGTGGTCGTAAAACGTTGACCTATGACGTCATGGCACTCCAAATATGATGAGTGCCTCAAAATCCGATATGACATCGAAGGGTGGAGGAGGGTGCGTGAGGCATCCGTCATGACACCCGAGGTATGATTAGGGCCCCAAAAACCGGCATGACCCCCGAGGTATGGTCAGCGCTTCAAACCCAACCACCATTTCAAGAGCTTGTTTGTACATTTTAAGGGGGAGGCCATATTGTGGCCGTTTGGGGTTTGGTTAGCCTTTGACTCACCATTTGTAGCTTGCATGAAGGTGAAACCTTTTGCACGTTGTAACTTTTTTCCATACCTTTCCATGAAGTCATTTCACGCTTCAAACTCCTCATACTTTAGGAGATAATCACGGTCAAAGTTTGAAATCACTACTCAAAATCTGCCCAAAATTGCCCAAATTGCCGTATATGTTCATTAATTCTCAAAATCTGCTCCAAATCAATTAGATAGCAATAACTTCAAAAATTCACCAAAAATTGAGATTTTACTTTTTTGAGATTTGTTTTTTTTGTACATGTAAATATGGTTTTAACCCCCTAAAACTTCGTGTGTTCTTTGAGATCTCAAAATCCCAAAACTGCGATATTCTACCACTTTGTACAGTTTGGGTAAAGAAAGTCCAACTTTGTATTTTTGCATATCTTCAAGCCTAGGATCTTGAAGATGACTACTACTAGTAACACCTTGATCCATTGGATCTCCACCATTTGTGAGATCATAAGGTTCGAAGTTGATGAAAAAGCTTTTTTTGGCAATCCCCAAAAGACATAGGTGACTTTGAGCAAAAGGAGATTTGTTGATTTTTACCCCAAATTTTTTGCTCGTATCTAATTCCATGTAGGTAAATGAGTTAGCTATGCCCTTGCAAAAATTCATTCAAGTTGCAAATTATTGCTTGCCTTCCATGTGAGACCCCTCATGCTTGAAAATAAGTAGGCGGAAGACAAAGCTTTATTCCTACTTATTGCCACCCCATTCTCTGATTAATCCCTAAAGACCCAAGGTGCTTAAATAAAAACTTAGATGTATCATAAAGTATGTGTTCCTCAACAGATAGATAGATAGAAACTCCGGTCCTTTCTAAGGGGCCGGCGTGAATGAAGTGTCCATTCGTAATGCTAATATCCCGATGGCCACCGGACAAGGGGAAATTAGAACAATACTACTTCCCCCTCTCGAGGGTGGACACTATAACTACGCTAGTTTCTAGCCTAGTTACTAGTGCCTTGAAGATACTTGACATAGTATCCCCCCAAAGGACTTTGAGGTACCCATACAACAAGGTCTAAGGACCTCCCACAATAGTTGGGTGGACTATAGTGGTGAGCACCACGACGGCATGGGGAATAGAACCCACGACCTCCTCATTGGGGGCCTAAGCCCTAACTACCAAGCCAAGGCTTGTGGTGCCTTGTTCCTTAACAGGAATGAAGTACCGCTCCAAAGACAACATGAGACCTTACTCCCTAAATTACATTGATACAATTAAATTCCCTAAAATAGTAACTATTTGTTCTATAATGGATTAAAGGGACTTGAACTTTGAAAATAAATATAAAAAATATTTTTCATTATAAATAATTGGAAATTGGTATGATTGGCTCAAATCACAAATTATTTGATAATATAGAGAAAGGCCATCAACAACTTGCAAGAAACACCATTACCTTCCAAAAATAGCAAGTTTTCTAACAGTAAGAAAATCTTGCCCCAATTATGTTTGAAAACTCATTGTGAAAAATCTATAAATCTAAACGAGGTTTTGTAAATTGGCTGTGGTTCCCAACTCACTAAATGTTTGGAAAGTACAGAAAAGAAGTTCAAAATTCGGGATCAACCATAAATGGTTGATTGGGCTCTTAGGGCTTAAATTGCTAGTGAATAGGACAAAAGCTTTGCTCACCACTTGCTTATTTTTATGCAATTTAACCCCTAAATCTCCTTGTTGCAAAAAGGTCTAAGATTCAAAATTTGACCTTCCCTTGGATTAAGCTCAAAAAATCTCAATCTAAGCATTATTTGAAGGATTCAACCGTAAGATCTCAAAGTTCACTTAACATTCTTCTAACATACCAAATTTGAACCGTTCATTCTTCCTCATTTGTGAGATTATAATGGTCAAAGTTGTCTAAGTTTTTCTCCTGCGGGAACCTTCGAAACCCGTTTCGGGTTTTAAGGAGAGTTAGGGGTTAAGTAATCATAAGTGTGAGGGTAAAAATCTCGAGTAAGAGATTCATTTTTGCAAAATAAGCCATTTAAATCAAGAAAATCAACGTGATTATGGCTTTTCTCCTCCTTTAGGGGTTAATGTTGTTGCCAATTTTATGTCATAAAATTATATATTTCAAAAAGCGTCTCCATTTGAGATCGTGTGAAGTTGCCCAAACTCCGGATTGTTACCAAAATCGTCTCAATTTAAGATGGTGTAAAGTTGCCCAAACTTGGGGTTCTTGCCCTAAGAACAAAGATATTGGTAGGGGTTAGATTCTACAGCAAATGTGCGAAGCAAATGTGGTGTGAAGGGGTCATTTTCTGAAATCACAAATGATATGACCCATTTGTACTTTCGGCCGTTTCAATCATCAAATCGTACCATAGTCAATGAGAATGCACGCAATTGACTTCATTTCTGTCATTTTATGCATCCTTATGTTACCAAGTATGTGTGGCTGAAACCCATTCAGACAACAAAATCTCCAATGCCAAAAAAGAAAACTATAGAACCACATTTGGACATGCATACGCCATACATTTATTTCTTGTGTAATAGAGCCCTTCCTTACATCAACTCACACGACTAATTTGATAGCTGAACTGCCAAAGGAGAAAAGATTAGCGAGTATAGAAGAGATGAAATTCACAAGATCGCAAAGATTATATTAATACTTTGTGGTTTTTACGATTGTAAGATGCATGTGAAGAAATAAATGGTAAGATGAACAAAAAGTCAAAAGGTATGATGCGTGGAAAATGATACTAGGAAATCGTTCATTCTTTATTCACTTTGACATTAACCCCTCAACGTACTTGGGGTATTTTTAGCCAAAAACTCATTTTCAAAAAAAGTGAAATAAATGAAAATAAAGATAAGCTATTCAGATCTCAACCGTACACACTTGTAATAGACTTGTAGTAGATCATGTGGACCAAAACTTGACACATGGGACCTCATAGATTGCGAGATCGTAACATATTAGTGGGCAAAACAGGCTACAAAATACCATCATTTCCACTTTGAAGTGAAAATACTACCAACATGAAATTTGCAATCAAAAAATCAGCAACTAGAAAGTTGTTCATCTTCGTCTCTAAGACACTCTTGTACCAAAAAAATTCATCAAAAAAAATCTTGGTTCAAATAGTAGCCTTGTAGTCGTGAAAAGTGCCAAAAATTTTACAAAGGAAAAATAGTCCAAAACTAGACCCTTCGCACTCAAATCCATGCCTTTTCTTCAATATATCCTCGATTGGGTTAAGGTTTCTACCACTAAAAATAGACTATAATTGGGATCCATCCCAAAAAATAAAGCCAAAATCTAACGGTGGATGAAGGAGATCTAGCTCTTCAAAAATCATCCATTTTTTCACTTTTTTCATCGTAGAAACATCATTGCAAAGCCAATACCAAAGTTATCTAGATCAAAAAACTTCCAACTACAAAGTTGTTGGGATGCATCTAAATATCAAACCTATGAAAAAAAATTCATGAAAAACTATTTTAGATTTCACATAATTGGCTTGCAATGGTAAAACATGCCAAATGTTTGAAAACCCAAAAACAAAAGCTGCCTTCACTAAAATCCATGTCATTCATTCATACTTTATTTTATGAGTCTGCAATTTTTGCCACATAAACCAGACTTGATTTGTGACCTAACCCAAGTGATTTCGTCAAAAGCGGAGTTTGGATGAAGAAGTTATGGCTCTTCAAAGTTTCTGCCCTTCATCCAAAATGTCGTTTTTTGACACTAGGGACGTTTAGGGGTTAAGGGCTTCACGACGGATTCTTGTCTCAATGAACTTATTTGAAGAGGGTAGGTCATCACACGAGTAGAATAAAGTCATCGCACAAGTAAGAGTAAATTATGTTTTAAGTTCCTTTTGCAATAGATTCTACTTTCATTTACATCAAAGATATAAAATGTAGAACCTGAAACATAATATAGAGCTTAGGAATTTCAACTATATCATAGTTGAGAGGTTTGAGTGTTTGGTTGCCTCGGTACAAAGAATATTCCATATTTGTGTCAAGAATATTCTACATACATACGTTTTTCTTTGTACTTTTGACGTTTTTGAACACTCTGACTCTAGATATCTTTAAACATTAAAAATGCTTTCCAAGTACATATAACTTAAATTATGAACATGTAAATGAAATTCGAAAGTATGAGAGATTTCTTGTGCTCGAATAACCATGTTTGTGACAGGGCAATGTTGAGTTTGAGCACATGTGTTGAATAACCATCATAAGATGCATATGAAGACATAAAAGGTAAGATGAAAAACGATACGTACTAAACGACACAATCAACTACACTGAATAGGTAGATTATTGTTAGATTTTTATAAGATTTGAAAATGTTGTAAGTTTTTACTTTCGATAAATTTTTTTTACCAAGAGTATTGATTTCAATACTATGGAAGGATCCTCATCTTAACGGATGTAGAGGGTAAAAATATTGACCAAGGGTAAAAACTTATAACATGTTCATATAAATTAGTGTATCTAACACTAATCTACCTATTTAGTGTAGTCAACTCACCAGGCAAGATAGTCAAATAACATGCAATGGGCATCCCAAAAAGTCAACTTATGCAGAATATTCACATCAGATTTTAATTATTCTTTTTTAGTATACAAATTGTGATAGGCTGGATGCGGATGCAAACATTCTAGCCACATAATTTAGCAAAGGAGCATTCATTGCACGTTCCCAGAAAGCAAAAGTGAAAACTCTGGAGTTTATGATTCGATGGTTCGTATGTGATTGACGGCTGACGTCATAAGAGTATCCTTGTGCATGTGTGGCAATTGGTCATACTGTACTAGCGTTTGATGGTGTCAGCACTTTGGCTACACTAAAAATTATATTTAGTGTTGGCAACACTAAATACGAACAACAACACCAATTGTCAACAAGGGTAGAATTGTAGCAACTCTAATTGTCAATTCCAACACCAATTGTGAACAATAGTAAGAATTGAAAAATGAAGAAGTTGACATTTAGTGTTAGATTTTGGTTTGGTGTTAGCCAACTTGCAACTTTGGTGACTAAAAGGGAGGCTGTCATTAAGATATGGTGGCCCCCCAATACACTATTGTCTACAAGTTGACTATAAAAGAGAGGTTGCCATTAAGAAGGGGTGGCCCCCCAATACACTAATTGTCCACAAGTTGACTAATAGTGTTGGAGCATGATGGTGGGTACTACACTAAGGGGCACTTCACACTATGGCCGAAGGTCGAGAGGCCGTCGATTTCAGCCAATGAAATTGCAGGAAACCCTTGTTTCGGCCTCTCGAGCCTTCACACTAGAAGCCAAAGTCCACCGGCCGTCACTCTCCAAATGGCCTACGTGGCAGCACTTTTTGACCAAGGCGACGGCCTCTCGACGTTTGTTTGGGTCCTGCATTTTGCAAGACCCAAACTATGGTCGAGAGTCCGTCGGATTTTATTAATAAAAATTTCAAAAACTGACAAGATCTTGACCGTTAGATCAAAAAGATGCCTTCGACAAGGAATATAGTGGAATGCTTCTTCTCTTTCTCTCTCTCTCTCTTCTCTTCTTTGCTCTTGTTTTTTTTTCTGCTGATTTTGGCTCTCTCAATTTTTTCGCGAGTAGCATACATGGATCATCTCTCTCAAAATCCTTACTATTGCAGCCAGCCGATTCTAGTGGGGAATGAAAAATTTTTAGCCTCAAACTTGTATGGAGCATTTCAACCCTACTTAGGTCAAGTTTTGGAGAGAAGAGGAGAGGGATGGTAAAAGAGTAGAAGAGAGAGTTGTTCAAGAAGAAGAAGATTGTGAGATTGTAGGGTCTTCGAAGAAGAGAGCCGCTCCTAAGCAAATTAAAGCTTCAAAGACAGCAAAGACTCCAAGGGCTTCAAAAACGGTGGTGAAAATCGAAGGAGAAGGAGAGGAAGCAAATCGAAAGTGGGAGGATTCGGAGGTGCTTCAACTCATCGCGCTGAAAGGAGAGATGGAGCCAGAGTTCGTGCGAAATGGCAAAAAACAAGGTACAAATTTTTCTGCCTATTTGTCAAAATTTCAATAAAAATCGGATTGAGGATTGGGGGCCTAAAGGCCTTTGCCTTCGCCTCGAGCCCGTGCTCCGCCCCCCTTTCCCCCCACAAGGACCGCAAAGACCGTAGAGCTAGGGATTTGAACCCTAGTCTCCTCCATCACAAAGAAGAGAGTTCCCTCCTCTATCTACCACCCTCCATTGGTGATCAACTCCACCAATTTCTTGTATATGTAGCAATCACAGACTTTGTATGAGAGTCCATGTATGTGCTGCAATTTTTTTTAATGGTCAATTTTCACTCATTCTTTCATTTTTTTTGCTCTTTTGGTTGCAGGAACCGACACATGGGTAAGGCTTCATGCTAGAATGGTCGTTATGCTACCTAAATTCAACCGTACGGCCGTGGCATGCCGTAAGAAATTCAAGAGCATCTTCGATGCATACAAAGAAGACAAATTGGCGAATGGGATTTCTGGTAATAACCGACAAGAGGGAAAATTCTATGAAGCTCTAGATGAGTGGTATCACCAAGCCGGACAAGTGATGAAGCATGTCTCGGCTACTACCAACGATAATGCAGACTCCCAAGTCGATTCAGCACATGAAGATGAGAGTGCACAAATTTCAACACCCACTACAACACCCACATCGAAAGGTAAACAACACTTTCAAGATCGTGCAATAGATATCTTCGAAAGAATGGTAGAAACTAGCACAGGTTTGATGAAAAACTTTGAGAGAACTAATGAGCTGCTAGAGAGGGTAGATTACCAATTTGATTGTTTGATCAATAAGCTATAGAATTCTGTAGCTATCTACTCTTCACTCGAGCTTGCATCATAGTCATCCTCATCATCATCGTAGGTACAACTTTCAAACTGAAAGTTTGATTTTTTTTCCAAATGAGCTTTGTAAAAGCTCTTTGCTAGTAGTAAATGGATCCGAGTTGCATCTGCCAACATACTTTTCATCTTCTCTTGCCGCTCTTTTTTTGTTTCATCACTCGAATCATGCATCTTCTCAATTTCTTCTTCTTCTCCCGGTTCTATGAATGGTGTTTCTTCTGAATCCAGATTGCCGTTCTGCAGCAGCCTCATTTCTCTCAATGCTGATTCTAGAGAATGAAACATATCTACTTGATGCAATTTTCCTAGTGATATGTTTGCTTCATCTTGTAGCTCCTTCTCAGCTTCTTTAGCCCACTCCATGGAAAATTCATCATTCTCTATAATGCATAAATTGTGAAGACATAAACATGCGGTAACTATGTCCGGCAAAACCCAGAGTGGCATATCAACCCGTTTCAATAGTATACGCCATCTTCCTTTCAAAATCCCAAATGCTCTTTCTACAGCCATACGAGTGCTTGACTGAATAAAATTCCAATGAGCCTTTCTTCTAGACAATCCGGTTCTTTCTCCCTTAAAATGTGAGTAAAACCAAGGCCTCATAGGATATGCGGCATCACCAATGAATTTGTAAGGTAAAAATGCACCTTTCATAGTCTTCTTTTCAATTTCAGATTTCTGAAATAATGCCCAATCGTGAATCCATCCAGCCCATCCAAAATCATAGTCTCAGAATTTGCAATTTGCATCTACGACTCCTTGTAGTAAACATGAATAATACCCCTTTCGGCAATAATATGCTACGGGATCATGAGATGGTGCTATAATAGGGATCTGGCTACCATCTATTGCACCTAGAATAAACGGAATGCCATGAAGTGCTTCAAAACCCTTTGCTATTTGTTTCATCCAATCAAGAGTTGGTTTTTTAAAAACCAATGGTCTCAAATGAATCCTAATTGCTTCACAACACTCCCTTACAATGATAGAAGTTGTACTCAATCCAACCCCAAATAAATCAGCAACCATTTGCAATGAATTGCCACTTGCTAATCGAGCAAGAGTAATTGCAATCTTACGCTCCACACTAATACTTTCTCTTAAATGTGTATCCTTCTTCTTCAAAACAGGCCCCAATAGAGTACATAAATGTTGAAATGTAGATGTACTCACCCTCATCCGTTTCCGAAAATCACTATCTGAAAATGACCTCATAAGCGTCTCGTCCAAAAAACCGCCATATCTTTTATGATGCCAACATCTCCTTTGATAATTCATCCGCGGTTCTTGTGTAATAAAAACTACCATCATCATCATTTGGACATTTTGTTGAAAAATTGCAAGTTTTTGCAATGCCAAAATGCCCACAATGACATACTTCATGACCATGAAAGTTGAAAGTAACACAAGAATGCGTTCCCTACTAGAATCCATGATAAGAGAAGGTAAGTGGAAAATTTCAGAAATTGGATGAATTAATAAAGGGATAAGTAGAATGAAGCCAAACAAATGGTATGGGTTTGGACTTTGGGCTTGGCCTTTGGAGGCTTCACACTACGGCCGTCCAAGTTGAGAGGCCGTGAGAGTTCATGGCCAAAGCTTTGGACTTTGGGCTTGGCCTTTGGAGGCTTCACACTATGCCCGGCCAAAGGCTCCAATTACAATATTTTATTGGTTATTTTCAGTAAATTCCTTTGGACTCTCAACAAAGTTTGGACTCTCAATTCCACGGCCTCTCGACTTGGACGGCCATAGTGTGAAGCGCCCCTAATTGCCATCCAACACTAAATATAATTTTTAGTGTAGTGGGGAGGATTTCGGCAAGCTTCCACCCCCAATGCTTCGACATGCAAGCTAGCAGGAGTGTTTTCCTTCTCTTTGCTTTCATCGGATCAGAGGCAAGCTAGCAGGAATGCTTTTCTTCTCTTTGCTTTTGTTGTATCACAGGACTGACTCTCGCTTTCTGTACCTTGATGATTTGCTCTGTGATGTAGCATGAGTGAAGGAAGTCAAGGCATGCAGAAGAAAAGTGCTTAGACCAGGAGCTCTTTGAGGAGACACGACACAATAACGAGGACAATGGCGTGAGCATTTGGGGGAGAAGTGTGAGTTGAGCCTGTCAAGTACCGTTCGCATGAGCAGTGGCGAGTGGCACAAGCGATGCTCTAAGATAGGAGGCTCAAAAAGCACACAGCACAAAAAGAAGCACAGTGAATGCATCCAAGGATGTACAATATAGCTTTGGTGTACTCGTGGCATAAATTTTAGATTGATCGGTTCTGGGTACACATATGGGTTCTTCTTCAAAAATTTATAATCGATTCAAGAAAGATTCAAAATCCATGATTCAAGTTCATGCAGTCTCCTACACACTTTACGCATCTTCTAAAATTCTTACTCCCCAATGAGCTTGCCAATCTAAAATTTGAGGAGTTATTGATTCTCTTACCTGATGTTGATACGTATACTCCTATACCATTATTGATATGTATTGTCCCTCAAGCATGCATATCATCAAGGGTAGGTCAACCACACATTATAATCACGCCAACCCCAGAAAGGAGAGTGGTGTTCTTATTCAGTTATTTCATACTTGTACTTGGTATGAGAATCAAAATTCATTTGGTCAATCTTTTAACAATTGTTTCATTGTGCACATTCTAAATCTAAAGGCTTAAGATTTCATCTTGGTACAATATAAAAGTAAAAAGAATCTTCAACATAGGAAAATTTAACGTGAATAAAACATGTAGGAATTTCTACTTTGAGATGCAAACACTAATTCAAAATTCATAATATAGAGAACATTTCCTACACCAGTCATGCCATATGGGCATATCAACAAAGTACATATTATTCACACCAACCCGGATGTATATGAGATTTGCGATCTTCTTACCTGTTTTTTGTGGTGAATGTGCTCCACAAGTAAATCAAAGAGGTCCGTCTCTTTCATCGTTTTCATATGAGCATACTCACACAAATTTACATATAATGCACTCATTAGTAGGGATGTCAAAATGGACGTCTTTCGGGATTTTATGGGCGGACGTCCCATTGACTGGTCCTCATTCCTTTGCACTTCTTTCCTCCCTTCTCAGCACAAGAGGTTACAGAGTGGTTGCTGGCTAGCATGTTCTTTGAATTTTCCATCCACTGGCTCCTCATTCACTAGCTCCTCATCTACGGGAGGAGAGAAGTCTTTCATTTTGTAAGGGGGGGGGAGAGATTTTGCTATTTTTTCAAAAAAAAATTGCTAAAACCTTGCACTACTTTGTGACTTGGAGGCGGACCGTTGACCATTGCCAACCAGACGCCCGGGCCAAAGACCGGTTGCCCGGGCCAATGGCCAGCCTGGAGGCTGGTCGCTCGGCTCAAAGGCCAGCCCACAGGCCGATCGCCCGAGCCGACGGCCATCCCGGAGGCCGGTCGCATGGGCGGTCCGATAAATTGACGCAATCCGACGGCCCTTTACTCTTAGTAAATAGACCAAAATCTCTAAGTCACGAACGCTCCCTCAATCCCTAGCGGACGTCCGGACACCGTGACATCCCTAGTTGTGACCCCATCTAAGTATCTAACACCATCAAATTGGTGTGAAAACCACTTCATTTACGAAGCCCGTATCCATGCCGACCATTGGCACAATTCTGTTATGGCATACAAAGACCCATGAGACCTTAGTAAAGAGCCTCCACCATAGCATGATACGGATGCTCTTATTATCATGAATTTCTCTTGATATCATAACTTCCTATTGTAGCCTGTGCTAAGTCTATGGAAACGACTTCCTATCACTTCAAAAAAACTTGCGCTTTATGTCTTAACTTATGAAGGTTGTATTTTGCAACCCAATAATGAAATATCAGATAATTATACGACCTCCATTTTCACTCGTTACTGTAATTTGCACATATCATGACGATGAGTAATTGAAGGGTTGTTTGGCACCAAACAAATATGAAAAAACATGGAAGTACAAACAATGAGAGGCACAAGGTGAGATATTAGGGTTCACACCTCTAATTACAATTCCTACTAGTACGCCCTCAGAGCGTTGTCACGCTTATACAAAAGATTTTTAATACTTCAGGGCTCTTTGAGCGGCCTCTTCGTTTGATTTCTGGCCTCCAATACCTAATTCGACATGCTAGTAAGCTTATCGAATCTAGGGCTTATAGTTTAAGTGGTTCAAACGCACCGCTCATAATGGCGATATTGTAAGTTCGAGTCCTACTAAGCCTATATTTCATAAAACCAAAGTAATAAAAGTAAACTGAAATAAATGCGTAACACATCGCGCCTTGAATCCCCCAAACATATATATTTTTCTTTTTCTCTGCTTTGCTCCGCAGGTCATTGTTGTTTTTCATTAATTTATCATCATTAAATGATATAATTTCTTATTTTTATTTTTATTTTATTTGTTTTTGAGTGTTTAGCTTGATTGGTAGAGCATTAGGCTTTTAACTTAATGGTCGCAGGTTCAAGTCTTGCTATACCCAAAATGTTTTTATAGAAGTTCCCTTGGCACTTCATATGCACCATCAAATTATACATTGTACGTTGGCTCGCCTAGTGCGAGTAATTAAGTCAAACTTTTATATATTATGTCTTTATAGCCGCTCACGCCCTTCTTTTTCTTCGTGAAAAAGCTTTGACCTTTAAGGTTAATATTGAGTTTAATATTTAAAAAAATAGTTGTTAGAGCGTGTTATGCGCTCTCTTGTTAAAATATTGTTTAATGTGGTTTTATCAATAATGAGTTAACAAATCATGTCATTTTGAAGTAATTTGATGGAATTAGGATAATCTAATTATGAATGTAATATGAATGTTAGAGGTTAGTTGTTGGAGGGCTTTCGGTAGATTGTTTGGCACGAAATAAAGCTTTAGGTTAGGATAAGTGGAGAAGGACTAGAGGACGGAAAATCCCCCTGGTGAATCCAATGAATGATGGAAAAGGACTAGAAGAGGGAAGATCCCTCTAGTGAACCCAAAAGGTAGAAATAGGCTAGTTGCTTAAATTAATGTTGGACATTTTACCCTTGGCCTTTCACCTCTAACCTTTGATGTTCATGTTAGTCTTTATGATTGATTGTTTTGGTTTTATTCACTTAACTTTGGGTGGTATGTGTGAGCTACTTCCGTTGGTAGAGCCGGTGATGAATTTGATGGTTGAAGGACGGAGCGCGTGAAGTACTAGTGAAATTCATCCAAGAGAATTTAGTTAGGGCTTTGAGCATTAGTTAGGGTTAGGGTGAGCCGCCTTTTTGGTGACCCCTATTTGGTACTTAATAACTTGTTTCTAAGGTATCTTTACCTCTTCCTTTGCCAATCAATCTTAGGTAGAGGAAGAGAGGAAAGGCCGTGAGCCCCCTTCTCCTCCATGTTGTTCCACCTCTTCAAATCTCAATCAATCCCGCTCTTGTGTAGTGATTCATCTTGTTCCTCTCCCTCCTCTCTTCTTATGTGTAAGTTGTAGGAGAAGGAAGGTTGTGGGCCTCCTTCTAGATGTTGTTTATCTTCTTCTTGTTTTTTTGAAATGTTTGATAGATAGGAGAAGGAAGGCCGTGGGCTCCTTCCCAATAATCTTGACGTTATTTTGAGTAATATCTTCCTTCGATCTCCATTAAAGGCCTGTCGGTTTTTCCCTCATCAATCACTCAATTCTTGTTCAATGCTTTGAGATTTCTAGGGAGATAGAGTTCTACGAGAGCTTTTCAAGAGTATATGGTTTGCGCCACTCTGATCTTTAGAGAGGGCAAAATCGGTTCCCAAAGTCAGGGTGTTGAAAACAATTGACCCCGGCGGTGAACAAATCAGTTGCATTTGATCGGTGATCAGTCATAAAGCTGTAGTCGGATGGTCTTGAAATTTTTACAGTATATAGATTTCCAGTAGAGCTTTCCAATGATATGAGCATGCTCCATTCCAGTAAGTATAGAGGGAGATATGAGCTCCCATAGTTGGGGTGCTGAAAAAGTTTTCCCCCGACAGTGGCAAAAACCGTCACAGTCAAACAACAATTAGTCCGATCTTCTAAATTCCATACTTTTGAGATTTTAAGGGTAGATGCACAATTGACTTAGCTTTCCAAAAAGCTAGGGCACGCCCAAAACGGAGCTAGGACAAAGAAATGACATGCAAAAAACTGAAGGTCACTCCCAAGGTGATTCGGAGGAGGAGCTTCTTACCCATTCTCTTTTTGTTTTTTCCCATCCTCTTATTCCCTTCTTCCTTTGTTCTTGTGGTTTCCTCAATATACAACCCCTTGTGACTAAAGACCACCTCATGGTGGTATTTTGGCTCACAATAGTGTTTCAACAAAATAGTGTTTAAACTAAACTAAACACTATTTATTTTGTGTGTGTTACCAACTACTATTTGTACTAACTAATTAGTAGGTAGTTAGTACAAATAGTAGTTGGTATAAATAGTAGTTAGTATTTTTTTCTATGTTATCTGCAGCTTACAGTGTTGGAGTTGTTTAATATATATAAATACGAGTATAGATATAGATATCTTCATATTTAGCAAATTCATGTTATTTTCAATTTCCGCTATTTAAAATCATGAATCTACGTCACCATCAACATTCATTCTCTTATTCATTCTCTTTCTATCTGTTTCATTCATTCTTTACATGATGCCAACCTATCTTATCTTATTCTATTGCCCGACAATAGAATAAATACTCGCTCTTCATTTAATGAGACGCAATGCTCGTCATTTCTAGTCTTTTCTTTTTCCCTCTTTTCCGTCTTTTTGGTTATTTTCTAATTATTTTCTGTAGTTTGAAGCGAGTACTCATTTATGCTCCATTCAGAAACGTTTTGTTCTGCCTTGTTCAATTCATCTTTTTTTGTCATTCCTTCTTTCTTTGACTAGAGAGGCAAAGTGGGACTGTGGGACTCCGCCCCTCCAATAGGCAGAGTGCAGAGTGGATAATACTTTGAAATTCAATATCTTGGGATTTGTCAAACCGATTCGCGGTCCAATTGTTGCCCGCATCCCTACGTAAAACTTTGCTTCCAACGGCAACTCATACGCCTTGATCTAACTAAAGGACCCCAAGATCATAATGTCACAAACTCACAAAACAATCTATTTTTCCTATATAACAAATGTTGTATCATGATTTTGAGAAAATCATTATAATGATGGGTTGCCAAACATGTCGTCACCAATGAATATATATGACACATCATGATATTCACTCCGCTGCCAGACGCACATTAAAACTTCACTCAAACTTAGGATTATAAAATTGGAAACGAGATCAGGGAGAGCTTAAAATTGGCTCAAATTTCAAATATTCCAATCTGTAGTGAAAATAATCCTATAGGTAATTTTCATGCATTAATAGGGAATGTAAGTGGAAAGACAATTGGACTGGATTCACAACTTTTGGACTATTTTATAATTTACTATGAAATTATGAAGGTGATCTCATAGGTGTTTCTAAAATGGTACCCTAACTTTGCACTCAATAATGTTTACCATGATTACATGCTACTGTTCACTGAAGAAAATATCATGTATCTCTAGGTAAAAAAGCCTGGTGACCATCATACCTTAGAATTCTTGGTACGACTCCAGTTCTGACTTCTGAGCACCCTCCCTAAAGCAGCCGGTGGATGCACGAATTTGACTTGCTCATCACGATGCAGGTGTAGTGTATTTTCCTGTACATGACTTGCTCCTCACGGGCCTTGCACACCCAAGTAACTACTTTTCAATATCAAAGGATCATGCCATAAATGCCAACATCTTCCGCTGGCTTTTCTCGGAAACCCAACCTCTCATTGCATTAGTATAAATCCGAGTTCACTTGTCTTTCGGTTCCAG
This sequence comes from Bryum argenteum, assembly GCA_037043015.1. Taxonomy (NCBI): domain Eukaryota; kingdom Viridiplantae; phylum Streptophyta; class Bryopsida; order Bryales; family Bryaceae; genus Bryum; species Bryum argenteum. The sequence goes on along the minus strand of CM073328.1, from coordinate 7,326,397 downwards.
TTCAACTACGGAGCATTTGCGTGTAAGACTCTTACAGTAAGAGAGAGCAAATCAGTTGGGAGTTCTGTTACCGGAATCTCCCGATATGAGCACACTGCCGCGGATCAAAACCCAATCTTTTTAATGCATTAGTTTCATTCCTTCCAGTACCAGTTCAAGCTCGAAGCAATTGCGTGTAGGTTCTCCGAAGAGAGCAGTACAGTTTCAGGGATCTGTCGATATGAGTCCACTGCCACGAATCGCCATTATTGGCGGTGGCCCGGCAGGGCTAGTGTGTGCCCGAGTGCTGCAGCACCATGGCCTGCGCGCAACCGTGTACGAGGCAGACGAGTCTGTGAACACACGGTCGCAAGGGGGCTCCCTCGACCTTCATGCGGAATCGGGCCTGCTGGCCTTAACAACAGCCGGTCTAATCCAACAGTTTCGTGAAAAAGCCCGTCCGGAAGGCCAGCAAGTCCGGATTCTCGACAAGGAAGGGCAGGTCCTCTTCGACTACAAGCCCCAGGTCGAGGTAGGGGACGCTTTCGAGAGGCCGGAGATCGACAGGGGCGAGCTTCGAGAAATTCTGCTCGAGTCTCTCGATCCCGGCACAGTTCAATGGAATCGCAAGCTCGTGAGCGTCACGGATGGTGGTCTCGTTCACACGTTAGTTTTCCAGGACGGCGTCACCGAGGAGGCGGATCTCGTGATCGGAGCCGATGGCGCGTGGTCCAAGGTGCGTCCGGTGCTCACATCCGCCATACCTGCGTACTTTGGCTTTACGATGATCGATTTCACCATTCGGGATGTGGATGAACGATATCCGAAGCTTGGAGCGTCCGTCGGCGATGGCATGAGCTTTATGCTGGCGCCGGACAGGGGATTGCTGGCGCAACGAAACTCCCGTGGACTAATTCATGTGTACGCCACGGTGCGAGTGGAGGAAGGGTGGGCGAAGAACGAGTTCGCTGCGGCTGTGCGTGGTGGGAGCGTCCAGGAGCTTTTGTTGGGCTACTTCGAGGGGTGGAGCCCGGAGCTTCTAGACTTCATTCGCAACTGCGACGATGATGCGTTCTACCCGTGGAGGATTTACTCTCTGCCCATTGGGCATAGATGGACCCCCAAAAGTGGCTTCACTCTGCTGGGCGATGCTGCGCATCTCCTGACCCCTTTCGCTGGCGAAGGGGTGAACGTGGCCATGCTTGATGGACTCAAACTGGCTATGGCGCTCGTGGAAGCTTGGAGGACCACGCCGTCTGTCGATTCCCTGCGCCATGCCATCCCTGCCTTTGAAGAAGCCATGGTTGAGCGCGCCGAGCCCCCGCAGAGACAAGCTGCTGGAAATGCGAAGCTGATGTTCGATGAGGGATCGCCGCACACTTTTGTCAACATGTTTAAGATGCTAGTGGGAAGCCATTCTGACGAGTAACCGACACTCACTCCGTGGTTCGAACAATTACATCTGAGCTACACATGCATTCTCTTGGAAGGCAGCGCACCCGGCCTCAATTTTTCTATTCTTCTTGAAATACAAACTTGTGCATTACCCCAACTTAATCTCATTTCGTTTCGATTAATCTTTGGGAATGTGTGGTGAGCTCCAATTTGACTAGCTACCACCGTACTTTCTGAGAAAATTACTACAAATGAATCACAGCAACTCTGTCTAAGTACATGAATGACCGAATTCAAAGAACAGTGTGTTCGCATCAAAAACACGAGTGTGGAAGTTAACCCTTAAACGCCCATTGGGTCTGAATGGGGCAGCCCAAAATGGAATTACAGCATCTTTTGGACTTGGGCACCATGAATAGTGCACTTTTTGAACTTGGGCATGATGAGTGAACCAATCAATGATGAGCTTGCAACCTCCTACAAGGTTATGTACAACCCCAACCTACCTACCACAATCCTTTCAAAGCACAAAATCACTTATACAAATTGTGATTTAAACTGTAAAATTTCACTTTTTGAATACATCACAAGGAGGTGACGAGTTTGACATCAAAATATAAGTGAAAAGTCCATTACACTGAGAGCTACAGAGGAGTTTCTGTTGGAAAAGAGCCCCTCGGGCTCTCTTGGGCGTTTAAGGGTTAAAAGTGTGTCTATATCTTATTGTGGAAGTTGAATTTGTGTCTATCTCGTCCAACCTCGAGAAGTACTTGTGGCACGATGTCTCTTGAACAGCACTTGTCTAATGGAATGCCGTATGCTTACCAAGTGAGTTGAAATTTTGCTTTTGCATCTTGCATACAAAGACGATATGATTGAGAACTTCGGCAATTCCCTGATATAGGTGTCATATTGTCACACAAAAAGTTGTATGTTGTATGCCTCCACAATGATGGCTTTTTTGTAATATAACTCAGAGAGAAAACTCTCTCCTCTCCTTGAGTCTTTAATCAAGAACAAGCACCTACTCAAGATCAACCAACAACACCAGTCCTCTATATCTTAAATTCTAACACAAAAGTATACCCAAAAACTCTCATCACAGTATTCGTTTTTCCAGACTAGAAACGAGATTAGGAGTAGGAGCAGCATCGTCCTCAAAAGTGAATGGCAACGCTCGAGTCCTTTGTAAACTATCAAGTGCTACTTGATAGCTTTTAGATTTGCAAGCTCCAAACTCTTCCATCATCAAAATGCCGATGTTGGATAACGGGATGTTTGTAGTATACATTCACAGAGGGTTTGGCTTTCACCACTGACCTTGAGGCATGGACAACGGATTGATATTGATAATCATTTAACAGTCATCATGTTAGAACCTGTAGTGCAAATAGGGGAATGCGAAACAAATATGGTCGTTTACAGTCCCCAACAACAATTGTCAGGCTGTGATTCCTTTCACAATAGTTGTTACGGTCATGGCTTTTAGCGTACAAGTGAAGAAGTAGTTTTGAGCTTTCACTTCCAGATTGACTTGCGCTTACGACTTACGAGGAGACGGACACGTTGCAATTGTGTTGAGCCAGCATTAGCTGTAATTCGCCCGTGTTAGGCTGCACAACACGAGAAACACACTCGCTTTAATCGAATGAACACGTGTAAACGACATTCAATCTAATATATCCTCTGGCTTAAACACCCTGAGGCAGAAACTACAGCTTCTCCATAACCGCATCGCCTCACACAGAAGTCAGAATGAAAACCTTGGTACGAAATTCATTTTCTTGTACTAGTAGAATCAAAGAGGATCAAGGATGGCACAGACTCATACCAATCAAGATTGATCGTAATCCAGAGAGCAGACGTTTTTTAACAATGTTGACGAAGGTTAAAGTAGTGGTTCACAAGTCGATAGAAATGGTGCGTCTGCACATGCTTGCGTTCAAGTTCAAGCCTTCTAGCTACTAGGAGGCCGAATGATGCCCCAGCGACTCCAGCGAGTGATCAGTAACACCCACCATTTTACCTTTGTGGCACCGTTCCACTACTTTCTGCATCATCCTCAGAAGCACTTCGTATTCGGAACTACCGTACACACAGACCAACTGGAAATTGAGTCAAGATTGCTAACTGCAAATTGAGTCAAGATTGCTAACTGCAAATTGAGTCAAGATTGCTAACTGCAAATTGAGTCTTGCCAACTGCAAATTGCAATAGTCCGATCGCAAGCATTGCACCAAATGAGACCCACTGTCTGTAAGTTAACATGCACAGCACCGACGTTGTGGTGGTGGTGTCAAAGGCAGGCTGGGGTTTTTGTTCGCTTACATAATCTATTGTGCTCTACTGTGGATCATGAAATACCGTTCATGATTGAAGGGCAACTACACATTTCTTATCGATAAGCGAGAAGTTGTGATTTTTTTATATGTTGGAAACAATCAATGTACTGCTCCAATAGTCCAATGCGGTGCGCTTGTCTGTACCGTTTGCATGGAAGCCGTGTCTGCAGTCTGTTCCAATTCAAATTAACCCCGGTGATGTTTTTTGGAGCTTAGAAACCCAGAACTGTAATTTTCTACCACCTTGCACAAATGGGGATGAGGAACATATGTATGTACAGTATAGTATTCTAAAACTTCTAACCCTGAGATCTTGGAATTTCTACTATTGAAAGAACTAGGTCAAATGCATAGTGTGTGGGGGCAGCCACCTATTACGAATACAAGTACTTGAAAGTAGTACTTGTCCTGAACAACACATGGAGCTGATCAACCTTGGAACGACAGAATTGGTGAAATCTACGAAAGAAGTGTTCTTAGTAGCATGTCTAGGTTCGTGGATGAAACTATGCAACACGTTTCAATTGTATGATTATGTTGTTGAAGGTTTAAAGTCGTTTACAGTAGCAGAGTTTTTTGGGTTTGGAGTCGGTTATGATGTTGTTTCCCCACAGCTCCAAGTTTGGCCTCTATAAATACTAAGCAGAAACTGCCCCGTGTGGAATGTTATATCATAAGCCTCAAATGTGCAAACAAAAACCTTAAAAAGTACGGATCTGGACTGATCGTTGCCAGGACCCGGAATCTATCGACCCTACAATGAAGGCATTGCACCATGTCTATGGAGATTTAACGACCACGGATTCCTCAGAAGTTGTTGCCATAGCCTCTCTCACCGTCGTCTTGTCTGTTGTCACCATAGCCGCCGCCTGACTGACGGTCGCCATATCCTCCACGGTTGCCGTAACCGCCGCCGCCGCCACGGGGGGCTGAGTCCCTTGACCTGTCAGTGGCGTAGTCCACTCGGATCTGACGTCCAGCTAGTTCCTGCACCACTCAAGGTCGACTGTCAGATAGACGACCGATCGAAAACAGTTACATACCAAGAGATGGTTAGCCCGATTCAAACTCGAGAGTGACCTAAAAGGAAATTCATGGCGACTCGAGGTTTTACATACCCTGCCGTCCATCTCTTGCAGAGCAACTTCAGCCTCCTGGGGTGATGTGAAGTTCACGAATCCGAACCCCTTGACCTTCCTGTGTCTCTGTCGAGAATGATCTTCACTGCAATCCAAGAATTTTATCCACCGTCAGCGCTTACTGCTTGTGTACTATATCTTATTCCAGATAAAAACGATGTACCCTGAACAGCAACCCTAATTCGTGAACAACGAGTAATACCTTCAGTGACGGTTCCGAAAGAGCCGAAGGCATCTCTCAACGTGTTCTCGTCGGTTCCCCAGGCAAGACCTGAATCATCACAGCAGACATGTTAATCATCAGACTCATCTCTTAGTTTCGGTATGTGCGGAACTCAACATCGATGGATTCTATACAAAATGGTTAACACGCCAAACAACTGTCAACATAATAATTACACAACAACATCACAACAAAACTAAAAAAACGACCACTGATCGACGTAAAGCCAACACCCATGCCACTCAAACCCTAAACCCTTGCTCGATCGACAGACCATCGCATAATCACCTTTCGATTCTGCACGACCTAGAATAACATCTTCCTAGAGATAATCTCTCCGATCGACTAGCAGGACCCTGCATCCCAAAGAAGCCCTAAACCCCTGACAATGGTAGGGTTTAAGTGGGACACCGAAATGAATCTGCACAATCTACCCAAGCTTGCATGTACCTCCAATGAAGAGCTTGGAACCAGCCATGCCGCGTTGCAAAACGAGCATAGCGGGTGCCACAGCCCCGACTCCGGCCTTGAGAAGCACGGACTGAGCTGCATTCTGACGCATCAAGCCACCGATTTTGCCGAAGAACGCCATGGCGATGCTTCCTCTTGCGCTGCGGCGTTGCTGCGATCGAGCGCACAAATCCACCGAGCTGTGAACGGCGGCGAGATGGGCTGATCGACACAGCACGAGGGAAAGAAGAGAGGTGGTCGGGCGCCGGTCTCTACCAACGAGTAGTAACGAGCCCCATCCCCACGGACAGATCGTGGCCTTTGGCAGATCGCGGCCTTTGGATGCGATCAACGGTCACTATCCGATCCGCTTGAAACTTCTAGTTGTTCCTCTACAACTGAGATTGTTGTTGCAATGAAAAAAGTACCAACTACAAATATGTTTAGCTTCATTATTATAACACCCCCTTGAACAAGAAAATATTAAGAAAATTTCTTTGCACCTGTAATGGCCTTGCAATGGTAGAAATTGTTCCAAAATACACAAAGAAAAAATAGTCCAAAACTATGTCGCTTACACAAAAATGAATAATTATATTTCCTCACGTCTTGAATGGATTTAAGGTTTCTACCTCAAAATCTGAATTTCAATTAGATTTCGATCCAACATGGCAAAGTTGAAATTCATTGGTAGATGAATGAGAAACTTCTCCTTAGAAACCGTGTAATTTTTATAAGTTTTGTAAAGATAGAAACATCATATTATATCCAATAGCTAAACTGTATTTGAATAAGTAATATTTCAACTACAAAGTTGTTGGATTACATCTTGAGATTATACTTGTGCAAAAAAAATTGTGAAAACTAAATTGAATTTCACGTACTTGGCTTGCAATGGTGAAACATGCCCCATGTTTGAATAGCTAAAAACAAGAGCTACATTCGCTAAAATTCATGCTATTAGTTTACAATTCTCATTGCATGATTTTGAAAAGTATATTGCACAAACTAGACTTCAGTTGGGACCAAATCCAAGTAATTTCATTCGAGAAGATATACATGAAGATATGTGTTACATGAATTTATATGAAGATATCAATCGACTTATAATTTGGGTTGAAATCCAATTGAAGTCTAGTTCTTATTGTAGGAATCTTAACCTCATTCAATATGTTTTGAAGACAAGGTATGGATTTAGTATGACATATTTAACTAAATATGGACAGTCCACGGTCTACAATTAAGAACAATAGTTGCAAAATGATTTTTAGAATCTAGGTTCTATGAAGATACTCTTCAAATATGTAGATTTTAAGGTCATGGATGAAGGGATCTCCCCATGTTTTAAAGTCCATAAATAAGCCCAAAGTCCATATTTAGTTAAATGATGCATTAGTGCAGGAGGTTTAGATTTGGTCCATACTTCTTTCGTAAAATTTGAAGCAAATTTAATCATTGCGAGGTTATCATTTAAGCCACAAAATTATTTAGTATTTTCTTTTTTGATGGAGAGAGTTTTTGAAATGAAGTTGAACAACTTTCTTGTTGGTGGGATTTTGATTGCGATTGATTTGTTGATAGTATTTCCACTCTAAAGTGAAAATGCTAAAGTTTTTCAATCATTTTTTAGTACAAATACATTCTTATTGTTGAGTTAAGCGACCGTGGAAGCTTCTAAAATTATAGCAGACTCCTGGTTTACTAGAAGTCAAGTGACTGTCTAAAGTCACAATTGTACCTTCCATGGGTAATACCTTAGAGTACTTATACATGAGCTAGCAAGGCTCTCTTTCCTCTTATAGCAAATTCTCTTTGCCTTTGTTTTTCTTCCTCCTCAACAATTCTTTCGCAATCTATAACGCCTACAGAATTAAAATTGGACCCGAATGACCTAAACTGAGTGTACTTCAAGATTGTACAGTTGAAATCATAATAACTTACTTTGATTTTCATGTATGACGCTTTCAATAAAGTATGGTTTTTAAATGAAAAAAAATGGTATAAACGTTTAGGGGTTAATAATCAACTAAAATTAGCATACACATGAGTTTTGAGGGTTAGGAAATACAAGAAAAGTCTATATGTAGGTGCAAAAGTAGAGGATTAGAATTAAGTTATGATAGAAAGTGAAGTTAGCATGGAACTAAACCACAATGCAAATATATAGGTTCTTTGTAGTTGTATCTGAATGATTGACTTTTAGACATTCCTAGTATCATAGATTTACATTTTAGATGAAAAATTGAAACTTTGAAGAGCCATAACTTCTTTATTTAAAGTTTGGGTTAAATATGGGAATGATTCCAGTTTGTGTAGTAGAAATCTCAAACCTATCTAATATGCGAGAAATTTAAGGTATTTGTTTTATCAAAGGCAACATTTATTTTATGGTTTCAACTAGGATGCATGTTTTACAATTGAAAGCATGTTATATGAAAGTAAAGTAAGTTTTACAAGGACTATTATGCCATAAATGAAACATTCAAATGATTCCAACAACTTTCTAGTTGGAAGTTTTTTATATTGATATAACTCTCGTATTGTACTTGAAATGATGTATTTATATTGATCTTACTTAAAAAATACTCCCTCTGTCCCATAATGTTCAATCGATATTGCAAACCTCTTCGGATTAAGCTCAAATGTTATAGTCTTAAAAAAAAAAAGAAGAAAAAGACGAATGAGTCTAGTTTGGATGAATAGCTCTCTCTAAGACCATTGTAGTGATATATAATTTGATAACATTTGATTCAATAAGCATAGAATTTTGTCACGCTAAAGATTAGGCAAAGGTGAAAATTTTGACGGATGAAGAATCATCCGCCTCGATCTCAATTGAAGATAATGAGAGGTGCAATGACAATGAGTGGAAAGTACTCACCAAGAGTTTAATAATGATCTATGATTTCATAACATTTGCTTCGATAATCGTAAAGATTTGGCTTGCCAAAGGTTGGGCAAAACTCCTTCAAGCATGTTCATGATATGTATGTTGTCCAATAGTATTAAAAGTTCAATTGTGAGGTTATAACGCACAATTAAAGAACAAGTGAAGGTACCATGAGGTGATGAAAGTGCTCAATTATGTACTTGTTTGATCAGGCATTTCGGGACAAAATAAAAAGGGTGTATCAATCAGATATTTTAGGACATAAGAAGTACATGGTTTATGAGGGGCTATGTCTTTGTCATCAATCCTTAATATCCAATATTATTTCTAGAGTACACTTATTTTTTGTGAGAAGAATCTGTGCTTGATCGAAAATATGTAAGGAATCCATTTTAGTGCAAGGGGTCTACAACTGGAGTCCTTTTCCTTTGTAGATTTTTGGGCAATTCATAGTACGACTATCATTTGAGCCAATAAACGTTTACCAATTTTTTTGGGTATACGAGTGCATCATAAAGCAAGATGATCAACTTTGGGTTAGAGGTTAATTTAGTGTAGTAGGTTTGTCAGTAGCACTTTTACTCTAAAGTATTAAAATAGAATCTTGAATATTTTTTTGAGCACTACTACGTTATATTTGATCTTGCAATCCATGAGGCCTCAAGGCTCAGAATTCAATCTACATGACCTTCAATAATTTGGTTACAAGATTGCAAGGTTAACATTGAAATAGATTACAATCTTTCTATTTTTGGTAAGTATTTTAAGTGAGAGGCTTAAAATAAGTCGGTTGGACGTAGAGGTGTTACACTAAACTTAACACTACACAAGTATAGAGATACTACTGTTGTAGCTCTTAAATAACTCTCCTAATGAATGTTTATGATTCATTTTCATTCTAACTTGGATATATTGATTAATAACCTAAAGTCATGATAATTCTGGTAATAGGTTGTGGTCTATGTGTACACATTGAATTGATTAGAATAACAACAAGCTATTTATATTAATGGCATCCAAAGGCTCAATTTATCCCAACTTAAATCAACAAGTGTGAATAAATAACACCTTAGCAATTATTCAAATTTGACACCTATGTTTCTAATAAGTTGGTTCAAATCTTCACTTACTACAAGCTATTAAAGACATGAGAAAGTAAATCTAAGTTTATACAAAATACAATCCTAGACCTTTAATAAAATTGCAAAAAACATTTTTCCATTTAACCCTTCAACATGAGATCACACAAAATACTTGAGAATTGATGTCTTGTCTTTTTAGCGACCATTCTCTATCTTGGATTCACAACCATACACTTGATTATCATGAATATTCAACACTATACATATCTCCTAGTCGTGCACAAGTTTGAATCACACACTGAGCTTCCGAGAGAATTCAACACTCTTCTTGTAGCCTTCACTATCATTCATTTAACTTCTTTGTGGTCCAAATGAGTTGAAAGCTCCAAACTCAAAGAAATTGATGCTACTTGTGCAAAAAGTGGTCCCTCCACCATTTGCATAGAGGCCCATCAGCCAATGGGATTTTCTCTTCGAACTTTCGATTTGGACCCCCCCCTGGAATTTTCGATTTGACCCCCTGGAATTTTCGATTTGGACCCCACTGGAATTTTCGATTTGGACCCCCCGGAATTTTCGATTTGGACCCCCCACGAATTTTCGATTTGGACCCCCCACGAATTTTCGATTTGGACCCCTTAGAATTTTCGATTTGGACCCCTAGAAGTTTTGATTTGGACCCCTGGAATTTTCGATTTGGACCCCCCGATGACCGTTTTTGATGATTCTGAATTCAAATATGGAGCGTGTAGCCCCAAGTAGTAGTGAAACCCTACCCCTTGGCATTTTAGGCATGTACATTAACCCCTAACGATCCGAGAAAACCAAATTGGTTTTTTGGGGTTCTCGCAGGGAGTGAAATCAGCCAACTTTGACCATTATAATCTCACAAATGAAAAAGAATCAACGGTACAAATTACACATGTAAGTTCACCCTAGGATCCTACGGTTGGATTTTCTAATTGATACTTAGATTGAGCTTAGAAGTAAGCAAAGGTCATTTTATGTAATTTAAGCAATTTTGAATCAAAGATCTTTAGGGGTTAAAAATTTAGGGAGTCTTTACCCCTCTCCCTCCCTTGGCGCCCCCCCCCAAAAAAAAATGCTCGTAGCACTCATTTACAGTGATCCCCGAGCTCAATAATTGCTCAAAGGGGAACAATTGCACATTTTGGTTTCGGGCACAACACGCCACCCTCTCTAATGGGGGGTTCTAAAGCTCATAACCGGTTGCTGTCGTTGTCAATGCTTACGTGGCTTCATCCCATTGCGCAACCCGTCCCATCACCATCACAAATTACAACTCATAACCTTCTCTCCTATCAACTTGTATCCTACACCCTTGGATCATGAAGATCAAGGGTTGTGATTAAAGAGTGCACAACCGGTTATGAACGATAACCGACTCGCCGCTACGCGGCTCGACCGGTTATCTAATCCGTAATGCATGCTTAGGGAGATTTCCAACCGCACATGTGGAAAAGCGGCTTGTATGAGTGATGTTGACGCGGAAAAAATGGGTACCCGGTTTTTGGCCAGAATAGTTGACTCCCAGCTTGCGCAATGCTTTGGGGTTGTCTGCAGTGAGAAAGTTTGGTTGCGTAGGGGCCGGAAGTGGGACTTTTATATGGTACGAACAATTAAAAGTCAAGTCAAACAACAAAATTGTGGGTGGATGTACCTTTGGAGTAGTTTTTTTGTGTGCGCGGTCATGATGTGGTTGTGAGAAGCAGGTGAGCGAACTCGTATTGTATGGTGAATGGATGGCTTGGAGGACATGAACCAAAATTGCTCATGTTTGCACTTGTAAATTTGGTGAACAATTCAAATTTTCCCTTTTTTTATAGAAGTAAAGACATGGTTCATATTTGCAATAGAACAAAGTAATATTCTTGGTAATAGAAATAAATTAACAATACCATATCAAATTTGCAATTGAATAAATTGATTTTCTTGATAATGATAAAAATAAATTAAAATACCATTTCTTGAACTTTTATACATGTGTAGTGGATATGATAATCTTGGTTAGAGATGGCCAAGTGAGAAATGGCTCTCGTTCTCGATGTATTGCTTCAATGACTATTACATCGTTTGGTATATAGAGAAATAGGCCTTTCGGCAAATGTACATAATGTGGACATACTATACTAGGTGCAATCTACCCAAGGGTAGAGTTGACTCTCTTCAGCTTATTGTTAAAACTTCATAGGAAAAGATATGTTGATTCTTTTGAGGCACTTAGCGATGTAAAGTCCAGCTAATGCATGAGCACCTACAAAACTCATGAAGGGATGACCCTTTATTTAATTTTCAGAAGGCACCTAATAGGATTGTGGAGTCAACCCTTGAGAAATGAAGAATGGTACTACTTTTACTTCTGGGGCAATATTCTAGGGCAGTTCTTGGGATGAGATCTGAGATGTGGTAGTTAGATTTAGATTTTTAATTTTTTAATGTTCTATTTAAAAATAAATAAAAATAATGTTCATAACCGAAGTCACTACCCAAGTGAAAAGATTGCAATGGAAAAAATATTGCTACTTACCTCTCGGAGTCCATAGAGGTTGAAAATTGGAGTTTTGAGGTTCCAAGCTCCCATAAACACAAGAAACTTCAAGGGATAAGAACGCCTATAAGTATGAATTTTTTTAATCACCAAAAAAAAAAAAAAAAAAAACATTCAAAGAAAATTTATAAGTCTATTGTTAACCCTTTCATGACCAATCAACCAAATATGGTCATTGAAATGTGGTTATTCCATGATTGAGTAGAATCTGTGTAGAAATAGCAAAATGTTAGAGAACAACGCCGGAAGAGGAGTGTGTGCTGGATCTACTACACAAAACAACAATGCATTTGGACTCGTACTCCGCTTGGTAGAGTTGTTTATACATGGTAATGAGTATGAGATACAGTAGCTCGTCTGGAAAGAAGTGAGAAAGATTCAAGAAATACGGCTGCCGAGGACACATGACACCAATTCTAAGGGTCCCTTGGGAACATGGGAACATGGGCGGTACTACTCAATTGGCTCCGTCGACAAAAGAGGAGTTGATTTCTTTTGGCAACCCAACACCGTCTATCAAAGCGTATACGTTTGTACAACCTGAAATCCTCCCCAAAAAGAATCAACCACATGTTGTTTGCACACTGATTCTACGTCAAGGCTCGGCGTCTGATGAATGTGACCATGTCTGATTTTTCAATCTGGCCATATTTGCTACGATATCCCATGTATTTCTCGTACATTACCGTATACAAGGAACTGGGTTCTTGGTCTCTTTTCACAATTTCAGTTTCATAAATTCTCGAAATGCAACGCTCATGGTGTTGTTGGATAGATCTTCAAACTCTCTACAATATTGACTACATGTGTTTTGCCCAAATCTAGATATTCTAGTCTCTAATTCTAGTAAAAAGCTTCGAGGTCATGTATACGCTATGTACTACACTTGACTCGGAACATCATAATACTCTAGTTCATACGGTAGATCTGACCCATATTTGGCCACTAGCATGTATATGAAGTTCACTACACATTTATACCGTCGGATCTTAATTTTGACCCTTCATTTGTTCGATGCACTCCAGAATACATCCAAACACCTCAAAAAAACCTCGACTTCCAAAACAGGAGTGGTCATGAAAGGGTTAAACTTCATAACAAATTCTAAGAGAGTACAAAGATAATTCACTTTGACTAATCCTCTTACTTGCTTTGCCCATGCACACAAATTACTTGCGTGACCAAGTTCATTACACATTCTTCAATGAAAAGATCGAGCCATTATTGAGCAGGTAACCTACTTTTCCTTTGCCCATTTCAGAAGCAATTGTTCTTCTTCTATATTTTTTGATATATATCACATGAATCTTTAACTACTTTACTGATATTTTATGATGTATTTCTCATGGTGATCACCAAGTGCCAACAAAAAGCACAAAAAGAAGTATAGTTTGCTCAACAATAAGTGCATCAAATGTCAAATAGCAATTGAGTAGCATACAGTAGGCATGAAATGAAAAGTATGATGACATGCAATGGGACTGTAGGGAACGAGCAATAGGACAGAATAGGTCAGCAAAAGGATACCAGAAAGTAACTAAGGTGCCCTCCATTCCAAGCCCATTAACCTTCAAAGGTCCTTGTGATACAAAATTGTTTAAATTATCAAAAAGAACCTTCTTCTACTTCAGGGGCAAAGAAACTCAATCTAAGCATTGATTAGAAGATCCAACCGTAGGATCTTGAAGTTAACTTGACCTTTTTCTCGAATGTCAAATTTGAACCGTTAATTTTTCTCCAATTGTGAGATTATAATGGTCAAAGTTGGCTGAATTTTCTCCCTGCGGAAATTCCAGAAAGCGATCTCCGCTTTCTTGAACCTTTAGGGGTTAACCTGGACAGTAGGGACATCCCTTATTCCTAATCTCCGTCACACTGTTTTTTTGGCTACCTTGGTTGCTCAAACGATTAATGCATTCTGTGGTTAACCCCTAGAGATTCTTGATACAAAATTGTCTAAAAGAATCTTCTTCTACTTCAGTCCCAAAGAAACTCAATCTAAGCAGTAATCATATGATTCAACCGTAGGATCATGAAGTTAACATGACTCTTTACTCAAATGTCAAATTTGAACCGTTAAATTTTCTCTGATTTTGAGATTATAATGGTAAAAGTTGGCTGAATTTTCCCAAAAAGCCATTTTGGTTTTATTGGATCTATCGGGGTGAGACAAAAAATTACCGAGACATGGACTTACCACCCTCAATTCCGGAGTGTTATGGTGTGGGTTCTCAATCAGCCAACTGTGAATGCGGACGTTCTGGGGTACGTGTTGATAAGAAAGAACGAACGCAAACAAGGTTGCCTCTGCCAAAATTTTCAATCGCCCAACTGGCCGCGTTTGGACTGATTATTCACCAGAGGCTACGTACACGATGGTTACAAAGAACTCGTTTATTTCAATACGCAGTGATAATTGACCTCGTTTGTCAACAACATGTTACTAGCCCCTAACTCTCCTTAAAACCCGAAACGGGTTTCGGAGGTTCCCGCAGGAGAAAAACTCAGCCAACTTTGACCATTATAATCTCACAAATGAGGAAGAATGAACGGTTCAAATTTGGTATATGAGGTGAATGTCAAGTGAACTTTGAGATCTTACGGTTGAATCTTTCAAATAATGCTTAGATTGAGATTTTTTGAGCTGAATCTAAAGGATGGTCAAATTTTGTGACTTAGACCGATTTGCAACAAGGAGAGTTAGGGTTAGGCATATCTAATCCCCTACAAGTGAATTATTTAATTACTGACAAAATGTGTTTGGAGAGTATGCTTCAGGACGACATGCTTTGCTTTTTCTAGAGACTATTTAGACCATGTACTACGCTCCTGTCACTATTAATAAGACAACACGGCTCAAGACATTATTTATGAAAGACGAATGCATTATTGGGTTCTAAGTTGTCAAATACGTCCTTAATTGTACATGTAGCATTTGATTGTACTAAATTGCATGTACATGTATGTACATTAGGTTATTTTTTTTACAATCGATATAAATACATTTGTTTAAATTTCATTGTACATGTTCATTTGAATATAGTCGGTGTGCATGTAGATGTTCTTGTATGTCAAAATTTGATGTGTTTATCATTTGTCCCTTCTTTATGAGACTACTAGGCCTTAGAGATCATTTGAGAAGGTAGACAAGAAAAATCAACTTGATTTATACTCTCTACGCATTCCTGGGGTGAGGTTTTTTTTTTTTTTTTTTTTTTTTTTTTTCCAACTGTAAGATCTTGTACCTAACCTATATTTAGTTGATGATCTAAAAATTGATTGTCGGATGTAAACCCCTAAAGTTCCTTAAAATCCTGAAATGGGTTTTGGAGGTTCCTGCAGGAGAGAAACTTAGCCAACTTTGATCATTATAACCTCACAAACGAGGAAGAATCGACGGTTCAAATTTGGTATGTGAGAAGAATGTCAAGTTAACTTTGAGATCTTACGGTTGAATCTTCTGAATAATTCTCAGATTGAGATTTTTTGAGCTTAATCTAAAGAAAGGTCAAATTTTGTGACTTAGACGGTTTTGCAACAAGGAACTTTAGGGGTTAACCATTTGGGAGATTGTAACCTGCAAAGTTTGTGTCAACTTTCTTTTGGGCATTGGTCTAAAGACATTGTCTTCATGGAGCAAAGGGGGATCGGAAGATTGTTACTCTAAAAACATTGATCCTATTTTTTCCATGTAGGTAATCAAGTTGAGTACGCTCATGCAAAGTTTTAAAGACTCCTTTCACTTTTTTGACCATCATGAAAATTAATATCTAGAAGAAGGTTGACAAACAATGATCAGTTTGACATGCATTACCTTGGATATATTTAGTTCAAGAAAAAATTGAACGGTGAGTAGATGCCCTCATGAGCTTGTAAATTTATATTAAAAATTATCGTGGAAAATTCCAAAATCTCGAAGTTTGACAAATTTTGAAAGCAATAAATAACTTGTAGGCTTTGTAAAATTGGTAGACTTTTTGAATTGGGTCACTTCAGAACTCAAGTAGCAATTTGGTCTTGAACATAATTTAAATTAAAAAAATTCAAAAAAGACTTACTACATTCAAAATTTTCTTTCTGGACTTGAAACGTAAACTTTCCATGTGAAGGTTTGAAATTAAAATTTAGCTTTGCAAATTTTACTCCATACACTTTGCAGTATAATGAGCATCCAATATACTCTTCCATCTAGGTTGCATACAATTGCAAAAACCTATTTTGGGTTTTAAGGATCTCCAGGTGTTAAGACATGAGCCTCAAGGTAATTATTTAATATGCGTAATATCAATTTTTCAAAATGACAATACTCCATCTACTTTGTTGATTCAGTCCCCCAAATTTATCCCTTAAGAAAACCTTTCAACGGGATAAAACACGTAATTTGTTATAATGGGAATATTCAAATTATCAAATCAAAGAAAATTGAGTTTGAGTTGAGTCAAATGTACTCTGTGGGTACATTTAGCTCGACTCGAGCTAAACGCCCCTTTCTCAAAATCAGTGAATGTTACCATTATAACAAATTATGTGTTATAAAGGGAGTATTTCACACTGATGGCACTTCCAAGGCTTGAAATTCATAAGAAGTGAACAAATTCTTGTGAAGTTGATCCATTTCCCAAGTATTTGTTCACTTCTTAATATGTAAACGAGACTAGAATGTTCGAAGAATAGCATCTTAAAACATTGGTGATAAATCTCCAAGTAATGTAGATTTTGGTATGACATAATGGCACTTAGAAAACTGATTTGATGAAATTCCAACATCTTCATTGTGCGAATGATACTTAGAATTGACCAAAACGTGATGAGAGTCGTCGGAGACGTCATAAGCATCCGTCGTCAACGAATTCAACGTCTCGGTGCCTGCCCATCGAACAGAATTCGCGGTGGAGTGTCCGCATGATGCGAAGAAGTGGGTAACCATTTGTGTTCGATCAAATGCATGCATTGATTGACAGCCAGCCAGTACACTCCTGCATCGTCATGGCATCTCCAACCCAAAAAGCGAACATTTTCACGTTTTATATTCACGTTATATGAAGGCCATGTTCCCAATGGACCAGCACAGTTTCCCTGACCCTCAAGCTTGCATTGAACGTCCGCTCAGACACGCTCGCTGAATCAGTGACCCCCTGACTCGGTCATCATTCTGCCCAAATTAGTCTGTTCTGATTTTTAGTCGGTATGCTGATGGAGTCCGCACATCAGTGCCAGAATAACCTTCGATCCGTGCAGGGGATTCGACAACGATGAGGGTCGATACCAACGCGCTTCCTCAGAAGTGCTGCTTGTGACTGATTTCTTGGCCTCGTCGATGAGGATAGAACCCCCGGTAGTATATCTGACGAGCTTGATAGAGGAGTGATCAGACAAGCTGATGAGCTAGAGTGCCCTTCCCTTCTTGCCCGTCATCAACGTCTTGGAATTTGGGGTCTGACTGGTAGAATTCGGAGACGAGACCATGAAGATTTCGGCTGCTGGAATGAAAGGGTTTTCGCAGATTCTGCCCAGCAAGGATCTGAGCATGAAGTGGACGCGGATGATTCAGAACATCAAGGTTACTGTTTTGTGTGGCTAGTCCTGCGCGGCACGATCGGTGGCACCGGCGGCGTTGCGCCAGAGCAGTCGCCTGCCGGAATTCGCAGGGAGGCGGCGGAATTGGGATACTGGGACCCTGCTGTGCCCTTCCGGTTAGGCCCCAAAATCTCCAATTGGGACCAGCAGCGCGCGACTTGGAGCCGCCACCACCCGGGCGCGAACGTCACCCAGAGCGGCACGCCGCGCGTGCTGCTCGTCACGGGCTCGCAACCTACGCAGTGCGCCAATCCCATGGGTAGCTTCCAGCTGCTCAAGAGCCTCAAAAATAAGGTAATGGCAAACCCCATTCTCGTTGAGCCATTTTCCAAGTCCTGCATCATGATTCATGAATCAGAGCAACCTATGGCCTACGTTAGGATTCAGTACGCATTTCCTTTGTAGGAAGGCATTCCCGAATTTCTGCTTCATCATTCTCTTTCGTTGTTGCAAATTTCAACACGAGTGCTTCTGGTTACCTCCAATTGCATGCTTCTGGTAACCTCAGTGGTTACCTCAGTTAGACCGGTTTAGACGTCGAGACTTCTGCATCTCTCTTGTAGATTCTAAATCGACAGTTTTCGTCCACTTCAAGTAACCTCTTTTCACCATGACGCGGACAGGGACTTACCACCTCCAAGTGCATGCAGTTCTCCAAATCTTGCCAAATCTTTGATTGTCAGATTGGCTGTGCTTGACCTCTGGGTGAAGCTAGTTTGCGATTGTTCTCATGAAAAGTCTTTTGTTCAGGTCGACTACTGCCGCTTGCATGATATCGAGCTATTCTACAACTTGGCGCATCTGGATCCGCACATGACAAGCTTCTGGGCGAAGCTCCCGTTGCTTCGCAAATTGATGCTGGCGCACCCAGAAGTGGAGTGGCTGTGGTGGATGGATTCGGACGCGCTTTTCACCGACATGACAAGGGAAATTCCGTTGGATCTCTACACGAACTACAATCTCATTATCAACGGCAACGGGAAGGACGTGTACGAGAAGAGGAGCTGGCTAGGGGTGAACGCGGGGATCTTCCTGGTGCGCAACTGCCAGTGGACCCTCGATCTTTTCGACGAGTGGGCGCTTATGGGGCCGGAAGGGCCAGTGCGCGACGCAGGCGGGAAGGTTCAAGCCGCGGGATTGAGCGACCGCCCGGACTACGAGGCCGACGACCAGAGCGCGCTCGTGCTGCTCCTGAACCAGGATCCCTTGCGCTGGGGCGCCAAGACCAGGCTGGAGCTCGACCTGGGCCTGCATGGCTACTGGAACATGATCGTGGAGAAGTACGAGGAGATGATGGCCACCAAAAGCGCATGGCCATTCGTCACACACTTCGTGGGATGCAAACCCTGCTCCAAAGATGGCACCGGCACGTACGCCGTGGACCGGTGCTTGAAACACATGGAGCGCGCTTTCAACTTCGCGGACAACCAGGTCCTCAAGCTCTATGGGTATCGGCACACCACGCTCAACACTCATGCGGTGAATCGAGTTACCTCGGAGCCCCTCAGACCTGCATAACCGGCACCATGCATCTGCTGCTACTCCACTGATCATGATCTGTCTTTAGTTAGTAAAAATCAGAGACATAAACATCGACTAGTCGATGGAGATTCCGTCTTAGTTAAAACTTAGTCAGTTGTCAGGTCTGGAGTCTGTAACATGTGCAATCCACCGATTAGGATTGTTGTATACGTGATGTACAGTAAACATTTAATTAGAACCCATCACTTAACTGATGGCAAATTGATCTCCCTAGGCTTTTGCACATTCAGCATGAGTAGTACTCGTGAATTTAAATACGCTTCAGTTGACCTCCACAATCACCTCTGTTTATCCATTCTTCACCGACTCTTAGAATATGTCTTAGTGGTGAGTTCTGCGATTCCGTGCTCTATTCTAGTAGCATTTTGAACCTTTACGTTCGCATTGACTCATATTCTTGTGGGTGCCCAATCTGGTTAAAGTGAAACACTTGGCGTAGTTCCCTTCCTAACTTTCATTAGCTGCTCTTTCTCAACCATCAACTCTTGATTGTGTCGTATCTTATAAAATGGCCATGTTCGGATCATGATACTCTAAATATGGCAAATGCACATTTGCGACATGGTCACGAAAAGATTCTCGATGAAAGTACTTAGTATGGGAATGAAGCTCATTATAAATTTTGTGAACTCTCCAATTGCTTATATATCGTACTTCCAATACATTAATCCTGAAGTTTCAATCTCAAATAACCCGAAACTAGGGCGTCGCGTTCAATAGATTGAGAAGCTTTTGAATTCCATGTATGAGCTAATGTGACCTTCTCCGATCCTATACTGTACACATACATGTGACAGTGATTGATATGAAGCATAAACATGTATAAGGTGCAAGTATGTTTAAGGTGCAACTGACGTTTTGACGAGTAACCGACACTCACACCGGGGTTCGAACAATTACATCTGAGCTACACATGCATTCTCACTTGGAAGGCAGCGCACCCGGCCTCAATTTTTCTTCTAGGAGTAGCTAACACCATATTATTGAGCAAATTACTACGAATGAATCGCAGTAACTCTGTCTAAGTACATGAATGACCGAATTCAAATAACAGTATGTTCGCATCAAGAACACGAGTGTGGAAATTGAAAGTGTGTCTGTATCTTATTGTGGAAGTTGAATTTGTGTCTATCTCGTTCCGACCTCGAGAAACTTGTGGCACGATGTCTATTAAACTGCAGAACTTTGTCTTCTGAAGTGCGGTATGCTTACGATGTGAGTTGAACTTTGGTTTTGCTTCTTGCATACAAGATGATATGATTGAGAGCTTCGGCAATTCCCTGGTAGAAGTGTCATATTGTCACACAAAAAGTTGAATCTGTATGCCTCCACAATGATGGCTTTTCTGTAATATCACTCTCGGAGAGAAGATTCTATCCTCTCCTTGAGTCTCTAATTAAGAGCAAGCACCTACTAAAAACCAACCAACAACACTTTTATATCATAAATCCTAACGCAAAAGGATACCTAAAACTCTCATCTTAGTATTCGTTTTTCCAAACTAAAAACGAGATTAGGAGCAGCACCGTCCTTAGAAGTGAATGGCAATGCTACAGTCATGTGTAAACTATCAGGTGTTGCTTGAAAGCTTTTATATTTGCAAGCTCCAAACACTATCATCATCAAAATGCCAATGGTGGAAATCGAGAATGATGTTTGTAGTAGGGTTTGGCTTTCACCACTGACCTTGAGGCATGGACAACGGATTGATATTGACAATCATTTAACAACAGGTTAGAACCTGTAGTGCAAATAGGGTAATGTAACCTTTCGGAGTAGTTGTTACCGTCATGGCCTTCACTGTACAAGTGAAGAAGTAGTTTTGAGTTTTCAATTTCAGATTGACTTGCGCTTACGAGGAGACACACCATTAGCTGTAATACACCCTTGTTAGGTTGCACACCACAAGAAATACACACTCGCTTTAACCGAATGAACATGTGTAAACGACACTCAATCTTATATATCCTAAGGCTTAAACACCTACACCTCCTTCGTAAATGCATCGCCCCATACAGAAGTTTGAATGAAAACCTTGGTACAAAATTCATTTTCTTGCACTAGTGTAAATGTGTAATCAAAGAAGATCAAGAATGGCACTTATACCAATCAAGATTGATCGTAATCCCAAAATTAAACGTTTTTCAACAATGTTGACGAAGGTTAAAGTAGTGGTACACAAGTCAATAGAAATGGCGAGTCTGCACATGCATGCGTTCAAGTTCAAGCCTTCTAGCTACTAGGAGGCCGAATGTTGCCCCAGCGAGTGATCGGTAACACCCACCATTTCATCTTTGTGGCACCGTTCCGCTACTTTCTGCATCATCCTCAAAAGCACTTCGTATTCAGGACTACCGTACATACATCTTGCTTGATTCTGTGTCCTGATGAAGCTGCACGTCAATCGCATTGTTAGTCATTTTTGGTATGGATTGGCTCCTACAAGCTCACTATGACGAGTCTTTGAAGCGTTAAATCATGTTGCATCTCTCACTTTGCCCTCAAGTAGTATTAGGCATGCATCATGTTGCATCCTCTCACTTCGCCCTCAAGGAGTATTAGGCATGGGATAGAATGCGATTGTGGGTTCGAGGACTATGTGTGGTAATCACCAAGTCTTGTGCTCTCTGCAAGGGACTGTGGATAATCATGCGATGAAACTGTGTCAATACGCATACGCATCATTGGCTATTGGCTAAGGGTTAGGTTCGATGCATGCTGTGAAGGAATGTCGTAGACAAGGCCAGTGCACACCGCAGAGCTGGGGAGGAGAGGGAAATTCCACTGATGCAGCGATGCTCGTCGTGGAGCGGCAACTGCATCGCACCTTGGAAATGTACTACACATTCAAGTGCGATCACGATCAGAAACGGCAAATCATTTCGTCTTTGTCGGCCAAACCCTTTGAGGACTATGACAAGATCCCGCTTCGAAGAATGAGCGAGGATCGAACCATGTCCTCCTAGAAATTGTAAGTGTCGGCTTTCGGGAATTGAACAACAACTTCATGGTCAGCTTTTGCGTACTGTCTGTCGAGTGCCCAAGGTTGACTGAGGCAGTTCTGGTCGAAGCATGTGCCAGCCCATGGTTTCATTTGCATTGCGTTGCAAGCACCGACTCTGGCTCGCTCTGAGATTTCACATTCTATTGCATAGCTTCATATGTGTCAAGGCCTGCATGAATTAGTGCTTCTAAATCCATCCGTTTGAAAAGCGTTGGCATCCGAACTGCCACACTCGCTTTCCTTCGATGAACAGTCCAGGCTCTAAATATGGATGACCACCTGAAATTCTGGTGGAAACTGAAGCAACCGAATCCTAAACATTACACTACTGTACAAAACTAGCACAGTATGCTCGAAACTTGGTGGTGGACTCCATCGTTGGTAAACAGTGAAGGAGATCACAAGGATGGCAACGGAATCACGGGACACGTGCACAATCTCCTCAATTAAACGACTTTTTGTGGCAACGGAGACCACCGAACTTCCAAATCTTGTTCAAGTTCTCGATTGATTGATACATTGATTGGTTCAAAACAATAAAAAATCAAGAACAAATTATCTTGTTTGAGAGGAACACTTGTCAAGCCTTTCTACAGTAATTGCGCCGCCTGGACTCTTGCACTCCCGCTCTGAGCTTGTCCGTCATCAACTGTGATGAATCGTGAATCGTGATTGCTTGACATGGTCTCATGCACGATTCAGCGGATTTTCATGAAAGATTACGCAGATCTACCAAGATGGAGCATGGACCGAAATTGGCGCATGAGCTGGAGCTTCGAGGATTTCGACTACATAAACCAGGTTTGAGTGTGCCATTCTACCTTAAGCTTTCTCACCAACATCTGTCTCTCATCTTCCTCATAGGGTTGTGCACACAATCTCAGTTTGCGATCTAATGGCGATCTCCATGGCGAAGCAAGCCAGACCGGGCATGGTGGCCCTCGCAGTTCTGTTGGTGGCCTTCCTGCTCATGAGCGGGGTGGACGCAGGCAGGTGGGGTCACAGACACCATCGCGGCAGCCCCGACTCCAATAGCCCGCCCGCACCGCCAGGCTTCGACCATGGTCACCAGCCCACGAGCGCTCCATCCTTCGGCGACTCTCCACCATCCGTCGGCGACCAACCCGAAGCCGCTCCATCCTTCGGCGACTCTCCTCCATCCTTCGGTGACCAGCCCCAAGCCGCTCCATATGTCGGCGACGGACCCGCTGGCGCCGCTATTCCTCCGGTGTACTTCGGCGATGGACCCTCCACCTCGCCGTAAACATCTAGAGCTTCTTACCCGTTCAAACCCACGTTTATAAATACATCTAGGATTAAGTGGTAGAGTGTTGAGAGACGACGGATGAATCTTCGCCCGGACTTGATCTCCGACCGACGAAAGAGTGTTGAGTTGTGAGAGTAGTCCAGAGGTGGAGCGCCGCCCGGTAGTTGACATTCCCTCTCAGCTGCTAGTTTGTGATAGTCCTCTACAGCAGAGGACACAATCATGTAGTTGATATTTTGGTGTTTGGAGCCAGTGGTACTGCTGGAATCTTTGTTCTTTAGAATCTACCTCAGAATGGCATTATAATCTTGTGCAAAAAGTATGAAGTGGAGGCTCCTTAATGCTGTCAAATGTATTACAACATGTTATGAGTTGGCACATTCATAGACCAGAGCTTCGTCGACCGAAAGCACTCTAAAGCCGACTACGAACCTGTAATATAGTTCTGAAAGCCGACAGATAGATAGATAGAAACTCCGGTCCCTTTCTAAGGGGCCGGCGTGAATGAAGTGTCCGTTCGTAATGCTAATATCCCGATGGCCACCGGACAAGGGGAAATTGGAACAATACTACTTCCCCCTCTCGAGGGTGGACTCTATAACTACGCTAGTTTCTAGCCTAGTTACTAGTGCCTTGAGGATACTTGACATAGTATCCCCCCAAAGGACTTTGAGGTACCCATACAACAAGGTCCAAGGACCCCCCACAATAGTTGGGTGGACTATAGTGGTGAGCACCACGCCGGCATGGGGAATGGAACCCACAACCTCCTCAATGGGGGCCATGAGCCCCAACCACCAAGCCAAGGCTTGTGGTGCCTGAAAGCCGACACATTGCAGTTGAGGGCAGGAGTTGATCAATTAACGCTTCATTTCTCGAACGAGCTAGGATCTTCGCAAAGTCCTTGATGGTTTCGGTCATTCGACGCGCATGACAGATTTGCCGGTGTCGGGTAGAGAGAATTAGCCCTAGGAAAACTTTGGGTTTCTGGCTGCACCTAAGTCAGATGAGAAGTAGGAGAAGCAGGAGAAATTATCAAACTATATAAGAAAGTCATTGTAAATAACACAAATAGTATTAAGGATATGTTAAAAGATTAGTATTAATGTGTTAAGTAAATCTTAATTGAGATTAGATTAGCTTAATTAATCATAAGTGATTAGACAAAAGATTAGTTGACTAAATAAGATTAATTAAAACTTCTAACCTTGATTAGTCTCTAAGTGTGATTGGACTAATAAAACAGAGTTGATGTTAATTAATTATGATTAGTGTTAACAAACATGATTAAGATAATTAAGTTTAATTACCTATAACTTTCAATACCCTGACTTCTATGATACCAACACTCTGTAATCGTGTTAAAGTATAGATATGAAGGAATAAAACACAAAACGCTATCGTCAGCAGAAGTTAGGCCTTTGAAATTTGAAGGCAATAGACCTCCCTTCACTAAAAAGAGTGTCTACAACTCTCAAAAGCTCCTAATTTGATGAGTGATAGCTCTATAGAAAGCTAACTTGTTAAGCTACAGAATCTCAAAAACCTCAATATCAAAAGATGTACAAAAAAAAATATAGGGTCAGTTTAAAATATGATTGTTAGTACCGCCTCTATGTTGAGAGAGTAAGATACCCCCTCTTCTTCAAATGAACACCACGGCTTCATACTAACTCCAAATTGAACACTCAATAGCTTTTTACAAAGAAGAACTCAAGATACACAAACACTCAAAGTTTCATACTTACAAACGCTTTTTAAAGAACATAGTGACTCCTCAAAGTCACGGTTAACAAAATCAGAAGGCAGCAGACCTCTTTGCACTAAAAAGAGTGTTGCTCCTCCCTCACAAAACGTATGAACTCCCTTAATACCATTTCGGAAAGCTCTCTTAACACTCTACAACACTCTCAAAACTTAGCAACTCACTCCAAAAACTCAAAACACACTACTTCTCCAAAGCCAGCAGCTCCCAAGGAGAAAGGAGAGAGAGAAAGGGGGGGGCCACCAAGGCCCATACCATACCCATGTGGCATCTTTCATGCCATTGGGCATGGATGGTCACCTCCATGCTGCCCTTTATCTCTTATTATCTCCTTAACTAATGAAATACAAAATACTCTATTCTACATATTCGGTACCAACCGAATGGTTGGATTTCCACCGAATTATTCTATACATTAACATTCTATAAGAACTCAACATCAACTCCAATCATAATTCAATTAAATGAGTTCCCACTAGAATAATCTCACCCCACCACGTCCTCAGGCTCGTAGTTCTGACTCGTGATGATTGAATAAATCCGCCGCTGCTCGATATACAGTCGCCAAGTCACGGACTTGGTTGGTTGGCTTGAAAGTCGATGTTGCGTTCTGTCGGTCCGGGTTCGAACCCCGCTGGACCCGTTGAGCGACACAACCAGCTCGTGACTTGGCTCTGCTGGCGAGAGTAAACGGCAGGAAATAACGCCACCAACCGGCGCTCCTACCTCCAGACTGTGACAAGATGCAGTGCCTCCAAGATACAGGCCTGTCACGAAGAATTTATTATCCATTCCTCTAGGCCTATACTGTGGTTCTCACCACAAAACATATTTTTAATCTAATAATACACTCATATATTTACCACGTACCAGATACAGGGAAAACTATGAGGTTATCAACTTATATTTAGTTTTTTACAACATGTAACTGATATCATCACGACACCGGTGCCATATGCTTCATTTCGATCGTTCTGAGAATAGCCTTCATATTAGATTATCAGCAATGAAGATATTTTGTTCAATTGATGAGAATATGTCCTTAAAAAGTTACCAGAAATGTGAATCTGAGTTATAATTTACTTTCAACCTCAATTCCGTTAAAATGGCATTATGCCATGTGCCATTTTGTCACACCAAATCTTCCATATGTGCTCACATGGAATGGCGTATTCTGTAATATCACAGTTTTTTAATAATATCACTCCTCTATAAAATTTAATAATATCACTCCTTCATTTTCAATAATATCACCTTAAATTTCTGTTATATCACATGGTTTTTGAACTACACTTCAAAAGTTGAGGTATGCCATTTTAGCGACATAACGCCATTTTCACGGAATTGGGGATTCTTCTTAAATTTATAGACAACTACTCCCATTATAAATATGTGTATTTCTCAAAGAAGAAAATTGTTGCTTTCCATCATTTCACTCAATATAAAGCTCTCGTAGAAAATCACACCTAGAGAAGAAATTATGGATTCTCCGTTCAGATAATGGAAGAGAATTCACTTCAAATTCTTTTAATAAATTTTGTGAAGAAAATGGCATTCAACGCCACTTCACTAATCCATATAATCCAGCACAGAGTGGCGTTTCAGAACGCAAGAATCGGACACTCGAACCTGCTCGAAGTATGATCCAAACAGCTCAACTAAGCAACGCTTATTGGGCTGAGGCAATTCAACTGCTTGTTACTTGCAAAATTGCTCTTTTACATCATCGATACAACATTCAACTCCTTATGAGTTATGGACATATCTAAAACCAGATCTAACCCACCTTCGCATCTTCGGATGTTTGGCATACTCTCAAATACCAAATAATAAACGAGCCAAATTTGATACAGAAGCTTTAAAATGTATCTTCATTCGTTACGGTCAACCTCTTGGAGTAAAAGGATAGAGGTTATACCACCCTGATTCCAAGCAATTATTCTTTAGCCGAAATGTGATTCTCCATGAAGACCAAATATTATTCAAAACAACCAATTAAGAGTCTGACTCGGCACAATCCCAATCAGAATTAAATTCTGATTCAGTGAATCTTATTGTTGATAAACCTCAGCCGATCAATATGGCCGACCAAACTTATATACAAGAAGACAATATAGATTCTGACAACTCTAACTCTAACTAAACTCTAACTTTAACTAAAGTGACAACACCTTATTCACCACAAACTCTACCTACCTCAAATAAGTCTCCAAGATCAACCTCAACATCACCAACTCTGGCACATCAAATAAATATGTCACCTCACTTGCGAGCTCATCTGCGCCAAACTCCATCCCCAAGTAAATCAACTACTTGAAAATCTGAGCGTGCCAATAAAGGCACATAGAAGTCTAGTAAATTTCACAACAAAACTGCTTAAATGCATACTTCACTCAAGTTGCTGACTCCAGTTCTGTTTCCAAAGCCTTTTCTAGCAGAGACTCTTCTCACTAGCGTCAAGCTATCGAATCAGAATATTCCACCCTCATGAAGAATAAGACATGGATCCTACTGTAGTTGATCCACCTCCTCAAAAATCCATAGTAAGCACTACATGGATTTTGCGACGCATACGTTTTGTCGCTCGCGGATTTCCCCAACAGCCCGGACTAAATTACTCAGAGACATTCACTCCAGTCATAAAAATAACTTCATTAAGGTTGTTACTTGCCTTGGCCACAATTTATGATTACCATGTCCACGAGATGGATGTCACTATTGCCTTCTTAAATGGCATACTTCAAGAAGATATATATATTACACAACCAGAGAGTTTTGTGGTCCCGGACAATGAAAACAAGGTGTGTCACGGTGTCACCTACTTATATCATTATATGGCCTTAAGCAAGCCCCACGTATCTCATATGATTTATTTAACAAGTTTCTACTTAGCCGAAGCTTTCTACGTTGCTGAGTTGCTCATCAGATAATGTCTATATTAAGCGTTTAACATCCACTTTTCTAATCCTTGGCCTTTACATCAATGATTTGATCCTAATTTTTTCAGATTCAAAGTATCTGAATCTACACAAAGCTATTTTTGCTCAAAGATTTTCCATAATAGACAATAATGAAATCCAATATTTACGTGGAATTCAATTTCGCCGCGACCGACAAGCACATACACTCATTCTTTCTCAAGACAAGTATATAGCTGACATTTTACATAAATTTAATATGGACTCATGCAAACCAATTTCAACACCTACACAAAGCTATTTTTGCTCAAAGATTTTCCATAATAGACAATAATGAAATCCAATATTTACGTGGAATTCAATTTCGCCGCGACCGACAAGCACATACACTCATTCTTTCTCAAGACAAGTATATAGCTGACATTTTACATAAATTTAATATGGACTCATGCAAACCAATTTCAACACCTATGGAAGGGGGGATTTGTTATTCCAAAAGTCAAGCTGAAAATTTGACACCAGATCAAGTTTCATATATGAGTTGTGTTCCTTATGCGCAAGCTCTTGGAAGTCTTCAGTATTTGGTAACTTGTACCAGATTAGCTTTTTCACTGCACCATCTTGCACAGTTCATGGTCAATCCCAGACCACCTCATTGGACAGCCTGAAACGACTCCTCCGATATTTGCAACATACAGATGCTTTTGGTCTTATTTATAGACGTCCAACAACTTGTACAACCAATAATTTACTTCGGGGTGTGGTTGTGTGGTTGGAGCGGCGCGGACTGGGTAGGGGATATTGATACCTGGCGATCTACTTCTGGCTATTACTATCCCGAAGTCGCCCTATCATCTCCAGAATCTGAGTACATTTCAGCCGCAACGGCAACAAAGGAATTGCTTTGGCTCCAAAGCATACTCTCTTAACTTGGCTATCCAACTTAATTACCTAGTGTCCTATACTGTAATAATCAATCATGTATCAACACGTAATTTGTTATAATGGGAATATTCAGATTATCAAATTGATGACAATTGAGCTTGAGTTGAGTCAAATGTATTGTGTGGGTACATTTAGCTCAACTCGAGCTAAACCCACAATTCTCTACCTTCGAGAAAAGCAGACTTGAAACTTCTCCAGTTAGGGTTCACCAACCTCTGAGATGTGGGAGATGTGTTCACGAAGTCTCTTTCAAAATCAAAATCACAAAGCTTGTAATCAAGCCCAAGGCCTTACTGGAGGGGGAGCCTACAAACCTTCATCAAATGTAGCTCCGTGATTAATTCATCTTATCTAGCTGAAGGGGTAGTGTTACAACATGTAATAACATATCACATAATTAGTGCTAATAGAAATAGACATAGCACGTGACCATTGAATACTAAGAGCCACATTTGTAATCGCTATTAGTGTCCTACTCACGACTCTTCTCTCTTGAACATCGTATCATTATTCTAGTCAATATATATTATTCATGCTTCTATGCATCACACACAAATAATTCTAATCAATATATATTATTCGTGCTTCTATGCATCACACATAAATAATGCTGTCATATCATCTACTTAATTTGCTTATATTGCAATTGAAATTTAAGCACCGACTCTGGCTCGTTCTGAGCTCACATTCTGTTGCTCTGCTTCGTATCGGTCATAGACGTCGATGGTACCCTGCATTCGCGCTAAAAGCCATCCGTTCGAAACACTCGCTATCCGTCAATGAACAGTACAAGCTCTAATATGGATGACCCAACTGAAATTTTGATGTGGATACTGCAGTAACTGAATACTAAACATTAAATCACTGTAAAAAACCAGCTCGTAACTTGACGGTAGAGAAAATAGTCGGTAGACAGATTGCACAACTCAAGGAGATCACGAGACGGAATTACGGCAAACGTGCACGGCCTCGACTGAACGACTTCGGAGTGACACCGAAGACCATGTACTTTCAGAACTCATTTGGACGAAACACATGTCAAGCCTCTCTACAATGATTGCAAGCGGCGCCTGGAGTCTCGCACTCCCGCTCTGAGCTTTTCCGTCATCAACTGAGGAGGAAGAGATTGCTTGACATGGTCTCATGCACGCGGACCACGTCGGGGCTTGGACCGAAATTGGTGCAAACAGCTAGGGACTTTCAGGATTTCGACTACATAAAACCAGGTCTGCGTATGCTATTCTACCGCAGTCTTCCTCGCCAACATCTGTTTCTCCACAGTCGACTTAGTTTGCGGTAGGTCCAGGATTAAACGGCGATCTCCATGGCGAAGCGCGTCGGACCAACTGCAAATTGAGTCTTGCCAACTGCAAATTGCAATAGTCCGATCGCAAGCATTGCATCAAATGAGACCCACTGTCTGTAAGTTAACATGCACAGCACCGACGTTGTGGTGGTGGTGTCAAAGGCAGGCTGGGGTTTTTGTTCGCTTACATAATCTATTGTGCTCTACTGTGGATCATGAAATACTGTTCATGATTGAAGGGCAACTACACATTCTTATCGAGATGCGAGAAGTTGTGATCTTTTTATATGTTGGAAACAATCAATGTACTGCTCCAATAGTCCAATGCGGTGCGCTTGTCTGTACCGTTTGCATGGAAGCCGTGTCTGCAGTCTATTCCAATTCAAAATAACCCCGATGATGTTTTTTGGAGCTTAGAAACCCAAAACTGTAATTTTCTACCACCTTGCACAAATGGGGATGAGGAACATATGTATGTACAGTATAGTATTCTAAAACTTCTAACCCTGAGATCTTGGAATTTCTACTATTGAAAGAACTAGGTCAAATGCATAGTGTGTGGGGGCAGCCACCTATTGCAAGCGAGGGGGGTTCTTACGAATGCATCGTCATACCAATCCACTGCCGTAATCTGGAGGCTGAACAAACACAAAGAACCAATTCTTCCACGAGAGAAAAACCGAAAGACACAAGAAGTGAGTAAAGAAAAATGTATTGAATCATGTTAAGCCCCCAAGAATCCTCACATCACATCTCCTAGTACTTTACACAATCATCGGGGTGTGTTCACCCACCACAATCATCGGGGTGACCTGCCACTGGAATCATCAAATTCAGCACTCCAGCGTCTTCAGAAGCCGGAACAAAATTGCAGCCTCCCGTATCTGTGAAAAGTTGATGCAAAATGCCTGGACCTCTATAAATAAGTCCTGAACTGCAATCCATCACGTTCCAAGGTCAATATAATGACAACCAAGAGAGCACGTCCAATCATACAATGGCAATGTAAGAGCTACTTACCGTTGATTATCTTGTTCCGAATCAAGCTTTGCAGGAAGACGCAAACCAATCGCACCAGACGATTTTGAAAGTACTTGTCCTGAACAATACATGGAGCTGATCAACATTGGAACGACAGAATTGGTGAAATCTACGAAAGAAGTCTTCGGAGAAGAAGAAAGGACGAACCTTGATGTTTTCACAAGATGATATACAGTTGGCGATGTACATATGAACAAACTCTGTCGGAAGATCCACAACTGTCGTAAGCCGATTCACGACTTCCATTGAATGAAGACTGATATCCATACTGACTAGCTTTTTGAAATAACTGCAAGCAACTCATTTCCGTTAGGAAATCCAATCATCCGTTTCCGTAAGCTACAGAGATGGGAATGCCTGCAAGAAAAGTATCATATTGAACCAAATGTATGATGTTGTGATACTAAGCACATGGTAACTTACTCTGTAATCTGATTCGAGTTCATCAGCTTGAGCAAAACGTCGACAGCAATTACAGGATTATATTCTACAAGCTCCTGCAACAACACATTCAATCAACAATCTTCGAAAAGCATCATATATTGTCGATACAAGCAACAGTTTACAGTGAATTTTCTGCATCCGGAATTCGTCCTATCCCAGCTAACATAAATTTCCCGATTTTCGACCATCATCAAGCCACAAGAAATGATGTTATAATGGAATGATGAGGATACCAAAAAAACACCGATTTAATCGGAACATTTCTAGTGAAACTACTGCGACAACACATCATAACCAAAAGTAGGTGAGGAACATACAGGCAACCGTTTTGGAGTCAGCCCACAATGGTAAACAAGTTTAGGATCAGCTTCAAACTCTGCTAATACTTTCTGCACAACAGAAGCAATTTCTACAATTTAGCTCCAGATAAAGTGCATTGGGCATCGAGGTTCCAAATACGCCTCAAAACTACATTCCACAGAAGCGGAACCATGCGTGTACATCACCAACACTTGCGACATGGATGATGCCTATTACAAAAAGACAAGCTCAAGATTCAAATGACCATCACGTTTTTTAATCCACCGCAGTATGTCCCGTTACACCGAGTCTTGACTACATTGCTTCTATAGAGAAACTATGTATTCTAGAATAACACTGGAGAGAAACCCAAGAGTCCTATATACAATATCAACATTCAAATTATATGTTATCCATTTGCCAATTTTGGAGACACTTTAATAGATGCCTTCAATATGACATTGATATTGATGGCCTATATATTACTGCATAGTAGGTTTCCGCGAACGCAGTTGAACTTCATGTTTCATGTTTCGTGTTTCATGGTTCTGGAGGAGTATATGTTACTGTGAATGAAGACGGCTGTATGGATTTTGGGTCATCCTGCATTTCACACAAAATTAATTATGATATTTAAACTGATCTCATTTCGTCTTATTGTTCTCATTATCTTAGTCGGGTAAAAGACTGTCTTGGTCGAGAATGCTGTCACGCTCTTGATCGAGTTTGGAATACTATCACGGTCTTGGTCAATTTAACAATGCTATAATTGTTTTCGTCAAGTTTTGAATGCTATCACGATCTTGGTCGAGTTTACAATGTTGTCATGGTCTTGGTCGAGTTTATATGCTATTACGGTTTAGTTCAAAATTAGAATGCTAACCCGGGCTTGGTCGATTTAACAATGCTACTACTGTCTAATTCGATTTAACAATGCTACTACGGTCTTGGCCTTGGTCGACTTATGGATGCTAATACGGTCTTAGTGAAGTTTAAAATGCTATTACGGTCTCGTTCACGGGCTTATCGACTGTAACCGCTATTCCAGATTTGGTCGACGTATAAATTGTATGGCATACAAGATGAATGCGGACAAAAGAGCCGAAAATACAGCAATGACGCTGGAGGGAAGAGAGAGAAGAAGGACCTTTTGCTGCGCAGGAGCCAGGGCACCTTTGACAGCACGAGTCATAAGCTCTCGCACGGCAGAACCACGACTGGTATCAGCACACATCCCGTGATCCCACAAAAGCTCATGATGAGTATCGGGAATCATCCAATTCATCTGCAAGAATTTGTCACACAACTTAGAAAACTGAAAGCTATACTCTACGCTCAAGGTGATAAGACTGTCAAAACAATCCAGTAAGCAAATTCCTTTTGTATGTCTTGCCCTTACACATTCCGTATATGAGACGACCTCATCAGCAGATCCCAATGTAAAATCTACAGGCAAAAGACATAGCTTGAACAGATCAAATACATACCTCTCCTTCCTGAACAGGAAGCCTTGGTGGGGCAAGGCGCACCCACGCAGGCTCTAGTCCATTAAATGAAGAATTCTGTATCAGCGCAGCAGCAGCATCTCCTCTATTCCCAGACCCAAGTTGTGCTACACCTCCTGGCACAGGACGTCTGATATCAAAAAGCACAAATTCGGGAGTCAAATGATGAAGATGCACATGATGGAACCTGATAACATCTAAGCGATCTAAAAACTAGAAATCCAACTGCATTGATCTCCAAATTCAAGCTCAAGAAACACGTACTCTGACGACTTGAAATCATGGCCTGGTGGCACATCTGGAATAGGAACTACTCTGCTGACTGATGCTTTCTTGAAACCGCTTACACGAGCCGCTCGTGGAAGCAAGTTAACATATATGGCTTTCAGTGCTTCGGCATCTAGAAGTTTCTGTCAAACGCAGGACACAGCAGTGTACTATTACTGGTACATCAATTATGGTGATCAAAAGAACCAATTAAGAACGTACGATAGAACTCCTCAAAACTACGACCTCAAGTCCTTCCAACTTCATTCAGTTTCAAAGTGCAAAATACTTGAAACATAATAAGATGAAAGAATCAGGAACATACATAAGCTGCAGGTTCAAATGTCGAGATAAACTCCTTGGGTGATTTCATCGAAAGCTGCAGGAAAATTACAATCAGATTCATGGCATTCAACCCATTGTCTCAAGATAGAATAGATGCTTCAAACCAAAGTTTTAACTTAAGACCTCAGAGAAAACCTATGACAGAGCTCGCTTGAAGAGAATACAGCAGGTGACCTTAAACTATACCAGTCCTAGTATATTGTACTAGTTGCTCAAAAATATTGCCCAAGATGACCCAGAGCAGTAAGGAAGTCTACATCTGATAACAGAAGGAATATATTCGATACTCACGTCATTGTTGTTGCTGTTGAGGGACTGAAAAAGAGTTTGTAAAAATGCCCGTTCCACCTCCTCTGCTTTGTCATTAGAGGCTGCCTGCACGACCGGTGTGGAACAGTAGCAATAAACAACTGGAGCTACTATTACTGTAAGTCCAATAGAAAAACTAAAGAATTGCTCAGAGCTTACTTTGAGAAGCTGTTCCATGAAGGGGTTTGACTGCTCGCCACGATACTGCTCAACCAATATGTAGAAACCCGCCAGACGCTGATGCTGCTTCAAAAGTCGCGCATCCTACAAAATGTACCATCCACATACGGTTCTTCATTTTGAAGAGCACATTGCCAACTCAAAACCCTAAGACACAGTCCTTGAATCTCCACGTTAAGGTCGAAATTATGCATTCTAGTGTCGACATGAGATGATAGCAGCTCAACGCAAAACCAACTGGTACAAATAAAATCAACTTGATGCAATCTGGCAAACAATTTGGTCGTCACGGTACTGCACACCGAGATAGCAAGCAAGGAGTGAAAAATGGCGTGAAAACCTACAACGCCTATTCGACGGGGCATTGCATAGGAGCAACTTAAGGCAGAGCATTCGATTCTCTATCAACTGAATTCACATCAGCAACTAACAATTCTGTTAAAGCAGAGAAAGATATTAAACGCTGCTGGACGATCAACAAATGCACTTAACACAACGAGGTCCTAATCTCGGAGCAGCAGCGGGACACAATAACTCAACAAATATTTCCAGGAACATATCCACACATTACGCAGGAACTACTACCAAGTCTCGTAAATTACGGTACTGGACACTGTGGTTGCAAGCAAGAAGTGTAAATGGCGTGAAAATCTATAACGTCAAAGAGTTGCACAGGAGCGACCTATGACAATAATTCGGTTCTCTATAAACTAATTTCGCAACAGCAACTAACAATTCTGTTAACGCATAGCATCAAATCAACGCTGCTAAAAAATCAACAGGTGCGCTTCCCGCAACAAGTCCTAAACTCAGAAGCAGCATAGCTTAACATACACTTCCAGAAATGTATTGATACATTACGCATGAACTACTACTCATAAAATTCGCCACAAAAAAAAAATCAACCAAAGCAATTAGATGCTTCGTCCAATGATCGAGCTAAGGAATCAGAAGCAGCTTCCTAAGAATCCACCGATCAATTACGATCACTGAAATTTAACAAAGTCCAAGTCAAACTTATAGAACTACGGCAAATTTTGTTCGCACAAGTAGAATTCTGATCCAACGCAATTAATCGACAGACACTCCAATGTAAAATTCAGGAGTAAAAAATTCCAAGTTCACAAGCAATGCGAGCAAACGAACCTCAAGTAGCATGATTAAGCAGCAACAAGCCTTGAAGCTCTGGCTGTGCTTGAAGGTGATATGGAAAGCCGAGACATGACTCTCTAGCGATCGCTCTTCGCCGTCTAGGACGGACAGAAGAGCAGCAGACTCCGGGACGCTTAACATCGTTCCTCCCTCCAAGCTCCGTTTCTAGGTTTAATGGTAACGCCAGCTGAAAAAACAAAAGAGCGGAGATGCCTGTAAGTATAATCTACTTGTTCGTACTCCTGGTGGTGCTTTCTGTCGCACAGGCTACATTGAGCAGCCCGATGAAGAAAGCGAGAATGCTCCTACCGGAGCTGTTTGGTTATAGCGACGGTAGTGCTGGCTATGGCGATGGCTATGGACGACGCCCGGACCCGAAACGAGAGAGACGACTCGGTTTCACGTTCCCTAATGAGATCCCGTTTCGGCTTCCTCTTCTTCTATCAATTACTAATTCTTTGAACTAAATGTCAACAAGTCCTAAAGGGTTTGAAAGTTTCAATTTCCCTCTAATATGAGCATGCCCGTGAATGACTTCTTATATGTTTTGCAAGCTGATTTAAACAAAACGTAGAATTATATGTAGACATATAATAAATGAAACAATAATTTATTGAACGAAGAAAAGAAATTAATTTCGAAAAATGTAAAGCTCGTATACAATTACATAGTGTTTTCCAAACTACTCAAGCAAACCTATTGGTATTGGCGGGTCCAATGTTCCCATGAGAATATACTCTTTTGGTAAATGCCATTTCCTCATGACTATTTAAAGGGTTTAAAAAAAAAATGCTTTCTATAATCTTCTCATTAAGATACACTCAAAAGCATAGTTATTATTTCTCCTACCAACAAATTCAATTGTCTATTAATTGACTAAATTCATACACGAAAGAGTTTGGTTTGATTTTTTTCAACCATAAAATTGAAAAAAAGAACAATCTTTGATCTTATATTGCTACACAACATTGATATAAATGTATATAAAAAAACTGTGAATCTTAAAGTGTCAATCCAACCCATATTGTTATAATTTAAATTTATTTTAGAAATTATGTCTATCTTTACTTATATATTGTTTTTTTTTTTTTTTTTTTTTGAACGTGACAATATGATTTCAGACACCACCAGTCATGTCAGGGCTCATGAGGTACCGTTGGAAGCGGGTTTTCTGTAGAGTTATTATTGTTATTGTCGAAAACAGTCGGATTGCAAAAGGGTGAGCGGATCCCAAGATATCGAAGTTCAAAGTATTTATGACCCCATAAGTACTAAAAAATATTTGTATGAGCTTGGCAACGCCACGGGGTTGTACTAATATTTCTTTAGAGTGTAAGCAACATAAGAAGAGTTATCAAACTTTCCATATTTTTAGAGTTATCAAAATTTTCATGCAAAACATGCAAAAAAAGTTCCATGTAATCATGATATCACATACGAGTTGCCTAAAAGCAAACCACCAAGTCAATTGTGTAAACCACAAATAATCTTTATAACTAACTGAAGCCGATAATTGTCTCAAATACTTTAGATAACAAACTGCCTTGAAGTAAAATGACATACATAATGTATAAATTACAAACAATTTTTTATATATACAAATAAAACTAAAGGGGTAACCACGCGACGCTCCCACGCTCATACAAATAATTTTCAATATTTTTGGGGTCATATATACTTGGAAATTCAATAGCTCGAGATGCAGTGGCCAAAATCGCGATCCCATTGTTGCCCACATCTCTACAAAAAATCTTGCTTTAAGGACACCTCATGCGCCCCGATCCGACCAGCGGTGCCCGAGATCACAATGTTATGTCTAAAACAAAACAATATAAACCATGTGCCTTAAATAACAGACTAGTATGCCCTCCCAGAGTTGCCATGCTTATACAACCTATCTACCTTACACAAAATTAGGTCTTTTTTGTAATTTGGGGGCCGTAGTAACTTCAAAATGCAATATCTTGGGATCCATCGATTCATTTCGTAATAACGCTAACATGACTCTACAAAAAATCCGCTTCTAATGACACCTCATGTCGCTTAATCCGACAAGCAGTTTCTACAATCATAGTGTTACTTACAACAAAAACAAAAACAAAAACAAAAAAAAAAACAAAAAAAAACAAAAAAAAAAAACAAAAAAAAAAAAACTACATGCCTCAAATAATAAATAGTGTCAAATATTTCTAATCTAGTTTAAAATAATTTAATCAATTCATGTAGGAGTCTAATGGCATGCTCAATGGATTGGCTAAATGTAAACGCAAATGAGATTGCTAAATATGATACCATTTTGAGTTCACACCCTTTTCCAAGAGAGCCGTTGAATGACCCTTGTTATATCGTGTTTTCAATTACACCATGACAAAATACTTGAAGTTCAAAAGTCCAAAAGTTTTGAGGATTTCCGATAAGGTCTAGAGCGTTTGTTTAGAGGGCCGCCGAAGGTGGCTGGTCATATAGCTACTCCATTGGAAAAGCAAATTGACCTTTCCGTGACTAATTGTAAGCACTCTTGTTCCTTTAGGAGTTTGATGGGAATGCCCTAAATATTTTTGAACAAACATTGAATGGTGAAGAAACAAGGTATCTCTTACATTAGGTATTGTCCATAGGCCTTTCATTACCCCTAAGAGGCTCAAAGCATACATTTGTTTTAAGAAATAAACTCAAACATGTTTATTTTGGTGATTTTGAACTTAAACATTCAAATTCAGATTAGAATTCTTATTCATATTAACCCTTAAACGTCATAATTATGCTTTCCTGATACCACACCCAAAATCTCTTTTAAACTCCATTTTTAGCATTATTCTATTTTTAATTTGCTTGAGTTCTATTCTAAGAAAGTATAGATCTCTTTAAGGTGCTCAGTTTGGAATTCTAAAAATTCCATTTGGTATAATGGAGTGTATGTTATGAGCAAGATTCTCTCAAAAAAAAACCCAACCCCTGGGACTGGGTCTGACGTTTAAGGGTTAAGAGACGCTTTGCATGGAGAGTGAAGCCGTACATGGGGTTAAAGGAGAGCAAAAATCCTCTTAACGTAATTGGTCTATTTCTTGTAGTTCAAAGAAATGAACCAAATATGTTGGGAGAATTTTTGTTCTCCGTAAGTCCCATAAATGACTTGACTGTCATATAAAGCATCACTAACTTTTCAAACACAATCGGAAAAATCTCATTTTTGACATTTTTTTAGTTCTGAATCTACTTCATGTATTATACTCATATCTACCCTTTAACGAGGAGATGACCTAAGTTGGATCGATTCAAGCCTTCCAACTCAATTCCCATACAATCCATTACAAACTAACCTTTACACAAACGGTCTTTAACAATCCAATTATAATTTGGAGTTGCATAAGTCTTGGAATTGAGAAGACTACAACACAAATCACATGAAATAAAATAAATTACAATGAAAACAATGAATACCACACAATGTACTTTGTTGTATTTTACATACATGGATACAAATTTTAGCGTAAACATTTTATCAAACTTTGTTTTCAAAACATTCTTAA
The DNA here is from genome assembly GCA_037043015.1 of Bryum argenteum. Lineage (NCBI taxonomy): Eukaryota > Viridiplantae > Streptophyta > Bryopsida > Bryales > Bryaceae > Bryum > Bryum argenteum. The sequence goes on along the minus strand of CM073328.1, from coordinate 7,286,931 downwards.
CCCCTAAACGCCCAAAGGGGGGGGGGGTAAAGCTCCTAATAGTTGGTAATAACGCTGATTTTTTCAAAACTGCGTAAAACAAATAAAAGATGAAAATGGAAAATCCAACCGTAGGATCTTCTTTGGAGCATGGCAATTAGTATGACCGTCAAATTGCATGCCATTTGGAGTTATGGATTTCAAGATCCATGCAAAAAAGGGGTGAAGATCACACCACCAAAACTTTCATGCAAAATCTCTTTCGCCCACTCTCACAAATTGAGGAGCAAGGTTTTTACTATTTACCCAAGGAGGGAGTACTGTAAACCCGCCGAGGAGTTGGGCGAAAAAAACGGCGGATGAAAAATCAATGGGATGAAAGCGGGGTTGTGCACCAAAGACGGAGCCTCACATCCAGAATGTTGAAAAATGACACTGTGGGCGCTTAAGGGTTAATTGTTTTGTGATTCTTCATTTCTCTTCTTACATTCAAAACTTCCAATTTAACCTATATAGATTTGGAAGATTTTTATACATATTCAAGTAGACTCATACAAAACTGTCACTATTGATTGTGTATATTTTTATTTTTAATTATGATATGTCTATCCAAAGCTATTGATGTAGTGCACATGTAACCAAAATCCATGTGAACCAAAAGAAATCATACAAGAACATATTGACGTCAAAGTAGTACACTCTCAATCAAGAGTTATCAATACTAATATACAAAAACTTCGAATTTTATAAGGTTCCCCGTGAATGTGGAATGTCTTTGCGGATTCTCACACCAGTTGAAGTCCGGACTTGAGTTCAATTCTCAAATTAAAGTAGGATGTTGAAAAAAAGCGTTAAATTTTTATCAAATAAGGTTAGAGAAAAACATTGGAAGCAAACTTGTTCTTACAAGAACCAACCCTCGGCATTAAAGGGTTAATGATGAGCTAAGCAAGAGGTACATTATACCTTTCAATTTAATATTGTGATGCACCCATGGTGTATAATTGAGGGAGTGCATTTTTTGGTACACCTTTGGGTTTGATTGCAAAAAATACAACTTACTTAACTTCTAAAAATCCAAGAAAACCGATTCGGTTTTCTGAGATTTTGGGCAGCTCATTTTAAGGAATTAAATTGATATTATTGCCTAAGATTTTTACTGGATGCTCCCCATACTGTAATGTGTATGTGGTAAAATTTGTGAAGCCAATTTTTTTTAATTTTTTAACCTTCATCTAGAAATTTTAGGTTTTAAGTCCAAAACGGGCAGTTTAAGAAATATATATATATATATATATATAATTTTTAATTTTTTTAGAAATATGTTCATTACCAAATTACTATTCAATTCCCAAAGCATCCGAAGTCAAAAAGTTTACCAATTTTACAAGGGCAGCCTCCAAAACTTTCAAAAACAATCTTCACGATTTCTTGTAATTTTACAATTTTTTCTTTCAAAAATTTCCAAAATTCAAGATTTTGAATTTTTTCCAAGATTTTTTTTTCCAAATTTCACATTCTCAAAAATGCACCTTCTCACCGTCCAGATTTTCCTCAAACTAAATATATCATAGGTGGTGCTTGTTTTACTATATGGTTGTTTTTAGACCTTCTTTCATAAAATATTTTACATTAAGGTCAAAAAGTGGAATTGGTCTCTAAAATTTTGCATGAGCATACCCAACTTGATTACCTACATGAAAAAAAGTGAGGGAAAAATATTTGGAGTAACAATCATCAAGTTGCCCTTGGCACCATTTAGACAATGCCTCTCACGCAGCGGCAAAAAAAAGTGTTGGTCAAACTTTGATTGTTACGATCTCACAAATGACAAACATCCAACGGTTGAAATTTTGACCAGTCCTTTGTATACAAGTTAGGTACAAGATCTTACGGTTCAAAGTCTAAAACCGGAAAAAAAAGTTTCTCCATTTCCCCATTTCCCAACGAAGGTGAAAAATGGCAGTTTTTGATTCTGGAGGTCGAGGAAACGCCTGGATTTTTAGGGATTAATACAAATTCAAATTTTTTTTATGATTCCAATCGGTTCAATTTCATATATACTTTACACATTTTCCAAAATTTATTTCCTTTGCTACTAATTATTGACCTTGCCAATCTTAAATTTATGGAATTTTTAAGCATCACATTTTATTACACAAATATGAAGAGGGAAGCTATGACACAAGAGTGACAATTTGCATGACTTTGAACTTTCGTTCAAAGTTGAACGAACGAAGCTCAGTTTTCGTCGTCCCTTCCGCAGGAACATCCCTTCCATCACAGCCAGCTAAAGTGGAGCTTCAGGAACGATCGAGTTCCGGCGATGGCTGATTCCGAATGAGCATCAAACAGTGCACTTGTGTACATTAGGCTAAAGCTTCGTTTAAACTTAGATCGGTGGAGACCTTGCCGCTGCGGCATTGAACAATAATAAAACTTCAAAGGCAATAGCGCCTCGAGGCGACCATGGAGTCAGCATCGAGGTCGCTGCTGCCGATTTGGTCTCTATTGCTGCTCGTAGTTTGTCTCTCGTCGACTTGCAACGCTATTTATGAAGACCAAGTCGGTGTCCGGGACTGGTACGAGCTTCACATGCTCTGTTTTGGCGTTAGGGTTTGGCGAAGGTTTTGGAGAGTCTTCGAGTTTCTCGTCCGATCGCCTTGTGAATACTCTCAGTTATATGGAATAGAGAGCATGATGGAGAATAAAAAGAGAGAAGATCAATATTGCTAGTTTCTTTCAATCACTTAGGGTTTCACGAGCTGGTAGTGATAATTTTTTTATTACATGATTGGGACAGGCACCAGCAGTACATTGGACGCGTGAAGCATGCTGTTTTCCAAACTCAAGGAGCTGGGCGGAAACGGGTGGTAGTGGCCACTGAACAGAACGCTATAGCTTCCCTGAATCTCCGCACCGGTGAAATCTGTACGTAGCATCTTAACTCTCCAGCACTCAGAAGCCTCATCAAATTTTACAAGAAGCTGATGATTCATGAATTTTGGTTCGGAAATTTAAATGTCTGAGAGGGTTTAGTGGAATCTTTGAGCTGCAATGTTCGTTACCAGCTTAAACTAGAGTATTTCGCACTAAGTCTGCTTTGACTGTAACCAAGTGGAAGTCGTGTTATCAAACTATTCTTAATGTTTCTGGCTAGGAACCGACGTTCTATATAGTTACGAAGAGTTGTGAGGAGAGGACCTCGAAATGGACAATAATGCAGGCGTCAGGTTTGTCGTTTTGCAGATTGGAGGCGTGTTCTTGGAGCAACAGACACTATTGATGCACTTGAGATTTCTATGGGAAAATGTGAGTTAAATTTTGTAACGGACCTTTTGTAGGGCTTGTGCTTCAGCTCCAGTTGACTAAGAATCGTGTCGGAACATTGAAGTACTACTGCTGACTTGAAATCGTCACTCCAGTGTTTTTCCGGAAGCATATTGGTAGAAGCCAGTATGGGTCATACTTGGAACGTAGAAAATGCTTTTTGACTAGAATGTCGTGATACAAACGAAAGTTGAACATTGGTGTATCCTGTTGTGCACCTGCTCCACTTCACTCATTGATTGTCTTTTTGTTATCATCAGATGTCATAACTTTGTCGAAAGGAAACACTGTGAGAGCCTGGTATTTGCCCGACGGTGCTTTACTCTGGGAGTCTAGAATCGAAGCGACTCCAGGATTCAACTTGGGCTTGATATCGCTACCTGTAAGAACACTGCAATGTTCATTGTCTTATTCCAGATTTGGAATGCTTGGAGTGTCAGAAGTGTTTTTATGTAAATCCATAAAAATAATGCACAGGTGTATTATGCAACTCGTTCACTATTGTGACGGTTCAGTAGTCAAAGATGCAATTGGCGCTACTCTATTACGAGCAGGTCGTTGCTTATGCTGTTGCAGTTTATTCATCATTCCATATCTTTATGATTTGTAGGTGGATGTCGATGGCAACAAAGTCAACGATCTATTATTCTACAGTGGTAGTATCGTAACTGCGATTTCAGGAGCAGATGGTACTCCACTTTGGCGCATAGATGCTGCTGCCAGGTGAAAACTAACCCCACTGTTACTGATACTATTGTGGTTGACTACCTTTCGTCACTGTCACCGTGGCTGGATTTTGGATCTCAATTCTTGAAGGGGTACTTGCCTGCACATAGATTCGAAAGAGCTCTCAGAATCGATAGCCTGCCTTGAATCACTTTTGACACAATATTTTCTTTCTTCTGCAGCAAGAACATCTTCATTGAGAAAGTGGTCTTAGCAAGTGACGGATCCAAGGCATATGGTTATGGATTCTACGGTATCACGGGCCTGGCGCAAGTGGAGATAGACCTGAAAACAGGAGAATTGAGCGATTTGAAGACAGCTGAAACTTCTGGAATTCTTTCTACTGAGCATCTTCACGTCACTAAAGACTTTGCTGTTGCCCTTCACTCTGATGCCGAGTACTTGGTTGTGGCACTTCCAAACAAGGGGTTGCCTTTGGTGGATACTCCAGTGAGGAGTCTAGTCACCAACCCTGGTACAACCGTGAAACTCCTCAGCACAAAGCTAGAAGGTGCCTTTGTCTTATCTTCAGACGACCAGACTTATATTCTTGCAGTGGACTCCAGCACTGGAGCACTTAATGTAGTGGAGCATTTGAAAGGACCGGTTGTAGTAAGTGACAGCTTGAATGTTGCGGATGACAAATTTGCGACTTCTATTATTGAGTTTGCGGAAGAAGAGGCTTCGCTGAACAAGTTCAGTCTGAGAGTGCGTGCCAATTCCTTCACTGACGAGATCCAGAAAGAGACGGTCAACCTACTTAGTCATAGAGGTTACGTGCAGAAGGCTTTTTTGAATGCTTATGTGCGTACTGATCGTTCACATGGATTCCGAGCGTTGGTTGTTGGGGAAGACGACTCCTTATCACTCCTTCAACAAGGAGAGGTTGTTTGGACCAGAGAAGATGGATTGGCGTCCATTGTGGATGCTACTACTGCTGACCTTCCACTTGAGAAAGATGGTGTCTCTGTACCTGAGGTGGAACACGACTTGGCGGAATGGCTGAAGGTTGTTTTCTTTCCTCTACTGTTAAGTGCTTGTATTTTATGCTAACTATATATGAGCATGGTGCTATTTCCGAGAGTATTTGAGCTCCTTCTGCACACGCTTGAAGTTGATTTATTCTTAGGTGTACAATGCATTGGTTAGGGCATATGCTGATCTTGCTTAATTCTTTCACTGAAGATTAAAGGGAAATTGATCTGATCATAGTTTTGTATTGGACGCTGTGAAGGAAGGACAATTGTACGCCGGGTTAGTGTCAATTTGATAAAGTTACTGAAATATTTTTGTATCTTGTATCAGGGTCACTTTCTGAAATTGAAGGCGAGCCTATTTCTTGCTACCGCTGACGAATTAGCTGTTGTTCAAAAAGCAAAATTGAACCAAGCTGACAAAAGCAAGCTTACACGTGATCACAACGGTTTCCGAAAGCTTCTCGTGGTAATCACCAAGGCGGGGAAAGTTTATGCTTTACACACCGGAGATGGTCACGTGGTCTGGTCCCTATTAGTTCCGTCACTGAGAGCTTCCTATGGTAATCCAAGCTTGGTTCCACTCAAAGTCATCCAGTGGCAGGTTCCTCATCAACATGCCCTGGATCAGAATCCTGCAGTTCTTATTATAGCCCAAGCAGGTGAGCTCTCCATTTCTAACTTGTACATTCTAGTTCCGCTCAGCTTTTTTTGAGCCAACTTTCACTTGATTTCTTCCTTTAAGACGTTCATGTCCTTCTCAAGAGGCTTTGTTTGCTTGGTTTACTATGATCATTGTGCACTGAAGCTGATTTGCTTTCATGTTGTAGATCCTGGGTATGATGTGAAAGCTGCCCTCTCGTGGGTGGATGTCCACAAGGGTACGGAAGTTAAATCTGTGAAACTGAGCTACCCTGTCACTCGAGTTGTTCCTGTACCTGTAACTGATTCGTCAGAACAGAGACTTCATCTCCTTATTGACAACCAACGAAGGGGACATCTTTTCCCTGCCACAGAGGAAAGCCTGGCTTTGTTCTTGAAGCATAAGGACGATGCATATTTCTATGAGGTCGACGATGCCGATCAGAAAATACATGGGTATGCGATTGGTGACCTAGTCGACCCTAGTGCCGTAGACATCAAGGAAGGCTACGTTTTTGGCAGCAACAAGCTTTGGTCAATTGTGTTCCCATCAGAGACGGAAAGTATCACCGCCGTTGTGGCCAGGAGACCAGACGAGGTAAGGAGACCATCATACAGCTTATACTTGACATTGTTCTTCTAGTCAAAGTCACTTGGTCACAAAGCATAAGTGCTGAGGGGACAGATGGTAGCGTCTTTGTGTGTTTAGCACTAGTCAAGAGACTTTGTTTAGTTGAAGGGCTTGTAGAGTCCTTTACAATTCCTATTAAATACGCTCCACCTTTTTCTGCAGGTCACACACACGCAAACTAAGGTGTTGCCGAATCGGGATGTGTTGTTTAAGTATCTCAACAAGAATCTGGTTTTTGTGGCGACGGTCACCCCGAGGGCTCCTGGTCTAGTTGGCGCTGCTAATCCCGAGGAGTCAACGATGGTCGCTTATCTCATCGACACTGTCACCGGAAGGATCTTGCACCGTGTGGCACATCCCAACACGCAAGGCCCTGTGCATGCTGTGAGTGATTCTTTTGCTGGTCTTTTAGAGATATGGTTCTTTATGAAATGGTGGTATGATGATCGTTGAAAACGTCATAAAACGATTATGGTTGTCAACTGGTGTCTTCATTGTGGTGCAGGTTGTGAGTGAGAACTGGGTTGTGTATCACTACTTCAACCTTCGTCAACACCGTTATGAGATGTCTGTTCTTGAGATTTACGATCATTCTCGATTGGTATGAGTGCCATCCTTGATCTTCCTTGATTACGCTAGTGCACGAATATAAATTCTGCACTCAGGTTTTCATACCAACTTCAGTATGATGCGATGCGTCTGTATCTTTTGCATCTGAGCGATTTGCGGGTATACTGAGACTAATTTACGCTTAATTTGGCTTTGCACTTGCTCGTTTGACCTAAGTGCGAGTGTGTATTGTGTGTTGTGCAGCCTAACAAGGGCGTATTACAGCTAATGCTGGGTCAGCACAATTGCAGCGTTCCCATCTCCTCATACGCGCCAGTCAATTTGGAAGTGAAAGCTCAAAACTACTACTTCACTTATACGGTGAAGGCCATGACCGTAACAACCACTGCGAAGGGAATCACCGCCAGACAGCTGTTGCTGGGGACTGTGAACGACCAGGTTTGTTTCGCACTCCCCTATGTGCACTACATGTTTTACGTGCTCTTAAATGGTCGTTAATATCAATTCGTTGTCCATACCTGGGGCACTGGTGAATGCCAAAGTCTCTGTAGCTATATACTGTAAACATTCCGTCATCCATCATCCAGCACTTCATACAAGAGTCCAGACTGTCAAAGCAGCACTCGATAGTTTACAATGGACTCGGGGTTGTCATTCACTGTTGAGGGCAGTGCTGCCTCTTATCTCTTTTTTAGCCCAAGGAGTCTAATACTGTGATGAGAGTTTTAGGTTCCCTCTTGTGTTACAACTGAACCTATTAAGGTGTTGTTGAATGGTCTTTTCAGGTGCTTGCTCTGGACAAGAGGCTGTTTGATCCTCGAAGGACTCCAACGCCAACGCCTGCTGAAGTTGAAGAGGGCCTCGTTCCTCTTACTGATGCAATTCCCATCTCACCTCAGGTGCCGACATTTAACTTATTTGAAATCACGTGCATTGGTGTGACTATGATAACTTGGCTTTGCGGTTATTTCTCGGTAGGATATGTACAGCAATACCCTTCTGTACTCTAGTGAGTACTAATTCTCGTATGGATACAAGAGCTTCTTATCTCTATATTTACGTATAGTATGTTCCTAACGTTTGGTCATTTTACAGAGCTATTTGAGTCATGGACTACAAGTGGAAGGGTTACGAGGGATGTTAACCATTCCAGCGCGGCTGGAATCGGCGTCTCTTGTGTTCGCGTACGGCCTCGACTTATTCTACACACACACGGCCCCCTCCAAAATCTACGACTCGTTGACAGAAGATTTCAGCTACGCTCTACTTCTCATCACCCTTCTCGCTTTGCTTGTGGCCATCGCTGTCACTTATGTGCTCTCAGAGCGGAAGGAATTAGCTGAGAAGTGGAAATGAACATATAATTTATCTCAGTAGGGGTTAGGTTCATGTTCATTGTTAAATTATCGATTCAGATTCGTTTGGTAGACTGAGAGGTTTGTAGCATGACCTCGTCGTTAGCTTTACCCATTCCAGTTGGGGTCACATTTTTGTGTGAAAGGATACTTTAAAAATTTACAGGAACTTGTGTCCTGATTGCATAATTTCAGTTGCCTTTGTACTCATATCCTTCACTCTTAACATGCTTCACACTTAGAATTTCAGATGAAACATTCTATGTCATTTCCCATCTGAGTGGAAATGAGCAAATGCTTTGAGCACGTGGATATAATCTAGATGTTGCAGGATGTTTGCCTCTTGTTTTGTGTCTCAATTGTAAAGAGAGAAAGGCAATGAGAAAGTAGAATGTATGATCAGAGGACATTTGCATCGGCAGTTTCGAAAATGGCTTGCGATTGCATCCACCTAGATGTGTTCTTTTTCTTCTTTATATGTACTCAAATTCACTCTTCTCTCTTCCAGGTAATTTTATCTTGAAACTATTCTTTGACACCCATGAGCTATAAAGCCCAAAACATGAGTTTCCACCAAGTGGTGGTAGATATCACAACAAGTGATCAACCTGCAACCTGAAGACAACGGCGATAAGGAACCTTGGGTGTCAATGATATACTCAACAAAGTTAATGAGGTCATACCTGAAGTCATTCAATTTTAGAAAAATAATATTCGAACTTTCACGGCATTGTTTGAATCGTTACAGACAGGCTGCACACACGACTTGCATACAAACGGTACAGACATGAGCACCACATTGGAACAGTACAGTACAGTACATTGATTGCTTCAAACAAATAAAACTATCTGAACAAAAAACATAAAATCTGTATAGACACGCTCTGCAGCAGTATTCACGGTCGACCGACAAACTGAGGCATCATTTCGTTCTACTTATTTGAAATGTTCAAAACGTCACTAAGAAACGCGTAGTTGCCCTTCAGTCTCATGATTTACAGTAGAACACAACAAATTTTGTATCAAAACAAAAATCCCAGCCTTCCCATGCCCCCACCACCACCGTGCTGTGCATGTTGACTTACAGACAGTAGTGACGCAGTCTCATTTTGTTCCAATGCTCGTCTCCGCATTACTGCGATCGGACTAGTGTATGCTGACGCCTTGACGATATAAGGTGCTTGTTGCGTGTATTTCATTCGTTGCCGCATTGAGTATCTATGGGCTCTCCAAGATCGATTACAGGAGGATAAGTGATCGACGAGAGGAGTGGAGAAGGCCAAAGGCAAGATACAAGCAAGAGTGGAGGTCCGCCAGTTAAAGGTATGGGAGTTAATGTCGCGCCTTAACACGGTGGTAAAGGCTGCCGATGGTGGACAAAGTAAGCTTGCTGGCCGAGTTGGACTACGAGAAGTGTGCGAACTGTGACTCGAAAGAAGATTTCAGGATCACTGACAAGACAGAGACAAAGCAACCCAGTTGCAAAATTCCATTTACTGTCTTCCGACGGGAGGGTGTATACCAGCGTGCGGTCGAAGAACGTGGTGGCTATTCAGGGTACCAAACTAGAGTGCCAGCAGGATGTCGTTGATGACCTTCGGCATAGCAGTGAGACATTGTACTGTGGTCCCATATTCAAAGTGCTTCTGAGGATGACTGAGGATGCTTCTGAGGAGAAAGAAACTGCACGATCGATGCAACAAAGGTGAAATGGTGTGTGTTAGTGCTCACTCGGTCGGGGCAGCATTTGGCCTCCGAGTAGCTAGAGAGCTTGAACTTGAATGCAAGCATGTGCAGGTTCACCTTTTCAATCCACCGTTCCTTACCGTTGGGTCGGTTGCCAAGAGAGTGGTGAGGAAGGTCGTCAATATGCTTCCGGGGCTACTTCGGGAGGGTGTTCAACCTGTTGGCGGGGTTTTGTAGGACATAATAGCGCCCCCCGACCAAATAGAGGAGTATAAGAAGCTTTCCTCGTGGAAACCCGATTTAAGGGTGCTCAAAACTAGAACGGTGTCAATAATGGAGCACTAGTTTTCTTCACCGAGAGGTACATAATAGCTTCTTCACTCAACATTTGCATGTACTCACGACAAACATTATAGGGTGCAGAATTGGGGCACCGTTTTAGAAACACATGTGAGACCGCCTTTGAAAATTCATAGCAAATTGAAATTCTCAGAATATTAACATCCTCAATTGATAACTTGAAGAACAAAGGAAGCATGTGCAACTTGTGTCCTCCTCCACGTTGTTGTTGAGCAGAATAAAACTCAATCAGCTCCAACATTGGCCACTTGGAAGACAAAAACTATTCAGACAACACTATGACCACTTGGAAGACAAAGCCTCTTCAGACAACACTATCAATGCAACATGACATAATCGAGTTGCCTCTATTATAAGAGGCCCTAAGTCCTTCCCTTTTGACAGACTATCAAAAAGTATCCTTGATGATCAAGATCCACACACAACCGCTCCACAAAATCTTTTTGAGGTACTGAGTGACTGAGAAGTATCTTATGTTTGGTTCCATCCAACTTGAATAAGCTGCAAAATACGGGAATACAAGAGTTTGCCAAACCATCATGCTAATTTGTTGCAACCTACATTTAATGAGAGAGGATGAAAATGGACAATTGCCTACAAAGGCTTGACAAACACGATTTACCTCATCTGCTGCACATTGTGTGCGCTTCCGGAAGGATCACCACTTGTTGCTCCCATGGACTGACATGAGAATAGAAGAGATTGCAATTCCTGTTTATTTGTCAAGAACATGATATCACTATGAATATGGTAACAAGGTTGAAATGTATGCTCACTTTCCAACCAGAAAGGAGCTTAAGAGTGATTTACTTACACTTCAGAATCCACTTCAAAGGCACAAAATTGGATGATGAACCTTCTTCCCATTTGGACTTAAACCAATAAAGACCTAAAAAGATTGAGCTCTCGTGCATAAACAAATAAAGCATGTATATTGCATTGAGGTAGCTACCCGAATCAAAAGTACTTCTATCAATGTTGAAATCAAAACAAGGTAGAATTGACTATAAAGTTAATGTTCAGTTCTTAAGATCAAGCCATATTATAATGTCTAGAAGAGATCAAACTCCTATTACCTAAGAAGATAAAGGGAAGAGTTCCGTAAAGATGTGAGACGCACCTCGTTAGCAAGCTACAATAGGCCATCATCATTCGATTCTTCAGAATCAGGAATATTATGAACGCTTGAATTCTCAAGACGGTTTCCATCCCAATCATGCTTTGCACCATGATTGACCATGTCATCAGAAGTCTCATATAACAAACATAGAAGCAATGACTTAAAGTAAATGTAGTCTATGACAAAGCTTCAATTTTAAAGACAAATGGTATAAAGAACATGCAAATATTTCAAACTCTTGATCGTGCAATTCATTCTTGGTAAGAAGAATCTTGTTTACTAGATGAAGCTGAACGCAATTGCTTCCTAAGTGGCCCATGTGCCTTGCTTGCACCATGGCTGCGAAATGATGAACAAGCGTGTGGATTAATCCCTAACAATTCTTGGTGTTCAAAAAAGAAGAAAAGAAGAAGAAAAAAAAAACGCAATTTTTTCAATTACCTTGTACAAATGGAGGTATGGATGACATTTTTTAGCTTATGTATAGAATTTTAAATATATCTTCATACTATCTTTGGAGCACTACGTGATAAGAGTTATGGAATCCATATTTCATAACACATGTAAGTTTTTCTTCAAATCCCTTTGAGGCTTTAGAGGTTAATTGAGAGCAGCAATCAACACTTAGAGCTTCATGGGTTTAAGATTACACTTAGAGCTTCATGGGTTTAAGATTTCCGCTCTTGATTTAATCATATCAAAGTATGTTGCTCTTTGAAAATGTAGCATAAAGATCATCTTAATTACTCATGTTCATGTATTGCAATTGCAATCGAGCAATGATCCACCTATGATTCATTGCGGAAGTAAAGTGAAGTGGCACCGATGGTAAAGCATTAGTGAATAATTGGGTGAACTAAATTGGTGCAGAGAACTAGATTAATTTTGTCGGCCTCATATCTTATGTGTATATCAATACTCACACTTCACCTCAATAATGAAGATCTCTAGAGCATCATTTATTGATACCTCTCCATTTAAGAGCACTCACTTAGTCGTTATTTACTCATGTAATGAAATTGCTTGTGTCTATTAGCTAGTGTGGGATTGAAAATCTAGGATATCTATTAATTTCACAACTCTATTTATGAGTTTGGAACAAATGCTCACATTACATGTTAGAATCTCATCATGCAATCATGGCTAGGACAATGAATCTAAAATCATCAATCAATGAAAATGAGCTACCGTGTCACTCAAGTTGCTCTAGTACGTGTAAGTAGGGTAAGTAGGGTAGGTGAGTAAGGTAGGCGGCTCAAAACCCACACATCACCACAAACCAGTCTCTAGGCATATTCAACCATGAGGTACATTGCTTTCAACCTTCAATTTCAAATTTCCTTCTTGTGTAAATTTTAGACTCAATTGTTTGAGGTACAGATGTAGATTTCACTTCCAACATTTATGACTGATTCAATTTTGCTCCAAACTTGATGATTCCACTTGATTCAATCTCCATGATACTTTAAACATCTTTAGAGTTGATTCACCTCGCCTTTTGCAATGAACTTAAAAATTTGAAATTCAGCAATTTTTTAGTGACTTTATATAATGTAACATTCCTAATCTACCTACAAACAACTTAGACTTCTCTATACTGTCTCTTATAACCACTCAATAGAAATCTATTTGTAGCTCATCGATTGTAGCCACATAATGGATTCACATCCAGATAGAACCTAGAGAAAACCTGGAGTGATTGTATGGAAGGCCGATCCAATTCTTTTACAATTTAGATTCAAAATTGAATAGGGACTCCAAATTATTCTAACTTGGAACTTAAAATCCAAATCCTCATGAAAAACAATAATATCCATATTTTCACTCAATCCCACTTACATGGATGTGATGAGATTCTAACCTTTCTTCGGAAAAAATGAAGAATCCAATCCCTTTTATTCATCACTAACTAAAAAGTACACTAGTAATTAATCAAAGGTTGGTTAATTCCAGTAAAAATTTTATTTACTGTAAATAATTGGATGCTACAAGTGCCTCACCATGAGACTAGAATATACTACCAAAAACATTCACCCAAACATAGTGCCTCTCCGTGATGCTAAAATCACAATCACAAGTATTCACCCCATAATAGTAACATTAATGTGGATAAAAAACATGACCTTTCAATTCCATCATAGTCATACACATTGTGTTTCAAGCACTGCTGATCATACACATGTGTTCCAAACACTCCTATACTCGAGAAGTGAAGTGTTCCAACCAATCGTAATGGCCCTTTTCACAAAATTTCACCAAAGTACGTAAGATCCATTATTCTTGATAAACGTACTTGTAGAGAGATTGATGGAAATACTTGTGCACTTTTTTACAATTGATGGTTAAGAATCATATATTGGATCACCTCGCACAAGAAGCATCAATCCATTTTGTCATCATTCTTGTTTGATGCAAACAAAGATATCTCACTACATGATGCATTCTTCTGATCTACCGCTCCAACAACTGGCTTAGTCATGAAAATGCACAATTTGATGAAGTACCAAAATGAGATGACCTAGATTGGCCTACAAAAGGTCTAATGTGGAGTTGAACCTCAATCTAATCCTACAATAATATCAATATCTACAAAGCTAGTTTATCACGAGAATAAGGTCTAAAAAACTCATACCCAGTTAGTCTTCAAACACATATATTTCCATTTCCGTAAACATTCGGTGTGGAGTTTGTGAAATAGTTCACCATAATACCCAGCTTTCTCCACATGGATCTCCATATTTCCCATGTTCTCTGGACCAGTCACTTGCTTCCAAACTGCTTCATAAAAATCTTGATTCACACCAATCGTTGTTGTATTGACGTCTAACCTCACTAAAGAGTGTAGAGACTCGAAATTTGGCAAGCCTTCAAATTTGTATTTGTCATCAAAATTATATTGATATGAAAATATCTCCCAGATAGTCAACTCTTTCAATTGAGGACACGCCAAAACTTCAAGATCAACCACTCTTGTACAAGATTCCAAATGAAATGAATGTAAGGATGTGCATGGCCTAAAGTCAGGTAAATCCTGTAGCCTATTTAGTCCCACCAACTCCACATATACTAATGAATCATATATGCCTGAATAAACGTCTCTACTTGAATACCCACGCAAAAAGAATAATTCCAGATCTGTGAGCCTGATGAGCTCCAAATAACGGAGACAATCAAGCCCGTCGAGACATAGCATTGTGATGTTCTCACAATTATGAAGTTGTAACACCACAAGATTGCTCATTTCTTGCATTGCCTTGCCCAATAAAAGTCGAGCATTTGCAAGTGATATCTGTAAAATTTGTAGCCTCAGAAGATCAACCCAACGTTTACTTGAAGATGAAGCATGACCTCTCAAGTTGGTTCCCATAGTTTGAAATACTCCTTGTACATTCCCCAATCCTTTCACTTTATGCTCGCTCACATACCACTCAGCAAACTCCCCGTACAAATAAGGCACGTGTAAATATTTCTTTCCAGAGTCAATGAAAGTGATCATGCCAGACTTCTCTAAATCCTCCAACTGCATCACATGACACCTTCTTCAGTTAGTCATTTATCCCTTGAAAACCTATATAAGAGTATTTATTGCACAAATAATCATCTAAAATTAACATCAAATAAATCATCCAATATCATCTTCACACTTTCCCGTCTAGAAGCCACTACCACTAAGACAGATAAACGTTAGTAGAACACAAAGTTTTGGTACTTACTTGTTTTCTTATTTTCGCTGGACGTTCATCATAGAAAATAGAATAAAACTCAACCACACCATCAAGACCTCGATCACCTCCATATCCATTCCTATACTTGAGAAAATATGCAGTATCCAAGAACAATAGCTTCTCATCGAACTCATAAGTGCTAAATTGCATATCCAAAATATCGAAAAGGCCTTTTGAAGAACTCCACACATCTCTCATCCAAACCATCCTCTTATCAAGATGATCTTTCCAAACCAACATATGATTGTTCTTTGACCTGCCCAATCGAGAAAAGAAGTCCGCCAATGCCGTCAATGCTAATGGATGATATGATCCACCTTCCCCAGTTACAAACCAACATTTCTGAGTACATATGTCAATAAACTTTCGTTCTTTATATGTCAACTCATAAATTGACTTCATAGGAGCAGCATGTTTTAAGAAGAGTAGCCCCGCTTCTTCCATGTGCAACTCAGGCATTGACATAAAGGTTTCAATATTTGGCAATAAATCTTCCAAAATTGCTTTGCTCCTTGCCACGATCATGATTTTACTCTTTGGATGAAAACCAACCATCATGTACATTTGAGCTTCCCTTTGCAAATCGACATCATTTGTGACATTGTCTAAAACTAGGAGCACCGGCTCCCGCTTCATGTGCAATTTCATTAGTGTCAATCCCTGCCATGTAGAAGCACATGTGTGAGTGTCGTTACAAATTACTCTTGTTCTTCAATTAATATGTAAATTCTCAACTTGATAGTACAAAATAACTACAAATCCTCACAAATAACAATACTAGTTCAACAATAATCAAATTCAATTGCAATACCTTCTCGATATCCATGCCAATACGCTCCAACACATTTCTTTCAAAGCCACACAACGTTCTTAAGATCTTCTCTTGCGGCCATGTTCTTGGCCCCTTGCCCAACTCCACATGACACACTTTGCCTAAATATTCTCCATAGAAATAATCACACATGGCTTTCGACAATGTTGTTTTTCCAAGCCCAGCCATTCCATATAATCCCATTACATCTACTCCTATCATGGTGTTTTTCACAAATCGGCTCGATATATCCTGCAACTCAACCCAAAGTGACTCACTCAAAACACAGAAACTAATGCGAAACAAGTGAAGTTAAAATTCTTCTTCAATGAGTAATTGAAAGGACTTCGCAAAACAAGCATATCAACTCAAAACTCATAAATAATGAATCATAGTAATCTTTAATCAACATACTGCTGAAATGGATTAATAAAGTGATGAATAATTTAAAATCTAGAACCCTTGGCAATCTTCACATACCTTACACATTCGATTGTAACCAACCATACTCTCAGAGCTCCCATATAGTAAGTCAGGTGGCGACAACCCAAGAATGCTTTCAACAACAAGCTTTCTATATGCCACCTTCTTCATTGCATCTTTGCCAAATCTCAAACCATTTGACTTGCACAAGGCTTTCACAGCTGCACTCCACTTTGTTACATCAATCCTTTCATCCTTACTAGCATGTTGTTTCCATATAGGCATCCAACGATCCTCATCTTTCACATCCTCGATTGATAACTTGAAGAACAAAGGAAGCATGTGCAACTTGTGTCCTCCTCCACGTTGTTGTTGAGCAGAATAAAACTCAACCAGCTCCAACATTGGCCACTTAGAAGACAAAAACTCTTCAGACAACACTATCACTGCAACATGACATAATCGAGTTGCCTCTATTATAAGAGGTGCAAAGTCCTTCCCTTTCGGCAAACTATGGTGTCTCTGATCAAAAAACGGGAAGAAATATCCGTGCCGTTCAAGATCCACACACAACTGCTCCACAAAATCCTTTTGAGCTCCGGAGTGACTCAGAAATATCTTATGTTTGGCTCCATCCAACTTGAACAAGCTGCAAAATATGATAATGCATTAGTTCACCGGTAACCTTCACACCTCAAACCATCTTGATAATTTGGTTCAACCTCCAATTAATGAGAAAGAAACATTTGCACTGAAAATAGACAGTTAAGTGCTATGAGCACTTGATAGACACGGTTTACCTCATTTGCTGCACATTGTGTGCGCTTCCGGAAGGATCACCACTTGTTGCTCCCATGGGCTGACATGAGAATAGAAGGGATTGCGATTCCTGTTTAGTTGTCCAAAACATAATATCACCATGAATACGGTAACATGGTTGAAATGTACGCTAAAGTTTCAGCCACAGGAAGAGCTTCAAATGAATTCACATACATTATAAATCCATTTCAAACGCACAATTTCAAACGTCCCATCTTGGCTTGTACCACTAGAAGACTCAAAAAAAGATTGAGCTCTCGAGTGTAAGGAAACAAACCATGTATAGTACATAGAGGTAGCTACTCAAGTCTATAGAACTTCTTGCAAAATTGGAAATGAAGCAAGCTAGAAGTGAGTACAAAGTCAATGTTTTGTTCTTAACATCAAGACCAAATTATAATGTGCAGAAAAGAGTTGATTGTTGTTACCAAAGTAGGAAAAGGAATTAGTTCCGTAAGTTGTGATTCACACCTCCTTAGCAAGCTGTAATAGGCCGTCATCGTTCGATACTGGAGAATCAAGAGCATCATCATTGCTTACATCCTCAATACGATTTCCATCCCAGGTATGTTCTGCAACATGATTGACCATGTCAGAAGGAGACTCCTACCACAAACAGAAAAACACACGTAAAGTACACGTAGTCTGTGACAAAGCTTCCATTCTATGGACAAATGGTGAACGTAACATGCAAATACTAGAAAGACTTGGTTGTACAATTCATTCCTCATACAAAGAATCTTGCTTACCGGATGGAGCTGAACGCAATTGCTTCCTAATTGGCCTAACTGCCTCAGTTGCATCATGGCTACAAGAAGAAGTACAAGTGTGAGAAATAATTACAAGTCTTAGGGTGAAGAGGGGGTTTGCAATGTTGCTCAAGTGAATCAATGTCTTGGTACTTGGTTTAGAGACTTCTCCAACCGCAAATTCATGATATAATAAATAACCTTACATGTCAACATAATATTATTGTTTATAGCAAAGACCTCACCTGTGCTCAAGGTTTACTTTCCTTGATGCTGCTGCCTTGTCACTCTTGCCACAGAAGAACCTGATTCAAGATCCACAAATCACGACTTAGTTAGAGAGAACTCGACACTCCACACTTTGTTTCTCCTCATGTTGAGTACTTTCTCGACATTTTTCACGCCATCAAAACATCTAGTAATTAATCAGGGTATGACTAACAAGAATGTATCATGCAATTCATCATCGAATTACTCACAGAACTGAAAAAGTTCCTCACCATACAAAAGTGGCACAAATCACCCCCACTGTAAACATTAGCCCAGCCCAAAACTCCCACCCGAAACTCCACAGGGTTGGAGTCGCCATTTCCCATTGGCTGGTTGTGAACATCCTGAACAAAAAGTAACATAATTGTCATTTTGCCACGCTCAAATTGTTGCGCGCTTCTGACGCCATTACTCAGTCTCTTCCAGAGATGCAGACCACCCATGTGTATATAGTTTATCATCACACAACTGACCCCAATTTTCATGGAACCGGAACATCTGTCCAACTTACGTAGTCCCACCCGGAGGCACGACATTTACAGACTATCAAACATGTAGGATGTGCTTCACTTACTTGCGAATAAAATCAACAGTGGCTTCCGCAGGATAGCTACTCACGATTGATCGATGGCTCTCTCGCTTCAAGAGTACAACACAGTCCTTTTACACCACTTTTGTCAGCTCCTGGACGATGAATACTCCTGCTCATGGTTACCACGTACAGTGAATCAGGGCAGCTCCATTGATAGAGTGAAGATTCTCATTCCTTGATTAAGAAAGTGAGTTAGAATCACAAGGAGCAGTTTTTAGTTTCTTGTAGGGGTTCTTAGGCTGACTTTCCTTCTAAGACGACATGATTTGTATGGAGCGAGGTAAGTAAATTGTTGGAAGGACAGGTGAGACAAGAAGATTCGAAGAAATAGAGTTGGTGACTCCACATGAGGACATGGCATTGCAATGAAATAATAAATACTCTCTGCAATCGATACAATTCATTTTCCTCTGACACCCAATTGTCTAATAAAAATAGAAAGGGAAACTACATAGACAAAGAAAATAAGAAGGAAAATTAACGAACCAAAAGTCCTTCCTGGTGAATTGGGTACCTTGCACTGCCTGCTGGACAAGCTAACACATGAGCCGCTAATGCATCTGTGATTCCAGAGATGCCACCTCGGTTACTGAGTTGTGTTGCAATGCTTCATATCACTGTGAATCTGCACACAGTTTGAGGTCACACCAGAAAGGTCATGAACGGCACAATGACACTAACTAGTAATCAATCTCTAGTTGCAGGATAACATTCCTGACCATTCTTACTCGGATGCTTCACTTTGAGAATCAGACAGAAACAGAAAAAGCACGACGCTATGGCATGACAGTGATGACATTCTGTTTCATTAGCTAGTTCTACTTAGCCTTTCGTACCACTTCCACTGCATGATATACCATTCTGCCCTTACGCTACGTTTACATACTTTTAAACTTCGGGCAGTTCAAAATTAACACATTGGGAACCCCTTTCCGGCTTCTTGAACAACCGATTAGGAAAAACAACTAAGAAATTCGTCGAGAATTTACATGCACGCAACTGCCGCGACATCAGGTATCAACCGGGAGCAACCATTCATTCACACAACTGAAAAATCTGAAATCAATTTAAGCCTAAATTTCGTGATAGTTGATTATAGCATCCACAAGGAATACAAGCCCAACGAGTTCACTTGTGAAGCTATCGGTTTCGGAGCATAGAGGACATGATGTACTTGGAAGCCTCAGAAACGAATCTCAATATCTTTCAAGCGTCTACGACATGTCTAGGCTTCTCGAAAGAAATTAGTTCTCCATGACATACTCGACCTCTGCAAGCACCCCCCCCCCCACCAACAAGTTGACTAAATTGATCGTGTGCCACAAGACACAATTCCAGAGATGAGCTTCGTTGTCTTCCAGAAAGCAAGTTACCATGATGACAGATCTTGCCTGGTGTCGCTTACAGAGTAACCAGAAGCAACTGGTGCCCGCGGCCATCTCATCATACATAGCTACTCGGAACACGAAAGACAGAAGCTTCACACCAGATTAAATCCGAGCGTGTCGCCCTTCACCGACTATAGAAATAAAGTACTTTACAATTACAGATCCTGAAACAAGAGAGTCGGCGGGCGCGTTTACTTACAAATAATCGGTAGGATCCAGGAACGCCACGCATGCAGATTGCAGAATCACTTCAACGAGCGCAAACTCACTGCCATTCGATCCTCGTTCTTCACCGCAAGAAACAAAGATTGATCGCCGATCAGGCCATTAAGCATGCACACCTTTAGTTCATTCAGGAGCACTTCGGCGAAGGATGTTGGAGCTTGAAACCCTTACCGAAACCGACTAAGTGGTGGAAACAGCGACTTTTGGGACACTTACCAAAACCGACAAAGTGGTGAAAACAGCGACTTTTGGGTCCCTTTCACAGAGGAGCTGCCTGCAGGAGAGTTATGAGCTGCCTGCAGGAGAGTTATGAGGATAGCAGTACCAAATGAATACTGTAATGGAACTCTATGCTTTTTCATAAATAGGCACATATGTGTTTCAGAACTCAATAGTACCATGTACTCATGGCTTACATTGTAAGGTGTCAAGTTACGGCACCATTTCAGAGACACTTGTGAGTTCAACTTCAAAAAATTTATAACAGAGCGTAAAAGAGTTCAAAAATGATAAATCCACTCGGACTACCCTTTCACTTACTTTCCCCTGCACAAAAAGTGCGTACACTCTTTGCTTCAGTACAGACTTTCCATGCTAACATTTGAACCATTATTGAGCACTTTTCCATAATTGTATGATCTGTCTTTAATTTACAAACACAAATTTTGTGAAAGTGATGATTAATTATGTAGATGAAGGTATTGCTTAATTGAAACTCAATCATACAATCTTGCAATTGACTTATCAAAAATAATCGAATATTCACTCATGAGGTTTCATAACTTGCAGGATTAGAATGTTTGTATTTAAAAGAGAATATGAAATGTCCATGACTTCCCTAAAGAAGTAGAAATGAACCAATTGGAGTGAAAGAATTGACGGCTAGAATATTATATACCTTCATTTCAATAACACTCGTGTACCAAAAAAATAAATCTAAAAGACTTTCTTGGCTCAAATAATAGCCCTCTATTGATGAAAACTACTTCAAATTTTTTACAGAAAATGTAGTCCAAAGCTAGACCTCTTGCTCCGAAGTACATGCCATGTTTTCAAAAAACATGCAAAAAACTCTCATAAGTAAACCTTATAAGTTATAATGGTATAGGTGATTTTGGGCCATCATGTAAGAAAACCGTCTCACGAAGAATTGATGTCATTGAAGATTGTGGCAATTTCTTTGAAAACTGATGTTGATAAAACAAAGAGCAATAGTACAAAAAGCCCCGGGGAGGTTGTGGGTTCTGTTCCCTATGCCGGCATGGTGCTCACCACTATAGTCCACCCAACTATTGTGGGGGGTCCTTGGATCTTGTTGTACGGGTTCCTCAAAGCCTTTTGGGGGGGATATTATGTCAAGTATTTTCAAGGCACTAGTAACTAGCTAGAAACTAGCATAGTTATAGTGCCCACTCTTGAGAGGGGAAGTAGTATTGTTCCAATTCCCCTTGTCCGGTGGCCATCGAGATATTAGCATTACGAATGGACACTTCATTCACGCCAGCCCCTTAGAAAGGGACTAGAGTTTCTATCTACAAAAAGCCTTCATTCTGGAGCCACTAAAAATATTGCAAGTTTTGGTATGACAATTTAGCACTTGGAACACCACCATCTTCAGGGAATTGTGGATGTTCTCAATCACGTCATCCTTATATGGTCGAGGTCAAAAAAAAAGACACGAGAAACTTTTTTGACACACATTCAACTTCCACGCTAATGTTTTTGATGAGAACATAGTCAACATACTGCTATTTGAAATCGGTCATTCATTTACCTACTCCGAGGACAAAGTTACTTGGAGGACAAAGTTAGTATTTGTAGCATAGAATAAGCTTAGAAATGGAAGTACGTATTTATTTATCTGAGTTCAAGGCTCATGTGCATTGTTAACCTCTCAAGGTGAAAAGCCCAATTTGGGTCGATTTTCTTAAAATAGATCATGTGTTTTTTACAAAAACTGAAACTTGGATTCAACATATCTCAAGACCGTTTGGTAAACTTTGATAAAATTTGATTATTAGACTAATTAGACAATTATAAAGAGGCTCCTAGGACTGGACTTCCCAAAATGAGAATCATCTCTTTTTTGTTCTCGGAATTCAGATATGACTGTATAGAGTGTCGTTGTAGAGCTTCTCCTTCAGTGATTAAATTATCGACACAAAAATGTTCGCTAGGCTGAGAGGTTCGTGTTATAGCTCACTTTAGGATAGTCAAATGTTTAGCTTTTACCCATCCTGTTTGGGGTCACATTTTCGTGTGAAAGGATACCTGAAAACTTCAGAGGAATTTGTGTCACAATTGCTTAACTCCACTTTTCTTTGTACTCATGTCTGTCACTCTAGGATGTATTACGCTTAGATGGTAAAGGTGGATGGAACACTCTTTTTGATTTTCTACCTCACTGGAAATGAGCATAATTATGCTTTGAGCTTGTGGATAGCATGTACTGTAAATAGCAGAATGTTGCTTACTGCTGTTACTGTTGAGATTGGTACTGAGAGCAGAATGTACGATCAAAGGACATTTGATTTTGGAGGTATTAGATGCACCAAGGTGAAAAATCTCTTGTGAAGGATGCCACATGGCATTTATGAATCAATTTGAGGCAAATTTGAATTAAGGCGGTCGATGAATTAGCATGCCTACCCAACCAACCCTTTCACATAACTTCCTCCACAACTCCCACTGATATGGTAGGAGTACCCATAACCACCAACATAAGAAAATTCGCCCATTTGTAAATGGTCAATTTATAGTGGGTAATTTTTTTTGGGTGGCAAGATAGTTTTTAGGAGGGTTTGTAATTTTTTATATTTTTTTGTAAAACACATGAATTAATACAAATTTTCAAACAGTAAAGTACTGCAGGACCCGTAAGCAACCTATAGGGTATGCAAAAACCACCTTAGCTGGTACAAATTTCCATTCATGATTCGACCCAAAACCACCAGCTTTTTGACTGTTTTGATTGGTCAGTTTGAATTGAGTGTTCTGACAATGCTAGTTCAGGCTAGGTGCGGTTATTGGGAGATCTACATGTTGCTAGTGGGGGTGCTGGTGGTTATGGGTACTTCAACCATATACTTCCTCACCTCCTGTGCATCCTCAAACAATATGGGACAAATCCCTAGTTCCATACCATACATACCCCTCACCTTACCCACCAAACCCCTCACCCCATGTGCATGCATTAATTAATGCTTGTGGAGAGATATATGAACTTGGTGTCACAGAATGGCTTGCGATTGCATTCACATTAACTTCGGTCAACAGATGTAGAGTTGTAGACTAAGCTCACAATATCGATATTTTACACAAGTTCCGATATTGATATTCTTTGTTTTATGACGACCGGCATCTAACTTTTTATGGAGAATCACACATGTATTTGGAACTAGAAATTAAGAGAGGAACTTTGCAGGAGTAACATGATAGCTTTGGAGGTTGCTTTTCAATATGAAGATTTTAGACTACGGCATTTTGGGAACATATACAAGTCTAAGGGCCGATTCAAACTATGTTGCCCAAGTCCAGAGGTCATCGCCGAAACTCCTCTCATTCTTGATCGAGAGGTGGAGAGAAGTACATTCAAAATTATCATTGATAACGTTTGAGTATTCAAAAAGTTTGG
Source organism: Bryum argenteum (assembly GCA_037043015.1). NCBI lineage: Eukaryota > Viridiplantae > Streptophyta > Bryopsida > Bryales > Bryaceae > Bryum > Bryum argenteum. The sequence continues at coordinate 7,262,922 of CM073328.1, read as the reverse complement.
CCTCTTAATCCAAGTTTGGGCACCTTTCACATTTGGACTCTAGCATGAAGACCAAGAGGCCAAACTTTTGCTCTTCATCAATTAGATTGTTGGATTTCCTTGACCTCTCGACTCATCCGCATAGTATGAACCGCCCCCAACTTCAAGAAATTCATAGTGGGTTTTAGAAGAGTTTTAAAATAATGATTCCAGTATGTCCAATATTTTGGTTCCTTTGCCTGTGCACACATATTGCTCGTATTGCTATCAACAGTATACATATGCCACACCTAAAAAGGAACCATTTATCATCACAGAATAATGAGTAAGCCCAATTAACGTGATCAGGGGCAAAGCTAATGCCAAAATCATGATAACGTTTTGTAAGACTATTTAATGTACAGTGTAAAAAATAAAATTGGGAGAAAAGGTAAAATAAACTGGTGAATGGAACACAAGATTAGTTTGACAAAGAACATATGCATTGCGGACGATATTGGATCTTAGCAACAAGTTATAACAAGAGCACCAACCATTCAGAATCTCAATGCGTAAAATAGTATTCAAATTCTATGTTACAACAAAATACTCCTATGTCTCAAAATCACATAAAAACACTTCCTTTACCAACTAGTTGCAGTAGGGGTTGTCTCTATCTAACCGAAAACGTTTAGAAATTCAGCTTCTTCTTACACCTTTTTACTCGTACTACACGCCCTTGACTGGAGCATTTGACAGGACGCAATGCCGGAGCTCTTTTATTATAAAGAGGTCGCCCCAATGCGGCTCTCGTTGATAAAGGGTGTATATGTTTGAATTTGGAACAAGTGTCATGATGTTCCAAGCACGGACTACGAGAGTCTTGGAAAAAAAGGGCCATAAGCGGACATTATCTACTATCTTTGGTATCACAAGTCAACCAACACGCAAACCTCATGGCAGAAAGCAAAAATTGAAATGACCCGGAGTAGTTTGCAATGAGAGCCTCTTTGCAAGAAGCAAAAACATAAAATGACCGTGAGTAGTTTGCAATGAAAGCCTTATTGCAAGGAGCAAATATTTGAAATCAATCATAACATGTGATATGTGACTACGAACAATCAAAACATGATTATCAATAATCATACTTGCATTCATTTACTCTTAGTTGCTTCAGACGTATATAACGCTATTTAGTCATAGTCAAGATGACTCTTATAGTCATATAACCTTAAATCTCTAGAAGTGCTCACATTTCTACCTTCTTATATAATGTATGTACAAAAATAAGTGCTCTAAATAGAGAGCTTTTTCTTACAAGAAAGTCATATTGTTCTTGTGATAAAGGTTAAAATATGTCCCTTGATTAGCACACACAAGCTTGAAGAGTGATTGCATAACCCTCAACCTTTGCTCCTCTCTCTAACGTCAATCCCTCAACGTCCCACCTAACTTTTAGCCAAAAAACACACCTTCTAGAAAAAGTATCATAGATGAAAGTGAAGACGGGTTATTTGGTTTTCAATTGTACAATGTTCTATTAGATTTATTAAAAGTCATGTGGATCAAATTTGGATTCATGTGGGCTTATTGATTGTGAAATTATTACAAATTTGTATTCAAAACACACTACAAGTTTATATCATCCTCACTTCAAAGTGGTAATTCTACCAACAAAACTACTCCAATTAAAAAATCCTCAACTACAAAGTTGTTTACACTAATCCCATGAAAGTTTTCAGGAAAATTTCTTGGCTCAAAAAATAGCCTTGCAATGGTGATAACCACCAAAAAAATAATTTAAAGGTAAAATAGTCCAAAAATAGACCCTTTGCACTCAAATCTATGTCTTATCTTCAGAACACCTTCTATATGGTGAAGCATTCTACAAATAAGACTAGACTGTAACTAGAATCCATTCTGAAAAATGAATTCAAAATCCAGTGGAGAATGAAGGAGATATAGCACCTCAAAGGTTTTCCATTTTTTCACTTTTTTTTTTATTGTAGGAACATAATTGCAAATCTAGTATCAAAATTATTTGGATCACAAATATTCCAACTAGAAAGTTGTTAGATTCATCATAGATCATAATATGTAAAAAATTTATAAACAAGAAGTATTATAGATTTTATATAATTGATATACTTGCAAGTTGCAACTATAAAACATGCTCCATGTTTGAAAACCCAAAACCAAAAGTTGCCTTTACTGAAATGCAGGACATTGATTCATGCTTCATTGTATGAGCCTACAATACTTAAGACACGAAGTAGACTTGATTTGGATCTCAAACCAAGTGATTTTGTCAAAGATGGATTGTGAATGAAGTAGCTACATGGCTCCTCAAAGTCGATTGGCATTTAAGACGCTTATGGGTTGCCTCCGTAAAAGGGATTACTCTTACAAAATAATGTCATGAAGACCCTTTGCGCTAAGAATGTGCATCGCAGAGAGTTGAGAGTACAAGTCCTTTGCAGGTCAACATTGTTCACTGTTCATTCATTTTTGGAAGCACAAATCCGGAAAGATTTTGCTGTCCATTGCTTCGTCTATTTGCTTCCATAGAGTTGTGTGGGTGATGCTCAACTGGGGGTCTACATTGCTTTGACATCAACCTTTCCAACGTTGTTGCGATTGCATCATTTGTTGTCCATGTTTCAAGTAGTTATGTACTAGGTAACTGAAAAGGAGCCTGTGGTTATGGAAAACAACTAGTAGGGTATGATACTGAGCCGCGGGAGCTGCGAAGGAGGTGCCCCACTCCATATTCTCCATATGAAGGGGCTCCTTTCGAATTCAATAGCACAACCGTAGTTCAAAACTTTCAAGAAAAATTAATTCATCACTTTCTGCAAATAAATAAATAAATATTCAAAAATCCAAAATTATTCATTCACTCTCCAAAAAGTATTTTGTAAAATGCATAAATTTAGAACTATCTCAATTGTCTTCTTCCAAAACAATTTCTGGGAAAATAGGTCATTTAATCCATACTAATTGCCACTAGGAAAAAGACAGGGTATAAAAACTCCCTCCTTCACCCAATCTTAAAAACAACACAAGAAGACCATTGATCTCAATTATCAACGATGGATGACTTGTCGGGCCATAATGCCAAAGAAGGCGTCAATATGGAAAATAACCATTGTCTCGTCCATGAATAGAGTGGTGGCACCTCTATGGTTTTTGCTTGAACTGCGGTTAAGAAGGCCCTATATCTCCTCGAAGCAAAGCGAGGTTGACCAACTTTGTTGCTGCTTTTGTACAATCATGATCAATTTTGTATATAGACTTTGTGATATAAAAGACAAGAGTCAAGTCGGCACCTAAAACCTTAAGACCGTCATTGTTATGATTTGTTTCAATGGACAAGGATTCATTTGAGTGTTGGGTAAAATCTTTTAGAAAGGATTTCTCTTGCTGATATTAGGTAGCTGATGTTAGCTAGATGCAAGGATAATATGATGGTATCCAAATTAATGTACATAAGAAGCCCACACACATGGCACTATAATGCCATAAAAGAATGAGCACCTTTTGGCACTACATTATAATTTATCTTTCTCAGTGTTATTTGCATTTATCCAATCCAGAAAAAATATACTACCATACCTTGGAACTCTACAAGGATGCCTCACATATTTTACAAGGACAAAGGTATACACCCTCATGATCCCCTATGAACACTTGACGAGAGCTTGTATGTTGCCACGCATAGCTTGTAAAAGACTCATGTGTTCACAAGTCATAAGGCAACATTGGACTCATGAAGCTAAGGCATATGTCTTTGCCCTCATGAAAGATGAATTTGGCTATGAGAATTTGCAATTTTCCTGGTGTGAGCCATCCGAATGACTCACATATTAGTTATTGAATATCTAGATGCAAAATACATTTGATTATAGTAGTTTGTGTGGTTCTTATAGATTAAATGCATTAAATTGGAATTTATAGAATTAGGTTAGAAAGTTATTAAAATGATTATGAAAAACATTGAGAAAAGGAACTTAGTGACAATTACATGATTGTATGTTAGGAAGGATAACTAAATTATTAGAATTGAAGAATATTAGATGTTAGGTAGTATTAGAGTTAGAGGTAGATAGGTAATTACGAAAGCAACAATGTAAGAAGGAATGTGAGAGAAGACAATTCCTCTCTCATATTTTCCCCTCTCCCCTCATCTTTTCTTTGGTGTCCTATTTCTTTTTTTCTCTCTCATTTTCTTTCCATTTCGTCTCTCACTTCTTGACTAGGGTTTGCTAGTTTTTTGTCTCTCTTGTTTTTGGATGTGTGTGTCTGTGTGTGTGTGTGTGAGTAGAGATGATTCTAGGGTTGTAGCTATGGAAATTTGAAATGTGTGACCTAATATGAGAAGAAAATATGCAAGTAGGAGGTGTGGAGTTGTTGAATGTGGGTGTGAGTGTGGGTAGGTTAGGGTAGAAGATAGGAGAGTGGATTTCCCGACCAAGATCTGGATCTGCCAACTTTGGGAAGGTGTAGCGCTTGGCTGGAGACGAGTTTGGGCAAGCCCTTTGAGGGAAAGGAGAGTCTTGAAGCTAGTTTTCCAACAAGTTCAAGCGCGCGGTCATAGGAGCAGCGACGAGGGAGCTATGGCGGATCTCCCAAGAGGACTTCACCGGCTTGCGGCGGACGACGAGAAGAGGCGGCGCTGACTTGAAGAACGATTTCTACCGGTAGGAGACAAATTTGAGCAAGCCCCTTGGAGGAGAGGAGCGTCTTGAAGCCAGATTTCTAAAGAGCCTAGGCTTTCTCTTCTTGGATCATGGATGGAGGAATGGTGATCGATTAAGTGAAAGCATGTCTATTGTGGAGGGCAAATGGAGGGCCTGACTTTGAGGCCGCATAACTCAAGTTGTAGGAAGAACCACGGGACATGCTTCCGGATTCAAGTACATCATCAAGCTAGCTCTCTGTAGACTCCTAGCTTACCTCAAGAGGAGCAAGGACGAGGGAGATACGGCCATTTTAGTGGCCAAGGGTCCAGCTGAGGTTGGACCGCAATTGTACTTCTTCTTCCCCCATTGGTTTTTTTGTGATGTTTATTGCATTTCGTGTCTTGATGATCGTGTGATGGTGGATGTGTGGTGTTTGTAAATGCTTGTTAGGATTTTACTCTGGTAGAGTTTGGTGGTCCATTGCTTGGAAGGGTTAGGCTAGGGTGTCTCCACTCTCAAGTGGCTCAACTCTATGGCTTTTCTTCCTACGGGTTGAATTGTTCATATCTAGTGAAATTGTTTGTTTTTTAAAATTAGAGTTATGCAAGTAAAGGTGTAGAACCTGAAAGGATTGATTGTCATGCATTGTCAAATATTCCTCATATTTTGATTGTGGTATCATTGAATGACTTATATAGGCTAGATCATGTCAAAAGGATGACACCTTACTCCTTGCATCTGTCTAATATGAACAAAAGAAATGGTAAAGGTACCATTCACTCAGCCACATGTTCTACAACTAGCTTCTGAAACCTTGCCCACTCTTCTCAACTTTGGAAGAAAGCTTGCCATTAGGGATAGAAGAGATTACAATCAATGTTGGTGCGTGTTGATAACTTCAAAGTGAACATGGCAGAATTTTATTATCTTTTTTGGTACAAATACATGGAGATCACGCAATCTGTGAGGCCTTAAGGCTTCAAATTTAATCCTCTTAACCTACAATAAGTCCATTGCCAATTTTATGGTTGTGATTTGAAGATTCAACATTTGATTTCATGAATAATACACCAAAAACAACGATGTTTTTAGAGTGAAGACCCATGGGCATTTAGAGATTAAACATGCTATTTTATTTTTATATTTAAAAGCAAAATAATTCTCAAATATTATCAAAATGAATAAAAATAAGGTTTTCAATTGTTAAGGGTGGTGCTCATCACATAAGTCCACCCAACTATGGTGGTGTGTGTTCTTGGTCACTTCCAAATCGGTACAGACTGTATACAATTGGCACACATGGAGACATGCGCACCTCATTGACACAGTACATTGATTGTATCAAGCAAATAATAAATCCAAAAAGAGAGCAAAGATACAATATATAGAATCTGTACTGACATGCACTGCGTTGCCTAATGCAGCATTATCTACAGTCTGCTGACAGACTATGTTAGACTCGACTTAAAGTGTTGAATCCTTCTCGCTCATCATTAAGAAATGCATGGCCGTCCAATCATGATCACTAATTTTATAGTAGAAAAGAATGTATTATGTATTTTAATAACAACGGCAGCCTGCCCTAGCTTGCCCCTACCACCAGTCCACCACAACGTCGGGGCTGTCCTTGTAACCGCATTATTGCAATCGGGCTAGTGTATTTTGCAGTTAAGGTAGGAGTGGCTAAAACCGTCCGGCCCCAAAAACCGCACAGCAGGGTTTAAATATTTATAGGAAATTATAGGATTACTCAAAAAATGTCTTTTTTTTTTTTAGATGGATTTGCACTAGCTTTGCATACTATCGAAAAATAATTAATATTTTACACCACTATTCCAAGTATGCAAAGCTGAAATTCGGACGGTTTTTGGGGCTGGACGGTTTTAGCCACTCCTACCTTAGCTAGACCCAAGTTGGTTTGTGAGTATGATGACGAATTGGCTTATTGCGTGGATCTCATTCGTTGCTGAATTGAGAATCGTTCACTAGCTATGGCTTCTCCTAGAGATATTGGACAATTAGTAACAAGAGGGCCAAAGTAAAGACACAAGAAGGAAAGCCCACCAGTTGAAGGTATTGGAGATCATGTCCTGCTTAGTGGCAGTGGTATACGCTGCAAATGGTGGACAACGACCTTGCTTCACAAATGTTGGACGGATTGGACTACGAGATGTGTGAAAACTGTAACTGGGAAGAAGATTTCAAGATCACTAAGGAAGAAATCGACGTCGCAGGCAACTCCAGTTGCAAAATTTGATTCATGGTCTTCCGTTGAGGAGTCCGACGATGAGATGCCATCTTTCGCAAAGTACGTGGTGGCTATTCGGGGTACTAAACTAGAGTGCCAGCAAGATGCCCTCAACGACCTTCGGCATTTTACTAAGACATTGAACGGCAGTCACGAATTGAAAGTGCTCGTGAGGAGGACAAAGAGAGTATTCGAACGGTGCTCCAGGGTGAAATGGTGTGTGTTATTGGTCACTCGCTTGGGGCCGCATTCGGCCTCCTAGTAGCAAGGAGGCGTGAACTTGAACGGAAAAATGTGCAAGCTCACCTTTTCAATCCACCTATTCTTACTATTGGGTCGGTTGCCAAGAAAGTTGTAAGGAGGGTTCTTAACCCTTAAACGCCTAGCTATACGGATTTGGGCAGCCCAGTATTGGATCAGAGCATCTTTTGCACTTGGGCATCATGAATAGTGCACTTTTTGAACTTGGGCATCATGAATGATCCAATCAATGATGAGCTTGCAACCTCCTACAAGTATTGTACAACCCCAACCTACCTACCACAATCCTTTCAAAGCACAAAATCACTCATACAAATTGTGATTTGAATTCTAAAATTTCACTTTTTGAATGCATCAGAAGAAGGTGAGCAGTTTGACATTAAAATATAAGTGAAAAGTTGAGTACTTTGAGAGGTACAGAGGAGATTCTGTTGGAACATGACCCCTCGGGTCACCTTCGGCGTTTAAGGGTTAATGTGCTTCTAGTGCTACTTCAAGAAGGTATTCTACGTGTTGGCGGGGTCATGTGGGACATAGGATCGCCCCCGAACCAAATAGAGGACGAGTATAAGAAGCTTGGTGCGTGGAGACTACATTTATATGTAAATAAGTATGAAACTATTAGGAGAGAGGACATTGAATACTTTGAGAGGAACAAACCTAGTATGTTTCTACACTGACAAGAGTATCCGGAGAGCTTGCAAATTCCTACCACTTGTTGCCTTCTGCGATTCTAAACATAAATACAAGGCGTGTCTCTGGGAATCTCTTAGAGAGCAGAAAGAGTAATCACCAGAACGATCATTGGTTTAAGCACCCACTTAAAGAATACCCAGAACATGAGAATAACCTCCTTAGTTGCGGACGAACTTGCAAATGCCTAGTTCACTGCTCTACTATACTCGTGAAAGTCTTTTTGTGATTTAATGTCTAGTATCCCTTTTGATTTATTGCACATTCAAACCTACAAGCTGGTGAACACGACCTACAAGAGTCTCTCACGGGAGCGTAAAAAACAACGAAGTGGTGAAAGGCTTCTGAAATTATTTTAATGAGGATAGTGATCTGTTGGGCTTCAACCAGAAGTTTGCTCACCTCAATCGGAGGATTCTGCTAGAGCTCACCCTTCTTCACATCATCATTTTGTGATCTTCCTTTAGACCAACGAATTTGAAGGAGCATGAGCAGAATCGTGCGCCTAAGTACATGTAACACACAGGGAGCTTATATTGTTCTTCCAGGGAAGAAAATAGTAGAATCTTTTGTGAGTTCATTAGGAAAATATCGATCAAGGGGAAAGTTCTCCTCTCATAGAAGAATTTATAACTTTCTTCCTTGTGAACTTTTGCTTTTTTCAAGGCTTGGGAAATGAATGAAAAAAATGCTAAATGGACGAACAGAAATACAATTTTGGATGAATTGTTGATGCATGATAAACATACATTTGGATGGATGGAAATTGCATTTACAATGAATAGAATTTGAAATGATGGACGAATGAGACTTGTATTTAAGATGAATGAGAACTAATTACACAAATTCTGATTTACTGAAAACTATAATATGTGGTAAACGTCATCTATATATTGTACAAAATGCACACAAATTTGATCCCTCTCCATCCTAACCGAAACTCTATTCTACGTAACTACTTTCTCTCGCAACATTTATGAGTTTTGTTCATTTAGTTGCGGATCTTCCACAGGCTTTGAACTTCCATAGGCTTTGAACTTCCGTAGGAGGAGCTTTCTGTTGAGAGCAATTTACCAGGAGAGTTTCGTAACTAATACTGTTCTTCTGCAAGAGGAGTCAAGTGGTTTTCGCCACATCTATACGGCGACTTCAATCTCCGCTTCCATCACTGCTTCGCCTGTACTGTATACAATATTGGCTCTTATGGAAGTGTTGAAAAGCACCGGTTCCTGGCTCACCAACCCCAATTGACAACAAAGCCATCGCACTTGCAACTCTCTTATGTTCACACAATCAAGCAAAATTGAACCACCGTCCACGTCATAAAACCGCTCTATGAATGAAATCACCATGCTCTTCCCTGAGCCCGACTCGCCAACAAGTGCAATGATCTGCAGCTCAAATCCAGAACATAGCAATCAGTTTAAGTAGATATGACAACCGCTCCAAAGAGTCGGTTACAAAGTCAGAGTAATTCTTCAAAGACAAATATTGATAAAGCATTGCTCTACAAAGTCAGATCCTGTGGCGTATTCGGTGAGCAATCCTACAGCGATATCGAACATCGACCACCTGCACAGCAAAAACAAGTGAGACATTCATTCATACAAGCAAGTGAGCAAGGCAGTAAACCATGACAAATACAGAACCCTCAAAACCTACGTTGAACGATTAGTCTAGCTTCATGAGACCCAGACGTGTGTACATGAATAAAAAAAATGACATGCAGAAAAGATTATAATGAAATCGAACTCAAATCAGCAGAGTTCACTTATAAAAGCGATAAATTCCTAACAACCAGAATAAAGTATAAGTGTCATTCCGTACGCGGATAATACCAACAAAAGTAATCACTCATATCTTGATTGAAAACGGACTACGCTGTCGAACGTAGCTTATTCCTTGACACTGACATTGTCAAGCCATTTCATTGAACAAAACACTCGCAAAATCAAATAAAGTTCAAAGGAACGTTTCGATGGAACATCCCAAGCAGTCTGAGGCTCCGAGAATTTAATTGAATGTCACTACCTTTTGATAATTCTCCGACCACTGGACTCAACAATGTGTCTTCATTTCATTCAAGAAGGTCTCAAAGCTTCAAGATCTTCAGGAGATCCTTAATGCTCTGACCTGTTTGAACTATTTTGATGAATGAAACCTTAAATTCAAAGAGAGAGCTTAGCTGTGAACGATCTTTTTGTCTTGCTACAGTTTCGAAAAAAGAGAATGGCATGCAGGAAGTTTAAAATGAAGCTAGATGGGAGGGAGCAAATCCAGTACATGCCATTGGTGATCTCGTTCTTCCGTGTCTAGCCAAAGACACGGTCAGCGCGAACCTGCTCCTCATACTTCTTGTCCAAGAAATTCTCCTGGAGCTCCTTGGCGCCATGCCGCTGGTACTCGATGCTCACAGCCGAGGACTTTGACGATGTCACTTTCGTACGAGGGGCGGGGATGAAGACTGAGGACGACGGCGACGGCGACGGGTCGGAAGTGGGAGGAGTGGGCGGGGCGGGCGACGTCGCAATCGACGGTGCAGCGGTAAAACGAGCAAGATTATAAAACCTTAGAATCTGATACTATGTATTTTGTAAGCAATAAGCGCGAACAAAAGTGAAGTGGAGAGCGAGGGAGGTTGGCTTGCTGCCCGTTCAAGAGGGTATTGTGTAACTGCCCGACTGACTTTGTAGGTGCCCGGTAACCCAATTGACGGGCAGAAAAAGGCTCCCGGTTGCATAACGGTAGAAGCTTGAAGTTTCCCCCGTGATGCTCATGAAGAATTACTAGGAGCTCGCTGGGACATCAATTAATGAGTTTCATGAGAGCACATCGCAACTTATATTCTTTAACAATGGGCAACCAAGGATGAGTACTTCCCTCAAGCTTCTACAGATTTATGCGCTCTTGAATATCATCGTTGTGCATTAACATTAACGATATAAGGGTCAAGGTTTTTCCAATTGTTGGTCTTTGATTTTGAATCCATCAAACCAGCACGCCTGTAGAGTTGTTATCAGTATCCTATTGAAGTTTACAAGATATGGATGTGAGTGTACTTGAATGAGCAGATATAATTATCAGTTTCAGTATTTTAATGGGTCAAATATATTTGTGCTTCGTAGTGATTAAACTTTGACCAAAAAGTGCTCTACTGGTATGTTGATAGAGCTTGAACAGTTCGCACCTCATCCACCTCATTGCAAGTAGTGGATAACATTGGATTTTTAGTTCGGAGCACAAATCAATACTTAGAGCTCCAGGGGTTTAAGATCTCCGCACTCAACTTAACACTATCAAATTATGCTGATCATTGGAAATGTAGCATGAAAATTATCTTTCTAATTAATTACTCACATTCATGTGTTGCCTTTGCAGTGCAGACAAGCCTTTATCCACTTATGAATTATCATGGGAGTAACCTAAAGTGTCATCAATGGTAGAGTATTAGTGGATGATTGGTTGAAGTAAATTGGTGAGGTTGACCTCATATCTGAAGTGTATATCAATACCCACAATTCAGCTCAATATGGCTCAAATTTCACCAAAATAAAATCTAGTAGTATAATTTTAAGTTCATAGTATAAAGAATTCTTGAACATGGGGAAAGTACATGGAAAGATAGTCCAAGTGGATTCATCATTTTTCGATTTTTCTACCATTTGCTATGGATTCTTGAAGGTGGACTTATAAGTGATATTGAACCCCTCAACGTCCCAACCTATTTTTAACCAAAAAACACATTTACAAAAAGGGTGTCTAAGATGAAAACAAAGACTAGCTATTTTGATTCCAATCGTACAAACTTGTAATAGACTTGTTGAATGTCACGAGGCATCATAGATGTTACCTTAATTTGACACCCTAGATGTTTGTATTGAGTTCATGGTACTTTTATATTACAAAGCTTTAGTATACATATGAATGGACATCTATAGAGCACCATTTATTGATACCTCTCCATTTTAGAGCACTCACTTGGTTGTTATTTACTCAAGCAATGAAATGAAATTGCTTCTATCTATTAGCTATCGTGGAAATGAAAATTAAGGATATCAAATTATTTTACATCTCCATTTATGAGTTTGGAACAAATGTTGATATCACATGTTGGAATTTCATCAGGCATTCATCGCTAGGACAATCAATCTAGGATTATCAATGAGTTAAATAAGCTACCGTGTCACTCAAATTGTTCATGTAAGTGTAAGTAGGGTAGGTTAGTAAGGTAGGTGGCTCAAAACCCACACAACACCACAAACTAAGCACTAGGCCAATCCAACCAGGAGGTACATTATAGCTTTCAACCTTCAATTTCAAATTTCTCCTTGAGTATATTTTAGACTCACTTGTTTGAGATACACATATAAGTTTCACTTCCAAGATTCATAACAAACTCAATTTTGCTCCAAACTTGATGGTTCCACTTGATTCAATCTCCTACATGTTCTAAACAACTTTTCAATCCATTTAGCCATCATTCTCTTATTTAATGCAAATGAAGAAATCTCACTACGAGAAGCATCATTCTATCAGTCTTCTAGTCGACCGCTCCAACAAACTACTTTGTCATGAAAATGCACAAGTTGATGAAGTACCAAAATGAAGTTGATGAAATGACCCCAATTGGCCTACAAAAGGTTCGATGTGGAATTGAACCTAAATCTAATTCTACAATATTATCAATATCTACAAAGCTAGATTAACACATTGATAATTAAAGGCCTAATAATCTACTATCCCATCACTCCTAACCCAAATATATTCCCATTTCTGTAACCATGCGCTATGGAGTTTGAGAAATAGTTCACGAGCATACCCATCTGTCTCATGATCAAACGACGTAATATACCATTTCTTCCTAGTGCTTCGTCCCCAAGTAACTTCATAGTAGGAACCATCAGAACATGGTGCAGAGACACTTAATTCCTCCAAACAATGTAGATTTTCAAAATTTGGCAGGCCCTCAAATTTGTATTCTTGATCATGATCATATTGACCCGGAGCTACATACTGGATAAACAATTTTTCCAATTGAAGACACTCCAAAACTTCAAGATTTGTCAATCTTGTACAGTCTTTCAATATAAATGAATACAAGGATGTGCATGGCCTAAAGTCGGGTAAATTGCATAGATTATCCAGTCCCACCAACTCCACATAGTGTAATGAATCATATATGCCTGAATACCCATCTGTACTTGAATTCGCAGGCAACAACATTGTTCCTAGATTTTCAAGCTTAATGAGCTCCAACCGACGAAGACAATCAAGCCCCTTGAGATTTAGCTTTGTGATGTTGGGACAATCAGAAAGTTGTAACAATACAAGATTGCTCATTTTTTGCATTGCCTTGCCAGATAAAAGTCGAGCATTTGCAGGTGTTATATCAATAATTTGTAGCCTCACAAGATCTTTCCAACTTTTACTTGATGATGCAAGATCACCTCTCAACTTGGTTCCCATAGACCGAAATACTCCCCGTACATTCCTCAATCCTTTCACTTCATGATCTCTCACATACCACTCGGCAAACTTCTTGTACACTTCAGGTACAGATACATAGAATAGATCCACAGTGACCAAGCTAGACTTGTCATATGCACCATAGGATTCGTGATCCACAGTGATCATGCCAGACTTCTCTAGATTCTCCAACTGCGTCACATGACACCTTCCTCTGTTAGTCATTTATCCCTTATAAACCTATCCTAAAGTATTTACTGCACAAATAGTCATCCATGATTAACATCAAGTAAGTCATCCAACACCATCTTCACACTTTTTCTTCTAGAAGCAACTACCACTAGAAAAAAATAAACAATAGTAGACCACAAAATTTTGGTACTTACTCGTTTTCTTACTTCTGCTGAACTTTCGCCACACAATTCAGAAGAGCATTCAACCACGGCATCGAATGATTCAGAACCTTCATATATGAACCATTGATCATGCATAAAATATGCACAATCCAAGAACAATAACTTCTCATCGAACTCATAAGTGCTAAATTGCATATCCAAAATATCATAAAGGCCGGCTTTAGAACTCCACACATCTCTCGTTGAAACCATTCCCTTATCAAGATGATCTTTCCAAACCAACATCTGATTGTTCGTGCGATTGCCCAATCGATAAAAGACGTCCGCCAATGCCCTCAATGCTAAGGGATGATATGATCCACCATCCTCTGAGTCAAACCGACATTTCAGGGAACAAATTTCAATAATATCTCGTTCTTCATGTGTCAACTTAAAAATTGACTTCATAGGAGCAGCATGTTTTAAGAAGAGTTCCCCCGCTTCTTCCTTCTGCAACTCAGGCATTGACACTGAGAATTCAATACTTGGCAATAAATCCTTGAGAATTGCTTCGCTCTTTGCCACAATCATGATTTTACTCTTTGGATGAAAACCAACCATCAAGTAGGCATTTGCTTCCTTTTGCAACTCGCGATCATTTGTGACATTGTCTATTACCAAGAACACCGGCTCCCACCTCATGAACAATTCCATGAGAGTGACTCCCTGCCATATAGAAGCACATGTGTGAGTCTCATTACAAGTTAATTAATCTTGTTCTTCAATTGATGATTGTCAATTCTCGACTTGATGGTACAAAATAACTATGAATCTTCACAAACTACAATACAAGTTCAACATGTATCAAATTAAATTGCAATACCTTCTCAATATCCATGCCAATACGCTCCAACACATTTCTTTCGAAGCCACACAATGTGCTTAAGATTTTCTCTTGCCGCAATGCTCTTGGCCCCTTGCCCAACTCCACATGACACACTTTGCCTAAATATTCTCCATAGAAATAATCACACATGGCTTTCGACAATGTCGTTTTTCCAACCCCACCCATTCCATATAATCCCAATACATCTGCTCCTATTGTGGTGTTTTCCTCAAATCGGCTCGACATGTCCTGCAACTCAACACAAAGTGACTCACTCAACAGTTACCACAATGAAAATCTCCTCAAGTTTATTTTCTTCTATTATGAGTAACTACGAGGACTCTGTGACTCACACATTATCAACTCCAAACTCATAAATAATGAACTCTTGATGTTAATCGACCTCACAAACTCTCTAGGATGCCGTACAAATTATGCCTATCCACAAGTCATAATTAATAACCTGTAAGTGTTTTTAATGGCTTCTATGCTCTACTTCTCCTCGTACTCTTCATAGGCAGCAGATCATAAAGTCCAACAATCAACACACTGCTCACAGAGATTAGTTAAGTGATGAACAATTCAAAATCTAGAACCCTTGGAAATCTTCACATACCTCACACATTCGATTGTAACCAACCATACTTTTAGAGCTCCCATATAGCAAGTCTGGTGGCGACAACCCTAGAATGCTTGAAACTACAAGCTCTCTATATGCCACCTCCTTATTCATTGCATCTTTGTCAAATTCCAAACCATTTAACTTGCATAAGGCTTTCACAGCTGCACTCCACTTTGTCACATCAATCCTTTCGTCCTTACTAGCATGTTGTTTCCAAATAGGCATCCAACGATCCTCATCTTTCACATCCTCAATTGATAACTTGAAGAACAATGGAAGCATCTCCAACTTGTGTCCTCCACCTCCACGTTGTTGTTGAGTACAATAAAACTCAGCCACTCCACCATCGGCCACTTGGAAGACAAAAACTCTTCAGACAACACTATCACTGCAACATGACATAATCCAGCTGCCTCTATTATAAGAGGTGCAAAGTCCTTCCCTTTTGGCAAGCTATGGTGTCTTTGATCAAAGAAGGGGAAGAGATATCCATGACGTTCAAGATCCCTACACAATTGCTCCACAAAATCCTTTTGAGCTCCTGAGTGACTCAAAAATATCTTATGTTTCGCCCCATCCAACTTGAACAAGCTGCAAAATACGGTAATGCATTAGCCTGCTGTTGACCTCAACACCTCATACCATCATGCTAATTGGGTGCAACCTATATCTAATGAAAGAGGAACATCAGCAGTGAGAAGAGACATTCAAGTGCTATGAATACTTGATAGACACGGTATACCTCATCTGCTGCACATTGTCTGCACTTCCGATATGATCACCACTTGTTGCTCTCATCGGCTGACATGAGAATAGAAGGGATTGCGATTCCTGTTTATTGTCCACAACATGATATCAACATGAATAAAGTAACAAGGTTGAAATGTACGCTGAAGTTTCAGCGAGAGAATGAGCTTCAAATGAATTCACTTACATTTCAAAATCCATTTCAAGCACACAGAATAGGACTATGAACCTACTTCCCATCTTGGCTTGTACCACTAGAATACTCAAAAAGATTAAGCTCCCATGCATAAAGAAACAAATAATGTATACCTATGTCGAGGTAGCTACTCAAGTCTTAAGACCTTCTCGCAAACTTGGAATTGAAGCAAGCCAGAAGTGAGTACAAAGCTAATGTTTTGTTCTTAGCACCAAGACCATTTTGTAATGTGCAGAAAAGAGTTGAATCCTGTCACCAAAGTAGAGAAGGAATAACTTCCGTAAGATGTGATTCACACCTCCTTAGCAAGCTGTAATAGGCCATCATTGTTTGATACTCGAGAATCAAGAGCATCATCATTGCTTACATCCTCAATACGGTTTCCATCCCAAGTATGCTCTGCAACATGATTGACCATGTCAGAAGGAGACTCATACTACAAACAGAAAAACACACACATTAAGTACCCCTGTGACAAAGCTTCCATTCTATAGACAAATGGTGAACGTAACATGCAAATACTAGAAAGACTTGATTGTACATTTCATTCCTCAAACAAAGAATCTTGCTTACGGAATGGAGCTGAAAGCAATCGCTTCGTAAGTGGCCCAATTGCCTCACTTTCATCATGGCTGCAAGAAGAGATGGCATCATGGCTACAAGTGTGAGAAATATTTACAAGTCTTAGGGCGAAAGGGTTGCACTAGAAGAGAGGGGGATAGTAATGTTGGTCAAGTGAACCAATGTCTTGGTACTTGGTTCAAGAGACTTCTCCAACCGCAAATTCATGATATAATAAATAACCTTACATGTCAATATAATATTGTCGTTTACTTTCAACCTAGTCTACACCAACTATCTCACCTTGCGCTTAAGGTTTACTTTCCTTGATGCTATTGCCTTGTCACTCTTGCCACAGAAGAACCTGATTCAATATCCACAAATCAAGACGTAGTTACAGAGAACTTGACACTCCACACTTCATTTCTCCTCATGTTGAGTTCTTTCTCGACATTTTCACGCCATCAAAACATCCAGTGATTAATTAACGTATGACTAACGAGATTGTTGGAAGACACGATATACCTCATCAGCTGCACATTCTGAGTGCTTCCGGAAGGATCACCACTTGCTGCTCGCGTGGGCTGACACGAGAATAGAAGGGATTGCAATTCCTGTTTATTTGTCAAGAACATGATATCCCCAAAAATGAACTTGAAATAAGTCCACTTCCACTCCAAAAATCAACTTCAAAGATACATAGAAGGCACAAGATAGAAAAAAGAAATCTACTTCCCATCTGGGCTTGAACCACTAGAAGACTCAAAAAACTAGGCTCTCGTGCACAATAAGAAGAAGCATCTATACTGCATAGAGGTGGCTACCGAGGTAAGTATAAAGAGCTCTACGCAAAGTTGGAATTGGATCCAGATCGATCTGACTACAAAAATCAATATGTTAAGATCTTAAAATTAAGATGATAGTGTGATGTCGAGAAGACAGTACTCGTGTTGATCAAAATAGGAAAAGGAATTAGCTACATAAGGATGTGAAACGTACTTCATTTACAAGCTGCATTGGGCCATTATCGTTCGATACAGCAGATTCAGGAACATCACCAATGCTTACATTCTCAACACGATTTCCATCCTCATTATGATCTGCACCTGGATTGACCGTATCATCAAGAGAATTAAACATCAAACATTGGAGAGCAGTCACTTAATAAGGATGGACTTTGTGACAATGCCTCTAAAAAGCCTACTTTGAAGAAAAATTGTAAAGAAAACATGCTTGTAGACAAGAATCCAAGACTTGTGAAATATATTTTTCTCACGAAGGGAATCCGCTTTACCGCATGGAGCTGAACCCAATCGCTTCCTCGGTGGCCCAGCTGCCTCCCTTCCACCATGGCTGCAAAAAGAAGAACAAGCGTGAGGAGTAACCCCTACAAATCCTTGTAACTTTTAGTACTCAAATACCATAAACTGTGATTTGCAACCCCTTTGTATAAATGGACTTATGGTAAACAAATTCATATATTTTGCATACGATCATGAAGCTCACTACTGCTACTTGTAAAAGCGATGCTAGATTCAAACCATCACATTTTTAGCATTTCTAAGATCATAACGGTCATAGCGAATTCTAAACTACCCAAATCACCAAAACTGCTACATCCCAGTAAGCATTTCAATGAACTTCAGGGGTTGAACACACAGAAGGTTGAATGGGGGGGCATGCTTAAAGATGGGGAAATAAAGGATACCTTGACTTTGAAAACAACGCACCCATGATGAATATATCAGCAGACAGTCATTCGAACTCTACCATGGAAACTGTCGGTACAGATTTCTGCTCATCGGCGCTCCAAAAAGACGAATACTGCATCTTAGAGCAGTCGTAGCTGCGATATATCGGTTAAACACAACCTACATACTACTCCACAGCTTTCTTGCTTCCAAATCCTACATCACATACAACGAAAGTACTAATTCAGTGCCCACAAAGGAGACTGAGGCAGCGACAAGCGGCTCAGAAGCAGCCTGAGTGAACCTCAAAGGAAGAAAAGCATCCGCACCGCACTCCTGACCAGCGGATCGTCAAACACAAGTTCACATATGCAAAACCCACCTCTGAAAGCGTGAGAACAAGCCCGAGACTCCGTCAAGACAGAGATCGGCCAGCTGATTCGTATGCCGCCTTCAATGTCGAACCGTTTCATGCACACGTCGAATGAACAATTCAGCACTCAAGGTGAAGAAAAGCTCAGAATTACAACAGGGAGGAGTTTGTGGAGTGAAGCAAGCAAGTCTCTGCAACCCTGACTGGTAGAGTGTGTGGGCTTTGTTGCCGACCTTTCTGACCATTTGTCTGCAACTACAGTAGTACAGCGCTACTGAGTTTCCGGGACAGAGCATTGTGACGCGTGAAATGGTCACTCCGCTTTCTTTTCTTTTCTTTTCTTCTGGAGACAGTCAATGTATTCATGATTGGAGAATAAAAAACTCAGTCTTTCATTGGTCGGTTTTCGTGTGAGATAATTTGTTTTCATCTTTGACGCTTCCTTGGTTACCTACTCGTGGCCTTAAACTCCTCACGCGGAAAGCAGAATTCAGCATAGATTAACTAATTTCAAACTCAAGTGACAAAAAGTTCTAGGAGATTTCTCAAAAATTGCTGGAATTTTGTAGAATTATGAAATGGCTGCGTCAGATATTGATTGAGTAATGTATGTGGATGATATCACATGTTAGAATTTCATCATCTGTCACAAGGAACATAGGAGTCTTTTCCTTCTGGAAATAAGTAAAAATATTACCTCCCTTTTTCCCACTTCATCCAATTGACCACCTGGCAAAAATTGGACCATTCCCACTTTAAGGAATAGAAAAAGAAATAAGAAAATGCAATTTACCTTGTGGCAAAGTCATTTTCCATGTTTCATGAGGGAAGGTCTCATGGATTTCCATTCCAAATCCATTCGCCGGAAGTGGGAAAGCCTCCTATCTCCCCTGTGTGTTGGGGGCCACAACTATCAATCTAGGATTGTCACTCATTGAAACTAAGCTATCACTCAAGTTATTTTGGTACCTTTATCTAGGATAGGTGGCTCAAAACCCACACAACACCTCAAATCACTCACTAAGCCAATCCAACAAAAATGTACATTACAACTTCCATCCTTGCCATTTTCATTTTTTTTCTTGTGTACATTTTAGACTTGATGGTTTGAGATACACAGATAGGTTTCATTTCCAAGATTCATAACTAAGTCAATCTTGATCCATAATTTTTTATTTCACTTGATTTAACGTTTTACATACACTACACATCTTTAAAACTAGGTTGACTTGGCCTCTTTGCAATGAGCAGTTTCACTTGGCCTCTTTGCAAGAAGCAGTTTTTAGTTTCTGGTAGGGTTCGTAGGACATGGTATTGCAATGAAGAAATACATACTCTCTGCCATCGATACAATTCATTTTCCTTTGACAGCCAATTGTCCAATAACTAAAAAAAAAAAGAGGGAAATCACATAGACAAAGAAAATCAGAAGGAAAAGCAAAGAACCAGAAGTCGTTTCTGGTGAATTGGGTACCTTGCACTGCCTGCTCGACAAACTAACACATGAGCCGCTAATGCATCTGTGAATCCAGAGATGCCACCTCGGTTACTGAGTTGTGTTGCTAGGCTTCATATTACTGTGGATCTGCACACAATTTGAGGTCACCCCGAAAGGACAAAACCGGCACAATGACACTAACTAGTAATCAATCTCTAGTCACAAAATATATGCCTAACCATTATTACTGGAATGCTTCACTTTGAATATCAGACAGAAAAAGCACGACGCT
This sequence comes from Bryum argenteum, assembly GCA_037043015.1. Classification (NCBI taxonomy): domain Eukaryota; kingdom Viridiplantae; phylum Streptophyta; class Bryopsida; order Bryales; family Bryaceae; genus Bryum; species Bryum argenteum. The sequence continues at coordinate 7,242,473 of CM073328.1, read as the reverse complement.
ATGGCATGACAGTGATGACATTCTGTTTCATTAGCTAGTTCTACTTAGCCTTTCGTACCACTTCCACAGCATGATATACCATTCTGCCCTTGCGCTACGTTTACATACTTTTAAACTTCGGGCAGTTCAAAATTAACACATTGGGAACCCCTTTCCGGCTTCTTGAACAACCGATTAGGAAAAACAACTCAGAAATTCCTCGAGAATGTACATGCAGGCAACTCCCGCGACATCAGTTATCAACCGGTAGCAACCATTCATTCACAGAACTGAAAAATCTGAAATCAACTTAAGCTTGAATTTCGTGACAGTTAATTATGGCATCCACAAGGAATACAAGCCCAACGAGTTCACTTGTGAAGCTATCGGTTTCGGAGCATGGAGGACATGATGTACTTGGAAGCCTCAGAAACGAATCTAAATATCTTCAAGCGTCTACGACATGTCTAGGCTTCTCGGAAGAAATTAGTTCTCCAACACATACTTGACCTCTGCAAGCCCCTCCCCACCAACAAGTTGACTAAACTGATCGTGTGCCACAAGACACCATTCCAGAGATGAGCTTCGTTGTCTTCCAGGAAGCAAGTTACCATGATGACAGATCTTGCCTGGTGTCACTTCCAGAGTAACCAGAAGCAACTGATGCCCGCGGCCATCTCATCATACATAGCTACTCGGAACACGAAAGACAGAAGCTTCACACCAGATTAAATCCGAGCATGTCGCCCTACACCGACTATAGAAATGAAGTACTCTACGAGTACAGATCCTGAAACAAGAGAGTCGGCGGGCACGTTTACTTACAAATAGTCGGTAGGATCCAGGAACGCCACGCATGCAGAATCACTTCAGCGAGCGCAAACTCACTGCCATTCGATCCTCGTTCTTCACCGCAAGAAACAAAGATTGATCGCCGATCTGGCCATAAAGCAGGCTGCATCCACACCTCTTGTTCATTCAGGAGCACTTCGGCGAAGGATGTTGGAGCTTGAAACCCTTACCGAAACCGACTAAGTGGTGGAAACAGCGACTTTTGGGACACTTACCAAAACCGACAAAGCGGTGAAAACAGCGACTTTTGGGTCCCTTTCACAGAGGAGCTGCCTGCGGGAGAGTTATGAGCTGCCTGCGGAGAGTTATGAGCTGCCTGCGGGAGAGTTATGAGCTGCCTGCGAGAGTGTTATGAGCTGCCTGCGGGAGAGTTATGGGGAGAGCAGTACCAATACTGTCATGGAACTCTATGCTTTGTCATAAATAGGCACATATTTGTTTCAGAACTCAATAGTACCATGTACTCATGGCATACATTGTAAGGTGTCAAGTTACGGCATCATTTCAGAGACACTTGTGACTTCAACTTCAAAAAAATTTATAACAAAGCGTAAAAGAGTTCAAAAATGATAAATCGACTCGGACTACCCTTTCACTTACTTTCCCCTGCACAAGAATTGCGTACACTCGTTGCTTCACTACAGACTTTCCATGCTAACATTTGAGCCATCATTGAGCACTTTCCATAATTGTATGATCTGTCTTTAGTTTACAAACACAAAATTTCTGAAAGTGATGATTAATTATGTAAATGAAGGTATAGCTTATTTGAAACTCAACCATACAATCTTGCAATTGACTTATCAAAATTAATCAAATTTGCACTCATGAGGTTTCATAACTTGCAGGATTAGTATGTTTGTATTTAAAAAAAGAATATGAAATGTCCATGACTTCCCTAAAGAAGTAGAAATGAACCAATTGGAGTGAAAGAATTGACGGCTAGAATATTATATACCTTCATTTCAATAACACTCGTGTACCAAAAAAATAAATCTAAAAGACTTTCTTGGCTCAAATAATAGCCCTCTATTGATGAAAACTACTTCAAATTTTTTACAGAAAATATAGTCCAAAGCTAGACCTCTTGCTCCAAAGTACATGCCATGTTTTCAAAAAACATGCAGAAAACTCTCATAATTACACCTTATAAGTTATAATAGTACATGTGATTTTGGGCCAACATGTAAGAAAACCGTCTCACAAAGAATTGATGTCATAGAAGATTGTGGCGATATCTTTGAGAACTGATGTTGATAAAACAGAGAGTGATAGTACAAAAAGCCCCAGGGAGGTTGTGGGTTCTGTTCCCTATGCCGGCATGGTGCTCACCACTATAGTCCACCCAACTATTGTAGCGGGGGTCCTTGGACCTTGTTGTACGGATTCCTCAAAGCCTTTTGGGGGGATACTATGTCAAGTATTTTCAAGGCACTTGTAACTAGCTAGATTCTATCGTAGTTATAGTGCTGATCCTCGAGAGGGGAGGTAGTATTGTTCCAATTTCCACTTTCCCCTTGTCGGGTGGCCATCGAGATATTAGCATTACAAATGAACACTTCATTCACGCCGGCCCCTTAGAAAGGGACTAGAGTTTCTATTTACAAAAAGCCTTCATTTTGGAGCCACTAAAAATATTGCAAGTTTTGGTATGACAATTTAGCACTTGGAACACCACCATCTTCAGGGAATTGTGGATGTTCTCAATCACATCATCCTTGTATGCTTGAGGTCAAAACAAAAGACTCAAGAAACGTTTTTGACACACATTCACTTCCACACTAATGTTTTTGATGAGAACATAGTCAACATACTGCTATTTGAACTTGGTCATTCATTTACCTACTCCAATGACAAAGTTTGTATTTGTAGCATAGAATAAGCTCAGAAGTGGAAGTGAGTATTTATTTATCTAGGTTCTAGGTTCATGTGCATAGTTAACCTCTCAAGGTGAAAAGCCCAATTTGGGTCGATTTGCTTAAAATAGATCCTGTGTTTTTTACAAAAACTGAAACTTGGATTCAATGTATCTCAAGACCGGTATGGTGAACTTTGATAAAATTTGATACCTAGACTAATTAGACAATTATAAAGAGGATCCTACGGTTGGACTTCCCAAAATTGCAATCATTTTTTTGTTTTTGTTCTTCAATTTCAGATATGACCATCTTGGAGGGTCGCTGAAGAGCTTCTCCTTTAGAGGTTAAATCATCAACACAAAAATGTTTGCTAGGCTGAGAGGTTCGTGTTATAGTTCACTTTAGGATAGTCAAATGATAGCTTTCACCCATCCTGTTTGGGGTCACATTTTTGTGTGAAAGGAAACATGAAAACTTCACAGGAACTTGTGTCACATTTGCTTAACCCTTAAACGCCCAGCCCCTTGAAGATACACTGAAAAGCAAGCCCGAGGGGCATGCTTGGGCGTTTAAGGGTTAACTCCACTTTTCTTTATACTCATGTCCATCACTCTGGGATGTATTTCGCTTAGATGGTAAAGGTGGATGGAGCACTCTTTTTGATTTTCTACCTCACTGGAAATGAGCATTTGCTTTGAGCTTGTGGATAGCACATACTGTAAATTGCACAATGTTGCTACTCTTTTTGATTTTCTACCTCACTGGAAATGAGCATTTGCTTTGAGCTTGTGGATAGCACATACTGTAAATTGCACAATGTTGCTTCTCTGCCGTTCTGTGTGTGGATTGTAAGGAGAGATTGGTACTGAGAGCAGAATTTACGATCAAAGGACATTTGATTTGGCAGGTATTAGAATGGTACATGAGATTGTGCCTCACAGTCATAAGATGTACTAAGGTGAAAGGAGCATTAAGTGATTAATAACCTCTTGCTAAGGGTGCCGCATGGCAAAATGAATTAGTGTGGTTGATGAATTAGCATGCTCACCCAACCAATCTTTCAATTCTTTCCTTCCACAACTCCCACCAATATACTTCCTCACCTCCTCTGCATCCTCAAACAATATGGGACAAATCCCTAGTTCCATACCATACATAACATATATGCATGCCATACCATAACATACATACCCCTCACCATACCCACCAAACCCCTCCCCCCATGTGCATGCGGTATTTTGTGCTTCTGGAGAGATAAATTCGGTGTCACAGAATGCCTAGCGATTGCATTCACCTTAACCCTTAATCGACATCCTTGTTTTCCACAAATTGGAGAGAAATGCAACCTCATTGTCTTTTGGCCTTATTTCTGCACTGAAGGGAAAATAATTTTGAGAATCGGAAACGGTGGTTATCAAGGTAACTTGGTGATGTGACCAATGCAAAAAAGATCGATCACATCGGGAAAAATCTCAATAAATGGCACCGTTGAGAAAAGAATGTTTTGGTTGCTGATCATGAGTGAGAAATCTCACATTGCTTTTTTGGTTTTTCCCCCCTTGGGTCATTTTTTCTGAAAATTTGCATCATAGAGCATGGTATAGGGATAAAGATCAAGATTTTTATTATTTTGAAAAAAAATCTTCAAAAAAATAAAAAGAAAGGCAAAGTCAAAGAGCATTGACCATGGGATCACATGGCCCCTACAATTTTGCGCGGATCACACAAACCTCAAGATGGCGATCGGGAAGGAGCATTGGATTCGGAAAAACAAAAGAATAGGGGTGTCTTTGGACAAGATTTGCACCCTACCACTGTGTCGGACCCCAAAAGCAAAAACAATGACCTTGGTGACCAGTTTGGTCACCGGTGACAATTAAGGGTTAACTTCTGGTCAATAGATGTTGTCTCAGATCACAATATCAATATTTTACACAAGTTCCGATATTTATATTGCTTGCTTTATGACGAGAGGCTAATTTTTTATCCGTAATCACACATGTATTTTGAATTAAGAATCAGGAGAGAAACTTTGCAAGAGATACATGATAGATTTGGAGGTTGGTTTTCAATGTGAAGATTCTAGATTGCGTTATTTTAGGAACATATACAAGTCTAAGGGCCAGTTGAGACTATGCTGCTCAAGTCGAGAGTTTGTCACCCAAACTCCACTCATTTTTGGGTGAGAGGTGGAGAGGGAAGTCCATTCAAAATTATTAATAATATTTTTTGGGTATTTTATCGGAAAAAAGTCTGGCCCCTCAACCCAAGTTTCAGTTTCTATTTTCATCATACCCAAACTATTGGTTAGGAGGCCAAACTCTTGGCACCAAAAATGTCAAAAAGTGCTACCATATAGGTACTTTGGGAACTTTTCACCTTTGGACTTTGGACTCTACTGTGAAGGCCCATAGGCTTTTGCTCTGTGCCAATTAGATTGTTAGAATTCCTTGACCTCTCAAATGATGGGCATAGTGTAAACCGCCCCTACCTTCTGAAATTCATTCCAGGTTTAAGAACAGTTTAAAAATAATCATTCCAGTATGTCCGATATTTTACTCACTTTGCCTATGCACACATATTGCTCGTACTGCTGTTAATAGTATAAATATGCCACATCTGAAAAGGAACCATTTTTCATCATTAAATATTGAGTAAGATCAATTATCGTGATCATGGGTTAAGCTCATGCCAAAATTATGATAATGTTTTGTGAGACTATTCAATATACAGTGTAAAGAATAAAATCTGGTGAAAGGAACACAAGATAAGTCTGTTATTAATTTGAGTGTTAATTTGATTTGGAACATCTGCATACTGAATCTCAGCAATAAGTTATGACAAGAGCGGCAACCATTCAGAATCTCAATGCGTATATCAATATTCATAACAAAATACTCGCGCGTTATCGTTGTCGGCGCAAAGTACGCCTAGTCACTTTAGAGTTTTGCCCTCTACCTTAAGGAGTTGGGGCTAGCTTGCTTATTGCAAACATTGTGAATGTTGAAGGTGGCTAGCAATGTAGGCCCAAGGTTCTTGTTTTCCAAGAGCGGTCTCACATGTGCTCAATCCTCATGCCACTTGTTTCAAAACCACATGAAAACACTTCCTTTACCAACTAGTTGCATTTGAGGTTGTCTCCATCTCTACCAAAAAAGCTTCGGCAATTAAGCCTCTTCTTACTCCTTTTTACTCGTACTACATGCCTTTGACTGGAGCATTTGAAAAGGCTAATAAGCAAATGCATTGAGAGCATTTACCCAACGTAGTAAGGAAGGACATAATGAGCTCTTTTATTATAAGAAGTCGCTCCAATGCGGCTTGTTGGTATGGTTGAAGTACCCATAACCACCATCACCCCCACTAGCAACATGTAGATCTCCCAATAACCGCACCTAGCCTGAACTAGCATTGTCAGAACACTCAATTCAAACTGACCAATCAAAACAGTCAAAAAGCTGGTGGTTCTGGGTCGAATCATGAATGGAAATTTGTACCAGCTAAGGTGGTTTTTGCATACCCTCTAGGTTGGTTACGGGTCCTGCAGTACTTTACTGTTTGAAAAATTGTATTAATTCATGTGTTTTACAAAAAAATATAAAAAAATTACAAACCCTCCTAAAAACTATCTTGCCACCCAAAAAAAAATTACCCACTATAAATAGATCATTTACAAATGGGCGAATTTTCTTATGTTGGTGGTTATGGGTACTTCAACCTTAAAGGGTGTATTTGTTTGAGTGTGGAACAAGTGGCATGATGTTCCAAGCACGGACTACAAGTGTCTTGGAAAAATAGGACCATAACCTGACATTAGTGACTATCTTTGGTATCACAACGATTAAGCGAGCATGGCATAAAATAAAAAATTAATATGACCTTGAGTAGTTTGCAAGGAGCAGAAACATAAAATGAGGGTGAGTAGTTTGTTAAGAGCCTTATTGCAAGGAGCAAAAATTTGAAATCAATCATAACATGTGATTTGTCACCACGAACCGTCAAAACATTGACTATTAATAATCATAATTGCATTCATTTACTCTAAGTTGCTCCAAACGAATATAACGCTATGTAGTCATAGTCAAAATGACTCCAATAGTCATAAAACCTTAAATCTCTAGAAGTGCTCACATTTCTACCTTCCTATATAATTTATGTACAAAAAATAAAAAGTACTAAATAGAGAGCTTTTTCTTATAAGAAAGTCATATTGTTCTTGTGATAAAGGTTAAAATATGTCCCTTGAGTAGCACACACAAGCTTGAAGAGTGATTGCATAACCCTCATCCTTAGTTTGCTCCTCTCTCTTACCTCAGTCCCTCAAGGTTGTAATAGATTCATTAAAGGTCATGTGGATCAAATTTGGAATCATGGAGGCTTATAAATTTTGAGATTATCACATATAAGTATACAAAATAGACTACGAGTTTATATCATACTCACTCCAAAGGGTTAATTCTACCAACAAAAGTATTCCAATGAAAAAAATCTCAACTAGAAAGTTGTTTACACTCATCCCATGAAAATTATGAGGAAAATTTCTTGGTTCAAATAATAGCCTAGCAGTGGTGAAAACGGCCAAAAATTAATCCAAAAGAAAAATAGTCCAATACTAGACCCTTTGCACTCAAATCTATGCCTTATCTTCACAACACCTTTTATATGGTCAAGCTTTTTACAACTAAGAGAAGACTCTAATTGGAAATCGTTTCAAAATAATGAATTCAAAATCCAATGGAGAATGAAGGAGATATAGCACCTCAAAGTTATCCTTATTTCACTTTTTTTTACTATAGAAACGTCATTGCAAATCTAATATCAAAATTATTTGGATCACAAATATTTCAACTAAAAATTGTTAGATTCATCATAGATCATAATTGTGTAAAAAATATAAATAGGAACTATAATTATAGATTTCACATATTCGGTAAACTTGCATCGGTAAAACATGCCCCATGTTTGAAAACCCAAAACCAAAAGCTGCCTTCACTGAAATGCACGTCATTGATTCATTCTTCATTGTATAATTCTTACGACACGAAGTAGACTTGATTTGGATCTCAAACCAAGTGATTTTGTCAAAAATGGATTGTGAATGAAGTAGCTACATGGCTCCTCAATGTCGATTGGCATTCAAGACGCTTATGGGTTGCCTCCGTAAAAGGAATCACTCTTACAAATGTCATGAAGACCCTTTGCGCTCAGAATGTTGAGAGTACAAGTCCTTTGCAGGTGGCAGCATTGTTCACTGTTCATTCATTTTTGGAAGCACAAATCCGAAAGATTTTGCAGTGCATTGCTTCATCTATCTGCTTCCACAGAGGTGTGTGAGTGATGCTCAACTCGGGCTCTACATTGCTTTGAGATCAACCTTTTTCAACGTTGTAGTGATTGCATTATTTGTTGTCCATGTTTCAAGTAGTTATGTACTAGGTAACTGAAAAGGAGCCCCTGGTTTTGGAAAATAACTAGTAGGGTATGATACTGAGCCGCGGGAGCCGCGAGGGAGGTGCCCCACTCCATATTCTCCATATGAAGGGGCTCCTTTCAAATTCCCTGGCCCAACTGTAGTTCAAAACTTTCAAGAAAAAATAATTTATTGCTTTCCGCAAATAATTTTCAAAAATACTCAAAAATCCAAAATTATTCATTCGCTCTCCAAAAAGTATTTTGAAAAAATGCATAAATTTGGAACTAACTCAATTGTCTTCTTCCAAAACAATTTCTGGGAAAATAGGTAATTTAATCCAAACTAATCGCCACTGGGAAAAAGACAAGGTATAAAAACTCCCTCCTCCACCCAATCTTGAAAACAACACAAGAAGACCATTGATCTCAATTATCAACGGTGGATGACTTGTCGGGCCATAATGCCAAAGAAGGCGTCAATATGGAAAATAACCATCCTCCCGTCCATGAATGGAGTGGTGGCACCTCTATGGTTTTTGCTAGAACTCCGGTTATGAAGGCGCTATATCTCCTTGAAGCAACCCTGTTGCTGCTTTTGTACAACCATGCTCAATTTTCATATTTTGAAAATAGACTTTCTGATAAAAACATAAGAGTTGGCACCCAAGACCTTAAGGCCGTCAATGTTATGATTTCTTTCCATGGACAAGGGTTCATTTGGGTGTTGGATAAAATATTTATTGAAAGGATTTCTCTTGTTGATATTAGCTAGATGCAAGGATAATATAATGGTATCCAAATTAATATACATAAGAAGCCCACACACATGGCACTATAATGCCATAAAAGAATGAGCATCTTTTGGCACTACAGGGCAAGTGTCCAATCAGGGTATCCTCTTCCGGACTGTCCGGACTTTAGAAAAATGTCCTTTTGGAAAAGAAAAAAATATTGGAAAATTACAAAACTTTCATGGTGTTATAGATGGCATGTTGGTACACAATAATCATGTGATTTATAGGTTAAACTCAAAAATTGAATATTTTCCTAATTTATCATATTCAGCACTTGTTCACATTATAGTAGCAAAATGACTATGAATTTAAGATTTTATATTGAAACAAATATTCATGCATTTTATTAAGTTTATATTTGAGCATTTCATATAGTTTCAAGACATAGATAATATGAAATCATAGTCCTTTTAGGTTGTGTAAAAATAGCTGATTTTTGAAAGTTCTCATGATTAAGGAAATATAGTAAAACATCAAATATGGATTTAAGATTAAACATAGATATAACTCTAATCTTGTTTTAACTAAATTTCTTCTTCGTCACCTACTTTGCTTTAAATTGAAATTCCAGATTGTTCCTTTTGTCTCAAAAAGGAATTAAGACAAATTCCTTTTTGAAGACTGAAGGAATGAAAAGGAATATGAAAATTGTTCGATTTTTCTTGCTCAATGCAGTTTTGCATGGAGTATACAAGTTTCTCATGAATCCATCATTGAATACATGCGAATTGAAAATGTGTATTTCTAGCACACAATAAGTGAAACATAAACTGACAGTGTTTTAGTAAGACAATCCTTTTTGGTACCCGTATCAGACACTTACCCTACATTATAATTTATCTTTCTAAGTGTTATTTGCATTTATCCAATCCAAAAAATACATACTACCATACCTTGGAACTCTACAACGATGCCTCACATATTTTACAAGGACAAAGGTATACACCGTCATGATCCCCTATAAACACTTGACGAGAGCTTATATGTGTGCACACATAGCTCGTGAAAGACTCATGTGTTCACAAGTCAAGAGCCAACATGAAACTCATGAAGCTAAGGCATACGTCTTTGCCCTCACAAAGGATGAATTTGGCTATGGGAATTTACAATTTTCCCAGTAAAAGTGTGTGTTTTAAAAAAAGTAAAATAGATTCAAGCAAGTAAAGGTGTAGAACCTGAAAAGATTGATTGTCATGCATTGTCAAATATTCCTCGTACTTTGATTGTGGTATTGTTGAATGACTTATAAAGGCTTGATTGAGTCTAAAAGGACGACACCTTTCTCCTTGCATCTACCTAATATGAACAAAAGAAATGGTAAAAGTACCATTCACTCAACCACATGTTCTGCAACTAGATTTTGAAACCTTGCCCACTCTTCTCAACTTTGGAGGAAAGCTTGCCATTAGGGATAGAAGAGATTACAATAAATGTTGTGTGTGCTTATAACTTCAAAGTGAACGTGAGAGAATTTTATAATCTTTTTTGGTACAAATACATGAAGATCACGCAATCTATGAGGCCTTAAGGCTTCAACTTTAATCCTCTTAACCTACAATAAGTCCATTGCCAATTTTATGGTCGAGATCTGAAGATTCAACATTTGATTTCATGAATTATACACCAAAAACAACGATGTTTTTAGAGTGAAGACCCATGGGCATTTAGAGATTGAACATGCTATTTTATTTATATATCTAAAAGAAAAATAATTCTCAAATATTATTAAAATGAATAAAAATAAGGTTTTCAATTGTTAAGGGTGGTGCTCATCACATAAGTCCACCCAACTATGGTGGTGTGTGTTCTTGGTCACTTCCAAATCGGTACAGACTGTATACAATTGGCACACATGGAGACATGCGCACCTCATTGACACAGTACATCGATTGTATCAAGCAAATAATAAATCCAGAAAGAGAGCAAAGATACAATATATAGAATCTGTACTGACATACACTGCGTTGCCTAATGCAACATTATCTACAGTCTGCTCACAGACTGTGTTAGACTCGACTTGAAGTGTTGAATCCTTCTCGCCCATCATTAAGAAATGCATGGCCGTTCAATCATGATTACTAATTTTACAGTAGAAAAGAATGTATTATGTATTTTAATAACAATCGCAGCCTGCCCTAGCTTGCCCCCACCACCACAACGTCGGTGTTGTCCTTGTAACCGCATTATTGCAATCGGGCTAGTGTATTTTGCATTTAGCTAGACCCAAGTTGGTTTGTGAGTATGATGACAAATTGGCTTATTGAGTGGATCTCATTCGTTGCTGCATTGAGAATCGTTCACTAGCTATGGCTTCTCCTAGAGATATTAGACAATTAGTAACAAGAGGGCCAAAGTAAAGACACAAGAAGGAAAGCCCATCAGTTGAAGGTATTGGAAATCATGTCCTGCTTAGTGGCGGTGGTATACGCTGCCGATGGTGGACAACGACCTTGCTTCACAAATGTTGGACGGATTGGACTACGAGATGTGTGAAAACTGTAACTTGGAAGAAGATTTCAAGATCACTGACGAAGAAATCGACATCGCAGGCAACTCCAGTTGCAAAATTTGATTCATGGTCTTCCGTCGAGGAATCTGTCGATGAGATGCCATCTTTCGCAAAGTACGTGGTGGCTATTCGGGGTACTAAACTAGAGTGCCAGCAAGATGCCCTCGATGACCTTCGGCATTTCACTAAGCCATTGAACGGCAGTCACGAATTGAAAGTGCTCGTGAGGAGGACAGAGAGAGTATTCGAACGGTGCTCCAGGGTGAAATGGTGTGTGTTATTGGTCACTCGCTTGGGGCCGCATTCGGCCTCCTAGTAGCAAGGAGCCGTGAACTTGAACGGAAAAATGTGCAAGCTCACCTTTTCAATCCACCTATTCTTACTGTTGGGTCGGTTGCCAAGAAAGTTGTAAAGAGGGTCGTTAATGTGCTTCTAGGGCTACTTCAAGAAGGTATTCTACCTATTGGCGGGGTCATGTCGGACATAGGATCGCCCCTGAACCAAATAGAGGACGAGTATAAGAAGCTTGGTGCGTGGAGACTACATTTATATGTAAATAAGTATGAAACTATTCGGAGAGAGGACATTGAATACTTTGAGAGGAACAAACCTAGTATGTTTCTACACTGATAAGAGTATCCGGAGAGCTTGCAAATTCCTACCACTTGTTGCCTTCTGCGATTCTAAACATAAATACAAGGCGTGTATCTGGGAATCTCTTAGAGAGCAGAAAGAGTAATCACCAGAACGATCATTGGTTTAAGCACCCACTTAAAGAATACCCAGAACATGAGAATAACCTCCTTAGTTGCGGACGAACTTGCAAATGCCTAGTTCACTGCTCTACTATACTCGTGGAAGTCTTTGTGTAATTTAATGTCTGGTATCCCTTTTGATTTATTGCTACGTTCAAACCTACAAGCTAGTGAACACGACCTACAAGAGTCTCTCACGGGAGCGTAAAAAACAACGAAGTGGTGAAAGGCTTCTGAAACTATTTTAATGAGGATAGTGATTTGTTGGGCTTCAACCAGAAGTTTGCTCACCTCAATCGGAGGATCCTGCTAGAGCTCTCACTTCTTCACATCATCATTTTGTGATCTTCCTTTAGACCAACGAATTTGAAGGAGCATGAGCAGAATCGTGCGCCTAAGTACGTGTAACACACAGGGAGCTTATATTGTTCTTCCAGGGAAGAAAATAGTAGAATCTTTTGTGAGTTCATTAGGAAAATATCGATCAAGGGGAAAGTTCTCCTCTCATAGAGAAAAGTGGCACTCAAGGAAGAATTTATAACTTTCTTCCTTGTGAACTTTGCTTTTTTCAAGGCTAAATGGACGAACAGAATTACAATTTTGGATGAATTGTTGATGCATGATAAACATACATTTGGATGGATGGAAATTGCATTTACAATGAACAGAATTTGAAATGATGGACGAATGAGACTTGTATTTAAGATGAATGAGAACTAATTACACAAATTTTGATTTACTGAAAACTATAATATGTGGTAAACGTCATCTATATATTGTACAGTACCCTCCAACAAGTCTTGCAACCATTTTGTGAACTCTTGAAATTCTCTAATTCATTTTCAAAATGGGAGGATTTTATCAAATTTATCCTATTAAATCTTTTGTGTTATGGACCCTTCACGTGTTCATAAAATGTCAATGTTAAAAAACAAAATCTCTATTTTTGATGAATTATTTTATCTTTTTCACTTAATTTCAAAAAAATTAACTTGAGAAATATATATGATGATTTTTTAAAATTTGATTGCACCAATCTATAGGATATATCATTGTTCACATTCTTGGTATTACAAAGATGCATACTATGTAGGTAAAATTCTCCTCTATGTGGCTCTAAAGTATTTTCATAGTTTCCATTCATTCATATTCTAGGCTAAGGAAATCAAACTCATATATTAAATCAAAATTTGATCAAATAAAGTCAAATAAGGTATCATTACAAAGCTATAGTAGTATAGAAGCCTAATATGATATGAAGTTTACAATATGTCTTACTCACTAACAAATATTCTACAAGAAATGGAACACCTACTACCATCGAGTTCTACCACCTTGAGCCGCTATTACAAACTTTCATCCGGGTTGGCATTGTTGAAATCAACTTCTTGATGCTTTCTTGAGGTATATCCTCCCAAGCCGTATTGACCGATGTCCACATTTCGTCTTTGTTTCGTGGTCTATTTCTCTGTTGCACTTGATCTTTAACTTGCTTCCGGACATTCTCTATAGGATTAAGGTCGAGAATTTGGTGGCCATTCAAGCTTTTTCAATCCAAGTTCTTTGTCTCCAATCTTTTTGTATATTACTACCATGTCTTTGGAGCACCATCCTCCATTAAAATGAGGTGCTCATAGTGGTCATGGTGCCAATAATAATGCTCTAATGCTCCTTGAGATACTATCTCTACAAAGTCTTTGGCGGTGTCGTCTATTAGGAGGAATTAACACCAAATAAGACTTAGAAGAGCCAAATGATAGCACCCCATACCATAATTGAAGTCCTTCCGGATTTGAATGTAGGTGCTAAGCAATTGTAGTTGTAGCGTTCATATACTTTTTTTGCGGATACGAATTTGGCGTGATGGTTTTCCAACTTCAAAGGATGACTCATCGGTCCAAATCACATTACTCCAATCGTCAATCGTCCAATGCAAGTGCCCCTTTGCAAAAGCCAACCTCTTTGCCTTGTGTATGTCACTCAAGAATGGTTTCTTCACCGCAATGCAATCAATTAATACCAAGCTCATGAAGCTCTTTACATAAAGTTGACATGCCCACGGAAGATGTCACATTCTTTGTACAATTAAGCAAGAGGAGCACGACGATTACTACTAAGATCTCTATGGAGCCTTCTCCTATCTCGATCACTCGTGTTTTTCGCCTACCGGATCTACTTGTTGGCAATCTGAGCCACTAATTCTAAATCGCTTGAGAATCCTTGAAATAGTCGATTTTGGCCTTCCTACAATGTTTCCAATTTCACTCACCGACATGCCAGCTTTCTGCATACCAACTATCATGTGTCGTATATCATTTGATACATAACTCCTTGTCATGGTGCACAATCCTCAAACAACACTTACATCCACAAAAAGTTTGATAAAAAGGTCCTAACAACAACACGTAAACGATATGTTTGACAAACAGACTTGTTGCACACAACTTTTCTAAGAAATGTGTACCATCAAGATGACTTACAAACAAGTATGTGTATCTCTGGACCCTCCCAAGCTCAAACATACTCAAAATCTGATATCCCAGAGAAGAAGTGATCACATTAAGAAGGGTACCCTTTTCCAAGATTTTTAAGCATGATGGCAATTTTGGTAGACACATGGCAATGGATGCCTCTTTATATTTAGAAAATGCTTGGTGTATGAAGGTAACTGGAACACCTTCCATGATGCAAAAAATCTCATGGAGATGTGATGATTATCATGCCAACACCACCATTCTAAAACAGGCCATGGGATATGTTTTAAGTGAAAAAACAGAGTGTGTTGCAACACTTGTTGGAGGGTACTGTACAAAATGCACACAAATTTGATCCCTCTCCATCCTAAACGAAACTCTATTCTACGTAACTACTTTCTCTGGCAACATTTATGAGTTTTGTTCATTTAGTTGCGGAACTTCCACAGGCTTTGAACTTCCATAGGAGGAGCTTTCTGTTGAGAGCAATTTACTAGCAGAGTTTCGTAACTAATACTGTTCTGCAAGAGGAGTCAAGTGGTTTTCGCCACATCTATACGGCGACTTCAATCTCCGCTTCCATCACTGCTTCGCCTGTACTGTACACAATATTGGCTCTTATGGAAGTGTTGAAAAGCACCGGTTCCTGGCTCACCAACCCCAATTGACAACGAAGCCATCGCACTTGCAACTCTCTTATGTTCACACAATCAAGCAAAATTGAACCACCGTCCACGTCATAAAACCGCTCTATGAATGAAATCACCATGCTCTTCCCTGAGCCCGACTCGCCAACAAGTGCAATGATCTGCAGCTCAAATCCAGAACATAGCAATCAGTTTAAGTAGATATGACAACCGCTCCAAAGAGTCGGTTACAAAGTCAGAGTAATTCTTCAAAGACAAATATTGATAAAGCATTGCTCTACAAAGTCAGATCCTGTGGCGTATTCGGTGAGCAATCCTACAGCGATATCGAACATCGACCACCTGCACAGCAAAAACAAGTGAGACATTCATTCATACAAGCAAGTGAGCAAGGCAGTAAACCATGACAAATACAGAACCCTCAAAACCTACGTTGAACGATTAGTCTAGCTTCATGAGACCCAGACGTGTGTACATGAATAAAAAAAATGACATGCAGAAAAGATTATAATGAAATTGAACTCAAATCAGCAGAGGTCACTTATAAAAGCGATAAATTCCTAACAACCAGAATAAAGTATAAGTGTCATTCCGTACGCGGATAATACCATCAAAAGTAATCACTCATATCTTGATTGAAAACGGACTACGCTGTCGAACGTAGCTTATTCCTTGACACTGACATTGTCAAGCCATTTCATTGAATAAAACACTCGCAAAATCAAATAAAGTTCAAAGGAACGTTTCGATGGAACATCCCAAGCAGTCTGAGGCTCCGAGAATTTAATTGAATGTCACTACCTTTTGATAATTCTCCGACCACTGGACTCAACAATGTGTCTTCATTTCATTCAAGAAGGTCTCAAAGCTTCAAGATCTTCAGGAGATCCTTAATGCTCTGACCTGTTTGAACTATTTGATGAATAAAACCTTAAATTCAAAAAGAGCTTAAGTGTGAACGATCTTTTTGTCTTGCTACAGTTTCGAAAAAAGAGAATGGCATGCTGGAAGTTTAAAATGAAGATGGGAGGGAGCAAATCCAGTACATGCCATTGGTGATCTCGTTCTTCCGTGTCTAGCCAAAGATACGGTCAGCGCGAACCTGCTCCTCATACTTCTTGTCCAAGAAATTCTCCTGGAGCTCCTTAGCGCGCTGCCGCGCGCTGGTACTCGATGCTCACAGCCGAGGACTTTGACGACGTCACTTTCGTACAAGGGGCGGGGATGAAGAGGACGACGGCGACGGCGACGGGTCGGAAGTGGGAGGAGTGGGCGGGGCGGGCGACGTCGCAATCGACGGTGCAGCGGTAAAACGAGCAAGATTATAAAACCTTAGAATCTGATACTATGTATTTTGTAAGCAATAAGCGCGAACAAAAGTGAAGTGGAGAGCGAGGGAGGTTGGCTTGCTGCCCATTCAAGAGGGTATTGTGTAACTGCCCGACTGACTTTGTAGGTGCCCGGTAACCCAATTGACGGGCAGAAAAAGGCTCCCGGTTGCATAACGGTAGAAGCTTGAAGTTTCCCCCGTGATGCTCATGAAGAATTACTAGGAGCTCGCTGGGACATCAATTAATGAGTTTCATGAGAGCACATCGCAACTTATATTCTTTAACAATGGGCAACCAAGGATGAGTACTTCCCTCAAGCTTCTACAGATTTATGCGCTCTTGAATATCATCGTTGTGCATTAACATTAACGATATAAGGGTCAAGGTTTTTCCAATTGTTGGTCTTTGATTTTGAATCCATCAAACCAGCACGCCTGTAGAGTTGTTATCGGTATCCTATTGAAGTTTACAAGATATGGATGTGAGTGTACTTGAATGAGCAGATATAATTATCAGTTTCAGTATTTTAATGGGTCAAATATATTTGTGCTTCGTAGTGATTAAACTTTGACCAAAAAGTGCTCTACTGGTATGTTGATAGAGCTTGAACAGTTCGCACCTCATCCACCTCATTGCAAGTAGTGGATAACATTGGATTTTTAGTTCGGGAGCACAAATCAATACTTAGAGCTCCAGGGGTTTAAGATCTCCGCACTCAACTTAACACTATCAAATTATGCTGATCATTGGAAATGTAGCATGAAAATTATCTTTCTAATTAATTACTCACATTCATGTGTTGCCTTTGCAGTGCAGACAAGCCTTTATCCACTTATGAATTATCATGGGAGTAACCTAAAGTGTCATCAATGGTAGAGTATTAGTGGATGATTGGTTGAAGTAAATTGGTGAGGTTGACCTCATATCTGAAGTGTATATCAATACCCACAATTCAGCTCAATATGGCTCAAATTTCACCAAAATAAAATCTAGTAGTATAATTTTAAGTTCATAGTATAAAGAATTCTTGAACATGGGGAAAGTACATGGAAAGATAGTCCAAGTGGATTCATCATTTTTCGATTTTTCTACCATTTGCTATGGATTCTTGAAGGTGGACTTATAAGTGATATTGAACCCCTCAACGTCCCAACCTATTTTTAACCAAAAAACACATTTACAAAAAGGGTGTCTAAGATGAAAACAAAGACTAGCTATTTTGATTCCAATCGTACAAACTTGTAATAGACTTGTTGAATGTCACGAGGCCTCATAGATGTTACCTTAATTTGACACCCTAAAATGTTTGTATTGAGTTCATGGTACTTTAATATTACAAAGCTTTTATATACATATGAATGGACATCTATAGAGCACCATTTATTGATACCTCTCCATTTTAGAGCACTCACTTGGTTGTTATTTACTCAAGCAATGAAATGAAATTGCTTCTATCTATTAGCTATCGTGGAAATGAAAATTAAGGATATCAAATTATTTTACATCTCCATTTATGAGTGTCGAACCCTGTTCTCCAATATTTTTGTTTTTAGCAATTAATTAGGAGTAAAATGGTAAATTTAGCAAGTAGAAATAAAAATCGGTCTGCTTAAACCGGTTCGTAGGTAGTAATTTCGTGTTAGGATTCCTCCGGCTAACCTTAGGGGATTTTAGAGCTTACCGGATACCCGTGTTGATATCCGGCTGATACCACTACAAGGAGAATAGTATCCTAATTGACGAAATTTTGACAGAAACCTGCCAATTGTTCCGTCAATTAGGAGACCCTGATTCGGTCACTCAATTGACAGAATTCTATCATTCATTTGTCAATTTGGACGAAGTTCCACAATGCAAAAAAATTAAAAATTCGGAAATTTTGAGGAAACATTTCTCTACCCGGGCACGCCGGGCAGCAGCGTTGGCACAACGAAAAATAGCACGGGCCCCATCAAGGGGGTAGCGAGGGCCCTACTGCAGGCAATGCGAGCCCCACCGGTGGAGGCTCACAAGTGATATGTTAAGGGATTCGGTCCCTTGACCTCACGGGTATAGTCCAAGTGACTAGCCAACTCACCTACTATCCAATTTCATGTCCGAAGATATGTTTTTTTTTATATTTATATGCTTTAAGTACAAGTACAGTAGACTTTGAATATTTTTCACGATGTAAAAAAAATTTTTTTCTCAAAATTTTTTTTTGCACTATTCCATGCAGGTCTTTTTCTATATGTATAAAAAATTTCAATTTTTTTTTTTTTTTTTTTTTTTTTTTTTTTTTTGAGGCTGGGGCCATTTTTTACTACCCAGCAGACTTTGAATATTTTTCACGATGTAAAAAAAATCTTTTTTTCAAAATTTTTTTTGAAATATTCCATGCAGGTATTTTTTTATATGTATAAAAAATTTCAATTTTTTTTTAATTTTTTTTTATTTTTATGCTAGGGCCTTTTTTTTACTACCGAGCAGACTTTGGATATTTTTCACGATGTAAAAAAACTTTTTTTTTTCAAATTTTTTTTTTGCACTATTTCATGCAGGTATTTTTCTATATGAAAACCAACCCAAGTGATTTTGTCCAAAACGGAGTCCGGATGAAGAAGTTATAGTTCTTCAAAGTTTCTGCCCTTCATGCAAAATGTCGTATTTTGACATTTTGCATCAACTTTGAACGTTATGATCTCACAAATGGAGAAGATCCAACGGTTGAAAATTTCAGCGGTAGCTCAAAAACAAGTAAATTACAAGATCCTACGGTTAAAGTCTACAAAAAGTTTTAGCAATTCCATGCTTGTCGTAAATAAAAAAAATTGACAAGAAGTTGACTAGAATTTGACAAGAAGTTGACAAAAACATTAATAATGTCCAAAGTGACAGAGTTGGGCTGCGAGATGCTGACTTCGTCATTTCGGACATTTTTTTGTCAACTATTTGTCATCTCGGGCCCCATTTCCTTGTAGTGTACCCTGAGATGCCCGGATGGGCCGGTTCTCCTACCGGGTTGATGACCGGGGCCGCCGGTCGACCCGGAGGAAGGGCCGGAAAACTCGCGGGCGCCCGACAGAACCACCGGCGGCTCAATGATGACCGGGGTAATTCCCGGTGTACGTCTCGAGCGCTGGGTGATGATGTCTCGGAAGGAGAACTCCGGTTTGCTGTTATTAGGAGCCGCCGCCTCCATTCTCAGTCATTCCAATCCGCGCATTTTGAGAGATCGGGCATTGTTGCGCGCCCAACAATCCGAGAGAGTTGGAAAAGCAGAGTTTGGAGAGGTTAGGGTTTCGGGAAGTAGGGTTTCTACCGGAGTCAGTCCGGGAAGGCAGGGAGAGAATATTTCCGGGCAGCTGCAGGAAAGTAGAACCGGAGCGATGCCGAAGAGGAGGGAAGTTGTCCCGTGGCGACCCGGGATGCCGATTCCCCTCAAATCGGTGAAGCCGCAGGTGCCCGAGCTGCCACTGCACCAAGCGGAGCTGAGGGAGGACCTCCTCCGGATGGGGTGCGCCGGGCTCTACGACGCCCCGTGGGACTTGACGGACCAGGCCATCATTGAGGAAACCGTCACCCACCGCTTCCCCGAGATGTACGTGACGCACCCCCTGAGGGGGAAGACGGACAACTGGGGACCTCGCCATTGGAGGGCGACCTACAAATTCCCGGACTCCCCGATTGGCTACATCAAGAAGAAGGGCGACGACGGGTTGAGGAACCGGTTCCGCAGGGGGCCGACAGAGAAGGATGGATTCAAACCGGAGGACTGCAAGGACCCCCGGGTGATGCGCCTCCTCCGGTTTCTCCTCCCCATACTCAGCCCGGACAAGCCAACCACCTGCACCGTGAAGCTGATGAAGGCCATCCTGGCAAATTACGATGGGCGGATGCAGGTCGGGTGGCACCACATCATCAGCGAGGTGGTACAGCGAGAGGTGATGAAGATTGGGAATCAGAAGGGGTGTCCACTGGCCCCCTACATCTTCCACCTCTATCAACGGCACGGCATCCTCACCGACCGGGAGATCTTCTACTGGCATGAGAAGCACGACCTTCCATCCGGGGATCCGCAGGGGCCGTCCTCTTCCGAGTCCGGGGATGAGATGGAGGAAGTCCGGGCCACCGACCTGGAGGGGTCACCGGAGCCAGCCACTCGACAGACCAGGGCGGTGGGACCCATCCAAGCCGGACCCAGCACAGCACCCCGGGTGGCCACTCAAGAAGGAGAAAGTAGCCGGGTGAACCCTACCCGGACTCACCAGACGATGCCCTCCCTGTTCATGCCAAGTACAGAGGAGGAAGAGGAGGAAGAAGAGGAGATCGTCCCCCTCATCCGGAGGACAAGAGCCCAACAGCGAAGGGCCGAGGAGATAGCTGAGGCGGGTGGAGACCAGTCCGCAGAGGAGGACGACCAGGACGAAGACGACGAGGAAGAAGAAGAAGAGGAAGCCCCACCTCGACAGGCAAGACCATCCCGAGGGGTGAGGAGGAAGGACACGACGGGCTTTGGGAGGAGACGTTCTCCCGTCCGACTTCCTCCCCCGGTAGTACAGGGAGCCCCAGATGAGAAGGTGGCTGCAGCAGGGGCCAATGCGGAGGTGCCTCCACCCGGAGAGAGACCCCCAGGAGGGAGAGTGCCCAACCTGAAGCGCAAGGCCAAGAAGAGGAAGAGGTCAGCGAGTCCGGTAGTACAACCGAGGGCCATCGAGGAGGAGCAGGCCCCAAGTCCGGACCCCGCACCAATACAGGATCCGGCCCCTATCCCGGTAGAAGAGCCAATCCCGGAGAGCCAGCCCAAGGTGAAGAGAAGGCTGCTCATTTCAGAGGAGGACACTCCGGAGAGGACCACACCTCCCCGACTGGAGTTACCGGAGCAGAGGAGTGACCCAGCCCCGGCCACCCCAGCATCAGTGGCAGCCCCGGAGTCGTCCCACAGAGGGATTGTGACCCCCGGGACGGGAAACACCACCCCGGTGCTTCCCCGCCCCTACTACCGGATACCCAGCGAGGGTATCCTCCACCCCATCCGGCTAGCCATGGAGGAGGTGGATCGGGAGAATGAACAATTGTTCACCTCCCTGGCGCGACTCGAGCGGGTCTTCCAGACCCCCAACGTGGAGAGGTATCCGGAGTTAGCCGAGGAGATGCAGCGAGAGACAGCCCGGCTAAGGAGGGAGAAGGTGGAGCTGGTGCTGAAGGCCCGGCCGAAGGAGAAGGCATCCGTGGGAGTCCAATGTGGACCGGACCCCTCGGACACGGAGGCACATCCGGAGGTGGAAGCCCTCAGGAGGACTGTGCAGGAGCAGGAGGCTGCACTCCGGAAGCTGCAGAACATTGACAGGACGGTGTTGCACTCCATCCTGAAGGTGTTGCAACCGGATGCTGAGGCGCAGACGAAGGCGGCCTTCTATGATGCCCGGATCGGGATCAGCGAATCACCCCAATCCCTGGAGTTGCTCAGGAGGCACGCAACCGGTATCAGCCAGTGCCTCAAGGAGTTCCGAACCCTCACGGGAAGGTTGCTGGGGGCCCTCCCCCACGCGGAGATGAAGGAAGCCCTTCCGGAAGAGGAGGTGCTCGCACCCCCAGAGGTGCCCACGGAGGGGCCGGTGCCCATGGAGATCGAGGAGGTGTCCCTACCCGTTTCGGAGGAGCAGGGGATTCCATTTGATGGTGGCGTTCCGGAGAACAGGGAGGAGGATCGAGTCGTCACTCCCCCTCGGGGAGATGATATCCCGGGTGAACCAGGACTAACCGGTCCCTCCGAGGTGGAAGAGGTGGTGGAAGGAGAGGTTAACCCCTCTCAACAAACGGATGAGAACCCGGTTGACGGTATCACGGGAGAAGGGGCAGGACTCCCCGAGTAGGTTGAGGAGGTAGTACCTCACCCGGAGGCCCAAGTCAACGAGGTGGGAGATCCGGGCGAACAAGGCCAGCAGGATGAACTCGTGGCCCCTCAGGAACAGCAGGAGGAGCCCGAGGTCCCTCAGGAGGAAGTTGAAGTCCAACCCGTGCCTCCCCCATCGAAGCTGAAGGCACTCCGGAATAGGTGGAAGAGCTGGAGAACGCAGTAAACCTGGAGTTTTACAGCCACACTCGGAGTAATCCAGGAGTCAAACCCCCCCCCCTCCCGCGAGTGAAAACGATCTCCCAGGAGGAGTACCCCGCCGCCAGACACCTCGAACCGCCTCATGCCGCCGGAGGAAAATGTTAGTTAATAATTAGTTAGGTTAGATTGGATAGGAATAGTAGATGCCCTTTTGGCCACTCACCCGGGAATCTCGGAGACCCGGGATTTCCGGATTTGATAGGGTTTCCGGGAAATCCGGAACCCTCCCTGTACTTGTCGAAGGCTCTGCGGAGCACTTCGGGTCTTTCTGTGTTCCCGCACCCGTGAGTAAAGGTTGATTTGGCACCTAATTCGTGAGTTTGAATTGTGTGTGGTCTTGGTCTTGTAATTGTGTGTGTGCAATTGATGTCTGAACCGGGTCGTCGACACAGAAAGTCCCTCGTCGATTCAGTGGTTGCAACCTCAGAACCCGGGAGGGGTCTCTAGGGGAGTGACAGAGTCAGTGAGAGGTCCGAATGGGAAGTACCAGAGCATTTTTGGGGGTAGTCGTCGCCTAGGAGGGTGATACACTAATCGGGTTGGGCTGAGGTACCAGGGTTAGCAAGACACGCTAATCTAGCTGCCAACCTCCCGGACGGGATGTTCGGTTGAGGAAAGTCCTTCCCAGGGGTAGTGCACGAACCCGGGTTATGTTAGTGGAATTCTAACGGATCGAGTGGCAGGACACCACGCACTGCGATCCGGATTACGAGTAAAACCCACCCTTTTGTAGGCTAGAATCAGGGTTGTCTTATTAGACACAATTTTGGGAATGTCTGTCTGAATTGTCGTATTGGACATGTCTGTTAGACGTCGAGTCGACGAAAATGTCGATCGTACCAAAAATTACATAGTAAAAAACTTGCTGAGATTTACCTTGAGGTAAAAAGCTACTTTCCTACGTGGCGTAGGGTTGATAATGACGTGGAAAATCAAAATACACGTCACAGTGGGCGACCGCCGGTTCGCGATCAGCGCCCGTAGGACCGGACCGCCGGTCGCGTCATCTAGACCGGGCGATCGCCTTCTTCTGACCGGCGGTCGCTTAGCGACCGACGACGCCTCGTGTCGACCGACGATCGCCCATAAGCGACCGACGTTCGCCCCTAGGCGACCGCCGATCTGGCCGATGAAGCGATCGTCGGTCGCTAGGGCGACCGCCGATCCAGGTGATGGGCGAATGTAGCTCATAGGGCGACCGGCGGTCTACCTTCTTCGAACGAAGGACATGAACTTTGAAGAGCCATAACTTTTTCATTCGGACTCCGTTTTTGACGAAATCACTTGTTGGGTCCCAAATTAAGTCTAGTTTATGTCGTAAAAATTGCAGACCCACACAATTAAGTATGAAAAAATGGCATGCATTTTAGTGAAGGGAGTACTTGTTTCTTGGGTTTTTAAACATTAGGCATGTTTTACCATTGTTAGCCTATTATGTGACATCAAAAAGGTTTTTGCATGATGTGTTTTAGACAAGTGTGATCTTTAGATGCATCCCACAATCTTTGTAGTTGGAAGTATTTTGATCCAGATAATTTTAGTATTGGCTTTGCAATGATATTTCTACGATGAAAAAAGTGAAAAAGTGGATGATTTTTGAAGAGATAGATCTCCTTCAACCATCGTTAGATTTTGAATTTTTATTTTAAAATGGATTCCAATTACAGAACGTTCATGGGCGATCGCGGGTTCCGCATGCGCGACCGCGGGTCCTGCATGGGCGACCGCGGGTCCCGCATGGGCGACCGCGGGTCCCGCATGGGCGACCGCCGGTCCGCTGCAACTGCAGTTTGGGGCGACCGGCAGTCTGGAGGGGCGAGTGCAAAAGAGCTCCCGCTCTTGCTCTTGGATCCTCTTTTACGCAATCCCTCAATCTCTCATATTCAAATTTCAAATTCATCGCTTCAAGCATCTTCTCCGTTCCCCCTCATTTCCCTTAAATCTCCCTTCATTTTTCATTCTCCATCTTCTTCAAATTTCATATTCTCCGCTTCTTCACATTTTCCATAATGAAATGAAAATGATTGTCATGGTCATGGCTTTTTGCCAAGACTTGGGGGCATGATAAATGAAAAATGAATTTTTGAGTGCCTTGGACACTCTTCTGGTGCAAGATGGATTTAGACATGTACAAGTTTAATCTCAATTTTAAAATAAAATTCTCATCATTCTCTCTTTTACCCTCCCCTTTTTCTTCATTTTCTTTTTAAATAATTGTACTCTAGCCAATCAATGATTTTTGAGCCTCATGGTCTCCTTGATAGTAGTTGAGTTGAGGCATTTACCTCCACTCAACTACAATCAAGGAGACCATTAAAACATTATCCATTATGGATAAATTAGCATACTTTGGGGACTTTGAAGTTAGTGATCATTCTCCTTTCATCAAGGTATTGTAAAGCCAAATGGTCAATCTTGAGGGTCCACAATGTAAAGTGAGCCTAAGACAGAGAGAGTAAAGGTACGCTTATTTCAAGTTCCTATAATGTCTTGGTAGTAAATACAAGTGTTGAAAATATCTTGACTGTCATGATATTTAAGTTTGATTTATTCATCATAATATGGGCAAGTGATATCAAATACTTGCACGTCATTCACAAATAATGGGTTAAATATTACTATGAGTAATTGGTTCATTAGAATGTTTGTAAATGGTTATTGTTGTCGACTTATAATATTTACCTTCATATGGTGGTCACTCAATTTTTGCCAAATCTATAATATGTTATATATCACCCTTTAATTTGACAAGCAACTTTTTCCCTCACTTGTTACTAGGATATATATGCGAACCTCTTTCTCTTAATTGTATTAGAAGGCGTTAATACTTAACCCGCCAAAATTTTCAAATGCCTCCCGCCAATGCCTCCCCCGACGATCGCCCATGAGCGACCGACGTTCACCCCTAGGCGACCGCCGATACAGCCGATGGGCGATCGTCGGTCGCTAGGGCGACCGCCGATCCAGGTGATGGGCGAATGTAGCTCATAGGGCGACCGGCGGTCTACCCTCTTCGAACGAAGGACATGAACTTTGAAGAGCCATAACTTTTTCATTCGGACTCCGTTTTTGACGAAATCACTTGGGTTGGGTCCCAAATTAAGTCTAGTTTATGTCGTAAAAATTGCAGACTCATACGACTA
Source organism: Bryum argenteum (assembly GCA_037043015.1). NCBI lineage: Eukaryota > Viridiplantae > Streptophyta > Bryopsida > Bryales > Bryaceae > Bryum > Bryum argenteum. The sequence continues at coordinate 7,216,621 of CM073328.1, read as the reverse complement.
AGTATGAAAAAATGGCATGCATTTTAGTGAAGGGAGTATTTGTTATTTGGGTTTCTAAACATTTGGCATGTTTTACCATTGCAAGCCTATTATGTGACATCAAAAAGGTTTTTGCATGATGTGTTTTAGACAAGTGTGATCTTTAGATGCATCCCACAATCTTTGTAGTTGGAAGTATTTTGATCCAGATAGTTTTAGTATTGGCTTTGCAATGACATTTCTACGATGATAAAAGTGAAAAAGTGGATGATTTTTGAAGAGATAGATCTCCTTCAACCATCGTTAGATTTTGAATTTTCATTTTAGAATGGATTCCAATTAGAGTGTTGTATTGGTGATAGAAACCTCGATTCATTCGAAGATATATTGAAGATAAGGTATAATTTGAGTGCTAGGGATCTAGGTTTGGACTATATTAATTACTTTATAGAATATTTGGCAGTTCTTATCATTGCAAGGTTACTATTTGAGCCATAGGGAAGTCCAAGATGTATAGGAAATAGAGAGGAAGAGTAGTATTTATACTTTGCCTGACCGTGATGCTGAGCAACCGACAATGGCCTATGTGGTTGAATTTATATGGGGATATTTGAATTGCGGGGTTTGAAGCACGGGGGCATATGTAAATATATAAGCAAAAAGGGAGTGGAAGGGGTGTTGATAACTTTCCTAGGTGATTCGTATTGTGTAAAAAATATGGTATAAATCTTAGGGGCATAGGACGAACAAAAGTATTTTTCCCGAATTTCTAAAAATTAAATAGTCATGTGAAAGTAGGCGGTGTGCGCACATGCATACGAAAAACAAAGTGGGGAATGTAATTTGAACATTTGGACTACACTAAATAGGTACATTAGTGTTAGATTTTTATAAGATTTGAAAATGCTACAAGTTTTTACTTTTGGGATAAAAATTTAACCAAGAGTATCGATTCCAATACTATGTAAGGATCCCCATCTTCACCATTGTAGAGGGTACAAATATTGACTAATAGTAAAAACTTATAGCCTATTTATGTAAATTAGTGTATCTAACACTAATCTACCTATTTAGTGTAGGTAATATGGATCATATAAAAATGATGGAACCATCAAAAATATTATAGGACAACATGTACTATTTTTCCCAAATTAATATAGAATTTTTGAAGTAGAGCTTTAAATAATAGATAAAAAATAGTTAAATGGAGAGAAAAAATATTTTAAAAAGAATTGGACTATGTAATAACTACCTTATGAACATGATGGAGCTATGAAAAAGAATCGTTGGAGTAAAGGATCTATAGGTTGGATTTTGGTTGGAAGCACTTAGGAAACACCAAAACTTCAAAAAATAAGAAAAATTAGATAAAGGGGGTAAGAGGATAATTTAAACCCTTACACTACCTAATGATGACCCTATGGAAATGATGGTGTTATTTAGAAAATCGTGGGGATATGTCACCTATAGGTCATCATTTGCTTGTAAGTCATTTGAATGAGTAGAATATTGAATGATATACGGAAAATAGATTTGTGGAAAGAGATAACGATTTTAAAACTTGTGTTGACTAAAAAAGACCTTATAAAAATTATGGAAGAACAAAATTTCCCGTAAAAGAAACGTATCTACATGTTATGATTTACTTTGACTTTGTAGGATGCTAAGTAATAGAGGAAGTTATACTAAAGGGGGGAGGAGGTGGTTTTATTATTTTCTCTAACCGTATTAAATATATTAAATCATGAAAGAAGCCACATGGAACTTGGATTTACATGGAAGGAAATACTTGGTGTTAATTTGATTCAACCTTGGCATGGTGTAGGTCTATAGGATACTTGGTGTTAACTTCATTCAAAACCTCCAAATCCCGCGCCCGCCAATACAGCGGATGGGCGATTGTCGGTCGCTAGGGCGACCGCCGATCCAGCGAACGACTGTGACAGGGCGACCGGCGGTCTACGTGATGGGGTGCACCAAGGAGAATAGTGTCCGCGAGCCTCCGCGCACCCTCCTGCTGGGGCGACCGCCGCTCCAGGCAATGGGCGACCGTCGGTCGCTAGGGCGATCGTCGGTCGCTAGGGCGACCGCCGATCCAGCGAACGACGGTGACAGGGCGACCGGCGGTCTACGCGATGGGCAAGCACCCAAGGAGAAAGTGTCCGCGAGCCTCCGCGCACCCCTCCTGATGGGGCGACCGCCGATCCACCCGATGGGCGATCGTCGGTCGCTAGGGCGACCGCCGATCCAGGTGATGGGCGAATGTAGCTCATAGGGCGACCGGCGGTCTACCCTCTTCGAACGAAGGACATGAACTTTGAAGAGCCATAACTTTTTCATTCGGACTCCGTTTTTGACGAAATCACTTGGGTTGGGTCCCAAATTAAGTCTAGTTTATGTCGTAAAAATTGCAGACCCATACACTCAAGTATGAAAAAATGGCATGCATTTTAGTGAAGGGAGTACTTGTTTCTTGGGTTTTTAAACATTAGGCATGTTTTACCATTGTTAGCCTATTATGTGACATCAAAAAGGTTTTTGCATGATGTGTTTTAGACAAGTGTGATCTTTGGGCGATAGTCTGGTTGGGGTACCCAAAAAGGTTGTCCCATGAACAATTGCACTCTATGCTGGTGTGACAAACATATCCATTTTTAAACTGTAATACAATAAGACTTCATTAGATGTGGTTTTAGTTTTCTATACTTATAATGTATCAAGAAAAAAAATTAAAAATTAAAAAAAATATTTAGAAGTAATTTTATTTGATTTTTTAGTTGAAACAGTAAGTCATGTCCCAATAATCTAAAATTCATTGAATCAAGCAAATGGAATATCAACCATTTTTATTTTAATATAATTTTTGAATATGACCTACATCTTCTTGTATAGAATACAAAATAATTTATTTAATAATAAAAAAATTAATTCATTGTGCACTATAATGCCTGCAAATCTCCAAATTCAGCACTTTTTCCCTCATCTATGAATGGATCCAAAAAAAATAAAAAATCTAAAAGAAAATCTATAGGCATATATACTTTGATTTCAGTGAGGTGCATGATATTTTATTTTCTATTTTAGGGTCTTTTTACTTGATTAAAATGACTAAATTAGACAAACTTTGGAGGCTTTCAATAAAAATAACCTAATTAGTGTGTCCAAAAAGTGATACCCCAAGCTTACCATTGCCCCTTTAGATGCATCCCACAATCTTTGTAGTTGGAAGTATTTTGATCCAGATAATTTTAGTATTGGCTTTGCAATGATATTTCTACGATGAAAAAAGTGAAAAAGTGGATGATTTTTGAAGAGATAGATCTCCTTCAACCATCGTTAGATTTTGAATTTATTTTTTAGAACGGGTTCCAATTACAGTGTTGTATTGGTGATAGGAACCTCAATCCATTCGAAGATATATTGAAGATAAGGTATAATTTGAGTGTAAGGGGTCTATTACTGGACTATATTAATTGTTTTGTAAACTATTTGGCAGTTTTTATCATTGCAAGAGTTCTATTCGAGCCATAGGGAAGTGTAAGGTGTATAGGGAAATAGAGAGGGAGAGTAGTATTTATACTTTTCCTATGTATTTTATATGAAACATGATTAAAAGTTTTGGCCTATAAGATGAAGGTAAGTAGTTTCTATTAAATACCTAGAATTAATTAAATTTGTTGAAATGGGGTGTGTGTATAAAAGGAGGGAAGAGATGATTCAATAATGATAAAAACCGCCAAATATAATACAAAGTAATTAATATAGTCCAAACCTAGATCCCTAGCACTCAAATTATACCTTATCTTCAATATACCTTCGAATGAATCGAGGTTTCTATCACCAATACAACACTCTAATTGGAATCCATTCTAAAATAAAAATTCAAAATCTAACAATGGTTGAAGGAGATCTATCTCTTCAAAAATCATCCACTTTTTCACTTTTTTCATCGTAGAAATATCATTGCAAAGCCAATACTAAAACTATCTGGATCAAAATACTTCCAACTACAAAGATTGTGGGATGCATCTAAAGATCACACTTGTCTAAAACACATCATGCAAAAACCTTTTTGATGTCACATAATAGGCTTGCAATGGTAAAACATGCCAAATGTTTAGAAACCCAAATAACAAATACTCCCTTCACTAAAATGCATGCCATTTTTTCATACTTAGTCGTATGAGTCTGCAATTTTTACGACATAAACTAGACTTAATTTGGGACCCAACCCAAGTGATTTCGTCAAAAACGGAGTCCGAATGAAAAAGTTATGGCTCTTCAAAGTTCATGTCCTTCGTTCGAAGAGGGTAGACCGCCGGTCGCCCTATGAGCTACATTCGCCCATCACCTGGATCGGCGGTCGCCCTAGCGACCGACGATCGCCCATCGGCTGTATCGGCGGTCGCCTAGGGGCGAACGTCGGTCGCTCATGGGCGATCGTCGGGGGAGGCATTGGCGGGAGGCATTTGAAAATTTTGGCGGGTTAAGTATTAACGCCTTCTAATACAATTAAGAGAAAGAGGTTCGTGCATATATCCTAGTAACAAGTGAGGGAAAAAGTTGCTTGTCAAATTAAAGGGTGATATATAACATATTATAGATTTGGCAAAAATTGAGTGACCACCATATGAAGGTAAATATTATAAGTCGACAACAATAACCATTTACAAACATTCTAATGAACCAATTACTCATAGTAATATTTAACCCATTATTTGTGAATGACGTGCAAGTATTTGATATCACTTGCCCATATTATGATGAATAAATCAAACTTAAATATCATGACAAACCAAGATATTTTCAACACTTGTATTTACTACCAAGACATTATAGGAACTTGAAATAAGCGTACCTTTACTCTACTTGTCTTAGGCTCACTTTACATTGTGGACCCTCAAGATTGACCATTTGGCTTTACAATACCTTGATGAAAGGAGAATGATCACTAACTTCAAAGTCCCCAAAGTATGCTAATTTATCCATAATGGATAATGTTTTAATGGTCTCCTTGATTGTAGTTGAGTGGAGGTAAATGCCTCAACTCAACTACTATCAAGGAGACCATGAGGCTCAAAAATCATTGATTGGCTAGAGTACAATTATTTAAAAAGAAAATGAAGAAAAAGGGAGGGTAAAAGAGAGAATGATGAGAATTTTATTTTAAAATTGAGATTAAACTTGTACATGTCTAAATCCATCTTGCACCAGAAGAGTGTCCAAGGCACTCAAAAATTCATTTTTCATTTATCATGCCCCCAAGTCTTGGCAAAAAGCCATGACCATGACAATCATTTTCATTTCATTATGGAAAATGTGAAGAAGCGGAGAATATGAAATTTGAAGAAGATGGAGAATGAAAAATGAAGGGAGATTTAAGGGAAATGAGGGGGAACGGAGAAGATGCTTGAAGCGATGAATTTGAAATTTGAATATGAGAGATTGAGGATTGCGTAAAGAGATCCAAGAGCAAGAGCGGGAGCTCTTTTGCACTCGCCCCCTCTCAGATCGCCGGCCGCCCAAATCTGCGATTCTGTGGACCGGCGGTCGCCCATGCGGACCATGGTCGCCCATGCGGGACCCGCGGTCGCCCATGCGAGACCAGCGGTCGCGCATGCGAACCCGCGATCGCCCATGAACGTTCTGAAATTGGAATCCATTTTAAAATAAAAATTCAAAATCTAACGATGGTTGAAGGAGATCTATCTCTTCAAAAATCATCCACTTTTTCACTTTTTTCATCGTAGAAATATCATTGCAAAGCCAATACTAAAATTATCTGGATCAAAATACTTCCAACTACAAAGATTGTGGGATGCATCTAAAGATCACACTTGTCTAAAACACATCATGCAAAAACCTTTTTGATGTCACATAATAGGCTAACAATGGTAAAACATGCCTAATGTTTAAAAACCCAAGAAACAAGTACTCCCTTCACTAAAATGCATGCCATTTTTTCATACTTAATTGTGTGGGTCTGCAATTTTTACGACATAAACTAGACTTAATTTGGGACCCAACCCAAGTGATTTCGTCAAAAAACGGAGTCCGAATGAAAAAGTTATGGCTCTTCAAAGTTCATGTCCTTCGTTCAAGAGGGTAGACCGCCGGTCGCCCTATGAGCCACATTCGCCCATCACCTGGATCGGCGGTCGCCCTAGCGACCGACGATCGCCCATCGGCCGTCGGGCGGTCGCCTAGGGGCGAACGCGTCGGTCGCTTATGGGCGATCGTCGGTTGACTGGGATCGATCGCTCGGTCGACTGGGCGTCGTCGGTCGCCGAGGCGATCGCGATCCAGCCAAAGGCGATCACGGCCAGCCAAGTAGACCGCCGGCTCAGCCAAGGCGACCACGGTCTAGATGACACGACCACGGTCCGGGCCCTACGTGGCGCGATCGCGAACCGTATTGCCGAGCCAGTACATGCCACGCGTGGCGGCCACGTAGGATGCAACGTGGACAGGGTAAATCCAGGGTAAAAAAAAGATTCTGTAGATTCTATTAGACATTCTGAGGCTCAATGTCTGTCTGACATGTCGTGTCTGTCTGACGTCCGTCAGTGTCTAGCAAGACAACCCTGGCTAGGATTAGGGAGAGAACCGGGCCACTGCTGTGTGACCCATTGTTTGGGTGAGAATCCGGATAGTGGCAGTAGTAGCAAGGAAGGAACCCCAGGAGAGAAGGAAAGGGTAGTCAAGATACTAAGGGTGAAACTCCGGTCACCTTAATCATCCGGTAGGGAGCGACATTCCGCGCTCTTCCAAACCAATAGGAAAGATCCCTCCGAGGATTTACAGAGGTTAAACTAAATCACCCCTGGTTACTAAGTCCCCACCGGTCAGGGTGCCGTTCGAATCGAGAGGGCAACTGGATCAGAATAAAACCGGTCACCTTGGGGTTTTGGGTTAAGGATCCAGTCAGGTCTAAATTCTCGCATTTCCTGATCCGGTATACTAGAACGTGTTGGTCGTTGTAGCGTCAACCCGGTGGTCGATTCGGATCTCGTCTTGTCTTCACACTTCACAGAATCTCCGTGGAACGTTACCCGGAAGGCGGATCATTTAACTAGGTTGTAAAGGTAAATTGGGTTAATTTTGGTCTCCTCGGTTTGGTAACTCACAACAATGAGTTTGGAACAAATGTTGATATCACATGTTGGAATTTCATCATGCATTCATCGCTAGGACAATCAATCTAGGATTATCAATGAGTTAAAATAAGCTACCGTGTCACTCAAATTGTTCATGTAAGTGTAAGTAGGGTAGGTTAGTAAGGTAGGTGGCTCAAAACCCACACAACACCACAAACTAGGCACTAGGCCAATCCAACCTGGAGGTACATTATAGCTTTCAACCTTCAATTTCAAATTTCTCCTTGAGTATATTTTAGACTCACTTGTTTGAGATACACATATAAGTTTCACTTCCAAGATTCATAACAAACTCAATTTTGCTCCAAACTTGATGGTTCCACTTGATTCAATCTCCTACATGTTCTAAACAACTTTTCAATCCATTTAGCCATCATTCTCTTATTTAATGCAAATGAAGAAATCTCACTACGAGAAGCATCATTCTATCAGTCTTCTAGTCGACCGCTCCAACAAACTACTTTGTCATGAAAATGCACAAGTTGATGAAGTACCAAAATGAAGTTGATGAAATGACCCCAATTGGCCTACAAAAGGTTCGATGTGGAATTGAACCTAAATCTAATTCTACAATATTATCAATATCTACAAAGCTAGATTAACACATTGATAATTAAAGGCCTAATAATCTACTATCCCATCACTCCTAACCCAAATATATTCCCATTTCTGTAACCATGCGCTATGGAGTTTGAGAAATAGTTCACGAGCATACCCATCTGTCTCATGATCAAACGACGTAATATACCATTTCTTCCTAGTGCTTCGTCCCCAAGTAACTTCATAGTAGGAACCATCAGAACATGGTGCAGAGACACTTAATTCCTCCAAACAATGTAGATTTTCAAAATTTGGCAGGCCCTCAAATTTGTATTCTTGATCATGATCATATTGACCCGGAGCTACATACTGGATAAACAATTTTTCCAATTGAAGACACTCCAAAACTTCAAGATTTGTCAATCTTGTACAGTCTTTCAATATAAATGAATACAAGGATGTGCATGGCCTAAAGTCGGGTAAATTGCATAGATTATCCAGTCCCACCAACTCCACATAGTGTAATGAATCATATATGCCTGAATACCCATCTGTACTTGAATTCGCAGGCAACAACATTGTTCCTAGATTTTCAAGCTTAATGAGCTCCAACCGACGAAGACAATCAAGCCCCTTGAGATTTAGCTTTGTGATGTTGGGACAATCAGAAAGTTGTAACAATACAAGATTGCTCATTTTTTGCATTGCCTTGCCAGATAAAAGTCGAGCATTTGCAGGTGTTATATCAATAATTTGTAGCCTCACAAGATCTTTCCAACTTTTACTTGATGATGCAAGATCACCTCTCAACTTGGTTCCCATAGACCGAAATACTCCCCGTACATTCCTCAATCCTTTCACTTCATGATCTCTCACATACCACTCGGCAAACTTCTTGTACACTTCAGGTACAGATACATAGAATAGATCCACAGTGACCAAGCTAGACTTGTCATATGCACCATAGGATTCGTGATCCACAGTGATCATGCCAGACTTCTCTAGATTCTCCAACTGCGTCACATGACACCTTCCTCTGTTAGTCATTTATCCCTTATAAACCTATCCTAAAGTATTTACTGCACAAATAGTCATCCATGATTAACATCAAGTAAGTCATCCAACACCATCTTCACACTTTTTCTTCTAGAAGCAACTACCACTAGAAAAAAATAAACAATAGTAGACCACAAAATTTTGGTACTTACTCGTTTTCTTACTTCTGCTGAACTTTCGCCACACAATTCAGAAGAGCATTCAACCACGGCATCGAATGATTCAGAACCTTCATATATGAACCATTGATCATGCATAAAATATGCACAATCCAAGAACAATAACTTCTCATCGAACTCATAAGTGCTAAATTGCATATCCAAAATATCATAAAGGCCGGCTTTAGAACTCCACACATCTCTCGTTGAAACCATTCCCTTATCAAGATGATCTTTCCAAACCAACATCGATTGTTGTTCGTGCGATTGCCCAATCGATAAAAGACGTCCGCCAATGCCCTCAATGCTAAGGGATGATATGATCCACCATCCTCTGAGTCAAACCGACATTTCAGGGAACAAATTTCAATAATATCTCGTTCTTCATGTGTCAACTTAAAAATTGACTTCATAGGAGCAAAGATGTTTTAAGAAGAGTTCCCCGCTTCTTCCTTCCTCGCAACTCGGCATTGACACTGAGAATTCAATACTTGGCAATAAATCCTTGAGAATTGCTTCGCTCTTTGCCACAATCATGATTTTACTCTTTGGATGAAAACCAACCATCAAGTAGGCATTTGCTTCCTTTTGCAACTCGCGATCATTTGTGACATTGTCTATTACCAAGAACACCGGCTCCCACCTCATGAACAATTCCATGAGAGTGACTCCCTGCCATATAGAAGCACATGTGTGAGTCTCATTACAAGTTAATTAATCTTGTTCTTCAATTGATGATTGTCAATTCTCGACTTGATGGTACAAAATAACTATGAATCTTCACAAACTACAATACAAGTTCAACATGTATCAAATTAAATTGCAATACCTTCTCAATATCCATGCCAATACGCTCCAACACATTTCTTTCAAGCCACACAATGTGCTTAAGATTTTCTCTTGCCGCAATGCTCTTGGCCCCTTGCCCAACTCCACATGACACACTTTGCCTAAATATTCTCCATAGAAATAATCACACATGGCTTTCGACAATGTCGTTTTTCCAACCCCACCCATTCCATATAATCCCAATACATCTGCTCCTATTGTGGTGTTTTTTCTCAAATCGGCTCGACATGTCCCGCAACTCAACACAAAGTGACTCACTCAACATTACCACAATGAAAATCTCCTCAAGTTTATTTTCTTCTATTATGAGTAACTACGAGGACTCGTGACTCACACATTATCAACTCCAAACTCATAAATAATGAACTCTTGATGTTAATCGACCTCACAAACTCTCTAGGATGCCGTACAAATTATGCCTATCCACAAGTCATAATTAATAACCCGTAAGTGTTTTTAATGGCTTCTATGCTCTACTTCTCCTCGTACTCTTCATAGGCAAAGAGATCATAAAGTCCAACAATCAACACACTTTGCTCACAGAGATTAGTTAAGTGATGAACAATTCAAAATCTAGAACCCTTGGAAATCTTCACATACCTCACACATTCGATTGTAACCAACCATACTTTTAGAGCTCCCATATAGCAAGTCTGGTGGCGACAACCCTAGAATGCTTGAAACTACAAGCTCTCTATATGCCACCTCCTTATTCATTGCATCTTTGTCAAATTCCAAACCATTTAACTTGCATAAGGCTTTCACAGCTGCACTCCACTTTGTCACATCAATCCTTTCGTCCTTACTAGCATGTTGTTTCCAAATAGGCATCCAACGATCCTCATCTTTCACATCCTCAATTGATAACTTGAAGAACAATGGAAGCATCTCCAACTTGTGTCCTCCACCTCCACGTTGTTGTTGAGTACAATAAAACTCAGCCAGCTCCACCATCGGCCACTTGGAAGACAAAAACTCTTCAGACAACACTATCACTGCAACATGACATAATCCAGCTGCCTCTATTATAAGAGGTGCAAAGTCCTTCCCTTTTGGCAAGCTATGGTGTCTTTGATCAAAGAAGGGGAAGAGATATCCATGACGTTCAAGATCCCTACACAATTGCTCCACAAAATCCTTTTGAGCTCCTGAGTGACTCAAAAATATCTTATGTTTCGCCCCATCCAACTTGAACAAGCTGCAAAATACGGTAATGCATTAGCCTGCTGTTGACCTCAACACCTCATACCATCATGCTAATTGGGTGCAACCTATATCTAATGAAAGAGGAACATCAGCAGTGAGAAGAGACATTCAAGTGCTATGAATACTTGATAGACACGGTATACCTCATCTGCTGCACATTGTCTGCACTTCCGATATGATCACCACTTGTTGCTCTCATCGGCTGACATGAGAATAGAAGGGATTGCGATTCCTGTTTATTGTCCACAACATGATATCAACATGAATAAAGTAACAAGGTTGAAATGTACGCTGAAGTTTCAGCGAGAGAATGAGCTTCAAATGAATTCACTTACATTTCAAAATCCATTTCAAGCACACAGAATAGGACTATGAACCTACTTCCCATCTTGGCTTGTACCACTAGAATACTCAAAAAGATTAAGCTCCCATGCATAAAGAAACAAATAATGTATACCTATGTCGAGGTAGCTACTCAAGTCTTAAGACCTTCTCGCAAACTTGGAATTGAAGCAAGCCAGAAGTGAGTACAAAGCTAATGTTTTGTTCTTAGCACCAAGACCATTTTGTAATGTGCAGAAAAGAGTTGAATCCTGTCACCAAAGTAGAGAAGGAATAACTTCCGTAAGATGTGATTCACACCTCCTTAGCAAGCTGTAATAGGCCATCATTGTTTGATACTCGAGAATCAAGAGCATCATCATTGCTTACATCCTCAATACGGTTTCCATCCCAAGTATGCTCTGCAACATGATTGACCATGTCAGAAGGAGACTCATACTACAAACAGAAAAACACACACATTAAGTACCCTGTGACAAAGCTTCCATTCTATAGACAAATGGTGAACGTAACATGCAAATACTAGAAAGACTTGATTGTACATTTCATTCCTCAAACAAAGAATCTTGCTTACGGAATGGAGCTGAAAGCAATCGCTTCGTAAGTGGCCCAATTGCCTCACTTTCATCATGGCTGCAAGAAGAGATGGCATCATGGCTACAAGTGTGAGAAATATTTACAAGTCTTAGGGCGAAAGGGTTGCACTAGAAGAGAGGGGGATAGTAATGTTGGTCAAGTGAACCAATGTCTTGGTACTTGGTTCAAGAGACTTCTCCAACCGCAAATTCATGATATAATAAATAACCTTACATGTCAATATAATATTGTCGTTTACTTTCAACCTAGTCTACACCAACTATCTCACCTGCGCTTAAGGTTTACTTTCCTTGATGCTATTGCCTTGTCACTCTTGCCACAGAAGAACCTGATTCAATATCCACAAATCAAGACGTAGTTACAGAGAACTTGACACTCCACACTTCATTTCTCCTCATGTTGAGTTCTTTCTCGACATTTTCACGCCATCAAAACATCCAGTGATTAATTAACGTATGACTAACGAGATTGTTGGAAGACACGATATACCTCATCAGCTGCACATTCTGAGTGCTTCCGGAAGGATCACCACTTGCTGCTCGCGTGGGCTGACACGAGAATAGAAGGGATTGCAATTCCTGTTTATTTGTCAAGAACATGATATCCCCAAAAATGAACTTGAAATAAGTCCACTTCCACTCCAAAAATCAACTTCAAAGATACATAGAAGGCACAAGATAGAAAAAAGAAATCTACTTCCCATCTGGGCTTGAACCACTAGAAGACTCAAAAAACTAGGCTCTCGTGCACAATAAGAAGAAGCATCTATACTGCATAGAGGTGGCTACCGAGGTAAGTATAAAGAGCTCTACGCAAAGTTGGAATTGGATCCAGATCGATCTGACTACAAAAATCAATATGTTAAGATCTTAAAATTAAGATGATAGTGTGATGTCGAGAAGACAATTGCTCGTGTTGATCAAAATAGGAAAAGGAATTAGCTACATAAGGATGTGAAACGTACTTCATTTACAAGTCGCATTGGGCCATTATCGTTCGATCTGATTCAGAACATCACCAATGCTTACATTCTCAACACGATTTCCATCCTCATTATGATCTCGCACTGGATTGACCGTATCATCAAGAGAATTAAACATCAAACATTGGAGAGCAAATACTTAATAAGGATGGACTTTGTGACAATGCCTCTAAAAAGCCTACTTTGAAGAAAAATTGTAAAGAAAACATGCTTGTAGACAAGAATCCAAGACTTGTGAAATATATTTTTCTCACGAAGGGAATCCGCTTTACCGCATGGAGCTGAACCCAATCGCTTCCTCGGTGGCCCAGCTGCCTCCCTTCCACCATGGCTGCAAAAAGAAGAACAAGCGTGAGGAGTAACCCCTACAAATCCTTGTAACTTTTAGTACTCAAATACCATAAACTGTGATTTGCAACCCCTTTGTATAAATGGACTTATGGTAAACAAATTCATATATTTTGCATACGATCATGAAGCTCACTCATCACTACTTGTAAAAGCGATGCTAGATTCAAACCATCACATTTTTAGCATTTCTAAGATCATAACGGTCATAGCGAATTCTAAACTACCCAAATCACCAAAAATGCTACATCCCAAAGAAAGCATTTCAATGAACTTCAGGGGTTGAACACACGAAGGTTGAATGGGGGCATGCTTAAAGATGGGGAAATAAAGGATACCTTGACTTTGAAAACAACGCACCCATGATGAATATATCAGCAGACATATCATTCGAACTCTACCATGGAAACTGCTTGGTGCAGATTTCTGCTCATCGGCGCTCCAAAAGAAGACGAATCTCGCATCTTAGAGCGATCGTAGCTGCGATATATCGGTTAAACACAACCTACATACTACTCCACACTTTCTTGCTTCCAAATCCTACATCACATACAACGAAAGTACTAATTCAGTGCCCACAAAGGAGACCGAGGCAGCGACAAGCGGCTCGAAGCGGCTGAGTGAACCTCAAAGGAAGAAAAGCATCCGCACCGCACTCCTGACCAGCGGATCGTCAAACACAAGTTCACATATGCAAAACCCACCTCTGAAAGCGTGAGAACAAGCCCGAGACTCCGTCAAGACAGAGATCGGCCAGCTGATTCGTATGCCGCCTTCAATGTCGAACCGTTTCATGCACACGTCGAATGAACAATTCAGCACTCAAGGTGAAGAAAAGCTCAGAATTACAACAGGGAGGAGTTTGTGGAGTGAAGCAAGCAAGTCTCTGCAACCCTGACTGGTAGAGTGTGTGGGCTTTGTTGCCGACCTTTCTGACCATTTGTCTGCAACTACAGTAGTACAGCGCTACTGAGTTTCCGGGACAGAGCATTGTGACGCGTGAAATGGTCACTCCGCTTTCTTTTCTTTTCTTTTCTTCTGGAGACAGTCAATGTATTCATGATTGGAGAATAAAAAACTCAGTCTTTCATTGGTCGGTTTTCGTGTGAGATAATTTGTTTTCATCTTTGACGCTTCCTTGGTTACCTACTCGTGGCCTTAAACTCCTCACGCGGAAAGCAGAATTCAGCATAGATTAACTAATTTCAAACTCAAGTGACAAAAAGTTCTAGGAGATTTCTCAAAAATTGCTGGAATTTTGTAGAATTATGAAATGGCTGCGTCAGATATTGATTGAGTAATGTATGTGGATGATATCACATGTTAGAATTTCATCATCTGTTGGGGGCCACAACTATCAATCTAGGATTGTCACTCATTGAAACTAAGCTATCACTCAAGTTATTTTGGTACCTTTATCTAGGATAGGTGGCTCAAAACCCACACAACACCTCAAATCACTCACTAAGCCAATCCAACAAAAATGTACATTACAACTTCCATCCTTGCCATTTTCATTTTTTTTCTTGTGTACATTTTAGACTTGATGGTTTGAGATACACAGATAGGTTTCATTTCCAAGATTCATAACTAAGTCAATCTTGATCCATAATTTTTTATTTCACTTGATTTAACGTTTTACATACACTACACATCTTTAAAACTAGGTTGACTTGGCCTCTTTGCAATGAGCAGTTTCACTTGGCCTCTTTGCAAGAAGCAGTTTTTAGTTTCTGGTAGGGTTCGTAGGACATGGTATTGCAATGAAGAAATACATACTCTCTGCCATCGATACAATTCATTTTCCTTTGACAGCCAATTGTCCAATAACTAAAAAAAAAAAGAGGGAAATCACATAGACAAAGAAAATCAGAAGGAAAAGCAAAGAACCAGAAGTCGTTTCTGGTGAATTGGGTACCTTGCACTGCCTGCTCGACAAACTAACACATGAGCCGCTAATGCATCTGTGAATCCAGAGATGCCACCTCGGTTACTGAGTTGTGTTGCTAGGCTTCATATTACTGTGGATCTGCACACAATTTGAGGTCACCCCCGAAAGGACAAAACCGGCACAATGACACTAACTAGTAATCAATCTCTAGTCACAAAATATATGCCTAACCATTATTACTGGAATGCTTCACTTTGAATATCAGACAGAAAAAGCACGACGCTATGGCATGACAGTGATGACATTCTGTTTCATTAGCTAGTTCTACTTAGCCTTTCGTACCACTTCCACAGCATGATATACCATTCTGCCCTTGCGCTACGTTTACATACTTTTAAACTTCGGGCAGTTCAAAATTAACACATTGGGAACCCCTTTCCGGCTTCTTGAACAACCGATTAGGAAAAACAACTCAGAAATTCCTCGAGAATGTACATGCAGGCAACTCCCGCGACATCAGTTATCAACCGGTAGCAACCATTCATTCACAGAACTGAAAAATCTGAAATCAACTTAAGCTTGAATTTCGTGACAGTTAATTATGGCATCCACAAGGAATACAAGCCCAACGAGTTCACTTGTGAAGCTATCGGTTTCGGAGCATGGAGGACATGATGTACTTGGAAGCCTCAGAAACGAATCTAAATATCTTCAAGCGTCTACGACATGTCTAGGCTTCTCGGAAGAAATTAGTTCTCCAACACATACTTGACCTCTGCAAGCCCCTCCCCACCAACAAGTTGACTAAACTGATCGTGTGCCACAAGACACCATTCCAGAGATGAGCTTCGTTGTCTTCCAGGAAGCAAGTTACCATGATGACAGATCTTGCCTGGTGTCACTTCCAGAGTAACCAGAAGCAACTGATGCCCGCGGCCATCTCATCATACATAGCTACTCGGAACACGAAAGACAGAAGCTTCACACCAGATTAAATCCGAGCATGTCGCCCTACACCGACTATAGAAATGAAGTACTCTACGAGTACAGATCCTGAAACAAGAGAGTCGGCGGGCACGTTTACTTACAAATAGTCGGTAGGATCCAGGAACGCCACGCATGCAGAATCACTTCAGCGAGCGCAAACTCACTGCCATTCGATCCTCGTTCTTCACCGCAAGAAACAAAGATTGATCGCCGATCTGGCCATAAAGCAGGCTGCATCCACACCTCTTGTTCATTCAGGAGCACTTCGGCGAAGGATGTTGGAGCTTGAAACCCTTACCGAAACCGACTAAGTGGTGGAAACAGCGACTTTTGGGACACTTACCAAAACCGACAAAGCGGTGAAAACAGCGACTTTTGGGTCCCTTTCACAGAGGAGCTGCCTGCGGGAGAGTTATGAGCTGCCTGCGGGAGAGTTATGAGCTGCCTGCGGGAGAGTTATGAGCTGCCTGCGAGAGTGTTATGAGCTGCCTGCGGGAGAGTTATGGGGAGAGCAGTACCAATACTGTCATGGAACTCTATGCTTTGTCATAAATAGGCACATATTTGTTTCAGAACTCAATAGTACCATGTACTCATGGCATACATTGTAAGGTGTCAAGTTACGGCATCATTTCAGAGACACTTGTGACTTCAACTTCAAAAAATTTATAACAAAGCGTAAAAGAGTTCAAAAATGATAAATCGACTCGGACTACCCTTTCACTTACTTTCCCCTGCACAAGAATTGCGTACACTCGTTGCTTCACTACAGACTTTCCATGCTAACATTTGAGCCATCATTGAGCACTTTCCATAATTGTATGATCTGTCTTTAGTTTACAAACACAAAATTTCTGAAAGTGATGATTAATTATGTAAATGAAGGTATAGCTTATTTGAAACTCAACCATACAATCTTGCAATTGACTTATCAAAATTAATCAAATTTGCACTCATGAGGTTTCATAACTTGCAGGATTAGTATGTTTGTATTTAAAAAAGAATATGAAATGTCCATGACTTCCCTAAAGAAGTAGAAATGAACCAATTGGAGTGAAAGAATTGACGGCTAGAATATTATATACCTTCATTTCAATAACACTCGTGTACCAAAAAAATAAATCTAAAAGACTTTCTTGGCTCAAATAATAGCCCTCAATTGATGAAAACTACTTCAAATTTTTTACAGAAAATATAGTCCAAAGCTAGACCTCTTGCTCCAAAGTACATGCCATGTTTTCAAAAAACATGCAGAAAACTCTCATAATTACACCTTATAAGTTATAATAGTACATGTGATTTTGGGCCAACATGTAAGAAAACCGTCTCACAAAGAATTGATGTCATAGAAGATTGTGGCGATATCTTTGAGAACTGATGTTGATAAAACAGAGAGTGATAGTACAAAAAGCCCCAGGGAGGTTGTGGGTTCTGTTCCCTATGCCGGCATGGTGCTCACCACTATAGTCCACCCAACTATTGTAGCGGGGTCCTTGGACCTTGTTGTACGGATTCCTCAAAGCCTTTTGGGGATACTATGTCAAGTATTTTCAAGGCACTTGTAACTAGCTAGATTCTATCGTAGTTATAGTGCTGATCCTCGAGAGGGGAGGTAGTATTGTTCCAATTTCCACTTTCCCCTTGTCGGGTGGCCATCGAGATATTAGCATTACAAATGAACACTTCATTCACGCCGGCCCCTTAGAAAGGGACTAGAGTTTCTATTTACAAAAAGCCTTCATTTTGGAGCCACTAAAAATATTGCAAGTTTTGGTATGACAATTTAGCACTTGGAACACCACCATCTTCAGGGAATTGTGGATGTTCTCAATCACATCATCCTTGTATGCTTGAGGTCAAAACAAAAGACTCAAGAAACGTTTTTGACACACATTCACTTCCACACTAATGTTTTTGATGAGAACATAGTCAACATATCGCTATTTGAACTTGGTCATTCATTTACCTACTCAATGACAAAGTTTGTATTTGTAGCATAGAATAAGCTCGAGAAGTGGAAGTGAGTATTTATTTATCTAGGTTCTAGGTTCATGTGCATAGTTAACCTCTCAAGGTGAAAAGCCCAATTTGGGTCGATTTGCTTAAAATAGATCCTGTGTTTTTACAAAAACTGAAACTTGGATTCAATGTATCTCAAGACCGGTATGGTGAACTTTGATAAAATTTGATACCTAGACTAATTAGACAATTATAAAGAGGATCCTACGGTTGGACTTCCCAAAATTGCAATCATTTTTTTGTTTTTGTTCTTCAATTTCAGATATGACCATCTTGGAGGGTCGCCAAGAGCTTCTCCTTTAGAGGTTAAATCATCAACACAAAAATGTTTGCTAGGTTTGAGGTTCGTGTTATAGTTCACTTTAGGATAGTCAAATGATAGCTTTCACCCATCCTGTTTGGGGTCACATTTTTGTGTGAAAGGAAACATGAAAACTTCACAGGAACTTGTGTCACATTTGCTTAACCCTTAAACGCCCAGCCCCTTGAAGATACACTGAAAAGCAAGCCCGAGGGGCATGCTTGGGCGTTTAAGGGTTAACTCCACTTTTCTTTATACTCATGTCCATCACTCTGGGATGTATTTCGCTTAGATGGTAAAGGTGGATGGAGCACTCTTTTTGATTTTCTACCTCACTGGAAATGAGCATTTGCTTTGAGCTTGTGGATAGCACATACTGTAAATTGCACAATGTTGCTTCTCTGCCGTTCTGTGTGTGGATTGTAAGGAGAGATTGGTACTGAGAGCAGAATTTACGATCAAAGGACATTTGATTTGGCAGGTATTAGAATGGTACATGAGATTGTGCCTCACAGTCATAAGATGTACTAAGGTGAAAGGAGCATTAAGTGATTAATAACCTCTTGCTAAGGGTGCCGCATGGCAAAATGAATTAGTGTGGTTGATGAATTAGCATGCTCACCCAACCAATCTTTCAATTCTTTCCTTCCACAACTCCCACCAATATACTTCCTCACCTCCTCTGCATCCTCAAACAATATGGGACAAATCCCTAGTTCCATACCATACATAACATATATGCATGCCATACCATAACATACATACCCCTCACCATACCCACCAAACCCCTCCCCCCATGTGCATGCGGTATTTTGTGCTTCTGGAGAGATAAATTCGGTGTCACAGAATGCCTAGCGATTGCATTCACCTTAACTTCTGGTCAATAGATGTTGTCTAAGATCACAATATCAATATTTTACACAAGTTCCGATATTTATATTGCTTGCTTTATGACGAGAGGCTAATTTTTTATGTGTAATCACACATGTATTTTGAATTAAGAATCAGGAGAGAAACTTTGGAGAGAAACTTTGCAAGAGATACATGATAGATTTGGAGGTTGGTTTTCAATGTGGAGATTCTAGATTGCGTTATTTTAGGAACATATACAAGTCTAAGGGCCAGTTGAGACTATGCTGCTCAAGGCGAGAGTTTGTCACCCAAACTCCACTCATTTTTGGGTGAGAGGTGGAGAGGGAAGTCCATTCAAAATTATTAATAATATTTTTTGGGTATTTTATCGGAAAAAAGTCTGGCCCCTCAACCAAAGTTTCAGTTTCTATTTTCATCATACCCAAACTATTGGTTAGGAGGCCAAACTCTTGGCACCAAAAATGTCAAAAAGTGCTACCATATAAGTACTTTGGGCACTTTTCACCTTTGGACTTTGGACTCTACTGTGAAGGTCCATAGGCTTTTGCTCTGTGCCAATTAGATTGTTAGAATTCCTTGACATCTCAAATTATGGGCATGGTGTAAACCGCCCCTACCTTCTGAAATTCATTCCAGGTTTAAGAACAGTTTTAAAATAATCATTCCAGTATGTCCGATAATATACTCACTTTGCCTATTCACACATATTGCTCGTACTGCTATTAATAGTATAAATATGCCACATCTGAAAAGGAACCATTTTTCATCATTAAATATTGAGTAAGATCAATTATCGTGATCATGGGTTAAGCTCATGCCAAAATTATGATAATGTTTTGTGAGACTATTCAATATACAGTGTAAAGAATAAAATCTGGTGAAAGGAACACAAGATAAGTCTGTTATTAATTTGAGTGTTAATTTGATTTAGAACATCTGCATACTGGATCTCAGCAATAAGTTATAACAAGAGCGGCAACCATTCAGAATCTCAATGCGTACATCAATATTCATAACAAAATACTCGCGGGTTATCGTTGTCGGCGCAAAGTACGCCTAGTCACTTTAGAGTTTTGCCCTCTACCTTAAGGAGTTGGGGCTAGCTTGCTTATTGCAAACATTGTGAATGTTGAAGGTGGCTAGCAATGTAGGCCCAAGGTTCTTGTTTTCCAAGAGCGGTCTCACATGTGCTCAATCCTCATGCCACTTGTTTCAAAACCACATGAAAACACTTCCTTTACCAACTAGTTGCATTTGAGGTTGTCTCCATCTCTACCAAAAAAGCTTCGGCAATTAAGCCTCTTCTTACTCCTTTTTACTCGTACTACATGCCTTTGACTGGAGCATTTGAAAAGGCTAATAAGCAAATGCATTGAGAGCATTTACCCAACGTAGTAAGGAAGGACATAATGAGCTCTTTTATTATAAGAAGTCGCTCCAATGCCGCTTGTTGGTAAAGGGTGTATTTGTTTGAGTGTGGAACAAGTGGCATGATGTTCCAAGCACGGACTACGAGTGTCTTGAAAAATAAAGGACCATAACCTGACATTAGTGACTATCTTTGGTATCACAACAATTAAGCGAGCCTCATGGCATAAATTAAAAAATTAATATGACCTTGAGTAGTTTGCAAGGAGCAGAAACATAAAATGAGGGTGAGTAGTTTGTTAAGAGCCTTACTGAAAGGAGCAAAAATTTGAAATCAATCATAACATGTGATTTGTCACCACGAACCGTCAAAACATTGACTATTAATAATCATAATTGCATTCATTTACTCTAAGTTGCTCCAAACGAATATAACGCTATGTAGTCATAGTCAAAATGACTCCAATAGTCATAAAACCTTAAATCTCTAGAAGTGCTCACATTTCTACCTTCCTATATAATTTATGTACAAAAAATAAAAAGTACTAAATAGAGAGCTTTTTCTTATAAGAAAGTCATATTGTTCTTGTGATAAAGGTTAAAATATGTCCCTTGAGTAGCACACACAAGCTTGAAGAGTGATTGCATAACCCTCATCCTTAGTTTGCTCCTCTCTCTTACCTCAGTCCCTCAAGGTTGTAATAGATTCATTAAAGGTCATGTGGATCAAATTTGGAATCATGGAGGCTTTTAAATTTTGAGGTTATCACATATTAGTATACAAAATAGACTACGAGTTTATATCATACTCACTCCAAAGGGTTAATTCTACCAACAAAAGTATTCCAATGAAAAAAATCTCAACTAGAAAGTTGTTTACACTCATCCCATGAAAATTATGAGGAAAATTTCTTGGTTCAAATAATAGCCTAGTAGTGGTGAAAACGGCCAAAAATTAATCCAAAAGAAAAATAGTCCAATACTAGACCCTTTGCACTCAAATCTATGCCTTATCTTTACAACACCTTTTATGTGGTCAAGATTTTTATAACTAAGAGAAGACTCTAATTGGAAATCGTTTCAAAATAATGAATTCAAAATCCAATGGAGAATGAAGGAGATATAGCACCTCAAAGTTATCCTTATTTCACTTTTTTTTGTTGTAGAAACGTCATTGCAAATCTAATATCAAAATTATTTGGATAACAAATATCTCAACTAAAAAGTTGTTAGATTCATCATAGATCATAATTGTGTAAAAAATATAAATAGGAACTATTATAGATTTCACATATTCGGTAAACTTGCATCGGTAAAACATGCCCCATGTTTGAAAACCCAAAACCAAAAGCTGCCTTCACTGAAATGCACGTCATTGATTCATTCTTCATTGTATAATTCTTACGACACGAAGTAGACTTGATTTGGATCTCAAACCAAGTGATTTTGTCAAAAATGGATTGTGAATGAAGTAGCTACATGGCTCCTCAAAGTCGATTGGCATTCAAGACGCTTATGGGTTGCCTCCGTAAAAGGAATCACTCTTACAAATGTCATGAAGACCCTTTGCGCTCAGAATGTGCATCGCTAAGTCTATTCCCGAGAGGGGTGAGTAGTTTTATTCCTTTACCTCTTTGTCCTGTGGCCATCGAGGTAATGACATTACGAACAGACACTGTATTCACGCCAATCTTCAAACGAAGGTTGGAGTTCTTATATATATATATATATATGCATCGCTAAGAGGTGAGAGTACAAGTCCTTTGCAGGTCAGCATTGATCTCTGTTCATTCATTTTTGGAAGCACAAATCCGAAAAGATTTTGCTGTCCATTGCTTCATCTATCTGCTTCCATAGAGTTGTGTGGGTGATGCTCAACTGGGGTTTTACATTGCTCTGAGATCAACCTTTTTCAACGTTGTAGTGATTGCATTATTTGTTGTCCATGTTTCAAGTAGTTATGTTCTAGGTAACTGAAAAGGAGCCCCTGGATATGGAAAATAACTAGTAGGTTATGATACTGAGCCGGGGGAGCCGCGAGGGAGGTGCCTCACTCCATATTCTCCATATGAAGGGGCTCCTTTCGAGTTCCCTAGCACAATCGTAGTTCAAAACTTTCAAGTAAAAATAATTTATCACTTTCCGCAAATAATTAAAACAATATTAAAAAATTCAAAAATATTCATTCACTCTCCAAAAAGTATTTTGAAAAATGCATAAATTTGGAACTAACTCAATTGTCTTCTTTGAAAACAATTTTTGGGAAAATAGGTCATTTTATTCATACTAATTGCTGGTGGAAAATAAACAGGGTAAAGAAATTCCCGTCCACCTAATCTTGAAAACAACACAAGTAGACCATTGATCATTTTTATCAACGGTCGATGACTTGTCGGGCCATAACAACATAGAAGGCGTCCTTATGAAAAATAACCATCTTCCCCTCGACCAATGGAGAGGTGCCACCTCTATGGTTTTTGCTTGAACTGCGGTTATGAAGGCCCTATATCTCCTCGGAGCAAAGCGAGGTTGACCAACTTTGTTGCTGCTTTTGTACAATCATGCTCAATTCTCATATTTTGTAAATAGAGAACTTGTTATATAAAAGATAAGAGTCGAGTCGGCACCTAAGACCTTAAGACCGTCATCATTATGATTTGTTTCAATAGAAAAGGGTTCATTTGGGTGTTGGGTAAAATAATTATGGAAAGGATTTCTGTGGCTGATATTAGCTAAATGCAAGGATAATATGATGGTATCCAAATTAATGTACATAAGAAGCCCACAGACATGGTACTATAATGCCATAAAAGAATGAGCATCTTTTGGCACTACATTATAATTTATCTTTCGAAGTGTTAATTGCATTTATTCAATCCAAAAATTATATATTACCATACCTAGAAAAATTGGAACTCTACAAGGATGCCTCACATATTTTACAAGGACAAAGGTATACACCCTCATGATTCTGTGTGAACACTTGACAAGAGCTTATATGTGTGCACACATAGATCGTGAAAGACTCATGTGTTCACTAGTCAAGAGCCAACATTAGACTCATGAAGTTAAGGCAAATGTCTTTGCCCTCAGAAAGATGAATTTTGCTATGAGAATTTGCAATTTTCCTAGTGAAATTGTTTGTTTTTTAAAATTAGAGTTATGCAAGTAAAAGTGTAGAACCTAAAATGATTGATTGTCATGCTTGTCAAATATTCCTCATACTTTGATTGTGGTATTGTTGAATGACTTATAAAGGCTAGATCATGTCAAATAGGATGACACCTTTCTCCTTGCATCTACCTAATATGAACAAAAGAAATGGTAAGGGTAACATTAACTCAGCCATATGTTCTAGAACTAGCTTTTGAAACCTTGCCCACTCTTCTCAACTTTGGAGGAAAGCTTGCCATTAAGGATAGAAGAGATTAAATCAAATGTTGGTGCATGCTCATGACTTCTAAGTGAATGTGATAGAATTTTATAATATTTTTTTGGTACAAACACATAAAGATCAGGCAATCTATGAGGCCTCAAGGCTTCAATTTTAATCCACTTAACCTAAACTAAGTCTATTGCAAATTTTATGGTTGAGATTTGAAGATTCAACATCTGATTTCATGAATGTTATACGGCCAAAGACAATGATGTTTGTAGAGTGAAGATCCATGGGCATTTAGAGATTAAAATGCTATTTTGTTCTTTGATTCATAGACATTATAATTCTCAAATATCATAAATGTGAATGAAACTAAGGTTTTCAAATGTTAAGCATGGTGCTCATCACATTAGTCCACCCAACTATGGTGGTGTGTTCTTGGCCACTTCCTTGAATGGGTACCTCAAATCCATTTGGGGAAACCTTCAAATATTCATCAAAATGAAGGTGAGTGGCCTCGTGACCTCCATAGGCTCTTTTATTTTGAGACATTCAATAAGGCAACATGACAATGTTTAAACCATCTGATTAGTCAATCTACCAAGTTTAAGCAAATAATAAAATATGAATTTTAAGATATATTCCGTCTAAGTTCCATATGTTGTAAAAACAAAAATTCTTATTCAAGAGAAATCGGCTTTACTTCGATTTCGAAAATAATTCTAGATTATTAATATTCTACCATCACCATATTACTCGAATTGGTACAGACTGCATACAATTGGCAGACATGGAGACATGCGCGCCTCATTGAAACACTACATCGATTGTTTCAAGCAAATATTAGATCCAGAAAGAGAGCAAAGAAACCATATATAGAATCTGTACTGACATGCACTGCGTTGTCTTATGCAGCAGTATCTACAGTCTGCTCATAGACTGTGTTAGACTCGACTTGAAGTGTTGAATCCTTCTCGCCCATCATTAAGAAATGCATAGCCATTCAATCATGAACACCATTTTTACAGTAGAACACAATGTATTATGTATTTTAATAACAACCGCAGCCTGCCCTTACCCCACCACCACAACGTTGGTGTTGTGCTCGTAACCGCATTATTGCAATCGAACTAGTGTATTTTGCAGTTAGCTAGCTAGACCCGAATTGGTCTGTGAGTATGATGACGAATTGGCTTATTGCGTGGATCTCATTCGTTGCTGCATTGAAAATCATTCACTAGCTATGGCGTCTCCTAGGGATATTGGACAATTAGTAACAAGAGGGCCAAAGGAAAGACACAAGAAGGAAAGCCCACCAATTGAAGGTATTGGAGATCATGTCCTGCTTAGTGGTGGTCGTATACGCTGCCGATGGTGGACAACGACCTTGCTTCACAAGTGCTGGACAAATTGAACTATGAGACATGTGAAAAGCGTAACTTGGAAGAAGATTTAAAGATCACTCACGAAGAAATCGACGTCGCAGGCAACCTGTCGGACCCCGTTTTTTCGATTTTTGTCCCTTATGTTCTAATGCGCATTAAGAATAAGTATAGTGTTTAGAATCCGACCTATGTAATTGTTAAGCCGTATACTATAAGGCAATTACGTTTTTACAAATAAAGGACTTAGCTAAAATCTAGTTTGTGTTAAGTAGGACGGATTTGCCAATCCGTACTCTGTCCCCGTACGGCTAGGACGTGCTGTCAGAGGACGGATTAGGAGTTATGATGGTAGGTAAAGGACGGAGTGGCGAAGAATATAATAAATGGCGGAAAATCTAGAAGGCGGCCGGTACGGGGAAGTACAATGATGGCGGCGGACCATGTCATGATGGTCGGACTTAACTCCGGCCACCTCCATATAAGGCAACCCGTCCGCCCTTGACGTCACCTGCCTCCTCGTTTTCTGCGCTTCTTGTCGTTTTGCGCGCCTGCTCTCCGTCTTTCTGCCTTCCGTCCTTGGCTGCGATCCGGCCCACTGGCCGACCTCAGCCCGGCGACACTTTACTTTCTCTCGCACTTTTTTCCGATGGCCGGGACGGCTTCCACTTCCGCGCAGGAGCCAGAGGAGCTGAAGATCTCTATCAAGCTCGTGCTGCCGTGTATTCCGCTCGATGACACGGAGAAGAAGACGTTGACGGAAGACCTCGAGCGGATGGGATTAGCCGGCCTGCTGGATACGCCCTGGGGTTTGCGCGACGCGGAGATGGTGCGCGAGATCAAGGTCGGCGCGCCCAACCAGTTCGAGGGGACGGTTAGAGGGAAGCCGGCTTCCTGGACGGCCGAGCACTGGAGAGCGGTTTACGGCCTGACCGTAAACAACGGGGTAGGGTTATGCGGCCGGAAACACAAGTGGGCGAAGAAGGCCTTCATCGGCGATCCGCACAAGAACAATGGATACTCGATTGAAGATTGTAGGAATCCGAGGGAGCGCGCCGTCATCAAGTTTTTGGCGCCGATCATTCATGGAGAGAAGCCGCACCGGATCACCGTACGGCTGGCGAACACCGTCCTGGGCTCGTTGCGCGGAGAAAGGGAGACGGATTGGGGGATGATCATCCGCGACTTGGTCGCCCGGCTCATGGGAGAATGTAGGTAAAACCCGTCCTAGCCCCATCACTCCTTTCCTTTACCATCCGTGCAAGAAGGAGGAGGAGTCTTGACGGAGGAGGAGGAGTCGCTCTGAAGTCGCTACTGTCTTCACAAAACAACGGCGTGTTCGAGTCGGAGGAGAGTACGGATAGCAAGGCCGTATACTCGGACGAGGAGGAGGGACGAGGTCGGATCGAGGCGAAGGGGGACGCCCAACCCGACGCACTGCAGAGCCGGCCCGGAGGCAACTCCACCCCGAGCACGTCCGTAGGTAATTATCCTTCCGTCCCGTCCCCTCCCACGAATCCGACCGAGGCCGAACGCAGATCGAGAGAGGCCACCTTGAGGCCGGAGGATGAAGGGGAAGTTACGGCCGATCGGGGAGAACCCCATGAATCGAACGACCCCGACTTCCCCACTTCTCGGTCCGTCCGCCAACCATCCGGATCCCATGAGGCGAGCGTGGTATCACTTCACGGAAGCGGATGTCGATTTCGCCTACCAAGAGCTGATTGCGAAGATGTGCCGGAATTTGAAGTAAAGACGTTCTTTGGAGGTCAAGACGAAGTGGGACTCAAGCCGGACGCGAGCAATTCCGGCAAATGGAGAAGCAAGTGACCAAGCTGGTCCCGGAGAATAGACGGCCGGGAGACGGTCGGGAGAAGAGAAGAGGAGCTCCTGGTCGGAAGACAGTAATAATCACGACCAACGAGCAGGTCGTGAAGCTCGTGGAGATCTGCGAGGTTCCGGCCGAGGTGATGCAGCGGGCAAACTTATTCGAGGCCGGAATCTTGGAGTCGGAAGTCTTCAAGGCGGATGCATTCAAGAAGTTCCTTTTGGCGGCGAAGACGTACGCGACGAAGGTGGAGAAGAGCAACGCGGAAGTCAAGGTGCTGCTCGAAGCCGTACGGGAGCAGATGAAGGAGGTAGTGATGCCGGCCTTCACTTCTACTCCGGCCAAGACCCCGAGGCCGGATACAGCGAGGACGGATGCCGGGCCGTCCAGTCCGACCGACCCGAAGGGCAAGGGGAAGGTGAAGACGGAGTCGGATGCACCCGTCCCAGCCCCAGCAGACTCGCCGGCCAAGAACACGCGCACAGCAAAGAGGAAGCTTACGGCCGAGGAGTACGAGAAGTCCCCCGGAGCACAGAAATTACACGACCTCGGCCTCGAGCATTCCGAGGAGGAAGAGTTGAAGAGTGGAGACGAGACTAACTCCAGCGAGGACGAGTACGTGGTCACCGAGACGGGCAAGAGGGTGAAGGCAGGACGTATCGCAGCGACGCCACTGAAGCGGCCGAAACATGGAGTTAGCTCGCGAAAGAAGAAGTAGGACGTCTTAGAGGACGGCTGTCACAGGACGGCCAGGGTTAGGAGGCCGGATTGGTATCCGTCCTAGGCAGTTTTCTGTTTTCTTTTTGAGGATTGCGGACCGCTTTTTGAGGAGTAGGCCTGGTAGGCCGGCGCCGCAATCCAGTTAGGGATCTAAGTCGTTGACTTAGAAGTACTTATAGGTGGGAGTTTTGTCCACCAAAACATTCTTTGCTTGAGTGTTAATCGAACCTTCTTATGCGCATATTCGGTGTGATCATTTCCCTGTCTCCTTTTCAGTTGAGTGCTTGGAAAGCCGGATCTACTTGTGTGTGTTGTGAGTTGGGAGTTAGGAATCCGGATTCTTTGTTAGATCGTTTCTGTGGAGTTGAAGTCGGGTTGGGCGTATTCTTGAGTGCCTTGTGTCTTAAACTGGTCTAGGTGTCTGAGAGAGGGAAACTGCTGTGGTAAACACTTACGGTCTGGGAGGTTCTGGGAGTATAGTGTGTGAGGACGGATTCCAATCCGGCCTCCAGCTGCCACAGACTTGGGTTCCTCTGTTGTCTCAGAGGACGGATTAAGCGCAGTACGTGACCAGAATACGTGTAGACGTCTTCTAGCCGGATTCGGAGCTCTTGGAATCTGTCATTGTAGTAAGGGTGATAGGGTAACCAGGACGGCCTGCGTGACCTGCTAGTTCGGACGGATAGGACGGATTAGTTGTGAGGACGTAATGTGTGCCTTAGTGTGTGTGTGTGTGTGTGTAGAGTCTAAGTGTGGAAGTTTCCGCCACGATAAACATAAGGGAAAGAGTCTTTGTGCATCCCCTCTTACAAAAGGGATACCCTTGCCCTGCAAGGCTAAAACATAAGTTGGGACTAGAAACGTTTGTGGGTTTGGTTGTTTTAGCACTACTTGTCTTGGTCACTTCACAGAATCCCTGGAACGATACACGAGTCACCTGAACACGGGTTTTACACCAATAAACGTGTAAGGGAAGATAAAGTGAATACATGGCATCCGACATGTAAAAATTCTGGCGCCGCTGCCGGGGATTCTAACAGCTGACCAAGTGGTAGTGTTAGTACGGGAGGACGGATTCGGGTAGGACGTATTCTTTATCCGGCCTACTTGTGAAATAGTTCTGCGTAGAAACAGAAGCTGCAAGTGCAGGTCGGTTTCTATTGTTGTGAATGAAGTACTAGAGAGTTACCTAGTTACTTCTTTATGAGTCAGAAGGCACAAGAGGTGCAGGACGTAAGGAGGTCTGTCCGGATTGGTGCTAGGAGGTCGGAAGGTGTGAATACTCACTACAAGGAAATGGGGCCCGAGATGACAAATAGTTGACAAAAAAATGTCCGAAATGACGAAGTCAGCATCTCGCAGCCCAACTCTGTCACTTTGGACATTATTAATGTTTTTGTCAACTTCTTGTCAAATTCTAGTCAACTTCTTGTCAATTTTTTTTATTTACGACAAGCATGGAATTGCTAAAACTTTTTGTAGACTTTAACCGTAGGATCTTGTAATTTACTTGTTTTTGAGCTACCGCTGAAATTTTCAACCGTTGGATCTTCTCCATTTGTGAGATCATAACGTTCAAAGTTGATGCAAAATGTCAAAATACGACATTTTGCATGAAGGGCAGAAACTTTGAAGAACTATAACTTCTTCATCCGGACTCCGTTTTGGACAAAATCACTTGGGTTGGTTTTCATATAGAAAAATACCTGCATGAAATAGTGCAAAAAAAAATTTTGAAAAAAAAAAGTTTTTTTACATCGTGAAAAATATTCAAAGTCTACTCGGTAGTAAAAAAAGGCCCTAGCATAACAAAAAAATAATTTCAAAAAAAATTGAAATTTTTTATACATATAAAAAAATACCTGCATAGAATATTTAAAAAAAAAAAAATTGAATTTTTTTTTTTTTACATCGTGAAAAATATTCAAAGTCTACTGTACTTGTACTTAAAGCATATATATATGAAAAAAAACGTATCTTCGGACATGAAATTGGATAGTAGGTGAGTTGGCTAGTCACTTGGACTATACTCGTGAGGTCAAGGGATCGAATCCCCTAACACACCACTTGTGAGCCTCCACCGGTAGGGCTCACATTGCCCGCGGTAGGGCCCTCGCTACCCCCTTGATGGGGCCCGGGGTTTTTGTCGTTGTGCCAACGCTGCTGCCCGGCGTGCCCGAGCAGAGAAATGTTTCCTCAAAATTTCCGAATTTTTAATTTTTTTGCATTGTGGAACTTCGTCCAAATTGACAAATGAATGATAGAATTCTGTCAATTGAGTGACCGAATCAGGGTCTCCTAATTGACGGAACAATTGGCGGGTTTCATCAAAATTTCGTCAATTAGGATACTATTCTCCTTGTAGTGACTCCGACTCGGCCGTCCCTACGTTTGAACGCGCATCCAGTTCACGAGAGGAAGGAGGGAGGAATTGTCGTCTCCTTGGACGGGAGGACGGTGAACACAAGAGTAGAAGAATCGGCGCCGGAGGTAACCTTCTTGGTTCCGGATCCCGAACAGGCGGGAAGAAGGGAGCCGGAACAAGAAGAGGTTGAGATGGCACCCCACAACCGGCTAAAGTACAAACGATTGATTCGAGGAACTCGAAGACGGACGTGGATGATTGGTATGGCGAGTTTGAAGCCACAAATATGCTAACGAAGAAACTCCGGATTCCAAGCATCGGATTTTTCAAGGATTGTTGAAGGGAGAAGCTCTGAGGTGGTATCAAGATCTCGAGGTAGCGGAAAGAGCAAATTGGAATACGCTCATTCCATTGTTCTTGCGAACTTTTAGGGAGGCGGAGGAGAAGACCGTGCGTTGGGGCAACTCAAAAAAATCTACCTCGGGTCGGATGAGACGATCCGGAAATACGGCCCGGCCGAGTGAAGGCGCCGATCCGGAAGTTGACGGACAATGTTGCCCCAAAGATTGATTGCTTGGTATGTGGCGGATTGCGGAAGAGATGGGATTCCGAGATCCGCCAAACTAGGCCGGCCACACTCACGCGAAGCTATGGAGTCTCGCCCTGCACTATGAAAATTCCGCAAATGCGAACGTCCGTCCTCAAGGCTGAGAAGAAGAAAGAGAAAGAGAAGGAGGCAGCACGACGCAGAGGGAGACGGCATAGGAGTTCGGATGAATCAGAGCCGGAAAGTGATAGCGAGGCCGGATCTGATTACGACTCGGAGCCGGAATCCTCTTCCCCAGAGAGGAGGCCGGAATCGTCAAGACGGCCGCACAAGTGCAAAGACCTCAGATTGGAGCGGGATCGTAGTGCACGCCTTGCATCAAAGGTAAAGAAGGAAGATGACGAATCAAAGAAGGCATTAAAAGGCATCCAAGAGACTCTTGAAGCCATCAGAGTTAATCTCGCAGAAGAGCGGAAACCAAGGAAGATGATTCCGGTCTCCAGGGCAAACGTCTTCTGCGTCTTATGCGGTGGACAAGGGCATTTTGCTGCGAGAATGCCCAAAACGTGTCAAGAACGTCCGTGCGTAACGGAGGAGGGCGTATGGCGGGATGAAGAATCGCGAGATGGACGAACTGGTTTTCCAGATCCAGCAATCGTACGGCCGAGGTAAACCTCGAGCAAGGCCGCCCACGGACCTAGGGACGGTCGGCAAGCGACTCAAGATGCATCTGGCTGGACCCGTGTGGTCGGATTCTGTTTCCTTTGTGGCAGTGGTGAGCATTATGCAAATAATTGCCCATGGAAAAAGGAAGTGGGAGGAGGTGCTCCGCTACCACTGCCGTGTCAAAATTGCGGAAAGTGGGGACACATAGCCAAGGATTGTCCGGAGCCGGAAGTTCAGAAGGCACCGGTCAAACACGTCCAGATCTTACCAAGAGAACAGACCGGCCTCAACTACGCGCATACGGCCGGGACGGAAAGGCCGGATAAATGATGTTTGGCTGTGGAGCAGGCGGACGGAGAGGACGTATTCAGAGTGGCCACCCGCAGCTCCACACAGAAAGAGTCACGCCATAGCCGTAGGAAAAATAGGAGAAGCAAGAGAAGATCCAGTAGAAGCAGCACACCTGGGACGGATTCAGATAATCCACCCGTCCCAGTAGTAGACAGTACGGCCACCTTTGAAAAGGGGGTGGACGCAAGTGCACTAGACGTAGATATCAGTGCAGAAATCAGAGACTCGTTAGGAGACATGGCCGATGACGAGGAGCAGGACGGTATCCCGAGGACGGAACCAGCCGGCCGGACAGTGAAGTTCAATGACGTCCCCATTGTGATTAGTCCTCGATTGAAGGTGGACGAATACGACATAGTCCAGGACATTAAGGATCAGATGGCGAACGTCACATTTGGGCAGTTGCTGCATGATAATATCAATTATCAAAAGCTGCTCAAGGACGCTTGGACGAAGAAGCGTCAACGCAGGATCAAACTTCCGGCCGTGGCTACCGTAAACTACACGGGGACGGAAGATCATGGAGCTCCAGAAATAGAAGTGGAAGTGGAGGGCTGCATGATCAAGAAAGTTCCAGTAGACGGAGGATCCGGTGTCAACATAATGCTGGAAGACACCGCACACGAACTCGGCATCACGAACTTCGAGCCGACCAAGCAAGTGCTCAGAATGGCAGATCAGACGAGGGTGATTCCAGTAGGACGGCTATCACTCGTCTCCGTCCGGATCAGCAAGTTCACGTACTTGCTCAACTTCGTCATAATCAGGGTCGGTATTGGGCAGCCGTTTCCCATACTTCTGGGAAGGCCGTGGTTGTACTTGTCAAAAGCCCTGGTTGACTGGGGTGCAAGAGAGTTCGTCATCGGCAAGCCGTCCGTAAGAATCCCGTGGGAAACAGTATCTAAGATGGGGGAGACGGCTAGCTCGGACGGGTACACGACGGACTGGTCAGGGACGGAGGAGGAAGACAATGAAGTTTCCAGCTATTTTGTCAGCCCCATCGACAGGCTGACAGAGGACGACCTGAAGTTCCCGTACCCGGTCGTAAATGATGATGAAGCCAACACGGCCGAGGCCGTGTATCAACCAGCGGAGGACAGGTCGCTGGGAGAAGCAAGTGTGCAGTTGACTGCAAAATGGGTTCGTCAACAAATCTCGGACGGCCTCCTACCACCAGTTGGATTGAGCATTGGCAAAGTAGGACGGAAATGGTCCGACCTGCTTTCCGATCCAGAAGAAGCAGCAGTGGATAAGGTCAAATCAATTGTCAATCCGAATGATTATGAGAGGACGGAAGTGATAAAAGGGAAATTCTTCTTTTTAGGCAAGTCAATGACGCACGAGGAAAGAACTGCGTACATAGAGACATTGAGGGAATACCAGGACGTATTCGCCTGGGCGCCATCCGACCTCAGGGGTATTCCGGCCTGGTTGGGGGAACATCGAATAGATCTCGAGGACGGAGCAACTCCGGTCAGGCAGAGGCAGTACCGGCTAAATCCGAAGTACTCACTCATGGTGAAGGACGAGATCGACAAACTCCTCGAGGCCGGATTCATCTATCCGGTCGACAACTCCGAGTGGGTATCACCAATTGTAGTGGTGCCAAAAAAGGTCGGAGCGGACGGAAAGGTAAAAATACGGGTGTGCCAGGACTTCCGCAAGTTAAACGCAGCAACTAAGAAGGACCACTTCCCGATCCCGTTCACGGACATCATCCTGGATCATGTAGCAGGACGGGAATACTACAGTTTCCTGGACGGATTCTCAGGGTACAACCAGGTCGTAATCCGGAAGGAGGATCAGCTGAAGACAACGTTCACAACGGAGTGGGGGACGTTTGCATTCAATCGCATGCCATTTGGGTTATGCAATGCACCAGGGACGTTTCAGCGCCTCATGATGGACATCTTCAGAGACTTTCTGCGACATTTCCTAGAGGTGTTCATAGACGACTTTGCCGTCTTCAGTTCCAGGACGGATCACATCATCTACCTGCAGAGGACGTTTCAGAGATGCAGAGAAACCGGGCTGAAGCTCCATCCGGGTAAGTGTTTCTTCGGAATGCAATCCGGCCTGCTGCTTGGACATGTGGTCAGCCAGGACGGAATCCAAGTGGACATTGACAAGGTCCGGGCAATCCTAGCGCTGGTGGCACCAACAAACGTAAAGGAAGTACGAGGGTTCCTAGGCTGCGTGGGGTACTACAGGCGTTTCATCCACAGCTACGCACAATTGGCAACACCCCTCACGGAGTTGTTGAAAAAGGAGACGGAATTTATCTGGACGGACGTCCGGCAGGATGCCTTCGAGAAACTAAAGCTGCGGCTCACTTCAGCACCCGTCCTCTCAACTCCGGACTGGGACAAGCCGTTCCACGTCACGCTTGATGCATCCGGCTGGTGTGTGGGGGCAATCCTCTGGCAGGCCGGAGAGGAGAGGAAGGAGTATCCGATATACTATGCAAGCCGCCAGATGAGTCCGGCCGAGCGTAAGTATACCACTACAGAGCGTGAAGCTTTGGCCGTAGTGTATGCTTGCAAGAAATTCAGGCATTATCTGCTCGGGTATCATGTGATCTTCCATACTGACCATGACTCATTGAAGTACTTGGTCAACAAGCCGGATTTGTCAGGACGGATTGCAAGGTGGATTCTCCTCCTCCAGGAATTCGACTACGAGGTCAAGGTGAAAGCCGGCAAAGCCAACGTTAATGCCGACTTCCTCTCCAGACAGAGAGGCAAAGAAGCAGTTTCCGACCTCCAGGCAGAGTTTCCAGACGAGTTCTTGCAGGAGGACGGATTGGTAAACGTACACAGCGTCCAACACGAGCACCAATCCGAATTCCAGCAAACAATCGATTTCATCACACAACAGAAGTACCCGGACGGGATGACAAGAGAAGAGAAGAGCGTGTTCGTGCATCAAATGGCCCCTTTCACTATGATAGATGGGGTATTGTTCAAAATGGGTGCAGATGAGGTTCTGCGACGCTGCGTCGAAAGCAAAGACAAAAGGACGGTGATCAGAGAGCTGCATTCCGGGCCGTCCGGGGGACACTTAGCAGCAGTGTCAACCATCGGCCGGATCAGACAGGCCGGATACTGGTGGCCCAGACTCGTACGGGACGTCAAGAAGTACGTGTCATGCTGCGACCAGTGCCAGCGTACGGGTGCACCATCCTTCAGGAATCACTGGCCGTTAACTCCAATCATTCCGCTAGCACCGTTTGAGAAATGGGGCATTGACTTCATTGGCCCCATCAGTCCGGTCACCGTTCGGCAAAGGAGGTACATAATTCTGGCGACCGACTATGCAACAAAATGGGTAGAAGCAAAGGCAACAGGACGGAATGACGCCACGACGGCCGCACAGTTTCTCTTCGAAAACATCATGATGCGTTTTGGAGCACCGCTGGAGCTGGTGAGTGATCGAGGACTTCATTTTCTAAATGATGTCATCAAAAACATAACGGAGAAGTACTACATCAAGCATCGCAAAACAACTCCGTACAACCCACGAGCAAACGGCCTCACGGAACGTGCAAACGGCATTGTGGGCAAAATGTTGAACAAGATGGTTTCCGCTCACAAGACGGATTGGGACCAGAAGCTACCTTCGGCCGTCCACGCCTACAACACGGTTGAGAAAAAGACTACCGGTAAGTCGCCCTATTTTCTAGTGTTTGGACAAGAAGTGTTGCATGGCATAGAAATGGAGGTGGAGACGTACAGGGTGCTTGCAACCCGATCCGGCCTCCAAGTTGACAATCCGGAAACAAGACTACTAGCCATTGAGGATCTGGAGGAAGCAAGGAGGGACGCACTCGAGCAGACGTACGCAGTACAGACGAAGCGGAAGACGGATCATGACGGCCGGATTCAAAACGACCACAAAATCCGACCGGGAGGACTCGTACTGTTGTATGACAACCGCCATAAGGAGTTTCCGGGTAAACTTCACACAAGGTGGATGGGTCCGTACCGAGTACAGGACGTCTACGCAAACGGCTCGTTACAGTTA
This sequence comes from Bryum argenteum, assembly GCA_037043015.1. Lineage (NCBI taxonomy): Eukaryota > Viridiplantae > Streptophyta > Bryopsida > Bryales > Bryaceae > Bryum > Bryum argenteum. Next base: position 7,180,707 of record CM073328.1, on the reverse strand, counting down.
ACCGACCTGGCCGGAAACCAGCTGGATACAAGGGTGAACGGATCCAGAGTCAAGAAGTACAACGCTGAAAGTTTTTCGGACGGAAGTTCGGAATACGGCTAAGTGTTCGCGAGGACGCTTCACAATTGAAAAGGGGGTAATGTCGGACCCCGTTTTTTCGATTTTTGTCCCTTATGTTCTAATGCGCATTAAGAATAAGTATAGTGTTTAGAATCCGACCTATGTAATTGTTAAGCCGTATACTATAAGGCAATTACGTTTTTACAAATAAAGGACTTAGCTAAAATCTAGTTTGTGTTAAGTAGGACGGATTTGCCAATCCGTACTCTGTCCCCGTACGGCTAGGACGTGCTGTCAGAGGACGGATTAGGAGTTATGATGGTAGGTAAAGGACGGAGTGGCGAAGAATATAATAAATGGCGGAAAATCTAGAAGGCGGCCGGTACGGGGAAGTACAATGATGGCGGCGGACCATGTCATGATGGTCGGACTTAACTCCGGCCACCTCCATATAAGGCAACCCGTCCGCCCTTGACGTCACCTGCCTCCTCGTTTTCTGCGCTTCTTGTCGTTTTGCGCGCGCTCTCCGTCTTTCTGCCTTCCGTCCTTGGCTGCGATCCGGCCCACTGGCCGACCTCAGCCCGGCGACACTTTACTTTCTCTCGCACTTTTTTCCGATGGCCGGGGCGGCTTCCACTTCCGCCGCGAGAGCCGAGGAGGAGTCAAGATCTCTATCAAGCTCGTGCTGCCGTGTATTCCGCTCGATGACACGGAGAAGAAGACGTTGACGGAAGACCTCGAGCGGATGGGATTAGCCGGCCTGCTGGATACGCCCTGGGGTTTGCGCGACGCGGAGATGGTGCGCGAGATCAAGGTCGGCGCGCCCAACCAGTTCGAGGGGACGGTTAGAGGGAAGCCGCTTCGGGACGGCCGAAAGATCGAGAGCGGTTTACGGCCTGACCGTAAACAACGGGGTAGGGTTATGCGGCCGGAAACACAAGTGGGCGAAGAAGGCCTTCATCGGCGATCCGCACAAGAACAATGGATACTCGATTGAAGATTGTAGGAATCCGAGGGAGCGCGCCGTCATCAAGTTTTTGGCGCCGATCATTCATGGAGAGAAGCCGCACCGGATCACCGTACGGCTGGCGAACACCGTCCTGGGCTCGTTGCGCGGAGAAAGGGAGACGGATTGGGGGATGATCATCCGCGACTTGGTCGCCCGGCTCGCGGAGAATGTAGGTAAAACCCGTCCTAGCCCCATCACTCCTTTCCTTTACCATCTGTACAAGAAGGAGGAGGTGCTGACGGAGGAGGAGGAGTCGCTCTACGAAGTCGCGCTGTCTTCACAAAACAACGGCGTGTTCGAGTCGGAGGAGAGTACGGATAGCAAGGCCGTATACTCGGACGAGGAGGAGGACGAGGTCGGATCAGACGAAGGGGACGCCCAACCCGACGCACCAGAGGAGCCGGCCCCGGAGGCAACTCCACCCCGAGCACGTCCAGAGGTAATTATCCTTCCGTCCCCGTCCCCTCCCACGAATCCGACCGAGGCCGGAACGCAGACTGAGAGAGGCCAGCCTTCGAGGCCGGAGGATGAAGGGGAAGTTACGGCCGACTGGGAGAACCCCATGAATCCGAACGACCCCCGACTTCCCCCACTTCTCAGTCCGTCCGCCAACCATCCGGATCCCATGAGGCGAGCGTGGTATCACTTCACGGAAGCCGGATGTCGATGATTTCGCCTACCAAGAGCGATTGCGAAGATGTGCCGGGAATTTGAAGTAAAGACGTTCTTTGGAGGTCAAGACGAAGTGGGACTCAAGCCGGACGCGAGCAATTCCGGCAAATGGAGAAGCAAGTGACCAAGCTGGTCCTGGAGAATAGACGGCCGGAGACGGTCGGGAGAAGAGAAGAGGAGCTCTGGTCGGAAGACAGGCCGTGTCACGACCAACGAGCGGTCGTGAAGCTCGTGGAGATCTGCGAGGTTCCGCCGAGGTGATGCAATGGGCAAACTTATTCGAGGCCGAATCTTGGAGTCGGAAGTCTTCAAGGCGGATGCATTCAAGAAGTTCCTTTTGGCGGCGAAGACGTGCGCGACGAAGGTGGAGAAGAGCAACGCGAAGTCAAGGTCTTTGCTCGAAGCCGTGCGGGAGCGGATGAAGGAGGTAGTGATGCCGGCCTTCACTTCTACTCGGCCAAGACCCCGAGGCCGGATACGGCGAGACGGATGCGGGCCGTCGATCCGACCGACCCGAAGGGCAAGGGGAAGGTGAAGACGGAGTCGGATGCACCCGTCCCAGCCCCAGCAGACTCTCGCCGGCCAAGAACACGCGCACAGCAAAGAGGAAGCTTACGGCCGAGGAGTACGAGAAGTCCCCCGGAGCACAGAAATTACACGACCTCGGCCTCGAGCATTCCGAGGAGGAAGAGTTGAAGAGTGGAGACGAGACTAACTCCAGCGAGGACGAGTACGTGGTCACCGAGACGGGCAAGAGGGTGAAGGCAGGACGTATCGCAGCGACGCCACTGAAGCGGCCGAAACATGGAGTTAGCTCGCGAAAGAAGAAGTAGGACGTCTTAGAGGACGGCTGTCACAGGACGGCCAGGGTTAGGAGGCCGGATTGGTATCCGTCCTAGGCAGTTTTCTGTTTTCTTTTTGAGGATTGCGGACCGCTTTTTGAGGAGTAGGCACAGTAGGCCGGCGCCGCAATCCGATTAGGGATCTAAGTCGTTGACTTAGAAGTACTTATAGGTGGGAGTTTTGTCCACCAAAACATTCTTTGCTTGAGTGTTAATCGAACCTTCTTATGCGCATATTCGGTGTGATCATTTCCCTGTCTCCTTTTCAGTTGAGTGCTTGGAAAGCCGGATCTACTTGTGTGTGTTGTGAGTTGGGAGTTAGGAATCCGGTTCTTTGTTAGATCGTTTCGTGGAGTTGAAGTCGGGTTGGGCGTATTCTTGAGTGCCTTGTGTCTTAAACTGCTCTAGGTGTGCGAGAGAGGCTGCTGTGGTAAACACTTACGGTGCAGGAGGTTACGGGAGTATAGTGTGTGAGGACGGATTCCAATCCGGCCTCCAGTACCACAGACTTGGGTTCCTCTGTTGTCTCGGAGGACGGATTAAGCGCGATGCGTGACCCGAGAATACGTGTAGACGCGTCTTCTAGCCGGATTCGAGCTCTTGGAATCTGTCATTGTAGTAAGGGTGATAGGGTAACCAGGACGGCCTGCGTGACCTGCTAGTTCGGACGGATAGGACGGATTAGTTGTGAGGACGTAATGTGTGCCTTAGTGTGTGTGTGTGTGTGTGTAGAGTCTAAGTGTGGAAGTTTCCGCCACGATAAACATAAGGGAAAGAGTCTTTGTGCATCCCCTCTTACAAAAGGGATACCCTTGCCCTGCAAGGCTAAAACATAAGTTGGGACTAGAAACGTTTGTGGGTTTGGTTGTTTTAGCACTACTTGTCTTGGTCACTTCACAGAATCCCTGGAACGATACACGAGTCACCTGAACACGGGTTTTACACCAATAAACGTGTAAGGGAAGATAAAGTGAATACATGGCATCCGACACAACCACAGTTGCAAAATCTATCCATGGGCCAAATATATTTGTGCTTTGCTCTGATTATACTTTGACCAAAAAGTGCTCTACTGCTATGTTGATAGAGCTCGAAGAGCAGGCACCTCATCCACCTCATCGCAAGTAGTGGCTAACATTGGGTTTTTAGTTCAGAGAACATATCTATATTTAGAGCACTAGTGAGGGTTTTAAGATTTTCGCTCTCGATTTAAGCGTATCAAATTATACTGCTCATAGGAAATGTAGTACGAAGATTATCTTTCTAATCCATTACTCGCGTTCATTGTTGCCTTTGTAGATCAATCAAGCATTTATCCACTTATGAGTTGTCGTGGGAATAACCTAAAGTGTCACCAATAATAAAGTTTTAGTAGATAGTTGAAGTAAATTGGTGCGGTGGAACTCATATGTGAAGTGTATATCAATACTCACATTACAGCTCATTGATGGCTCAAATTTCAACAAAAAAGGTCTAGAATTAAGTTTATAGTGTAAATAATTCTTGTACATGGGGAAAGTACATAGAAAGATAGTCCAAGTGGATTCATCATTTTTGGATGTTTTTATCATTTGCTATGGTTTTTGAAGGTAGATTTATAGGTGATTTCAAACCCCTCAACATCCAAACCTAATTTAAACCAAAAACACACTTTCAAAAAGGGTTTCTTAGATGAAAACAAAGCTATTTAGATTCCAATTGTACAAACTTGTAATAAAACTTGTTGAATGTCATGTGCACCAAAAGATTTGTCATGAGGCCTCATATATAGATGTTACCTTACTTTGACACCCTATTATACTGGTAACCAATACATGGTACTTTTATATAAGGAAGATTTTATGTACATATGAATGAAGATCTCTAGAGCACCATCTATTGATACCTCTCCATTTTCGAGCACTCACTTAGTTGTTCTCTACCCACACAATAAGATGAAATTGCTTTTGTCTATTAGCTAGTGTGGGATTGAAAATCTAGGATATTGATTGATTTTACAACTCTATTCATGAATTTGGAACAAATCTTAACATCACATGTTGGAATTCATCATGCATTTATCACTAGGACAATCAATTTAGGATTATCAATGAGTAAAAGTAAGCTACGGTGTCACTCAAGTTGTTCATGTACGTGTAAGTAGGGTAGGTGAGTAAGGTAGGTGACTCAAAACCCACACAACCCTACAAATTACGCACTAGGCCAATCCAACTAGGAGGTACATTATAGCTTTCAACCTTCAACTTTAAAGCTCTCCTTGGATATATTTTGAATATTTTAGCCTCATTTATTCGAGTACACATTTAAGTTTCACTTCCAAGATTCATAACTAACTCAATTCTTGCTCCAAACTTGATGATTCCACATGATTCAACTTCCTACATGCACTCAACAACTTTTAGAGTTGATTCACTTAACCTATTTACATTAAGCTTGACTTTGAAAATTCAACAATTCTTGAGCGGTGTAAGAGTCTAGCTGTCAAAACAAGCAAAAACTACAAAAGAAATATATTGATCCAAGACTTAGGTTTACAATGAATAAGAGTCCCTTATATACTAATCTCTTGGCTCAATTGCCGAGGCTATACTTTAGCTCTACTGCCGAGGCTATACTTTAGCTCTACTGCCGAAGTTCTATTTATAAAATTAATAGCGAGTGAACATCCGAGCTTATCAACGAGGCCTTGGCCCATGACAAATGCCTCCTCCTCCTCCTCCTCCTCTTGTGCTGATGAATTAACAAGTGTCATACAAGAGAATGTGCCCAAGGAATATCAGTACCAGACGCGCGCAACAAGCGCTCGTAATCGTCTAAGGCCATAACATTTTGTAATTGGCAAGCAGGTTCTCAAGTAGGCTCCGGCCATCCTGTCCACTTTACAAGTAGTTGCCAACCGCGCCCACGACGTCGATGTTGCAACACTCTTTCAACAGCATACTCGTCCTCGCTAGTGGATGCCTCGAAAGCGGGATTGCTCAAAACAACACCGGGCTCATTATCATGAGGTAGTTGGGAAGGCAACGGATCCTCAGCTGCCTTCTTCACTAAACTCACATGAAAAACAGGATGAATACCTGACGGTGTATTCAAACGAACCGCATATGTACCTACGCACTCCAATACACGATAAGGAAGAGCAATCCAATCAAGCTTCTCGATTGGCCGGGACGTGTTGATGTTCTTCAACTTTAACCACACACGATCACCCGGACGAAAATCCTCGGCCACCGAGCGTCGTGTATTTGACTGACGTTCTTGAGTCTCTTGCACAATGGCCATTGCCATTGTTGCGGTTCACTTGAATTACGCCATCTCAACAAGCTTGCGTCCTTTTTCCGCCAAAATGACAACGAAGAACTCCGCCTCCTCGGGTATAGTAATATTCATGACCGAATGATGATAACCGTGAGTCATAAAAATGCGTACATACCTATAGATCGCGACACACGATTATTCAACGCCATCATCGCGATCGGCAACTGAAAAGCCCAATCTTCTTGCTCAAATGTCGTGAAAATACGAAGATATGTTTCAAGCTCTTGATTCGCCCTCTCTGTTGCACCATCTGTCTCCGAATGGAAAGCTGTCGACAACCGACGCGTAATCTTCATCAATCTGCATACTTCTATCCAAAGCAGACTAAGAAATTGACTACCACGATCCGACACAATTGCTGCAGGCAATCCGTGATGCTGAAAAACTTGCTCTAAAAGTTTGTGAGCCACATCAAGTGCACGAATTCTCTTCATAGGCATAGCAATGATAGATTTGGACAAACGGTCTGTCACAACCATGATATTTGTACAGTCGCTGTTTGGTGCCAATCCGGTAATAAAATCAATGGAGAGCTCAGTCCAAATCCGTGCCGGAATTGGCAAAGGTTTTAGCAACCCTTGCGTCTGCTCCCGCCAAATCTTCGATTTTCCACACACGTTGCGCCCGTATAAATCTCCGAACATCTTGTGTCAACCTGGCCACGTATATTCACGCGTGCAATCAAGTCACGCGCGTCCCTCACGACCTGGATGTCCTGCTAGTGGTGAATCATGAGTAGATTGGATCAAACGCGTCCGAAGAGGTTCGTGCGCCGGAATCCATATTCGTCCACGCCAACGCAATCGATGACCGAATCTACGAATACTCACTAATCGTGATAGGTAAGCCCCATTCTTTAGGTAGTCGGCGCTCACCATCCATAACCGCCTTTCGCATCTTCCAATAACGATGATTTGTTTGCGGCAACATCCCATAATGCAATCATCTCTGCGTCAATAAATGGACATATGGGACGCGGGTCATTATCGACTCAGAGCAGGAGCCTCTTTCTCTCGAATCGCATCACCATCTCGCGATCCATGCGGTTTAGCGACAACCTTCAAAGCGCCATCATCTCCGTCCAAAAGTCGATGATATCGATTCATGATTCGATCATCATCTGCGTGTTGGGAAAGATCCTTAAAGACGAGAAAGTGCATCCGATTGAACTTGATCCTTGCCAGGCTTGTGCGCGATCTCAAAGTCAAAATCATTCAACTCGTAGGCCCAACGCATTTGCCTCTCGCTCAAATGTTGCTTCTTCAAAATAAGCCAAATTGCGATGATCTGAACTCACTTCAAAATGTTGGCCAACAAGTAATGTACGCCACTCGCGGATGCAATGTACAATCGCTAGCATTTCCTTGTCGCTGAATCGGATAATTGGACTCACGGACTGTTTTCTTCGAGAAATAAGCAACCGCATGCCAAAGTCCGTCCACCTTTTGCATTAAGGTGCCACCAACAAGATAACCAGGAGGATTCACATTCAATGGTTGTTTCCAAACCAGGAGTCCATTTAACGAGCACCGCGCATGAATTAATGCCTCCTTCAATCGATCAAAGGCATGTTGACATTTCGATGTCCAATGGAAAGGTTGATCTTTCCGCGTTAATCGAGTAAGAGGTTACGCAATGTTAGAATATCCATCTATGAATTGTCGATAATAATTGCGAAAAACCTAAAAATCCACGAACTCCTTTCACTTTTGTTGGCGGCTCCCATTGACGAATTGCCTCAAGTTTTCTTTGGATCACCGCAAACCCCAACCGTCTTCACCAAATATCCAAGATACTTAATAGTGCCGCTTCAAACTCGCTCTTATCAAAATCAAGTTGAAGCCTGCGTTAGCAAGCTTACGGATGATCCTCGAGAATCGCATCACGATGTTCTTTTTGAGTATCACTATAGATCACCACGCCATCAATATATGCGGAGCAAGATATATCCAATTAAATCGCTAAGTATCCAATTGATATATCGGCTGAAAAGTTGCAGCGCGCCGTCATACCCAAACGGTGTGACCAACCACTCATATAAGCCAAAGCGTGTTTTGAACGCCGTCTTCCACTCGTCACCTTCTTTCACACGTATCCGGTAAACGCAGAGATTACATCAACCTTGAGATATATTTGGTCATGAAGAATGGATCTTAACGTCTCATCAATGCGCGAATCGGATAGCTGTCCTTCCGACTCATCTCGTTCAATTGCCGATAGTCAACACAAATCGCAATCCTCCGCCAGGTTTCTTCACAAATATGACCGGAGGTGCTGCAGGTGAATTACTTACGCGAATAAATCTAATATCCAACAATTCCGTAAGGGTCTTGCGCAAAACTAATAATTGATCCTTGGACATCGATCAAATGCATGGCGGGGATGTCATCATTAGTCTTCCTTCAATAAGATTGATCTCGTGATCAACCCCTTTCTATATGCGGGGGCAACGACTTTGCATCTTGTAGATTAAAAGCGTCAATAACTGGCATGAGCCAGTCAGGAGCATGTTGTGCCGGGTCCCTATACACCTTCTGTTGTAGTGCCTTCTGGATGTCAACCAAGCTGGCTCTAAAAACCTCTACTGGTTCACCGCCGCTCCGCAAAGTTTGAATCACTCGATGCACGTATCTCTTGCATTGGCTCCAACGTAATCGGTCGAGTCTTCACAATCATCTTGAAAGGTTTTCGAATGCAAACCTCTTCTTTAGCAGGTCGAACACTTGCATCATGTCGCTCCATCCAACCTTTTCCCAAGATTATATCATCTATCTGTCCTGGAATAACATAGGCAACAATCTTCTCCTCCATACCATCAATATCGGCCATAAAATTTGCAATTTGGCAAATCATAGGCCGCTTCTTCATTGTCGTAACTTGCTCCAAAGATCTAGGTTGAATAGATGACGCATCCAACCCTCTCCGTCGAACAAATTGCTCGCATACGCTTGCAAAGCATTGGCATCCGAATCACACAAAACACGAGTAGATATAATTGAGTTTATTAAAACATCAACATACATACCACCCGTGTCTAAGTTCGTCTCCTAGATTCTTCAACTTTGACAACTCCGCCTCCACGCCTCCGATCGAGTCTTATGCCGGAAGTCGCTCGTTTTCCGACTCTACATCGTAGTCACAACTCTCTATCTCTTTGACCTCCTCTATCTTGCCATTGCTCTTCTTTTTCTCACTCATCATCACTATCGAAGTTTTGTCCGCGCTCTCTTTTCTTCTTCTTCTCATTGCCTTCACCTTGCTTAGATGAATAGTCATTTGCACGGTGGCCTCGCTTCAAACATAAAAATGGGCGTCCCTCTTGGCGGCGACACCGTTGTTGTTCCTCCAAAGTCGACGCGTCTCGAAGCTTGCTTATTTGGACCGTAGGCATCCAATTCATCTCATCTCCATCCGCCATACGCGATTTGATGTCGCGATCGAGCCGCATTTACCCTTCCGATATTGCAAGCAATCAAGTTGAGAGCCGACCGCCAACAAAGCTTGGACAAACATACCATAATCGATGTACGTCACGAGGTCAATCATCGCGTTGCATCTCTCGAGTTGAGAGCACCGCGAAGATATCCTATCTTCACCATATCCGGAACCATGGTAAGTTGACTCTCACCAAGCTCCTTCTCAAACTTGGGCAAGAATGTTGCGAATGACTCCCTACCCGCTTCATTGCTTGAAGCCGATTCAATGCCTTTCACACAGATTCGGTCGATGTCGATGTAAACGTTTGTCAAGATGTTGAATAAAAGTCGCCGCATTGCAACCACGTTGATTTTGGTAGAAAGATACTACCATCATCTCGCCTTCAGCGTCCATCCTCGAAAAACAAGTACACGGCTTGATCTTGAGGTGTACCAAATGCATACTCCATCAATTCGAAGCTTGTTATCCGCTTCGACCTTCCATATCGGGTAGCCCTTGCGACTCCCGTCAAACTTTGAAATATCGGCAATCGCTTTGCGCAATGCGACGGCGGCGCCTCCCATATTGTTGCTGCATCGATTGCGGCATCATCTGCGATGAAGACGGACCTCCTAAACTCGTGAATTGTCCGGCCGGAGCCACTGCGCGATCATTGTGCAACCAATCGCTGATAGTCAACTTCTCGACTGGCGAGAAGCTTGAAGTGTGTGCGCAACCTCACGATCTCCTGATGATAGTCTTCCGCCGTAATTTCTCCTTGCGCGCTGCTGCTGCTGCTGCTGTTGCAAGATCTCATCATCGATCATCCGGGCGTTCTCCATCTCAAAAAGCAACACCTCTCAATCAACTCTTCAGCTTCGCAAAGCCTTCAAATGCGTCCCGGTTACGTGGCTATCTTCAATCACTACCACGAGGTGGATAAGTTCCTCAATCTAATCAATGTCCTACTTTTGTCGTTTGAAAAAACAAGGGAGGATGAAGCCCTTCAGAAAATCAAGAGAAGTCTTGGATTATGTAAGAGTCTAGCTGTCAAAACAAGCAAAAACTACAAAAGAAATATATTGATCCAAGACTTAGGTTTACAATGAATAAGAGTCCCATATATACTAATCTCTTGGCTCAACCGCCGAGGCTATACTTTAGCTCTACTGCCGAGGCTATACTTTAGCTCTACTGCCGAGGCTATACTTTAGCTCTACTGCCGAAGTTCTATTTATAAAATTAATAGCGAGTGAACATCCGAGCTTATCAACGAGGCCTTGGCCCATGACAAGCGGCTTCATATCATATAACATTCCATATTTACCCACAAACAACTAAGATTTGTCTATACTCTCTTTTATAACCACTCAATAGAAGTCTTTCTCTAACTCATCCAATAAAGCCGAACAATAGGTTTGCCAAGAATCTTCATGTCCATATCACAGAGCCCAAGGTGTTACGACATTCAGGTAAAACCTAGTGAAAACCTCGAATGATTTTATTGAAGGGAAAACCATACTTTTACAATTCATATTCAAATTGAAAAGGGACTCCAAATTAGTTTTATTTATTACCAAAAATCTAGATACTCATATAAACCAAAAATACCCAACTTTCTACTCAATCCCACTTACGTGAATGTGATGAGACTCTATCCACACTTAAGACAATTTGAATATCCCAAGCGTTTTTATTTGTCACGTACTGAAAAGTACACTAGTGATTAATCAAAGGCTCGTTACACCCAATAGATATATTTATCAAGTACATGATGCTCCAAGTGCCCCACCATGAGGCTAAAATATACTACCAAAAGCATTCACCCAAAACTAGTGGTGGCTCAGTCTCCATTATGGTGAATATACAATCAAAAGTATTTACCTTTAAGTAGTAACATTAATGTGGATACTACTAGGGACATTTCAAATTTGACCATCGTCCTTCATATGGTGTTCCAAACACTCCTATATTGAAAAAGTAAGGTGTTACCACTAAGCGTGTCGGCTCTTTTTACACATTAAATTAGCATACAACCATTAGAGAAAATTTGGGGTGTAAGGAAGGCCAACTTCCTTTTTCAATTAATGTCGATTTTAATTCAAAAAATCAGCCCTCCACCTTGGCACACACAGTGCCAACATCATATCTTGCGCAAGTGTTGACCAATCAAAACAAAATGAGCGAAAAGTATAAAATATTCGTGTACCCAGTGGAGGTACTGCTAGCACGAGTGACAGAACCGTCCTTGGTGCGGCACCATCGGTTGTATTTCTCATGATGCCAAATGAGAATGACATGTCGTGCATACCGTGGAGTTGTGGCGGATGGTGACGGCCGATTTCAAAGTAATGGCGGGAATAATAGGCTTGCATAATTCTTCTTGCAGCAAATTTTCCTTGTCAGTGTTTCTTGTCGTACGTGTTAGTCACTATGGAGAATCGGCGACCACAGAGCGAGATCAGTGCCGTTACGCTGTTTAACACTCACAATGAGGCCGGAGAGTGGATACCAACGCGTTATGAGAGGTTGTCATGGGTGAGGCTGAATCCAGGGAGAAATGGAACATGGGCAAGAGAGGCTCGCAAGCATGGAGGTGAGAGCATGAGAGGGTCCTACAATGCCCAAATTGTGGACTTCAAGGTGAAGTATGTTGGCAACAAGGTTGTCATGGAGTCTGTGTTGGTTAGGCACGCATACCAGCGGCATCAAGTGCTCTTGGATCCTGAAATTCCACACGAAAGGGTTCCATGCAACTGTAAGAACTCGTGCATTGCAATTGTGATTGACCGTTAGGAAAATTGTTTTCTGTAACGTTCCGAACGTGTTTTTTTATACTAATTTGTGAGATGTGCTCCGTGTTGGAAACAGTTTTGTTCCAGTCATTTTTCGAGGACTGGGTGGACCCCGATTCTATACTCGGACCCATTGTGGTTCTCCACAGCGACATCGGGGAAGCCACTCACAATGGCAGATCTTAGAGCGAGCTTCTCGACAATGGAATTTTTTACTCTAATCTTGTGTATGTTCCGCCTACACCAGGCCTGCTCTATAGATCAGTTGAGCCACTCCTTTTGCCGGCGTTCACCGACTTAGAGTGGCCCCTCCCCGACATGCACACCAGCGAAGCGTTTCGCTTTAAGTTGCGCCAAGATTTTCAGGCCGTTACAAAGCCCACCACTGGAAGCCGAATGGGGCATTTGCAGTGGTTTTTACCACTGCATGTCTTTGTCGATTTGTTTGCACCTGAGGAGGCAAACATGAGGCGCACAGCCACCTTGTATATCGTTAAAAATCCATCTGATGAACTATTTTTGAGCCTCATGGATCCGGGTTGGCATCAAAAAATTGTGTTTGGCAAAGATATCGTGAGGTGCACGATATTGATGCACACTGTTACCTTCAGGTACGTAGGTTGCTAATGCCAGTAAAATCTAATCGTCAAGCTTGAGAGGAGGGAGCGGCTGTCAAGGAAAACCGATTTGGAGATTAAGACCCTAAACGCGGTTTGTTGTGCAACGCAGGTACCATGTGGGGCGATCGACATTGTACGCAAATTTAAAGTATGGGAGAGAGCGTCTAGGGCAAGATGGTGTAAGTTGGCAACAGATTGACCAAGTTCAAGAGGAGGATTTGGTGCTTCTTCCTTGTTTGTTTGGAGGTGTGACAGTGGCGACGTTTGAAGTGGGGAAATCATGGCTGTTGTCACATATTCGTCGAGAGGTCTGCATTACGTTGGGGGATATTGTTCCAGTGGATTTTCGATTCAGGCTCCGGAAAGGCGGAAACCCGGCGTGCCGGTTGTCAACATCAATCGCAGACACGAGAATGTCCATCCCGTAGCAAGAGTCCTTCCTCCCTGGGCATTCGAAATAGTAGGAGTTACTAGCTAGGTGAAATATTGCTTGCAAGGAAGAGTGACTTATCGGAAATTAGATCGTATTAGTATGGTTGATGCAAGTGCCTGTGTACGAAGGCGGTCGGACGGACTTATACATATGTGACCAACAGCCTTAAATCTGTGATAGGGATCACTAGAAGGCTGGACTTTTGGTATTTATAAAACAATGCCTTTTTGTAGCGCCTGCACAAATCCGGTGGCAACAACTACTTCTTTGTTGTGAGCATTTTGCATTGAAGGGTGGTCTTAGAATATGTAGTAGAATAAATGTTTTGAGTTTGCAACATGATGTTTCCAACAGGTATCTAAACAAGGAAAAAATGCGTCTTTTTTTCCTACACATGTTTCTGGGTAAAACAGGTCTGGTTGGCCAACTCTAAACTTAAGGCGCTTTCAACTTGTAGATAAAATTTGCAATCTTCGCCTAAGCAGTAGGTGGAATACAGCCTTTCTCGATGAACGATAGGAAGTCTGATGAAGTTTGCGAACTTTCTGGAGAACCGAGTAGCTCATCTCCCAGTACTTGAGCAGACTTCGATGTCGCTCCAGATGTCTCATGGCTGCTGCTCGAGGATGCTGCTTGAGAGCTGTTGGTCAATCGAGACACTATTCCCTCCGGTGATTCAAAGTTCTTCTCCCATTCATGCTCCCTTACAGGCTCCCTTGCAGGCTTCCATATACGCGAACACGGTTCGGAATCAAGGTCGACTATGTCTTCCGGAGGTGGCAAGTACCTCAGCGGTTTAACGTCTATAAACAATGGTGGCTCAAAAGCATCTGGTGGAGGTCTGAAGGAGAAACGAGACCTGTTGGAAACATCATCGCTTCTGTGTGTTGCCTCATCCAACAGAACACAACTAGCATCACTAAGATATCATCCGTTTAGAGACAGAGTAGCATTCCAACAAACACATGGACAAGAGTATGCTGCATGCTTGAGCAATTCATCCCTCTTTTTTTGAAAGTTAAAAGTTAATCGAAATTGAATATGGTTGTTTTATCGTACAAGTATTGATTTGCCTGGCGGATGCCTTCAGTATGCTAGTTGTGCGTTAAAAACCGCCGATATAGTGGTTGATTTTTTACCCGCCTGTTTCATTTGGTGGTGCCCGTTTCTCTGGGTGTTGAATTGATGAACGCGGTTTAACGGGGAATTTCATTGGTGTAAAATGACATGCTGGCTGGTTTCCAAGAAGATCTTTATTTGTCACCTGAGGCTTTGGCGAGGCTGCTTTTGTAGGTGGTTCAGCTTCACCTTCTCCATCACCTTTGCTCTGTTGTGATGTTTCCAACGGTTACGAAAACAAGGTCAATGTGTAAATAAGGATTTTTCATTCCACACCCAAATGTTTGGCATTGACAAAATATGTAAGTCGAAATCATAAATTTTAACATTGCTTCCACCTTGTCCGGCGCGGCTAAACGACACACTGTAATATACTTAAGCTCTCATGAATCTGCGCTTGAGCACCCTTGTTCAATCACGGAATTCACCTTTTCTAACGACCCACTGTCACATGATGGTGAGCCAACTAGGGAAGGACTGTCAGATGTACGTTCTACCTTCTTCTTGTCCGTCAAATTGGTCGCGGTGTCATCTTCATGCCCCTTCGTACGCTCTCCCTTCTTCTTGTCATCCACCGCTTTAGCTTCTGTTTCCAACATACCACATCCTGCACAAGAATAAGTTTGCGTTAACGTACACAGTACGGAACATGTCCTTCACACATGTGCACTACCATGGGCAAACAAATGACATGGCTTAATTAAACGAGTGTAAGTTTCCTTACCAGCCATAGGCAATACAATGCTATGTTGCTTCAGCACTTTAGCAGGTGGTTCACCCTCAGCTACGGTAGGAGCTGGCCTCTTCTTTATCCTAAATTGCTTGTCTTTCAAAGGAACGTCGTCGTCAGTACTACTAGATTGGACAGCTTGGACGCCTTGCGCCCCCTTTGATGACGCTGGATGTGACTTTGTCTTTGCTGAGCCGGTCTTGCTGTCATCTTTAGGCCCCGTCGTATGCTCTCCCTTCTTCTTGTCTTCCACTGGTTTAGCTTCTGTTTCCAACATCGCACATCCAACAGGACGGTTACAACATCGCGCATCAAGCACCACTCGCTCTACACATGTGCACAGGTACCGGCCAGCAATGAAATAGCTGAAGTAAAGCACGTGGTTGAATTTGTCTTACCAGCCTTGTCTTTCAAAGGAACGTCGTCGCCTTGCGCCCCCTTTGACGACGTTGGATGTGACTTTGCCTTTGCTGAGCCGGTCTTGGTGTCACCTTTAGACCCCTTGGTATGCTCTCCCTTCTTCTTGTCCTCCACTGATTTAGCGTCTGTTTCCAACATCGCACATCCAGCATGACGGTTACAACATCGCGCAAATTCAACCACGTGCTCTAGAACACGTACATGTGCACAGGTATGGGCCAACATTGAAAACACGTGGTTGAATTTGCCTTACCAGCTTTAGGCGACGGAGTCCTATTTTGCGTCTTGTTCTGCTTCGGCTTTTTAGAGGCTGCTTCACTCTTTTCGGAAGCTTGTTCAGTAGGCGCTTTCTTGCGCTCCATGACCGGCTCTCCTACCTGGGCCGGGCCCTTGTCATCGGGGTTAGGGTTACCGTCGGGCATTTCTAAGAAACCAAACCCCCAAGAATCCAACCAAAAAGCATCGACAGCTTCTGAACACAACGGACAATCACGAACTCCTGAAATGAGTTCTGGCCACAAACACCAGGGGTGAAATAAACAACCACACGATAATGGAACTATGCTGTTGGAAACAAACAGCAGATCGCAGAGTCCGCATGGTGTGGTTGTGTTAAGGTTTGGCGCCCGTCCTTCAGTTGCTATCCTATTTCCAGCAGGACTTTTGGGCTTGATAGAGTGCTGAGCTGCTTTCTCGGCTGCGCATTTCTTCTGTAGCTGACTTAGCGCCTCTCTGAGACCACGCAACTTCTCTTCTTCCTGGGCTATGGTCTTCTGTGTCCCATCAATCAGGTCCTCACATTCCTCCAATTTCTCGTTGTTGACTGCAATCTTCGCGCTGACTTGTCGTTGCTCCTTGTCGACACGCGCTTTCTCCTCCATGTTTCCAGCTTTGAGAAAGTCCTTAGAAGCTTTGCGCAATTCGTCCTTCTTGGAGTTTAGATTCTCATCTTCGGCTTCAATCTCCACCTTCTCGGCCTCCAACTTTGATAGTGCATCCTTCTTCAGAGCCACTTCATCTGCGCAGTTTTGAGCAGCCACAGTCGCAGTGGATATTGCCTTCTGCAACTCCTTCAACTTCTGCTTGCCCTTCTCCTCACCACAGTCGGCCTTTTTTCCAACATCCCCAGTTTCTGGGACTCCTTCGAAGTAGTCAACACAGTCGTCGATGATGTGTGCAAGTTGCAGCTTCAATGCGGGAGGGCCCAACTTCAGGGGATTGTTCTTCGCATGGGCATCTCGATCGGTGATCACCTTTGCAGCTTGTCCAGCCCAATTCACCGGATTCTTGCCACCCTTTCCATCGAAGTTGAAGTAGTACACGCACGCCCGTAAGAAGGTCTGGCTGAAGGCTTTGTTGTCAGGAGGCTCGTTGTAAACACGCTCGTACATCTTCACATACGCGATCTTGTGCATCTCCTTCGTGCACTTCTCCAAGAAGTACCTTGACTTGTTGACACCCGTTCCTCTCTCCCACCAGCGCTCATACACACTTACTGGGACCATGGCGTCGGTCACATCTTTCGGCAAGACTCCTTCTTTGCACACCCCCACAAATCCGATAAAAAGTCCTCATCGTAAAAACATTCTCTCTTCCTAACAAGCACGGTGCCGACTCAAGAAGTTTCTCAGTAAGGAGAGGAGGAAACCCCTCTAAATCGAAGGGCTCCTCCCATGACAACTGTTTGGGAACCGGAATGACCCAGTTATCTTTCTTGCTAGGAGACTCCTCCCGCTCCTCTGCTTTCAGAGCAGCTTTGCCTTTGACGAGACTCCTACTCCTACGGCCTGTGGGGGCGGAGGCCATGTTGGAAACCGCTACAAGTTCGATAAACCACACACAAGCGATAAACCTAAACTGGAAGACAAGCTCACAAAATGACACAAATGACCCTAAAAACAAGCTCACAGCGACCCTAAACACAAGCTCACAGCGACACTTAGGGAAACATACAGCAGCACTCACGACGTGTTGGAAACTATCTACCGCAAACAAACCCTAAGCTGCCGAAAACTAAGAAAGCTCTAAGCGTCGCACCGACACCAAATCGCAACGAAGCTCTACACCGCAACGAAGCTCTACACCGCAGCGGCACTAACACGGAAACGACACTAACACCGCAGCTACTAACATGGCAGCGACACGGCAGCGATCGACGTCTGAGACTCGGAGGTGGCAAAAACAAGCGGCCATCGAAACGGAGGGAGACACTGACGCAGTCGATGGAAACGAACTGCAATGGTGCATAGTTTAATTAAAAATTTTGCACGTGGGAACCTCGGGTGCTCGATTACTTAGGTGCTCGGTTACTTAGGTGCTCGATTACTTGCCGTGTGAGATATTTGGGTATTTGATTAGGATCATCAGTGAATCAAATTCATTGATTTTGAAGGATTGTTGAAGAAAAACATTGATGGCAACAACCAAGTGAGTTGCAAGTTACTCATTGCAAAGTAATTATCATATGTGATAAACTGATGTGAGGCTTTGACGTAATTCCAAAAGGAAAGCAATCATCACTTGTAACGAACTGATGGATTAGAAGCTTTGAGCAAGTTACATGATGAAGTTGACATCATCAACTTGAGTGTTATGATTCGCCTCAAACCAACAAGTACCAACTCCTCCTACGGAGTGGTACCAATGTTTTTTCTTTCTCTAAGTTTTCTTCTAGCCTTTCAGAGTACGTTGTAGAATATGTAGTAGCCTCAGACTCAATACGTAGTACTCGCTATCTGTTTCCAACATGTCCAGACAACCTGCTCGTGCTTGCAGGAGGAATTCGGGAGATCACAGAGAGTCCCCGGAGGTGGAAACGAAGCATGTGCCTGAAGAGATTGAGAGCCCTGGCGGAGTAGAGAAGACGTTGTCCGGAGAAGATGAGTTTCAAGAGCCGATCCCACTGGATGGAATTCCTGAAGACCTGAAGCAGTTGATAACCGCTGCTGCCCCCGTGCTTCAAGGAAGGCACGGTGTTTACGATGCGCGATTCTTCACGGTTGTTGCGGGATTGTGCCCTCGTGGAACACCGGTGGATCAAGTTGCAAACCTAACGCAAGTCACTGAGGAGGAGATCAGAGAGAAATGGAAGACAGGCACCGATCCATACAGGTTTCCAATGAGCTTGTGTCTTGACAAAATCCAAGCAAAACAATTTTTTGAACACCACAAGCTTGTGTATGGTGGCTCTATTTCCAATGACCAATTTTCTTTGAGGTTCTTACGCGCTTGCTATGCCACATTCGTGCACAACCTGGAAATTGACTGGGTGTCAGAAGCGATCAAAAGGCGCAACACTCGAATAAGCCAGAAGAAACATAACCGCCACAAACTGGGACCTGTTGCGATCAGGGAGCAACTTGCGCACTTGTGCGCTATTATGAGCCATTTCTACACGACTACCACCGGGCGTAAGAGGACTAGGACAGGTTCTCCAACACGGCACAATTCGAAAGCTCTTGCGGAGGCAGAAGAAGAATTGTTGGATTATCGCCAACTCAGGGACAAAGCAACAGCCGCGCACAAGGGTATTTTGAGGTCCTTGGCGGAATCAAAGGAGGCACTTGTCACTTGTGCTAAAGACAGAGAAGAATTGGAGGTCCGGTATGCCTCAGGGATACATTCTAACCCTATTTCTCCAAGTTGCGAAGGCACGAGCGCGAGCGCGTTGTCTATGCACAAGCTGTTGCAGGAACGACAGACATTGGAGAAATTGATCACAATGTCGGAGGCTGAAGAGCACGCAAAAGCTTCAATAAAATCTATTGAAGGGGGGTCGTTGGCACTGTGAAAACGCACTTTAGAAATGTGCAACGCTGCTGTTGTGGAATCCGAGGAGAAGGTACGTAGGCTCAAAACTCCTTCCTTCGTGCTCCGTCCGAGGGCTCCATTCATGTATCCAACAGTGTCGTCCGCCCGCTGCTATGGGAGAACACAACCAAAGTTGTGTGCGGGCCGCAAAAAACAAGGTTTTGTAGCGCGTCTTTGTGATTATTGCTTCTTGCGGGTGTGAGTACCACCCCGTATGCATTGCCCAAATTGTTGGGGATCAAAAATACGGTTGCCCACGCTGTTGCGAAGATAAGTTCAGTGGTGCTTGGATGGCTCAATTTGGATACCCTCTTACTTCCTGGATGGAGAAGGACGTTTCCAACATGATGACAAGGTTGCAGGATGTAGCCGCCGAAAAACTAGGTGATATCATTTGAATGGCGATACATTTTTTTGGAGTTATTTTGAATTGAATAGTGAATGTGAGTCGTAAGCAATTGCATAATGACATGCAGCCAACAAGACAATCGTTACAGAGGAAGCGATCCCAAATCCCGGTGAAGATGCGGCAATGGAGTAATACAGAAATGAGGGACGCACCTTATCTACGTTGCGAACATTCTAAACTGCTCAACGTCACCACTATTTGTACTTAGACTATGACAAGCGTGTTGGACACATCCTCGCCTTCAACTTCTCTCACCCAAGCTTTACCTACTCGTACTCTATCTTCCCTCCACTTTCTAGCTGCCTCCACTGCATTACTTGCGTTATAGGCTATCCTCTTCTTCTCCATTAGAGCTGTCGACGCTGCTTGATTTTCTTGTGATCTGACGTTGCATGTTGCTTGCAATTGTTCTTGCTTAGCAAACCTGTGTTGAATATTTCTATACCAAATCTTTGATCTTCTGCGAACAATAGCACTTGTTCTCGTCTTTAGTACCACCATGCCGAGTATGGTGTTGATTAGCCGCCTTTCTTTGCATGATGTGACTTTTCCATGCCTTGATTGTTCCAGCATGCAAGAAGGCTACCGTATGTTTCCACAAACCAAGGACCATGCCGCACAAGGTTATCTTTGCAAAGCCAATAATAAGAGAAATTAGTGGGAGAATTCAAACATGTAGATATGCCCAGGATGGCGAGGGCTTATTAACCAAAAATTACAGTATATGCAAAAGTGGAAACTCACCATATAATGAGTGACATGGTTTTCTCCAAAGCACTTCACATAGAGCTCTCCCCACTTGTTAATTTTTCCTCTAAAAGTATCGATTTGTTGTTGATCTAAAGAAAGGCCCACAAGATATGGCAATATTGTTTCCAACGCTTGCCACATTTCGACTCTGTCCAAATACTGCGTACCTTGGTCGAGGGTGTTGTTTTCTGAGCGGAGGACATCCTTCCAAACCCGATCTTGTCCTGACCAAGTAGATGGTTGGAACATCCTGACTGCAGTCACGCCACTCAGGGAGGGTTTGATAGGAATGTTGCTGGAAACACCACTTAGCTTTGGATCCTTCATAATGCGGACGTTGCCACCATGAAGTCCAGCTGCTGACAAGCTCTTCTCCATGTTCTCTATGGCAACTTCTTGACGGGCCTCATTTGTCATAGTCCAAATGAAAATGAAATGCAGATGAAGAATCTTCTCCATGATTCTCGTCAACGCATGTAGAGTGCAGATATGTACTCTCTCAAGTGGGAGTGGTAGAATAGGCTTCCACCGTAACTCTCTGCTAATGGACAATGGTTGACAGTGTACGTTACTAGCAAATAAACCTCCATGCCATGTATGTTTCCTTCGTTTAGCCTCCAAAGTAACACTTCCAGCTGATCCCACCACAGGTTTCGTCCGCTCTTGATTGCAATAAATACATGAATGTTTGGCATTGGCTCCATGTTTCAAGCCATACAAACATTTGATTGTTTTCATGTCCGCGGACAAATGCCACTCGACTTGGAAGGTTCCAACACCCTCCACTGTAAGTACTTGACCTTCATCTTGTGCTTTGATCACTGCAGGGAATTGCGTTTGTTGGAACACCCACTGAAGCACTTCGTGGGACTCCTTCGCAACCTCAAAGCACGCAATAGGCCATATCTCTGTTTTAGATTGGACCGAGAAATACCTATCGTCAGTTTTTTGAATGCTAGTATCTAACGCACGATTCATGAGGGTTATGCTAACCCTTTCAAACTTCCTTCCATGCATAATCTCCGCTTCATCCATCTTCAACACGAACACCAGCGGCTTGTTTCCAACTTCTGTGAATTCAAACAGATTGTTGGAGTTAATATCTAGAAACCCATTAACCATTCTGCAAGACATCTCATTCAACTCTATCACGCTAAATTCTCGAAATTTTTACGTAGAAGTTAATTACCTTCCGTGGTAAAACCGCATAACTTCACCATAGTCCTTTGCACGTGTTCAATATCAACAAACAAAGAATTCTTTCTTTGTCAAGACAACCCGACTTATCTCTCGCTTTCCTCTTCTTCTCTCTTTTGTACTTGTCATTGGAGCATTTGATTGAATCTCCAATGTACTTTCGATGTAGTAGTAGTCACCAACAAGATCCATCAACTTTGAATTCAGCTCTCGTCGCAACAAACTTACCTCGATAGAAGACATATGTTAGCATGTTGGCAAAGTAGATCTACTTGAAGTTTGTTTTCAACCTCTTGAAAATAATATCGATTTTGAAGACAATGTAAGAAGAATCATAAAATGGGGTGGATTCATCCGATACCTTGTGCGGGTTTGGTAAAAATGTTGGCTTCAAGCGCTTGTCAACAAGTCGCACTCGCCCCTTGATTGTTTTGTAAATCTCACCATATCCCTTCCGAGATACTCCGGTCATATCACATGCCGCCAATATACCTTCTCTCCCAATTCTTCCCCAATTCTCGTTGAGGTAGTAGTTTGTCATCCTAGTGGCAAAGAAAATTGTTTCATGGTTCGATAAAGAATGCCCATGTCTCTCCTTGTGATAGTAATCGTCCAAGTGCTTGCCCGGTCTCATCTTGTGTATCCTTGCCACCACACAAGCGTTTCCTCCCATTCGACGTCTTGTTTCCAACATGCACAGATTGAACAACAGCCGGTTGTAACAAGCTTCGGATCTTTGCAATACGCGCTTTGTCTGCGCCTCCACACTTCGCTAAATCAGACAGACCCTTCGATGCTCTAACTTGTGTACCTACTGGAGTGTTCACTATCCTCTCTAACTTCCTCTGAAGCTTGAGTAACGCCTTCTTCGCTACTTCAAGATCCTGATTTAGTCTAACCAACTCTTCATCTGCAGCTTGTCGATCTGCAGCTTGTCGTCCCTGATCGAATGCTACTGCAAGGCTAACCGCATGAGATTCTGTGCTATTCTTTAATTCTTGCTCTAGCGAAGAACATCGAAATCTCAAAACGTCAGATTCACTCTTCAATGTTGCAATCTCTTCTCTACTACTTCCAAGAAGTTCCTCTGAACGTAGGGTACACCTTTCATTAGCAACATCAACATCATGCCTCAAGAGTGCAATAGAGGCGCGTGTTTTCCTCAATTCACACTCCAAGCCCTTCACAACATCATTTGTATTAACAAGTTTCTTAGCATATCCTAATAGGCCAGATTCTCCGTGACATACAAATTCTAGAAGTGACTTCACACTATGAAACTCAGGTGGCTTTCTAGTGTGTGGATGTGATGGATACAAATTACCATCCACCCATAGGTCAATGTTGGTGGCTCCACAATCTCTCAAGGTTGGAAATTGTGATTTCGGCACTTGTTCGTCAATTTGAACTCCTTTCCTTACCACAGGAGCAAATCTACGCTCTAGAGCTAAAGCTACTGAATAGGACTTACTACCTTGATCTCTATTGGTTACATCCAGAAGTGCCATAACTGTCCCTAGGCCACAACTACACTCACTTCGAACTCCTGTTTTCACCGCATAAGTAAATCACCGCTCAAGACCTGAAGCTATAAAACAAGACTGACAACCTTGACGGCTTGACCCCTGTTGGAAACATCCAGAGTTGCTATGACTGTTCGTAGTACCACTAAGCTAACTTCGAACACCTTTCCTGTTCACATGAGCAAGTCTAGGCAATACACAACTAAAGCTAATGCATAAATGTGGAGCAAAACTACGCTCAACTCTACTCTAAACTCCTTGACCTCTGTTGGAAACATGCAGAAGTGCCATGATATCCCTAGGCCACAACGAAACCAACTCACTTGGTGGAAACACGAAAGAGGCCAACTCATTTGGCGGGAGAGCATTTGACTCGCACTCGCTCAACATTATGCCATGCAAACTAGGAGCAACATGAATGTAGCCAACTCATTTGGCGGGAAGCTATTCTACTTGTGCACAATTATAATTGGCATGTCCAAGTGGAATGTGAAGTCAACCCAAAAGGACTTCCCCATCACCCTCTAGAACGCCGGTACGTTGATTTAAGGTAGTGGATTCCGTTTTCCAACAAGTAAAACCTTTTTCACGTTTACATTTACATTGTTGTGGTACTACGAGGTGGGCATAAAATAGTTTAAAGCATCGTTATTTTATTGAGCATTCATTGTGCCGGTACTCGTGCGGCAAGCACGGCCGTTGCCACCTCGGCCGCCACTCATGAATTCCGGTCCTTCTTAACTGCCACATCCTTCAATCCGGTGGTCAACTAGGCCCACTACGTTGCCACCAAGGCCATGCCGCTTCTTCCCCATTGGCGGGCAGTTTTGATGTGAACTCGGGTCAGTACTATTTATATGTAATTTCAGCATTTATCGAAAAAAATTTATTGATTTTCGAGCCAAAAGTACTGGCCTTCCTCACACCCCAAATTTTCTCTAATGGTAACATCAAATATTTGTGGTAAAAATACTTGTGGAGAGATTGGAGGAAATAATCTTACACTTTTCTACAATCGAGGATTAACAAATACTCTATGTGTTCAACTTGCACAAGAAGCATCAAATCAATAAGTATCATTCAATTATTTAATGCAAATGTAGAAATCTCACTACAAGAAGCATCGTTCTATCAATCTTCCAATCTAGCACAAACTACATAGTCATGAAAATGCATAAGTTGATGAAGTACCAACACGTAGTGACCTACATTTGTTGGCCTACAAAAGGATCAATGTGGTATTGAATCTAAATCTGATTCTACAATCATATCAATCTCTACAAAGCTAGTTTACCGCATCGATAAAGGTGCGTACGGAAACAAAGGTCTAAAAAACATCAGTTGGTCTCTTCCAGTTCTCTAAAGTTGGTCTCTAACCAAATATGTTTCCAATTTTGTAAACATGCGGTGTGGAGTTTGCAAAATAGTTCTCTAAAATACCCATTCTCCCTCGCAAAGATATCTATACCTCTCATGTCCTCCACATCACTCACTTGTTTCCAAATTGCATAAATGAAGCCATCAAACCCCAATGAAGTGACTTGTAACGTCTCCAACGCGTGTAAAGACTCAAAATTTGGCAGGCCTTCAAATTTGTATTCTCCATCAAAATTATATTGGCCTTCAACTATACTCCGGATAGTCAACTCTTTCAGGTGAGGACACTCTCAAACTCCAAGATTTGTCAATCTTGGACAGTATTTCAACATAAAGAAATGCAAGGATGTGCATGGCCTAAAGTCAGGCAAATCGCATAGATTATGTAAGGTATTCAACTCCACATGTTGTAATGTATCATATATGCCTGAATACTCATCCATACTTGAATTCCCCGGCAACAACATTGTTACCAAATTTCTAAGCTCACGAAGCTCCAAATACCGTAGACAATCAAGCCCCTTGAGATTTAGCACTGTGATGTTGGGACAATCCCAAAGTTGTAACACCACAAGATTGCTCATTTCTTGCATTGCCTTCCCCAATAAAAGTCGTGCATTTGCAGGTGATATATCACTCATTTGAAGCCTCACAAGATCAACCCAACTTTTACTTGATGATGAAGCATCCACTCTCAAGCTGGTTCCCATAGTTTGAAATACACCCCGAACATTCCTCAATCCTTTCACTTTATGCTCGCTCACATACCACTCCGCGAAGTCCATGTATAAATCAGGCATTGATATATATTTATAACGATCTTCATCCAAAATGATCATGCCAGACTTCTCTAAATCCTCCAACTGAATTCCATGACACCTTTCTATGTTAGTCATCCATAAAAAACCTTCTTTGAAGCATTTGATTTGAACAAAATGATCATCCATAATATACATGAAGTAAGTCATCCAACATCATATTCACACAATTCCTTCTAGAAGCGACTTCCACTAACAAGAAATAAACATTTGTAGATCACAAAGTTTTCCTACTTACTTTTTGTCTTATTTTTGTTGTACTCTCATCATGCAATCTCGAATAAATCTCAACCAGGTCAACACAGTTTGCAAGATAGTCATATTTGTACCGACGCTCTCGAATAAAGTATGCAATATCCAAGAACAATAACTTCTCTTCAAACTCAAAAGTGCTAAATTTCATATCCAAAATATCATAAAGGCCTTTTGAAGAACTCCACACATCTCTCCTCGAAACCATTCCCTTATCAAGATGATCTTTCCAAATCAACATCTGGTTGCCCTTGGACTTGCCCAATCGAGAAAAGAAGTCCGCCAATGCCCTCAATGCTAGTGGATGATATGCTCCTCCTTTCTCTGATTCAAACCAACATTTCCGAGTACAAATATCAATAACCTTTTGTTCTTCACATGTCACATTGAAAATTGACTTCATAGGAGCTGCATGTTGTAAAAAGAGTTCCCCTGCTTCTTCCTTGTGCAACCCAGGCATTGACATGAAGATTTCAATATTTGGCAATAAATCCTCCAAAATTGCTTTGCTCTTTGCCATAATCATGATTTTACTCTTTGGATGAAAACCAACTATCAAGAACATTCCAGCTTCCATTTGCAAATCAACATCATTTGTGACGTTGTCTAATACCAGGAGCACCGGCTCCCGCCTCATGTGCAATCTCATTTGTGCCAGTCCCTGCCATATAGAAGCGCATGTGTAAGTCTCATTCCAAATTAGTCTTGCTCTTCAATTACTAATTGTTAATTCTCAAATTCATGGTGCAAAATCACTATGCATCTTCACATACTGTAGTACTAGTTCAGCATGTCTCATGATATATTGCAATACCTTCTCAATATCCATGCCTATATCGTCCAACACATTTCTTTCGAAGCCACACAACGTTCTTAAGATCTTTTCTTGCCGCAGTGCTCTTGGCCCCTTGCCCAACTCCACATGACACACTTTGCCTAAATATTCTCCATACAGAAAATCACACATGGCTTTTGACAATGTCGTTTTTCCAACCCCAACCATTCCATATAATCCCAATACATCTGCTCCTATTATGGTGTTTTTCACAAATAGGCTCGATATGCCCTGCAACTCAACACAAACTCACTCACTCAACAGTCACCAAGTCACCAAATATACTGATTCAAAGCAACTGAAGTATAGATTCTTTGAATAAGTAGGTGGAAGGACTTTGTGGCTCACATACTATCAACTGAAAACTTACAAATAATGAACTCTTCATGTTAATCGACACTAACCTCCAGAATGTCCTACAATAAATGTCTACCTACAAGTCATAAGTCATACTGTATAAGTGAGTTTAATTGCTGCTATGCTCTACTTCTCCTCGTATGCTTTACGGGCACGAGATCATAAAGTCCAACAATCAACACTTTGCTTACATAGATTGTCGAAGTGATAAATAACTGAAAAATCTAGAACTCTTGGCAATCCTCACATACCTTGCACATTCGATTGTAGCCCACCATACTTTTAGAGCTCCCGTATAGCAAGTCTGGTGGTGACAACCCAAAAACATTTTCAACAACAAGCTTCCTATACACCACTTCCTTCTTCATTGCATCTTTGTCAAATCTCAAACCATTTGCCTTGCACAAGGCTTTCACAGCTGCACTCCACTTTGTCACATCAATCCTTTCATCCTCACTAGCATGTTGTTTCCATATAGGCATCCAACGATCCTCGTCTTTCACATCCTCAAGTGATAACTTGAAGAACAATGGAAGCATGTGCAACTTGTGTCCTTCTCCTCCACGTTGTTGTTGAGCAGAATAAAATTCAGCCAGCTCCAACATTGGCCACTTGGAAGACAAAAACTCCTCGGACAACACTATCACTGCGACACGACATAATCGAGCTGCCTCCATTATAAGAGGTGCAAAGTCCTTCCCTTTTGGCAAACTATGATGTCTTTGA
This sequence comes from Bryum argenteum, assembly GCA_037043015.1. Lineage (NCBI taxonomy): Eukaryota > Viridiplantae > Streptophyta > Bryopsida > Bryales > Bryaceae > Bryum > Bryum argenteum. Next base: position 7,153,218 of record CM073328.1, on the reverse strand, counting down.
TCAAAAAACGGGAAGAAATATCCATGACGTTCAAGATCCACACACAGTTGTTCCACAAAATCCTTCTGAGCTCCTGAGTGACTCAGAAATATCTTATGTTTGGCTCCATCCAACTTGAACAAGCTGCACAATACGGTAATGCATGAGTTCGTCGATGACCTCAACATATCAAACCATTGTGCTAATGAGGTGCAACGTATATTTGATGAGAGAGGAACATTAGGAATGAAAATAGGCTTTTAAGTGCTATGAACACTTGATAGACACGGTTTACCACAGTTGCTGCACAATGTGTGCGCTTCCGGAAGGATCGCCACTTGTTGCTCCCATGGGCTGACATGAGAATAGAAGGGATTGCAATTCCTGTTTACTTGTCCAAACCATGATATCACCATGAATACGGTAACAAGGTTGAAATGTACGCTAAAGTTTCAGGCAGAGAAAGAGCTTCAAATGAATTCACTTACATTTCAAAATCCATTTCAAACGCACAATTTCAAACGCACAAAATAGGATGATGAATCTATTTCCCATCTTGGCTTGTACCACTAGAAGACTCAAAAAAAGATTGAGCTCTCGTGCATGAGGAAACAAATAATGTATACTACATTGAGGTAGCTACTCAACTCTAAAGAACTTCTCGCAAAACTTGGAATTGAAGCAAGCTAAGTGAGTACAAAGTTAATGTTTTAACATCAAGACCAAATTATAAAGTGCAGAAAAGAGTTTTTTCCTGTTCCCAAAGTCGGAAAAGGAATTAGTTCCATAAGTTGTGATTCACACCTCCTTAGCAAGGTTTACTTTCCTTGATGCTACTGCCTCGTCACTCTTGCCACAAGAGAACCTGATTCAATATCCACAAATCACGACTTAGTCAGAGCGAACTTGACACTCCACACTTTGTTTCTCCTCATGTCGAGTTTGTCCTCAACATTGTTCACGCCATCAAAACAATCCAATAATTAATCAGAGTATGACTAACCAAATTCTTTCATGCAATTCTTCATGGAATTACTCACAGAACTGGAAAATTTTTCTCACCATACAAAAGTGGCACAAATCACCCCCACTGTAAACACTAGCCCAGCCCAAAACTCCCACCCCAAACTCCACAAGGTTGGAGTCACCATTTCCCATTGGCTGGGTGTGAACATCCTGAACAAGTAACATAATTGTCAGTTTGTCACGCTCAAATTGACGTCATTACTCAGACTCTTCCAAAGATGTAGACCACCCATGTGTATATAGCTTATCATCACACAACTGACCCCAATTTTCAAAGAACCGGAACATCTTTCCAACTTACGTAGTCCCACCCGGAGGCACGACATGCAGAGACTATCAAACATGTACGATGTGCTTCACTTACTTGCGAATAGATTCAAGAGTGGCTTCCGCAGGATAGCTACTCACGATCGATCGATGGCTCTCTCGCTTCAAGAGTACAACACAGTCCTTTTACACTTTTTGTCAGCTTCTAGACGATAAAATGTTCCTGCTCATGGTAAACAAGTACCGTGACTGATGAGCCACAACTATCAGCGCGGCTCCATTAATATAGTAAGGGTCCTCATTCTTTGATAAAGAATGTGAGTTAGAATCACAAGGAGCAGTTTTTAGGCTGACTTTCCTTCTGAGACGACATGATTTGTATGGAGCGAGGTAAATAAATTGTTGGAAGGACAGGTGAGACAAGAAGATTTGAAGAACCAGAGTTGGTGCCTCCATATGAGGACATGGCAACGCAATGAAATAGTAAATACTCTCTGCAATCGATACAATTCATTTTCCTTCTACACCCAATTGTCTAATAAAAAAAGAAAGGGAAACTACATCGACAAAGAAAATAAGAAGGAAAGTTAACGAACCAAAAGTCGTTACTGATGAATTGGGTACCTTGCACTGCCTGCTCGACAAGCTAACACATGAGCCGCTAATGCATCTGTGATTCCAGAGATGCCACCTCGGTTACTGAGTTGTGTTGCTAGGCTTCATATCACTCTGAATCTGCACAGTTTGAGGTCACACCAGAAAGGTCACAAACGGCACAATGACACTAACTAGTATTGAATCTCTAGTCACAAAATTATATGCCTAACCATTCGTACTCGAATGCTTCAATTTGAGAATCATACAGAAAACGCACGACGCTATGGCATGACAGTGATGACATTCTGTTTTATTAGCTAGTTCTACTTAGCCTTTCGTACCACTTCCACTGCATGATATACCATTCTGCCCTTACGCTACGTTTACATACTTTTATACTTCGGGCAGTTCAAAATTAACACGTTGGGAATCCCTTTCCGGCTTCTTCAACAACCGATTAGGAAAAACAATTCAGAAATTCCTCGAAAAATAATGTACATACACGCAACTCCCGCGACATCAGGTATCAACCGGTAGCAACCATTCATTCACGGAACTGAAAAATCTGAAATCAATTTAAGCCTAAATTTCGTGATAGTTGATTATGGCATCCACAAGGAATACAAGCCCAACTAGTTCACTTGTGAAGCTATCGGTTTCGGAGCATAGAAGACATGATGTACTTGGAAGCCTCAGAAACGAATATAAATATCTTCAAGCGTCTACGACATGTCTAGGCTTCTCGAAAGAAATTAGTTCTCCATGACATACTCGACCTCTGCAAGCACCCCCCCCACCAACAAGTTGACTAAACTGATCGTGTGCCACAAAACACAATTCCAGGGATGAGCTTCGTTGTCTTCCAGGAAGCAAGTTACCATGATGACAGATCTTGCCTGGTGTCGCTTACAGAGTAACCAGAAGCAACTGATGCCCGCGGCCATCTCATCATACATAGCTACTCGGAACACGAAAGACAAGCTTTACACCAGATTAAATCCGAGCATATCGCCCTTCACCGACTATAGAAATGAAATACTCTACGAGTACAGATCCTGAAACAAGAGAGTCGGCGGGCACGTTTACTTACAAATAGTCGGTAGGATCCACGAACGCCACGCATGCAGAATCACTTCAGCGAGCGCAAACTCACTGCCATTCGATCCTCGTTCTTCACCGCAAGAAACAAAGATCGATCGCCGATCAGGCCATTAAGCATGCTGCATCCACACCTTTTGTTCAGTCAGGAGCTCTTCGGCGAAGGATGTTGGAGCTTGAAACCCTTCCCGAAACCGACGAAGTGGTGGAAACAGCGACTTTCGGGTCCCTTTCAGAGGAGCTGCCTAGGGGAGAGTTATGCGGAGAGTGGTACCAATAATTGGAACTCTAAACTTTTTTACAAATATGGTGAAACCACCTATAAGCGGGCACCTACCTAAAGGCGTGCACCCAAGATTCTTGCTTTTATAAAGATCTAACCTCCCTTGCATGTACCCCATGCAAACATAATTAGGGTGCCCGCCTTTAGGCTAGTGCTTCTAAAATTTGTATTTAATTATGTGTCTTCCTTTAAAAAACTACAAAAATAGGGAAAGTGAGTCATTCCTATTCCTTATCGCTGAAAAATAGTAACCCACTCATTTCTCTTTCCAAGTATATAGATTCCCTCAATTTTCCTTAAGTGCATGACAATAGGTGGTTTCACCATAGGTACATAATTGTTTCACAACTCAACAGTACCATGTAAGGTAGAATGACCTTAAACCGCGCAAATAAGAGATTCAGCATGGTTGAAAACCTTGTGATATTGTTTGTAATTTTTCTTGGATGGGAAAAAGGAGGGAGAGTGAGTGCAATATTCCGAAAATAACATAGCAAAAATTGAATTTACTACAAATTTTTGAGGCCAAAAGTGTACATGACCTTAAAGTGATCAGTAGACTCTCGTTTTTATCCGGCAGACCAGTACTTTGTGGCGGTCACGCATGTAGCTAAAACCGTGCAAAAAGGTCCACGCCATGGGCGGGTATGCACCCTCAGATTTCACAACTGCTGTGCGTGCAATAAGGTCCACGCCATGGGCGGCTACGGGGGCGGTCTACCTTGCGCTTTTGGGGGGCCGCGCGGTTTAAGGTCATTCTACCTTACTCATGGCAAGCATTCTTCGTTGTCAAATTAGGGCACTATTTTAGAAACACTTTTGAGTTCACCTTCAAAAATTCATATCAAGGTGTAAAAGAGTTCAAAAATGATAAATCCACTTGGACTATCGTTTCACTTACTTGCCTCGTGCATAAAAATTGCGTACACTCTCTGCTTCACTACAGATTTTCCATGCTAACATTTGAGCCATTATTAAGCACTTTCCTATAAGTGTATGATATACCTTTAATGCATCATTTAACTAAATATGGACTTTGGGCTTATTTATGGACTTTAAAACATGGGGAGATCCCTCCATCCATGACCTTAACCCCTAAAGGTCCAAAAAAGCGAAAACTGCTTTTTGGAGTCCAAAATTCAGCCAACTTTGATCATTATAATCTCACAAATGAAGAAGAATCAACAGTTCAATTTTGGCAAGTGAGTGGAAGGTTAAGTTAACTTCGAAATCCTACGGTTGGATCTTTCAAATAATTCTTAGATTGAGATTTTTTAGGCCTAAAGTAAGGGAATGTCCATTTTTACAATTTTGCATCAAGAACCTTTAGGGGTTAAAATCTACATATTTGAAGAGTATCTTCATAGAACCTAGATTTTAGAAATCATTTGCAACTATTGTTCTTAAATGTAGACTGTGGATTGTCCATATTTACTTAAATATGTCATTTTAGTCTACAAATACAAATTTTCTGATAGTGATGATTAAATATGTAAATGAAACATATTTGGAACTCAATCATACATCTTGCAATTGAGTTATCAAAAATAATCAAGTTTTCAGGTTTCATAATTTAGTTGGAAGATTAGAATGTTTGTAATTCAAAAAGAATATGAAATGTCCATGAGTTCCCCTTCGAAGTAGAAATGAACCAATTACAGTCACCTAGAATATGACTAGAATATTATTCACCTTCATTTTAATAATACTCTTGTACTAGTAAGTTTTGCTAAAAAACTATCGTGGCTCAAACAATAGCTTTGTATTGATGAAAACTACTTCAAATCTTATAAAGAAAATATAGTCCAAAGCTAGACATCTTCCTGCGAAGCACATGCCATGTTTTCAAACACCTTGGATTGATATCTCCATAATATGTTAAGAAAGTGATTATGGTAGGTGGAGAACTACATAGAATCATTTGAAATATGTTAGAATAAGTCTTGCAAATTCAAATGTTCATAATTTAACTGCCTATTTGTAACCGATTGTATCAATTCTTGGTAGAGGTGTGAATAATAAGATTTGCATAAAGTAAATGAAAGGTGAGCACGGGTCCATCCTGGAAGTCAAGCCATAAAATTGAGAACCCCTTCGTAAGATTCGAGTTAACCCTAATTTCATAAAAATGTTGTTGTATTTTTAAAATGGCGGATTTGACACATTCCAAAAACATGCAAAAAACCGACCTAATTTAACCTTACAATGGTATAATTGATATTGGGACAACAATTTCAATGTTTTGAAGAGAGCCGTCCTACAAAGCATGACGCCATAGAAGATTGTGGTGATATCTTAACCCCTAACTCCCCTTGAAGCCCAAAATGGGTTTTTGCAATTCTGGGCAGCCTAGATGAAGGGGTTAGAAGTAATATTTTTGTCAAAGAGTTTGATTAGGTCCTCTTTATACAACAAAGTGTATGTGGTAAAATTTGCAAAGTCAAATTCTAATTTTTGAGTCTTCCAGGACAATCATTGGGTTGCGAGCCGAGATGGGGCAGCTTAAAGAAGTAACTGCTTAAACTCTTTTTTTTTGAAACATGTTCATTACTAAATCACTACTCAAATTTCAAAGTGACTCAAGTCAAAAAGTTTACCAATTTTACAAAGGCAGCCTCCAAAAATTTCAAAACCAATCTCTGCAATGCCCAAAAAAAGTTGGAAGACAAACTTTGGATGTTACAATCTCTCAAATGATAAACATCCAACGGTCAACTTTTTGAACAGTAATCAAGCATGTTCTTAGGTACAAGATCTTACGGTTGGAAGTTTTAAAAAAGGTAAAGAAATTGGTTCAAACCCCCACGAGTGCTTAGAGGTAGAGAATCGCAGTTTTGAGGTTTCAAGCTCCCAAAAATCCCAAGGAGATTTAGGGGTTAAGGAACTCATTGTTGATAACATAAAGAGTGACATTACACAATGCCATCAATTTTAGGCACACAAAATATTGCAACTTTTAGTGCGACTATTAACACTTGGAACACCACCATTGTCAAGGAATTGTTGATGTTCTCAATCACCTCATCCTTATATGCAAGAAGCAAACAGACAAGCTTTCAACTAACTTCAATCATAAGCACACTGCATTATGGTGAAACCATCTAAAGGCGGGCACCTACCTAAGGGGGGGCACCCAAGATTCTTGCCTTTATAAAGATCTGACCTCCCTTGCATGTACCTCATGCAGACATATATAGGGTGCCCGCCTTTAGGCTACTGCTTCTAAAATTTGTGTTTCTCAAAAAACCACAAAAATAGGGAAAGTTCGTCTTTTCCTATTAATCATTCTTGAAAAATAGTAACCCACTCATTTCTCTTTCCTAGTATATAGATTCCCTCAAGTTTCCTTAAGTGCACGACAATAGGTGGTTTCACCATAAGCCACAAGTACGTCTGGAGGTCGAAACAAAAGACTCGAGAGACTTTTTTGATACACATTCAACTTCCACATTGTTGTTTTTGATGAGAACATTAGTGCTATTTGAACTCCGTCATTTATTTACCTACTTAGAGGATGAAGTTACTTGGAGGATAAAGTTGGTATTGCTAGCTGAGAATAGGATTAGAAATAGAAGTAGATATTTATTCATCTAGGTTTTAGGTTCATGTGGATAATTAACTCCTCTAGGAGAAAAGCCCCAATCCGGTTAATTTGCTTTAAATAGATCCCTTGTTTTCATCAAAAATGAAACTTTGATTCAATATATCTCAAGATCCATACAGTGAACTTTGATGAAATTTGAAATTAGACGAATTAGACACTTATAAAAAGGTTCCTACCGTTGAACTTCCCGAAGTGAAAATGTTTTTTTTATTTTTTATTTATTTAAATTTTTTTTTTTTGTCGTTCTCGGATTTCAAATATAACTGTCTCGAGGGTCACTGTAGAACTCCTTATTTAGGGGTTAGCTCCTAAAGACCCAAGAAAGCCAAAAGAACATCTTGCAATTTTGGGCAGTCTAGATGAAGGAGTTAAAGTACAATTTTTGCAAATTTATTTTACTCGGTGCTCCCTATACTGCAAAGTGTATGCGATAAAATTTGCAAAGCAAAACTTTAGTTTTAGAACCTTCATTTGGACATTTTAAGTTTCAAGGCTTTAATGCTAAATAGGGTAGGTTAAATTTGAACTTTTTTTGAATTTTTCTTTTAGGAACATTTTTATTAAAAAATCATTATTCAAGTTCTAAAGTGACTTAATTCAAAAAAATTGTCAATTTCACATGGGCAGCCTCCAAAAACTAACAAATACAATCTTCATAATATCTAATAAGTTCCAAATTATTTCTCACAAAATTTGTCAAAATTTGAGATTTTGGAATTTTTAAAGTTTTATTTTTCTCAAAATTCACAAACACATTGAAGCCCCTAAACATATAATTCGTTATAATGGGAATATTCAAATTATCAAATCGATGACAATTGAGCTTGAGTTGAGTCAAAAGTACTTTGTGGGTACATTTAGCTCGACTCGAGCTAAACGCCCATTTCTCAAAATCAGTGAATGGCATAATAATGTTACCATTATAACGAATTATGTGTTCCTACCTCTGTTAGATTGTTGATTAAACCAAATATATCTAATGAAATGCATGTTTTACTATATCAATGTTTTTAGTCCCTCTTCTAAAAAAATAACTATAATGAAGTTTAAAAAAGCAAAATGAGTCTCTAAAATTTTGCATCAGAGTACCTAACTTGATTATCCACTTGGAAAAAAATATGAGCAAAATATTTGGAGTAACAATCATCAAGTCTCTCTTGGCCCCATTTAGACCGTCTATGTCTTTTTGACAAAGCCCAAAAACCTATTTAGTCAACTTTGAACGTTATAGTATTACAATTGCTATAAATCCAACTGTTGAAATTTTACTCAATATTAGTGCAGGTGATAAGGTTCAAGATCCTTCAGTTGAAGATACAAAAAAAATAAAATTAAAGTCAATTATGCCTCAACTTGTACAAGGTGGTCAAAATTTGCAGTTTTTGGTTTTGGAGATGAAGAAACGCATGGGCCACTAGGGATAGTATTAGGATGAGAGGTTCGTATCATAGTTCACCTTAGGATAGTCAAATGATAGCTTTTACCCATCCCGGTTGGGGTCACATTTTGGTGTGAAAGGATACCTGAAAACTTTACAAGAACTCGGGTCACAATTGCTTAACCCTTAATGGTCCCTTGGGGATAGTATGTACGGTGGCGTATAATTGAGATTTGCTACCAACAAGAAACTCTATATTGAGATCTTAAAAGCTTAGTAGAACCGCATGGATTTATATGCCAACTTGTTCTTTGAACTCAAATCTATTAAAGGTGTGCACTCATTCCAATACAAACAAAATACGCTGTATTCTAGCAACCAAAATATGGTTGTTCAGACCTTTAAGGGTTAACTTCACTTTTCTTTATACTCATGTCCATCACTCCTTTAAGGGTTAACTTCACTTTTCTTTATACTCATGTCCATCACTCTTGGATGTATTCCGTTTAGATGGTAAAGGTGGATGGAATGCTCCTTTTGATTTTCTACCTCACTGGAAATGAGCATAATTATGCTTTGAGCTTGTGGATAGCATGTACAGTGGGGTACCAATCAAAATGTCGTTTCTGACTCTGCAGTGAGAAAAAATTCAGCACTGCCAACTTTGAAAGCCTCCTGAAAGCTCAAAAATTGGTATTTTAACAACGAAATTTTTAACAAAGGTTTATCTTCAAGTTAATTACATGTATGCCAAATTTCAAGGCCAAAAGTTTCACTGAAACAAACTTATTCAAAATCTACCAACATTGGTAACTGCGGAATGTTTTTCACTGCTGCCAACTTTGACAGCCTCCCAAAGATTGAATAAATTTTTTATTACCATGAAATTCTTGGACCAAAAACCTCTTTAGGTTAAGAACATATGAAAAAAAATTCAAGGCCAAAAGATTACTACAAAAAAAGAATCCACATTCTACCAACATGTGTAGTTGTGGGAAACAAATGGGGGAAACCATTTTGTTGCTACCAACTTTGACACCCTCCCCACGGTTGAGAAATTGTCTATTTACCATGAAATTTTTGGCACAATATGCTCTTTATGATGCCAACATTCATACCAAATTTTAAGGTCAAAAATTATATATAAAAAAAACATTTACAATCTACCATTGTGTGTAGTTGTAAGATACCTTTTGTCAAAGATATTGAAATGGTTGAAGTATGTCATACAATCATGCTTCTAGATTGAAATTTTCAAGATGATGCAATCTCTAATCATAGATGCTTCTCAAAAAATCAAGGATAGCCAAATTTAGTTGTGTGCACTTGTCACATCTCAAAAAGTGCACTTGTTCAAAAATTGGAGACCATACATGCATGAAGAAGATTTTTTCTCTCAACAAGAATGCTTGCATTTGCAATGAAGCATTATAGGAGGTGGATTTATGTGGATTGATGAGAGAAACAAGTGATGTTGTATGACATGAGTTAATTGAGAGAATGAGGCATGGAATGAGTGTCTGAGGTATGTGAGGTATATATGGAGGTATGTGAGATGACCGTGATGACTGCCGAGGTATATGAGATGCATGTGGTGACTAGTGAGGTATGTCCTCTCGACTTCGGAACTTCATTCCATTCAGTTACCTAGAAAAGGGACTTAACAACTAATTGGTGAGGTATGTGAGATGAATGTGGTGACAATTTAGAGGACAAGCCACCTTGTAAGTTACTTATTTATTTAAGCATCCCATAATGGGTTTTTAACAGGATGACTGTGGTGGTATTTGTGAGGTATGGTGATTGACTCAAGGTTGTGAGCCGGGATGATGGTGAGTAATGGTCATTTTTTCGGATGAAACTTGAGCTCGTATAGTAGGTTTGAGTGAGGCGGGGAAGAGAGGAGTTGACATTGCATCTATTGTTAGTGTCCATGTTAGAACGGTTCGGAGGATAGTGAAAAGATTTCGAGAAAAATGGAACCTATAATTGCAAACCTTGTAGTGGAAATCATCTTTGAAAAATTTAGTGATAGAGATGTTCGTGCTAGTATACGTGTTTCAAAAACTCATCATCGCTCGACACACTCGAGATCACTAACATATAACATATGCTCTACTCAAGTGTCTAGATCGACTATTCAAGGGCCTTACATGAGAATGACATTTTCGAACGATTTGTTAAAAAACCATTTCTCGACACATCGTCACATGTCTAAACGATTGGCATTTGCTCAAAAGTATTGTGGGTGGACTATAAAAGAATGGGAGAGAGTTGTTTGGACATATGAGTCTACCTTTGAAGTTGGAAAATTTTCTAAATAGATTCATTTTGGAGAAATGCATATGAGCGCTATGCATCAAGTTGTATACTTCCAACTTTTAAGAGTGGAAGAACTTCTTTGATAATTTGGGGTGCATTTGCTGGAGGGCAAAAGTCACAACTTGTTTTTATGTCCAAGGATAGACGTTCTCGTAAGGATTTTGTTGAAGTGGTTTACAATGTCGAGTTGCTTCATTTTATGAGTAGAGTGCCGCACGGAGTGCTCATGGAACATGGCGCACCCGTTCATCGTAGCAAAGTAGTGAAGAATGGAGACAAACACACCTTTTGGAGAAGCTCGATTGGCGTGCAAATTCTCCCCATCTCAATCCAATTGAAAACCTTTGGAAGATTTTGAAAGATGTTGTACAACATGGCCCAATATGTCCAAAAAATTTAGATAACTTGAAGGTAGTTATTGAAAGAAAGTGGATGTTAATCAATGATACAAAGCTCCTTCAACTATGTCATTTTATGCCCTCTAGGTTACAAGCAATGATTGAGGCAAAAGGAAGACATACACGTTGGTAAATTGTAAATTTGTTTTTTTTTATATATAATTTTTGACCTTAAAATTTGGTATGAATGTTGGCATCATAAAGAGCATATTGTGCCAAAAATTTCATGGTAAATAGACAATTTCTCAACCGTGGGGAGGGTGTCAAAGTTGGTAGCAACAAAATGGTTTCCCCCATTTGTTTCCCACAACTACACATGTTGGTAGAATGTGGATTTCTTTTTTTGTAGTAATCTTTTGGCCTTGAATTTTTTTTCATATGTTCTTAACCTAAAGAGGTTTTTGGTCCAAGAATTTCATGGTAATAAAAAATTTATTCAATCTTTGGGAGGCTGTCAAAGTTGGCAGCAGTGAAAAACATTCCGCAGCTACCAATGTTGGTAGATTTTGAATAAGTTTGTTTCAGTGAAACTTTTGGCCTTGAAATTTGGCATACATGTAATTAACTTGAAGATAAACCTTTGTTAAAAATTTCGTTGTTAAAATACCAATTTTTGAGCTTTCAGGAGGCTTTCAAAGTTGGCAATGCTGAATTTTTTCTCACTGCAGAGTCAGAAACGACATTTTGATTGGTACCCCACTGTACTGTAAATTGCAGAATGTTGCTTCTCTGCCTTTCTGTGTGTTGATTGTAAATTGCAGAATGTTGCTTCTCTGCCTTTCTGTGTGTTGATTGTAAATTGCAGAATGTTGCTTCTCTGCCTTTCTGTGTGTTGATTGTAAATTGCAGAATGTTGCTTCTCTGCCTTTCTGTGTGTTGATTGTAAATTGCAGAATGTTGCTTCTCTGCCTTTCTGTGTGTTGATTGTAAATTGCAGAATGTTGCTTCTCTGCCTTTCTGTGTGTTGATTGTAAATTGCAGAATGTTGCTTCTCTGCCTTTCTGTGTGTTGATTGTAAATTGCAGAATGTTGCTTCTCTGCCTTTCTGTGTGTTGATTGTAAAGAGAGATTGGTGTTGAGAGCAGAATGTATGATGAAAGGACATTTGATTTGGGAGGTATAAGAATGGTATATGAGATTGTGCCTCATAGTCATATGATGCACCAAGGTGAAAGGAGCATTAATTCATTAATAAACTCTTGTGAAGAGTGCCACATGGCATTTTTGGATCAATTTGAGGCAAAATGAATTAGTATGGTTGATGAATCAGCATGCCTACCCAATCATCCTTTTCTATTTACTTCCTCCACAACTCCCACCTATATACTTCCTCACCTCCTCTCCATCTTCAAACAATATGGGACAAATCCCTAGTTCTATACCATACAGAGCATAGCATATCATACATAACATAACATACATACCCGTCACCATACCCACCAAACTCACCCCATGTGCATGTGTTATTAATGCATGTGGAGATAGATCTGAACTTTGGTATCACATAATGGCTCGCGATTGGATTCATCTTAACTTCGGTCAATAGATGTCGACTAAGATCACACTATCACACTATCAATAGTTTACACAAGTTTTGATATTAATACTCTTTGTTTTATGACGACCGACATCTAAGTTTTCATGCAGAACCACACATGTATTTGGAACTAGGAGTTAGGAGAGGAACTTTGGAGGAGATACATAATAGCTTTGGAAGTTGATTTTCAATGTGAAGATTTTAGACTCGGCTAATTTAGGAACATATACAACTCTAAGGGCCGGTTTACTCTATGCTGCCCAAGTCGAGAGGTCATCACCAAAACTCCTCTCATTCTTGGGCGAGAGGTGGAGAGAGACGTCCATTAAAAATTATCATCAATATGTTTGAGTATTCCAAAAGTTTTGCCTCTTAACCCTTAAACTACCAAGGCCTCCGATTAGGAGATTTGCGATTTTGGGCAGCCTAAGTTAAGATGTTAAAAGTAATATTTTTGCCTAAGACTTTTACTGGATGTTCCCTATACTACAAGGTGTACGTGGGAAAATTTGCAAAGTCAAACTCCACCTATGGAGTTCTTAAACGCAAATTTTAGTGTTCAGCCTTAGGGCGGGCAGAAAAAAACTTTTTATTTTTACCTTTTTTTATTTTTTTTAATTTTTTTTGAAATCTTTTCTTGATTGATTTTGTACTTAGGTTTCCAAGAGACTCAAGTTGAAACTTTTACCAATCCTACAAGGGCACCCTTCAAAAATTACAAGAGCTAGATTCAAAGTTTTCTTTAATATTTCTGTTTTTTCTTTCAAAATTTGCCAAAATTTGAGATTTTGGAATTTTTTGAATTCCTTTTTTCTTGAAATTCAAAAACTCAAGAAGGTATATACTCACCGTTCATTTTTTTCATAAAGCATATACAATAAAGGTGGTGCATGTTTTACCAAATCCTTGATTTCTACCTTTTTCTAGTAAATAAGTTGCATGAAGGTTCAAAAAGCATAGTGAGTGTCTAAAATTTTGCATGGGCATGTCCAACTTAGTTATATACATGGAAAAAAAATATGAGCTAGATGTTTAAGGCAATAAGCATCACGTTTTCCTTTGCACAAAGTCGACTATGTTTGCTGAAAAAAAAAATTGCATCAACTTTGAATGTTATGATCTTACAAATGGCTACGATCCAACGGTTGAAATTTCAGCCACTACCTCTAATAATAGTTCTCTTCAAGATCATATGGTTGAAAGTTTCAAAAGAGTGTAAAAAATATTTGCACACTCCAAAGTTTACAAGGTGGTATGGAATTGCAATTTTGGAGTTTGGAGCTCACAAAACACCATGGTATATTAGGGGTTAATCCAAGTTTGGGTTTCTATTTTCATCGTGCCTGAGCTATTAGTACGGATCCCAAACTCTTGGCGCCAAAACTGTTAAAAAGTGTGGCGATGTAGGTACTTTGGGCACCTTTCACCTTTGGACTTTGGGCTCTACTGTGAAGGCCCATGGGCCAAAATTATGCTCTTTACCAATTAGATTTTTGGTTTTCCTTGACCTCTGAAGTGAGGGGCATAGTGTGAACCACTCCTAAGTTCAGAAGATCATAGAAGGTTTTAGAGGAGTTTTTAAATAATGATTCAAATGTGTCCAATATTTTAGTTACTTTGCCGGTGCACACATATTGCTTTAAATAATGATTCAAATGTGTCCAATATTTTAGTTACTTTGCCAGTGCACACATTTTGCTCGTATTGCTATCATCCGTATAAATATGCCACATTTGATAAGGAACCATTTTTCATCACTGAATAATGAGTAAGATCAATTATTGTAAGAGGGGGTTAAGCTGATGCCAAAGTTATGATAATGTTTTGTAAAACTATCTAATGTACGGGGCAAAGAATAAAATTGGAAGAACAGGAAAAAGAAAGTTGGTAAGAGAACATAAGATTAGTTTGTTATTAACCCCTAAATTTCCTTGTTGCAAAACGGTCTAAGTCACAAAATTTGACCTTCCATTAGATTAAGCTCACAAAATCTCAATCTAAGCATTATTTGAAAGATTTAACCGTAAGATCTTAAAGTTCACTTGACATTCTTCCCACATATCAAATTTGAACCGTTCATTCTTTCTCATTTGTGAGATTATAATGGTCAAAGTTGAGTGAGTTTTTCTCCTGCGGGAACTTCCAAAACCCGTTTCGGGTTTTAAGGAAAGTTAGGGGTTAATCTGACTAAGAACATTCGCATTGCGGACGATACTGGATGTCAGCAACAAGTTGTAACAAGAGCAATAACCATTCAAAATCTCAATGTGTTTAATAATATTCACAAGAAAATACTCCCTTGTTACCCTTGTCCATGCAAATTACTCCTAGTCACTTTATAGTTTTGCCCTCTACCTTAAGGAGTTGAGGCTAGCTTGCTTATTACAAACTTTGTGAATGTTGAAGGGTGGCTAGCGATGTAGGCCCAAGGTTGAGAATTACGTAAAAAATATTTAAAATAACTATTTTAGATTTCACATCTTCGGTAAACTTGCAATAGTAAAACATGCCCCATATTTGAAAACCTAGAACCAAAAGTTGCCGATACTAAAATGCACGCCATTGATTCATACTTCATTGTATGAGCGTCCAATTCTTACAACACAAAGTAGACTTGATTTGAATCTCAAACTAAGTGATTTTGTCAAAAATGGACTCTGAATGGAGAGGCCACATGGCTACTCAAAGTCGATTGGCACTCAAGACGCTTGTGGGTTGCCTCCGTAAAAGGGATTTCTCTTACAAAATAATGTCATGTAGACCCTTTGCCCTCAGAATGTGCATCGCTAAGAGTTGAGAGTACAAGTCCTTTACAGGTCAGCATTGTTCTCTGTTCATTCATTTTTGGAAGCACAAATCCGAAAAGATTTTGCTGTCCATTGCTTCGTCTATTTGCTTCCATAGAGTTGTGTGGGTGATGCTCAACTGGGGTTTTACATTGCTTTGACATTAACCTTTTTCAACGTTGTAGTGATTGCATCATTTGTTGTCCATGTTTCAAGTAGTTATGTACTAGGTGAGTGAAAAGGAACCCCTGGTTATGGAAAATAACTAGTGGTGTATCAAACTTGAACCGCGGGAGCGGCAAGGGAGGTGCCCCAATTCATATTTTCCATACCTAGGGGCTTCTTTTGAGTTCTTTAGAATAACCGTAGTTTAAACCTTTCAAGAAAAAATAAGTTGCCGCTTTCTGCAAATAAATGAAAAAAATATTAAAATTTTTGAAAATATTCATCTACTCTCCAAAAAGTATTTTGAAAAATGCATAAATTGGAACTATCTCAAGTATCTTCTTCCAAAACAATTTTGGGAAAATAGGTCATTTAATCCATACTAATTGCCGGTGGAAAATAAACAGGGTATAGAAACTCCCGCCTCCACCTAATCTTGAAAACAACACAAGAAGACTATTGATCTCAATTGTCAACGGTGGATGACTAGTCGGGCCATAACAATATAGAAGGCGTCAATATGGAAAATAACCATCCTCCCCTCGACCAATGGAGAGGTGCCACCTCTCTGGTTTTTGCCTTAACTGCGGGTTATGAAAGCCCTATATCTCCTAGAAGCAAAGCAAGGTTGACCAACTTTGTTGCTGCTTTTGTACAATCATGCTCAATTTTCATCTTTTGTAAATAGACTTTGTTATATAAAAGATAAGAGTCGATTCTGCACCTAAGACCTCAGGACCGTCATTGTTATGATTTGTTTCAATGGACAAGGGTTCATTTGAGTGTTTGGTAAAATATTTATTGAAAGGATTTCTCTTGCTGATATTAGCTAAGGATAATATGATGGTATCCAAATTAATGTAATAAGATGCCCACAAACATGGTACTATTATGCCATAAAAGAATGAGCATCATTTAGCAATACATTGTAATTTATCTCTCTAAGGGTTGTCTCGTGTCTCCAATCCAAAAAATCTATAGTACCATACCTAGAAAAATTGGAACCTTACAAAGATGCCTCACATATTTTACAAGGACAAAGGTATACACCCTTATGATTCACTGTGAACACTTGACGAGAGCTTGTATGTTGCCACACATAGCTCGTGAAAGACTCATGTGTTCACAAGTCATGAGCCAACATTAGACTCATGAAGCTAAGGCATATGTCTTTCCCTCATAGATGATGAATCAGGGTATGGGAATCTGCAATTTTTGTAGTAAAATTGTGTGTTTTTTTAATAACTAGAGTTATGTAAGTAGAAGAGTAAAACCTAGAAAGATTGATTGTCATGCATTGTTTAATATTCCTAATACTTTGATTGTAGTATTGTTGAATGACTTATAAAGACTAGATCATGTCAAAAAGGATGACACCTTTCTCCTTGCATCTATCTAATATGAACAAAATAAATGGTAAGGGTAACATTAAGTCAACCACATGTTCTAGAACTAGCTCTTGAAACCTTGCCCACTCTTCTCAACTTTGGAGGGAAGCTTGCCATTAGGGATAGAAGAAATTATAATCTATGTTGGTGCGTGCTGATAACTTCAAAGTGAACATGACATGATTTTATTATCATTTTTGGTATAATAACAAGAAGATCACGCAATCTATGAGGCCTAAAGGCTTCAAATTTAATCCTCTTAACCCTTGAAGGTCCTTGGGGTCTGAAACGGGCAACCCAAAATTGGATCGCACCATCTTTTGGACTTGGGCATCAGAAATAGTGCACTTTTAAAACTCGGGCATTATGAATGGACCAATCAATGATGAGCTTGCAACCTTCTACAAGTTTATGTACAACCCAACCTACCTACCACAATCCTTTCAAAGCACAAAATCACTCATACAAATTGTGATATGATTTGTAAAATTTCACTCTTTGAATGCATCACAAGAAGGTGACCAGTTTGACATCAAAATGTAAGTGAAAAGTTGAGTACAATGAGAGCTACAAGGCATATTCTTTTTGAAAACAGCCCCTCGGGCTTGCAAGGACCTTCACTTACAATAAGTCCATTGCCAATTTTATGGTTGAGATTTGAAGATTCAACATTTGATTTCATGAATAATACACCAAAAACAATGATGTTTTTAGAGTGAAGACCCAAGGGCATTTAGAGATTAAATATGCTATTTTATTTACATATTTAAAAACAAAATAATTCTCAAATATCATTAAGGTGAATAAAAATAAGGTTCTCAACTGTTAAGGGTGGTGCCCAGCACATAAGTCCACCCAACTTTGGCGGTACAGACTGCATGGAGACAATTGGCAGACATGGAGACATGTGAACCTCACTGGAACAGTACATCGACTGTATCAAGCAAATATTAAATCCGAAAAGAGATCAAAGGAACAATATATAAGAATTTGTACTGACATGCATTGCAATGCCCAATGCAGCAGTATCTACAGTCTGCTGACAGACTGCGTTAGACCCGACTTAAAGTGTTGAATCCTTCTCAACCAATCATTCAGTAATGCATAGCCGTTCAATCATGATCACTATTTTTACAGTAGAACACAATGTATTATGTATTTTAATAACAACCGCAGCCTGCCCTAGCTTGCCCCCACCACCACAACGTCGGGGCTGTGCTCGTAACCGCATTATTGCAATCGGTCTACTGTATTTTGCAGTAAGCTAGCTAGACCCAAGTTGGTCTATGAGTATGTTGACGAATTCGCTTATTGCGTGGATTTCATTCGTTATTGTATTGAGAATCGTTCAGTAGCTATGGCGTCTCCTAGGGATATTGGACAAATAATAACAAGAGGGCCAAAGTAAAGACAAAAGAAGGAAAGCCCACCAGTTGAAGGTATGGAAGATCATGTCCTGCTTAGTGGTGGTGGTAAACGCTGCCGATGATGGATAACGTGCTTGCTTCACAAATGCTGGACGGATTGGACTACGAGATGTGTGAAAATTGTAACTTGGAAGAAGATTTCAAGATCACTCACAAAGAAATCGACGTTGCAAGCAACCCCATTCGCAAAATTTGATTCACGGTCTTCCGTCGAGGAGTCCATCGATGAGATGCCATCTTTCGCAAAGTACGTGGTGGCTATTCGGAGTACTAAACTAGAGTGCCAGCAAGACGCCCTCGATGACCTTTGGCATTTGAGGAAGAAATTGAATGACAATCACGAATTGAAAGTGCTCGTGAGGAGGACAGAGAGAGTATTTGAACGGGCTGCAAAGTAAAATGGTGCGTGTTACTAGTCAATCGCTTGTGGCGGCATTTGGCCTCCTAGTAGCAAGGAGGCGTGAACTTGAACCGAAAATGTGCAAGCTCACCTTTTCAATCCACCTACTCTTACTGTTGGGTCGGTTGCCAAGAAAGTTGTAAGGAGGGTCGTTAATGTGCTTCTAGGGCTACTTCAAGAAGGTATTCTACCTGTTAGCGGGGTCATGTGGGACATAGTATCGCCCCCGTACCAATTAGAGGAGGAGTGTAAGTAGTTTGGCGCATGGAGATCGCATTTATATGTAAATAAGTATGAAACTATTTGGAGAGAGGACATTGAATACTTTGAGAGGAACAACCTGGTCTGTTTCTACACTAACGAGAGTAGTCGGAGAGCTCGCAGATTTCCTTCACTTCCTGTCTTCTGCGGTTCTGGACATAAATGCAAGGCGTACCTTTAGGATTCTCTTAGAGAGCAGAAAGAGTGATCACCAAAACGATCACCTAAACCCACTTGAAGAATACTCATAACATGAGTATAACCTCCTTAGTTGCGGACGAACTTGCAACTGCCTAGTTCACTACTATGCTCATGGAAGTCTTCCTGTGATTTAGTTCTAGTATCCCTTTTGATTTATTGCTATGTTCAACCCTACAAGCTGGTGAACACAACCTACAAGAGTCTCTCACAAGAGCGTAAACAACAACAAAGTCGTTAAAGACTCTTGAAATTACGTGCATGAGGATAGCGATATGTAGGGCTTCAATCAAAAGTTCGCTCACCTCAATTGGAGGATCCTGCAAGAGCTCCCCCTTCTTCACATCATTGTTCTATGAGACCAACTAATTTGAAACAACATGAGCAGAATGGGCTTTAATTTTAAATCTATCAAACTAGCACGCTCTATAGTTGTTGTCAATATCCTATTGAAGTTCATAGGATATACATGTGAGTCTACTAACTTGAATAAGTCATGAGTGTACTTAAATGAGCAGAGATCTACTACGTTTCAATCTTTTGATGGGCCATATATATATATATATATATATATTTGTGCTTCGTAGTGATTATACTCTGACGAGAAAGTGCTCTACCGCTATGTTGATAGAGCTTGAAGAGCTCGCACCCCATCCACCTTATTGCATGTAGTGAATAACATTGGGTTTTTAGTTCAAAGTATAGATAAATATTTAGAGCCCCAGGGGTTTAGGATTTATGCTCTCGACTTAACCCTATCAATTGAGTTCCTCATTGGAAATGTAGCATAAAAATTATCATTCTAAGTCATTACTCACGTTCATGTGTTGCTTTTGGAGTGTAGTGAAGCATTTATCCACTTATGAGTGATCATGGGAGTAACCTAAAGTGTCACCATTGGTGTAGCATTAGTGGATGATTGGTTGAAGTAAATTGGTGTTGTTCTCCTCATATCTCAAGTGTATATCAATACTCACATTTCAGCTCAATAATGGCTCAAACTTTAGCCAAAATAATCCAGAATTAAGTTCATAGTGTAAACAATCCTTGAACATGGGGAAATTACATGGAAAGATAGCCCAAGTGGATTCATCATTTTTGGATATCTTTACCATTTGCTATGGATTCTTGAAGGTAGACTTATAGGTGATTCTAAACCCCTCAACATCCCAACCTATTTTAAACCAACAACACACTAAGTGTTTCTCAGATAAAAACAAAGACAAGCTATTTAGATTTCAATCGTACAAACTTGTAATAAACTTGTTAAATGTCAAGTGCACCAAAAGGTTTGTCATGAGGCTCCATGGATGTTACCTTACTTTGACACCCTATTATATTGGTAATGAGTTCATGGTACTTTTATATTACGAAGGTTTTATATACATATGAATGGAGATACCTAGAGCACCATTTGTTAATACCTCTCCATTTTCGAGCACTCACTTAGTTGTTCTTTACTCACGCAATAAGATGAATTTGCTTGTGTCTATTAGCTAGTGTGAAATAGAATATCGAGCAATTTCACAACTCTATTCGTAAATTTGAAACAAATCTTGACATCACATGTTGGAATTTCATCATGCATTTATCACTAGGACAATCAATCTAGGATTATCAATGAGTTAAAGGTAAGCTACCGTGTCACTCGAGTTGTTCATGTAGGTGTAAGTAGGGTAGGTGAGTAAGGTAGGTGGCTTAAAACCCACACAAACCTACAAACTAGGCACTAGGCCAATCCAACCAAGAGGTACATTAGAGCTTTCAACCTTCAGTTTCAAAGTTCTCCTTGGATATATTTTAAATATTTTAGACTTATTAGTTTGAGTACACAGTTAAGTTTCACTTCTATAATTTGTAACTAACTCAATTTTTGCTCCAAACTTGATGATTCCACTTGATTCAGTCTCCTACATGCATTGAACAACTTTTAGAGTTGATTCACCTAACCACTTTAGATCAAGCTTGACTTTGAAAATTCAACAATTCTTGAGCAACTTTATATAACATAGCATTCCTTATTTACCCACAAACAACTAAGATTTCTCTATACTCTCTTTTATAACCACTCAATAGAAGTCTTACAGTAGCTCATTCATTAAAGCCGAACAATGGGTTTGCCAAGAATCTTCATGCCCATCTCAGAGGGCCTAGGGTGTTACGACATTCAGGTAAAACCTAGTGAAAACCTCGAATGGTTTTACCGATGGGAAAACTAAATTTTTTAATTCATATTCAAATTGAAAAGGAACTCCAAGTTATACAAATTTATTACCAAAAATCTAAATACTCATAAAATCCAAAAGTACCCAATTTTCCACTCAATTCCACTTACTTGGATGTGATGAGGCTCTATCGACACTTATGACAATTTGAATATCCCACGCGCATTTATTCATCACGTACTAAAAAATACACTAGTCATTAATCATAGGCTTGTTACACCCAAAAAAATATATTTACTGTAAATACATGATGATCCAAGTGCTCCACCATGAGGCTAAAATATACTACCAAAAGCATTCACCCAACACTAGTGATACTCAGTCTCCATTATGGTGAATATATTATCAAAAGTATTTACCTTTAAGTAGTAACATCAATGTGGATACATACTACAAACATTTCAAATTTGACCACTGTCCTTCATATGGTGTTCCAAACACTCTTGTACTGAAAAAATGAGGTGTTTCCACGAAGCTTATCGGCTCTTTTTACACATTAATTCAGCATACTACGTAACATTAAATATTTGTGGAAAAAATACTTGTGGAGAGATTGGTGGAAATACTTGTACACTTTTCTACAATCGAGGATCTCTATGTGTTCAAGTTGCACAAGAAGCATTAAATCAATATTGAGTATCATTCACTTATTTAATGCAAATGTATAAATCTCACTATGAGAAGCATCATTCTATCGTTCTTCCAATCTAGCACTCCAATAAACTACTTAGTCATGAAAATGCACAAATTGATGAAATACCAAAATGAAATGACCTACATTTGTTGGCCTACAAAAGGTTCAATGTGGAAATGAATCTAAATCTAACTCTACAATCATATCAATCTCTACAAAGCTAGTTTACCGCGTCGATAAAGGTCTTCAAAAGTTCAAACTCAATTGGTCTCTAACCACTATATTCATTTCTACTATAGATGTTGTGTGACCACATATATTTCCATTTTTGTAAACATGCGTTATGGAGTTTGTAAAATAGTGCACTTAAATACCCATCTTTCCCCGCGTAGATATCCATATCTCTCATGTCCTCCTCATCACTCACTTGTCGCCAAATTGCATAAAAGTTGCCATCAACCGTCGATGTAATGACTTTTAAGCTCACCAACGAGTGAAGAGACTCAAAATTTGGCAGGCCTTCAAATTTGTATTCTTTATCAAAATTATATTGACCTTCAACTATGTCATGGATATGTAACACTTCCAATTGAGGACACTCCAAAACTCCAAGATTTGTCAATCTCGGACAGTATTTCAACATAAAGGAGTGCAAGGATGTGCATGGCCTAAAGTCAGGTAAGTCGCAGAGGTTATGTAATTCCGCCAGAATCACATGTTGTAATGAATCATATATGCCTGAATACTCATCCGTACTTGAATTCCCCGGCAGCAACATTGTTACCAAATTTCTAAGCTCATGAAGCTCCAAATACCGTAGACAATCAAGCCCCTTGAGATTTAGCACGGTGATGTTGGGACAATCCCGAAGTTGTAACACCACAAGATTGCTCATTTCTTGCATTGCCTTGCCCAATAAAAGTCGAGCATTTGCAGGTGATATATTAACAATTCGTACCCTCACAAGATCAACCCAACTTTTACTTGATGATGAAGCATCCACTCTCAAGTTGGTTCCCATACTTTGAAATACACCCCAAACATTCCTCAATCCTTTCACTTTATGCTCGCTCACATACCACTCCGCAAAGTCCATGTATAAATCGGGCACTGATATATATGCAACAAAATATGGATCTTCATCCAGATCTTCATTCAAAGTGATCATGCCAGACTTCTGTAAATCCTCCAACTGCATTCCACGACATGTTCCTATGTTAGTCATCTACTATAAACCTTCTTTGAAGCATTTACTCAACAAATAATCATCCATAATTAACATGAAGTAAGTCATCTTCCATCATATTCACACATTTCTTTCTAGAAGCGACTTCCACTAACAAAAAATAAACATTAATAGAACACAAAGTTTTCATACTTACTTTTTGTCTTATTTTTGTTGTACTTTCATCATGCAATCTCGAATAAAACTCAACCTGGTCATCATATGTTGCAACATATCCATATTTGAACTGCGTCCCTCGCATAAAGTATGCAATATCCAAGAACAATAACTTCTCTTCAAACTCATAAGTGCTAAATTGCATATCCAAAATATCATATAGGCCTTTTGAAGAACTCCACACATCTCTCCTCGAAACCATTCCCTTATCAAGATGATCTTTCCAAATCAACATTTGGTTGCCCTTGAACTTGCCCAATCGAAAAAAGAAGTCCGCCAATGCCGTCAATGCTAATGGATGATATGCTCCTCCATCCATTGATTCAAACCAACATTTCCAAGTACAGATTTCAATAACCGTTCGTTCTTCACTTGTCAAATTGAAAATTGACTTCATAGGAGCTGCATGTTTTAAGAAGACTTCCCCTGCCTCTTCCTTTTGCAACTCAGGCATTGACATGAAGAACTCAATATTTGGCAGTAAATCCTCCAAAATTGCTTTACTCTTTGCCACAATCATAATTTTACTCTTTGAATGAAATCCAACCATCAAGTACATTCGAGCTTCTATCTGATAATCAACATCATTTGTCACGTTGTCTAATACTAGGAGCACCGGCTCCCGCCTCATGTGCAAGATCATTTGTGTCAATCCCTGCCATGTAGAAGCGCATGTGTGAGTCTCATTCCAAATTAGTCTTGCTCTTCAATTCATAATTGTCAATTCTCAAATTCATCGTACAAAATCACTATGCATCTTCACATTCTGTAGTACTAGTTCAGCATGTCTCATTATATATTGGAATACCTTCTCAATATCCATGCCAATACCATCCAACACATTTCTTTCAAAGCCACACAACGTTCTTAAGATCTTTTCTTGCCGCACTGCTCTTGGCCCCTTGCCCAACTCCACATGACACACTCTGCCTGAATAGTCTCCATAGAGATAATCACACATGGCTTTTGACAATGTCGTTTTTCCAACCCCAGCCATTCCATATAATCCCAATACATCTGCTCCTATTATGGAGTCTTTCACAAATAGGCTCGATATGTCCTGCAACTCAACACAAACTGACTCACTCAACACTCACCACATAAACTGACGCAAAACGACTCACGTATAAATTCTTCCACAATGAGTAGTTGAAAGGACTTTGTGACTCACATACTATCAATCAAAAACTTACAAAAAATGAACTCTTCATGTTAATTGACACTTACCCCTAGAATATCTTACAAAACATGTTGATCTACAAGTCATAATTCATACTATATAAGTGATTTTAATTACTTCTATGCTCTACTTCTCCGTGCATGCTTCATGGGCAGCAGATCATGTAGTCCAACAATCAACACCTTGCTTACAGAGATTGTTTAAGTGATAAATAACTCTAAATCTAGAACCCTTGGCAATCCTCACATACCTTGCACATTCGATTGTAGCCCACCATACTTTTTGAGCTCCCATATAGCAAGTCTGGTGGTGACAACGCAACAATGTTTTCAACAACAAGCTTCCTATACGCCACCTCCTTCATCATTGCATCTTTGTCAAATCTCAAACCATTTGCCTTGCACAAGGCCTTCACAGCTGCACTCCACTTTGTCACATCAATCCTTTCATCCTTACTAGCATGTTGTTTCCAGATAGGCATCCAACAATCCTCATCTTTCACATCCTCGATTGATAACTTGAAGAACAATGGAAGCATGTGCAACTTGTGTCCTTCTCCTCCACATTGTTGTTGAGTAGAATAAAATTCAGCCAGCTCCACCATTGGCCACTTGGAAGACAAAAACTCCTCAAACAAAACTATCACTGCGACATGACATAATCGAGCTGCCTCTATTATAAGAGGTGCAAAGTCCTTTCCTTTCGGCAAACTATGATGTCTTTGATCAAAAAACGGGAAGAAATATCCGTGCCGTTCAAGATCCACACATAACTGCTCCACAAAATCCTTCTGAGCTCCTGAGTGACTCAAAAATATCTTATGTTTGGCTCCATCCAACTTGAACAAGCTGCAAAACACGATAATGCATGAGTTCGCCGATGATCTCAACACATGAAACCATCATGCTTATCGGGTGCAACCTATGTTCAATGAGCAAAGAACATTAGCAATGAAAATAGGCTTTTAAGTGCTATGAACACTTGATAGACACGGTTTACCTCATTTGCTGCACATTGTGTGCACTTCCGGACGATTCACCACTTGTTGCTCCGATGGGCTGACATGAGAATAGAAGAGGTTGCAATTCCTGTTTATTTGTTCAAAACATGATTTCACCTTGAATATGGTAAGATGGTTGAAATGTACGCTGAAGTTTCAGCCTGAGAAATAGCTTCATATGAATTCACTTCCATTTCAGAATCCATTTCAAGCGCACAGAATAAGACTATGAACCTACTTCCCATCTTGGCTTGGAGCAATAAAAGACTTTAAGTGATTGACCTCTTGTGCATAAAGAAAGGATTCATGTATACTACATTGAGGTAGCTACTCAAGTCTAAAGAACTTCTGGCAAAATTGGACTTAAAGCAAGCTAGAAGTGAGTACAAAGTTAATGTTTTGTTCTTAACATCAAGACCATATTACAATGTGCAAAAAATAGTTGATTCTTGTTACCAAAGTAGAGAAAGGAATTAGTTTCGGAAAATGTGATTCACACCTCCTTAGCAAGCTCTAATAGGCCATCATCGTTTGATAGTCGAGAATCAAGAGCATCATCATTGCTTACATCCTCAATACTATTTCCATTCCACGTATGCTCTGCAACATGATTGACCATGTCAGAAGGAGACTCATTCCACGAACAGAAAAACACAATTTAAGTACATGCACTCTACAACAAAGCTTCCATTCTAAAGACTAATGGTGAACGTAACATGCAAATAGATCAATGACTCAATCGTGCAATTCAATCCTCATATAGAGAATCATGCTTACTGGATCGAGCTGAACGCAATCGCTTCCTAAGTGGCCCAACTGCCTCACTTGCATCATGGCTGCCAAAAGAAGCAAGAACGTGAGTATTACCCCTAAAACTCTTTGGAGCTCAGAAACCACTTAAACTCCAATTTTCAGCCACTCTGTGCAAATGGAGGTATGGATGACTTCTTACAGTTTGTTCATAGAATTTCAAGTAGATATGGTCTTACTTGCAAACCATCATGCTAATCTAGTAAAACCTTTATCTAACACGAAAGGAACATCAACAATGCAAATAGACAATTGGCACAAATGTTTTGAAGACACGGTATACCTCATCTGCTGCACATTCTCAGTGCTTCCAGAAGGATCATCACTTGCTGCTCGCGTGGGCTGACACGAGAATAGAAGTGATTGCAATTCCTGTTTATTTGTCAAGAACATGATATCCTAGAAATGAACTTGAAATAAGTCCACTTCCACTCAAAAAATCGACTTCAAAGATACATAGAAGTCACAAGATAGAAAAAAGAAATCTACTTCCCATATGGGCTTGAACCACTAGAAGACTCAAAAAACTAAACTCTCGTGCACAACAAGAAGAAGCATCTATACTGCATTGAGGTGGCTACCGAGGTAAGTATAAAGAGCTCTACGCAAAGTTGGAATACGATCAAAATTGATCTGACTACAAAAAATAATATGTTCAGATTTTAGAATTAAGATAATAGTATATTGTCCAGACGACAGTGCTCGTGGTTGATCAAAATAGGAAAAGGAATTCGCTACATATGGATGTGAAACGTACTTCATTTACAAGCTGCATTGGGCCATCGTTCGATACTGCAGAATCAAGAACATTACCATTGCTTACATTCTCGATATGATTTCCATCCTCGTCATGATCAGCATCTTAATTGACCATATCATCAGGAGAATTAAACATCAAACAACGGACCAGTCCCTTAATAAAGATGCATTCTATGACAAAGCCTCTTAAGTTCTATTCTGAAGAAAAATCCTAAAGAAAACATGCTTGTAGACAAGAATCCAAGACTTGAACGTGAAATATGTTTTTCTCACGAAGGGAATCCGCTTTACCGGGTGGAGCTGAACGCAATCGCTTCCTATGTGGCCCAGCTACCTCCCTTGCACCATGGCTGCAAAAAGAAGAACAAGCGTGAGGAGTAACCCCTACAAATCCTTGTAACTTTTAGTACTCAAATACCAAAATCTGTGATTTGCAACTCCTTTGCATAAATGGACTTATGGTAAACAAATTGATATATTTTTCATACGATCATGAAGCTCACTACTGCTACTTGTAAGTGCGATGCTAGATTCAAACCATCACATGTTTAGCGTTTCTAAGATCACAACGGTCATAGCGAATTCTAAACTACCCAAATCACCAAAACTGCCACATCCCAGTAAGCATTTCAAGGAACTTCAGGGGTTCAACACACAGAAGGTTGAATGGGGGGGGCATGCTTACAGATGGGGAAATAAAGGATACCTTGACTTCGAAGACCAGGCACCCATGATGAATATATCAGCAGACAGTCATTCGAACTCTACCATGGAAACTGTCGGTACAGATTGCTGCTCATCGGGGCTCCAAAAAGACGAATACTGCAACTTAAAGCAGTCGTAGCTGTGATACATCGGCATATCACAACCTACATACTACTCCACAGCTTTCTTGCTTCCAAATCCTACATTACATACAACGAAAGGTACTGATTCAGTGCCCACAAAGGAGACTGAGGCAGCGACAAGCAGCTAAGTAGCAGCCTGAGTGAACGTCAAAGAAAGAAAAGCATTCGCACCGCACTCCTTACCAGCGGCTCGTCCAACACAAGTTCACACATGCAAAACCCACCACTGAAAGCGTAGGAACAAGCCCGAGACTTGGTCAAGTAGTGATCGGCCAGCTGATCGATTCGTATGCCGCCTTCAATGTCCAACCGTTTCACGCACACGTCGAGTGATCAATTCAACACTCAAGGTGAAGAAAAGCTCAGAATTGCAACAGGGAGGAGTTTGTGGAGTGAAGCAAGCAAGTCTCTGCAACCCTAAGTGGTAGAGTGTGTGGGCTTGGTTGCCGACCTTTTTGACCATTTGTCTGCAACTACAGTACAGCACGCTACACTAAATTTGATAATTAGTGTTAGATACACCAATTCACAGGAACATGTTATAAGTTTTTACTGTTGTTCAATAATTCTACCCACTATACTGGCCAAGATGGGGTCCTTATATAGTATCAGAATCAATGCTCGTGGTAATTTTTTCTACACAAAAGTAAAAACTTATAGCATTTTCAAATCTTATAATAATCTAACACTAATTATCAAATTTAGTGTACCGAGTTTCCGGGATAGAGCATCGTGACGCGTGAAATGGTCCGCTTTCTTTTCTTTTCTTCTGGAGACAGTCACTTTAATTGTGATTGGAGACTTAACCCTTAAACGCCCATGGGGTCTGAAATGGGCAGCCCAAAATTGGATCACAACATCTTTTGAACTTGGGCATCATGAATAGTGCACTTTTTGAACTTGGGCATCATGAATAGTGCACTTTTTGAACTTGGGCATCATGAATAGACCAATCAATGATGAGCTTGCAACCTCCTACAAGGTTATGTACAACCCCAACCTACCTACCACAATACTTTCAAAGCACAAAATTATTCATACAAATTGTGATTTGAATTGTGAAATTTCACTTTTTGAATGCATGAGAAGAAGGTGACCAGTTTGACTCCAAAATATAAGTGAAATGTTGAGTACAGTGAGAGCTACAGGGAAGATACTGTTGGAATCATGCCCCTCGGGCTTGCTTGGGCGTTTAAGGGTTAAATACTCAGGCTTTGAAATGGTCCGTTTTCGTGTGTGATATTTTTCATCTTTGACGCTCTCTTGGTTACTTTACGCGGAAATCAGATTCAGCATAAATTAGTTAAATTCAAACTTCACAAAAAGTGTTAGGAGTATTTTCAAAAATTTGTTGGAATTTCGAGGAATTATGAAATGACTTTGCCAGATCGATTGAATCATTTATTTGAATGAAATTATAAAACAAAAATTTAAGATGTGTTATGTGCAATGTGGAATGCATTGAATATTGAATGGATGAAGATTGTACCAAGAAAGCCATTTCAACGAATCACTTGGAGTTTGTTGGTGTTGAAGTTATATTGAGACTAGTGACTTGGAAATACATTCACATTGTGGTGGCACTAACTTACATAGTAACTTAGTAACTTATTCGTGGCCTGAAATACCTTACGCGCGTGGATCATAACATATATTATTAAATTGGTGTTCAACAATAAGACATTGTCTAAATTCCAACTAATACACTCGTGCAGCGTCACCATGCTCATACAAATAGTTTCCAATATTGTTGAGGCGATAAATACTTGGAAATTTCAATATTTCGAGATCCGCATATCGAAATCATGATCCAATCGTTTTTTACAACATATAAAAAGACCCGCTTTCAACAACACCTCATGCGACGTGATCTGACTAAATAATGCTTGTGCCTGAGATAATAATGGCACATCCAAAATTAAAACAAATTAAACTTAAGTAATAGATGATGATGTCGATATCCCAGAAAAAGACATAGGTTAAATCTTTAGGAATCTCAAAGTCTCAAGAAAGTTTATGAAGTAAGTTGCCGAACTTTTCAGAAAAGGGAATCACTGTGCAGCAAAAGTTCGCCGAATCTGACATCCACTTACGGTATTGTGGTTTCAGATTTTTGGGGTTCATTTTCCAATTTGTGATACAGACATACGGACAATCTAATATTTGTGTAGAAACTGAAAAGCTCTTGCACATTTCTTTTGGAAATCAGATTGGATCGCCGATTCATTATGCAATTCCCGGTAATGTTTCTGCAACAATCTGTCTTCTAAACTTGCTGGAATGATCTAGCTTTCGATTGGCATTCACGAGGCTTATAGGCTTAAGGCCGAAGTAGAGAACGGACAAGCATCGGTATCAAACCAATGTCTGGACCTTCAATGCTCGTCTACTCAGCATCATCCCTTCCATTCCGCTTCCACTACACCTGCCTCCAAAGTCGGAATTTGTTAACGGGAATACTCCCAATCAAAAAGCCTTCACTTGGACAAGACACGGACAAACTCTGACTTGCCCTTCCGGACGAATGTCTCAAACCTTTCCGGAGAAAGCCAAAAATCTGAAGAAAATTTGATACACTTCTGCTTTCTACCGCAGTCACGCCGAAACTGTCGGATCGGGACCCGGCGAATGATTCTATTGACTAACTTGACCGATGAAGAGCATGCGCATGCCGTGTCTGAATCCGCTTCCTAAGATTCATGTATGCAGGATCGAACCCGTAAATGGGGCATCTCGTAAATATCTTGAGGATTTCTGGTATAATATCTACTTTATTCCATCATGTTCCGCTTGGTTTGATTTCCTTGTTGAATATGGATGGAAGTGGAGCAGAGCATGGAAAAACATTAATCGGAACGGCGTCTAGTTTGGAAGGGCGACCTCGACAAGTAACTCGCCCAGTAACCTGATTTATTTACAAGTAAATTTGACTTTTCAAAGGGGTTGTGCACACACAGCCCCTCAGGTGACGCATTTCATACAAAACTAAACTCAAAACCCAAACCCGCTCCCAAAAATAGTTCATTTCCTACAGATTCATCGCCTGGAAACCACAACCCATTCCATTGTTGCGGAGCTTCATTGCCAGTCCTGCAATTCCATATCTCGATCTCTTTGCTCCACCCCGCACGGCCGCTTCCTCACTCTGATAATGGTCCGTTTACTATTCTGGACAGGCATTGTGGAGAGGACCATCTAGGCTGTGTTTGCAGATTATTGAGCAGCAATCTCGATGTCCACCATCCGCGTTTGTTGCGGCGCATAGGCGATTAGCGGAGACGACTGCAGGAACTTGCCAAAGGAAGCCATGTGAGCGTAAACGTCGATCTCTTGCGAGTGACGATGATCGATATCTACTTCTTCTTCATCACACATCTCCAGCACTCCGTTTCCCAGAGAGATATCATCCGGAAGTCCTTTCAAGCTATGGTGGTCTAACTGGACTGCTTTCGGACTCGGCAAGCTCTGTAACCATGTCATCACGGTAATCCGAGACGCTTCCATGCGGAGCTTCGTCTCCTTGTCGATCTCCAAGCCCCCATCTGCATCAATGCCCCCATCCCATGAGCAAGAAATCTTCGATAGAGCAATCGCTTAACCTATCGGATTGAGAAAGTACCTTCGTTGTCTGCGGGGTGGTGCAGGGGAGGAAGAAGTGCAGGAGTTGAAGCTCGTTCCAGATGTTGTTCCGAGCCGGATGTTTCGCAATTGCGGCCGCTTTCCTGTCGTTGCTGCTGCGGGTCGACCTTGGATAAGAGGTCGGACTTGCTAGGCGCGATCTTGTTGCTTGAGAGAATTGGACTGACCAACACTCGCGCCCACTTCATGTTGAGAATCGCTGGCCACATTGCGCTGAAACACATCACCTTCCTGTACCGAGCTTCCTCCTCGTCGTCGTCTTCTTCCACTACGCTCCTAGCTTTCGCTCTCGGTACTGCTTCCGTTCCATCCCTTGCACCCTGTCAACCACCATCACGTCTCTCAATCAGCGTGCCCTAACTCATGATCGAATAAAGAGCACGAACTGTGCAGACAGCAAGTAAGCCTTTTCGAAACAATGACAGAAAACGGAAGGGGGACATGTCCAACCTAAGCTTCAAGCATGCACCGTGGAAGCACTACCATGGCCGACTGAAGAGTAGGAATTGTGCGACATAGCAAGCTGAGAGTTGTGAATTCTATGCAAATTCGAAGCATTCTGATATAAGTCGGCTTGGTCGGTGGCAGGAAACAAAAGATAGATCTAGGGAGGTGGAATTGTCCTTCCAAAAATAATCGTCACTAGATTGTAAGTAAGTTCAACCATGCCCGCATAGAAGCACTAACATGATTGATTGCATAGGAGTTCGTGCGCCATGGGTGCAAGTCGATCCTTCGTATGCAAAAGCAGACTAGAGATCTCGAAGCAGGTGAGACATGGCTAACCTACGATCATGCCATGTTTTCAACCATGCACCGCAGAAACACTAACATGAACCAACGATCTCATCATAGAAAGCTTCACAGTAGCATCTCGAGGCATTCTGTTATTTGAAGTAGGCCTTTTCGAGAGGAATTGTAGCAGGGAATGAAAGATAGATCAAAGCAGGGGGGTGGACGTGTCCAACCTAACGTTATCGTCACTAGGAAGTTACAAATCACAAGTCTAGAGCTCAACCATGCCCCATAGAAGCCACTAACATGAATAGGACTTCGTAACAGGATTCGACAAGCTGGTACAGACTAAAGATCTGGAAGCCTTTCTGAGAAGATTATGGCAGGAAGGTGAGACATGGCTAACCTCGTCGTAGTGGGGTGGCCGACGCGCAGAGAGGCTGCCGCTTTCAGTGCCAGTCCGTCGCTTCTTCTTGTCATGCAAGGCAGCGAGCTCCTTCAGGATCGACTTGAGCTCGCACGAGAATTGCGAGCGGTCAATCTTCTCACGTTCGTGGTCATCGTTCTTGCGGTCATCGTTCTTCACACGGAACCGGATAGGAAAGCAAGCGAAAGACGAAGAAGTGCCAACTCGTGGCCCAGCTTCGTCGTCATCATCATCTTCGCGTAGCGATGGCCGCTCCTGGTCCTCCTCCTCCAGCACCGGAGGCGGCGTAACGCAAAACTCCTCAGTATCCCAGTTCGCGTTTTGCCCCTCACCTCGCCATAGGAGAATCAACCTCTCCTGCAAACAGACAGCGCAGATCCCACCCCCGGGCTGCGACCCCGAGCCATGGCGCTCACAAAACTCCATGCCAGGATCCATAACTAACTACCAACTAAGGATTCCTCATGAAGCACCCTCAATTGCCAACCCAGAATAGCGTGGATTCCGAGAGTACTCATCAGTTTGTCAGTGTCCGAAATGGACGCACCTCATTGCTACTACTACTCCGCTTCCGGTCAAAGCTGGGTCGAAGCTCCATTGCAATAATAATAGCTAGCAAGCGTCGGAGGAGCAATGCACGTGCTACAAGAAAGAATGAATCTACCATTGATAGGTCCGTAAAAGCAAGCGTTTGACCAGCAAAGGATTGCTACAATAGCCAGCCGCAGTCAACAGAGCTACAGTACGGGACTTGCTTGACCGTTTCCCTTTTCCTGCCCACACTTGACAAAGTCACTCCACTGGTCTAAGTTGCATTCTCCACTCCACGCCAGTCCCCCTTGCGGAATTGCAGGAGATTTGTATGCGATTGCTTGGATATGGGATTCTGTGCCGTGCTCAGAAAGGGAAGGGAAGGAATGGGGATGGAAAAGCTCTGAAGCTTCCGTCTTCTTACAAGCAGCGCATGAGGGTCTGTTGCTGCTGCAGAAGCTCCTGAAGAAAACAGTGGCGATGGCAGTGCAGTGCAGTGGATTCGCATGCGTGAGGCTCACTGTCGTCGTCTCCCGGATCACCGTCCATCCGTCACCTTCTTCGATCTTCTTCTTCGTTTACCATTATTCTTATTCTTGTTTTGGTCAAATGTGAGTTGGCTTTTTTGCCTTGCCACACTCCTACTTGTAAGGATGGGCAGGTGTGTGTGGAAGTATTTATTGTACCCACAACTTGAATGTTTGTCTTTAGTCACAAATACATCCATACCAACAAACTAGCGAACAAACGGAAAGCTAAGCATAATTGCGGACATATGACTTCGTGAGACCAAATGTGTCTTTTGTGGCTACGATTCTTATTCCTCTCAAAGTCATATGACTTCATGAGATCAAGGTGTCTTTTTAATTAATCTTCAAACCATGGTGTTTTTATTGATTATCTTGAATAATCCACCATGTTATTAAGTATCTTGAATACTTTACCCAATTGTGGAAAAGTATGCAGTTTCCGATGAGCTCTTCATTAATATTTGAATGGTGTGCAATTTCCACCAAGTTGTTCATCACTTTTTCCAGGAAGAATGACTCATTCCACCACGTTTGATTGAAAACTTGGTGGGCTAAGGGCGGGTTCACACTCTGAAGAAGAAGGCCACTCGTTGGTTAAGAATTTCATCTTCGAGCAATCACATTCCAAGAGCCTCGATTTCAACCAATCACATTTGAGATTTCTCCTTAATTTCTTGACTAGTGGTTTTCTCCACCATTATGTAGTCATTTTGGTGAGCTAAGTCATTCACCTTGGTGGAAATTGCACACTTTTGCACTACTGACCATTCAAAAGAACTTTACACTTCTTTCATGTACAAGCATAAAGATGGATCATATGCTGAGGCCCTAGGGTCCAAAAATTCCCAATAGCAACTTCAAAAACTCTATAAGAAATAAAAGAATTGTATTTTCAAATGCATCTCAAAAAGGAGATTCTGAAAAAGCAAAAAAATATTCCTAAACCTACAAATAGTGATGAAGAGATGACATTTACCACATTGGAATATTCCTATAGGAACCCAGGTCCCGCCAACACATCCACTTGAACTTCCACATATTCCAATTTGTCACTTTGGTTACGAGAGGGTCAAACACCTAATTTAAGACGACTCGTTGTGGTAGGATACAAAAACAAGGAGTTGAGTGTAAGGTATGTTAAAAGGTTGCTTACAAGTCTACAATTTTACAACCAAGAGTGCCCTTTACATGAAATTTACTTGGAATAAAAGTGTGATTCAAGTTTCGCCTAAAATCCATAAATTTTTTTGGAGACGAGGTTGGGGGAGAGATTGGTGCACCTAACACGCCCCCCAAATGAACAGGGCCAATTGTTTGCATGTAGAATTTCTTACGTGCTCATCTTCATCACCTCGAGTTTGATGCCGTCGTCGGGGAACAGAGAGGCCGGCCCTGCCCGGGAGGTGCTTGTTCTTGTTTTACGAGGAACGAAAGGGGTCCCATTCGATGCGGGTACAAAATATATATGGATGGGTCATGGGTCCATGGGATAAAAAACTGGCTTTCGTATGGCCAATTTAGTTGTCCCCCTCCTCGAGGTTTGACCGCCCATTATGAGGCCTTTGACCCAGTTCCACAGCCCCCTGCCGGGTCTCTTTATTTCTCCCCTACGAGCGTGGCTCGGATGCCAGGCTCGGTGGGGATCAATTTTCTGGCCCTTCCCGTTTCTCCCATTTGGGGCCATTTTTTGAATTTTTTTTTGCAAAATTTAGGGCCTGGGGCCCCAAATTGCCCTTGGAAGCCCCCTTTGTGTTCAAATGGGGCCTAAACAAATTTAAAAATAGGGGCAGATTTTACCCCACCCTCCCCACCCCACCCGAGCCTGGCATCCAAGCCACGCTCGTAGAGGATATTTAGACACTCCCCCCCCTGCCCTTGTGTACTTTCCCCACCTTTTTCTGGGGCCCCTGATTTTCTGCCCCCATGCATGAATGTTCTATGTATGTACCCCATTTGGGCAATAGAATAAAATCTTCATATTTGGCCTCTCTTGTACACATCAAAGTTCATAGATTTAGTCATGAATTTGGTGCTTTGTTGATGCTTATCTAAAAACTTTAACTCTTTTTAATCTTTTTATGAAATGAAAGATATTTAGAAGAAAAAAACTCTCACTTCTCAATGAAGTCTACTTGTGCGAAATATAATGGTTTTTTTGACAATTATCATAATATATATTTAATTTATGTTACTTAGTATCATATGTAACAATAGGCTCCATTTCAAAATGGTCATATGACCTTTGGATTTCTCTAAACACAATACTTGTGTATTATTTAGAGTATTTAATTTTAATTCATACCTTGCACAACGATGAAATAAGTTTACGCATATTATATCACTTTTAACGTCTTGTTTGGTACGGTGGTGATAAAGAAGTACAAGGATAGAAAATGAGTAGTTGATTACTATCTTATTTCACAAAATTCAAAGTCTATAAAGCACTTGTTGAACCATTCGACAATGTCGGCTCCTAGATAAACCTTTGAGAAACTCAAGTTTCTAATGAGTGAAGGCTACTACGATGTGGCCATTCTTAATGTAGTCCACATTGCAGGACCTTAGCACTTCAAAGTCCACAAAAGCACTTGTTGAACCATCGATTATGTCGGCTCGCAAATAAACTTTTAAATAACTCAAATTTCCAATGACTAAAGGTTTCCGTGATGTGGCCATTCTTGATGAAGTCCACATTGCACAAGTTTGAGCGATGTTAGCACTTCAAAGTCTACAAAGCACTTGTTGAACCATTTGATTATGGCGGCTCGTAAATAATCATTTAAATAACTCAAATTTTCAATGAGTAAAGCCTTCCATGATGTTGCCATTCTTGATGTAATCCACATTGCAGAATGAACATGGTTAGGAGACGACATTGAACATAATAGTTATTTTTTCTCAGCGGTCAAGATTCAACAAAATCTTAGATCGACATGAAACGATCTTGTTCATCAATGTGAGTACAACTTTGAATAGTTTCTTGGACGTCAATGGAATGTCGCCCCCCCCCCCCCTCATGATGTGGCCATTCTGATGTAGTCCACATTGCACGAGCTTAAACAAGAATACTTTAATTTTCCTCATCGGTCAAGATTCAACAATCAACATGAAACGATTTTATTCATTAATGTGAAAACAAATTTGAATATGATTTTTTGAACGTCTATGGAATGTAGCCCCCCCCATGATGTGGCCATTCTTCATGTCGTCCACATTGCACGAGCTTGAACACCGTTTAGCAAACAACATTCAACATCATCGTAAGAATACTTTAATTTTCTTCATAGGTCAAGATTCAACAATCGACAAGAAACGATCTTGTTCATCAATGTGAAAACAAGTTTGAATAGTTTTTTGGATGTCTATGGACTGTCGCCCCTCCCCTCGTCTCCCCTCCCCCAAAAGTAAGTGCAGACATGACCCAACAATTCAACCTCTACTTCAGAAAGTTCAAAGATGCCAAATCATGATAGAAGACCTCTCACTGCATGGTTAAGAAAAAAAACATACTCCTTATCCTGCCACGACAGGCTTTCCATCTTTGAACACTTAAAAACTGGGGTTCAAAATCATGAATGGTCAACAAGTCAATGTCAAGATTAGGTGGTGAAGTTTATTGGAAGGGCTTGTTTTAAAAGTTTAAAAAGCTCTCCCCATTGATTAGGTGATGAGAATTGTGGAAGAGACAAGCAGCTCTTTCCACTTTCCGTTTTATTGCTTGATTTGTGGCTCACTTTCCACAAAACTACCTACTCAAACAGACTTATGCGCTATATTACCCTAATCTACTCGGTGATAATTATTTGGTATCTTGCATGAATGGGGGAGAAGCATCTATATCCATACACTCTTTATTTTCGAATAACCTTTTTCCTAGTCAGATTGTTTCGGTTGTTTTTTAGATTAGTTTATCTTTGCATGTATCCTATGCATACATATTTAGAGTGTTCATATAAGGGTAGGGGCATGATATGGGTACTACTAAGACGCATCTCATTATATGTGATCTATGTATAATTTATTATATATGTGCCAGAGATTCCTTTTTTAACTCCATGTATACAACTATAGCCATGTCACCTATATACCATCTGGTTAGAATAAAATTTCAACATTTTTCTTTTATAAAAAAAGTAGACTTTAAAAAAAATCACACTATCTTTGTAGGGGTACCCATATTATGCCCTTACCCATAAGTTAGGTTATGCTAGGCTCTTCTAAAATTTGCATATAGTTATCTTAGTGCTTAACACCCAATATTTGAGTCATGGAGTTGGGTTTTCTCCTATTGCAACAAAATTTCTAGAAGCGAGTGAATCTAGCTTTTGCAGATTGTATTCAACTTGAAGAGAGGGCTATTGTATGGAAGAAGGTAAACTCTCCTTTAATATTTTCAATAACCCTATTAGAGTTTGAGAAATGGGAGCTCAAAGTTGAGAATCCAATACGAGCAGGTATGCCTTTTTGTAGGACTATGTTCAAAACCAATATTTGATTTTAGTGTTTAATAATCATTTGTAATATGTATGAGTGTAACTTAGGATGGAACAATCATACCGTTTACTATAAAAAGACATAATCATTGTTGTGTTTTGAGTAATTTCTAAACAAAAACTATGAAAAACATGACCATGTTGTGTTTTGGGTGACTTCAATAAACGCAATGGGCGTATCATAAAAACCTTCAACTCAATTGAAGATGCGTAAGTGGCTACCATCCTCCTAGATACCCTACTTGGTTTTCCCAAAGCCTCGTCCTCATAAGTAAAATACCAGATTTGCTTAGTCCAAAATTGTTCGTCATACTTCAACTCATTGATTGGAATATTGGTTGCTAAAAATATCACATAAATGTGGAATGACAGTCTTTTCTATTTGCTCATAACTACTAAACATAGTAAAACACATGTGTCTTCACTCCAAGTATGATGAACAAATTAAGTGTTCAACAATAAGTGTTCTTATGATAATTATCTAAAGCTAGGTGTCATTAGAGTGATCCTATTCTTGAATGACCTCTAAATGCTCACAATGTTGATTTTTGGCACTTAGGACAAACGGCTGAGACTTTGAAACCCATACTTTCGTCAACGTTCCCTCGATTTGGACAAAATTTGTTGGGCGGAAACCAAATCAAGTACACTTTGATCAAAATCCTTCCAAGATGGAATGAATTTATGGCATACATTTGTGTTCTAGGACATTTAGTTTTAAGGTTTTAGCACATAATGCATATTCCGCCCAAATGTCATAAGCCAATTATTCAAATCACATATATTATTTTTCATAAGAGTGATCTTAGGATGTCCAAATTATTTCCCTCTCTTTTTTAGAAGTTTAGAAAGCATGGTACTCCCTTTCTTCTTCGACAAACTGAAACTTCCATTCACGCTATATGTGTAATTCTAGTCTCTTGTATTCTTTGTCAATCAATTTTATTTCCTTTCTTTTAAACTTCCAGGTGTAAGATCTTTTGACTGAGACTATCCTTAGTAATTGTCTTAAAAATCATTGTTGGATGGATCACCATTTCAGAGATCATAACATCCAAAGTTTGTCTCCCAAGTTTTTTTGCAGATTGTAAAGATTGGTTTTAGAAATTTTAGAGATTGCCCTTGTAGATTTGGTGATTTTTTGACTTGGGTTACTTTGGAATTGTAGTAAAGATTTAGTAATGAACACTTTAATTTAATTTAATTTTTTTTTTAACAATTTTTTTTTTTTTTTTAAGCTGCCCCATTTTGGCTCGCAAAGCCAAGAATATCCTAGAACACTCAAAAACAGGAAATTGACTTTACGAATTTTACCACATACACTTTGCAGTATAAAGAACACTTACTATAAATCCTCTAGAGGCAAAAATATTATTTTTAATCCCTTCATCTAAGCTGCGCAATATTGGAAGAACCCATTTAGGATCTCAAGTAGCTTTAGGGGTTAACACGTTCGTCTAGCCTACCCGAAATCGCAAAAATGATTTCGGGCTTCAACGAAGGGTAGGACTTAAAAGAGATATATCAAAGTTGTGTCAAGTCATCACACATCAAAACATTTCTCAAGGAATACAATTTCTTTCCATGCTTTAGAGTGCATGATAACATACGACATGTCCAACTTGCATGTAATCGCAATGGATGAGATAAAAAACCCAATAGTTGAATAAAACAAGAGTGAAGTACAATATTGCTTTCTCTTTCTAGAAGTACTAGACTTACTTCCAACGTTCATCATAAAGGATAGCACTTTGGAAAGTACCAAATCTTAGTTGTGTGGACTTCTCGACTTGCATGATGTAAAAAGTACACTAGAGAAAAATGAAAACCTCGATAACTGTTGCGTACAGTATCCAATTAACAAATCCTTTGTTGTATTACGATTTCACGGAATGTTTATATAAAGAAAGACAAAAAAAATCATTCCATGATGGCACATATGCTCCAAGAGCCATGTCCATCAAAATTTACAGGTGGTGA
Organism: Bryum argenteum; assembly: GCA_037043015.1. Classification (NCBI taxonomy): domain Eukaryota; kingdom Viridiplantae; phylum Streptophyta; class Bryopsida; order Bryales; family Bryaceae; genus Bryum; species Bryum argenteum. Next base: position 7,112,911 of record CM073328.1, on the reverse strand, counting down.
ACATGATGAACAATTGAGAAGCCTGGTTCTTACCCACATGGGGGTACTCCATTGCGAGTAGATCTACACCGTATGAACATTTTGCCAGAGACAGAGCATCATTGGCAGAAGATAGAGAGCAGGAAGGTGGCAGGGGGAAGCATGTGACTCCATCGAGACCCCCTGGCAGGGGTGCCCCGGCCAGGCCAGCGATTACCCGGACTAGTCAATTGGCTGGCATACGATAGAATAATGCCACTCGTTTTTTGTTTTTGGGCGACAATGTCCCACCCCCCCCCCCCCATGTGTGTTTCGTTGGACGCGGTCTCTGTAACTCACACATCGCATATGAGTGTCACCTCACTCGGACCCCGAGATTGCCGTGACATTGATTGATCTCTCCCCAATCTTGAAGTTTGCATGGTGTTAACTTGCACGCTCCAATTCTATCATACTTTTCTCGCACTCATGATGTTGAAGCTTCACTCACAAGGTACCATTTTGAATCGTGGCGATGAGAATGTTTCGCATGCGACTACTTGTGTCGTTTTCATGATTAGAGATTTTCGTAGTAGTGATGACTACTTTCTTGTAGGGGCAATCCCGGATGAGGACGGGATTTGTACTACGTAAGTCACCGAAGCATGTCAATGATCTTTATCCGCAATGTGAATTCAAAATTTGTATTCTTTGTTAAACGGAGGAGTTGTAGCATGGAAGTGATTTACGAAATTCTCCATGAAAAGTCTGCAGTTATAACTTTGTAAGTAAGGATTAGGAGTTGGAAACAACATAGTTGGGTCAGTTTGGGGAGTTAAACGTATTGTGACTCAATTACGGTTTGGTGTCTTTGATGACAACAAGGACTTAGAAGAATGGTTAGAAGACATTATTGGAGTTGCATGGTGGCTAAGACTTAGCCCCTTTTCCTGGTATTTACTTCAACTAGGTGTGAGATCTAAACAAATAGAGTCTTCAAGGGGAGGGGATTCAGGGAGCAGAAGAAGGCTGGAACATGTACTTTCTGCGACTAAAGGAAGGAGAACTTGGGCTTGACTTGAGACCCCAGTATTTAATCGAGGAAGACCAACGACTTAGAGGGAAACATGCTTCAAGATGTAGACAACATACTTAGTTGTTCACACATGAGGCAGGTTAGACTTAGATGTAGTATTTGTGGTGGAACAACACTTCAATACATACAAAGATGAATTCATACATTGATATATAGAAGGAAGGTTGAACGAAATAAATTAGATCACAGAGAGTAAAGTGGATATTGGACGCTAAGGCCATTGTATTGAAGAAAGTTTGAAATACAACATGAGTCCAACATATAAGATTCCGCGCGTTAAGACAAGTCCAAATGCATTGTGGAATTGGACGAAGTGTTATTATTTGTTTTCTACTGCAATTTATACTCAAGCTGGTCGCAAAATCTATGGTAGATGCCAGATCTGTAGACGGTGAAGCTCATCTTGCTGTCGTGGTTGCCCTTGGTCACCATGATGTTATCCGATAACACAATTTTTTGTTTCCTTGGTAGTATAGTATTACACAAAAAATTGCTCTAAAGAATGAAGGACAATACTGGTAGTGATGGTTCAATTACAAACAAGAAACGATACGTTAATTAAAACTTGAGTCATATATAACCTAAACTAGAAACACCATAAACGGTTACCTTGAGGTGTTGTGCATATAGAAAAAGAGTTTGTTGAGTTAATATCACCTATATTCTTGATTTTCATAAATCAAAGAAAAAATATACCGGAGCAAATTAATTACTATGCCTTGGTGACAAGTGATTTCACGAGGAGAATGAAGACAAGTGCTTATGCTCTTAGAAGATGAATTAAGTCATATGCGAGACTATTAATTGAGTTACAAAAAAATAAGAGTAGGGTTACAAACCTCAACTTCATGGTAGAAGTTGTGTGATTGTTGGAGGATGTCCACTAAACTCTTTCCTTGTATAAAGAGGTTCATAAGAAGTTAAAGGTCTGGAGTTGCTCTTAGTGCGTGGTCACCTAGTAATAAATCTGAATATAATTTCTCCTTGCGCTCTTCGATATTTGTGGTAATTGGAAATTCCATTGAGCCACTTATGTTTGTAACCAAACTTCTCATTAATTTGCATCCACGGTAAAGATTTCTTCTACTTCATTAATAATGCAAGATGAGACCCGTGTAGTGCTGCAACCAATTAGAGTACATCAAAGTGTAGTTCAAGGCACTAGAAACTAGCGCAGTTATAGTGTCCACCCTTGAGAGGGGGAAGTAGTATTGTTTCAATTTTCCCTTGTCCGGTGGCCATCGGGATATTAGCATTACGAACAAACACTTCATTCACACCGGCCCCTTAGAAAGGGACAAGAGTTTCCATCTATCTAAGTAAAATCATTTGTGGCTTTTGTGCACACCAAAATCACAAAAGACCTATTTTGAGCATTGCGGAGGATAAACCATCTTGGGGACAAATGATGGTCTTAACCCTAGAACGTCGGAGCCCATAACCGTGGCCTGAACTTTGATATGTCTTACTCTGAATCCTCCATTTCGCCACTTTACCTGAAAGTAAAATACTTTATTTTATTTTTCGTAGATGTGATCACGTGCTTTTCATATGCTGTAAAAATTTCAGATTTTTTTGGGAAGATTTGAAATTCAAGTGAATTTTCAAAGAAAAACCAAAAATAATTCTTATCAAATACAAATTACTTTCAAAAAATCTGAAATTTTTAGAATAAGGGGACATTGTAGTGAAGAATAGCATGGTGTAATCCATGGTTTCGTGTCATGCTATATTTGAAAATTGAGAAAGAGACCCTATAGGCATGTAAACTTAAGGTGTCAAGAAATCACTAGATATTAGGAATTTCTTGAAATTCTAACTTGGAGTAAAACAAGACTTGGTAAGATTCATTTTATGAATTGAGCTTGAACTCAAAAGAGATCATTTAGTTGCCTAAATTTGAGACTTAATAAAAGTAGGAAAAAGTTGCAGAAATGCACTTTGTGGTGATTTGTTTTAACCATTCTTTCAACTTTCATACCACATGTGATCTTAGGAAATACCTTAAATGACCTCAAATGAATTCCATGATATGCTATTATCATTCATAAATCCAATTACAAAAATCATGAATGAAATTCATCCCGCAATAATAGGTTACAGTGAAAATGTTCTGTTCATCGGACATAAAATGGCCGCTCCGACGTTCCAGGGTTAACTCTCATGTTTTTGGGGGCTTTTTCAGGCACCGGTGCCCGTACAACCAAATTTTGAGCTGTTTGCAAAGAATGGCTCGGTCATAGGTGCTTCAACCTATGCCCGCGCCCTCACGTCGTCGTATTATACTCAACAAAATACGTACAATACGGCGTCGTCTCTCTCGTCCTGCAAGGAAGGAAGGGTTTCCTGGACCCCGAGGGTTTTGCAGCGCAAGCTTCGAGCTCAGCTGGCTCGCCTCTTTGTAAGGTAGCCCCATTCATCGCTGCACCTCACCAAAAATGGCGCATCGCTTGGGGCTTATTGCCATTTTGCTGTTGCCGATCTTGTGTGCCGGCTTCAATCCCGAGTCCCCTACCGATCGACGCGTTCTCGTGCTCGTCGACGACTTCGCCACCAAGTCCTCGCACTCTCTCTACTTCCAATCACTCACAGGTAATCCCTCTTGATCGAGCAACTTTGCTGTCATGGGATCCGATGCGGAAATGTGACCTAATTTCTGCCAGGCTTCGAGGTCAGTCATCGGGTTAGATTTTTGAACCTATTAGAGTTCAGCTCATCGGGTGATATTGTTCGATGTGGGAATGTGGCCTTGTTTATGGCTTACTCTCAACATTGTACGTATTTGAATTGTGGACAAATTGACTATCTCGCCATCAATTCCTTGCACTTCCTCTACTTCCAGGCAATCAGTAATGATTTTCTTGTTTCGTTCCGATCGAGAAAATTTGCAATCATCACATCTGATGCGTAGATGTGACCTAATTTCTCCCGGGCTTCGAGGACCCTTTGCTCACCGGGTTGATCATTTGGTAGTTTTAAAATTTAGCTCATCAGGCTATGCTGTTTGATATGGCAATGTGGCCTAGTTTAAGGCCGACTCCCGACAGTGTTGAATTGTCGGTAATCTCATGGTTTCGGAACGTTTCTTGTTTCGATCTGCAATTTTCGTCCGGGGAAATGTGACTTCTTTATCTCGCTGGCTCACTTGCGTTACATTCATTGGTAAACTGATAATTCATGGAGATTGATCTGAACTTGTTCGTTTCTTTTACGTGAAATCAGCAGGCATCAGTAACTTAGTTGAGGGCATTCTCGTCCTCCCTCTCATAGACTTCTCGATTTGGTTTCGGGAATGTTGTACTGTTACATACACGAATTTGATTTTGAAGCCCGACTCCTCGAATTCTCGTACTCAAAAAAGAGAATGTAGTGTAGGTCTTGGCGGGCTCACTTCTTTCATTAGATTAATTCGCAGTCTAGCCGGCATGCTGACTTTGACTCCTTTGGTATATGGTCATGAGTCGAGGACGATGGCACAGCTTGTCGAGTTTGAAATTGACTTATGACTCTGAGTTTTGTGTATGTCGGTATATCTGCTGACCATGGTGTCATTTCAAGTTTCTCGAAACGTCAATTCCAATTAATTGTATTTTGATCAGCATTAGCGAATGTTCTATGTGCAGTGGGAGAGCCCTGTGTATAGATTTAGGTTTCAGTTATATTCAGAGGTGCTAGGGATGCCGAGTGTGGCTAAAGTATGAGGTTTGAAAAGGGTTTTAACGGTGAACTGTAGTATAATAGCTTCAAGGTTGAGGCAAGCGTGTGTTTGTGAGTGGTGGTTTGGATCAACTCTAATTGACCTTCCTTGATCTCTGAAGTGTTGAATTGGTACTAGACAAGCGTCGCATTGCTTGACCAGTTTTATATATCTTGTGCAGAGAGGGGTTATGAGCTCGACATCAAGTTAGCGGATGACCCAAGCCTGGCACTTCAATCATATGGAGTTTACCATTATGACGCCCTTATATTGTTTGCGCCCAAAGTTGAAAGTAAGTACTCACAGAAGAACTTGTACCACTTCAACTTAGTCATCATTCACCACATACACATGTGGAAGTCCTTAAACTTGAATCCAAAGTTCAGACACTTGTCTTAAAGCATTTGAGGATGCAAAAGTTGGATTCGTCTATTCGTTGACGCCATTAGTTATTATTTAGTAAAAATGGATCGTCTGAGCAGCTAATCGGAATTGAGCATTGTTTCCTATGGCTTGGATTGTGTTTAGGTCTGGGTGGCAGTATCGATACCGCTGCAATTATGGACTTCGTGGACAATGATCATGACTTGATTCTAGCAGCGGGCACCACAACTTCAGAGGCTATCCGTGAACTCGCAACTGAGTGCGGTGCTGATTTCGATGAGGTAATTCAGAGAATTCATACAGCAGCAGACATCTGAGTAAAGTATTGAGTTTCTTATGAATGCGTGTTGCTATGTGCAGTATCAGCAGGCCGTTGTAATTGATCATATCAAGTATGCAGTCACCAAGCTTGGCTGTGATCACTCTCTCATTGCAGCTGATAATCTGATTGATTCCCCAGTCATTTTAGGATCAGAAGGCATCAAGGTAAGTTCTACATCTGATTGACTAATGTAGACATGGAGCTACTTGCTGCGAATGAAATCGTTATTGTAGAAGATTAGCATTGCATCTAGATTTCTGAACAGGCTCTGTACCGATGTGTTTCGCAGGAACCTATTCTGTACCGTGGTATTGGACACACTCTGAACCCGACAAGTCAGCTGGTACAGCTTTTACTTCTTTATGTCGGCTCGAAATTCATCCTGAGAGCTCTCTGCTACGTGTCATTCTACATTAAGAGCTGTAAACTTATTTATGCATTCTGTTTTCTGTCTTGCAGGGTACCAAGATTCTTTCTGCATCTCCATCTGCATTTTCTGGAAAGCCTGACGCTGAGATTACAGATCTGCCGAATTTGGTTGGCTCCTCCATTGGTCTTGTCTCTGTAGTCCAGGTAAGCATGTGCTAATGGCCTCCATCTCTCCATTGCATTGCTTATTGGTATGTGTACATTTTGCATCTGTAAGTGTTTTTTTTGCTATACCAACTAATAAAACGTGTATTTGCAGGGCAGAAACAACGCTAGGATTCTGATCTCTGGGTCTTTGGAGCTTTTCAGTAACAAGTAAGTTCGATATCTCTTGTCACACTATCCATGGTGTATACATTCAGCATCAAGTTTTTCCCCATTAGCCTTTGCATGCAATTGTCGCAGATACCTTCAGATTACGGAAGGTACTGGGTTTTTATGAGTCTACCCCGTCTTCTGTTGTGTTTTATGTCAGCGAGTGTTATCAACTGTTTCTGTATCAATACTACCTATTCTTATGCAGGTTTTTTGAGTCTGCTGTTCAACAATCCGGCAGTGATATCAAGTAAGTTCTTCTGCTCTCTCCCTACTGAAAATGAAGTTCAGGTTATTATGATCGTAGTAGTTTGTATTAATTTGAGATTGTTGTGTGCATGGTGTGATATATCAGTTGCATGATAGCTGAAAGTTTCATAGTCACTTTTTTATCACAAATCATGATCGTTGTGTCTTAATGAAAATGTTCCTGATGACTCCCTCCTTGTCTAGGCATGAGAAATCTGGTAACCAGCAATTTGCAGTAGAGCTTACCAAGTGGACATTACATGAAAGAGGCCATCTGAAGGTATGTCACTGTTGCAGAATGGATCTACGATTTTCTCTTCAAATATCAAGCTTGTATATTTGGTTGGATGTTACATAATTTAAGCACCAATCTATCAGCTTCAACTTCGTAACTCTAGATGTACACTTTGAAGGCTTCTTTCTGATGCACCACTTTTTGAGGCTTCTTTCTGAGGTGCATCAGAAGACTGATTCTTGTACTTCGTAAGTAGGAATGTGTTTGTTTCTGTAGACATGTTAGGGATACGTGCTAATATGGTAACTTAGAAATTTGCGATCTTGTAACAGGCTAAAAATGTGAACCATCACAAGATTGGAGAGACCAATGAGCCTTCTATGTACCGAATTTCGGACAATGCTGTAAGTTATTCAGGAGAAAGTTGTGTTATGCGTCCTTTCTGCGTCTTTTTACGTTCTGAGACAAATACTTGCCTTGGTTGTCCATATACTTTCAGTGATGTACACCTTTTGTCGATGGTCAGACCTGATATTCTTCTTTGTATGCATCACCAGAGCTACTCGTTGGAGATTCACGAGTGGAACGGCAAGGAGTGGCAACCATATCAGGCTGATGACGTCCAACTTCAGTTTTACATGATGAGTCCATATGTATTAAAGACTCTGTCTCATGATGGCAAGGTACTGCCAATTTACCTTGCATTTTAGACTCTCTGAAGGACACTATGTTGCTACTTCAACTTCCTGCAGTTCAGTCACTATCACTTTCACTATCAAAATATAACTTATACTTGAACCCGTACGATGCAGGGACTGTTCTTCACTGAATTCCAAATTCCAGATGTATATGGCGTTTTTCAGTTCAAGGTTGAGCACAATCGACTGGGTTACTCATCACTTAACTTGGCGAAACAGGTGCACATTTTCTTGAGTACTAAAATTCATTCGATTGAGTTCTGTGAAGATTGTAGATTTAAAGCGTCCTAGCCAACGGTGTAACGTTTGTTCATCTTCCTCATTTTCATGGTAGTTTCTTCTATTAAGATGATAAGGCCTGCTTACTGAATCGCTCATGTTCCCTCAGATCCCAGTAAGGCCATTCCGGCATGATGAGTACGAACGATTTATTCTATCTGCTTTCCCTTATTACGGAGCGTCATTCTCTACGGTATGCGTTTCTGAGCATTCATAGTTCAAGTTTTTTGTTTTACCGGTACTCAATTATGACCTGCAGTTCTAGTGACTGGTTTCCGATCTTTTTATAAGCAGAGAGATTTGAGTTTAAGAATATGTTGGTGGCATGCATGCAGATGATCGCCTTTTTCGTGTTCGGCATTGTGTTCTTGTACCACAAATGAGGGTGTTTCTCGGCGGATCTCATTATTGAGATGACCTTTGTGGTAAGGTGGTTTTAGTAGTGAGGGGGAGAAACACGTCCAAGTTAGTAGGAAGACCATTAAGCTTAGGAAGAGGTCATGAAGTGGTAGTAGGAATTAGAATCCCAGTGGATTTTATACACGTCTGCAGTGCAGAAACGCAACTATTTTCATCAGGTATCTGTGTCCTCATATTTTGGTTGGGTGGGAATTGATCTTGAAAGTCGGAAGTAGAGTACCGTATATTGTTTGTGTGGGCTCTTGAATACCATCCTTCTACTTAAACTTCATCAACCATACGGAAGGTATTGATTAGCAATTGAATGATGCATGTTCGGAAGTAACTGTCCTTTTGGATAGTAAGAATCATTTCTAGATGTTGCGGCGAGTAGAAGCTTGTCCAAATAGTCTTCAATTTTGCAATTCTTAAGGAATGTTCTCGAATCGATCTTCAGCAATTCTTTCACTCGCCAAGTATTTTGTACATAGCCTTTTTACCCTTGCAAGGTGCCCAATTAGAACTCTGTAACTGAGCCCAGAATCTCTCATTCATAGAGTCCAAGATTCCATTGACTAACATGAAGTGCGAAGAAATTTGGTTACTGTAGATCTTTCAAGCCAAGTGCATTGGACGTGACAGAAGAAAGTGGATATCATCCAAAAAAATCTTCGGGATATGAGAGATGAACATCAATTTCGTTTAAAATGGCAGTATGCCACATACATGATCTTACATTTGTGCTCATATAGAATGGTGAATTCTTTAGTATCATTTTTTTTTAATAATATCACTCCTCTAAAATCATTGTCACTCATTTTCCTCAATATCTTCTTCGAAAATATATGTTCTTGTTATATCACATAATTTTTGGAATGTAGTTCAGAACGTTGAGGTGTTCCATTTTATCGGAATAATGCCATTGGGGTTGATGGCTTCCTTTACACGTTGAAGTCATTGAGTCCTGTGCATCTGAATCTTATGATGCGGGTTCAGACATGGCATGCGCATACTCTCCATGCGTCAAGTTGATACACATGATCATTCGGGTTCCAATCCGACAATTACGGCGCAACTGCGATACAAAGTAGGAGCATCCACTCCATCGAATTCCCTTCAAATATCGGTTTGCAATCTAATCTTACGTAGCAAAATCACACACGGTACGCGCATGCCCGATTTCCTGTGATTTCCAAAATCAATGTGCAAGAGCCATCCTTTTCTCTGCACAGGTAAGTAGTCTGTCCGAAAGCTTGCATCACAAATTCGAAATTGAAATCCAAAAACTTGGAAAGGCCTGGAGCTCGACAGCATCGTGTTGCGATCAGAGTGTGTTTGAGTTCTCGAACAGGGGACCAAGAAAGCTTCGAAGATGAAAAGAATATCACTTTCCATTTACTACGAAGAATCTAGGTAGGCAAACGTGTCATGATTCTCTGTCTCGGAAACTGTAGTTGCAGACAAATGGTAAAGGTTGAGAACAGTGGTGGGAGGATATCACCCAAGGATATTGTGAAATTTGGTGGCAACGTAGAAGATACGAGATATCTTGCGGTAGATACGGATGCATTACCTATGATTTGTCTGCACGAACTAAACTTAGTGTAGTCTTTCGCTTACTGTGCCCACGCACAAAAGTTGACTTCGCAACTTCTTCTTACACTAAGAATATTCGCTATTATTGAGCGGTCCGCGTTAGACCAAGCTTATATTCTGGTGCATTTAGGGTTTCAAACACTTGCTTGAGTTGCTTCACTCCACGAAGTTGTCAGTGTTGCAATCGTGAAGTTGTGCGTTGAAGCTTTTCTTCAACTTGCGTGTTGGACTGTCTCTTCAACAAGTGCGAGAGAGGGTTCGGAATCGAAGGCGGCTTCCCATTGTGCTGGCCAACTGTGGATCACTGACTTGACGAAATCTTGGGCTTGTTTTCACGCTTTCAGTGGTGGGTTTTGCATTGCTTTTAGGTTCACTCATTCTTACATGTACTCGGCTTGGTTCTGAGCCTCTTGTCACTGCCGCAGTCTCGTTTGTGGGCACTGAATCAATACCTTTTGCTGAATGTGATGTAGGATTTGGAACCAAGCAAGCGGTGGACTAGTACGTAGGGTGTTTTATGCTGATGGGTCACAGCTACTACTGCTCTAAGTAGCAGAAGTCGACTTACGAGGGCCCCGTTGAGCAGTAATCTGTACCGACAGTTTCCAGCGTAGAGTCAAGTCAACTGTCCGCTGATATATTCATCATGGGTGCCTCGCGTTCTAAGCCAAGGTATCCTCCATAACCCCCATCTGCATGCATGCCCCTCACCCATTCAACCTTCCGTGTTTTCAACCCTAAAGTTCCTTAAAACCCCAGTCTGGATTTTGGCAGTCCTGAATTCTGAAAACAACTAAGTTTTGCATTCACAGGTGAAAAATCCTTAATGGTTAAATTTAATTGTAGCACTAGTAACCATAGCCAGCTTCAAGATCTCTTGTAGCAACTGTAAAAATGTCATCCATACCTCCATGTGTACAAAGGTGTTGACAATCAACAGTATTCGATTTCTGCCCTCCAAAGAACACGGGGTTAATTCTCATGCTTCTTCTCCTTTCCGCAGCCATGGTGCAAGCGAGGCAGGTGGGCCACTTAGGAAGCGATTGCGTTCGGCTCCACCCGGTGAACAAGATCCCCTTCGTGAGAATTCATTTTCACATTCAAGTCGTGGATTCTTGTTTGCAGGCTTGTTTGCCATTGTGCTCTAGGATAGAATTTGAGAGGCTTTGTAACAGGATGCACATGATTTAAGTGAGTGCTCCATGGTTCGATGTTTGATTCTCCTGATGATATGGTCAATCATGGTGCAGAGCATGAAGAGGATGGAAGTCGTATGGAGAATGTAAGCAATGGTGATGTTCCTGATTCTGCCGCATGGACCAATGATGGCCCCGTGCAGCTTGCAAATGAAGTACGTTCTGCCGCATGGACCAATGATGGCCCCGTGCAGCTTGCAAATGAAGTATGTTCTACATCCTTAGCTAATTCCGTTTTCTACTTTGATCAACACGAGTACTGACTTCTGAGCACTATAATATGGCCATAATTTCAGAAAGTAAACATGATCTTCTTGGTCAATTCTAGCTTGTTTTATATGCAAGTTTCCCAGAAGTTGTTTAGATTTGGGTAGGTACCTCAATGCAGTATACATGCTACTTTTTGTTGTGCACGAGAGCTCAATCTTCTTGAGTCTTTGAGTGGTTTAAGCCCAGATGGAAAGTAGGTTCATTTTCCTATTCTGCCTTGGAAGTGGATTCTGAAATGTAATCGAATGCGTTATAAGCTCGTTTGTGGCGGAATAATTGAGCGTACTTTTCAACCTTGGTATTATATTTGTGGTGATTTCATGTTTTTGACAAATAAACAGGAATTGCAATCCCTTCTATTCTCATGTGAGCCCATTGGAGCAACAAGTGGTGATTCATTCGGAAGCGCGCAGACTGTACCGCAGATGAGGTAAATTGTGTCTATCAAGCCTTACAAGAAATTGTTTGTTTTCCCCGCTCATCATCCTCTCTCATTGAATTTTGGTATCAATGGATTATCATGGTGCTTTGAGATGTTCAGGTTATCGTCAAACTTATGCATCGCCGTATTTTGCAGCTTGTTCAAGTTGGATGGAGCCAAACATAAGATATTTCTGAGTCACTCAGGAGCTCAAAAGGATTTTGTGGATCAGTTGTGTGTGGATCTTGAACGTCACGGATATTTCTTCCCGTTTTTTGATCAGAGACACCATAGTTTGCCAAAAGGGAAGGACTTTGCGGCGCTTATAATAGAGGCAGCTCGATTATGTCATGTTGCAGTGATAGTGTTGTCTGAAGAGTATTTGTCTTCCAAGTTGGCTGAGTTTTATTCTACTCAACAACAGCGTGCAGGAGAAGGACACAAGTTGCACATGCTTCCATTGTTCTTCAAGTTATCAGTCAAGGACGTGAAAGACGAGGACCGTTGGATGCCTACTTGGAAACAACATGCAAGTAAGGACGAAAGGATTGATGTGACAAAGTGGAGTGCAGCTGTGAAAGCCTTGTGCAAGGCAAATGGTTTGAGCTTTGAGAAAGATGCAATGAAGAAGGAGGTGGTGTATAGAAAGATTGTTGTTGAAAATATTCTTGGATTGTCGCCACCAGACTTGCTATACGGGAGCTCGGAAAGTATGGTTGGTTATGACCGAATGTGCAAGGTATGTGAAGATGGCCAAAGGTTTTTAATTTTGAAGTGTTGAGGAATGAAGTAATCTAAATAATCATTGTGTTGATTATGGATTTCTACGAGTTGGGGGGCTTTTTGATTCTTGCTTATGGGGTTAGAACAAGAAGTAGAACATAGTAGGAATTATATATGGTAATAGTGATTTTAAGTTGTGGATGGATATAATTTGTAAGGCTGCTGATACGTTTGTGAGGGTTATCAAAATGAGAAGATCATTATTTATGATTCTTGAGTTGATATTATATGAATCATAATGTCATTTAAAGTACTCATTATAGAAGAATAAAAACTTGAGTTGTTTTGCCTTAGTTCAAGTGATGAGTGAGTCACTTTGTAATGGGTTGTAGGATATAATGAGCTCCTTTGTAAAAGAAAATACGATAGGAGCCGATGTATTGGGACTATATGGGATGGCTGGGGTTGGAAAAACGACGTTGTCGAAAGCCATTTGTGATTACTTTTATGGAGAATTCTTAGGTAAAGTGTGCCATGTGGAGTTGGGTAAGGCGCGGAGAGCTATGCGGCAAGAGAAGATCTTAAAAGCATTGTGTGGCTCTGAAAGGAACATGTTGGAGGATATTGGCAAGGATATCGAGAAGGTATTGCATTTGAAGTTGATTATTGTTGAACTAGTATTGTAGTTTGTGAAGATTTGTGGTTATTTTGTATCATCAAGTGGAGAATGGACATCGTAATTGAAGAACAACACTAATTTGTTATGAGACTGACACATGTGGATCTACATGGTAGGGATTGACACAAATGAAATTGCACATGAGGCGGGAGCCGGTGCTCCTAGTATTGGACAATGTTACAAATGATGTGGATTCGCGAAAGGAAGCTCGAATGTACTTGATGGTTGGTTTTCATCCAAAGAGTAAAATCATGATTGCTGCAAAGAGCAAAGCAATTTTGGAGGATTTATTGCCAAATATTGAATTCTTCATGTCAATGCCTGAGTTGCACAAGGAAGAAGCGGGGGAACTCTTCTTAAAACATGCAGCTCCTATGAAGTCAATTTTTAAGTTGTCAGATGATGAACAAGATATTATTGAAATTTGTACTCGGAAATGTTGGTTTCGAAGTGAGGAGGGTATATCATATCATCCATTAGCATTGGTAGCATTGGCAGACTTCTTTTCTCGTTTGGGCAGGCCGAAGGAGGATCAGATGTTGGTTTGGAAAGATCATCTTGATAAGGGAATAGTTTCAATGAGAGATGCGTGGAGTTCTTCAAATGGCCTCTTTGATATTTTGGATATGCAATTTAGCACTTATGAGTATAGGGAGAAGCTATTGTTCTTGGATATTGCATATTTCATGGTGCTTTATTGGATCATCAATGGAGTTATTGGAAGATTTGAGGACCAGGTTGAGACCTATTCTAGATTGTATGATGAAAGTACAGCAATAATAAAAAATCGAGTAAGTACCAAAACTTTGTGATCCATTAATGCTTATTTTTTTGTTACTGGTAATCGCATCTAGAAGGAAAGGTGTGAAGATGGTATTGGATGCCTTACTTGGTGCTAAGTATGTGTCAATTGTGCAATAAATACTTAATATAGGTCTGAAGGGATAAATGACTAACAGAGGAAAATGTCATGTGATGCAGATGGAGAATTTAATAAAGTCTGGCATGATCATTGCGAGTGACTATGGAGGTGGTGTATTTATAACAGTGCCTGATGTGTACCAGGAGTTTGCTGAGTGGTATGTCAGCAAGCACAAATTGAAAGGGTTAAGCAATGCCGGGGGTGTATTTCTAACTATGGGAACCAATTTGAGATTTGATTCTCCATCCTTGAGTAGAAAATGGGTTGATCTTGTGAGGCTACAAATTCGACATATAACACCTGCAAATGCTCGATTTTTAGTGCGCAATGCAATGCAAAAAATGAGCAATCTTGTGGTGTTACAACTTCACAACTGCCCGGAAATCACAATGTTATATCTCAAGGGGCTTGATTGTCTTCGTCATTTAGAGCTCTTGGGGCTTAGAAATCTTGAAACAATATCGCTGCCTGGAAATTCAAGTACAGAGGAGTATTCAGGCATATATGATTCATTACAGCATGTAATGTTGATGAGTTTAGATGAACTATGCAATCTACCTGATTTTAGGCCATGCACATCCTTGCATTCATTTATTTTGGATCGCTGTTCAAGATTGACAAATCTTGGAGTTCTGGAGTGTCCTCAATTGAAAGAGTTATACATCAGGGAGACATGTGAAGGTCAGTATCCTTCAGTTGAAGAGTACAAATTTGAAGGCCTACCAAATCTTGAGGCTCTACACTCTTTGGTGAAGTTATGCGTCTCTACAAAAGAGTGTCATTCGGTTGTTGGTTACTTTTCTGCACTATGGGAAGAAAAGAGTGAGGCCGACTTCGCGGAAGATGATGAGATTGACATTGAGAATGATGGGTATATTGGAAAACTTTTTCACAAACTTCATGACGCATGTTTACAAAGATGGGAGTATATGCAGTATTCAAAAGTTTAATGAGGGACATTTTGAGACCTTTAGCTACGTGGTTAACTAGCTTTGTAGATATTGATATTAGTGGAGAATTAGATTTAGGTTCAATTTCACATTGAACCTTTTGTAGGCCAATCAAGGTCATTTCATTTTCGTACTACATCAAGTTGTGTATTTGCATGACTAAGCGGTTTGTTGGAGCATTAGATTGGAAGAATGATGCTTCTTGTAGTAAGGTTTCTTTGTTTGCATTAAATAAGAGAATGATGACTAAATGGATTGATGCTTCTTGTGTGACGTGAACAAGTAGAGTATTTTCTAACCATCTACTGTAGAGAAGTGTTCGAGTATTTTGACCAAACTCTGCACAAGTCTCTTTATTAATAATATTCGATCTTATGAGGTTTGGGGAATTTCTATTGAAAAGGAGCCAATATGCTTGGTGGAAACACCTCACTTCTCCTATATAGGAGTGGATGGTATGCAATGTGAAGGAGTGCAGATGAATTTGAAAGACCTCTTTTTGCATCCACATTGATGATATTACTTTTGGGTGTATATAATTGATTGTACTTTCAGCATCATGGTGAGGCACTATTTTGGCTGAATGTTTTTGGTAGTATATTTTAGCATCGTGGTGTGGCACTCGTAGCATCAAGTATTGACACTATATATTTATTTTTGGTTTATCCTCAATCTCATAAATAACCATTGTAATTCTATGGCAGAGATGAATAATTTGTTGTCTTGCCAGTTTTGAATTTAAAGTGTAAAGAAATTGCTTCAGCCTTCCATAAGAACACTCCTAGTTTTCACTGGGTTCTACTTGTGGTTTTCACTTGGTCCTAGCTTAATGTGAAGTTCCTAGCCCTTGGAAGATCGATATGAAGATTCTTGGTGAATTTATTGTTTGGCTTATTGTTCGAGCTATATGAAGACTTTCATTGAGTGGTTTTGAAGGACATTATAGAGAAGTCTAAGTTGTTTGGAGGTAGATTCGAAATGTACATCATATAAAGTGGCTCAAAGATTGCTCCATGTTCAAGTAGTCAAGCTGATTGCAAAGAGTCTGAGAGAATTGATTTTGAATGATGTTTTAGGTATGTAAGAGATTGAACCAAGTGGAATGATTAAGTTGGGATCAAAATAGAATTAGTTATGAGTCTTGAATGTGAAATCTTTTTATGTACCTGAAACAACTTTGTCTAAAATACACACAAGTAGATAGTTGGAATAAAAGGATACCTACTGCTTGGATTTGCCTAATGACTGGTTTGTGGTGTTGTGTGCGTTTTGATTCACCTACACTTACAAGTACCGGACCAACTTGAGTGATAGGGTAGTTGATTTTCACTGAATGATAATCTTAGATTGATTGTCCTCGCCACCACTCCATGATGTAATTCTAATATGCGTCAACATTTGTTTCAAACTCATAAAGGGATTTTTTCGAGTTAATCGATATCTTAGATTTTTAATCACACAAGAAATTTTATTTCATTGAAGGAATTAATAACATCTAAGAGTGCTCTATAATGGAGTAGTATTAATCATGTAGTCTAAAGATCTTCATTAATTTGTTCATATAGGTTATAAGTTTGTAATACGAAAGTACCATGTACATATTACATACATTATGGGGTGTCAAAGTACGACACCATCAATGAAGCCTCATGACTCAACTTTTGGTGCACATCACCTAAAACAAGTCTGTTACAAGTTTGTGCAACTCAAATCTAAATGGCTACTCTTTGTTTTCATCCACAACACTTTTTCTAAAAATGTGTTTTTTAGTTTCAATTAGGCGGAGACATTTAGAGATCAAAAGTCCACCTTCATGTCACTTTACCTATAAGTCCACCTTCATAAATCCATAGCAAAGTAGAAAAGTCTAAAAATGGTGGATACACTTGGACTATCCTTCCATATACTTTTCCCATGTACAGTACACTATAACCCCTATACTTCCTTGGTGATTTTTGGGAGCTTAAAACCTCAAAATTGCGATTATCTACTTCTATATAGCCTTGGAGATGTGAACCGATTTTGTTTCTATTTTCAAAACTTCCAACTATAAGATCTTGTTTGTAAGACTATTTTTAGTTACTACTCCATAAATTCACTTGGATGTTTACTATTGGAGACATCATGATATCCAAAGGTTGTATCCGAGTATTTTTGGGCATTGTGAAGATTGCTTTTGAGATTGTGGAGGTTGCCCTTGTAAAATTGGTGAACTTTCTGACATGAGATGCTTTGGATTTTAGTAATGAGCATATTTCAAAAAAAAAAAAAAAAAAAAAAAAAAAAAAAAAAAAAACTTTTTCAAGATGCCCCCTCTTTACTCGCAACCCAAGGTTGTCTTTGAAGACTCAAAAATTGGACTTTGATCTTGCAAATTTTACCACATGCATTTTGCAATTTAAGGAGCACGAGTACAAATCTTAGGAAAAGAACTCACTTCTCACCTTTAGATCAGGGCTGCCTGAATCTGCAAAAACCCATTTTGGACTTCAACGAAGATTGGGAGATAAACTACAGGTTTCTTTTGCTAAAATTTGAGCTATTATTGAGCAGTTTCCTATGCATGGAACTAAAATGTAAGTATTGATACACAATGCAAATCTGAGGTTGACAAATCCAATCCTCGTCACCAATTTAGTTCACCCAATTATCCACTAATGCTCCACCAATGGTGCCACCTCAGTTTACTCCCACCATGAGTCATATGTGGATCTTCAATCTTCAGCTACTCTGCAATGGCAAAACATGATTATGAGTAGTTTAATCAGTAAGGTAATACTACATTTTCAATGAGCAGCATGATTTGATAGGTTAAGTCAAATCCATGAGGCCCATGGAAAGATTGAAACAGATAATTACCTCTGCTCATTCAAGTACACTCACATGTGGCTTCAAATTTGTACTTCTGACGGAAGATCACAGATGCATTAGATCGTCCCACTCACGTAACGACCTCCTCTCGGACATCGCCTTTGAATAGTCGAAACCTCCCTCAGCAGAATAATTTTCAATTGTATAGCCTCACAGGGAATTCCCTGTGAGGCTATACAAATCGAAATCTTATCAATTGCTGCCCAGATTTGAATACTGCTGCCCGCGTTCGCCCATAGCAGCCCGCCTATTTCGTTACCAAATCGGTCGTTACGGCGGTGGATGCCCCCACTCGGCGTCGGGTCTCCCGCTCTGTTCGTGACCCTTCCTCGTCGGGCTCCCGCCCTCCGCGGGTCGGGTTCCTCACAGGTGGGGGCCTCCCCCTTTACAACAAATGATGAGAAGAAATGCCAGGGAGCTCTTGCAGGATCCTCCGATTGAGCTGAGCAAACTTTTGGTTGAAGCCCAACAGATCACTATCCTCGTCAAAGTACTTCCAGGAGCCTTTCACCACTGACTTCTTTGTTGTTCACGCTCCAGAGACTCTTGTCGATCGCCTTCATCAGCAGCTGTCTATTCCAGGCTAGGGTTGGTTTGAACGTAGGATCAATCGAACGGGATACCAGGCATTCAATCAGAGAAGGGTCTAGGTACGGAGCAGGGAAGGGGGCACTTGGAGGTATACTGAGACAGCGGGTGTTCATACCACTGATCGTTCTGATGACTACTGTTTCGGCCCTCGAAGAAGTTGATGTCCACTTTCCAGAGACATGTCTTGAATTTGTGTGCAGAACCGCACAAGGCATCATTTGGTGGGATTTTGCAAGCCCTCCGGATAATCTCGCCAGTAACGAACTAGATTGCGGTTCGTTCCTCTCAAAATATGCGATGTAGTCTTTGCAGGGTGTGTCCATACTTATTGACATATAAATGCGGTGTCCACAAGCGTAGCTTCTTCAGTTGTACTCCTCTAGTTTGTCTGGGGCCGATATCTATCCGACAAAACCCAGCCAACAGCTTGAATACCTTCGCGAAGTAGCCCCGGAAGCATGTTGACGAGCTTCCTCGTCACTTTCTTGGCAACCCTCCCAGCGGTAAGGAAAGGTGGATTGAAAAGGTGAGCCTGCACATGCGTGCGTTCAAGTTCACGCTCTCTACCTACTACTAGGAGGTCCGAATGCTGCCCCAAGCGAGTGAGCAGTAACACACGCCATTTCACCTTTGCACATGAAAGAGGCCATCTGAAGGTATGTCCCTGTTGCAAAATGGCGCCACAGACTTTTCTCTCTTCTAAAGCAATGCCTGTCAATCGTTTATATATTTGGGTTGTTTCTAAGTGTGTTTTCGTTTGTCCAGACATTCTGATGCCAATGTCAGTGATATGTGCTAATATGGTCATTCAGAAATCTGGAAATTTGCAAAAGGCTGAAAATGTGAACCATCACAAGATTGAAGAGACCAATGGAGCCACCCATAACTCCAACAAATTCGAGAAGCAGACGACCTCAATTAAGTGGAAATGAGATGTAGAGGCAAGAAATTGTGATGTTGTATTCACACGGTTATCCGAATGGGATAAGTGTTTTGGCATGATTTCTCATCATCGTTTTCCTGCTTTGCTCCCAATATACTCGTCAAGGATCGATCAGAAGGAGCATTTTGTCTCCACATTCATGTCCGAAAGAAATGGTAAACTTGATCATCTGCTCGACATCCCAAGTGATACTCTAGAAATGGTTAGCATGGTCTGTCCCCAAAGAGTAATTGCAACGATGTTGCTCGTTCTCCAGGGCACTGGAATATGTCACCTCCCTGTTTACAGCGATTGTAGCGTGAACGGAGTCTGTTTTTGATGTAAGCATCGGACTTTACAATCACAGAATTGGTCACTCCACATTGCTAGAGCAAGACCCCGCCAGTGATACAACTCTGGTCAACGCTAACATACTCAACCTCAAAGTCAAAGCGAAGGCTGTTGGTATAAAGAGTCTTCTGTTTCAGAGTGTTTAATCATCATTTTGCCTGTTGCGTATCATATTAAGGGACACTTTACATGGGGAGTGAAGGCCAACAAATCTCCAAGCCAATTCACTCACATTTTGAGCCCAATTGGCTCCATGTGTCACTTGGAGAACACATTAAACAATTAATAAAGTGAGGGCCAATTCCCCCATGTGTAAAGCCCTTGGGGCCGATTTGTAGAAGGAAAAACAAGCCCATGGGGCCAATATTAGCTACATTCCATGCTTTTGATTTGTTCACATTAAATTACTTTTGGAGCGCGTACCGTGTCATAACTTGTCCCGTACCCATTATAATATAATTTCAGAAAATTGGCCTTGACTCCCCATATAAAGTCCCTCGAGTCAATTTTAAGAATTGGATCAATCACAAGAGAGGATTTGGCCATGAATTGGCCCCATCAATGGCTTGGCCCCTCGTGTAAAGCGGCCCTTAGACTAATGCACTCATGATGTAATTTAGAAAGTGGTGTAATGAGGCCTCCATTTAATGGCGACCAATGTGTCTAATCAATACCGTGAGTCTAAATGCCACCAAGAAACATCGTCAGGGTTGAATGCTAAGATAAATGACTCTCCCTTAGCTGTAACAAATTCGTGACACACGAAACCAAATACGAAATGCAGCGGAGATGCAGTGGTCAGAGCTGAGATGTTGTTTCCACACGACCATTCGATCAAGAGGTTTTGAGATTACTCATTCCCTTGCTTTTCACACTCTAATTTCCATACTCGTCAAGAATGGGAAACATCATTATGTATCACCATAATCCTGTCAGACAAGTGAGTTTGAAGGTAAATCATCTCCTCAGCAATCTAAGTCTGTGGCTTACATAGCTGTCCCTAAGAATAATTCCAACGACCGTGCTCAATCTCGAGGGCAATGGAATATGCCACCTCGCTCCTCACACCGATTATAGCATGAACGGAGTCCCTCTTTGACTTAAGCATCAGACTTTGCAACCACAGAATCGGTCCGTACACATTGCTAGAGCAATACCCTGCATAGGATATCACTCTCAGGATCACTTACGCACTAAAAACCTCAAAACGAAGGCTGTCAAATAGTGTATTCATTTCGGTCATCAGATAATTTCAGAAAGAAAACCAAAATGAATCATCCAGCCCCATGCAGCATGTGTCCTTAGCTGACACCATTGAAATCTGATGAATTGAGGCCTCAAGTTTACGGAGTAGCGTCATAGAAATGCAGGTGGCATACTGAGGAGGTTCTCCCAACAAGGTTTCAGAGTCACTCCGCAACTGCGCCCGTTGAGGTAACTCGTTCTTTAAACCCTTCACCCTAGTAATGAAATCAATCCATGTGGTAGTGATTGACAATGTGGTCTCAGAAGCAGCACCATTGGGCAAATGGCAAGTATCCTCAATTCCGTTGAAATGGCGTTATTGCGGTAAAATGACGCTTTTTGGGGTGCTTAACATGAAAAAAATAGACGTTGGTTTTTGTCGAGTTTTGACACGATAGGGTAAATTTTTCTAACCCCATATCAAAAACAACAATGTTTCTTGAACGGGTTGTATAGAAATATTGCCCTTTGACTATGTCCAAAGGTCAAAAACCATAAAAATATGTGATATTATTGAAATGTTGGTGATATTACAGAAATCACTTGATATTATGGAGTACATGTGTGATATTAATAAATATCCCATTTTGCAGGCATGAATACTTCTGAACTACAGTTCTAAAATATGCTTGTACATTGGCACGTTTTAGAATGCGAGCAAAATGGCTCATTGGGAACTTGGCAAAATGGCACATGAAATACTGCCATTTTAATGGAATTGAGGTTAAGTGCACCCTGATTATGAAACCAATCTACAAAACTTCATGAGAGGCTAACTGACACTTGAGGACTCTGATTCAGCACGATCAAGCAAATCAGAAGTGCTCTAGAACCTCCGGTGTGGCACCTTACATTATAAACGAATCCAAAAGCTTCACGAACGCTAATTGTCGATGAAGACTTCGATTTAGCAGGATCAAGCAAATGAAAAATGGTCCAAAACCCAAAAGCCTGCACCCATTTCATGAAACCGATCTAAGAAGCTCCATGAAGCGATAATTGACAGTGAAGACTCCGATTTATCACAGTCAAGCAGGCAAATAAGAATTAGCTCCGGAGTAGCAAGATGAACTGAGAAATTGAGAAATGGCCGTGAAATTGAGCAGATGATGAGAAGCTCAGCAATGTGAGAGTGGGAGGGTCTTGTGTAGGGCGAGAGACGCTGAAAATGAATGTTCAAGAACTTCGAAACCGTCCTAACATTTCATTAAAATTCTTTACAGAAATTAAGCGTTTCAGATATTCTAGAGAAATTCACAATAATCTAAATTATGATTAGATGAGTTAGTAGTCTCTTTGTCATATCTCTACTTTAGATTGAATAATCAACTTAGTGAGTTTGGGATTGAACTACATGGCACAAGGGAATGCAAAATAATAAGTGGACAGAGCATAAAAGGGAAATAGTTTTGACTAGTCATCTTATACGGTCAATCCTATGGTAGGAATAAATTTGACAAATTTCACCTTTAATGTAGACAGTCTCAATGTGAGTCTCTTCTTCTGTTTACTTAACCCTTAATCGTCACCGGTGACCAAACTGGTCACCAAGGTCATTGTTTTTGCTTTTGGGGTCCGACACAGTGGTAGGGTGCAAATCTTGTCCAAAGGCACCCCTATTCTTTTGTTTTTCTGAATCCAATGCTCCTTCCCGATCGCCTTCTTGAGGTTTGTGTGATTCGCGCGCAATTGTAGGGGCCACGTGATCCCATGGTCAATGCTCTTTGACTTGGCCTTCCTTTTTATTTTTTTGACGATTTTTTTTCAAAATAATAAAAAATCTTGATCTTTATCCCTATACCATGCTCTATGATGCCAATTTTCTGAAAAAATGACCCAAGGAGGGAAAAACCAAAAAAGCAATATGATATTTCTCACTCATGATCAACAACCAAAACATTTTTTTCTCAACGGTGCCATTTTTTGAGATTTTACCCGATGTGATCAATCTTTTTTGCATTGGTCACATCACCAAGTTACCTTGATAACCACCGTTTCCGATTCTCAAAATTGTTTTACCTTAGTGCAGAAATAAGGCCAAAAGACAATGAGGTTGCATTTCTCTCCAATTTGTGGAAAACAAGGATGTCAATTAAGGGTTAAGTAGAGGGGGGCGGGCATCTTTATACCATGTTTTTTTTCCACCGACAATAAGTATGAGATTAGAGGCCTTTTTTAAAAAAAATACAAGAATTGGAGGAAGACAATTGAGTTATTCCCATTTTATTCATATAGATTTCTTTTGAAGAGTGAATGAATTTTTTGTTGGAATTTTGAATAAATTTTTGTATATGGCCAAGAGGGGTAAATTACTTTTTCATAAAAGTTTTGTTCAAACAACGGTTATGTTAGGAAACTCAAAAGGAGCCCCTAGTTATGGAAAATATCTAGTAGAGCACCTTCCTTGCCGCTCTCGATGCCTCACTAGTTAATTCCATAACAAAGGGCTCCTTTTAAGTTACCTAGTACGTATTGATGTAAGAGATCCAAGCAATTGGAGGGGTAAGTCAAGTAAGTTTGTTAGTGCCTGGTCCAAGGCATGTATTTTTAGTATATTCTCATGATAGATTCCGCCTAAAGTGGAACCAGAATAAAAGAGAGAAGGATACCTAGTCCTAGTCGATTGGTTCGAAGCTGATTTTTAACAATGTTCATTCCTTCTGCCAACACTTACTCCATTCTGCAACTCCCATCACGACATTCAGCTTTTAGGCTCCAAACCGCGATAAAATATAAATTGTGTGTCCATGATCAATAAACGTCATCTCTGTGCCTGCAAGCTCACCCCTAAAGGAGAAGCTCAACAGTGCCTTCCAGACGGCCATATTTGAAATCCGTGAACAAAGTTTCTTTGATTACATTTTGGAAATTCCAACCCTAGCATCTCATTTACAGTTATTTGATTATTAGTCTACCCAGCAATGTTTATCAAATTTCACCGGGCTTCTCTTCTTACAGGGTGAAATGAAGATTGGGCAGAATACCTACGAATTCAAATCACAGAATGGAAAGTGACGACCCCAAGTTGGTGATGAGGTGCAGGGGTCAGAATTTGTGATGGTGTCTCCACTATGGATTATCCACACGGGATAATTTCGACATCTGGTGATTCGGAGTCTGATAGTCTTATCAGCATTCCCCTGTCACATTCTATGTGAAGGATATGAAACAAGGACATGCATGGCTCCACATTCAAGGGAGGCGCACCCACTGCATCAAATCTCCTTGAGATGCTCGTTTTCCTCCGCAAAGGTTCAAGGGACCCAGGTGATCGGACAGGTGCCTGGTCCAAGGCTTGTTGCTTAGGGGTACAGTATCTACGAATTCAAATCAAAGATTAGAAAGTGACTACCCCAAGTGGTAATGAGGTGCAGGGTCAGAATGAGCAGACTGTGTACACAAGGTTATTCGGAATCGGCTGCTTTTATCATCATTCCCCTGCTTTGCTGCCACACCATTCACTATGAAGGATAGAAACAGCGACTTGTATGTCGATGTCCACATTCATGTACGTGAGAGTCTTTAGATCAACTATTTTCGACTTTATTATCGGCAATCTCCCACAGCTAGCATGGTCTGCTTCAAAGAGTCATCGCAGCATCGCTGCTTGGTAAGGCAAGGGACTAGGTCACCCACTTCTCAATGGGTGAGGTTTGCATATACAGTCCTTGCAACCGTGTATCTACTTTCCTCTCCTATTGATATCAGCTCGTTCTACTAATTAGTTCACTGGCTCTCCTTTCACAGCCATTCAATTCTAGCATACTCAGGCCCTTACCACACGTAAGGCAGGGCGGCAGTCGTTGCAGACATTGGGGCAGCAGCAAAATCTCAAGCCACGCACCTCATAGTCGGGCACCCTCACCACACGGGCAGCAGGCGGCAGGCGGACTATGGCGGCAGGGAGTGGTGCAAGAGCGCCGAGGTCGCAACCCTGGCGAGGGAGGAGGAGCTCGACGCTGATGTGGCACCGAATGGTCGTACTACCAGGGGGTTTCCCTTGGTAGTTTCTTCCTGCCGCTCCTCACTGCCACAGCGGATTGCCACTGAGTTGGGTGACCCTCATATGGTAGGCGGCAGTTCCGCGCAGCCAATCCGAGGCAGCAGGATCCGCTGCCTGCCCCCCGTATGGCACCGCCCTCATATGAGCACACACATACCATGGCTGAAGGAGGCATTTAAACCCCAGCGTTGATTAGCCTCAAAACTGCCAAAACTCTCAAAAGCGCCCTCTTCAGGTCGGAGTGGTTAGATTTAAAAAGACAATTATTTCTCCTAGCGATTTAAGCTATCTAACATGCAGATAGATAGATAGATAAAAACACCAATCCTTTTTCAGGACCGGCGTGATTAGAGTGTATGTTCGTCAAGCCAACGACCTAAAGCCCACCGGACAGAAGGACCTTGGTGCAAGACTACTCACCCCTTTCGGGATTAGACACTATGGTAGCCAGAAGAAACAAAAGTAACCCTAGAATAGTCAACAGAGCACCCAATAGGTTTGTGTAAGTTTTTATCGTGGGTATGATCGCCAAGCCATGATTCATGGTTGATTGGTAGGGATGTTTGAATCACAAATAAGCGGTCCGGGTTCGATACTCGGTGGATCCGTTTGAGCGTTTAATGTGATGTACATGGCTTGGTGCTGCTAGTGTGTTATACATAGGCAGGAAATTTGTACCAATCAATCGGCCCCGTCCCATCTACATGAGACAAGTGTGACTGTACTTGTGGGAAGTGGTTTACACCAATTCACACACCCTCCTCCTTTTATTGTTACATTATTGTAGGAATCGTTTGGTTGTTCTCGATTTTCCTTTTGTGTAAAATAATTGAACCGGCGTGTTGAATGGCAATGGTATTTATTTCATGGAATGTGCGTTTTATGCATGTTTCTGATAAATTAAATTTTTCTACAAGAAGTTTCATTGATGGTTTGTGTGTTGTGCCTCTAGCACCTGCTGTGATGACTACGAGGGGGTCTACTTTCCATCCTAGGTTACGGAGGTTATCAAGAAGTGGTTGATATTTGACGGTTTTGTTATTAATTGTTTCTTGAGAGAATCTATCGTTACAATATGTGAATTCTATAAATTGAAGTGTGAGGTTGTCTGATCGGTGTGTTGGTGGGTCGTTTTTGTGTGGAAGACCTTTAACGCATAGTATATCCGGTTTGAATCTAGCGTTGCATTGACATCTTTGTTGTGTACATTCGCATTGTAATAGCCATGTAGGGACTGTATTTTCTTGGGGGTTGTTATTAAATGTGCCTACGTTCATGAGGATATAACATCGTGATTTTTGTGATGAGAGAATTAATTTTCTTAGTTCCCATACGGCTTTGTTATGTCTCTTGATTCTAATGGCATGTATGTGGTGGTGGCCACATTTGAGTAGTGCGTGTAACCATGTGTCAGCGTCCGTGGAGTTACATATAGAGCAAGTTATTGAGGGGAATCGTTCTCTACCGAAGAATAGTTGTTTCCTTGCGTTCCCCATGTATTGGCCGGTGCGTAGCTTTAGAATAATTGTTTTTTGTGAGTCTGTAATTAAGGGGTTTAGCCAGTATGCATTCGATAGTTCATTGTCAATATCCGGGTTTGTTGTCCATTTGTTGGTATTTGGGAATTGGTCAGCAAGTATTATAAGGTTGTTGTCGTAGTCTTGTTTGTGTAGGTATGTTTGAAGGCATCTGACCAGGCCCTTGTCTGGGCGTGTTAAGGGTCCTGGCCATTCATATTTCTGGTAGTAGAACGGTGTAGTGTGTGCAAATTCATGGGGTTTTGTGGCTACCGAATATCGCTTGGTGGCTCCAGCTTTCGCAAGTTTGTCTGCTTGTTCATTGCCAGTGATGTTAATGTGCGCTTTAACTTTGTGGAATATAGTAGGTTGGGTACGGATTTGTAATATTTTGACCATTTCTGTTATGATAGTTCTGTCAGGATGGCTTTGGTGTGTGGATGGGTGTAATATGTGAGTATTTAGGTTATATAGGCAATTTATGCAATCCGTGAAGATATAAGCCGGTTCATTTGGGTATTTGGTGTTAATTAGGTGTAGGGTTGTATGTATAGCCATTAATTCTGCACGAAAGCATGTTTGAAGTCCGGGAAGTCTCTCTGATATTTGCATATCTGGTTTTGTGGAATTGTAGATGCCGTATCCAGCTTTTTCTTTTTTTCAATGTCCATCTTCGGCTTCTTTAGGTGGTATGAAAGAGCCATCCGTATAATAGCTGTGTTGCGGTTGAAATTTTAGAGTGGGGTTGATTTCGAACATTGGTAGAGGGGGTATACATGTGGGTACGGAGTTTGAGTTTGTATGTGGGGGGTATAACATTTTATTCCATCTTTTATTTTTTTTGACAATAGTGTTGTATGGGGTTGGTGGAGCTTGTTGTATATAGTAGTGCGGGATTGCCATGGCCTCAATTGCATTTTTGATGTTGTTAATTTGTTCTGATGTACCAATGTGATTGTTTTGATGGTGTATGCACATGATGGATATTGCATGTGGTTCGGTTGTTGGTTTGTATTTTTGTGGGGGTGCTGGGATTTCGTATGTGATTGAGTCCGCGGTGAAATGGGTTATTATGTGTGTATCTGGGAATGGTCCGCTATATGGGGTTGGGTTTTGGTACCAGTTTGGGTCGGAGGTGACTATTATGGTAATTGTATTCGGGTCGTGTTTGGCCGCTAATCTCGCCCAATGGATGGCTTGTTGAGTTGTTTCTGGATTATGTGTATGCGCATACCCTATGCCTGTCCATTTATATTCAAAAGCGTTGCCTCGGGATCCAAAGATTTTGTCTCGGGAGAAAGTAGAGAAATATTTTGTTATTTTAGTGGAGCACGTTATTGGTGATGAGAAGTATGAGTGATTGATTTGGAGGTTAGTGGTGATATGATCGAGAATGTTCGTTGGAAGGGTGTGGTGGGGTGTTAGTTTCGTGTTTTTTTTGGAGAATTGAGCTTTGTATCTTTGGTATAACCATATTATTTCTGTTTCAAAGGTTTGTGTGTATGGAATTAGTCCTTGTGAGTTGTTTGAGTATTTATTAAATTGTTGCCATAGCCACTGTAATCTGTTTATGGGTATGGTGGTGAGGTATCGGCCGTTGTCTTCGTATAGGTGAGCTGATGCGTTATTTATTTGTATGGTGGTTTTGTTAGTAATAATGTCTCTTTCTGGGTTACATTCTGCAAAGTGTATTTGTGTAAGTGGGGTAATTGATGGTGGTGGTATGAACCTAGTGTCCTTGATTTGTGCTTGTATGAAGTGCGTGTTGATCATGTTTCTGTAGTGGTTATGTTGCGAGTTGGTGTAATACTCCTTAAGTAGTTGAATATTGTGTGAGATGACTGTTGGATAATTTAAGGGGAATAGGTCTCTCTGTTGGAGCCATTTATGATATGTGGTGTTGTTGTGATGCCATTTGCATAAGTATATGTTGTGTGTTTTAGGTATTTTGTATTTGTCTTTTGTAGTTACTGTTTTGTGATTTAATATTGTATTTATGCGATATTCAAGAGGGTTGTTTTTTATGTTTGGTGGTGGGCTTGTTTGGTGAGTAGCTTGGTCGGTGGTAGGTTGTGGTCGGTTGTCTAGATTTCTAGAGACTAGGTCAGAATTGTCTGAGATGTATATTGGTTTGAGTGTACGGGCCAGTGAGTGTTGGGTGGACGTATTAGGGCAATTTAGGTTGCATTTAGTTTGGCATAAGAGTTTTTCAGCTATTTCTAGCGCTCTTTTCTCAAGTCTAGTTGGTGTTTTGTAGTAGGTTGCAAAGTCGGTTGGTGACATGAGGCTTGTGCCGTTTGGGAGAGAGATGTGTTTGATTTTGTAGATATTGTGTATTAAAAGCTTGTGTAGTAGCTTGATTGATAGTTCCGGGTTGAGGTGTGGGAGTTCGGTTGTAGCTTGTTCTAGCCACTCACGTTCTAGTTTGGTTTTGTGTAATTGGAAGTCATCATTGGTACTTTTTAGATGTATACCTCCATCTTGTTTGAGAAGAAATAGTGTTCTTGATATGGGGGAGCTTATACAATCAGAGGCTTTTAATCTAAGGATGTTTTTTGCGCCACCGTGTTTGGAAGTTATGTGTTGAATAAGGCCATTGTAAATGTTGCCTAGTCTGCCTTGATCATTAAGTGCATTTCTGAGTTGTTCGCCGATACATCGTAGATATGCATTTTTTAGTGAGAATGCTTCAAGACCAAAGAGTTTGTGGGGGAGTTGGGTAATCACGTTCGCTGTGCATTTTGGGAGGCCACATATAGTTTTTTGGATCCCTATAATTTTTTTGTCAAGTTTTTTGATGGTTGGTAGCGAGAATGGGACTGCATAGAAGCTATATGCGATCCCTGCTCTGATGACTGTATCAACCATGTTGATTTTTTGTTTGATTGTTGCGGGGCATTTTGCGAGTTGTTTACATTGGTCAATAAGTTTGTTTGACGCGATGTGCGTTTGAATTTTCCATTTTAGGGAGGGTACCATGTGGATACCAAGGTAGACATAAGGTTCGTTTTGGTGAAGAATAGGAATTGCTTGGTTTCTATAGGTGATGTGGTGTTGCTGTATTTTTTCCTTGAATTTATCAGGCTTTATTTTGGATTTATTTGGACAGCCTGTAATTGCACATTTTTGCGCGGTGAGGTCCATACCTGCCCATTTACAAAATTTATCTATTTTGTATATTTGAGTTTGTATGGATTGGAGGGTGTTTGCAAGTCCTGCTAAATCGTCTGCGTATGTAGCAGCTGTAACGTTTATTTTTGATGTGCCAAATGTATAGCCATTATTCCCTCTTTGTAGCCATCTGAGTAGTGGTTCTAGAAATATAAGAAATAGGTAAGGGCTTAATGTGTCGCCTTGAATGGTTCCTCTTTGTATTGGAATTGGTTCTGTCTTGCCAAAATATTCGCCTGTGAATATGGTGGAGGAGTTTGAATATATGTTACCAACCAGCGTTACTGCGTCTACAGGGTAACCAAGGTCTTTCATTACTGGGAGTAGTCGAGCATGGTCTAGAGAGCCGAATGCGTTTTTAAAATCTATATATAATATGTAAATGTCTTGTTTTGTGAGTTTTGCGTCTTCTAAGGCTGCAGTGATGAGTTGTATTTGTCTGGTTGTGCTTATTTCTGCTCGGAAGCCTTCTTGGCTGTCATGTAGTATTTGGTGAGTTTCGCCATATGTTGAAAGTATAAGTGTGAGAGTACTCGTGAAAAGTTTGTAAATTGTATTGGCTAACGCTATAGGCCTGTGGTTTGGTAGTACTGATGGATCGCCTTTTTTGTATAGTAGTATGGTTAGGCTTAGTTTCCATGATGATGGCATTTGTCGTTGTTTGTAGCAGTGGTGAAAAAACATGGATAGTAGTTTATGAAAGTTGTCAGGTATGTTTTTTAAAATGGAGTTAGGGATTGTGTCTGGTCCTGGTGCTTTATTATTGGATAATTGTTTTAAACATTGACCATATATTTCATCGTTGAAGTATTTATGTAAGGGGGTTTGTGGATTACCCCTTTTGTCTATTACAAAGCCGTCTAAATCGTGCCATGGGTATTGTCTCACGCTACATGTACATTGTGTTGGGTGTTGGGGTTGGTGATAGCATGTTGGGACTGTGGGTCTATTACTTTGTGATTGTTGTGTATGTATTTCAAGTGCAATGTCTTTAGGGTTGGTTAGGAGGTTGTTATATCTATCTGTGATACAATCAAGTGGTGGGGTATCTTGGTATTTGAAGACTTTTTTATTTATTTTTTTTGGACTTTTGTCGTATAACTGCCTATATTTCGTGATAGCCTTTTTAATGCATGTTTGAGTGAATTTTGTAGTGATTTTTTGAGCTTGTTTTTTTGATGTTTTTGCTATTTCAGCTAGGGTTTGGATCCATTCTTGTGGATTATTGGTTTGTGGTGGGGGTGGTGGGATGTCTGTGTGTGTATGTTTGCTTAGTTCTTCTATTATGGGGTGGTTCTGCCAATTGGGGGTGTTTTTTGTAATGTATATAGCCTTGCGAATTAAATGGTATGTGGTTAGGTGTTTTTTCCATTGTTTTTGGAGTTTTCTTGGTAGAAATCCCCCTTGTTCAGATGTGCGTGGTGTTAATGTAGGCAAAGGTGGTGCGCTGAAAGTACTTTCGATTAACTTGGATGTTTTTTGAATTAAGTGATCTAGTTTTTCGCATGCCGTTTGCCATTGTGTATTTGTTAGTTGAGTGTTTGAGAGAAGAGAGGTGAGGTCCTTGATTTCGCTTGAGTTGTCTTCGTAGAATATTGTTTTAAATTTATCAAGATTTTCTTGTGGAATAGGATTTAAAATCCTTATTGGTTTAGTTGTTGGTTTTTGTGGGGGTCTTGCGAGTAGTGTGTTTGGAGGTATTTGAAGAGTAATTGGGGAATGATCTGAGTTTAGGTTATGTTCTGTAATAGTTAGTGATGAGTATAAATTATTATTGGGGGTTTTTATGAAAAATCCATCTATTAGGCTGGTTTCGCTGTAATTTTGTCCCCCTTGTCTTCAATATACAGTGTTTGTTGGTATATATGTTAGTTGTAGCGAATCTGTGAATGCGCGCCAATCCGTGTCTTCTTTTTGAGGTGGAGATGTGTTTAATTCGTGTTGACGACCTATGAGAGCTATGTCTCTATTAAAATCCCCACATAATATTTGGATGTGGTTAGGATGAGCTGTAATCTGTTGTGTTATTTGTTGTTGAATTGTTTCTAAGTAAGGGGTGTCCTCTGGATGTGACGGCATATACATGTGTATGAGTAACCAGGGTTGTAGGGGTTCGTTTTTTATTTTTATGATTTGTAAATATGGTGATATTGCGACAGGAGTTGGGATTTTGGTAATATTACCTGGGTATGTGTATTTGTTGTTTATAAATATCAAAAGGCCTCCTCTTGTGGGTGTATATTCCATTCGTTGTTTCATGCATCGTGTTAGTGCGTGTGTATTATTGAAGATCATTTTGTGATCAGGGAATAAATTTTGAAGATATTTGGTAGATTTTGTGGCAGTTAGTTTAATTTCTTGTATTGCAATTATTGCTGGGCCTGTTGGGGTGTTAGTGATTAGTTCATGTAGATTTGGGAGGGCAGTGTTGAGCGATGAGGCATTCCATGTGATTATATGCGTTTTATGGTTCGTGGTGATTGGTGCTGTATTTTGTGGGGATGGCATATTTGGTGGCGGAGGGGGATGGGAATATTCGGGAAGGGGTTCGTTGAATTTTAGGACTTCTGCAAGTAAGTTGTCGGGTAAAAATGAGAATTCGTTTTTTAGTTGTTCTTGGTTGGGTGGTGTATTGTTTTGTTGAATGAATTCATATAATTGTTTGTGTATGGTGTTGGGGGGGTTTATTAGATTAGAATTTGTGTTTTTGAATTGTGTATATGGGTGTGGGTTGTTAAGATGTCTTTCCGGCGGGTTTTGAAGTGTGGCCATTTTATTAAGTAATATAGTGGTCCAATTTGGATTAGTCGGATGTTCAAGGATGCGGTTGCATGTTTCGGGTGATGGGTTTATTGTTGTGATAAGAGCGTATAGTATACGTGGTGCTGGATGGTGAGAGTTTTCCCAGACGTAATTTGTGAGATATGGGTATTTTATTTGTGCTTCCGGATGTTTTGGGTGCGTATTTATAAGACATGGCGCAAATTGTGTTGATAAATGCTGGTACTCAGGGTGTAGTCGAATTGTGCATGGTATGAAGTAATTCTTGCATCTTCGTTTGTGGACGGCTGGGGTGTGTTTTTAACACGTTTGGCATAGGGCCAGGGTTGGTTTCAATATCCCCACTTTTTAATATATGATGTGAATCATTATATTTGTAATAATATGTGTTGAGAGTTGTCACGGGCATAAATATTCTAATAAACTTTGTTTTGGTCAAAGAATATTTTAGTTGAAAAAATGTTAAAAATAAATTTATTTTTTTAATCTTTACTACTTTGACTCTTTTTTGTAGTCTTTTTGCTCTTACATTTGTTTTCATTATTACTTTTACTTTAATTGTTTTTATTTTTTCTCTATTTACATTTCCTTTCATTTTCTTTGTTATTTCTTTTCCTCCTTTTACTTTTGTTTTTACTATTGGTATTTCAATTTGTATTGTGTTGGTATTATCTATTATTATTATGTCGGTATTTTCTATGATGTCGGTAAAATCTATTATGTCGGTAAAATCTATGATGTCGGTAAAATCTATTATGTCGGTATTTTCTATTATGTCCATATCATCTATTATTATTATGTCGGTATTTTCTATTTTTAGTAAATCTATTTTTGCACAATGATGGAAAAGTGTGAAGATGATATTGGATGACTTATTTGATGTTAATTGTGGAAAAAATATTTGAATATAGGTTTTGAAGGGATAAATGACTAACAAAGGAAAGTGTCATGTGATGTAGATGGAGGATTTGCAGAAGTCGGGCATGATCACTTTGGAAGCTCGGTATGACGGTGAGATGGTATATGTACCGGATCTATACAAGGAGTTTGCTGATTGGTATGTGAGCGAGCATAATGTGAAAGGCTTGACGAATGTATCGGGAGTATTTAAAACTAAGGGAACGAGTTTGAGAGGTGGTGCTTCATCATCAAGTAGAAAATGGGATGATCTTGTGAGGCTACGAATTAATGATATAACACCTGCAAATGCTGGACGTTTAGTGGGCAAAGCAATGCAAGAAATGAGCAATCTTGTGGTGTTACAACTTTATGATTGTCCCAACATCACAGTGCTAAATCTCAAGGGGCTTGATTGTCTACGTCATTTGGAGCTCGTCAAGCTGACAAATCTGGAAACAATGTTGTTGTCTGGGAATACAAGTACAGACGGGTATTCAGGCATATATGATTCATTACAATATGTGAAGTTGGAGGGACTAGATAATCTATGCGACTTACCCGACTTTAGGCCATGCACCTCCTTGCATTCATTTCGTCTGGAAGATTGTCCACAAGTGACAAATCTTGGAGTTTTGGAGTGTCCTCAATTGAAAGAGTTGGATATTTGGGGTCTATTTGAAGGCCAATATGATTTTGATGAAGAATACAAATTTGAAGGCCTGCCAAATCTTGATGCTCTACACTCTTTGGTGATGTTTCACATCGAGACAACGGACGGCGATGGTCTACACTGGAATGAAGTGACCAAGGCCGAGTTCGTGGAAAAGAAGAAGATCGTCATTAGGAGAAATGGGTATTTTGGCGAACTTCATCACAAACTCCATACTGCATGTTTAAAAAAATGGAAATATGTGAATTTTTGGAATCGCTTTGGAGATCTTTATGGTGCACGGATATATGAAGATTAGGCCTTTACTTATCAATGTGTTAAACTAGCTTTGTAGATGTTGATATTAATGTAGAATTAGATTTGGGTTCAATTTCACATTGAACCTTTTGTAGGCCAATGAGGGTCATTTCATTTTGATACTTCGTAAAGTTGTGTATTTACATGACTAAGTAGTTTGTTAGAGCGCTAGATTAGAAGAAGGATGCTTCTTGTAGTAAGTTGTCTTTGTTTGCATTGAATAAGAGAATGATGACTAAATGGATTGATGCTTCTTGTGCGACTTGAACAAATAGAGTATTTGTTAACCATCTACAGTAGAAAAGTTTGAGTATTTTGACCAAATTGTCCGCAAGTCTCTTTACAATGAATACTTGATCTTACGAGGTTCGGTGAATTTTTATTGAAAGGAGTCAATATGCTTGGTGGAAACACCTCACTTCTCTTGTATAGGAGTGCATGGAATGCAATGGGAAGGAGTGTGGTCGAATTTGAAAGGCCTCTTTTTGTATCCACATTGATGATATTACTTTTGGATGGATACTATTGATTGTATTTTCAGCATCATGGTGAGGCACTATTTTGGCCGAATGTTTTTGGAAGTATATTTTAGCATGGTAGTGAGGCACTTGTAGCATCAAGTATTGATACTTTGTATTTATTTTCAGTTTATTCTCAATGTGATAAATCACCATTGTAATTCTATAGCAGAGATGAATAAAAGCGCTCGAGAACTTCAAACCATCTGAAGATGGGCTAGAATCTCATCACATCCACTTTAGTGGGATTGAGTGAAAAGGGAGCACTTTTGCTTTATATTAGTTATGTGGTTATGAGCTGGAATAATTTGGTGTCTTGGCAATTTTGAATTTTAAGTGTGAAGAAATTGCTTCAGCCATCCATAATAACACTCCTAGTTTTCAATAGGTTCTACTTGTTGTTTTCACGAGGTTCTACTTGAATGTGATGATCCTGGCCCCTAGAAGATTAGTATGAAGATTCTTGGTGAATTTATTGTTTGGCTTCATTCAACGAGCTATAAGAAGACTTTTATTGAGTGGTTTTAAAAGAGAGTATAGAGAAGTCTAAGTTGTTTGTAGGTAGATCAGAAATGTACATTACATAAAGTGGCTCAAAGATTGCTCAATTTTGAAGTAGTCAAGCTCATTGCAAAGAGTTCGAGAGAATTGATTTTGAATGATGATTTAAGTATGTAAGAGATTGAACCATGTGGAATGATTAAGTTGGGATCAAAACAAAATATTAAGTTATGAGTCTTGAATGTAAAATCTTTTTTATGTACCTGAAATAACTTTGTCTAAAATACACACAAGTAGAAAGTTGAAATTGAAGATACCTCCAGCTTGGTTTTAACTAATGACTGGTTTGTGGTGTTGTGTAGGTTTTGGGTCACCTACACTACTTACAAGTGCCGGAACAACTTGAGTGGTAGGGTAGCTAATTTTCACTAAATGATAATCTTAGATTGAGTGTCTTTGCCACCAATCCATGATGAAATTCTAACATGTGGTGTCAACATTTGTTCAAACTCATAACTCGAGTTTTTGAGTTAGTCTATATCCTAGATTTTATTCAGACAAGAAGATTCATTTGATTGCAAGAGTAAATAATATCTAAGAGTACCCTAAAATGGTGTAGTATTAATAATGTAGACTAGTGATCTTCATTAATTTGTTCATAATAGGTTTGTAATGCGAAAGTACCATGTACATATTACATACATTATGGGGTGTCAAATTACGACACCATCAATAAGGCCTCATGACTCAACTCTTGGTGCACATCACCTAGAACAAGTCTATTACAAGTTTGTACATCTCAAATCTAAATAGCTACTCTTTGTTTTCATCCTCGACACTTTTTTCTAAAAATGTGTTTTTAAGTTGCATATAGGCGGAGACATATAGAAATTAGAAGTCCACCTTCAAGTCACTTTACCTATAAGTTCACCTTCATAAATTCATAGCAAAGTAGAAAAGTCTAAAAATGGTGGATCCACATGGACTATCCTTCCATATACTTTTCCCATGTACACTATAACCCCTAAACTTCCTTGGTGGTTGTTGGGAGCTTGAAACCTCAAAATTGCGATTATCTACTTCTATATAGCCTTGGGGGTGTGAACCACTTTTGTTTCTATTTTCAAAACTTCCAACCATAAGATCTTGTATATAAGACTATTTTTAGTTACTACTCCATAAATTCATTGTTGGATGTTTACCATTGGAGACATCATAATATCAAAAGGTTGTCTTGGAGTTTTTTTGGGCATTGTGAAGATTGTTTTTGAGAGTTTGGAGGTTGCCCTTGTAAACTTGGTAAACTTTGTGACATGAGATACTTTGGAATTAAGTAATGAGCATATTTTAAAAGATTTTGTTTTTTTAAAGTACTTTTTTAAGTTGCCTCCTCTTTGCCCGCAACCCAAGGTTGTCTCTGAAGACTCAAAAATTGGACTTCAATCTTGCAAATTTTACCACATGCATTTTGGAATATATTCAGGAGCAACGAGTAAAAATCTTAGAAAAAGACCTCACTTCTCACCTTTAGATCATGGCTGCCCGAATCTGCAATAACTCATTTTAGACTTCAAACCCATTTCAGACTTCAACGAAGGTTAGGGGATAAACTACACATTTTCTTTGCTCAAATTTGAGCTATTATTGAGCAGTTTCCTATACATGGAACTGAAATGTAAGTATTGATACACAATGCAAATCTCTCTGTGGGATTCGGCAGGCCCCCCCCCCCCTGTGTTCAGGCTCCTTCCATGACACACTTTTTTTTGGAAGACCACCCATTTTTCCTCCCTCCCCTCTTGTGCCTTAGCCGCAGGAGCACTGTCCCGAGTCCCGCCGCGTCGCGGAGTCCCGAGTCCCGCCGTGTCCCGAGTCCCGACTCCCGCTGTTTCCCGAGTCACGACTCCCGCTTTGTCCCGAATCGCGCTGTGTCCCGAGTCCCGGCGCTCGTTCTGTCCCGAGTCCCGGCGCCCTCTGTGTCCCGACGCGCTGTGTCCCGAGTCCCGGCGCCCGAGTCCCGAGTCCGTTCTCCCACTGTCCCGAGTCCCCGCGTCCGTTCTCCCCCCGTTCTCCTGAGTCCCGAGTCCCGGCACCCGCCCGTGTCCCGAGTCCCGGCGCCCGCTGTGTCCCGACGCGCGCTGTGTCCCGAGTCCCGGCGCCCGCAGTGTCCCGAGTCCGTTCTCCCACTGTGTCCCGAGTCCCGGCACCCGCAGTGTCCCGAGTCCCGGCGCCCGCTGTGTCCCGACGCGCGCTGTGTCCCGAGTCCCGGCGCCCGCTGTGTCCCGAGTCCCGGCGCGCGTAGTGTCCCGACTCCCGGTGACGTCAGCATCGGATCCTTCCAGTCCCGATAATCTCCCGAACCGGTTTCACACGGTTTTTTCGAAGTTTTTTGTAAATATACACTCCCGATAATGGCTGGAACCGGTTTCACACTATTTCGAAATTTTTTTTGAAATTTTAAACTCCCGATAGGAGCCAGAACCGGTTTCACACCGGATTTTCGAGTTTTTTTTTAAAATTTAAAGTCCCGATAATAGCCAGAACCGGTTTCACACTGCATTTTCGGACTTTTTTTATTTATTTTTTTTCTTTTCTTCACTCCCGCTAATATCTTGAACCGTTTTCACACTGAAATATTAAACAAAGTTTGAAAATCTAAACTCCCGCTAGTATCCCGACCCCTTTCACACTTTAATTATTTCTAATTTTAGTTTATTCTTCATTTCACATCCCTTATTAACATATCCACGCCTTATACGAACTCTTTGTAACTCAAAAATTATTCAAATAATTTATTATACATAAATCTTGTTTTGTATTACATGGTTGGTATTTGTTCTTACGTTGTTTTTCATTGTCCCATGATTCACAAAAGACCCTATTTAACTATTGAATACGATGGAACCACACTCCAACCCCCTCTCATCATACTCATGCCTTCTGCATAATCATGTTGAATCAAATTAACACCGAGTATTTCCTTCCATGTCAATTTAAGTTCCATGTGGCTTCTTTTATGATTCAATATATTTAATAGGGTTAGAGAAAATAATAAAACCACCTCCCTACCCCCTTTAGTATAACTTCCTCTATTACTCAGCATCCTACAAAGTCAAAGTAAATCATGACATGTAGATACGTTTCTCTTACAAGAAATTTTATTCTTCCATAATTTTTATAAGGTCTTTTTTAGTCAACACAAGTTCTAAAATCATTATCCCTTTCCTCAAATCTATTTTCCCTATATTATTCAATATTCTGCTAATTCAAAAGACTTGCAAGTAAATGATGACCTATAGATGCGTTATCCCCACGATTTTTAAAATAACACCATCATGTCCATAGGGTCATAATTAGCTAGTCTAAGTGTTAAAATTGTCCCCTTACCCCCTTTATCTATTTTTTTCTTATTTTTTAAAGTTCTGGTGATTCCAAATACTTGCAACCAAAATCCACCCTATAGATCCTTTACTTCTACGATTTTTTTTATAGCTCCATCATGTTCATAAGGCACTTATTAGCTATTCCAAGATTTAAAATTATTTTTTCTCTCCCTTTAACTATTTTTTGTCTATTATTTAAAGCTCTGGTCACTTCGAACATTCTAGATTAATTTAGAAAAAATAGTTCCGGTTTTCATATAATCTTTTTGATGGTTCCATCATTTTTATATGATCCATATTAGCTAGTCTAAATGTTCAAATTACCTTCCCCACTTTGTTTTCATATGCATCTGCGCACACCCCCTACTTTCACATGACTATTTAATTTTAAGAAATTTGGGAAAAATACTTCCGTTCCTCCCGTGGCCCTAAGATTTTTACCGTATTTTTTATAACATATGAATCACCTAGGAAAATTATCAACACCCCTTCCACTCCCTTTTTGCTTATATATTTACATATGCCCCCTTACTTCAAACCCTGCCGATTCAAATATCCCCATATAAACTCTAGCACATAGTTCCTATTCTCCTATGATTTTATAAACACTTCCATCACATTCATAGGGTCCTTATTATCTAATTTAAGTGTTATTATCACCTCCTTTACCCTTTCATTCTTTATTTCCTTATTATTCGAAGTTTCTGGTGGGTGCACCTAAATTATGACATATGGATGCGATTTCCCTATGGTTTTTTTTATGATTCCATCATTTTCATAGGGTCATAATTAGCAAGTCCAAGTGGCTTTTCAACCAAACGCAATGACCAATTATGTGAATCAACGGTTCCTCTCGTACTAAGTTGAATTACTATTGCGTCCTTATTATCTAAAACTAACCTGTTATTATCACCTCCTAATCCATTGGCTGTGGTTTCGCTAGATAGTAGATAGGGACAGTGGGAATCTCGTTAATCCATTCATGCGCGTCACTAATTAGATGACGAGGCATTTGGCTACCTTAAGAGAGTCATAGTTACTCCCGCCGTTTACCCGCGCTTGGTTGAATTTCTTCACTTTGACATTCGTGAAGCACTGGCGAAATCACATTGCGTCAACATCCGCGGGGGACCATCGCAATGCTTTGTTTTAATTAAACAGTCGGATTCCCCTTGTCCGCATCACCGGTCGAGTCGGTTGTTCATCGCCTAGGGAGAGCCGACTCTCGCCGGCGTTCTACGTCCGTCGCCCGGTCGGCACGCGGGGTCCGCCTCGCGCGCGATGGGCAGCTCGGGCAGACCTCCGACGGGCCCTACGGGTGGCGGCGCGACCCCTAGGCCCAACCCTCGAGCCAATCCTTTTTCCGAAGTTACGGATCTGTTTTGCCGACTTCCTTACCTACATTGTTTCTATCGACTAGAGGCTTTCACCTTGGAGACCCGATGCGGTTATGAGTACGACCGGGCGTGATCGTAGTCGCTCCTCTCGATTTTCATGGGCCGCCGAGGGCGCACCGACACCGCAAGACGTGCGGTGCTTTCGGGCCATTGGACCCTATCTCCGGGTGATCCGATTCCGGGGTGGGCGGGCCGTTAAAAGAAAAGAGAACTCTTCCGGGGCCCTCGCCGGCGTCTCGAGATTCATCCACGTCGCCGTCCACGCCACGCCCCGTTCGGGAATATTGACCCGATCCCCTTTCGATCACGGCGCGCGCATTGCGCCATTGACATGAGATTGCCCCATCTCTTAGGATCGACTAACCCATGTCCAATTGCTGTTCACATGGAACCTTTCTCCACTTCGATCTTCAAAGTTCTCATTTGAATATTTGCTACTACCACCAAGATCTGCACTAGGGGCCGTTTCACTCGGGCTCGCGCCCAAAGCTCCCACGACCCCCACGCCCTCCTACTCATTGAGGCCTCGCACTCGCCCCAATGGCCGGGTGGTGTAGGTCGCGCGCTTCAGCGCCATCCATTTTCGGGGCTAGTTGATTCGGCGGTGAGTTGTTACACACTCCTTAGCGGATTTCGACTTCCATGACCACCGTCCCCTGTCTAGATCAATCAACACCCTTTGTGGGATCTAGGTTAGCGCGCGATTTGGCACCGTAACCCGGCTTTCGGTTCATCCCGCACGCGCCCTGCTTACCAAAAATGGCCCACTTGGAGCTCTCATTCTGTCTTTGGGGTTTCAACCAAGCAACCCCAAATGGCTTACCTATTTAAAGTTTGAGAATAGGTCGAGGGTGTTACACCCCGATGCCTCTAATCATTCGCTTTACCTGATAAAACTTGTACACGAGCTCCAAACTATCCCGAGGAAACTTCGGAGGGAACCAAATACTAGATGGTTCGATTAGTCTTTCGCCCCTATACCCAAGTCCGACGAACGATTTGCACGTCGGTGATCGCTCGAGCCTCCACCAGAGTTTCCTCTGCTTCGCCTGCTCGGGCATAGTTCACCATCTTTCGGGTCCCAACATGTGTGCTCACACTCAAACCTTTCAGAAGATCACGGTCGGTCGATGGTGCGCCCTCAACGGGCTCCCACCGTCGGGTTTCTTGCGCCTCAATGGGTTTGCCGCCCACCGCTCGCATACATGTTAGACTCCTTGGTCCGTGTTTCAAGACGGGTCGGATGAAGAGCTCAATACGCCAGCCGTCCCGAGCGCTTGCAGATTGGTCGAGACCACGCTGACAACAATAAGCGCTGTTCTCGGCCACCGCAACGGCATGGGCGGAAAACGATTTCCGCACTTGTCCCGCCGCGGTAGCCCACGCCGACCAAAGACCCGCGTTGAGCGGCACACCAGCGAGCCGTTCCACATCCAACCGAGGTGCACCCGCAGCCTTCCATTCGCTTCCCTCCCAAAGAATTTCAAGCACTTTTAACTCTCTTTTCAAAGTCCTTTTCATCTTTTTCCTCGCGGTACTTGTTCGCTATCGGTCTCTGCCAATAT
The DNA here is from genome assembly GCA_037043015.1 of Bryum argenteum. NCBI lineage: Eukaryota > Viridiplantae > Streptophyta > Bryopsida > Bryales > Bryaceae > Bryum > Bryum argenteum. The sequence continues at coordinate 7,071,410 of CM073328.1, read as the reverse complement.
TTAGCCTTGGAAGGAATTTACCTCCCACTTAGGACTGCATTCCCAAAAGTCCGACTCGCAGACAGTTCTCGTGGAGCGACGAACTCCGACTCGACGGGGTTGTCACCCTCTCTCGACGTCCCTTTCCGGGGAACTTGGGTCCGCGCGTCGCGAGGGGACCTTCTCCAGACTACAATTCGGGCGCAAAACGCCCGATTTTCAAGCCGGGCTCTTTCCGGTTCGCTCGCCGTTACTAGGGAAATCCTGGTTAGTTTCTTGTCCTCCGCTTAGTGATATGCTTAAACTCGGCGGGTAGTCTTTTCCGATTAGAGGTCGATCGTTACCTCTTCACGCTTTCGCAAAGACTCGAGGTGTCGCTCAAGGTAAGCTTCTTTGTGGAACTCGGGGCACGCACTCGGGCTCACTGGGAGCCCCGCACTTGGAATGAAACTCTTGCGAGTATCGCACCTGATCGCGGGGCAAGTGATGCCACGGCGGCCAAATTCCCTCCATTTCAGCCGACCCGATGTGCCGTCATTATACATTTACCGTCATTGAGAGCCACTAGTTTTGGGTGAATACTTTTGGTAGTATATTTTAGCCTCATGGTGGGGCACTTGGAGCATCATGTATTTACAGTAAATATATTTTTTGGGTGTAACGAGCCTTTGATCAATCACTAGTGTACTTTTTAGTATGTGATGAATAAAAGCGCGTGGGATCTTCAAATTATCTTAAGTGTGGATAGAGTCTCATCACATCCAGGTAAGTGGGATTGAGTGGAAAATTGGGTATTTTTGGTTTATATGAGAATTTAGATTTTTGGTAATAAATTTGAATAACTTGGAGTCCCTTTTCAATTTGAATATGAATTGTAAAAATTTGGTTTCCCTTCGATAAAATCATTTGAGGTTTTCACTAGGTTTTACTTGAATGTCGTAACACCCTGGGCCCTTTGAGATGGGCATGAAGATTCTTGGCAAACCCATTGTTTGGCTTTAATGAATGAGTTACAGTAAGACTTCTATTGAGTGGTTATAAAAGAGAGTATAGAGAAATCTTAGTTGTTTGTAGGTAAATAAGGAATGTTATATTATATGAAGCCGCTCATGAATTGTTGAATTTTCAAAGTCAAGCTTAATCTAATGAGGTTGGGTGAATCAACTCTAAAAGTTGTTCAGTGCATGTAGGAGATTGAATCAAGTGGAATCATCAAGTTTGGAGCAAAAATTGAGTTAGTTATGAATCTTGGAAGTGAAACTTAACCCCTAAATGGTTTGACTCATTTGTAGTAAAATGAACACATCCTCAAAAGCATTGTCATAGGTGGAGGTAAAAGTGTGTTATCCAAATCTCAACCGTACAATCTTGTTGTAGACATATTGAACATCATGTGGGTCAAATTTTGAGTCATGAGGCTTCATAGATTGCGAGATCATAATGTATTAATACTCAAAAATGATCACATAATTTCATCATTTTCACTTTAAAGTGAAAATGCTACCATTAGACTTATTGCAATGAAAAAGTCACCAATTAGAATGTTGTTCACCTTCATCTCAGTAGCATCCTTGAACAAAAAAAAACCATGAGAAAAATTTCTTTGTGCAAATTATGGCCCTGCAATGGTGAAAACTGCCCTAAATTTTACAAAGGAAAAAATGTCTAAAACTAGGCTGCTGTCACTGAAATGCATGCCATTAATTCATACTTCATTGTATGGGTCTGAGATTTTTATGACATGAACTAGACTTGATTTGGGACCCAACCCAAGTGATTTCGTCCAAAACGGAGTCCGGATGAAGAAGTTATGGCTCTCGAAAGTTTCTGTCATCCAAAATGTCGCTTTTCGACATTCGGCCCGCTTAAGGGTTAAATGTATACTCAAACAAATGAGTCTAAAATATTAAAAATATATCCAAGGAGAACTTTGAAATTGAAGGTTGAAAGCTATAATGTACCTCCTGGTTGGATTGGTGTCGCGCACCTCTCCTTGAGGAGTGCCCGCAACACCAAGGGCCCAAGGGGGACACCGGAGTGACGCCCGGGCCTTGGGGTGCCAAGGTGAAGGGAACCTAAGTGGGCCTAGTGTGGGAGAGGACCCCGGGCGTTGGAGACGCCTCTCACCCACGGAGACTAGGAGCCACGAGGGAATGGACATGAGATTATGGAAGCTCGTGTTGCCACGATTCCGGGATGCTAAGGAGCACCTCATTTGGAGGTATGAGCTAAAAGTTATGGGAGTTGGAAGATTGTGGGACTAAAGGGAGTGCTGTCCAGGGACAGTGCTGGACTGGGAAGCTGGCCCGGGACTCCCGAATCTTCAGAGGGGCATAACTCCCTCAATACTTGTCGGAATGAGGCAAGTAAGGTGTCTATCGGCATCTACTTGACGAGTAGATGTCGATAGAGTGGTCGCTCGTCGCGTTTGGATGCGGGACGAGGTAGATACGAGCCCTGGAAGGTTCGGGAAGTCTCCCGGGGCCTTCCAGCGGCTAAGGCATTGGGAGATTGGGTGGTCTTCCAAAACTAAGAGGTGTGAGGGTCCAGCCCTTCACCTAGGACCAGGGGCTGCCGAATCCCACAGAGTATACTATGGGGAGGGCTGGTCTCCTCCCCACTCCCATGGTGCCTTGGTGGTGACCAAGGTGGGAGTCCCGAGTGGTGTGGCTAGTGTTGGGGCCTCACCATGGGGACTCCCAAGCCAAGGTGAGTCCCAATGGGTGGAGCTAGTGTTGGGGCTCCACCATGGGGACTTCAAAGTGCAAATGAGGCACGGTGGGTGGAGCTAGTGTTGGGGCTTCACCACGGTGGCTCATAAGGACAAGGTGAGTCCCGGTGGGGGAGCTAGTGTTGGGGCTTCACCACGGGGACTCATATAGGCAAAATGAGGACCATGAGTGCTACCGATGTGGGGTGGTGTCTCACCGCCGGCGTTGTGATTACTTGGTGACCTTGGGGTCACCATGGTGGTCATGGGCGGTGGTGAGGAGACACCACCAAGTGCGGTTAGGCCGCGTGGTATGGGAGTGCCACCAAGTTGGGCCTTGGACATAAGTGGAAGTCCGCACCTAACCATTGGCTACCTACGAAGAGGTTGAGTCCCGGTTGCATGAGTAGGAGGGATTGATAACCAAGCGGTGAGCTTGGTGGTTGGTATGGGGAGCTAACTTTGTGCATGTGGGGGATGTGCAGAGTTAGCGCTCGTGACACTTGCTAGAGTTGGGAAAGAGTTGGTGTAAGCTAAGGTGAGCTAGCAAGGGTTGCGACAATTGGCCTAGTGCGTAGTTTGTAAGGTTGTATGGGTTTTGAGCCACCTACTTTACTCACCTACCCTACTTACATTTTCAAAAACTGCCTTCAAATGCAGTTCGAATTATTTCTGTACCCGACTGTACATGAACAACTTGAGTGACACGGTAGCTTACTTTTACTCATTGATAATCCTAGATTGATTGTCCTAGTGATAAATGCATAATAAAATTTCAACATGTGATGTCAAGATTTGTTCCAAATTCACGAATAGAGTTGTAAAATCAATCAATATCCTAGATTTTCAATCCCAAACTAGCTGATAGACACAAGCAATTTCATCTTATTGCGTGGGTAAAGAACAACTAAGTGAGTGCTCCAAAATGGAGAGGTATCAACAAATGGTGCTCTAGGTATCTCCATTCATATGTATATAAAAGCTTCGTAATATAAAAGTACCATGAACTCATTACAAATATTATAGGGTGTCACAGTAAGGTAACATCTATGAGGCCTCATGACAAATCTTTTGGTACACATGACATTCAACAAGTTTATTACAAGTTTGTACGATTGGAATCTAAATAGCTAGTCTTTGTTTTCATCTAAGACACCCTTTTTGAAAATGTTTTTTTTGGTTAAAAATAGGTTGGGAGGTTGAGGGGTTAAAAATCACCTATAAGACTACCTTTAAAAATTCATAGCAAATGGTAGAAATATCCAAAAATGATGAATCCACTTGGACTATCTTTCCATGTACTTTCGCCATGTACAAGAATTCTTTACACTATAAACTTAATTCTAGATTTTCTTTGCTAAATTTTGAACCATTATTGAGCTGAAATGTGAGTATTGATACACACTTCAGGTATGCGGTCAACCGCACCAATTTACTTCAACCAGTTATCCACTAAAGCTTTACCATTGGTGAGACTTTGGGTTACTCCCACGATCATCCATAAGTGGATAAATGCTTGACTGCACTACAAAGGCAACACATGAACGTGAGTAATGAATTAGAAAGATAATCTTCACGCTACATTTCCAATGAGCAGCATAATTCGATAGGATTGAGATGAGAGCGGAAATCTTCAACCCCTGAACCTCTAAATATTGATTAGTTCTCTGAACCAAAAACCCAATGTTAACCACTACTTGCGATGAGGTGGGTGAGGTGCCAGCTCTTTGAGCTCTATCAACATAGCAGTAGAGCACTTCTTGGTCAAAGTATAATCAGAGCAAAGCACAAATATATTTGGCCCATTGGAAAGATTTTGCAACTAGGGTTGCCTGCAACGTCGATTTCTTCGTCAGTGATCTTGAAATCTTCTTCCAAGTTACAGTTTTCACACATCTCGTAGTCCAATCCGTCCAGCATTTGTGAAGCAAGGTCGTTGTCCACCATCGGCAGCGTATACCACCGCCACTAAGCAGGACATGATCTTCCATACCTTCAACTGGTGGGCTTTCCTTCTTGTGTCTTTACTTTGGCCCTCTTGTTACTAATTGTCCACTATCTCTTGGAGAAGCCGTAGCTAGTGAACGATTCTCAATGCAGCAACGAATGAGATCCACGCAATAAGCCAATTCGTCATCATACTAGAGAAATCCGCTAAGTAGCGCAAACTGGGGATCCAAGCACCCACTTTTGGTCGGACTGGAGACCAAGACGTAAAACTGGGCACTAGAATCGAATTGGGGACCAAACAGGGCACCAAAAACCGAACTGGGGACTAAACTGGGGACCAAAATCGAACTGGGGACTAAACTAAGAAATGCATCGATTGTGATGGTTTTCTGAGTTTGGTCCCCACTTCGACTAATTTGGTCCCCAGTTTGGTGCATTTGGTCCCCAGTTTTCTCTACTTAGTGGACAACCAAAAACTAGGCATGAAACGACGGACTAGGGACCAACTGAGGTCCAAATTGGGGACTACTTAGCGGATTTCTCTACTCACATACCAACTTGGGTCTAGCTAACTGCAAAATACACTAGTCCGATTGCAATAATGCGGTTACAAGCACAACACCGACGTTGTGGTGGTGGAGGCAAGGGCAGGCTGCGGTTGTCATTAAAATATATAATATATTGTGTTCTACTGTAAAAATGAGATAGATAGTGGTCATAATTGAACGGCTATGCATTACTTAATGATATGCGAGAAAGATCGAACACTTCAAGTCGAGTCAAACTCAGTCTGTCAGCAGACTGTAGATACTGCTGCATTAGGCAATGTAGTGCATGTCAGTACAGATTCTATATATTGTTTCTTTGCTCTCTTTCTGGATTCAATATTTGCTTGAAACAATCGATGTATTGTTTCAATGAGGTGCGTATGTCTCCATGTCGGATCTCTGTAAATTGTATACAGTCTGAACCGATTTGGAAGTGGCAAGAACACACCACCATAGTTGGGTGGACTTATGTGCTGAGCAGCACCCTTAACAATTGAAAACCTTATTTTTATTCACCTTAATGATATTTGAGAATTATTTTGTTTTTAAATATGTAAATAAAATAGCATATTTAATCTCTAAATGCCCATGGGTCTTCACTCTAAAAACATCATTGTTTTTGGTGTATTATTCATGAAATCAAATGTTGAATCTTCAAATCTCAACCATAAAATTGGAAATGGACTTATTGTAGGTTAAGAGGATTAAATTTGAAGCCTTAAGGCCTCATAGATTGCGTCATCTTCATGTATTTGTACCAAAAAAGATTATAAAATTATGTCACGTTCACTTTGAAGTTTTAAGCACACACAACATTTATTGTAATCTCTTCTATCCCTAATGGCAAGCTTTCCTCCAAAGTTGAGAAGAGTAGGCAAGGTTTTAAGAGCTTGTTCTAGATGGGTGAGTGAATGATACCCTTACCATTTTTTTTGTTCATATTAGATAGATGCAAGGAGTAAGGTGTCATCCTATTTGACATGATCTAGCCTTTATAAGTCATTCAACAGTACCACAATCAAAGTATGAGGAATATTTGACAAGCATGACAATCAATCATTTTAGGTTCTACACTTTTACTTGCATAACTCTAATCTAAAAAAACAAACAACTTCACTAGGAAAATTGCAAATTCGCATAGCCAAATTCATCGTCTATGAGGGAAAGACATATGCCTTAGCTTCATGAGTCTCATCTTGGCTCTTGACTAGTGAACACATGAGACTTTCACTAGCTATGTGTGCACACATATAAGCTCTTGTCAAGTGTTCACACGGAATCATGAGGGCGTATACCTTTGCCCTTGTAAAATATGTAAGGCATCGTTGTAGAGTTCCAATTTTTCTAGGTATGGCAGTATATACATTTTAATTGGATAAATGCAAATATCACATAGGAAGATAAATTACAATGTATTGCCAAATGATGCTCATTCTTTTATGGCATTATAGTACTATGTCTGTGGGCTTCTTATGTACATTAATTTGGATACCATCATATTATCCTTGCATCTAGCTAACATCAGCAAGAGAAATCCTTTCAATAAATAAATTACCCAACACTCAAATGAACCCTTGTCCATTGAAACAAATCATAACAATGACAGTCTTAAGGTTTTGGGTGCAGAATCGACTCTTATCTTTTATATAACAAAGTCTATTTACAAAAGATGTAAATTGAGCATGATTGTACAAAAGCAGCAACAAAGTTGGTCAACCTCGCTTTGCTTCGAGGAGATATAGGGCCTTCATAACCGCAGTTCAGGCAAAAACCATAGAGGTCGCACCTCTCCATTGGTCGAGGGAGGATGGTTATTTTCCATATTGATGCCTTCTATGTTGCTATGGCCTGACAAGTCATCCACCATTGATAAAAATGATCAATGGTCTTCTTGTGTTGTTTTCAAGATTGGGTGGAGGAGGGAGTTTCTATACCCTGTTTATTTTCCACCGGCAATTAGTATGGATTAAATGACGTGTTTTCCTAAAAATTGTTTTGGAAGAAGACAATTGAGTTAGTTCCAAATTTATGCATTTTTTCAAAATACGTTTTGGAGAGTGAATGAATATTTTGGATTTTTAATTTTTATTTATTTATTTGCGAAAAGCGATAAATTATTTTTTCTTGAAAGTTTTGAACTACGGTTGTGCTAGGGAACTCGAAAGGAGCCCCCCTTCATATGGAGAATATGGAGTGGGGCACCTCCCTTGTGGCTCCCCCGGCTCAGTAGCATGCCCTACTAGTTATTTTTCATAACCATGAGCTCCTTATTAGCCTTTTTCAAATGCTCTAGTCAAAGGCGTGTAGTACGAGTAAAAATGAGTAAGAAGAGGCTTAAGTGCCAAAGCTTTTTGGTTAGATGGAGACAACCCCTAATGCAACTAGTTGGTAAAGGAAGTGTTTTCATGTAATTTTGAGACAAGTGGCATGAGGATTGAGCACATGTGAGATCACTCTTGGAAAACAAGAACCTTGGGCCTACATTGCTAGCCACCTTCAACATTCACAATGTTTGCAATAAGCAAGATACCCTCAACTCCTCAAGGTAGAGGGCAAAACTCTAAAGTGACTAGGAGTAGCTTGCACCGACACGGTAACATGGGAGTATTTTGTTGTGAATATTATTATACGCATTGAGATTTTGAATGGTTGATGCTCTTGTTATAACTTGTTGCTGAGATCGAGTACTGTCTGTAATGCAGCTGTTCTTAGTCGGATTAAAACCAGATTGATCTTATGTTTCACTTACCAACTCTCTTTTTTTCTTTTCTTCCAAATTTTATTTTTTACACCGGAGATTAAATAGTCTTACAGAAAATTATCATAATTTTTGCATGAGCTTAACCCATTATTACGATAATTGATCTTACTCATTATTCACTGATGAAAAATGGTTCCTTTTCAAATGTGCCATATTTATACTGATGATAGCAATACGAGCAATATGTGTGCATAGGCAAAGTGAGTAAAATATCGGACATACAGGAATCATTATTTTAGAACTCTTCTAAAACCTATAATGAATTTCAGAAGTTAGGGGCGGTTAACACTATGCCCATCAGTTGAGAGGTCAAGGAATTCTAACAATCTAATTGGTAGAGAGCAAAAGTTTAGCCGCTGGGCCTTCATAATAATGTGCAAAGTCCAAAGGTGAAAGGTGCCCAAAGTACCTACATGACAACACTTTTTGACAGTTTTGGCGCCATGAGTTTGGCACCCCTACTAATAGCTTAGGGACGATGAAAATAGAAACCCAAACTTGGGTTAACCCCTAAATTTCCTTGTGTTTTTTGGAGCTTGAGAGCTCAAAACTGCGATTTTCTACCACTATGTGCTCCTAGGGGTATAAACCAAGAAAATTTACTTTTTTTAGACTTCCAACCGTAAGATCTTGTACCTAACCCTATTAGGAAGTACACTTTCAAATTTCAACCGTTGGATGTTTGTCAATTGTGAGATCGTAACGTTCAAAGTATGCTGATTTTTTTTTTTGGCCTTTGCCCGGGAGGTATTGTCCACATGGTGCAAAGGGGGACTTGAGGATTATATGCCCAAACATTTTTCCCATATTTTTTTCCATGTAGTAAACTAAGTTGACTATGAGCATGCAAAATTTTAGAGGCTCATTTTGCTTCCTTAGTGTTCATGCACATTGTTTTCTAACTACTGCTGCAAATTCGGTAAACATGAAATGTTTTGGTAATTTGGGCTTAGAAATATACCAATTTATTTCTAGAGAAAAGTGAACGGTGAGGAAGTGCTACCATACATATGTAAATTTTAGATGGAAAAAAATTCAAAAAATTTGAAAATCTCAAATTAGGAGAATTTACAAGAGCAACAATTGGCAAAATTTGAAGGAAATTGGAGAGGGCAGCTTTGCAAGCCTGGGTGTACTTAGAAGAGCAACGGGCCCAGCATGTGATTAGTGGCCTTACAATCTGAACCTACAAGATTTAATTATGGATTGTCATAATTATGCTCAACGAACACCAAGCTTGGGGTTTTTTTATCTCAAAAGCGGCTACTGCAGTAATTGCTAAGGTAATGGAGCCCAAGATGCTGATGAGGTGGCCCCTACAGTACTACCGAATGTCTGCCAAGTCCCTTCATTGCTGTCGAGGGTTACCTCTAAACCCACTCCACAGCTGCTGCCCATCGCGAATCCTTTCCCCTGACCCTCAAGGCCGCCCGTTGCACGGCTTCACCTCTCATTGGTGCAGAAGGCAACCCGATCTGCCCCAGTTGGGGTCAAAAACTAAAACATGCTCCCAAAAACTCTAAAAATGGAATTTATTCAAAAAAAATTTACTGCACAAACTATGTAGTGTAGGGAACCTACTGTAAAAATCAGAGCTTCAAAAAATTATTTTAAAGCACTCAACGAGCTTGCCCAAAACAGCAAAAAGCCATTTCGGCTTTCTTGGATCTTTAGGGGTTAAGAGGCCAAACTTTTAGAATACTCAAACATTATTGATGATAATTTTTAATGGACTTCTCTCTCCACCTCTCGTTCAAGAATGAGAGGAGTTTCGGCGACGAACTCTCGACTTAGGCACCATAGTCTCAACCGGCCCTTAGACTTGTATATGTTCCTAAAATAACGCAATCTAGATTCTTCACATTGAAAACCAACCTCCAAATCTATCATGTATCTCCTACAGTGTTCCCCTCCTAATTCCTAGTTCCAAATATATGTGTAATTCTGCATGAAAAGTTAGATGCCGGTCGTCATAAAACAAAGAATATTAATATCGGAACTTGTGTAAAATATCGATATTGTGATCTTAGCCGACATCTATTGACGGAAGTTAAGGTGAATGCAATCGCGAGCCATTCTGTGATACCAAAGTTCAGATATCTCTCCACAAGCATAAATAAAAGCATGCACATGGGGTGAGGGGTGTGGTAGGTACGGTGAGGGGTATGTTTGTTATGGTATGGTATGGCATGGCATATATGTTATGGTATGTATGGTATGGTATGTATGGTATGGAACGAGGGATTTGTCCCATACTGTTTGAGGATGCAGAGGAGGTGAGGAAGTATATCGGTGGGAGTTGTGGAGGAAGAAAACTGTTGGGCCAATCTGTGAAGCTAGTTTTACTCTATGACCCAAGCTCTGTTGCTCATTATGTGACCCTCGGTCTTGGGCCAAGGGCTTGGCGATGTGATCCACTCGCATGTAATTGTTCTCGTTAATTTACTCATACCCTGGAAAACGGGCTTAAACTGGAGGAAGAAAATTGAAAGGATGGTTGGGTAGGCATGCTAATTCATCAACCACACTAATTCATTTCGCCTCAAATTAATTCATAAATGCCATGCGGCACTCTTCGCAAGAGTTTATTAATCAGTTAATGTTCCTTTCACCTTGGTGCATCATATGACTATGAGGCACAATCTCATGTACCATTCTAATACCTACCAAATCAAATGTCCTTTAATCAGTAAAGCAACATTCTGCAATTTACATTACATGCTATCCACAAGCTTAAAGCTTATGCTCATTTCCAGTGATGTAAAAAATAGAAAAGAGTGTTTCATCCACCTTTACCATCTAAGCGTATTATATTCAAGAGTGATGGACATGAGTATAAAGAAAAGTGTAGTTAAGCAATTGTGACACAAGTTCCTGTAAAGTTTGCATGTTTCCTTTCACACAAAAATGTGACCCCAAACAGGATGGGTAAAAGTTAACATTTGACTATCCTAAAGTGAGCTATGTTACGAACGTCTCAGCCAAGCAAACAATTTTGTGTCGATAATTTAATCACTGAAGGAGAAGCTCTACAACGACAATCTAGGCGTTCATATCTGAATTCCGGGAACAAAAAAGAGTTGATCCTAATTTTGGGAAGTCCAGTCCTAGGAGCCTCTTTATAATTGTCTAATTAGTCTAATAATCAAATTTTATCAAAGTTTACCAAACGGGTCTTGAGATATATTGAATCAAGGTTTCAATTTTTTTTTAACATATCTATTTTAAGCAAATTGACCCAATTTGGGCTTTTCACCTTGAGAGGTTAACAATGCACATGAGCCTTGAACTCAGATAAATAAATACCTACTTCCATTTCTAAGCTTATTCTATGCTACAAATACTAACTTTGTCCTTTGAGTAGGTAAATGAATGACCGAGTTCAAATAGCACTATGTTGACTATGTTCTCATCAAAAACATTAGTGTGGAAGCTGAATGTGTGTCAAAAAAGTTTCTCGAGTCTTTTGTTTTGACCTCAAGCATACAAGGATGACGTGATTGAGAACATCGACAATACCCTGACGATGGTGGTGTCCCAAGTGCTAAACTGTCATACCAAAACTTGCAATATTTTTAGTGGCTCCAGAATGAAGGCTTTTTGTAGATAGAAACTCTAGTCCCTTTCTAAGGGGCTGGCGTGAATGAAGTGTCCTTTCGTAATGCTAATATCTCGATGGCCACAGGACAAGGGGACAGTGGAAATTGGAACAATACTACTTCCCCTCTCGAGGATGGGCACTATAACTACGCTAGTTTCTAGCTAGTTACTAGTGCCTTGAAAATACTTGACATAATATCCCCCAAAAGGCTCTGAGGAACCCGTACAACAAGGTCCAAGGACCCCCCACCCCACAATAGTTGGGTGGACTATAGTGGTGAGCACCATGCCGACATAGGAAATAGAACCCACAACCTCCTCGGGGCTTTTTGTACTACCACTCTCTCTTTTATCAACATCAGTTCTCAAAGATATCGCCACAATCTTCTATGACATCAATTCTTTGTGAGACGGTTTTCTTACATGTTGGCCAAAAATCACCTGTACCATTATAACTTATAAGGTTTAATTATGAGAGTTTTTTGCATGTTTTTTGAAAACATGGCATGTACTTCGGAGCAAGAGGTCTAGCTTTGGACTATATTTTCTGTAAAAAATTTGAAGTAGTTTTCATCAATAGAGGGCTATTATTTGAGCCAGGAAAGTCCTTTAGATCTTTTTTTGGTACACGAGTGTTATTGAAATGAAGGTAAATAATATTCAAGCCGTCAATTCTTTCACTCCAATTGGTTTATTTCTACTTCTTTAGGGAAATCATGGACATTTCATATTCTTTTTTAAATACAAACATTCTAATCCTGCAATTTATGAAACCTCATGAGTGAAGATTTGATTATTTTTGATAAGTCAATTGCAAGATTGTATGGTTGAGTTTCAAATAAGCTATACCTTCATCTACATAATTAATCGTCATTTTGAGAAAATTTGTGTTTGAAGACTAAAGACAAATCATACAATTATGGAAAAGTGCTCAATAATGGCTCAAATGTTAGGATGGAAAGTCTGTAGTGAAGCAAAGAGTGTACGCAATTTTTGTGCAAGGGAAAGTAAGTGAAATGGTAGTCCGAGTGGATTTATCATTTTTGAACTCTTTTACACTTTGGTATAAATGTTTTGAAGGTGAACTCACAAGTGTCTCTGAAATGGTGCCGCAACTTGACACCTTACAATGTTTGCCATGAGTACATGGTACTATTGAGTTCTGAAACAAATATGTGCCTATTTCTGAAAAAGCATAGAGTTCCATTATTGGTACTGCTCTCCCCATAACTCTCCCGCAGGCTGCTCCTCTGTCGAGTTCTGAAACAAACATGCGCCTATTTATGAAAAAGCATAGAGTTCCATTATTGGTACTGCTCTCCCCATAACTCTCCCGCAGGCTGCTCCTCTGTTGAGTTCTGAAACAAACATGTGCCTATTTATGAAAAAGCATAGAGTTCCATTATTGCTACTGCTCTCCCCATAACTCTCCCGCAGGCTGCTCCTCTGTCGAGTTCTGAAACAAACATGTGCCTATTTATGACAAAGCATAGAGTTCCATTATTGGTACTGCTCTCCCCATAACTCTCCCGCAGGCAGCTCCTCTGTGAAAGGGACCCAAACGTCGCTGTTTCCACCACTTAGTCGGTTTCGGTAAGAGTTTCAAGCTCCAACATCCTTCGCCGAAGAGCTCCTGAATGAACAAAAGGTGTGGATGCAGCATTCGTAATGGCCTGATCGGCGATCAATCTTTGTTTCTTGCGGTGAAGAACGAGGATCGAATGGCAGTGAGTTTGCGCTCGCTGAAGTGATTCTGCATGCGTGGCGTTCCTGGATCCTACCGACTATTTGTAAGTAAACTTGCCCGCCGACTCTCTTGTTTCAGGATCTGTACTTGAGAGTACTTCATTTCTATAGTCGGTGAAGGGCGATATGCTCGGATTTAATCTGGGTGTAAAGCTTCTGTCTTTCGTGTTCCAAGTAGCTATGTATGATGAGATGGCCGCGGGCATCAGTTGCTTCTGGTTACTCTGTAAGTGACACCAGGCAAGATCTGTCATCATGGGAACTTGCTTTCTGGAAGACAACGAAGCTCATCTCTGGAATTGTGTCTTGTGGCACACGAACAGTTTAGTCAACTTGTTGGGGGAGGGGCTTGCAGAGGTCGAGTTTGTGTTGGAGAACTAATTTCTTTCGATAAGCTCATTCATGTCGTAGACGCTGGAATGATAGTTATATTCGCTTCTGAGGCTTCCAAGTATATGTCATGTCCTCTATGCTCAGAAACCGGTAGCTTCACAAGTGAACTCGTTGGGCTTGTATTTTTTCTGTGGATACCATAATCAACTATCACGAAATTTAGGCTTAAATTGATTTCAGATTTTTGCAGTTCTGTGAATGGTTGCTAGCCGTTGATAACCAATGTTGCAGGATTAGCAACTAATGTCGCAGGATTAGCATATATGTACATTCTCGAGGAATCCCTCAATTGTTTTTCATTATCGAACGTTCACAAAGCCGGAAAGGGATTCCCAATGTGTCACTTTTGACTGTGCTCGAAGTTAAGAAGCATTTGAACGTAGCGTAAGGGCAGAATGGTATATCATGCAGTCGAAGTGGTACGATAGGCTTAGTAGAACTAGCTAATGAAACAGAGTGTCATCACTGTCATGCCATAGCGTCGTTCTCCGCGTGCTTTTTCTGTTTCTGTCTGATTCTCAAAGTGAAGCATCCGAGTAAGAATGGGTAGGCATATAATCCTGTGACTAGAGATTGATTACTAGTTAGTGTCATTGTGCCGTGCATGACCTTTCTGGTGGGACCTCAAACTGTGTGCAGATCCACAGTGATATGAAGCATAGCAACACAACTCAATACCGGAGGTGGCATCTCTGCATTAGCGGCTCATGTGTTAGCTTGTCCAGCAGGCAGTGCAAGGTACCCAATTTACCAGGAACGACTTTTGGTTCGTTAATTTTCTTTCTTATTTTCTTTGTCTAAGTAGTTTCCCTTTTTTTTATTATTAGACAATTGGGTGTCGAAGGAAAATGAATTGTATCGATTGCAGAGAGTATTTATTATTTCATTGCAATGCCATGTCCCCATGTGGAGTCACCAACTCTGTTTCTTCAAATCTTCTTGTCTCACCTGTCCTTCCAACAATTTACTTACCTCGCTCCATACAAATCATGTCGTCTTAGAAGGAAAGTCAGCCTAAGAACCCCTACAAGAAACTAGAAACTGCTCCTTGTGATTGTAACTCACTTTCTTAATCAAGGAATGAGAACCTTCACTCTATCAATGGAGCAGGGCTGATTCACTGTACGTGGTAACCATGAGCAGGAGTATTCATCGTCCAGGAGCTGACAAAAGTGGTGTAAAAGGACTGTTTTGTACTCTTGAAGCGAGAGAGCCATCGATCAATCGTGAGAAGCTATCCTGCGGAAGCCACTGTTGATTCTATTCGCAAGTAAGTGAAGCACATCCTACATGTTTGATAGTCTCTAAATGTTGTGCCTCTGGGTGGGACTATTTGAATTGGACAGATATTCCGGTTCCTTGAAAATTGGGGTCAGTTGTGTGATGATAAGCTATATACACATGGGTGGTTTGCATCTTTGGAAGAGATTTAGTAATGTTGTGAGAAGCGCATCACTTTGAGTGTGGCAAACTGACAATTATGTTACTTTTTGTTCAGGATGTTTACAACCAGCCAACGGTGACTCCAACCCTGTGGAGTTTCGGGTGGGAGTTTTGGGCTGGACCGCTATTATTGAGCGGTCCACGTGAGACCAAGCTTATATTTTGGGGCATTAAGGGATTCAAACACTTGCTTGAATTCCTTCGCCCCACGAAGTTCTCAGTGTTGCAATCGTGAAGTTGTGCGTTGAAGCTTTCCTTCAACTTGCGTGTTGGAATGTCTCTTCAACATGTGCGAGAGAGGGTTCGGAATCGAAGGCGCCTTCCCATTGTGCTGGCCAGCAGTGAATCACTGACTTGACAAAATCTTGGGCTTGTTTTCACGCTTTCAGTGGTGGGTTTCTCACTGCTTTAAGGTTCACTCATTGTCGTATGTACTCGGCTTGGTACTGAGCCTCTTGTCACCGTCGCAGTTTCGTTTGTGGGCACTGAATCACTAGCTTTTGTTGAATGTGACGTAGAACTTGGAACCAAGCAAGCGGTGGATTACTCTGTAGGGTGGTTTATGCCGATGGGTCACACCTACGACTGCTCTAAGTTGTAGAAGTCGTCTTTCTAGCGCCCCGATGATCAGAAATTTGTACCGACAGTATCCAGGGTAGAGTCAAGTCAACTGTCCGCTGGTATATTCATCATGGATGCCTCGCGTTCTAAGCCAAGGTATCCTCTATAACCCCCATCTGCAAGCCTGCCCCTCACGCTTTCAACCTTCCGTGTTTTCAACCCTCAAGTTCCTTAAAACCCCAAAATGGAAATTTGCAGTCCTGAATTAAGAAGACAAGTAAGGTTTGCAATCACAGGTGAAAAACGCTTAATGGTTAAATTTCATCATAGCACTTGTAGCTGTAGCCAGCTGTAATAGAAACTGTTAAAACGTCAGCCATTCCTCCATTTGTACAAAGGTGTTGAAAATCAACGTTTTTGATTTCTGCCCTCCACACGGGGTTAATTCTCATGCTTCTTCTCCTTTCCGCAGGCATGGTGCAAGCGAGGCAGGTGGGCCACTTAGGAAGCGATCGCGTTCGGCTCCACCCGGTGAACAAGATTCTCTTCGTGAGAAATACGTCTCACATTCAAGTCTTGTTTGCAGGCTTGTTTACCATTGTGCTTTAGGATAGAATTTGAGAGGCTTCGTCATAGAATGTGTATGTTTTAAGTGACTGCTCCGTGGTTGGAGGTCTGATTCTCGTGATGATATGGTCAATCATGGTGCAGAGCATGACGAGGATGGAAATCGTATGGAGAATGTAAGCAATGGTGGAATTTCTGACTCTACAGTATGGACGAATGATGGCCCCATGCAGCTTGCGAATGAAGTATGTTTCACATCCTTTGCTAATTCCTTTCCCTACTTGAATCAACACGAGTACTGACTTCTGAGCACTAAAATACGTTCTTAATGTCAAAAAGTGAACATGATCTTCTTAGTCAATTCTAGCTTGTTTTATATGCAAGTTTGCCAGAAGTTGTTTAGATTTGGGTAGGTACCTCAAAGTAGTATGCATGCTACTTTTTGTAGTGCACGAGAGCTCAATCTTCTTGAGTCTTGTAGCGGTTGAAGCCGAGATGAAAACGAGGTTCATTTTCCTGTTCTTCCTTTAAAGTGAATTTTGGGATGTCTTTAAGCTTGTTTCTAGTGAGAAATTGAGCGTACTTTTCAACCTTGGTACTATATTCATGGTGATTTCATGTTTTTGACAAATAAACAGGACTCGCAATCCCTTTTATTCTCATGTAAGCCCATGGGAGCAACAAGTGGTGATTCTTCCGGAAGCCCACACAATGTGCAGCAGACGCGGTAAACAGTGCCTATCAAGCCTTCAATGCAATTGTCTGTTTTCACCCCGGATCATCCTCTCTCAGTAAATGTAGGTTTCACCAGATTATCTGAGGTGTTCAGATTATTGGCAAACTTATGCATTATCATATTTTGCAGCTTATTCAAGTTGGATGGACCCAAACAAAAGATATTTCTGAGTCACTCAGGAGCTCAGAAGGATTTTGTGGAGCAGTTGTGTGAGGATCTTGAAAAGCACGCATATTTCTTCCCGTTTTTTGACCAGAGACACCATAGTTTGCCGAAAGGGAAGGACTTTGCGCCTCTTATAATAGAGGCAGCTCGATTATGTCACGTTGCAGTGATAGTGTTATCTGAAGAGTTTTTGTCTTCCAAGTGGCCAATGTTGGAGCTGGTTGAGTTTTATTCTGCTCAACAGCAATGTGGAGGAGGAGGTGAGAAGTTGCACATGCTTCCATTGTTCTTCAAGTTATCAATCGAGGACGTGAAAGACGAGGATCGTTGGATGCCTATATGGAAAGAACATGCTAGTAAGGACGATGGGGTTGACGTGACAAAGTGGAGTGTAGCTGTGAAAGCCTTGTGCAAGTCAAATGGTTTGAGATTTGACAAAGATGCAATGCATAATGAGGTGGCATACAGAAAGCTTGTAGTTTCAAGCATTTTTAAGTTGTCGCCACCAGACTTGCTATATGGGAGCTCAAAAAGAATGGTTGGTTACAATCGATTGTGCAAGGTATGTGAAGATGGCCAAAGGTTATGAGTTTTGAAGTGTTGATGAATTAAGTAATCGAAGTAAGCATTGTGTGATTAAGGATTCCTAAGAGTTGGAGGGATATTTGATCTCTTGCCTATGAGGGTTAGGATAAAAAGTAAACCATAGTAGGAATTATTTATGGTAATAGTGATTATAAATTGAGGATGGATATATTTTGTAAGGCTTCATGGACGTTTGTGAGGGTTGTCAAAATGAGATCATTATTTATGATTCTTAAGTAGAGAATATGTAAATGACAATGTTGTTTTATCTACTCATTATAGAAGAATTTACACTTGTGTTGATTGGCATTAGGTTTTGTGATGAGTGGGTCACTTTGTGTTGAATTGCAGGACATATTGAGCCTATTTGTGGAAGACACCACAATAAGAGCAAATGTATTGGGAATATATGGAATGGCTGGGGTTGGAAAAACGACATTGTCCAAAGCCATGTGTGATTATTTGAATGGAGAATATTTAGGCAAAGTGTGCTATGTGGACTTGGATAGGGAGCAAAGAGCATGGCGGCAAGAGGAGATCTTAAGAGCGTTGTGTGGTTTCGAAAGAAATGTGTTGGATGGTATTGGCATGGATACCGATAAGGTATTGCAATTCAATTTTATAATTGTCGAACTTGAATTGTAGATTGTGAAGATTTGTTGTTATTTTGTACCATCAAGTTGAGATTTGACATATTAATTGAAGAACAAGACTAATTTGTAATGAGACTCACACATGTGGTTTTACATGGCAGGGATTGACACAAATTACATTGCACATGAGGCGGGAGCCGGTGCTCCTGGTATTAGACAATGTCACAAATGATGCCCGTGTAAAGGAAGCTGGAGAATACTTGAAGGCTGGTTTTCATCCAAAGAGTAAAATCATACTCATGGCAAAGAGCAAACAAGTTTTGGAGTATTTACTGCCAAGTATTGAATTCTTCATGCCAATGCCTAATTTGCACCCGGACGAAGCCGAGGAACTCTTCTTAAAACATGCAGCTCCTATGAAGTCAATTGTTGAGTTGACAAATGAAGAACGAAGGATTGTTGAAATATGTACTCGGAAATGTTGGTTTGAATCAAATGAAGGTGGATCATATCATCCATTAGCATTGAAGGCATTGGCGGACTTTTTTCGTCGATTGGGCAAGCCCAAGGGCGATCAATTGCTGGTTTGGAAAGATCATCTTGATAAGGGGATGGTTTCAATGAGAGATGCGTGGAGTTCTTCAAATGGCCTTTATCATATTTTGGATATGCAATTTAGCACTTACGAGTTAAATGAGAAGTTATTGTTCCTGGATATTGCATATTTTTTCGAAAACTTTTGGTTTCCATTTGCATATATTGGAAAACTTCATAAACTTGTTGAGTTCTTTTCTAGATTTTATCCTGGAAGAACAGAATACCAAATAAGAGAACAAGTAAGTACGAAAACTTTGTGTTCTACTAATGTCTACTTTTTTGTTAGTGGTAGTTGCATAATGATGGAAAAGTGTGAAGATGGTATTGGATGACTTATTTGATGTTAATTGTGGAATAAATATTTGAATATAGGTTTTGAAGGGATAAATGACTAACAAAGGAAAGTGTCATGTGTTGTAGATGAAGGATTTGCAGAAGTCTGGCATGATCAGTTTGGAATTTTCTATTGACGAAGAGATTGTATATGTACCCGATCTGTACAAGGAGTTTGCTGAGTGGTATGTGAGCGAGCATAATGTGAAAGGCTTGATGAATGTATCGGGAGTATTTCAAACTATGGGAATGAGTTTGAGAGGTGGTGCTTCATCATCAAGTAACAAATGGGATGATCTTGTGAGGCTACGAATTGTTGATATAACACCTGCAAATTATCGACTTTTAGAGGGCATGGCAATGCAAGAAATGAGCAATCTTGTGGTGTTACAACTTTATGATTGTCCCAACATCACAAATCTAAATCTCAAGGGGCTTCATCTTCTTCGTCATTTGGAGCTCGTCAAGCTGACAAATCTGGAAACAATGTTGTTGTCTGGGAATACAAGTACAGATGGGTATTCAGGCATATATGATTCATTACAACATGTGAAGTTGGAGAGACTAGATAATCTATGCGACCTACCTGACTTTATGCCATGCACATCCTTGCATTCCTTTGATTTGCATTCATGGCCAAAATTGAAAAATCTTGGAGTTTTGGAGTGTCCTCAATTGAAAGTGTTGTGGATCTGGGGTATAGTTGAAGGCCAATATGATTTTGATGACAACTACAAATTTGAAGGCCTGCCAAATCTAGAAGCTCTACACTCTTTGGTGGCGATTCACATCACTATATTGCCATTCTATGAACTACACTGGAATCAAGTGTCTGAGGCTGAATACGTGAAAAAGAAGGAGATTGTCATTAGGAAAGAGGGATATCTTGGTAAACTTTTTCACAAACTCCATACCGCTTGTTCCCAGAAATGGGAATATGTGTATTTTTGGAATGGCTGTTTAGATGGTTATATTGTTTGGAGGTAGATTAGAAATGTACATTATATAAAGTACCTCAAAGATTGCTCAGTTTTCAAGTAGTCAAGCTCATTGCAAAGAGTCTGAGAGAATTGATTTTGAATGATGATTATATTGATCTTTAGATGTTTATATTGAGAACTTTCTTGACATGGTTAACTAGCTTTGTAGATGTTGATATTAATGTACAATTAGATTTGGGTTCAATTTCACATTGAACCTTTTGTAGGCCAATGAGGGTCATTTCATTTTGATACTTCGTAAAGTTGTGTATTTGCATGACTAAGTAGTTGACTAAGTAGTTTGTTAGAGCGCTAGATTAGAAGAAGGATGCTTCTTGTAGTAAGTTGTCTTTGTTTGCATTGAATAAGAGAATGATGACTAAATGGATTGATGCTTCTTGTGCGACTTGAACAAATAGAGTATTTGTTAACCATCTACTGTAGAAAAGTGTTTGAGTATTTTGACCAAATTGTGCGCAAGTCTCCTTACAATGAATATTTGATCTTACGAGGTTCGGTGAATTTTTATTGAAAGGAGTCAATATGCTTGGTGGAAACACCTCACTTCTCTTGTATAGGAGTGCATGGAATGCAATGGGAAGGAGTGTGGTCGAATTTGAAAGGCCTCTTTTTGTATCCACATTGATGATATTACTTTTGGATGGATACTATTGATTGTATTTTCAGCATCATGGTGAGGCACTATTTTGGCCGAATGTTTTTGGAAGTATATTTTAGCATGGTGGTGAGGCACTTGTAGCATCAAGTATTGATACTTTGTATTTATTTTCAGTTTATTCTCAATGTGATAAATCACGATTGTAATTCTATAGCAGAGATGAATAAAAGCGCTCGAGAACTTCAAACCATCTGAAGATGGGCTATAATCTCATCACATCCACTTTAGTGGGATTGAGTGAAAAGGAGGCACTTTTGCTTTATATTAGTTATGTGGTTATGAGTTGGAATAATTTGGTGTCGTGGCAAATTTGAATTTAAAGTGTAAAGAAATTGCTTCAGCCTTCCATAATAACACTCCTAGTTTTCAATAGGTTCTACTTGTTGTTTTCACGAGGTTCTACTTGAATGTGATGATGCTGGCCCCTAGAAGATTAGTATGAAGATTCTTGGTGAATTTATTGTTTGGCTTCATTCAACGAGCTATAAGAAGACTTTTATTGAGTGGTTTTAAAAGAGAGTATAGAGAAGTCTAAGTTGTTTGTAGGTAGATCAGAAATGTACATTACATAAAGTGGCTCAAAGATTGCTCAATTTTGAAGTAGTCAAGCTCATTGCAAAGAGTTCGAGAGAATTGATTTTGAATGATGATTTAAGTATGTAAGAGATTGAACCATGTGGAATGATTAAGTTGGGATCAAAACAAAATATTAAGTTATGAGTCTTGAATGTAAAATCTTTTTTATGTACCTGAAATAACTTTGTCTAAAATACACACAAGTAGAAAGTTGAAATTGAAGATACCTCCAGCTTGGTTTTAACTAATGACTGGTTTGTGGTGTTGTGTAGGTTTTGGGTCACCTACACTACTTACAAGTACCGGAACAACTTGAGTGGTAGGGTAGCTAATTTTCACTAAATGATAATCTTAGATTGAGTGTCTTTGCCACCAATCCATGATGAAATTCTAACATGTGGTGTCAACATCTGTTCAAACTCATAACTCGAGTTTTCGAGTTAGTCTATATCCTAGATTTTATTCAGACAAGAAGATTCATTTGATTGCAAGAGTAAATAATATCTAAGAGTACCCTAAAATGGTGTAGTATTAATAATGTAGACTAGTGATCTTCATTAACTTGTTCATAATAGGTTTGTAATGCGAAAGTACCATGTACATATTACATACATTATGGGGTGTCAAATTACGACACCATCAATAAGGCCTCATGACTCAACTCTTGGTGCACATCACCTTGAACAAGTCTATTACAAGTTTGTACATCTCAAATCTAAATAGCTACTCTTTGTTTTCATCCTCGACACTTTTTTCTAAAAATGTGTTTTTAAGTTGCATATAGGCAGAGACATATAGAGATTAAAAGTCCACCTTCAAGTCACTTTACCTATAAGTTCACCTTCATAAATTCATAGCAAAGTAGAAAAGTCTAAAAATGGTGGATCCACATGGACTATCCTTCCATATACTTTTCCCATGTACACTATAACCCCTAAACTTCCTTGGTGGTTGTTGGGAGCTTGAAACCTCAAATTTGCGATTATCTACTTCTATATAGCTTTGGGGGTGTGAACCACTTTTGTTTCTATTTTCAAAACTTTCAACCATAAGATCTTGTATATAAGACTATTTTTAGTTACTACTCCATAAATTCATTGTTGGATGTTTACCATTGGAGACATCATAATATCCAAAGGTTGTCTTGGAGTTTTTTTGGGCATTGTGAAGGTTGTCTTTGAAGACTCAAAAATTGGACTTTAATCTTTGCAAATTTTACCACATGCATTTTGGAATATATTCAGGAGCAACGAGTAAAAATCTTAGAAAAAGACCTCACTTCTCACCTTTAGATCATGGCTGCCCGAATCTGCAATAACTCATTTTAGACTTCAAACCCATTTCAGACTTCAACGAAGGTTAGGGGATAAACTACACATTTTCTTTGCTGAAATTTGAGCTATTATTGAGCAGTTTCCTATACATGGAACTGAAATGTAAGTATTGATACACAATGCAAATCTGAGGCTTACAAATCCAATCCACTTCACCAATTTAGTTCATCCAATTATCCACTAATGCTCCACCATTGGTGCCACCTCAGTTTACTCCCACCATGAGTCATATGTGGATCTTCAATCTTCGACTGCTCTGCAATAACAAGACATGAACATTAGTAACTGAATAGTAAGATAATGCTACATGTTCAATGAGCAGCATGATTTGATAGGGTTAAATCGAAAGTGGAAATCTTTAACCCCTGGAGCCCTAGGTGTTGATCGTTGCTCTTGACTAAAAACCCAATACAACCCACTTCTTGGAACCGGTCTTTTGAAGAGGTGGATGAGGTGCGAGCTCTTCAAGCTCTATCTTGAGGAGAATAGTGCAATTGTTAGTCAAAGTATAATCACAACAAACCAGAAATTCTACAAGCCCATGGAGAGATTGAGAGTGATAATTATCTCTGCTCATTCAAGTACACTCACATGTATATTCTATACACTTCAATAGGATACTGGCAATAACGATACATGCATGCTAGTGTGATGGATTCAAAAGCAGAGACCAACCTTGTTATACTGTTATAGTAGACCATTATACCGTTAATGTTAATGCAGACCGATGATATTCACGCGCGCACAAATTTGCAGAAGCTTGAGGGACAAGTAGTCACCCTTGTTTGCCCAAGTTGATCATTATCAAAGAATGTAGGTTGCGATGTGAGCTCATGAAACTCATTAACTGATGTGATATGTGGGCGCACCATTCTGCTCATGTCGCTTCAAATTCTGACGGAAGATCACTGATGCATTAGCTCGTCCTCATTCACTCCGAATGATGTGAAGAAGAGGGTGCTCTTGCAGGATCCTCCGATTGAGCTGAGCAAACTTTCGGTTGAAGCCCAACAGATCACTATCCTCGTCAAAGTACTTCCAGGAGCCTTTCACCACTGACTTCGTTGTTGTTCACGCACCAGAGACTCTTGTCGGTCGTGTTCATCAGCAGCTGTCTATTCCAGGGTTCGTTTGAACGTAGGATTAATCAAACGGGATACCAGGCATTCAATCAGAGTAGGGTCTAGCTACGGAGCAGTGAAGTAGGCACTTGGAGGTATTAATACTGAGACAGCGGGTGTTCATACCACTGATCGTTCTGATGACGACTGTTTCGGCCCTCGAAGAAGTTGATGTCCACTTTCCAGAGACATGTCTTGAATTTGTGTGCAGAACCGCACAAGAAATCATTTGGTGGGATTTTGCAAGCCCTCCATGCCATATACTCTCGCCAGTACAGAACTAGATTGCGGTCTGTTCCTCTCAAAGTATTCGATGTAGTCTTTGCAGGGAGTGTCCATACTTATTGACATGTAAATGCGGTCTCCACAAGCGTAGCTTCTTCAGTTGTACTCCTCCTCTAATTTGTCTGGGGCCGATATTATGTCCGACAAAACCCCGCCAACAGCTTGAATACCTTCGCGAGGTAAGCCCGAAGGCATATTCACGAGCTACCTCCTCACTTTCTTGGCAACCGTCCCAGCGGTAAGGAAAGGTGGATTGAAAAGGTGAGCCTGCACATGCGTGCGTTCAAGTTCAAGCTCTCTACCTAGTACTAGGAGGTCCGAATGCTGCCCCAAGCGAGTGAGCAATTGCACACACCATTTCACCTTTGCACATGAAAGAGGTCATCTGAAGGTATGTCACTGTTGCAAAATGGCGCCACTTTTCTCTGTTCAAAAGCAATGCTTGTCAATCGTTCATATATTTGGGCTATTTTTGAATGTGTTTTCGTTTGTGCAGACACTCTGATGCCAATGTCAGTGATATGTGCTAATATGTTCATTCAGAAATTTGGGATTTTGTAACAGGCTGAAAATGTGAACCATCACAAGATTGGAGAGACCAATGGAGCCACACATAACTCTAACAAATTCGAAAAGCAGACGACCTCAATTAAGTGGAAATGAGATGTAGAGGCAGAAAATCGTGATGTTGTATTCACACGGTTATCCGAATGGGATAAGTGTTTTGGCATAATTTCTCATCATCGTTTTCCTGCTTTGCTCCCAATATACTCGTCAAGGATCAGAAAGAGTATTTTATCTCCACATACATGTCAGAAAGAAATGGTAAACTTGATCATCTGCTCAGCATCCCAAGTGGCACTCTAGAAATGGTTAGCATGGTCTATCCCCAAAGAGTAATTGCAACGATGTTGCTCGTTCTCCAGGGCACTGGAATATGTCACCTCCCTGTTTACAGCGATCCCTGTTTACAGCGATTGTAGCGTGAACGGAGTCTGTTTTTGATGTTAGCATCGGACTTTACAATCAGAGAATTGGTCACTCCACATTGCTAGAGCAAGACCCCGCCAGTGATACATTTCTGGTCAACGCTAACATACTCAACCTCAAAGTCAAAGCGAAGGCTGTTGGTATAAAGAGTCTTATGTTCAGCACATATTTTCAGAGTATTTGATCATCATTCTGCCTGTTGCGTATCATACTTTAGACTAATGCACTCATGATGTAATTTAGAAAGCACTGGTGTAATGAGGCCTCAATTTAATGGTCACCAATGTGTCTAATCAATACCTTGAGTCTAAATGCCACCAAGAAACATCCTGAAGATTGAATGCTAAGATAAACGACTCTCCCAAGGTAGCTGTAACGAATTCGTGACACACAATACCAAATACAAAATGCAGCGGAGATGCACGGGTCAGAACTGTGATGTTGTTTCCACACGACCATTCGGTCAAGAGGTTTTGGGATTACTCATCATCATCCTCTAATTTCCATACTCGTCAAGGATGGGAAACATCATTGTGTATCACCATAATCCTGTCAGACAAGTGAGTTTGAAGGTAAATCGTCTCCTCAGCAATCTAAGTCTGTGGCTTACATAGCTGTCCCTAAGAATAATTCCAACGACCGTGCTCAATCTCGCGGGCAATGGAATATGCTACCTCGCTCCTCACACCGATTATAGCCTGAACGGAGTCCCTCTTTGACTTAAGCATCAGACTTTGCAACCACAGAATCTGTCCACGGGTACACATTGCTAGAGCAATACCCTGCAGAGGATATTACTCTCAGGATCACTTACGCACTAAAAACCTTAAAACGGAGGCTGTCAATTAGTGTATTCATTACGGTCATCAGATAACTTCAGAAAGAAACCCATAATGAATCATCCAGCCCCATACAGCATGTGTCCTTAGCTGACACCATCGAAATCTGATGAGTTGGAGCCTCAAGTTTACAGAGTAGCGTCATAGAAATGCAGGTGGCATACGGAGGAGGTTCTCCTTGTGCAACAAGGTTCCAGCGTCATCCCGCAACTGCGCCCGTCGAGGTAACCATCCTTGACTCGTTCTTCAAACCATTCAGCCTATTTATGCATTTAATCCATGAAGCAGTGATTGACAATGAGGACTCAGATTCATCACGATCAAGCAAATGGCAAGTGCTCTGAAACCTTAAACCGTGCACCCTGATTATAAAACCGATCTACAAAACTTCATGAGAGGCTAATTGACACTTGAGGATGATGACTCTGACTCATCACAATCAAGCAAGCAGATAAGAAGTAATAACCCAATTCCGTTAAAATGGCATTATTCCGGTAAAATGGCACACCTCAACTTTCTGAACTGTAGTTCAAAAACCATGTGATATAACAGAATTTTAAGGTAATATTAGGGAAAATGAGTGACAATGTATATAAAGAAGTGATATTACAAAAAAATTGTGATATTACAGAATATACCATTTTATATGAACACAAATGTAAGATAACGGAATTGGGGTTAGTAGCTCTGGAGTAGCAAGATCGATGAACCGAGAAATTGAAAAATGGCCGTGAATTTAGCAGATGATGAGAAGCTTAGGAATGTGATTGTGGGAGAGTGGGAGGGCCTTGTGTAGGACGAGAAACACTGAAAATAAATGTTTAAGAACTTCGAAATCGTCCGAACATTTCAAATTCTTCAGAGAAATTAAGCGTTTCAGATATTCTAGAGAAATTCACAATAATCTAAATTATGATTAGATGAGTTAGTAGTCTCTTTGTCATATCTCTACTTTAGATTGAATAATGAACTCAGTGAGTTTGGGATTGAACTACATGTCAGGGAATGCTAAATAAGAAGTGGATAAAGTTTTAAAGGGAAATAATATTGATTAGTCATCTCATACGGTCTTTCTTATGGTAGTAACAAATGGTAAATTGTAGTGAGGTTGGTTAGATTTCACTATTAGTATGGCCTCAATGTGAGTCTCTTCTTGTGTTGTTTCCTGATATAAAGAGGAGCGGGCGTCTTTATACCAGTTTTTTCCCCACGTGCAGGCAATTAGTATGAGATTAATGACCTTTTTTTCAAAAGAAATATTATTGGAGGAAGACAACTGAGTTATTTCTTTCTTTCTTTTTTTTTTTTTTTTTTTTTTAATTTTTTTTTTTTTTTGTGGAGGGTAGATAGATGCTTTTTGGATCTTTGAATAGAATTTTTTATTTAGCGCGGAGGGGTAATTATATTTTCATTAAAGTTTTGTACTACGGTTATGCTAGGTTACTCAAAATGAGCCCCTAATTATGAAAATATAGAGTGGGGCACCTCCCCCGCCGCTCTTGCGGCTTAGAAGGATGCCCCACAAGTTATTTTCCATAAACAAGTCAGAGCGTTTTTTTAGTAACCTAGTACATTAGGATGTAACAAATCCCGGCAATTGGAAGAATAAGTCAAGTAACTTTGTTCGTGCCTAGTCCAAACCATGCTCTTTTGGGATACTCTCATAATAGATTCCAATCAAAGTGAGAGAGGAATAGAAGGGATGAAGATACTTCATCCCCCTCGATTTGATCGAAGCTAATTCTTGACAACGTTTATTGCTTCGGCTCACACTTACTCCTTTCTGTAACTCCAATTACAATGTTCAGCTTTTAGGCGAGTACGGCGTGGCAACTTCGACAGAGTTCCAAACAACAATAAAATATAAGTGGCCAGTCCATATTGATAAACGTCATCTCTATGCCTACACGCTCAACCCCTAAAGCAAAGCTCAAAAGTTCCCTCTAGACGACCATATCAGAAATCTGTGAACAAAGTTTCTTTCATTCAATTTTGAAAAATCCAACCGTAGAAGCTGGTGTACAATTTTTTGATATTAGTCTACCCACCAATGTTTATCAAATTTCATCGGGCTTCACTCTTTAAGGGTAAAATAAAGATTGGGAAGAATACCTAAGGATTCAACTCACAGAATGGAAACTCACAGAATGGAAAGGGATAACCCCAAGTTGGTGATGAGGTGCATGGGTCAGAATTCGTGATGGTGTCTCCACGATGGATTATCCACACGGGATTATTTCGAAATGTCGTGATTCGGAGCCTGATAGTCTTATCAGCATTCCCCTTCTCACATTCTATGTTCACGAAGGATTTGAAACAAGGACATGCATGGCTCCACATTCAAGGGAGGCGCACCCACTGGATCAAATTTCCTTGAGATGCTCGTTTTCCTCCGCAAAGGTTCAAGGGACCCAGGTGATCGGAAGGGTGCCTGGTCCAAGGCTTGTTGTTCAGGGGTACAGTACCTACGAATTCAGATCAAAGATTAGAAAGTGACTACCCCAAGTGGTAATGAGGTGCAGGGGTCAGAATGATCGAGCAGATTGTGTTCACAAGGTTATTCGGAATCGGCTGCTTTTATCATCATTCCCCTGCTTTGCTGCCACACCATTCACTATGAAGGATCAGAAACAACGATATGTATGTTGATGTCCACATTCATGTACGTAATAGTCTTAAGTTCAACTGTTTCGGTCTCTCACACCGAGGTACACCTTCACAACACCCAAATGACAACATTAGCATCCAATATATTGAATTCACGTATTGTAATGATAGATTCCCGCAAGAAACCATCACAAATAAAACCAACAAATACCAATCATTATTAGACACAATAGCTGCCCGTCGCTGAAAAGTTAACCCTCTCATAGTCATCACCGCAGGTGCTAGAGGCACAACTCACACACCATCCATGGACCCATTAGAAACCACTTTTTAACTGACTAAAAAACAAATAAAAAATGCATTCAAAACAATCAACACAATAGCCATACAACACGCCGCACTAATCCTCTTACACAAACGCAAAATAGAAAATCACCAACTCCTCCCTATAAATATTGAACCACCTTAAAAAAAAAAAAAAAAAAAAAAAAAAGGGGGGTAGTGGTGAAAACCACTTATGTTAATAGCGCACTGCTTCAATCTCAGCTTCTCGGGTAGGGGCCGGGTGGTTGATTTTATTTTCTTGCCATACTCTCACAGACAGCCCCAAGCCATGCGTACTGCTCAAACGAGCCTGTCGGGGTTCGAACTTGGACCAGCACGGTTACAAATGTCCCACACCTCAACCACCCTAGGACTGCACGGCTTGGTGAACTCGAAACACCCACTCAAAACACCCATTTTTCCACCATACACCTCGCACCAAAATAGTTTCTTCATGGTTACTCTAGTTCGGTCAGTTTCAGTCAGTTTTGTGTACAGCTTAGTGTCCATTCACGAAAGGGGTGAGTAGTTTTGTTCTTTTACCTCTTTGTCCTGTGGCCATCGAGATAAAGACATTACGAACAGACGCTGTATTCACGCCAATCTTCGATATGAAGATTGGAGTTCTTACTGTTTCGACTTTATCATCGGCGACCTCCTACAGGTAGCATGGTCTGTTTCAAAGAGTCATTGCAGCATCGCTGCTTGGTAAGGCAAGGGAATAGGTCAACCACTTCTCAATGGGTGAGGTTTGCATATACAATCCTTGCTACGAGTATCTACTTTCCTCTCCTATTGATATCAGCTCGTTCTACTGATTAGTTCACTGGCTCCTTCTTTCACAGCCATTCAATTCTAGCATAGTCACATGAGCTCACACATACCATGGGCAAAGGAGGCATTTAACCCCAGCGTTGACTTGCCTCAAAACTGCCAAAACTCTTAAAAGTGTCATCTTTAGGTCGGAGTGGTTAGCTGCATTTCAGAAGTTTTGACGTATTTTCAAGTATGTGACCGTCGGATTTAGAAATTCACACAAGGATGTGTATATCGAATCATAGATTTAAAAAGGCAATTATTTCTCTTACCATTTTAAGCGATCTAACATGCACTATGGAAAAACGTCTTTCACGATTTGGAACTTTTCACAAACTACACTACACGCATCTATCCTCCGTTTAAAGATGGAGGTTGCAATAGTTTTGAGAGCCAAGCAAACTTATGAGGCATTACTTTTGTACTGAAAATGAAGGAAAAAGTGCACAAGTGATTTTTCTAATGTTCAATGGGGGAATCATTTAAAAGTTGTGAGATCAGTGTTTTAGTAGAACAACATATACAATGTCTCTTATTGTTTGAGTTGTAGGATGTGCAATAGTATAAGTGACCCAAATGGGCACCCTAAGAACCTCTGCCTACTCGCTCACTTACGAGTCAAATTGCACTATGTCCTTGTCTGTTGTTATCATGTTACATCGATCCAATAAGTTGGAACGTGCCTCGCATGAAGAAAATACCTGCTAATCGGATTAAAATTCCTTCTGAGTTGATTAAATCAAGATTCTATTTACTTATTGTGTATCTTCATGATGGCATGCGGAAACATCACAACTTATGGGATTGGTGAAACATTTTGGCGGTAGACAAGGATGTAGTGCTATTTGACTACCACGTAGGTAAGTAGCAAATGATTCATGGGCTGCTATCAGAGGAACTTGTAAATCACATATGCTGAAATTGAACGAGAGACACTGTATACACTAATCTAAAACCAACACAAAAATGAGCTTCCATGGCATATGAGGTTCCTAGTTGAGCATCACCTAAAAATATCAACTCACTGAGCAACTCACTGAGCAACTCTATGCAAGCAATCTAAAAAATAGTACCCTATGCTTTCAAGAATGATAGAATCAGCTGTTGACGCTTGAGCGACAGAGCAAAAAATGCTAGCCATCTCTTCAGTTGACAAGATGCCTTGTAGGGTCCGCAAATGTGGATCTACCTTTATGTAAGCGACCGGAAGGCCCAAAAGCCGGGACACATGTAGATCCAGCGACCTCGAGGTCGCCATCACCGGATGATACACTGGGTGGACGAATACCATCCACAAATGAACCCTCATCCTCACCACTCCGCTTCCATGGTAGGTGCTCCACTTCTCTTCCTCACCTGCTCGGGTCACCCGGTGAAGTCACCGGTGATGGCTGGAGGTCGCCAGTACTACATCCTACCCGAATTTGCGATTTCCTATGATTTCCAAAATCAATGTGCAAGAGCTTTCCTTTTCACTACACAGGCAAGTAGTCTGTCCGAATGTCTGCATCAAAAAATCGAAATTGAACTCTAAAATCTGAAAAGGCCTGGAGCTCGACAGCATCGTGGTACGATCAAAATGTGTTTGAGTTCACGAACAGATGACCAAGAAAGCTTTGAAGATAGAGAAAATATCACTTTCCATTTATTACGAAGAATCTAGGTGGGCAACCGTGTCATGATTCTCTTTGTCGGAAACTGCTGTTGCAGACAAATGGTAAAGGTTTGCTCAGAACAGTGGTGGGTGGCCGCTCACTAAATCCAATCCATGTTCCCCACTTGGGGGGCGCCCCAGTTTTTTTATTTTCCATTTTTGACCTCCTTAAGGTCATTTTTTTGAATTTTTTTTTGAAATTTGGGGTCTGCACCACCATTTTACCCTAGGGGACCTCTTCTTGGAATTTTAAGGCCTTAAACACAAAAAAATACCGGGCAGCCTTTTATTAGCCTCCCTCCATATTTGGAAATTCCAAGGGGGAACATGGATTGGATTTAGTGTCCGGCTGGTGGGTGGATATCACCCAAAGATATTGAGAAATTTGGTGGTAACGTAGAAGAGACGAGATATCTTGCAGTAGGTACGGATGCATTAAATCTGATTTGTCAACACAGGCAAGTAGTCTGCCCGAATGTCTGCATCAAAAAATCGAAATTGAACTCTAAACTCTGAAAAGGCCTGGAGCTCGACAGCATCGTGGTACGATCAAAGTGTGTTTGAGTTCACGAACAGGTGACCAAGAAAGCTAAGTTGAAGATAGAGAAAATATCACTTTCCATTTATTAGGTGGGCAAACGTGTCATGATTCTCTTTCTCGGAAACTGTTGTTGCAGACAAATGGTAAAGGTTGCTCAGAACAGTGGTGGGTGGATATCACCGTAGGATATTGAGAAATTTGGTGGTAACGTAGAAGATAAGAGATATGTTGCAGTAGGTAGGGATGTATTAACTATGATTTGTCTGCACGAACTAAACTTAGTGTAGTCTTTTGCTTACTATGCCCACGCACAAAAGTCGACTTCGCAACTGCTTCATATACTAAAATATTCGCTATTTCTGAGCGGTCCGCGTTAGACCAAACTTATATTCTGGTGCATTTAGAGTTTCAAACACTTGCTTGAGTTGCTTCGCCCCACGAAGTTCTCAGTGTTGCAATCGTGAAGTTGTGCGTTGAAGCTTTCCTTCAACTTGCGTGTTGGAATGTCTCTTCAACATGTGCGAGAGAGGGTTCGGAATCGAAGGCGGCTCGCCATTGTGCTGGCCAACAGTGGATCACTGACTTGACGAAATCTTGGGCTTGTTTTCACGCTTTCAGTGGTGGGTTTTTCACTGCTTTGAGGTTCACTCATTGTCGTATGTACTCGGCTTGGTACTGAGCCTCTTGTCACTGCCTCAGTCGCCTCTGTGGGCACTGAATCACTAGCTTTTGTTGAATGTGATGTAGGACTTGGAACCAAGCAAGCGGTGGACTAGTACGTAGGGTGGTTTATGCTGATGGGTCACACTTACGACTGCTCGAAGTTGTAGAAGTCGTCTTTCTAGTGCCCCGATGAGCAGAAATTTGTACCGACAGTATCCAGGGTAGAGTCAAGTCAACTGTCCGCTGATATATTCATTATGGATGCCTCGCGTTCTAAGCCAAGGTATCCTCTATAACCCCCATCTGCAAGCCTGCCCCTCACGCTTTTAACCTTCCGTGTTTTCAACCCTCAAGTTCCTTAAAACCCCAAAATGGAAATTTGCAGTTTTGGATTAAGAAGATAAGTAAGGTTTGCAATCACAGGTGAAAAACGCTTAATGGTTAGAATTCATCATAGCACTTGTAGCTGTAGCCAGCTTTAATAGAAACTGTTAAAACGTCATCCATACCTCCATTTGTACAAAGGTGTTGAAAATCACCGTATTTGATTTCCGCCCTCCACACGGGGTTAATTCTCATGCTTCTTCTCCTTTCCGCAGGCATGGTGCAAGCGAGGCAGGTGGGCCACTTAGGAAGCGATTGCGTTCAGCTCCACGCGGTGAACAAGATTCCCTACGTGAGTAATAAGTTTCACATTCAAGTCTTGGATTCTTGTTTGCAGACTTGTTTACCATTGTGCTTTAGGATAGAATTTCAGAGGCTTTGTCACAGGATGCATATGTTTTAAGTGGCTGCTCCGTTATTCGAGGTCTGATTCTCGTGATGATATGGTCAATCATGGTGCAGAGCATGACGAGGATGGAAATCGTATGGAGAATGTAAGCAATGGTGATGTTTCTGACTCTGCAGTATGGACCAATGATGGCACCATGCAGCTTGCAAATGAAGTACGTTTCACATCCATGAAGTTGTTTAGATTTGGGTAGGTACCTCAATGCAGTATGCATGCTACTTGTAGTGTAGGAGAGCTCAATCTTCTTGAGTCTTGTAGCGGTTGAAGCCTAGATGAGAACTAGGTTCATTTTCCTCTTCTTCCTTTAAAGTGGACTTTTGGATGTCGGTGACTTCGTTTTAAGCTTGTTTCTGGCTTAGAAATAGAGCGTACTTTTCAACCTTGGTACTAAATTCGTGCTGATTTCCTATTTTTGACAAATAAACAGGAATTGCAATCCCATTTAATCTCACGTAAGCCCATGGGAGCAACAAGTGGTGATTCTTCCGGAGGCCCACAAAATGTGCAGCAGACGCGGTAAACTGTGTCTATCAAGCCTTCATTGCAATTGTCTGTTTTCATCGTGGATTATCCTCTCATTAAATGTTGGTTTCACCTGAATATCATGATGGTCTGAGGAGTTTAGATTATTGGCAAACTTATGTATTTCCGTGTTTTGCAGCTTGTTCAAGTTGGATGGACCCAAACAAAAGATATTTCTGAGTCACTCAGGAGCTCAGAAGGATTTTGTGGAGCAGCTGTGTGTGGATCTTGAAAAGCACGCATATTTCTTCCCGTTTTTTGACCAAAGACACCATAGTTTGCTGAAAGGGAAGGACTTTGCGCCGCTTATAATAGAGGCAGCTCGATTATGTCATGTTGCCGTGATAGTGTTGTCTGAAGAGTTTTTGTCTTCCAAGTGGCCAATGTTGGAGTTGGGTGAGTTTTATTCTGCTCAACAACAATGTGGAGGAGGAGGACACAAGTTGCACATGCTTCCCTTGTTCTTCAAGTTATCAATCGAGGACGTGAAAGACGAGGATCGTTGGATGTCTATATGGAAAGAACATGCTAGTAAGGACGAAAGGGTTGATGTGATAAAGTGGAGTGTAGCTGTGAAAGCCTTGTGCAAGTCAAATGGTTTGAGATTTGACAAAGATGCAATGAATAATGAGGTGGCATACAGAAAGCTTGTAGTTTCAAGCATTTTTAAGTTGTCGCCACCAGACTTGCTACATGGGAGCTCAAAAAGAATGGTTGGTTACAATCGATTGTGCAAGGTATGTGAAGATGGCCAAAGGTTATGAGTTTTGAAGTGTTGATGAATTAAGTAATCTAAGTAAGCATTGTGTGTGATTAAGGATTCCTAAGAGTTGGAGGGATATTTGATCTCTTGCCTATGAGGGTTAGGATAAAAAGTAAACCATAGTAGGAATTATTTATGGTAATAGTGATTATAAATTGTGGATGGATATATTTTGTAAGGCTTCATGGACGTTTGTGAGGGTTGTCAAAATGAGATCATTATTTATGTTTCTTAAGTAGAGAATATGTAAATCACAATGTTGTTTTATCTACTCATTATAGAAGAATTTATACTTGTGTTGTTTGGCATTAGGTTTTGTGATGAGTGGGTCACTTTGTGTTGAATTGCAGGACATATTGAGCCTATTTGTGGAAGACACCACAATAGGAGCAAATGTATTGGG
The DNA here is from genome assembly GCA_037043015.1 of Bryum argenteum. Lineage (NCBI taxonomy): Eukaryota > Viridiplantae > Streptophyta > Bryopsida > Bryales > Bryaceae > Bryum > Bryum argenteum. The sequence goes on along the minus strand of CM073328.1, from coordinate 7,036,253 downwards.
AATATATGGAATGGCTGGGGTTGGAAAAACGACATTGTCCAAAGCCATGTGTGATTATTTGAATGGAGAATATTTAGGCAGAGTGTGCTATGTGGACTTGGATAGGGAGCAAAGAGCATGGCGGCAAGAGGAGATCTTAAAAGCGTTGTGTGGTTTCGAAAGAAATGTGTTGGATGGTATTGGCATGGATATCGATAAGGTATTGCAATTCAATTTTATTGTTGAACTTGAATTGTAGTTTGTGAATTTGTTGTTATTTTGTACCATAAAGTTGAGAATGGACATATTAATTGAAGAACAAGACTAATTTGTAATGAGACTCACACATGTGGTTTTACATGGCAGGGATTGACACAAATTACATTGCACATGAGGCGGGAGCCGGTGCTCCTGGTATTAGACAATGTCACAAATGATGCTCGTGTAGAGGAAGCTGGAGAATACTTGAAGGCTGGTTTTCATCCAAAGAGTAAAATCATACTCATGGCAAAGAGCAAAGCAATTTTAGAGGATTTATTGCCAAGTATTGAATTCTTCATGTCAATTCCTAAGTTGCACACGAAAGAAGCCGGGGAATTCTTCTTAAAACATGCAGCTCCTATGAAGTCAATTGTTGAGTTGACAAATGAAGAACGAAGGATTGTTGAAATTTGTACTCGGAAATGTTGGTTTAAATCTAATGAAGGTGGATCATATCATCCATTAGCATTGAAGGCATTGGCGGACTTTTTTCGTCGATTGGGCAAGCCCAAGGGCGATCAATTGCTGGTTTGGAAAGATCATCTTGATAAGGGGATGGTTTCAATGAGAGATGCGTGGAGTTCTTCAAATGGCCTTTATCATATTTTGGATATGCAATTTAGCACTTACGAGTTCGATGAGAAGTTATTCTTCCTGGATATTGCATATTTTATGAAAAATTTATGGTATCCATATGAAAATATTGGAAGACTTGATGAACTTGTTGAGTTCTTTTCTAGATTTTATCTTGGAAGGACAACAAAAGACAAAATAAGACAACAAGTAAGTACGAAAACTTTGTGTTCTACTAATGCCTACTTTATTGTTAGTGGTAGTTGCATAATGATGGAAAAGTGTGAAGATGGTATTGGATGACTTATTTGATGTTAATTATGGATGATAAATTGTGCAATAGATATTTGAATATTCAAAATTGAAGGGATAAATGACTAACAGAGGAAAGTGTCATGTGATTTAGATGAAGGATTTGCAAAAGTCTGGCATGATCACTTTGAAAGTCTGGTATGGTGGTGAGATGGTATATTTACCGGATCTGTACAAGGAGTTCGCTGACTGGTATGTGAGCGAGCATGATGTGAAAGGCTTGACGAATGTATCGGGAGTATTTCAAACTATGGGAACGAGTTTGAGAGGTGGTGCTTCATCATCAATTAGAAAATGGGATGATCTTGTGAGGCTACGAATTAATGATATAACACCTGCAAATGCTGGACGTTTAGTGGGCAAAGCAATGCAAGAAATGAGCGACTTGTGGTGTTACAACTTTATGATTGTCCCAACATCACAAAGCTAAATCTCAAGGGGCTTGATTGTCTACGTCATTTGGAGCTCGTCAAGCTGAGAAATTTGGAAACAATGTTGTTGTCTGGGAATACAAGTACAGACGGGTATTCAGGCATATATGATTCATTACAATATGTGAAGTTGGAGGGACTAGATAATCTATGCGATTTACCTGACTTTAGGCCATGCACCTCCTTGCATTCATTTCATCTGGAAGATTGTCCACGAGTGACAAATCTTGGAGTTTTGGAGTGTCCTCAATTGAAAGAGTTGAAAATTTGGGGTCTATTTGAAGGCCAATATGATTTTGATGAAGAATACAAATTTGAAGGCCTGCCAAATCTTGATGCTCTACACTCTTTGGAGATGTTTCACATCGAGACAACGCAAGGCGATGGTCTACATTGGAATGAAGTGACCAAGGCTGAGTACGCGGAAAAGAAGATGGTCATTAGTAGAAATGGGTATTTTGGCGAACTTCATCACAAACTCCATACCGCATGTTTAAAAAAATGGAAATATGTGAAGTTTTGGAAATGCTATGGAAATATTTATATTGAGGACTATTTATCAATGTGTTAAACTAGCTTTGTAGATGTTGATATTGATGTAGAATTAGATTTGGGTTCAATTTCACATTGAACCTTTTGTAGGCCAATGAGGGTCATTTCATTTTGATACTTTGTAAAGTTGTGTATTTACATGACTAAGTAGTTGACTAAGTAGTTTGTTAGAGCGCTAGATTAGAAGAAGGATGCTTCTTGTAGGGAGTTGTCTTTGTTTGCATTGAATAAGAGAATGATGACTAAATGGATTGATGCTTCTTGTGCGAGTTGAACAAATAGAGTATTTGTTAACCATCTACTGTAGAAAAGTGTTTGAGTATTTTGACCAAATTGTGCGCAAGTCTCCTTACAATGAATATTAGATCTTACGAGGTTCGGTGAATTTTTATTGAAAGGAGTCAATATGCTTGGTGGAAACACATCACTTCTCTTGTATAGGAGTGCATGGAATGCAATGGGAAGGAGTGTGGTTGAATTTGAAAGGCCTCTTTTTGTATCCACATTGATGATATTACTTTTGGATGGATACTATTGATTGTATTTTCAGCATCATGGTGAGGCACTATTTTGGCCGAATGTTTTTGGAAGTATATTTTAGCATGGTAGTGAGGCACTTGTAGCATCAAGTATTGATACTTTGTATTTATTTTCAGTTTATTCTCAATGTGATAAATCACCATTGTAATTCTATAGCAGAGATGAATAAAAGCGCTCGAGAACTTCAAACCATCTGAAGATGGGCTATAATCTCATCACATCCACTTTAGTGGGATTGAGTGAAAAGGAGGCACTTTTGCTTTATATTAGTTATGTGGTTATGAGTTGGAATAATTTGGTGTCTTGGCAATTTTGAATTTAAAGTGTAAAGAAATTGCTTCAGCCTTCCATAATAACACTCTTAGTTCTCAATAGGTTCTACTTGTTGTTTTCACGAGGTTCTACTTGAATGTGATGATCCTGGCCCCTAGAAGATTAGTATGAAGATTCTTGGTAAATTTATTGTTTGGCTTCATTCAACAAGCTATAAGAAGTTAGACTTTTCTTGAGTGGTTTTAAAAGAGAGTATGAGAAGTCTAAGTTGTTTGTAGGTAGATCAGAAATGTACATTACATAAAGTGGCTCAAAGATTGCTCAATTTCCAAGTAGTCAAGCTCATTGCAAAGAGTTTGAGAGAATTGATTTTGAATGATGATTTAAGTATGTAAGAGATTGAACCATGTGGAAAGATTAAGTTGGGATCAAAACAGAATAAGTTATGAGTCTTGAATGTAAAATCTTTTTATGTACCTGAAATAACTTTGTCTAAAATACACACAAGTAGAAAGTTGAAATTAAAAAGTACCTCCTGCTTGGTTTTAACTAATGACTGGTTTGTGGTGTTGTGTAGGTTTTGGGTCACCTACACTACTTACAAGTACCGGAACAACTTGAGTGGTAGGGTAGCTAATTTTCACTAAATGATAATCTTAGATTGAGTGTCTTTGCCACCAATCCATGATGAAATTCTAACTTGTGGTGTCAACATTTGTTCAAACTCATAACTCGAGTTTTCGAGTTAGTCTATATCCAGATTTTATTCAGACAAGAAGATTCATTTGATTGCAAGAGTAAATAATATCTAAGAGTACCCTAAAATGGTGTAGTATTAATAATGTAGACTAGTGATCTTCATTAATTTGTTCATAATAGGTTTGTAATGCGAAAGTACCATGTACATATTACATACATTATGGAGTGTCAAATTACGACACCATCAAAAAGGCCTCATGACTCAACTTTTGGTGCACATCACCTAGAACAAGTCTATTACAAGTTTGTACATCTCAAATCTAAATAGCTACTCTTTGTTTTCATCCTTGACACTTTTTTCTAAAAATGTGTTTTTAAGTTGCATATAGGCGGAGACATATAGAAATTAGAAGTCCACCTTCGAGTCACTTTACCTATAAGTTCACCTTCATAAATTCATAGCAAAGTAGAAAAGTTTAAAAATGGTGGATCCACATGGACTATCCTTCCATATACTTTTCCCATGTACACTATAACCCCTAAACTTCCTTGGTGGTTGTTGGGAGCTTGAAACCTCAAAATTGCGATTATCTACTTCTATATAGCCTTGGGGGTGTGAACCAATTTTGTTTCTATTTTCAAAACTTCCAACCATAAGATCTTGTATATAAGACTATTTTTAGTTACTACTCCATAAATTCATTGTTGGATGTTTACCATTGGAGACATCATAATATCCAAAGGTTGTCTTGGAGTTTTTTTGGGCATTGTGAAGATTGTTTTTGAGAGTTTGGAGGTTGCCCTTGTAAACTTGGTAAACTTTGTGACATGAGATACTTTGGAATTAAGTAATGAGCATATTTTAAAAGATTTTGGTTTTTTAAAAGTACTTTTTTAAGCTGCCTCCCCTTTGCTAGCAACCCAAGGTTGTCTCAGAAGACTCAAAAATTGGACTTCAATCTTGCAAATTTTACCACATGCATTTTGGAATATATTGAGGAGCAACGAGTAAAAATCTAAGGAAAAGACCTCACTTCTCACCTTTAGATCATGGCTGCCCGAATCTGCAATAACTCATTTTAGACTTCCAACCCATTTCAGACTTCAACGAAGGTTAGGGGATAAACTATACATTTTCTTTGCTGAAATTTGAGCTATTATTGAGCAGTTTCCTATACATGGAACTGAAATGTAAGTATTGATACACAATGCAAATCTGAGGCTTACAAATCCAATCCACTTCACCAATTTAGTTCATCCAATTATCCACTAATGCTCCACCATTGGTGCCACCTCAGTTTACTCCCACCATGAGTCATATGTGGATCTTCAATCTTCGACTGCTCTGCAATAACAAGACATGAACATTAGTAACTGAATAGTAAGATAATGCTACATGTTCAATGAGCAGCATGATTTGATAGGGTCAAATCAAAAGCGGAAATCTTAAAATCCCAGAGCCCTAGGTGTTGATCGCTGCTCTTGACTAAAAACCCAATATAACCCACTTCTTGGAACCGGTCTTGTGAAGTTATGGATGAGGTGCGAGCTCTTCAAGCTCTATCTTGAGAAGAATAGAGCACTTGTTGGTCAAAGTAGAATCACGACAAAGCACAAATCCCTCCGGCCCATGGATTGATTGAAAGTGATAATTATCTCTACTCATTCAAGTACACTCACATGTATATCCTATAAACTTCAATAGGATACAACAATAACAATAGAGGCGTGCTTGTTTGATGGATTCAAAAGCAGAGATCAACCTTGTTATACCGTTATAGTAGACCGTTATACCGTTTATGGGGAAGTAGTCACCCTTGTTTGCCCAAGTTGATCGTTGTCAAGGAATATAAGTTGCGATGTGAGCTCATGTGATATGTGGGTGTGTCGCTTCAAATTTGTTGTTCTGACGAAAGATCAGAGATGCGTACAACGTCCTCCAATTAAGCTGAGCAAAGTTTTGGTTGAAGCCCAACATATCACTATCCTTGTCAAAGTAATTCTAGGAGCCTTTCGCCACTACTCTGATTAGATGAGTATTCTCTTTGTCATAAGGGAAGTAATATTGATTTGTCAATACTATGGTACCAACAAATGGTAAATCATACCAAAGTTGGTTAACTTTCCCTATTTTAATGGTCTCAATGTAAGTCTCTTCTTGTGTTGTTTTCCAAAATAGAGGGAAGCGGGCGTCTTTATACCATGTTTTTATTTCACTGGCAATTAGTATGGGACAAATGACCTTTCTACAGATTTGATTTATTGGAGAAAGACAATTGAATTATTCCCAAATTTATGCAAAATTTTAAAATCTTTTTTTGGATATTTGAATTATTATTTTTTATATGCAGAGAGGGGTAAATTATTTTTTCATAAGCGTTTTGAAGAACGGTGTTGCTAGAAAAGTCAAAAGGAGCTCCTAATTATGGAAAATATGCAATGGGGCACCTCCCTCGCCGCTCTTGCGGCTGGAAAGGATGCCACACTGGTTATTTATCATAACCAAGAGCTCCTTTTGAGTAACCTAGTACATAACAATGTAAGAGATCCAGACAATTGGAAGGGTGAGTCAAGTAACTTTGTTTGTGCCTAGTCCAAGGCATGCTCTTTTGGAATACTTTCATGATAGATTTTGATTAAAGTGGAACCAAAATAGAAGGGAGGAGGATACTACATCTCAGTAGATTGGTTCGAAGCTGATTCTTGACAACGTTCATTGCTTCGGCCGACACTTACTCCAGTTTGAAACTTCTAGCACGACGTTCAGCTTTTAGGGCGAGTATGACATGGCGACTACGACAGAGATCCAAAGCTAAGTAAAAATAAAATAGCCTGTCCACGATTGATAAATGTCATCTCTGCGCCTGCAGGCTCAACCCCTCAAGGAGAAGCTCATAATCCCCTCCAAACGGCCATATATGAAATCCGTGAACAAAGTTTGTTTAATTCAATTTTGGAAAATCCAACCCCAGGGTCTCGTTCACAATTATTTGATTAGTTTACCTACCAATTTTTATCAAATTCCATCGGGCTTCTTTCCTTTAACCCGTAAACGACCAAGGCCTCCGATTCGAAGATTTGCGATTTCGGGCAGCCTGAATGAAGATCTTAACAGTAATAGTTTTGCCTAAGATTTTTACTTGATGTTCCCTATACTACAAGGTGTATGTGGGAAAATTTGCAAAGTCAAACTCCACCTTTGGAGTTTTTAAACGCAAATTTTAGTTTTCAGCCTTGGGGCGGGCAGAAAAAAACTTTTTATTTTTACCGTTTTTTTTAGATTTAAAAAAAAAAATCTTTTCTTGATTGATTTTGTAGCAACTCTAAAAATATCATCCACACCTCCATGTGTACAAAATTGAAAATCACCGTATTTGATTTTTTGCTCTCCAAAGAACACGGGGTTCTTTCTCACGCTTCTTCATCTTTTGGCAGCCATGGTGCAAGCGAGGCAGCTCGGCCACTTAGGAAGCGATTGCGTTCGGCTCCACCCGGTGAATAAGATTCCCTACGTGAGTTATAAGTTTCACATTCAAGTCTTGGATTCTTGTTTGCAAACTTGTTTACACTAGTAGGAGAGGTGGTTTATGTGACCAAGAAGTTTGACGAGGAAAAATTGTGGTCACCAGAATAGATGACAGTCTTCTCTGATTGGACATGGCGCTCAGAATCCGTTGGCGGGTCCCGACGTTCATGATCAACTTCCAAGTTCACACTGATTCAGTTTATATTGGGTACCTCGACGTCTAGGTGGACGATTATTCAGAATCTATATTTAAGGTAGTGTCAGGAATTGGTAATAAAATAAATGGAGTTACCCTGCCCTGGTTTTGAATGTAAATAAGTGCGACGTGGATCTACATCCGGGAGTAACTGCCCAGTGAAATGCATACCCATCATTTATATCCGGGTATGTGCAAGTTTTTTAGATGATATGATGACCCGATGGATGACTGAAGTGATGATGTTCGTCGTCCATTCTTCATTCAAAGAATTCCACCTAGCAGACCGAGGGTTCAATGTCGACACTGCGATGGGAAGGTTCAATGTGCTCTCTGTTTGTGACATTCCATTATTTCGTAATATTATTGTATGAAATAGGACATACACTTCTGACTTGTGTCATGCAAATCCTCCATTATAAAGAACGGCAAGCAAAGTTCATATTTTCCAACGCATGCGGAGCAACCGCACCTACATACTTTAAAATTGAGAGCTTCTCGGTCCATGTTTCACTCGAGTAACAACCTATTTCATATCATCCTTGGAAGTTCAAAACTGTCGTCTACTAATTTGTGTTCATGACTACATTGTAAGGAATGATCACTACAAGAAGCAAAGTGCTACAAACGTATCCACTATGTACAGATCAAGATTCACAGCAGTGATGTAGAACGCCAGTGGGTGGAGCTTGCCAATCTCGGTAGGGTTGACTACACTCGATTGGTTTGTTAGGAACGCATGTACTGATCCGGACTTTTCAGGAAATTCATTAAGGCATTGATCTCTGCAATGTCTGCCTTCACCCATCGTGTTGTCTCTTCTGCCTTTGCCTTTGTGAGAGGTCCCGCCGTCTATGGCATTAGGATTGGAGCCCTGGCAGAGAGAAGACGCTCGGTCTTGGAAACTGTTCACTTGGAAGTTATAGTCAGTACATTTCATTTGAAGCTCTACATGACATGATAAAAGGGAGGCATACAACTTCCCTTGAACAAAGGCATGATTTCTCACTCCACATACTGCAAGGCGATTTCGTCTTCGTAGTCTGCATCGTCAAGGAAATCATCTTCGTTGATGAGTCCATGATGTTCGTCGACCACTTGCACATATTCTATGCCCAAGGGAGCCTCTTCAACAGGATTTGATGCTGCGGAAGGGGGAAATTCATTCTCTGAAGTTGCTCCGCCATTGGGTGGAGGAAAACACTCCCCCGCAGAATCAAACTGAGGGGTTTCTTTGTCTTCCGTCACTCTGCGGCTGCGGGGGTCATGGCGGAGCACGACTCTCCACCCCTCATGGACTCCGTCATCCATGAAGTATACTTGGGATATGCTGGCGGGGAACACGTAAGGGTTTAGTCGTGGTCCTCGATCTCTAGCATTGAAGAGAACAGACCAAAATCCAAGACGATCCTTCTTTATAGCGGCCCTTCCTTGTTCGGTCGACTTTATCCAAATCCGCTTGCAAAACCACACATTCACCTTTCCATACGTGATGAGCAAAATCTCCTTAACAATTCCGACGTCGATGGTGGATGCATCTGGAGACACCGACGCAACTCCAGAATCAAAACTGACAAAACTCTCTTCCGACTCTGGATTGCAACGATAGTGACACCCAAAAGCCCACATTGCTTTAAATGAGAGAGCAATGTGGTCAGGAAGCGATGAAGCTCTATCAACTCAGCACTTACAGGAAATCCTTCATTTCGTAGAGTACGTACGTGGCTATTAAGCCATGACCCGAAGCAGGGAAATGATCCTGCCAAATGCTCAGGGTATGGATACGCCATCAAGGCGTCGACGGCCTCGATATCAAGCGCTGAACTCCTCACGTCAGTAGTCGCCAATCACTTTCCTCTTCAACCCATGCACCGCGATCCGGTTCTCACATTCGGTCACCATGCGGTATGAAGTAACGGTATTTGATAATCTGTCATCATCAAGAAAATAACCAAGCCAGGTGATCATTTTAATATTGGAATCAACAGACTTACCTTAGAAGCTCTGCGGTGTAAACACTGTGTCGAATAACGTAGTCGTGAACATGCCCCAGCTCCACGGTCGAAAGTCTCTTATGCCGCGGATTCCCGACTAGTAATTCACCAGCATCGCGCATCTCTTCCTCTGGGTCCCAAATGCGCCTTCTTGTGTGTTTGAATAGTTTAAAATACTCAGTGCAGAATCCGAGACTTTCGTCTATCATGTAACCTGTAGCAATACCTGCCTCCGGCTTGGATTTGTCCCTGACATACTTCGTCAACTGTCCGAGATACCGCTCAACAAAGTAGCACCACCTGGAATGTACGGGGCCGCAGATCTCAAGCTCTCGCACTAAATGAATTATCAAATGGGGCATAATGTCGAAAAATCTGGGTGGGAAATACATCTCCAGCATACACAGTACCTCTGCACTATCAGTGTACAATGCGGGAAGTTCGGATCTTTGAATAACCTTAGAGCAGATTTTTTGGAAGAACTTCCCCAATCTGACTATAGTGTCTCTTACACCAACGGAGAGAGAATGTCTGATCGCAGCAGGTAAGATTTGTTGAAGTAATATGTGATGGTCATGGCTTTTTAGAGCTAAAAGCCTCATCTCTCCAACATGCCTTATGAACGTCGAGTTGTACCCTGACGGCACCCGCGTTTTGGACACTAGAGCCAAAAAACGCTCTCTCTCAGTTGACGTAAATACGTATGGTGCTTTGGGCTTAATAAAATCCCCGTTACCTGTAGGTATGAGGTGCAAATTTCGAAAAAGGCCTGCCTCTTCCATGTCCCGTCTAAGAGCAGCGGTGTCTTTATCTCCAAGAAGGTGCCTCAGAACATTGTCTGATATATTCCTCTCGATGTGTATGACATCCAGGGTATGTCTTATGGGAAGCTCCTGCACATGAAAATTTGAGCTCGGATTGAGTAACCAAAATACGTCTCACAATTTATTTGTTAATGAAACTTAACATCCACGCTGGACTAAATTAGAGGCAGAGGGCGATGCTTGCTTTTGGACTACAGTAACTTACACGAAGCTTCCAGATTACAGTAGCTGATAATGTTTAGAGTCGGCATTTCATATCAAAGGTATTATACGATTACTAACAAAGAATATATGGAACGTTATGCCGAGAGTGAGACATAGCAAAGATTTAAAGCACGACAACAACATACAAGTAGAAAGAGTTCAAAGAACTTACCGACCAGTAGGGCAAAGAATACAACGCTGACACTCTTTTGATGCCGAACGTTCTAGCTGGGTCCTCTACCTTAGGGATGCCACCTCTTAAGGTAAAAGCCTCATGCAACTGCCCCCACCTGAGTATCTCCGCCACCTGTATTGGCTCTGGGGGGCCACGGAGTTCCACCTCGCCATTAAAAGCAGCGCCATTAGTGCGCCAGGGGTGCCCTTCTGGAAGCCAACGACGGTACTGTGAGTCGTAGACATTTTTCTTCAAGGCAACAGAACGTCGTGATATGGTTTTCTTCCCACAAATTGGGCATCCTTTGTAACCTTTTGTTACACAACCCGCTACTAGGCCATAGGCCGGGAAATCGTGCGAAGTCCATATCAACATAGCCTTCATTATAAAGCTAGATGATCCCTTGTAAGTCGCAAAGATCCTCCTCGTGCGAACTCCTTCACTCCATAGCAAACAAGCTCCTCTACTAAAGGTTGTAAATAAGTGTCAAAGCATTCCCCTGTAACTGAGCGCTTTCCCGGGATAATCAGGCTCAAGATTACGAAATGTTTCTTGGTTGCCAACCATGGAGGGAGGTTGTAGTTGAAGATAAGCACTGGCCAAGTGCTAAGAGACGAACGCTTTATAGAAAAGGGGTTTACCCCATCTCTTGCAAGTCCCAAACGCAGATTTCGGTCCTCTTTGGCAAAGTCATGCCACCATCGCCAGTTTATAAACTTCCACTGGTGTGAGTCATAAGCACCTCTCATTGCATCGTCTGTGCTTGCTTGCCCTCATGAGCTGTTATAAAAGAGGCCAGAATGGAGTCTTGAACATGCTACTGTAACCTTGGAATCAAAGGAAATGTCTTAAAACTTTACAAGGAATTTTTGACTTACCAACCTTCCCCAGCACTCTCATTGTCCCCGACTTCGCACATCTATCCAATGAACGAGTCCACTAGACCTCAAAGAGCATGCATGCTCCAGTCCCGACAAACGTGGATAGTGTTGTAAGCTAGACCCAATTGCTTAAGTATCTTTGAAGTAGAGTACTCTGAGTGTGGGAGGGAATTAATATCAGGCAATATGCTTTTAGAGAGAAGTTGGAAAAGTTCGTTCACCAAGAGATTCGAGGCACCATGTGTCCTTAAGCGATTCATTCAAGAAGAACAATGTGGAGCTCAATTGTGTCGACTTCGCACCGCATAGAGAGGGGTTCTAGAGCTCTCTTCCAATAGTTCCCTTTCGGTGTTTAAATCGCCTCCATCGCTAATACATCATCGTCCTCATCATTGTCGCCGGAAGAAGGTGAAGTTGTACCATGTGGTACGGCTACCGGGAGGGCGGAGATCGATTTTCGGTGTGGGCGGCCACAGTGTGAATCATCCGCACTTCATGGCCCTCGTGCACGCCAACCTGCTCGCCGCTAACGCATCTTGCCCCGGATCGGTGCCCTCGTCTTCATCTTCCTCGTTTACATCCGGGTTTGCCACAAGTCCAATTCTACGATATACCATCGTAGATGCGGAAGGCATGCTCCACAAGGTCGGGCATGTCCATGTCTTGGTCCAAATAAGAATTAAATCGCCTAAGAATCCCGATGCCCTTGTTCCAAAGCCCTCCCGTATGTGGGAATCCCACTCCCCGTCAGAGTCTTCCTCTGGCCATCCCTAAATAGGCAATATACAGTTCCCAGGTTACAATGCAGACTCCATAAACCCGTAGTTCCCTTCAATCACTCGAACACCCCAATTCTCGAGCATTCGAGGCAAAAGTAAAGTAAAAACAGGGTTTAAAACAGAAGTGCAATACAACAAGGCCGTTGAACGGGACGTACCTTTGTTCGCCCTCGGTGGTATGGGTGCCTCCCGTATGTGGCGAGGTGAAACCTAACTGTAGCTCGTGTTCTCTTTGATCGAGTTTGTCCCAAACAGATGTTGCATGGACAGATACAATGCGTTCTACCTCGCCTACTCGCCAATGCATCTTCCCTCGCCTCTAGTTTCCGATCTCTGATGTCTACTCTTGCTTGGCTGTGGATGCTGTCTGGAACCTCCATGTGGAACGATGAAGCCGGCAGCGATAAAGCCCGGTAGTAATTCAACAGCCTGTGGTTCAGAATGAGTCACAACTGCAAATTACCGATCTCTATACGATCTCTATCCGACTAAGGAACATTTCAAAATTTCAAGCGCCTTTCGGAGTACGCTTGCAGTTCGAAGACATGTTGGTGGCCGTGCAGAGACAATATGGTACTTAATTGTTTCACTAGATATTCACCTTTTCAAAGTTATAAGTTGAACAACTAAACATTTCTCATACATCTTCTTTTCAACGAGTCTATTTAATCTTGGGAAATTAGGGAAAATTATTTCCCTTCCGAAAATCAGTCTAAAATCAGTCTCTGCCTAAGATTTTCACCATATTTTTTGTATGTCATGAATTACCTAAAAAAGGTGTTTTCACCACTTCCCATCCTTTTTATCTTATACATTTGCACTCACCCCATTGGTGACATAAATCATGACATAAAAATCGATACTCACAATAGATTCTAAAATTCCATCATTTTCACTTTGAAATGAAAATGTCATTAACAAACTTATTGCAATAAAAATAGTCCAAAACTAAATCCTTTGCACTATGATCAATGCCTTATCTTCAAAAGTTTCTCAAAGTAGGTAAGGTTTCTACCACAACAGCTAGACTCTAATAGAAATCCAACCTAAAAAAGAAACATTGAAATCCAACGATAGATGAAAGATATACAACTCTTTAAGTTTTGACTTCTTCTTACTCAAATTCAACATTTGGCACGTTGAGAGGTTTAAATTGCTTTGTTGTAGAGGCTTATATTGCCTTGTTGAGAGGCTTATATTGCCTTGTTGAGAGGTTCATATTTTCTTGATTTAGTTCTTATGCTTCAACTTTACTCGGTTGATAATTTTTTAATTATATGATCACTAGTGTCCTTTGGACACAATTACATGCAATCAACGATGCAAACGCCTCTTCATAGTAGTACCTGTCGTATCGTGATTTCCTGATTCGTGCCCGGATAACCCTTTTTCGTGGTAAAAGAGGTTTCCCAAACAAGAACCCGAGTATTCGTCCACGGAGATCCTGTGAAGTGCAAGGACAACAATTTCCACCAGTTAGCCAACCCGGATTTGTGCTATCCGGGTACTGTCCTATCACCCCTACACCCTGTATCCTGTCCTGGAATAACTACCCGGACAGGAGAAGGGAGGGGTCTAGTCTTTGAGGTTTAGTTTAGCCTCTGTATTCACCTCAGAGGGGTTTTCCCGGATTTAGATAAGTGGGGGGATTAGGCCACTTCTCCCGTTGATTAACGTGACCGGAAAGGTCACCGAGACTCTCTCTCTCCTTACCCTGTTAGGAACTTCCCTTATACCTCCCTCTACGCCCGGACTCTAGACCCACGCGCATGTCACAAAGGTTGGTATCCGGTTCTCCTATGGCCCAGTTATCACAACTCGCTACCCGGGTTAGTAGATCCCGGGTTACTGGACTGGAGGTGGTACGACTGCCCCGGAGTTCACCGCTATTACCTATACACCAATCCGCCTATCCGGACTTCAGCAATCCAGGGGGACTCAACTGAGTGCGGCCTCGGGAGTCGGTTAAGCGGCCGGAATCCCTTCCTGGCCGCCGTAATCCTGAATGCTGCACGGACAGGCTAGACTGTGCCCTAAGTAAGAGATGTCGTTTGTTGGCCGCACTCCTCTCCTACCAGCTTCTCTACTCCCCTCACTACTCTCCGTTCAAGGACGGAACCGTTACCTCTTGCCCGGATAGCAAGGGTCCTCTGAACTCTGCAAACACCCCGACCCAGCAGACAAGACGGGAAAACTAGAAGGATACACAATCAGACACACACGCACACACACGAGGGAAATGAGAAAGAGGCGTACTTGCGCTGAATTAGGGTATTGCAAAGGCACAAAAAGACCCCGAGGGAGTATCCTTCCCTCGGCTAAGTAGCAGATCCTCTCTGGCATCCCAGAAGAGGACAAAACCCCATGCCACGGAATCTTTCTAAATCTAACCCCTTGTCAGCCTAGCGCCGTCATTCCTCTACTCGCAATAAAGGCACTAAAATCTAACCTAACCCCCGGTCAGATGTATCCGCCAGCAACCATCTCGGCCCTAGTCCTTCCTGTTACGCTCATCCTACCTCGCAGCCTCGGCAGTCTCGGAGGCGCCGACCTCCTGCACTCCCAACCCGGGTTGGGAAGTGACCTCCTCTTCTTCGTTCCCTGTCTCCTGGAGTACTGGGGCAGTCCCTTCGCTCCCTAGGATCTCAGTATCCCCTGAAGGCATCGGGGCTGAGGTGTCCGGGAGTGCCTCCCCGATCTCCGGGACCTCAACCAAGTCCTCGGGGATGAGGGGGACAATCTCCGCGGTCAGCGCCTTCTCGGGTAGGACCTCGCGGTCAGAGGGCTCCGGCGGAATGGCTGAACCCGGACAGGGAGGTGTCCGCGGCTCCTCTGTCCCCAATCCGGGTTGCCGGGTATCGGCTTCCCCTTCCTGTCCTGGTTGGATCGTGGCCTCTAGGGCAGGAATAGGACTCCTGCCCTCGGGGTCCACAGTCCGGTCCGGTGGAATGGGAGAGGGATTCCTTACCCGGGTATCCTCCTCCGCTATCCGGGAAGCCTCTTCTTCCACCGGGGGTATGCCTCCCCGGCTTGCCTCCGTACTCTCCGGAATGTCCTTGTAGAGGGAGTGCAAGGCCCCCGTCTCCCTCGTGGTCTTCTCCGGGCTCGGGTTTGTTGGCAGGACTGGCTCCTCCATGGCCACGGGGTCGGTGGGCCCTTCCTCCTCGGCTCTGGCATCCTCGGTCACTTCGGGGTTGCCTTGGATGGGGGTATCCTCTACTACCGCAAGGGGAGGTGCCTCCCCGGGAAAAGTCCTGGCCATCTCCCCGATGAGGACTCTCATCTCCTAGAGAGCCCCTTCCATCCTCTCCGCAGCCTTCTTCATGTACGCCGCCATCCGGGTTGGGAGGTCCGATCCTGAGGCCTGGAATTGGGCGTCGAGCAGCTGGGCCTTCAGCTGTGCCTCTCCGGGTGCATACAGGAACCTCCTGAGCCCGAAAAGGTGCTGCCGAGCGTACCCCTGCTGCTTGGTCAGCTCCTCCTCCAGCTGCTTAATTTCCCGGGCTTGACGCACGATGATGAGGGATCCCTCACTGATACTTGCCCGGGCTGCAGCATTTTCGCGGACTAAATCCCTCACCATGTCGGGGTACCGCTCCACCTGGCCGGTTCGGAGTGCCACCGATATACCGCGCAGGGCCTTATGCATCTGGAGATGCTCCTGCGTGCATACGTGCAGGGCATGGGCAATCGGTTGCAAGGGGTGTTCCTCCGTTATCCGGAATGAGGGCACCGGGAGGCGTGGGTCGATCTCCGGCCTCCGCGGGGTGAAGTCCTCCCACCCGGATAACCGGGTGGCGTTGGCCGGTGCTGTCTCCCCTTGTACCCGGGTAGCGGGGACAGGAGAGTGCTGTCCAGTCGCCCCCTCTTCCTCCGAGTCTGAGGACTCCTCCATCACCCTTTTTCCCTTCCTCCGGGCGTCTCCCTCCCCAGACGAAGCGGTTCGCTGGACGGCCGGGATTGCCCTAACAACCGGTTCGAGAGGTTCGGCCCGGACAACAGGGGAAGCAGCCGGGGTCGGGGTAGTGTCCTCCCTGGGCCTGGTGAGCTTCCTCCGAATCCGGGGTCGAGGACTCTCGGAGGGGAGGTCCGCCCTCCTCTTCTTGGCATACTTTGGGTCCCCCCACTCGATTCCTTCCGCAGCGGTCGGTGGCACGGGGTCTCCTATCGGACTGTCTGCCAGGAGAAGAACTTCGGTAGGGATGCTTTCAGCCTGCACTTCCCGGGTCGGAGTCTGCGCTTCCGGGGTAGGATCTCCTCGTGGGGAAGCTCTTTCCGCTTCGGCCTCTCCTGGCTGAGCTGCAGTCTCCACCTCCTGTCTTCCTGGTGGAGAGGAAGGCTCAGCCTCCACAAACCTTAGGACTCGTCCGGATTTCCTCCTGTGTAGGACCGGGAGCTCCTCTCCGTCACTGTCGTTCCCCTGTACTGGCCTAAGAGGCGGTGGGGAAGCAATGACGGATGCAGGAGGGGTCGCCATAGCTACCGGGGAGCCCTCCTCCAATCCGGGCAAGGGACAGCCCTTCGCACTGGCGGTCTTCTTTGAGGCCCGGACGATCACCTCCTCGAGGATGTGCCCCCATCCTACGCGCTTCCGACCCAGGTAGGATTCCACGATTGCCTTCAGGAGCCGGTTTGAAACAAACTGTGGCTTCTCCGGGTTGAGGATCGGGGCCAGGAACCTCAGCAGCCGTCGCTCCCGGCATTCACACAATCCTCCACTCGGTAGCCGTCGTGCTCGTGCGCGGGGTTGTGGAACATCCCTCCGAGGGAGGGATCATTCCTCACCTGAATGTATCCGGTGGAGGAGTCCGGAAAGCCGTACGTCGCCCTCCAGCACGCCTCCTGCCAAAAATGCGGCTTGGCCCGGACAGGGTTGTCGGCGAAAGTCGGTGGATCCTGTCCGGACACGGCCTCCTCGATAATCCCTGCGTCCTCCACATTCTAGGGCACCCAGTACAATCCCACGCACCCCATCCGCGTTAGGTCCTGCACCAACTGCGCCCGGGCATCCACCGCCATTGGGATGCCAGCTTGGATAATCTTACTCCGGATTCGAGAAGCCTGCTCTCCGGCCATGTCTCCGTACTCCTCCTCTCCGGGCTATGGTGTGCAGGGCGGCCGCGTGGAACAGGATCGTGCGAGGATTGGGGAGCGACAGAGTCGGCAATGGCGCACGCAAAACGAGGAAGGAAAAACAAAAAGGAGGGTAACGGCCCCTCCCACGCCGCTAAAGACAAAAGAGAGTGGGGTAGGTGGCGGTACTTTTGGCGGCGCCGTATTAATCACGGGCTTGTTAGCCCGGGACTGTCGACGCCGCCGCCGGTGGTTTCTCCGCCCGACCCATCCTTCTACCCGGCGGCCTCCCCGGCCATCGATAACCGGCCGGGCTATAGCCGGACAGGCTATAGCCGGTCAGGGCCATACCCGGACTAACTATGCCCGGTCGGCACATGCCCGATCGGTGCATGCTCCGTTCAGTGCGTACCTTCCCGGGTTGAGGTCAACCCGTGAATGGTCGGCTAAACCCTACCCGGGTACTTCAGCGGCCGAAGTAAGTACGGCGAGGCCGGGCCCTGGTTTAAAAGCGGAGACTAAAAGGTAGAAGAAAGTTTAAAAGTCCCACTACCCTATCCTGCCCACTACACTTAAGGATGCTCCCGGGTAGGCAGGTTCCTGGTTAAGCTAACCCTATCCTGTCATTACCCGTTTAGGCGGGAATGAGGGCTTTATTTCCTCTAATTAGCTATTTCTAAGTACTATCCAGACCAAATCGGGGCAAAAACGAAAAATGAGGTTTGACAGTACCGATGGGTGAAAATTTAAGTTCAAGTCAAGCGCTTTACTAATAAAACAATGACCCTTGAGCTCTTCTTATGACACCCCTCATTTCAACTAGGGATGGATAAACCCATATTTACATTCTTTTATGGAAGTACATAGATAGATATAAATGACACTAACAATGAACGGTTGATATTTAGGCTAGTAGCAAGGGTAGGTTCAAACATACAAATATCAATTGTATTCTATATATATATATATAGGAAATGGAAACTTGAAATTAACTCAATATTTACTTTATGGTAAGCTTAAAGGAATTCCAATAGCTAATATATAGAAGGTGCGACAATTTATTCCAC
Organism: Bryum argenteum; assembly: GCA_037043015.1. NCBI lineage: Eukaryota > Viridiplantae > Streptophyta > Bryopsida > Bryales > Bryaceae > Bryum > Bryum argenteum. The sequence continues at coordinate 7,017,914 of CM073328.1, read as the reverse complement.
TTAAGAATTTCTGAAATTCTCAATGAATTCACCATCAATGTGAGTATACATGACTCATTGATTTTTTTAACACCAGTAAAGAGTAACAATGGTCCAAACTTTAGGCACAAAGTATCCAATATCTTGATAATATTAACCCTTGTTGTGTATTTGGCTACTCATCAACTAATAAGGTGAAGGTCGAGGTTATTTGATCAATTACTTTTAATTGATCAAATACATAATTAGAATAACAACTTTCAAACTTTTAATCTTAGTTAAAAAAGAGAGACCTTGCCTAAGATTTTGCATGATAAGTATAATCAAATAATGAAGACCATACCATCTCATAGTGCATAATATTCCAATTGAATTACAATAATTTTAATTTTGTTTCTTGGATTTTTAATTTTTGATTTGAATTTTGTCTTTTGGACACAACTACATGCAATCAACAATGCAAACACCTCTTAATACCAACTTTCAACTCTCAATCTTAGTTCAAAAATAGAGACATTGATTATGATTTTCCATGATAAGTAGAATCAAATAATGAAGACCATACCATCTCATAGTGCATAATATTCCAATTGAATTACAATAATTTTAATTTTGTTTCTTGGATTTTTAATTTTAATTTGAATTTTGTCTTTTGGACACAACTACATGCAATCAACAATGCAAACACCTCTTAATACCAACTTTCAACTCTCAATCTTAGTTCAAAAATAGAGACATTGATTATGGTTTTCCATGATAAGTAGAATCAAATAATGAAGACCATACCATCTCATAGTACATAATATTCCAATTGTATTACAATAATTTTAATTTTGTTTTGTTAATTTTGGATTTGTAATTGAGTTTCAAGAGAAACTCCTTTGCAATTTTTTTTCAAAAATATTAATAATAAATATGATGAATCCAACCTTATAAATGTTAACTTCACATTGACATATACAAATTTGTTTTGTACGTTAACTCCATTTTCATTCTTCATCAACCATTTTTGAACAAATCTTTAAAAACACTAACATTAAATGGTTAAAAATTATAAATCACATAACTTATAAATCACGTGAGTCATAAATCACATGAGTAAGAAATTAAAAATAAATGATTTGGACAACCAATGGTTGACTAATTTTTTAAAATCATGATTTCTTCTTTGTAATAAGGTACCACATGAACTAAAAATGAATTAGCTTCCTTTGTTTTCCAAGTCACATATTAAAAGTTCATAATGAAATTCCTAACGTTCACCTACTTTAAACACTCAAAATGTCAATCAAAAATCGCACCTAAGCACCTAAGACCGTGGTTGGAAATTTTTCGAGATTTTTCTAGGGTTATGTTTTGCTAAGGTTCTGGCGTCCGTCACCTTGTCTGCTCATCCTGCTTTACTCGTTTGGAGTTCGAGTCGTTTAGAGTTCCAGTTGATAGCTTTTCTAGTGTAAGCAATGAGTTCGCACCGTGCTCGTGCTACGGCGACGTAAGGAATAAGTTTGCACCCTGCTCCTGCTACGACGCTCCTGCAACGGCGCTCCTGCAACGGCGCTCCTGCTACTGCGCGACTTCTTTTTTCTAGAGTATGCTAGCGAACGTGTGCCAGTGAGTGTCCGTCCGAACGATTACTTTCCGCGCTCCTGCTCTTCTTTTTCAATTTTTTTGTTTTTGACGCTTCTGCTACGGCGCGACTTCTTTTTTCTAGTGAACGCATACTTCCATTTTTTTTTAGAGCATTATGTAAGATTTTACAATATAGCGAACGTGTGCCAGTGAGTGTCCGTCCAGCAATTACTTTCCCCTCCTGCTCTTCTTTTCAATTTCTTTGTTTGTGACGCATTGTGACGCATTTTAAATTTCTTGTGCGACAGAGCGTGTTCGTGATCTTTTCCTTCTTGCAGATTGCTTTGCTTTCTTGCAGAATGCTTTCTTGCAGATTGCTTAGGTCGTGAAAAAAATTTGTTAGGGTTGGTAGCATTAGCTCTAGGTCACAGGCAGGTGTTCCAATACTTGTGATATAATGGGAAGTACAATTTCATAGGCGGCTGTTCCAATACTTGTGATTTAATGGGGAGTACAATTTCATCTGTAGGTGTGATTTAATGGGAAGTACAATTTCATCTGTAGGTGTGATTTAATGGGGAGTACAATTTCATCTGTAGATGTGGTATAGAAAAGTATTGCAATCATGTATTGATTTTTATTTCATTGTTGTCTTGTTGTCTTGTTTGGTTGTCTGAAGTTTGCAATCATGTATTGATTTCTATTTCATTGTTGTCTAGTTGTATGGTGTTTGCAATCATGTATTGATTTCTATTTCATTGTTGTCTAGTTGTATGGTGTTTGCAATCATGTATTGATTTCTATTTCATTGTTGTTTGTGCTTACTGCTGGGAGCAGAGAATCATAAACTTTGATAGTAAGCACTGAAATTTAGTAGGGCTGAGATTGAGAGGCACAGCATCTTGTTCATTACCTTTGAATCTCGTGCCATGGGATAAAGACTTCTACCTCGGCTTGTGTTGAGTAGTTGTTTGAAGCTCATGGTGTATGCTATGGGATAAAGATTGTTACCTCGGCTTCAGCTGAGTGATGATAAGAAGCCCATAGACTTGATCTCTGGTGCATGATCGATGGCTGCCTCCAAGTCCTCTGAGTCCCTTGCTTCTGAATCAGAATATCTCACATTGTTACCAAAAGGCCACGCAAAGCAAAAGATTCGACAGTTTTTTTGTATTTTGTGCAAAAAAACATTCAGCAATGTCAAAGAACATTTGAATAGTTACAGACATGGGCGTTTGGCAGCTGTTGATGACATTTTACCACACTTGCAACAGCACGGTGTAGGTAAGAACTCTTTAAAACTCCTACTTATTGATTGAGTGTTTTATTGATTGAGTGTTTTATTGATTTCTCTTTTCATTTCTTTTCTAGTTTCTTTTCATTTCTTTTCTAGTTTCTTTACTCATGGCTTTGCTGATTTTGCAGATTGGATGGATAAATCTAAACAGATTATCCACTGTTTTTTTTGCTCTGTAAATTTGAGCATTGAATGTTCTAATTTACTAGAGTATGCTTTAAAACATGCGTCCATCATTTCGGAACCACCCAATCCGTCCGAAGTATATTGGGTGAACGGTGTAAAACCATCAATCCACCATGTTACACAAAGCATCCAAACCAAGAAATTTTGGTCTGCTTTTGTGCGTGAGGTGATGGGGCGCACCATGATGAGGTTTTTGCACCTGCATCCTTGGTAGACCCAACTGGTGAGTTGGTCTACCTTACCAATGGTGTTTTTACACCATTGGAGTTGGATTTTATTTCTAAGGAAGCTCATTGGCTTGAAAAGCATGCCAAACCAACTCGACGTGGTATGCACAAGTCTGGGAGCCGTATGGTCTCCTTTGGTATCCGTTATAAATACGGTACCCTTTCATGGTAAGCACTTTGCTGTGGTTTCTACTTTGCTATGGTTTCTACTTTGCTGTGGTTTCTACTTTCTTCTTTAGTTTGGTGTTGTTGTTTCTTGTTTAGCAAATTTGCTACTATTGTTTCTTGTTTAGGTTGGTTTAATTTGCCTCTGCGTGTGCTGCGCAGGTACAAACACCCCAATCCTAAATGTTATACAAGATCTGAATTGTTGGTGGCTGCTGTCTATGCGGGGTTGGAGAGGCACTTCAAATCCATTTTTCAGCATCTATTCAAAATAAGGGAAGTTGAAGGGGTGGCCAAAGGGGAAGGGTGCATGGGTGGTTCCCCTTTCACAGGTGTCTCTATTACTAGAGACTATAATTGTAGCGTCCACAATGATGCCAATGATTTCTCATATTGTTTCTTTGTTTGGCTTGGAGATGGTACGCTACTCTCATCTTTTCTATTCTGTTGTACTTTATTAATTTCATCAATTCATCAATATTTAATAGTCTGTTATACATAGACTTACACATTGTGCATTTTGGGTGTACTTTGGCACAGGCAGTGTAGTAGATGGAAAAGGAGTGCATTTCCATCTACCTGAGCTTCAAAAGTATTTCATACCCAAGGCTGAGGATGTGATGCTTTTGAAAGCAAGTTCGGTACAACATGCAACACGTACAACTGGCCCACGGGGTCAGTTTGCTTTATGTGTGTACATGCAGGCTTCTTTCTTCCCTATGTGGCGCACTGTGCAGGAAGATATGCGGTTGATTCAGAGTGGTAAACCGGTATCTGAAGCAAAGATGAAGTTGGTGAATCATTGGATTACCAACAATAGTGCATATGAAAAATATAGCAAGTGATTTGATCTTACTTTTTATCTTAGTTTTTTGTTATTACCTTTCCAAGGTCATGTGCGAATTGGTGACCGAGGAGTTCAAAAACCATGAAGTGAAATCATGAATGTGTTAAGTAAATTGGAGACAAAGTCTTGGGTCTTGGAATGAGAATTTTTGAACAGAGGAGTAATTTTACACAAATTTTTGAAGTGAAGGTGTTCTAAACACCTAATCAAAAGTGTAGACTTATCCAAAAGAAACAAAAGAAACACTTGGACAAAACTTGTCAATGCTATCATCTCATTGGTTCTACTGAGGTTTTAGTCAAGTTGAGGTCAAGTTTAGATTCACTCCCAATTACTTTGAGGTGAAATCATAGGAGGTAGGAATGGGCCGTTGGTAGTTTAAGGTGTTACCCACCTTATTGAAAGTTCTTATGTATGTACAACTATAGTGCTCACAACAAATTTTGCATCAATCGCACATGATTATTGTTTCTGAAATGTTTGAACATGTTACTTATCAGATTTTTAATTGTGAACTATATTAATACCATTAGATGCAAAAATATGGGTGAAAGTAGATTCGACTTATAGTTCTTCAAAATCTTGCTTCTAGAAACTTAAAAATAAGTCTACATAAGTCCACTCCACATGACCTATGAAATCTCATGAGTTGCCATCAAGCATTATAAATTTGAGATTACAACAACTATAATTAATTATTTGTAGTTACAATTGAATCATAGCTTGCCTTTTCATTTATTATCATTATGAATTTGTTTATAAAGAATTGTGCCTTAGTTTTCTTTCTAAATAGATCTTGTATGATGTGTCAAGGGTTGTAAGGGTAGGAATAATTCTTGTATACATTTCATTGTAAGGTAGGAGTTAATGATGATAGTTATATATGGTCTTATTTTTTGTCTTAAATTCCCCTTGTCGGGTGGGCATTGAGTCATTAGCATTATGAACGGACACTTCATTCACGCCGGGCCCTTACAAATGAAAGTCTCTACGTTTATATTTGTCAATATACATAATGGGTTTTTAATTTAATCAATCATTTGGTTGAAAAATAAGCTTATGAACTGTGTGTGTTTCAAGTTACTCATTTATCATTCCGTACTTAGGCTAGCATAATTTTTCTACTATATATTGTTGTGAGTATGTGAAATAAATGAGGCCTATTCTATGCATTAGTAAAAAAATGTAAATTATATAAAATTATATGTAGAATTTAATTAAGCCAAATTCAAACTAAAAAAAAATACACTTCATCTTTAAACTTTACTTTTAATTGAAGTCAATGCAAACCAAACTGAAGAGTGTTCTAGTTTTCTTTTTTTCTCATCAACATTTCAAAACTTCAAAAGACAATAATATTTTGATGCAAAAAATCTATATTATAAAGAAGAAGGGAGTTTTTTGTGTGTCTAAATGTGTGTGTCCGGACATAACATTTTATACATGGAACTTGCTTGGAGGCTTATGCAATAACTATTAACAAGGTACAATGGCTATTCATATGGTACAAGAGCAAACCCTTTCAAGAGTTGACAGATATTGCCCTTTCAAGAGTTAACAAATGTTGCTCTTTTGAAGGGTCAACAAATGTTGCCCTTTTGAAGGGTCAACAAATGTATCTAGCCACATTGAACTTCATATTGCCTTTTCGCAAGCCACAATAGCAAACATTTAAGTAATTTTAGAATTTATTTATAAACAAGTTCACCATTTCATTTGAATTAATTAAAAAGTCCAAATAAGTTACAATTTCTTTTTTGGTGATCCTATCTCACTACCAAGCCTCCTTAGGGCATCCTTAATGCACACGGCAAAATAGCCCTCTATATGAAAAGTTATCTTTGGACTGCCTTAAAATTAAAATTAAAATTAGAAGCGTATGTAAAGAAACGTGAGATATTTCTCAACAAAAAATAAAAATAAAATTAGGACCTTGGTGACATTGGTGACATTGGTGACATCTCTCATTGAAAACACCATGTTTTCAAATTATAGAGGGAGTGCACCAAATTTTGCATAAAATATAAATATTCTCTCACACTCCCTCTAAATTTAAATATATAGGAAATCTAGAAATATAGAGGGAAATATAGAAATATAGAGGGAAATATAGAAATATAGAGGGAAATCTAGAAATATAGAGGGAAATCTAGAAATATAGAGGGAAATCTAGAAATATAGAGGGAATTCTAGAAATATAGAGGGAATTCTAGAAATATAGAGGGAATTCTAGAAATATAGAGGGAATTCTAGAAATATTGAAAGTGTGATATTTTCAATCGAACATTTCACCTATGTGCTGATTTCACAATTCTTTTTTCATAAAAAATATCTCACCTTTACTTGAATGCGTTTTTAATGATGGTAATTTTGATTACTAATTTTTAGCCACTCCAAAGATAGATTTAGTATTAGAGGGCTCTTTTTTCGTTTGCATTGAGGATTCACTTAGATCACGTGATTTGGAATATCAAAGATTGCCGATGATGGTGACATGGCGGATGACGATGCCAATATAGTGTTGCCATCGCATTAACTTTGCCCACCAAACATGATCGACAAATGGATCGTGTTAGATAACAAAACTTCAATGACGGCGTACTCTCAATGGCGGAGAGGAAACCGGCGCGCCATAGTCATGGAGGTCAATCTTGGACAATAGTGGTTGAATGCGCCTTGATCTTCTTATTACCAAAATTTACGGGAGAAACGTAAAGTATATGACGACACATTGATTGTTGATTAAAAATCTAATGGAGTACATCAGTCTAAATGAGGCGGTGTCGTGGCATTTCGCAATCACACCTCTCAACAATTTGGACTCTCGGTTAGCTACGTGTTGGTTGCCCTAGTTCAAGTACCAATCGAGAGAGTCACGTAATGGCGCCCAAAAATCATGCACTAGGTCTGATTCTAGTTCGACGTTTAGCACTTCCGACTCTATGACATCTACACATGATTCCAGCGATTCATGGACTTCTCGTTCAGTCTCGCATCTACAGAAGCGTCAGTGCGGCATGAGTTCAAGGGAGGAGAGAATGACGACCTCACGCGCACACTGTTCTAGTCAATTCATTGAGCGTGAAGCTTTGGAAAGAGACATCAGCCCGGCCATCTGTAATTCCTTTCGACGTTCTCAGGTACTACAGGAATGAAACGCCTTCCTGCGCTTTGATTACAGTCGTTCAATTACATGCATATTTCACGTAGTGGACCGCGAAATTATTCCAGTTGCATGTCGAAGTGACGCCCAATGTAGACGTTTGAGTTTCTTGCGGCATAATATGTACTTCATACACTACGCCTTTTACTTTCTATGCTTGGAGTACTCGAGTACGTATTTACTATAGCAGTTACATATGTATGATGCAGGCTGATTTCACAACAAGGAACCGGGACACATTGGAATCAGACTTTCAACAAGACCACGAAGAAGGGGATTACGAAACCACAGTTCAAACTGGAGGGGCAATAACAGACATGCCGGCTCCGGCTCCTCCTCGCCCTCCATTGTTCAAGATCGGACATGGTATGAGTAGCCACAATGTTCATCTTGGTCGTCGCACGCCAATAACAAGGGGAAGAAGCATTCGGGACAAAGCATTCGAGACAAAGATGAGACAACCCCAAAATTATATTGCACGCCGCAGAGCCGGATCCGGGTGATCAGTGTGGTCCCTCCACCATTACCCGAGGTGAACCCTACGGTCCTTCAGCCGAAGTGTCCTGGCGCATGGTAGAAGACGACCCAAACAAGAGGATGAGACTTCAACGACAATACACAAAGCCTTACCTTTCTGAGATGGCTAACACACATGCAGAACGGAGATCACCGGTTGTACATGTCCCAACCACTACGAGAGGTGAGCCCATAGGATTGAAAGGTGCTTGGCATAGACAAGTGCGTTTAATAGCAAGGCAATGTATGGATCAGAGCATTAGAAGTTACACAGGAAAAAAAAATGAGTGGTGGAAGGCAATAGATAAAATATATGCTGCTTTAGAGGAAGTATTTACTTACGATCATCCATTGTGTGCAAAATACCTATCAAAGTACCTGAAAGGGACAGTCAAAAATGATAGGTTAGAGTGGAAGGAATATTTTTTCTCTTCCCAGGGCAAGCAACATGAGAAGTGTCCGGATGAGGCTTTTCGCACCTTGCGAAAATACTGGGTGAGTGTCGCAGGTAAGGCGAAGAGTGAGCAAATGGTGGCACTACGAGCGCTGGGATCGCACAAGTCCAGCAGCCACGGAAGCCAGGGACTTGCCTCTACTTCGACTCCACATAACCAGGTAAAGCATGCATAATTTGATGTTATGCGCTGAAGCTACATATGAATTGGGCAGTATTTCCTATTCTCATGTATAGTAAACGAATATTCTAACATGCACAATATGGAGTCATAACCATGGACATTCTGTACACAGTCGTTCCCTTACCTCTCAACGTCATCGATCCGGTCGGGTGCCTCTGCCATGGAAGACTCTACTTTGCGGGCGTCAAGCAACGCCCATGGAGCATTGACACGGGGATCTGCTCGGAACCCTGCATACGAACATGAGGATGCCCTTGCCTGCCCCCCTGTAAGTGTATTAGTTCACAATTTTGCCACTATGCGCCTGATAACTTACCGTTGTAGTCTGTATGTAGAGCTTGGTATAACATTTAATGCTTGTTCAGGTGCAAATTACGCCGGAGTATATTCTACGACCACCAGGAAGGTTCTAGGTTCAAGAAGAGGCAAATCAACATCAAAGCGGAGAAACAGTGCGCATAAGCCAGCTAGAGACGCGTGTGGTGGATCTTGCAAGCCAAGTCTCAAAAAATATTGCAATGGTAACTGAAGTCCTGCACACACAACGTGATTTCAAGGACATGCTGCTCAGACTTCTGAATTCAAGTTCTAACCGTAACGGAAGCCCGTCAGAGTCCCCACCTGAAGTGGAACCGCCAATAGCTCCGATTCTGGAGGAGCGGGCGATACACGCGGGCCCTGCGGAGGATGCACCAGTTGCCGCAGGAGGCGTCCCAGTGGATACTCAACCATCTTCGATGAGCGAGGATACTGTGTTATTAACTCCCAACACACGCAATAATCTACGACCAGTCCATACCCGGCTCCATGATATGCAAGCTGTTTCCACAAACATATCAGACCATTCTGTAGTGAATGGCTCGGTGAATGAAAGTGGAGGTGTATCCGAAGTTCACCACATTGACAATGTATCGAATTTCATCATCCCTGTTGTGAGCAAGGAGAAAGAGGAAGCAATATATAACTGGTATTGAAAGATCTTATTGAACCTGTATATAGTTCACATATATATACCCCAGTTAGGGTAGTAATTTTAGATACTTTTCCTTTAGACTTTTACTTAACTCGAACTAACCGGAGAGTAAGATCTAAGTAAGAGGTTCTAGAAGGTTCCGAGGTCGCTCATCACAACACTCCTCCTCGACTGAGGAACACTTCGCAACACTCCTCCTCGAACGATGATCTTCCTCGTTAAAAACACTTCACGATGTTTTGAAGTGAAAAGAGTAAAGTCATCGTTCGCTATTAATATACACTAACTTAACAACTGCTATGCTTGATTTTGACTACCATCACAAATGTTGATAACACTGCTTCATAGAACGCCTTGTGAAGCGCTAGAAGTTCTCCTTCCACCAGCTTATCTATGTCTTCCTTATCCTCCTCACAAAGGCAATAGGGGTCTTCTTCAATCTTGTTCCAGCCGTTCGCCATATTGAAATTCTTCTGTAACTTCTTGATAGACGACTCCAAGTTTGCTCTCATCTGCATAACAATTGATTGAGAGAAGAGATCGGAATCTCATAGAGGCCGTTAGCTCCACAGTGTGCAGTAGCGAGGTAAAGCAGCGCTCCGACCACAGCGAGGTACTTTTGCTCATCCTTCTCATTCTCCTCCTCCTCGCAAGGTCGGTACGGGTCGTCTCTCGTGCTGCTCCTCTCGATCATTGGTGCCGAAAGGGAATTGGCGTTGGACATGTTAAATGCCTTGACGAACTTCTTGGTGTAAGTGTCCTGGTGGAGAAGAATACTCCCGTCGGGAAGATGGCATACCTGAAGTCCAAGACAAAACGTAGTGCGGCCAAGGAGTTTCATCTTGAACTGAGTAGTGAGAAGCTCCTCAACCTCGGTGCATAATGCGTCAGTACCCACCAAATTGAGGTCATCTACATAAACTGTGAGGATAACAAAGACAGAATCTCAACAAAGCACAAAGATGCAAGGTAAGGTATCGCGGCATGTAAAGCCTTGATAAGTAAGGAACCTCCTGAGGTGATAATATCAGGCGCGCCCCAAGGCGTCAACAAGTACCATGAGATTGCAGGAGCGCCTATGCGCTACCACTGCTAAACAAGCGAGTCTCATCGCTGTTCGTTCTATCGCTACCACTGCTATGCAGGAGCGTCTTATGCCACATTTAGGCCTTCGGAAGCACCGCCAAATTACATTCCCGTGGCGCGTCCGCCATGATGGTAATGCATAAAGGCCAGTCGGTCCCGGTATCACTCTAGTCAGAACTCGCTTGTCTTTGCGCAGTTCAATGGCATCATCATAATCATCGCCTTCCCCGTCCACAGTGGAAGCGTGAATGCCATTTGCACGTAGATCCCGGTAGCTGATCAGGCTCCGGGGTGCATCAGGAGCATACATAGCTCTCTCAATCCTGAGGGGGAATCCCCCGGGCAGAACCACTCTTGCCCGGCCCTCCCGAAACTTCAAGTTTCGCCTTCCGGTAATCATGACAAGGTCACAATTCAACCAGGTATCACTCGTGGAATTAAAATTCCGGCTTCCCTTCAGTGGGGCATCCTCCCAATATGGGCAGGGCATAGGTTACTACCTCTTAGAATTAAAATTCCGGCTTGTGAGGTTATCACAATTCAACCAGGATCCGCACATGCAAGAAGACTCACTCATAACATACATTTTAGGTGGATCCGGACCACTCCGACTAATTAGACTGACTTAGACAGTAAAATACGCCCAAGTACAAAACCAAACTAAAGACACGACAATAGGATATGTTTGGAGGTTGGAGGATCGTTTCTTCCAACTACACACGTTGACTGTTGAGTGTTTCCTCCTTTGAATCTTCGAGTGTGTTATCTCTTGGTTGATATCATTTTCGTACCTGAACACACATAGCAAGAAACTAGGTACTTCTCTATAGTTAGGCCATATAACTAATTTAATAATAAGGTTTCTACTTGCATGTAAAGTATAGTGCATCATAAGCATATAATAGAATAATAATAATATAAAAATGAAGGTGAGAAATTCAAGCCTGATTGAAACTCTATCATGCATGCGTTGTGCAATGATGTCCTGTGGTCTTTGTACCCTATGCAAGCTCTCTCCAAAAATTGTAGAAAAGCAAAAAGAAAACTAAACTTAAACTCTCGGCTGGTAAAGTCACGTGTTGATAACGTGTTGTGAGCAAGGAGAAAGAGGAAGCAATATATAACTGGTATTGAAAGATCTTATTGAACCTGTATATAGTTCACATATATATACCCCAGTTAGGGTAGTAATTTTAGATACTTTTCCTTTAGACTTTTACTTAACTCGAACTAACCGGAGAGTAAGATCTAAGTAAGAGGTTCTAGAAGGTTCCGAGGTCGCTCATCACAACAATCCCAAATGCAGGTCGGCCAACAGTATACGCGACTGGAGACAGACCCCAGCCTCCACTGCTACAGGATCCGCATCATGTGATTGAAGATCTTCCACTTATTCCCAGCAGAGGCAGGGAATTACCAATCAAGTTTGAATCTTTGGATGATGACATCTCACTGGATCCGGCAATGAGGTTCCCACCCCGTGCAGGTACTGACGCAATTGCTGTGGGGAAGTTGTGTTATCTAAGACACCCGGACAGCGGTGATAGCGTCATAGCCGAAGGCAAGACTGGTGGTAGTTGGAGGGCTAAAGCGCAAAAACTAGGGAATCTCTGTGGCCCTGGAGAGCAAATGGTTCAGATACACCAAGTTTTTGTAACCAACATGCGTCTCCTTTACCTTGAAGACCGCCAACCCTTTTTAACTATGGATGAGGCTGTTGTGAAGCCCACCGGCTCAATGTTTTCGTGAAGTGGAATACACGGTATCTGCATAAGAAGACCACATGAGGGACAACATCATAGGTTAACATGTTTTTTCAAGCATGTAGTATGTATGTGGACTCGCTGCAAACACATCCATCGTAGTTTGTTTCCATTACTCATGTAAATCTTGTTGCTTAGCATAAGACACCACATCAGAACAGTATGTCACTGTGGGTTCCAATCTGTGGCTTAGACAACACTGGGTAGGAGAAAGACTAGTACGTATGAGGATTATATGTTGGGAATACTAATTCAATTCGCATAATTATGGTGAATGACCACCACATCGGTGAGGTACATCCTCATCGGTGAGGTACATCTTCATCAGATACTGAAAATCCATTTTTCTTGGACCCCGCTTACTCATTTAGTTTATGAAATTGCCAGTCGCATTGCATGACACGCCCCGCCCGTAGCAGGCACAACGCCATCCAGAGAACGGGGAATGTAGAGGTGTGAGCGGTGAGCGGTGAGGTCCAAGATGGCATCGGTGGACTAGAACATTTTTAAAAAATTCTGTGAAAGATAGGGACCCTATGACCATTGATTTAAGCGTTTATAAAATTTGTAAAGATTACTTTTGTCCAATTGAGTACCCCAAATCCGTGGATTTAGTTCCTATTTCCATGTGAATGTGATCATCGCTCCATTTTATAGATCATTAAGGAGCGAATTTTGGCCCCGTATTTTCTTGTCGTGTAGAAATTAGGGCTGACGTCATCGTTCCCAAATCATATGAAATTGGAGGTCACCATTGTCTCTCGAAATAGTTTTTTATTTTTTACACACTTTTATTTGAATTGTGGGATTTGGATTATATTCTATTCAGCGACATTTAATTTGGAGTATTGTTTTTCCATTAGAAATTTAGAATTAGGGCTGACGTCATCATTTCCATTGTTGAGTATTTTTTTTCGTGAACCAGTTAGTGTATGTTTAGATATCAGCGATAATCACGATAAGTAATAATTCAATACCGACTTCAAAAACATATAAATAAAGAGTATATTATGGCAACACGAATACATGGCGCTACCAAGTCGAGCACCTATCAAAAAACAAAGCACATACTACGCTGAAGGTGTCGTACCATTGAAGTGCAGGTCACACTCATCAGCCTCGAAGTCTATATACTTAAGCACACTACTATTATAACGTAGACGTGTAGTGTCAGACAAGATGGGAGATGGAGCTTCAACAAACTCTTGAACAAGACGCTCAGCGTAGGAAGGAAGAGTGAACGTCGATGGAGGGCTATTGTAGAGATGAGCGTTGCGAGTGAATCGCTCTTTCAGACCTGCGATGCTAAAAGTACAAAAAAGTCAGTACAGTACATTTGTAAGAGCAGAATACGAATATTCATATAAAATTAGACTAAGTAACTACGCACCAATAAACTTCCGTGGCTTCTTCAAGGGCGGTTCGTCAGAGTCATAATCTGCAGGTGGGGCCGATTCTTGTCATGGGCCAAGGCCTCGTTGATAAGCTCGGATGTTCACTCGCTATTAATTTTATAAATAGAACTTCGGCAGTAGAGCTAAAGTATAGCCTCGGCAGTAGAGCTAAAGTATAGCCTCAAGCAGAGAGAGCTAAAGTATAGCCTCGGCAATTGAGCCAAGAGATTAGTATATAAGGGACTCTTATTCATTGTAAACCTAAGTCTTGGATCAATATATTTCTTTTGTAGTTTTTGCTTGTTTTGACAGCTAGACTCTTACATAATCCAAGACTTCTCTTGATTTTCTGAAGGGCTTCATCCTCCCTTGTTTTTTCAAACGACAAAAGTAGGACATTGATTAGATTGAGGAACTTATCCACCCTCGTGGTAGTGATTGAAGATAGCCACGAACCGGGACGCATTTGAAGGCTTTGCGAAGCCTCGAAGAGTTGATTGAGAGGTGTTGCTTTTTGAGATGGAGAACGCCCGGATGATCGATGATGAGATCTTGCAGCAGCAGAGAGCGCGCAAGGAGAAATTACGGCGGAAGACTATCAACAGAGATCGTGAGGTTGCGCACACAACTTCAAGCTTTTATTGTTCGGAAGTTGGCTATCGAGCGATTGGTTGCACAACAATCGCAGTGGCTCCAAAGGCCGACAATTCACGAGTTTAGGAGGTCCGTCTTCATCGCAGATGATGCCGCAATCGATGCAAAGAACAATATGGAGGAACTGCCGTCGCATTGTGCAAGCGATTGCGGATATTTCAAAGTTTGACGGAGTCGTAAGGGCTACCCGATATGGAAGGTCGAAGCGGATAACAAGCTTGAATTGATGGAGTCATCTTGGTACACCTCAAGATCAAGCCGCATACTTGTTTTCGAGGATGGACGCTGGGCGCGGATGATGGTAGTATCTTTCTACCAAAATCAACGTGGTTGCAATGCGGCGACTTTTATTCAACATCTTGACAAATACATTACATCGACCCGAATGCAAAGAAATACAGGCATTGAATCGGCTTCAAGCAATGAAGCGGGGTAGGAGTCATTCGCAACATTCTTGCCCAAGTTTGAGAAGGAGCTTGGTGAGAGTCAACTTACCATGGTTCCGGATATGGTGAAGATAGGATATCTTCGCGGTGCTCTCAACTCAGAGATGCAACGCGATGATTGGACCTGTGACGTACATCGATTATGGTATGTTTGTCCAAGCTTTGTTGGCGGTCGGCTCTCACTACTAGAAAATCATGACCAATTCAACAAAAAATCAACACATTTACGTTGCTCGGGACACTAGATTGACCGTTTCAACAGATTTTTGAATTGTTGTAGAAACCAACAGAAATTTCTGTTGACTTAGATAGTGCAATGACCAAATCAACAAAATTATGTTGGAATTTGGAATCTTTTGGAATCTTTTGAGAATCTTTTGAGAATCTGTTGGGAATCTTTTGGGAATCTTTTGAGAATCTTCTGGGAATCTTTTGGGAATCTTTTGGGAATCTTTGGGATCTTTGAGGAATCTTTAGGAATGTTTTTGGAATCTTTAGGAATGTTTTTGGAATCTTTAGGATCGCTGAAAAAATAGTTGAAAACTAATAAAGGAATCTTTTAAACATCAAAAAAGCACTCTAAAATTTGAAAATAGCACTTGAAAACCCCAAAAAAATACTTCGAAATATGAAATCAACACTTGGAAAAGCCAAAAAAACACTTCAAAACATGAAATCAGCACTTGGAAAATCCAAAAAAGACTTCAAAATTTGGAAATAGAAACTTGTGAATGTCAAAAAAGCACTTCAAAACTTTAGAATTTGGTGATTTTAACCCCTAATGTGGAATCCGGTCGTTTAAGGTTGGGTCAGCCTCTGATTTACTATATTTAGCTCGCATGAAGTTAGAACCTTTCACAGGTTGTAGAGTTTTTCAATACCTTTCGGAAAAGTCATTTCATGCTACGAAACTCCTTATACTTTAGGAGATAATCACGATCAAAGTTTGAAAACACTATTTGAAATCTGCCAAAAAATTCCCAGACTGCGGTATATGCTCATTTATTCTCAAATTCTGCCCAAAATAAATTAAAACGCATTAACTTTGAAAATTCACCAAAAACCGAGATTTTATTTTTTTTCAAGTTTTGTTTTTCGTACATGTAAAGATGGTTTGAAGGCATGATCTTACCGTTCCGGATCTTCAATCCAATCATTCGTCACATGCCATTTTTATTATCAAAGAGGGGCCTTTGTATTTGAATTTCAGCATACCTCTATGTGAAATTCAAGCATTTCTTTAGGTTTTATAGGTCGCATGAGGATAAACATTGCATAGACATGTTCCTAACTCACCTAGGAACAAGAATGTGAAGAGCCTCAATTCAAATTTACTCTAAAAATTGGTTTTTTGGGCTCACAAAAAACTTCAAACCCATTTTGCAACAAGGGAAAAAAACGTTTTTTTCAACTTTGAACATTATGATCTCACAATTCATAAGGAATTTGAATGTAAGATTTGGTACACATATAGATATTCAAGTTAAGTACTAGATCTTACGGTTTTATACTTGAAAAAACGTCAAAGTTTGAAATTGTTTGCCTTGCATCGAAAGAGGGCAGTTTTGGCAGTTTTGGGGCCTTCCCACTTTAGGGGTTAAACTTCTGCAGACTTTACGGGCCGTTTAGGCATAGTAAACTAATTTTTTTGAAAACATTTTGAACTAAGAAAAGTTTCTCAATGAAGTTAAGTTTCATCCCCAAAAAATCGTTTGACATTTCAATCCTCGAATAAAAAGTTATGGACAAAAATCAGAGAGGGGTTCAAGTGGACATTTAAAAAAATTAATTGGAACACCCTCTCTGATTTTTGTTCACAACTTTTGATTGGAGAATCGAAATGTCAATCCGTTTTTTGGGGATAAAACTTAACTTCATTTAGAAACTTTTCTTAGTTCAAAGTTTTTTCAAAAAAGTTAATTTACTATGCCTAAACGGCCCCTAAAGTCTGCTGAAGTTTATATCACCGATTTGTAAGCTTATAAGTTAAACACAATTCCCACTTTCGACATGTGCATGAAATGGTGGCTCGATGGTAAGCGGCTCGGTCATTGGGTGGGAGGTCGGGAGATCGAGCCTCTTGGGCGACAGCAGGGGGAGCGAATGGGCTGTCCGGAATTCCCGGCCCCATGTGGCAACTGAAGTTTTTTTTCCCAATCCGAAATTTTTAGGGAAATTTTTGTTCTTTTCTTTTCTTTTTTTTTCTTTTTTTTTCTTTTTTTTTTTTTTTTTCTTTTTTTTTCTTTTTTTTTCTTTTTTCAAATTTTTTTTTGTCCAAATCAACAGAAAATTTCACCATATTTTTGTTGATTAATGTCCAGATCAACGCGTCCAAAACAACAGAGAAAATCAACGATTCTGTGTTGATTTGGACGCTGATTTTTCTACTAGTGTCTCAACTTGATTGCTTGCAATATCAGAAGGGTCGTGCAGCTCCGATCGCGACATCAAATCGCGTATGGCCAGATGGAGATGAGATGGATTGGATGCCTACAGTCCAAATAAGCAAGCTTCGGAGACGTCTGACTTTGGAGAAACAACAACGGTGTCGCCAAGAGGGACGCTGTTTTTTATGTTTGAAGCGAGGCCACCGTGCAAATGACTGTTCATCCAAGCAAGGTGAAGGCAATGAGAAGAAGAAGAAAGAGAGCGCGGACAAAACTTCGATAGTGCGCGCAGTGAGAAAGAAGAGCAATGTCAAGATAGAGGAGATCAAAGAGATGGAGAGTTGTGACTCTGATGTAGAGTCGGAAAACGAGCAGCTTCCGGGATAAGACTCAGTCGGAGGCGTGGAGGCAGGTTGTCAAAGTTGAAGAATCTAGGAGACAGCTTAGACACGGGTGGTATGTATGTTGATGTTTTAATAAACTCAACTATATCTACTCGTGCTTTGTGTGATTCTGGATGCCAATGCTTTGCAACTGTGTCTGAGCAATTTGTTCGACGGAGAGGGTTGGATGCGTCATCTATTCAACCTAGATCTTTGGAGCAAGTTACGACAATGGAGAAGCGGCCTATGATTTGCCAAATTGCAAATTTTATGGCCGATATTGATGGTATGGAGGAGAAGATTGTTGCCTATGTTATTCCAGGACAGACAGATGATATAATCTTGGGAAAAGGTTGGATGGAGTGACATGATGCAAGTGTTCGACGACTTGCTAAAGAAGAGGTTTGCATTCAAAACCTTTCAAGATGATTGTGAAGACTCGACCGATTACGTTGGAGCCAATGCAAGAGATACGTGCATCAGTGATTCAAACTTTGCAGAGAAGCGGTGAACCAATAGAGGTTTTTAGTGCCAGCTTGGTTGACATCCAGAGGGCACTACAACAGAAGGTGTATAGGGACCCGGCACAACATGCTCCCCGACGCTCATGCCGTTATTGACGCTTTTAATCGACAAGATGCAAAGTCGTTGCCCCCGATAGGAAAGGGGTTGATCACGAGATCAATCTTATTGAAGGAAGACTAATGATGACATCCCCGCCACGCCGCATGATCGAGATGTCCAAGGATCAATTATTAGTTTTGCGCAAGACCCTTACGGAGTTGTTGGATAATGGATTTATTCGCGTAAGTAATTCACTCGCAGCACTCTCCGGTCATATTTGTGAAGAAACCTGGCGGAGGATTGCGATTCTGTTGACTATCGGTGATTGAACGAGATAAGTCGGAAGGACAAACTATCCGATTCCGCGCATTGATGAGACGTTAAGATCCATTCTTTGCAGACTAAATATATCTCCAAGGTTGATGTAATCTCTGCGTTTCATCCGGATACATGTGAAAGAAGGTGACGAGTGGAAGACGGCGTTCAAAACACGCTTTGGCTTATATGAGTGGTTGGTCACACACGTTTGACCGACGACGGCGCACTGCAACTTTTCAAATGATATATCAATTGGATACTTCGCGACAAATTGATATATATCTTGCTCCGCATATATTGATGACGTGGTGATCTATAGTGATACTCAAAAAGAACATCGTGATGCAGTTCTCAGGATCATCCGTAAGCTTGCTAACGCAGGGCTTCAACTTGATTTTGATAAGAGCGAGTTTGAAGCAGGCACTATTAAGTATCTTGGATATTTGGTGAAGACCGGTTGGGGTTTGCGGTGATCCAAAGAAAACTTGAGGCAATTCACAATGGGAGCCGCCAACAAAAGTGAAAGGAGTTCGTGGATTTTTAGGTTTCGCAATTATTATCGACAATTCATAGATGGATATTCTAACATTGCAGAACCTCTTACTCGACTAACGCGGAAAGATCAACCTTTCCATTGGACATCGAAATGTCAACATGCCTTTGATCGATTGAAGGAGGCATTAATTCATGCGCCGGTGCTCGTTAAATGGACTCCAGGTTTGGAAACAACCATTGAATGTGATTCCTCCGGTTATCTTTGTTGGTGGCACCTTAATGCAAAAGGTGGACGGACTTTGGCATGCGGTTGCTTATTTCTCGAAGAAAACACACCAAATGAGTCCAATTATCCGATTCATGACAAGGAAATGCTAGCGATTGTACATTGCATCCGCGAGTGGCGTACATTACTTGTTGGCCAACATTTTGAAGTGAGTTGAGATCATCGCAATTTGGCTTATTTTCGAAGAAGCAACATTTGAGCGAGAGGCAAATGCGTTGGGCCTCTGAGTTGAATGATTTTGACTTTGAGATCGCGCACAAGCCTGGCAAGGATCAAGTTCAATCGGATGCACTTTCTCGTCGGGGAATGGATCTTCCCAACACGCAGATGATGATCGAATCATGAATCGATATCATCGACTTTTGACGACGGAGATGATGGCGCTTTGAAGGTTGTCGCTAAATCCGCATGGATCATGAGATGGTGATGCGATTCGAAGAAAGAGGCTCTGCTACTGAGTCGATAATGACCCCGTCCCATATGTCCATTTATTGACGCAGAGATGATTGCATTATGGGATGTTGCCCCAAACAAATCATCATTATTGGAAGATGCGAAAGGCGGTTATGGATGGTGAGCGCCGACTACCTAAAGAATGGGGCTTACCTATCACGATTAGTGAGTGTTACTCAGATTCGGTCATCGATTGCGTTGGCGTGGACGAATATGGATTCCGCGCACGAACCTGTTTCGGACGCGTTTGATCCAATCTACTCATGATTCACCACTAGCGGGACATCCAGGTCGTGAGGAGTGGCGCGTGACTTGATTGCACGTGAATATCGTGGCGCAGGTTGACACAAGATGTTCGGAGATTTGTGCGAATCGCAACGTGTGTGGAAAATCGAAGATTTGGCGGGAGCGAAGCGAGGTTGCTAAAACCTTTGCCAATTCCGCACGGATTTGACCGAGCTCTCCATTGATTTTATTACCGGATTGGCACCAAGCAAAATGATCGTACAAATATCATGGTTGTGACGGACCGTTTGTCCAAATCTATCATTCTTTGTGCCTATGAAGACAATTCGTGCACTTGATGTGGCTCACAAACTTTTAGAGCAAGTTTTTCAGCATCACGGATTGCCTGCAGCAATTGTGTCGGATCGTGGTAGTCAATTTGTTAGTCTGCTTTGGACAGAAGTATGCAGATTGATGAAGATTACGCGTCGGTTGTCGGCGGACTTTCCATCCGGAGACGATGGTGCAACAGAGAGGGCGAATCAAGAGCTTGAAACATATCTTCGTATTTTCACGACATTTGAGCAAGAAGATTGGGCTTTTCAGTTGCCGATCGCGATGATGGCGTTGAATAATCGTGTGTCGCAGTCTATAGGTATGTCTGCATTTTTTATGACTCACGGTTATCATCATTCGGTCATGAATATTACTATACCCGAGGAGGCAGGTTCTTCGTTGTCACCGGCGGAAAAAGGACGCAAGCTTGTTGAGCACTGGTGTAATTCAAGTGAACTGGCAACAACGGCAATGGCCATTGCGCAAGAGACTCAAGAACGTCGACCAAATACACGACGCCGCGGTGGCGAGGATTTTCGTCCGGGTGATCGTGTGTGGTTGAAGTTGAAGAACATCAACACGTCCCGGCCAATCAAGAAGCTTGATTGGATTGCTCTTCCTTATCGTGTATTGGAGTGCGTAGGTACACATGCGGTTCGTTTGAATACATCGTCGCAGATTCATCCTGCTTTTTCATGTGAGTTTAGTGAAGAAGGCGGTGAGGATCCGTTGCCTTCCCAACTACCTCATGATAATGAGCCCGGTGTTGTTTTGAGCAATCCCGCTTTCGAGACATCCACTAGCGAGGACGAGTATGCTGTTGAAAGAGTGTTGCAACATCGACGTCGTGGGCGCGGTTGGCAACTACTTGTAAAGTGGACAGGATGGCCGGAGCCTACTTGGGAACTTGTTTGCCAATTACAAAATGTCATGGCCTTAGACAATTACGAGCGCTTGTTGCGCACGTCTGGTACTGATATTCCTTGGGCACATTCTCTTGTATGACACTTGTTAATTCATCAGCACATGAGGAGGAGGAGGAGGCATTTGTCATGGGCCAAGGCCTCATTGATAAGCTCGGATGTTCACTCGCTATTAATTTTATAAATAGAACTTCGGCAGTAGAGCTAAAGTATAGCCTCGGCAGTAGAGCTAAAGTATAGCCTCGGCAGTAGAGCTAAAGTATAGCCTCGGCAGTAGAGCTAAAGTATAGCCTCGGCAGTTGAGCCAACAGATTAGTATATAAGGGACTCTTATTCATTGTAAACCTAAGTCTTGGATCAATATATTTCTTTTGTAGTTTTTGCTTGTTTTGACAGCTAGACTCTTACAATTCTCCACTTTCTTCATCACCGGGAGGACGATTCTTGTAATCCGCTAGTACTCCATCAAAGATTTCTTCGTCAGGTTCCATGGCGATGAGGTGTCGGTTTGAGCGCGCGCATGCAATTACAGATGCACCTAGAAAATCAGAAGCCCATGTAAGAAATCCGAAATGTATAAACGATTTTTAAAGTGTAGCTTACGGATACGTTACCTGTACTTGCGCTCCAGTCGAAGACTATACCTCCGTCGTCCGTGAGACAATCTACAAAACATTGAATGAAGGAGGGGTCCTTCTCTCGTGAGCCTCGCCATAGCGTACCGTCCTGCCGAGTACGCAATGTGTCTTTGTCTGCAAAGTTCGAGAGGTGCTCCTCCTCATCCGGTATGATTGCCACACCCGCGTATGCGTGTGCCACTTGCCGAGTTTGGAAATTCGACACATAATCTTTACGAACATAAACTTTGATATGGAAGCAGTGAGTCTGCAAAACACAAGTACAAATACGTTAACATAGTAGCATAGAAGACATTAATCATAAATTGTGAGAATGGAGACTACAAATTGCTCCGTACCTCTTTTGGGTGCGGTACGGTAGAGGCCATTGGGAGTGGATTATATCCCCACCAATCTCGAACAACACGAAAACCATATATATGGGATTCGGAATCAAGAGTACGCTCGATCCTACGACATTTGGGATGCATAAGAAGAATCGCTCCAACGTCTGTCAAGTGGTATGCGGCAAAGATAAAAAGGCTCTCAAAGTAGTTTTTATCACGCCGGTTCCAGGAAGGAATTTCTGTTGGAGACACACCCGGTACTGGCAAGTTCTCGGGAGCGTCAACAAAAATGAGATCAATCCCTGGATGCTTGGGATCATACTCCATCGCCGAACACGGGTACTTTCGGTCTTTTCCAATCTGAAGTACAATGCAATAATTAGATAGTGGCTTATAGATTTTTAATTACAAAACGTAATTAAGAAGATTATAAATGGAGACCAGTCCGCAGAGGAGGACGACCAGGACGAAGATGACGAGGAAGAGGAAGAAGAGGAAGCCCCACCTCGACAGGCAAGACCATCCCGAGGGGTGAGGAGAAAGGACACGACGGGTTTTGGGAGGAGACGTTCTCCCGTCGGACTCCCTCCCCCGGTAGAACAGGGAGGCCCAGACGAGGAGGTGGCTGCAGCGGGGGCCAATGCGGAGGTGCCTCCACCCGGAGAGAGACCCCCAGGAGGGAGAGTGCCCAACCTGAAGCGCAAGGCCAAGAAGAGGAAGAGGTCAGCGAGTCCGGTAGTACAACCGAGGGCCATCGAGGAGGAGCAGGCCCCAAGTCCGGATCCCGTACTAATGCAGGACCCGGCCCCTACTCCGGTAGAAGAACCGATCCCGGAGAGCCACCCCAAGTGAAGAGAAGGCCGATTATCACGGAGGAGAAGACACTCCGGAGAGACCACACCTCCCCGGCCGGAGTTACCGGAGCAGCGAGAAGCGACCCACCCCGCCACCCCAAAGACAATCGCTGGCGGCCCGGAGTCGTCCCACAGGGGGGTTGTGACCCCCGGGACGGGAAACACCACCCCAGTGCTCCCCCGTCCCTACTACCGGATACCCAGCGAGGGTATCCTCCACCCCATCCGGTTAGCCATGGAGGAGGTAGATCGGGAGAATGAACAGTTGTTCACCTCCCTGGCGCGACTCGAGCGGGTCTTCCAGACCCCCAACGTGGAGAGGTATCCGGAGTTAGCCGAGGAGATGCAGCGAGAGACAGCCCGGCTAAGGAGGGAGAAGGTAGAGCTGGTGCTGAAGGCCCGGCCGAAGGAGAATGCATCCGTGGGAGTTCAGTGCATATCGGACCCCTCGGACACGGAGGCACATCCGGAGGTGGAAGCCCTCAGGAGGATTGTGCAGGAGCAGGAGGTCGCTCCGGAGTCGCGAACAACATCGACAGACGGTGTTGCACTCCATCCTCAAGGTGTTGCAATCGGATCTTGGCGTTGACGAAGGCGGCCTTCTATGATGCCCGGATTGGGATCAGCGAATCTCCCCAATCCCTGGAGTTGCTCAGGAGGCACGCAACCGGTATCAACCAGTGCCTCAAGGAGTTCCGAACCCTCACGGGAAGGTTGCTGGGGGCCCTCCCCCACGTGGAGATGAAGGAAGCCCTTTCGGAAGAGGAGGTGCTCGCACCCCCAGAGGTGCCCACGGAGGGGCCGGTGCCCATGGAGATCGAGGAGGTGTCCCTGCCCGTTTCGGAGGAGCAGGGAATCCCAGTTGATGGTGGCGTTTCGGAGGACAGGGAGGAAGATCGAGATGTAACTCCCCCTCAGGGAGGTGACATCCCGAGTGAAGTAGGGCTACCCGGTCCCTCCGAGGTGGAAGAGGTGGTGGAAGGAGAGGTTAACCCCTCTCAACAACCGGATGAGAACCCGGTGGACGGTATCACGGGAGAAGGGGCAGGACTCCCGAGCGGAGTTGAGGAGGTAGTACCTCACCCGGAGGCCCAAGTCAACGAGGTGGAGATCCGGGCGAACAGACCCAGCGGGGGTGAACTCGTGGCCCCTCGAGAACAAAGCAGGAGGAGCCCGTGGTCCCTCGGGAAGAAGTGGAAGTCCAACCCGTGCCCCCTCCATCGAAGTTGAAGGCACTCCGGGACAGGTGGAAGAGCCGGAGGACACAGTAAAACCCGAGGTTTTACATCGACACTCGGGTCGATCAAAGAGGCAGATTCCCCTCCCCGCGAGTGGAAAGGCACTCCCGGGAGGAATACCCCGCCGCCGCACTCCCCTCGAGCCCCCCACGCCGCCGGAAGAAGATATTAATTAGTAATTAGTTAGGTTAGAAGTAGTTAGAAATAGTAGATGCCTTTTTGGCCACTCACCCGGAATCTCGGAGGCCCGGGAATTCGGATCGATAGGGTTTCCGGAAATCCGAACCCCCCATGATTTAGCGGGCGAAGGCTCTGCGGAGCACTTCGGGTCTTCTCTCGTGATTTCCACAATTGTGAGTAAAGGTTGAACTTGCGTCCCCATAAACTCGTACCCTTGTTGTATTTGTTGTGAGTCCGGGGATTCCGGGGTTGTGTGCATGTAAGTAAGGTCCGACCCCGGGTGGGCACGAGAGAGTCCCTTCTTGATTCGGTAGTCGCCATTTTAGCACTCGGTGAAGGAGTGTTGAAGGGGTAGTACGGTCAGGGAGAAGTCCGAGTGAGAGAACCCGACTAGTCTCGAGAGCGTGTTTAGTCAGTTAGTGAGAATTGCTACATCATCCGGAGTGGGCAGAGACGTCGCAGCTGGCGAGTAAAGCCGCTCTAACCGTCAACCTCCCGGACGGGATATTCGGTTGAGGAGCTCCACCCGGAGGTGTCTGTGACCTTGGTTATTGACAAACCCTTCCCGGATCCGTTAGTGGGGACTTCACAGGTCTAGTGGTGGGATGCCACTCACTGAACTCCGAGTGGCAAGTAAAAACCCCCCTTCTTGGATTAAGTAAGAGGAGAGAACCGGATTGTCAGCTGTGTGACCCACTGTTTGGGATGGAACCCGGAAAGTGGCAGTTGTAATAAGGGACTAACTCCAGGAGGAGTGAGGATAATAGAATGTACAAAGGTGAAACTCCGGTCACCTGGAACATCCGGTAGAGAGCGAAATTCCGCTTTTCCAAACTAATAGGAAGGATCCCTCCGAGGATTTACGGAGGTTAAACTAAATCACCCCTGGTTACTAGGTCCTAACCGGATGGGGTACCATTTGAGCTGAAAGGGGAAACCGGATCAGCACCAAATAGGTCACCCTGGGGTTCTTGGGTCAAGGAAACAAAGAGGTCTAAACCACCGAGCCTGCTGACCCGGTGTACTCAGGTTGGGTTGGTCGTTGTAGCGTCAAACCGGTAGCCAAACCGGTCTTTATCTTGCTTTCACACTTCACAGAATCTCCGTGGAACGTTACCCGGAAGGTGGACCATTTTGCTAGGTTGTATAAGTAAAATTGGGCTATTTTTTTGGTCTTCTCGGTTTGGTAACTCACGACAGAGGTTTGCATGAGGTCGCATTCCGGGTTTTCGATGTGATCTTCGGGAGGGGAGAGTAGCGGTGCCGCAGTTTAACTCCAGTTGGCTTGAGTCGCAAAGTGAGATCAACCTGCGGATCCTGCGTGTGGGCTAGGGCTGCGAGCTTCAGGACATTGCCCCTGATGAATCCCACACTGTCTGTTTTGGTGCCGTTCTCGTCATTTTGGAGGAATTGTATTTTGCACTCGTAATTGCATTTTTTGGTCTTCTACTAGCGAGGGGAGACTTGCGGTGCCGCAGTTCAACTGCTGTTGAGGAGAGTCGGGTACTCTGAGATCAAACGTCGGACATTTTGTGAGAGCTCTCACTGCGAGTTTCGGGACAGAGCCTTGAATGTATCCCCGAATGGCTGGATTGGAGCTCCTGCTCGTCATTTTGAAGGATGTGGTCGTTGTCGATTTGGTTGTGGTTTTTATCTTGTGCTCGCGATGGGGACTTGCGGTGCCGCAGTTTAAGAGCTGTCGGGATGGCGGGTAATCCTTGATCAGCTGGGGCACCCAAGGCGACGGCTCTGGATGCGGGCTTCGGGACAGTGCCCCCGATGTTCCAAAGACTGGCTGGATTGGTGCCCTTCCTATAAACTTTTGAGGTTCATTTTGATATGGATTTGGTTGTTTTTTTATCTGCTAGTGGTGAGGGGAGTCTTGCGGTGCCGCAGTTCAACTGCTGGTTGTGAGAGTCTGGTACTTTCTGATCAATCTTCGGACGCTTTCTGAGAGCCCTCAGTGCGAACTTCGGGACAGAGCCTTGAATATATCTTCCATTGGCTGGATTGGAGGTGCTTATCGTCATATTGAAGGTTTTGTTCGATCTTGATTTGGTTTCGTTTTTTGATCATCTGCTTGCGATGGGAGACTTGCGGTGCCGCAGTTTAACAGCTGATGGGATGAGGTTGGTGACCTGTGATAAGCTCGGGACCCAAGGCGTGGGCTCTGGCTGCGTGCATCGGGACAGTGGCCCCTGTGATTCCGAGAATGGCCGGTTTGGTGCCCCTCCCATCACGTTGTGAGGAATTGCGTTCTGTAGAATTGGTCGTTTTTGTTGGTCTGCCACTCACGAGGGGAGACATGATGTGCCGCATTTCAACTGCTCTTGGATTGTCTGTAATGATGCGGGGTGAGAGCTCACGCTACGAGCTTCGGGACAGGGCCCATGATGAGACCCCGAATGGCTGGATTGGTGCTCGATGTCGTCATTTGTTCATTTTGATTTGGTTGTTTTTGATCCTGCTACTGGCGAGTGGAGACCTGCGGTGCCGCAGTTCAACTGCTGTTGGGGAGAATCGGGCACTCTATGATCAAACTTCGGACGTTTGTGAGAGCTCACTCTGGGCCCAGCATGTATCCCCGAATGGCATCCATGGTGGCCGTACACGTCATTGTGAATGATGTGTTAGTTCTACATTTGCTTCTTTTTTTTCTGCTACTGGTGAGGGGGAGACTTGCGGTGCCGCAGGTTAACTGTTATTGGGGAGAGTCGGGTACTTTTTAATCAAATTCGAACGCTCTCGGACGCTCTGTGAGTTCTCTCACTGCGTGCTTCGGGACAGAGCCTTGAATGTATCCCCGAATGGCTGGATTGGAGGTGCTTATCGTCATATTGAAGGTTTTGTTCGATCTTGATTTGGTTTCGTTTTTTGATCATCTGCTTGCGATGGGAGACTTGCGGTGCCGCAGTTTAACAGCTGATGGGATGAGGTTGGTGACCTGTGATCAGCTCGGGGACCCAAGGCGTGGGCTCTGGCTGCGTGCATCGGGACAATGCCCCCTGTGATTCCGAGAATGGCGGTTCGGTGCCTCTCCCATCACGTTGTGAGGAATTGCTTTTTGTAGAATTTGTCGTTTTTGTTGGTCTGCCACTCACGAAAGGAGACATGTTGTGCCGCAGTTTATCTGCTGTGGGATGATCTGTGATGACATTGCTGACGCGGGTGAGAGCTCTCGCTACAAGCATCGGGACATGGCCAAGGATGAATCCCCGAATGGCTGGTTTGCTGCCCCTTATCGTCATGTTGATGGATGTGTAAGATGTTGATTTGGATGTTACTTTTGTGATCTACTGGCGAGGGGAGACTTGCGGTGCCGCAGTTCAACTGCTGTTGGTACTCTTTGATCAAAGTTCGGATGCTTGTGAGAGCTCTCACCGCGAGCTTCGGGACAGAGCCTTGAATGTATCCCCGAATGGCTGGATTGCTGCTCCTTATCGTCGATTTGATGGATGTGTTCGTTGTTGATTTGGTCTTGTTTTATTTTCTTGCACTCGCGAGGGGAGACTTGCGGTGCCGCAGTTTAACATCTTTTTGGTTGAGTTGGGTATTCAATGATCAGCTTCGGGACTGAAGACGAGGGCTCTGGCTGCGACCTTCGGGATAGTGCCCCTGATGTTCCCCAGACTGGCTGGTTTGATGCCCTTTCCACCAATATTTAAATTTCTCTTTGATATAGATTTGGTTGTTTTATTATTCTGATAGTGGTGAGGGGAGTCTTGCGGCGCCGCAGTTCAACTGCTGTTGGGGAGAGTCCGGTAGTTCACTGTGAGCTTCGGGACCGCGCCCAGAATGTATCCCCGAATGGCTGAATTGGTGGCCCTTCTTGTCATTTGAAGGATGTGTTTGTTATACATTTGGTTGTTTTTTTTTTATGGTGCTCGCTAGGGGAGGCTTGCTGTGCCGCAACTTTTTTTGCTGACGATGAACCCTCGACTCGCTGGATTGGTGCCCCTTCTCGTCAATTTTAAGGATATTTGTCAGCTTGTTTTGGTTGCTTTTTTGACGTCCTAACCATTTTGAGACCCGTGGATTTTATTCCATGTTAGGAGGATTTATTTGACACGTGCTTTTTTCTTAAACCCGCTTTGGAACTACAATGAGACCTTTCCTCATGTTCATACTTTGTAATGTTTGTTTAGCTATGTTCAATGTATGTGGATTGTGATTAATACTTGTGTTGGATGTTGTGTGTGTGAATGCAGCACCCATGTAAGGTTAAGGCAATTCCAAAGGAGGAGGAATCTGATGCCGACACTGATTTTTCGGCTTTGAAAGATCATGTGATGGCTGTAGTAGAGTCCCGTCGTTTAGTAATACCATTGTCCTCGGTTCCCGAAACTCCGCCTCTCGCCACACCTGTCAGTCACACTTCACGTGATGACTTTGATCGGTTTGCACGAGCTGTTAACATGCAAATTAAAAAGAATGATGCCAAAGCTAGACGTATCGAAGAGAAAGCATTAGCTAGACTTGCACCTAGACGTTCTCCGCGACTTGCAGCCAAGATGAATTCCAAATAGTTTTCTGCCATCATTACTTGATACTGATAACATTTCTCTACATTGTGAACATCTTTCTATTTGGATTAATAATTTATTACTTTTTTGATTCATTCTTATGTTTTTAGTGCCCTGTTGTATTTTGTTTATTGATTTGTCAGATGAGAATATCCGAGCTTCAAATTCTTCAAGAGGAAGAGGACATATCCATTCAAAACTTTCAGTCACGTCCACTCCCTGAAGAAGATGATAGCACACATGTATCACAAGAAATTGTGGAACACATGTCTTCTCCAGTTCCACGTGATTCTCCTATCCAAACCGAACCTTCTCCAGAGGGTTTGCAAGATCACGATGGAAAGGAGTCCCATTCGGATGACGAAGAGTCTTCTTTGCCAGGGAGTGTCAACGTCGGCATCGTGCACATGCCGCCCCATCTCCAAAACAAAGATCCTGATTGGAGTGCCAATGAGATGCGAATGATTCACAAAAGTGATTCTATAGCAATCATAAACATGTTTCGTTTCAAACCTGTGAAGAAGTCTCGTATGCTAATTCCATTGTGCCGTTTGGTGTGTTACCCCAAGGTTCGGCCTATCTCCGAACAAGACGTTCGGAAACTAGAGAACGAGTTCAACAAAGGTTATCGAGAAGGAGATCGGGTCATGTATGTATCGCCATTCGACAGAAAAGGAAGAGAGAAAAAGGTTGATGCAGGAGACAGTGTGTAGGAGAATCCTCTATGGAGAGATGCAAATGAAGAGTTCGAGAAGACTTTGATGTCGGATCCTGATCTTCATCATCTGAGTGGTCAATACTTCTACGTATACGAAGGAAATCACCGTTTGACTGCATGGATGCGTCATATAGAGCGGTACCACCAGAAGGATCCATCATGGTACATCTCAGTTGATTGCATCGTACTGGATGCTCGCGGTCAAAGCAATCTTCTCCTAGACGCCATGAACGACATAAATTGGTAAGTACTTCAAACATTTTTTAAATTATTTTTCTTTCAATTTTTTATAATCTCGACGTATTCTCATATATAGGTCTACCTTTCCAATGTATAGGTCAACCGAACATGACCACGTTGAAGACAGTTTATGTGCGAAGCTGCAACGCATGCGAAAGTTCCGTAAGTTGAAACTTGAAGATTTCAAGGATCTCATTACGCCGGAGGATTATCAAATTTGCAAAAACGCTAAAGCAAAGAAAGAAACATGGTATCCTGTCACAGTGGACATCTTCGTCAAGTTCTTGTACGCGGTAAGACTTCTAAATACGTACTAAACACTTTTATCTTGTACTCTATACATTGCAAATTCTTACTACTACTTGTGTGCCATGTAGAGGAGGTTAGCGAAAGCATCGGATCTTGCCGAGGCTACTTACTATGCCTCTACCCCTAAAGAAAAGCAAACAGGGCCAGGAGTTTGGAGTGCCATGGATCACGCCATCAAAGCCGAAATCAAATCGATTCGTGACAAACAGTTCAACAAGATGGTTGCTGTGGCCAACAACCAACTTGGGAAAGTATTCCCAAAAGAGGTAAATAATTATGTCTACTTATTTTCTAAGGAGACTTAATACTCTTATTGATTAATACCGAAATTAATCAATTCAATTTGTTCTATGTGCAGATCTATTCTCACTACAGCCACAACCTGAAGCCCGACATGACTATTGAACGGTTGCACATGGTAGCCACCACCAATGTCCACTTCGATTTTAAAGGAAAGTGGCTCCAATGGTGGAATGCGCCAGATGATGTACGTCGATCTGTCCACTTCCCAATAGACCGCCCTATGAAGGATAAAACATTGCTTGCCTTTCTGCATCGCGCTTCGCTTTGGACTCAGGTATATTGTACTGAACTTTATCATTAATGTACTCCCGTCATTCAATACCTACATTTCCTAACGGGTTCTACTACATTGCAGTTACAACAATTCCTCGAAAGTGGAATACAACAACTTCTGGAGGATAGCAAAACTTCCATTCAGTGGACGGATGCGGTACTAAAGCCATCCGCGTATGTTGAGAAATGGAGATTGCTTTTATGGGAAAAGGCATTCGAGAACTACCTCGCTCAGAATGCCAGCCCCAGGTTCATCAAAGGATCCGATATTGAGAAGTTTAGTGGTGGCAAACTTACTACGAAACGGCTCTTATTCCGGTATGTATTCAACTAGCTATTCAATTTCCTACTGATTTTGCAGATTACCAATATCAGTATGATATACTGAAATTTGTCATTGTACTATGTTTTCTTCATTGTAGGTACTTGAAACAGGAGCTTGTTCGCAAAGGAGCCTTGGCCTCCTGGTCCATTCCAGCTGAGCTCGAGGACGTAGCCGTCTCAAATGATCCATCCAGCATCTTCTCTGAAGCCCAACAGAGACGGTTTTCCAACTCACAGTTGTTGACCGGTGGTTGGTTCCTAGAGTGCAACGATAACTTTGTGCACAAAAAAGAGAGACATCTGCTTCGGAACCTCACTTCAAACGCACCCGGCAATGCAGTTATGGAGATCGATGACGATGACGACGAAGACGTCTCCATTTTACCAAGCGCACCTATCTCACCTTCCGAACCTCCTTCACCGGTTGCACTACCTAGAACCAGAGCAAACAGAAAGCGACGCAACGCCGCTGCGGAGCCTGTCGTTGATCTTGATCAAGAACCCGATGAAATTGGTCCGCTCCATCATGACGTTCGAGGTCCAGAAGAAGCTGATTTGACTCAGGCTTCAGATGGAGCGACCAACAATGCGGGTAGACGCGGTCGACCATTGACTCAGATTTCTGCAGGCGCTCTTACGAATGCGGGCTCTCCTCCTCAATCTTTTACTGTCGACCACAGCTCCGGAAAGAAGTTCGCTTCACTCCCATTTCTTGAACCGAAGCATGTTAGAGAGTTTTTGTCCTCTGAGATTACTATTTCTCTTCCAATGTACTTGGAAAAAGGGGATATCAGAGCTTCTGTTCAAAAGGCAGCTCATGAAACAAAAGATTGGGACGCGCAAGTCATAGACATCATTAACCACATCAGAAAGGTATTATGTCTTAAATCTCTTATTACATTCTTTAATTTCTTAAATTCTGTTTGAAACATATTATTTACAAAATGTATATGTGTTTGTGATTTGTAAAGATTGGCAAGGATAGGAAGTACCCGTGTAAGGAGATGGGCACGAAACACCCGCATTCCGGCATTGATCTCATCTACGCAGACGTTCCTGAGAACTTACCCGTGCCTGACGTTTCGCCGGTCGAAATCCCTTCATGGAACAAGCGAGAGAAAAGCTACTTCGAGAGTGTATTCTTTTTTGCTTTCTACAACTTGACAGACGAGGGTGCGATACTTGTTATGCATCCCAAAGATCGTCGAGTTGAGAAAGCTCTAGATGCCGAGTCAAAGGCTTTCGAATTCCGAATGGTTCGAGATTGGTGGGGATATAATCCCATGCCAATGGCCTCCACGAACCCCCACGTGAAAACGGTATGCTCTTCATTCGGCATTCAAGTCATCATTCATGATTATTTACAACGCTTGTTTAAATCACTCTCATGTATTGAATTTTGCAGACTCACAACTTCCACATAAAGGTCTTTGTTCGGAAGTCTTTTGCAACCAGATTCTCCATACGACAAGTTGCGAAAGAGTACGCAGGTGTGCCGATTCTTCCCGACGAGGAGGACCATGTTTTCAATTTTGCGAGCAATGACTCCATTCGTAAGAGGGAAGATGGTACTCCTTGGCGTGGCTCACGAGAGAAGGACCCCTCCTTCATCCAATGTTTTATTGATTCTCTCACAGACGAGCGGGGAATCGTCTTTGACTGGAGCCCTAGTACAGGTTTGTTGTTGCTAATACCAACTCTCATTCAACTTATTCATTATTGTAGTTCTGATGTTGGTTGCTGGTATGTAGGTGCTTCCGTGATTGCCTGCGCGCGATCGAACCGTCATCTCATTGCTGTTGAAGCTGATGAAGATATATTTGACGGTCTTTTATCAGCATACGTGGATGGTACCGCTTTTGAGGAAGAAAGCGGCGATTCGGTTCCAGTTTATGACTACGACAGTGACACTTCTGAACCGCTTCAGAAAAAGCAACGCCCAACATTTTGTGTGTACTCATCTCTTACTTTCCCCCCCTTCTACTGTGACCTCCACTTGCTAATAATTTATTGGTATTGACTTTTTCTGTACTTTTAGGATCGCAGGTTCCAATCGACGCTTGATTGGCGACGGAAGTCTCTACAGCAGTCCTCCGCAAACCTTCACCCTACCATCTTATGCGGAGCGGATAGCTCAGGAATTTGTCGCTGCCCCTTCTCCCGTCTTATCCGAAACTAGTAGACGTCGACGCTTTAGCTCGAGAGTGCTTGCGTTTATAGACGATGAGGCTGATCAGTGTGACCAACACTTTAATGGTCGTTCACCATCAGCATCGTAGGTGTTTTTATTTTCTTGGTTTGGTTTGGACTACGTAGGGTCATATAGTTGCCCTATGGCATTGGTCATAATTGTGGTTTTATTATACGTTTTTATATCTATATATGACGTTTACCTATTAATCATGAACGTTTAATGCATTCTTAATTAATATTTAAATGTTTAAGTTTTGAACTCAATGCAAACAAAAATTTTCAAAACGTTTCTTTATTTTCAATTGGAGTGATTGAATCTAGCCAATGTTGGTAGAGACTCTAGTTCTGTATTTGTATAGCTCAGGATAGCTGCTTTACAACGCATTGCAACGCTCAAACGAGCCCAAGAAGAATCGAACTCGGACCGCTACAATGCCACGTGAATGTCTTTGCGTACACCTTACAAAGAGGGACGGAAAGACGACTTCTAGTTATGAACTTCAGATTATATATCCGGATTCATTTACATATAATTCTGACAAGTTTTATAGGTAATTGATGACGTCAGCCCTAATTATTATCCAAATTTTAAAATCATTAAAGTGATTTTATGGTTGTCCTAATGGGCCCTCTCAAACTTTGATTAAAGCTTTGTATTTATGAATAAACAGGGCCAGTATATGATTTGATTTGTATGGGTTACACGTGATGATTTCAGCCCTAATTTAATTAACTCTTATTAAAACTTGCAAATGTGGATAATTTATGAAATATTATATAACCTCAATACCATGAAAATATATGGATAAAGGACCTATATCCACGGTATTGGGTACGTTTACGCCTAAAAATAACCATTTCACAATTTCAGCACAACCCATTCCATGGTAATAGGGCCATTAACTTTTACATTTTTTTTTTCTTACCGCTCAAACTTTACCGCTCACCGCTCAACGCTCACACCCGTGGTTTCCCCGTCTTTATAATAGTCGAAGGTAGATACTGAAAAGTAAGTTAAAAGATACCAAAGTTATAAAATACATTTATACATTTTTGGAAGTTTTTCATGTATTGGTAAAGAAAAATGCACTACCTTTTTTTCATACTTCATAATTTGCAATTTGGATAGATTTCGCAAACATGGTGATCATTTGAAAGTTGAAGGGATGTTATCTCTTCTTGCTCTGAACGTAAACTTGTTGGTGGGTACTGTACATTATAACCCCCAAACTTCCTTGGTGTTGTTTGGGGGCTTGAAACCTTTAAATTGCGATTATCTACTTCTATATAGCCTTGGGGGTGTGAACCAATTTTGTTTCTATTTTCAAAACTTTCAACCATAAGATCTTGTATCTAAGACTATTTTTAGTTACTGCTCCATAAATTCATTGTTGGATGTTTACCATTCGAGAGATCCTAATATCCAAGGATTGTCTCCGAGTTTTTTTGGGCATTGTGAAGATTGTTTTCGAGATTTCAGAGGTTACACTTATAAAGTTGGTAAACATTCTGACATGAGATACTTTGGAATTTAGAAATGAGCATATTCCAATAGAAAAATTTCAAAAAATATACTTTTTTAAGCTACCCATTCTTTGGCGCAACCCAGGGTTGTCTTTGAAGACTCAAAAATTGAACTTTAATCGTGCAAATTTTACTGGTCACATGCATTTTGCAATATGAGGAACAACACGCAAAACTCTGAGGAAAATAACTCACTTCTCACCTTTAGATCAGAGCTTCCCGAATTTGCATAAACCCATTTTAGACTTCAAACCCAATTTAGACTTCAACGAAGGTTAGGATTTAAACTACAGATTTCTTTTGCAGACATTTGAGCTACTATTGAGCAGTTTCCTTACATGGAACTGAAATGTGAGTATTGATACACAATGCACATCTGAGGCTGACAAATCCAATCCACTTCACCAATTTCGTTCACCCAATTATCCACTAATTATCCAACAATGGTGCCACCTCAGTTAACTCCCACCATGAGTCATATGTGGATGCCACTTCAATCTTCAACTGCTCTGCAATGACAAAACATAAACATGAGTAATAGTAAGACAATACTACAGTTTCAATGAGCAGCATGATTTGATAGGGTTAAATCGAAAGCGGAATTCTTAAACCCGTGGCGCCCTAAGTGTTGATCGTTGCTCTTGACTAAAAACCCAATGTAACCCACTTCATGGAATTGGTCTTGTGAAGAGGTTCCAGATGAGGTGCGAGCTCTTCGAGCTCTATCTTGAGAAGAATAGTGCACTTGTTAATAAAAGAGTATGATCACGACAAAGCACAAATCCATCAGGCCCATGGAAAGATTGAAACTGATCATTAGTCTGCCCAGCGGGTGTTCATACCACTGATCGTTCTGATGACTACTGAAGAAAATGATGTCCACTTTCCATAGACATGTCTAGAATTTGTGTGCAGAACCGCACAAGGCATCATTTGGTGGGATTTTGCAAGCCCTCCAGATACTCTCGCTAGTAAAGAACTAGATTGCGGTTTGTTCCTCTCAAAGTATTCGATGAAGTCTTTGCAGGGAGTGTCCATACTTATTGACATGTAAATGCGGTCTCCACAAGCGTAGCTTCTTCAGTTGTACTCCTCTAATTTGTCTGGGGCCGATATTATGTCCGACAAAACCCCGCCAACAGCTTGAATACCTTCGCGAGGTAAGCCCGAAGGCATATTCATGAGCTACCTCGTCACTTTCTTCGCAACCGTCCCAACGGTAAGAAAAGGTGGATTGAAAAGCTGAGCCTGCACATGCGTGCGTTCAAGTTCAAGCTCTCTACCTACTAGGAGGTCCGAATGCTGCCCCAAGCGAGTGAGCAATTGCACACACCATTTCACCTTTGCACATGAAAGAGGCCATCTGAAGGTATGTCACTGTTGCAAAATGGCGCCACTTTTCTCTCTTCAAAAGCGATGCCTGTCAATCGTTCATATGTGTGGGCTGTTTCTAAATGTGGTTTCGTTTGTGCAGACATTCTGATGCCAATGTCAGTGATATGTGCTAATATGGTCATTCAGAAATGTGGGAATTTGCAACAGGCTGAAAATGTGAACCATCACAAGATTGGAGAGACCAATGGAGCCACCCAAAACTCCAACAAATTCGAGAAGCAGACGACCCGAATTAAGTGAAAATGAGAGTAGAGGCAGGAAATCGTGATGTTGTATTCACACGGTTATCCGAATGGGATAAGTGTTTTGGCATAAGTTCTCATCATCGTTTTCCTGCTTTGCTCCCAATATACTCGTCAAGGATCAGAAAGAGTATTTTATCTCCACATACATGTCAGAAAGAAATGGTAAACTTGATCATCTGCTCAGCATCCCAAGTGGCACTCTAGAAATGGTTAGCATGGTCTATCCCCAAAGAGTAATTGCAACGATGTTGCTCGTTCTCCAGGGCACTGGAATATGTCACCTCCCTGTTTACAGCGATCCCTGTTTACAGCGATTGTAGCGTGAACGGAGTCTGTTTTTGATGTTAGCATCGGACTTTACAATCAGAGAATTGGTCACTCCACATTGCTAGAGCAAGACCCCGCCAGTGATACATTTCTGGTCAACGCTAACATACTCAACCTCAAAGTCAAAGCGAAGGCTGTTGGTATAAAGAGTCTTATGTTCAGCACATATTTTCAGAGTATTTGATCATCATTCTGCCTGTTGCGTATCATACTTTAGACTAATGCACTCATGATGTAATTTAGAAAGCACTGGTGTAATGAGGCCTCAATTTAATGGTCACCAATGTGTCTAATCAATACCTTGAGTCTAAATGCCACCAAGAAACATCCTGAAGATTGAATGCTAAGATAAACGACTCTCCCAAGGTAGCTGTAACGAATTCGTGACACACAATACCAAATACAAAATGCAGCGGAGATGCACGGGTCAGAACTGTGATGTTGTTTCCACACGACCATTCGGTCAAGAGGTTTTGGGATTACTCATCATCATCCTCTAATTTCCATACTCGTCAAGGATGGGAAACATCATTGTGTATCACCATAATCCTGTCAGACAAGTGAGTTTGAAGGTAAATCGTCTCCTCAGCAATCTAAGTCTGTGGCTTACATAGCTGTCCCTAAGAATAATTCCAACGACCGTGCTCAATCTCGCGGGCAATGGAATATGCCACCTCGCTCCTCACACCGATTATAGCCTGAACGGAGTCCCTCTTTGACTTAAGCATCAGACTTTGCAACCACAGAATCTGTCCACGGGTACACATTGCTAGAGCAATACCCTGCAGAGGATATTACTCTCAGGATCACTTACGCACTAAAAACCTTAAAACGGAGGCTGTCAATTAGTGTATTCATTACGGTCATCAGATAACTTCAGAAAGAAACCCATAATGAATCATCCAGCCCCATACAGCATGTGTCCTTAGCTGACACCATCGAAATCTGATGAGTTGGAGCCTCAAGTTTACAGAGTAGCGTCATAGAAATGCAGGTGGCATACGGAGGAGGTTCTCCTTGTGCAACAAGGTTCCAGCGTCATCCCGCAACTGCGCCCGTCGAGGTAACCATCCTTGACTCGTTCTTTAAACCATTCAGCCTATTTATGCATTTAATCCATGAAGCAGTGATTGACAATGAGGACTCAGATTCATCACGATCAAGCAAATGGCAAGTGCTCTGAAACCTTAAACCGTGCACCCTGATTATAAAACCGATCTACAAAACTTCATGAGAGGCTAATTGACACTTGAGGATGATGACTTTGACTCATCACAATCAAGCAAGCAGATAAGAAGTAATAACCCCAATTCCCTTAAAATGGCATTATTCCGGTAAAATGGCACACCTCAACTTTTTGAACTGTAGTTCAAAAACCATGTGATATAACAGAATTTTAAGGTAATATTAGGGAAAATGAGTGACAATGTATATAAAGAAGTGATATTACAAAAAAATTTGTGATATTACAGAATAAACCATTTTATATGAGCACAAATGTAAGATAACGGAATTGGGGTTAGTAGCTCTGGAGTAGCAAGATCGATGAACCGAGAAATTGAAAAATGGCCGTGAATTGAGCAGATGATGAGAAGCTTAGGAATGTGATTGTGGGAGAGTGGGAGGGCCTTGTGTAGGACGAGAAACACTGAAAATAAATGTTTAAGAACTTCGAAATCGTCCGAACATTTCAAATTCTTCAGAGAAATTAAGCGTTTCAGATATTCTAGAGAAATTCACAATAATCTAAATTATGATTAGATGAGTTAGTAGTCTCTTTGTCATATCTCTACTTTAGATTGAATAATGAACTCAGTGAGTTTGGGATTGAACTACATGTCAGGGAATGCTAAATAAGAAGTGGATAAAGTTTTAAAGGGAAATAATATTGATTAGTCATCTCATACGGTCTTTCTTATGGTAGTAACAAATGGTAAATTGTAGTGAGGTTGGTTAGATTTCACTATTAGTGTGGCCTCAATGTGAGTCTCTTCTTGTGTTGTTTCCTGATATAAAGAGGAGCGGGCGTCTTTATACCAGTTTTTTCCCCACGTGCAGGCAATTAGTATGAGATTAATGACCTTTTTTTCAAAAGAAATATTATTGGAGGAAGACAACTGAGTTATTTCCAAATTTATGCAATTTTTTTTAAAAATTTATTTATTTATTTATTTATTTATTTTGGAGGGTAGATAGATGCTTTTTGGATCTTTGAATAAAATTTTTTATTTAGCGCGAAGGGGTAATTATATTTTCATTAAAGTTTTGTACTACGGTTATGCTAGGTTACTCAAAATGAGCCCCTAATTATGAAAATATAGAGTGGGGCACCTCCCCCGCCGCTCTTGCGGCTTAGAAGGATGCCCCACAAGTTATTTTCCATAAACAAGTCAGAGCGTTTTTTTAGTAACCTAGTACATTAGGATGTAACAAATCCCGGCAATTGGAAGAATAAGTCAAGTAACTTTGTTCGTGCCTAGTCCAAACCATGCTCTTTTGGGATACTCTCATAATAGATTCCAATCAAAGTGAGAGAGGAATAGAAGGGATGAAGATACTTCATCCCCCTCGATTTGATCGAAGCTAATTCATGACAACGTTTATTGCTTCGGCTCACACTTACTCCTTTCTGTAACTCCAATTACAATGTTCAGCTTTTAGGCGAGTACGGCGTGGCAACTTCGACAGAGTTCCAAACAACAATAAAATATAAGTGGCCAGTCCATATTGATAAACGTCATCTCTATGCCTACACGCTCAACCCCTAAAGCAAAGCTCAAAAGTTCCCTCTAGAGGACCATATCAGAAATCTGTGAACAAAGTTTCTTTCATTCAATTTTGAAAAATCCAACCGTAGAAGCTGGTGTACAATTATTTGATTAGTCTACCCACCAATGTTTATCAAATTGCATTGGGCTTCACTCTTTAAGGGTAAAATAAAGATTGGGAAGAATACCTAAGGATTCAACTCACAGAATGGAAACTCACAGAATGGAAACTCACAGAATGGAAACTCACAGAATGGAAAGGGATAACCCCAAGTTGGTGATGAGGTGCATGGGTCAGAATTCGTGATGGTGTCTCCACGATGGATTATCCACACGGGATTATATCGAAATCTCGTGATTCGGAGCCTGATAGTCTTATCAGCATTCCCCTTCTCACATTCTATGTGAAGGATTTGAAACAAGGACATGCATGGCCCCACATTCAAGGGAGGCGCACCCACTGGATCAAATTTCCTTGAGATGCTCGTTTTCCTCTGCAAAGGTTAAGGGACCCAGGTGATCGGAAGGGTGCCTGGTCCAAGGCTTGTTGTTCAGGGGTACAGTACCTACGAATTCAGATCAAAGATTAGAAAGTGACTACCCCAAGTGGTAATGAGGTGCAGGGGTCAGAATGATCGAGCAGATTGTGTTCACAAGGTTATTCGGAATCGGCTGCTTTTATCATCATTTCACTGCTTTGCTGCCACACCATTCACTATGAAGGATCAGAAACAGCGACATGCATGTCGATGTCGACATTCATGTACGTGAGAGTCTTAAGTTCAACTGTTTCGACTTTATCATCGGCGACCTCCTACAGCTAGCATGGTCTGCTTCAAAGAGTCACCGCATGCAGCATCGCTGCTTTGTAAGGCAAGGGTATAGGTCACCCACTTCTCAATGGGTGAGATTTGCATATATAATCCTTGCTACGAGTATCTACTTTCTTCTCCTATTGATATCAGCTCGTTCTACTAATTAGTTCACTGGCTCCTTCTTTCACAGCCACTCAATTCTAGCATAGTCACATGAGCTCACTCATACCACGGGCAAAGGAGGCATTTAACCCCCCAGCGTTGACTTGCCTCAAAACTACCAAAACTCTCAAAAGTGTCATCTTTAGGTCGGAGTGGTTAGCTGCATTTCAGAAGTTCTGACGTATTTTCAAGTAACTATGTAACCGTCGGATTTAGAAATTCACACACGGATGTGTATATCGGATCATAGATTTAAGAAGGGCAATTATTTCTTTTACCGTTTTAAGTGATCGAACATGCACTATGGAAAAACTTCTTTCACAATTTGGAACTTTCCAGAAACACTACAACAAATCCAACCCAATGTGACTAGGTTTTATGACTAAAATCGGGCATAAATCAAAATGTGACTAGCACCATCTGTAGTCTTTTGGACTTAGTCGCTCCGGACAATCTGACTAGCAGTCATATCGGACATTTTTTGTTCCCAATACTGCGTTCCCACAGTGTTTTGGGACCTCAAATAGGGACCTGCACTAGGACTTGGGAAAATATGACTGTGTATAGTCACATATGTGTGACTACATATAGTTATCAATATGAAAATAGTGACTGCGTAGAGTCACATATGTGTAACTACACATAGTTATCAATATGAAAACAGTGACTAATTGTAGTGAGGTATTAGTCAACACATAAATCGTTTTTTCACCATGCATAGTAATGTAATGGTGATTGTATTGAGTCATATTTTTGGTTGACGTGGAATGTGACTATGTGGAGTCATAGTTAATGTCGTTAGCGTGGAATGTGACTATGCGGAGTCATAGTTAATGTCGTTAACATGGACTGTGACTCTGTGGAGTCTTATTTTATGTTGTTAACATTGAATATTAATGTTAATTATGTTTTTAGTTGCCGTGGATTATGACTTTGCACCGTCGTAGTGTAGATGACTGGTTTCAGTCAAGGGATAGATGACTGGTTTCAATCAAGGGTAGATGACTGGTTTCAGTCACAGTATTGGAAAGAGTGACTCGTGGTAGTGATAAAATTCTTACCATGTATGTGGCCCTGTGACTGCGTAGAGTGATGATTTCTTTGACTGAAATTCACATTCCACATCTGTACCAAAATCATACAATGGAGACATATACGTGGGATTCAATGGAAGGCACATACAAGGTTCAAGAAATTGCAACAATGTTCAATTGTACTTAGTACTATTTAGATTCTAAACTTGATTGAAGATGAGAGATGATCATGCATGAAACACAATACCTCAAAGAAGTTCATATAGCTTTTGGGGTGGACAATTGAGTTGTTGCCTCATTGCCAATCAATAGAATCTGCCAAAGCAAATAAACATGTAAATAACTTCTCCTCTATCAAATCTGACCCTCTAAGTATTCATCTACACTCCTACCTCCAAGTACTCGTCAAGACTCCTACCTCCAAGTACTCCTCAAGACTCCTACCTCCAAGTACTCCTCAACTCCTCTTACCTTCAAGAATCTTCTAAGAGAGAGAGAAAGGAAGAAAGAAAGCTCAAAAAATGAGGAGCTAGAGGCTGGCTGCCCTTAATATTCTCAACCCTAACCCTAAACCTAAACAAAAATGGAGGCAAGGTCCACCTTCGCCACGTGTCATTTTTTTACTGAGTCTTTTAGAGGTTTATGACTTTGTAGAGTCATCTAATTGAAATATATGACTACTATTAGTCATGCTAATGACTACATGACTGTATATAGTCACCTAAACCAACTCTACAACATTGAGTCATACACAAACCAAACACCAATTTAAGTAAAGGAAACTGTCCAGATGACTATGTTATCTTGCAATTATTACCAATATAAGTAAAGAAAACTGTCCACATGACTACGTTATTTTGCAATAAGTTTAACATCTCAAAATAATATGGGAATGTGATTAACCCCTAAATTTCCTTGGTGTTTTTTTGAGGGCTTAAAATCTCACACTGCAATTTTCTACGTCTATGCACTCCCGGGGAATGAACAATTTTTTTGTTCGTTTTTTAGAACTTCTAACCGTAAGATCTTGTACCTCAGACTATTTTAATGTACTAATCCAAAAATTGACCGTTGGATGTTTACCATTTGGGAGATCATAACATCCAAAGTTTCTCTCCCAAGTTTATTTGGACATTGTGAAGATTGCTTTTGAACTTTTTAGAGGCTGCCCTTGTAAAATTGGTAAACTTTTTGACTTGATTCATTTTGCATGGAATGCAAGTAGTGATTTAGTAATGAATGTATCTTTAAAAAAAAAAAAAAAAAAAAAAAAAAAAAAAAAAAAAAAAAAAAAAAACTTTTTTAAGCTGCTTGATCTTGACTTGAAACCTAAAATTTCTAGATGAAGGTGTAAAATTGGAATTTGACTTTGAAAATTTTGCCACATATATTTTGTTGTATAAGGAGCACGCAGTAAAAATCTTATGCAAAAATATCACTTTTAACCCCTTCATGTAAGCTGCCCAAAATTGCAAAAACCCTTTTTCGGTTTTAAGGGAAGTTTGGGGTTAATAATGGCTCAATTGTCAGCATGGGAAATTTATAGCAAGATTAATAGTACAAGCAATTTTCATGCATCTGGAAAGCAAGTGGGAAGCTAGAACAAGTGGAATCATGGTTTTTAGACTCTCTTGCAATCTAGAAGTTGTATTGTTATTATGTAATTATGAAAATATGTATTAATATTGTGTACCTATAAATGAAGTTTATGGATC
This sequence comes from Bryum argenteum, assembly GCA_037043015.1. Classification (NCBI taxonomy): domain Eukaryota; kingdom Viridiplantae; phylum Streptophyta; class Bryopsida; order Bryales; family Bryaceae; genus Bryum; species Bryum argenteum. Next base: position 6,974,537 of record CM073328.1, on the reverse strand, counting down.
TACTCCAATTTTATAGCATTCATCCATTGAACCCACAAGTAGAGGACTTCATCTAATTGAAATATATAACTACTATTAGTCAAGTTAACGACTACATGACTACATAAAGTCACCCAAACCAACTCTATGACTACACTAAGTCATACAGAAATCAAATACCAATACCATATGACTATGTTAGTATGACTACATGTAGTAAGCACTCCAAGCATGACTCCAGAAAATGACTAGAGAAACATATATCCCGTTCTCAAAGACGTTCCCACCCAGGTCCTCAAAAAAATGACTACATTTATGACTAGTCGATGACTGGACCTTGTTATGACTGATTTTTGACTAAACTAATGACTGATGTGACTAAGCAGTCACATGGGCCGGTTTACATCTAGTCACATTGGGCTGGATTTGTTGTAGTGAAACTAACCCCAATTCCGTTAAAATGGCATTATTCCGGTAAAATGGCACACCTCAACTTTCTGAACTGTAGCTCAAAAACCATGTGACATAACAGAATTTGAAGGTGATATTAGGAAAAATGAGTGACAATATATATGAAGAAGTGATATTACAAAAAAAATTGTGATATTACAGAATATACCATTTTATATGAGCACAAATGTAAGATCTAGTGTGACAAAATGGCACATGGCATAGTGCCATTTTAACAGAATTGGGGTTAACTACACTTGTCGGTATCTATTCTCTATTTGAAGATGGACATTGCAATAGTTTTGAGAGCCAAGCAAACTTACGAGGCATTACTTTCGCACTTAAAAGTGCACAAATGAAAAGTGTACAGGTGTAGGATGACAATAGTATTAGAGACCCAGATGGGTATCCTGGAACCTCTGCCCACTCGCCCACTTGCAAGCTAAATTGCACTAAGTTCTTGTCTGCTGTTAGCATGTTACACCGATCCACTAAGTTGGAACATGCCTCGAATGATGAAAATACCTTCTTATCGGATAATAATTCCTTTCAAGCTCATTCAATCAAGATTCAATTTACTCATGGTGTTTCTTCATGATGGCATGCGGAACTATCACAACTTATGGCATCGGTGAAAAATGGTGGCGGTAAACAAAGACGTAGTGCTATTTGACTAGCACGTAGGTTAGTAGCGGACGACTCATGGGCTGCCATCAAGAGTAATCATAGACCACATGTTGAAACTGAACAAGAGATACTATATATATTGACCTAAAGTGCTGAACACAAAAATGAGCATTCATAGCATATGAGATTCCTAGTTGAGCATTACCTAAGAAAATCAACTCGCTCAACTTCGTGCAAGCAATCTAAAAAAGCAGTTACTTGTGCTTTCAAGAATGAATGAATAAGCTCCTATTGCTTGAACGATATAGCAAAAAATGCTAGCCATCGAAGAAGTAGCTTTCTCAAATCTTACCCACAAGATGCCTAATGGCATTCGCAAGTGTGGATCTATCTAACTTTGTGTAAGCGACCGGAAGGCCCATAAACTGGGACACATGTAGATCCGGTGACCTGGAGGTCGCCATTACCAGACGTTACACCAGGTGGACGAATATCATCCACAGATGAACCCTCATCGTCACCACTCACTCCTCCGTAGTAGGTGCTCCACTTCTTGTCCTCACTTGCTCCGGTCAACCGTTGAAGTCACCGTGTGATGGCTGGAGGTCGCCAGTACTGCATCCTACCCGAATTTGCGATTTCCTTTGATTTCCAAAATCAATGTGCAAAAGCTTTCCTCTTCACTACACAGGTAACTGAAGTAAGTAGTCTGTCCAAATGTCTGTTGGTGAAACTACAGTCTCGAATCTGTACCTAGGAAGTCTTAGCAGTTAGGGTGGACCTTTGACTGGTGCAGGTATGAGTTAAGGCAAATGGGCTTGGCACAGCTGCCTTGTCCACGCATACCCAGGCTGATGACAGGGCAGCCTGCAGGCTGATCAGCAACGTGTCAGAAGAATTAATATAGTCAGATTCTATTTCATTCTCGCTGCTCGTTACAGTTCCTTGAGCAGCCATTTTCTTGTTAGCATTAACTAGGAGAATTAATGAGGCTGCTCCTCTCGCTATGCATATAAGCTTGTCAATGAAATAAATTTCTGTGTCTGTTTTTGCACTATTCATCTGTTTCTATTCAACCACACACTATGAGAAAACCCTGATTTTTGTGATGTCTTGTGTAATGTCTAATGTATTTTGTGATGTCTTACTGTCTTAAAAGATGTCTTTGAAGACGGCAGGATGTCTGTACGTCTAACGGGCACATTTTGGATTAGAGGGGCATGAAGACATCACCAAACAAAAAGATGTTGGTGAAGACATGGATGTCTTTGAAGACATCTCGATAGACATCAAACTGCCACGTTGGCAAGGGATTTTGGACCAGCAAGGTAAAAACGACCAAAATTTACCGTTGGACTGGGTAAAAAGCATTTCTAATGTTAAAAGAGTAGCTATATGGGCAGCGGTTTTCAAAAGTAGAAAAAAAAACATCACACTTTTGTAATTTTTTTATTTTTACTTTTTTTAAAAAAATAAATTAAATCATTATGTGACATGGCAATATTGAAAATACTAATTTCAAGCTATTCTCACTATTTTTTCATTGGTCTGTTTTTTAATAATATTAAAATAAAAAATCATATTCCAATAAAAAATATATTTTGTAAATTTTTATTATATTCAAATAAACTGAAATATTATAATTCTGTAATTTTTTTATGATTTAAAAATATTTAAATATTTAAAAAATATTATATAAAAAAATATTTTATCTGTAAAATAACAATGGTGCCGAAAAACATAATTTTGAAGTAAAAGTAATTTTGTGAATATTTAATCCTCAAAAAAAGTGTGGACATAGATTAAAAAAGTTATTTACAACACTTTATCTACATGGCAACAAAATCTCCACGTCGGACCAGTTGACAAGTCATGCAAAATTTAGTCGGATGTCTAACACGATGTCCAACTTACCATAACTACGGTCAGGCATGAATGTCCGCGTAGACATCTATTGGGATGTCTATGAAGATGTTTTGCACGACATCCTCCTAGACGTCATTTACCAAAAACCGGCAGTACTTAAGGGTCTCTTAAGAATAATGTCAACTTCTTCTCTTACTGCTTGTCCTCCATTGGCGCGGGTCTCTGATTAGGCTCTGTCTCTGATAACCCTTAATCCTCGAATACTTAAAAAATATATAATAAGAAAATAAAAACAATAAACAGTATTTTTTGGCTTACTTCAAGAAGGAACTAAATATTATTGATTACTTATAGATTAGATTATTATAGTCCAATGGCAATTTTATACATTACTCTATCATCAACTACCAATATTATACAAATTGAAGCAAATTTACAAGAGATATGAATTTATGAAAGTAGCTATTTAAAATAGTTTAGGAGTCAATTCTAGAATAGAATTAGTATTAGGAAAGTTAGTTGGAAAGTTACTTAGGGCAGAAATAAAAGGTAGTTAAGAGTTGGAAGGAGAGCCTAGCACCATGGGAGACTATAAATAGTCTCATAATTGTGATTCCACACTTTTCTATCAATAAAGATTATTTGATTTGTTTTGGAAGAAACTCTATGTCCTACAATACGTGCTTTGTTGTAGAAGAAACTCTATGTTTTACAATACGTGCTTTGTTGTGGGAAGAACTTTAAAGCATCTGGTATTTGATTTGTTGTGGAAGAAAACAAAAAACCTTTTATGATTAACGTGTTGTAGTTGAAACTCTGAAGATGTCATCAGATGTCTTTGATAATATCTGCAGGGATGTCTAAGATGACGTTCATGAAAATGTTTAACATGATGTCCATGAAGTTGTCGAAGATGACATCTACGACATCATCCATAATCATCTACAGGGATGATTTTCATCGACTTCAGTGGATGAACAGAGGCGGCTAGGATTTGCTGCAGCCGCCATAGTTAGGTCATGAGACCTTTAAGTAGAATTAGAGGCCGCATAAAGCTCATTTGTGCCTTCATTTTTTCAAGGAGTTAGTGTTTAGAGTGTAGAGGCTAAGGTTTGCTTCTTCATGTGGTTAGGGTTTGTTGCCGCCGCCATAGTTAGGTCATGAGACCTTTAAATGAAATTACAAAACTCAATTTTGCCTTAGTTTTTCCAAAGAGTTAGTGTTTAAAGTATAGAGGATTTCAAAATTGTTTCTATTCAATTTTAGAATGATTGTTAACTACAATAAGAGAATAGTAGTTGTAGAAATCTAGTAGCTCTCAAGAGTAGTGGTTTCCTTCTTCATGTGGCTAAGATTTGCTACTTAAGAGGAACTGGATTTCAAAAGCATCATGTACAAGAAATCCTAGCACTTGTAGTATTTGATTTATTGTGGAAGAAACCCTAGTACTTGTAGTATTTGATTTGTTGTAGAAGATGTCTATGATGATGTTTGCAAGATGTTTTACAACATGTCTATGAAGACGTTTAATGTGTTGCTGGAATTTCTGTTTTGGAGGGTGGGGCAACGAAATACGAAATGTCTTTTAAGATATCTTGTAAGACATTGCATACGTCTTGCAAGACATCTTGTATGACATTTAAAATGTTTTGCAAGACATTTAAGTCGTCTTAACTGATGTCCAAAACTATCATGATAGAAGCATAAAACCTCCAAAATATGCTGACGTGGCATGCCACGTCATTTTCTTGCGTCCACGTCAACTTTTCCCGCGTGCCACGTCGGATTTTCTCGCGTGCCACGTCGGATATTTTCGAGTGCCACGTCGGATTTTCCCGGGTGCCACGTTGGATTTTCTCGGGTCCACGTGGGATTCTGGCGCCGCCATGTCATCTTTTGTGGGACCATGTAAAATTCCACATCATGATGAATTTACTCTTCATGTGGCACTGCCCGTTGAATTCAAGCTGATGTGTCATCTACGTGGCACCTACGTGGCACACTTTTTACCCTTCCAAAATCACCTTAAGACATCTTCGATCTTTAAGACATCTTCCTATCTATTTAAATGTTTGCATAGACATCTGAGCTGTCTAGGATGTCTTATCGTCTATAAGACATCCGAATTAATGTCTACGTTGTCTTTATAGACATCATTTACAACATCACTAAAAACGCAGGTTTCTTATAGTGACATGGTATCACAGCAAGGTTCCAAGAAACAGAAAGCTGTCTAAGTCCTTGTAACCTCTAGCAAGAATTCGAGCTTTAGAAGGTGGCAACAGATCCGTAGCAGCATGGCATCTAAGGAGATTACTGTAGTGAGTGATACATCGAAACTTGAGGGTCATCCAAACTACCCTATTTGGTCCTTCAAAGTTCGTAACATCCTCAGCAGGGATGACTCCTGGAGGGTCGTGGATCCTCCACCGGGCACAATTGCACCGACACTGCAGGCTTACATTGACGCGCTGCAGGTGGTCAAGAGTCGAGCTGTTACAACCATTGCTCTCTCAGTCAAGGACCATGTGATTCCGCATATAATCCACCTCACAGAACCGGACGAGATGTGGAAAGCCTTACGTGATCTCTACGCTAGCCGAACCCATAGCCGCAAGATCATGCTTCGCCGGCGACTGGCGAACCTGAAGATGGACGCTGAAGAAACGATGTCCAGCTTCTTGCAAAAAGTCAAAGAGCTAGTGAACGACTTCGCTGGCATAGGAGAGAAGATCGCCGACCCCAAGCTAGTAGAATACATCCTCATGGCACTCCCACCTGCAGACTATATAAGTCTAGTGAACACATTGATGTATCAACAGGTACTCCCTACACCTGCTGAGTTGAATGTCATTTTGCTTGAGGACGAAGTGCGTCGGGAGCTCTGGAAGAGCAAGCATGAGGCCCTGTACTTCAAGACAGGCAAGAAGAACTCAGCGAGCCGAAAGTCCAACTCTGGAGGGGGCGATCAACGTCAACAAAACACGGGAGGCCACAACAACAACATCTCAGGAGGTAACAACACCAGTAGCTGTCACCCAAGTTTCGGAGGCAACAACAGTCGCCCAAAAGAGAAGAAGCACGGCGAATGTAACTACTGTGGAGCTGACGACCATTAGATGAAACATTGTCCCGTCTTGGCCGCCTTCGTTAACCCCTAAAGATCCTTGAGACGAAATTGTCTAAATTATCACAAAGGACCCTCTTCTACTTCAGGCCCGAAAAAACTCAATCTAAGCATTAATTAGAAGATCCAACCGTAGGATCTTGAAGTGAACTTGACCCTATACTCATATGTCAAATTTGAACCGTTAATTTTTTTCCAATTTTGAGATTATAATGGTCAAAGTTGGATGACTTTTTTCCTGCGGAAACCCCAAAAAGCCATTTCGGCTTTCTTGGATCTTTAGGGTTAAAGCACGGAAGTCGCCATAGAATGAGAAGACCACCGTTAACTTGGTCAACAACTTCGACAGTAGCAGCGAAGACGAGTTTGTCGAAACTCAAACCAACCTAGCTGTAAATCTTACAGAGCTGAACTTAGCTGATAGCTCACAAAGTAACGATTGGTACCTAGATAGTGGTGCCTCAAAGCACGTCACTGGTCGAAAGGATCTGCTTAAAGATGTAGAAGGAGGCTCTCGCTCACAAGTCAGCACTGCCGGTGGCAAACTTCTGAATGTAGCAGGCAAAGGGACAATCGATTTCCCTACTCCATCTCGAGCAATACAGTTTGATGAAGTTTTATACGTGCCTGTCATCACAAAGAATCTACTATCAGTAGGATCGATCACTGATAGGAGAGACAAACCTAAGGTGCTTTTCGATTCACAAAACGTCTGGATTTTCCGAAATCTTCCTTCACCCGATTACCATCAAATCATCTCAGTAGGAAAAAGGGATAGGAAGAACGGACTTTACAAGTTCCGCCCGCCCAACTCATCTGTCAATGCCGTGGAGCTCACCAGCAACTCAAATCTGTCGGAGCTCAACATCGACTCCAAGGCTGCACTTACCTCTCTTTGGCACTTTCGATTCTGCCATGCGAGTCTCAAGGTGTTGTCACATATGGCAACCACCAACAAGACTCAAGGTCTACCTGCCTTGCGCCCTCATATGGCCTTCTGCGATGCGTGCTGTGCCGGCAAACAATCACGCGTTCCATGGTCGCGCCCTCAACAACCACGGAGCACTGGAGGACAAGTACCCATCACCGGCGCCGGATCGAGCCGCACTTCTGTACCACTCGCCCTCCTTCACAGCGACATCTGTGGACCCCTGCCGAAATCCCTGTCTGGGACCCAGTACATTCTAACCATTATAGACGATTTTAGCAGGTTTACGTGGACATTCTTCCTCAAAAGAAAGTCTGAGACTCTAACAAAATTCCAAAATTTCAAAGCAATGATAGAACTGCAAGGTCTTCACCGCATCAAGGCCATTCGCTCTGACAACGGTGGTGAGTACATCTCCCACGACTTTGTGCACTTCTGCGAGGAATCAGGCATTTTGCGCCAGTTGACTCAAACGTACACCCCACACCAAAACGGTGTGGCTGAAAGGAAGAACCGGACGCTACTCGACAAAGCCCGGTGCATTGCATTTGCATCTATGACTCCACCGCATCTCTGGACAGAGGAAGTTGCAGCCACAAACTACTTGATCAATAGAACTTCAACCCGGGCTAACAGCGGTATCACTCCTTATCAACGATTCACAAGCCACCTTCCTCAAGTTGATCATCTGCGCATTTTTGGGTGCAAGAGCTACGTGCTCAATACAACCCCAAAGCTAGAGAAATTGGCTTCCAGGGCATATGAATGCATATTTGTCGGGTACGATGTGAATTCCAGAGGCTATAGAAAATATCACAAGGCCACTCGTCGCATTTTGGTGTCTACAGATGTTCGTTTTGATAAGCAGTGTTTCCCGTACAAGGCCGCCACTAGCTTATTGCCTCAGAGTTTCCCCCAGCTGACTGGGACTTTTCTTCTGTTCCTGAAGTTGGCCCGCCAACCACTCCTGTCTTTGCAGCTGACGATTCCACTTCATCTCCTCCCCTCATCTCCTCCTCCACTTCACAACTTGCTTCCACCACCTCAGAGCGTACATCAAGTGTCCGTGAATACCTCTGGCGCTCAAGCCGTCCTTCCACTGCGTGTGTATCACCGTCGCCACCTGCCAGACATTCCAGACTTTCAACCTAGTCCAGCCTCTACATCTGGTGAGCCCATGATCAGCTCTAGCTCCATTTCTGGCACAACAGACCCATTCCTGGTCACCACTCGGAGTGGGCGTCCTCCTCGGCTACCTAGTCGATTGCAGGATTACCATCTTCACCTAACTGCTGTCGACTCCTCCATCCGCCTCCCTGACTCAGTGGATGCTGCTCTGCTTCACCCTCGCTGGCGTGCTGCTATGCATTCCGAGCTGGAATCGATACACAAGAACGGCACTTGGGATATGATGCCTCTGCCACCGCATCGAACTGCGATATCCACGAAATGGGTCTTCAGAGTTAAAACAAATTCTGATGGGACAGTGGACAAGCTAAAGGCACGACTGGTTGCTCGCGGTTTCCAGCAACGCGGAGGACTAGATTTCAAGGAGACCTTCGCGCCGGTAGTCAAGTGGAATACACTTCGAACTGTCATCGCACTTGCTGGCCACCACGGCTGGGATGTCTATCACTTGGACGTGAAGACAGCGTTCCTAAACGGCACAATTGACGAGGATATTTATGTCACTCCCCCGCCAGGTTTTTCCTCTCCCAACTCGCAATTAGTCTGCAAGCTTAACAAAGCTCTGTACGGACTAAAGCAAGCACCTCGTGCTTGGTACTCACGTATGGATTCCTATCTGGCTAGCCAAGGTCTTCACAAGTCAACAGCTGACACGAATCTCTACTTTCACATTGAAGGCAGCTTACTTACCTTACTATTGCTCTACGTCGACGACGTCTATATCACGGGCAACAACTCTTCTCATGTCGCCTTGCTTCGCTCGGAGATTCAGCAGGCCTTTGATATGTCCGACTTGGGCCCTCTTACCTACTCTCTCGGTTTGGAGTTTATTTCCTGCCCTGCAAGAATCCTCGTATACCAGCGCCAGTACGTCAAAGCCACTTTACATAAATTTGGCCTTGATATCTGCAAGCTAGCCGCCACACCGATGATGGAAAAGGTGCATCTCGTTCCTGACATGCAAGCAGAAGCTGCCGACTCAAGCCTCTATCAGAAAATGGTTGGTAAATTAATCTTTCTGACTCATACACGCCCTGACATTGGGTACGCTGTAAGTGTTCTCAGTTGATTCATGGCTCATCCACAAGCGCCTCATGCCCAAGCCGTTAAGCATCTGTTCAGGTACCTGCAAGGCACAACAGATTTGGCCCTACTGTACCGGAAAGGGGAGAATGATGACCTGTTAGGTTTCACGGATGCAGATTGGGCCGCAGATGCCCATGATCGACGCTCCACTACTAGCTTCGTGTTCTACCTCGGAGGAACTCCCGTCACCTGGTGTAGCCGGAAACAACCGACTGTTGCTCTCTCGTCGACTGAGAGTGAATATATGGCGATTACCGAGGGGGCGAAGGAAGCCGTATGGCTAAGGCGGCTGCTCAATGAAATCCGCATACTTGACAATCACTGTCCCACAAAAATTCTCGGTGATAATCAGGGTTGCTTGAATCTTGCACACAACCCGATTTTCTACGGTAGGACAAAGCATATCGAAGTGCGGCATCATTTTATCCGCGAGAAAGTTGCTTCTGGAGAAATTAAGCTCGAATATGTGCCTACTACGGAACAGGCAGCGGACATCCTCACCAATGCAACTGGAAAGACAACATTCGAAATCCTAAGGAGCAAACTAGGCCTTGTCTACATTGGATCAATTCAAGACAACAAGCAGGACTGACTTTGCAACAAGTGCTAAGAAATGAAGCTTTATATTGCATCTGGCTGAAGCCTTGGAGTTGGACAACTGTCCACAATGGTATAACAACTCTACAAAGGATTCTACTTTTATATGTCCGCCCAGGTTCTAAACCGAGGCTCGCACCCGAGAGGAAGACACGTGAGACGTGGTAAATCCTCATCCATAGTTATCTCGTCTGTAGGCAACAAGCAATTGCTAAAATCTGGCGACTCCTCAAATTCCCTCTCCGTCTCACCAGGAGAATTAGCGTGCGTGCTGCGAGGGTGCTCGAGCTGCGCTGCGATCACGCGAGCCGGTTCCCTTCTTGCTCTATCTGTCTACTTCTGTGTCAACGTCTCCAAGAAGCAGTGCCCGATAAACTTCACTACCCGGTCTGCACATCGTTGGAGCCAGCGGCCTATGACCCACAATACAAGCAAAACAATCTGCCTGATTGTCAAAGTTTCAACAAATTCGATATATTTCTCCTCCAACGGCCTAAATTAAGGATTCGACATGTTTAACCTAATTCTGACGCTCAGCTTGAGGCACGTAACTGAGCGAGGGGAGGTGTTGGTGAAACTACAGTCTCGAATCTGTACCTAGGAAGTCTTAGCAGTTAGGGTGGACCTTTGACTGGTGCAGGTATGAGTTAAGGCAAATGGGCTTGGCACAGCTGCCTTGTCCACGCATACCCAGGCTGATGACAGGGCAGCCTGCAGGCTGATCAGCAACGTGTCAGAAGAATTAATATAGTCAGATTCTATTTCATTATCGCTGCTCGTTACAGTTCCTTGAGCAGCCATTTTCTTGTTAGCATTAACTAGGAGAATTAATGAGGCTGTTCCTCTCGCTATGCATATAAGCTTGTCAATGAAATAAATTTCTGTGTCTGTTTTTGCACTATTCATCTGTTTCTATTCAACCACAATGTCTGCATCAAAAATTCGAAATTGAACTCCATAATCTGAAAAGGCCTAGAGCTCGACAGCATCGTGATTCGATCAGACTGTGTTCGAGTTGATGCACAAGGAACCAAGAAAGGTTCGAAGCTGAAAAATTATCACTTACGGAAACTGACCATTTCTACAAAGAATCTCAGGTGGGCATACGTGTCATGATACTCTTTCTTGGAGACTAACCCCAATTCCGTTAAAATGGCATTATTCCGGTAAAATGGCACACCTCAACTTTCTGAACTGTAGCTCGAAAGCCATGTAATATAACAGAATTTTAAGGTGATATTAGGGAAAATGAGTGACAATGTATATAAAGAAGTGATATTACAAAAAAAATTGTGATATTACAGAATATACCATTTTATATGAGCACAAATGTAAGATCTAGTGTGACAAAATGGCACATGGCATAGTGCCATTTTAACGAAATTGGGGTTGAATGTAGTTGCAGACAAAAGGTAAAGGTTGCGAACAGTGGTGGGAGGATATCCCCCAGGGATATGCAGAAATTTGGTGGTACCGTAGAAGATATGAGATCTCTTGGAGGGTGTGTGGATGCCTTATATATGACTTTTTTTGCACAAACTAAACTTAGTACAATCTTTCGCTTACTGTGCCCACGCACAAAAGTTGACTTCGCAACTGCATCATATACTAAAATATTCGCTATTATTAAGCAGTCCGCGTTAGACCAAGCTTATATTCTGGTGCATTTAGGGTTACAAACACTTGCTTGAGTTGCTTCACTCCACGAAGTTCTCAGTGTTGCAATCGTGAAGTTGTGCGTTAAAGTTTTCCTTCAAGTTGCGTGTTGGACTGTCTCTTCAACATGTGCGAGAGAGGGTTCGGAATCGAAGGCGGCTTCCCATTGTGCTGGCCAACTCTAGACCACTGACTTGACGAAATCTTGGGCTTGTCCTCACGCTTTCAGTGGTGGGTTTTTCACTGCTTTGAGGTTCACTCATTTTCGTATGTACTCGGCTTGGTACTGAGCCTCTTGTCACTGCCGGAGTCTCGTGTGTGGGCACTGAATCACTAGCTTTTGTTGAATGTGATGTAGGACTTGGAACCAAGCAAGCGGTGGATTACACCGTAGGGTGGTTTATGCTGATGGGTCACAGCTACGACTGCTCCAAGTTGCAGAAGTCGTCTCGAGGGCCCCGTTGAGCAGTAATCTGTACCGACAGTTTCCAGCGTAGAGTCAAGTCAACTGTCCGCTGATATATTCATCATGGATTCCTCGCGTTCTAAGCCAAGGTATCCTCCATAACCCCCATCTGCAAGCATGCCCCTCACCCATTCAACCTTCCGTGCTTTCAACCCTAAAGTTCCTTAATACCCTAAAATGGAAACTGGCAGTCCTGAATTTTGAAAACAACTAAGTTTTGCATTCACAGGTGAAAAACCCTTAATGGTTGAAATTAATTGTAGCACTTGTAGCCGTAGCCAGCTTCAAGATCTCTTGTAGCAACTGTAAAAATGCCATACATACCTCCATGTGTACAAAGGTGTTGAAAATCACACTATTCGATTTCTGCCCTCCAAAGAACACGGGGTTAATTCTCATGCTTCTTCTCCTTTCCGCAGCCATGGTGCAAGCGAGGCAGGTGGGCCACTTAGGAAGCGATTGCGTTCGGCTCCACCCGGTGAACAAGATCCCCTTCGTGAGTATTAATTTTCACATTCAAGTCTTGGATTCTTGTTTGCAGGCTTGTTTGCCACTGTGCTCTAGGATAGAATTTGAGAGGCTTTGTCACAGGATGCATATGTTTAAAGTGACTGCTCCGTGGTTCGATGTTTGATTCTCGTGATGATATGGTCAATCATGGTGCAGAGCATGACGAGGATGGAATTCGGATGGAGAATGTAAGCAATGGTGATGTTTCTGATTCTGCAGTATGGACCAATGATGGCCCCATGCAGCTTGCAAATGAAGTACGTTTCACATCCTTTGCTAATTCCTTTCCCTACTTTAATCCACACGAGTACCGACTTCTGAGCATTATAATATGGTCGAAATTTCAGAAAGTAAACATGATCTTCTCAGTCAATTCTGGCTTGTTTTATTTCCAAGTTTGTCAGACGTTCTTCAGATTTGGGTAGGTACCGCAATGCAGTATACATGCAACTTTTTGTTGTGCAAAAAAGTTCAATCTTCTTGAGTCTTCTAGTGGATTAAGCCTAGAGGGAAAGTAGGTTCATTTTCCTATTCTGCCTTTGAAGTGGATTCTGAAATATAAATGATTTCATTTTAAGCTGGTTTCTGGCAGAATAATTAAGTGTACTTTACGCCCTTGGTACCATATTTGTGGTGATTTCATGTTTTTGACAAATAAACAGGAATTGCAATCCCTTCTATTCTCATGCCAGCCCATGGGAGCAACAAGTGGTGATTCTTCCGGAAGCTCACAGCAGAAGAGGTAAACTGTGTCTATGAAGTCTTAATCGCCTTTGTCAGTTTACAGTGCTGATCATTATCTCTCAATAAATGTAGGTTTGACCAGATTATCACGATGGTTTGAGGTGTTCAGGTCATTGGCAAACTTATGCATTACCGTATTTTGCAGCTTGTTCAAGTTGGATGGAGCCAAGCAAAAGATATTTCTGAGTCACTCAGGAGCTCAGAAGGATTTTGTGGAGCAATTGTGTGTGGATCTTGAACGTTATGGATATTTCTTCCCGTTTTTTGATCAGAGACACCATAGTTTGCCGAAAGGAGAGGACTTCGCACCTCTCATAATAGAGGCAGCTCGTGCATGTCATGTAGCAGTGATAGTGTTGTCTGAAGAGTTTTTGTCTTCTAAGTGGCCAATGTTGGAGTTGGGTGAGTTTTATTCTGCTCAACAACAACGTGGAGGACACAAGTTGCACATGTTTCCATTGTTCTTCAAGTTATCAATTGAGGACGTAAAAGATGAGGATCGTTGGATGCCTATATGGAAACAACATGCAAGCAAGGACGAAAGGATTGATGTGACAAAGTGGAGTGCAACTGTGAAAGCCTTGTGCAAGTCAAATGGTTTGAGATTTGACAAAGATGCAATGAAGAAGGAGGTGGTGTACAGAAAGCTTGTGGTTTCAAGCATTTTTGAGTTGTCGCCACCAGACTTGTTATATGGGAGCAGTGAAAGTATGGTTGGTTACAATCGAATGTGCAAGGTATGTGAAGATGGCCAAAGGTTTTAGATTTTGAAGTGCTCATGAATCAAGTAATCTATGTAAGCATTATGTGTGAATATGGATTCCTAGGAGTTGGAGGGCTATTTGATCTCTTGCTTATGAGGGTTAGGATCAAAAGTAGAGCATTGTAGGAATTATTTATGGTTATAGTGATTCTAAATTGTGGATGGATGTATTTTGTAAGGCTTTAAGGACGCCTGTGAGGGATGTCAAAATGAGATCATTATTTATGATTCTAAAGTAGAGAATATGTAGATTAGAGTGTTGTTCTAACTACTCAGTATAGAAGAATATAAACTTGAGATGTCTCGCATGAGATTCAGTAATAAATTAGTCACTTTGTGTTGGGTTGCAGGATATAACGAGCCTATTTGTGGAAGAAAACAAGATAGGAGCAAATGTATTGGGATTATATGGAATGGTCGGGGTTGGAAAAACGACATTGTCGAAAGCCATGTGCGATTACTTTTATGGAGAATTCTTAGGTAGAGTGTGCCATGTCGAGTTGGGTAAGGGTCGAAGAGCAGGGCGGCAAGAGAAGATCTTAAAAGCGTTGTGTGGCTTCGAAAGAACTATGTTGGATGGTATTGGCATGGATATTGAAAAGGTATTGCAATTGAATTAGATGAACTAGTATTGTATTGTGTGAAGTTTTGTGGTTATTTTGTATCATCAAGTGGAGAATGGATATTGTAATCGAAGAACAAGACTAATTTGTAACGAGACTCAAACATGCACTTCTATATGGCAGGGATTGACACAAATGAGATTGCACATGAGGCGGGAGCCGGTACTCCTAGTATTGGATAATGTCACAAATGATGCCCATGTACAAAAGGAAGCTCGAAAATACTTGATGGTTGGTTTTCATCCAGAGAGTAAAATCATGATCATGGCAAAGAGCAAAGCAATTTTGGAGGATTTATTGCCAAATATTGAATTCTTCATGTCAATGCCTAAGTTGCACAAGAAAGAAGCGGAGGACCTCTTCTTAAAACATGTTGATCCTATGAAGTCAATTTTTAATTTGACAAATGAAGTACAAAAGATTGTTGAAATTTGTATTCAGAAATGTTGGTTTGGAACTGAGGAAGGTGGATCATATCACCCATTAGCATTGACGGCATTAGCAGACTTCTTTTCTCGGTTGGGCAGGTCCAAGGGGAAGCAGATGTTGGTGTGGAAAGATCATCTTAATAAGGGAATAGTTTCAATGAGAGATGCGTGGAGTTCTTCAGATGGCCTCTTTGATATTTTGGATATGCAATTTAGCACTTTAAAGTTCAATGAGAAGCTATTGTTCTTGGATATTGCATATTTCATGTACGATTATGGGGGCACAATTGAAGGTGGTTATGAAACATTTAATGCCGAGGCTGAGTTTTATTCCAGACTGTATGATGAAAGTACAACGAAAATAAGAAATGAAGTAAGTACCAAAACTTTGTGATCTACTAATACTTACTTTTTTGTTAGTGGTAGTGGCATCTAGAAGGAAAAGTGTGAAGATGGTATTTGATGCCTTGCTCGATGTTAATTATGGATGATGAATTGTGCAATAAATATTTGAATATAGGTTTTGAAGGGATAAATGACTAATAGAGGAAAGTGTCGTGTGGTGCAGATGGAGGATTTAAAGAAGTCCGACATGATCTCTTTCGAGGAGGATGGTTATCATGCATCTGTGCCCGACCTGTACAAGGAGTTTGCTGAGTATGTGAGCGAGCACAATGTGAAAGGGTTAAGAAATGTGAGGGGTGTATTTCAGACTATGGGAACCAATTTGAGAGGTGATGCTTCATCATCAAATAGAAAATGGGATGATCTTGTGAGGCTACGAATTGATGATATAACACTTGCAAATGCTCGACTTTTATTGGGCAAGGCAATGCAAGATATGACCAATCTTGTGGTGTTACAACTTTCCGATTGTTCCAACATCACAGTGCTAAATCTCAAGGGGCTTGATTGTCTTCGTCATTTGAAGCTTGAGGAGCTTGATAATTTGGTAACAATGTTGCTTCCTGGGATTCCAAGTGCAGATGAGTATTCAGGCATATATTATTCACTACAACATGTGTGCTTGGATGGACTACATAGTCTTTATGAACTTCCTGATTTTAGGCCATGCACATCCTTGCGTTCATTTACTTTGAGATGTTGTCCAAGTTTGACAAATCTTAGAGGTTTGGAGTGTCCTCAATTGAAAATATTACACATCTTTGAGATACTTCCATATCAATATGATTTTGATGAAGAATACGAACTTGAAGGCCTACCAAATCTTGAGGCTCTACACTCTTTGGAGCTATTTGGAGTCTCTGTAGCACCGAGTTGGATGGATGGCCATTTTGCAGAGTGGTTTCAAGTGACTAATGCTCGCGACAGGCGAGATGATGAGTTGGACATTGAGGAATATGGGTATTGTGGTGAACTTTTTCACAAACTCCATACCGCATGTTTACAAAAATGGCGATATATGTATTTTGTATTTTGAAATTATGTGACTCTCATAGACACTTTGAGAGCTTTATCGACATGGTTAACTAGCTTTGTAGTTATTAATGTTGATGTAGAATTAGATTTGGGTTCAATTTTACATTTAACCTTTTGTAGACCAATGAGGGTCATTTCATTTTGGTACTTCATAAAGTTGTGTATTTACATGACTAAGTAGTTTGTTGGAGTGGTAGATTAGAAGACTGATGCTTCTTGTAGGGAGATATGTTTGTTTGCATTGAATAAGAGAATGATTACTAAATGGATTGATGCTTCTTGTGCGACTTGAACAAATAAAGTATTTGTCAACCATCTATGGTAGAAAAGTGTTTGAGTATTTTGACCAAAGTGTGCTTAAGTCTCTTTACAAAGAATATTTGATCTTATGAGGTTCTGTGAATTTTAAAAGGAGTCAATATGTTTGGTGGAAACATCTCGGTTCTCTTGTATAGGAGTGCACGGAATGCAATGTGAAGGAGTGCAAACGAATTTGAAAGGCCTCTTTTTGTATCCACATTGATGATATTAGTTCCGGATGGATATTGTTGATTGTATCTTCAACATCATGGTGAGGCACTATTTTGGGCGAATGTTTTTGGTAGTATATTTTAGCATCGTGGTGAGGCACTTGTAGCATCCAGTATTGACACTTGTATTTATTTTCGGTTTATCCTCAATCGGATAAATAACCATTGTAATTTTCTAACAGAGATAAATAAAAGCGTTCAAGTACTTGAAACCATCTTAAGATGGGCTAGAATCTCACCACATCCACTTTAGTGGGATTGAGTGAAAAAGAGGCAATCTTGCTTCATATTAGTTATGTGGTTATGAGTTAGAATAATTTGGTGTCTTGCCAATTTTGAATTTTAAGTCTGTAGAAATTGCTTCTACCTTCTATAATAACTCTCCTAGTTTTCAATAGGTTTTACTTGTGGTTTTCACAAGGTTCTATTTGAATGTGATGTTCCTGGCCTCTAGAAGAATGGCATGAAGATTCTTGGTGAATTTATTGTTTGGCTTCATTCAGCGAGCTATAGGAAGACTTTTATTAGGTGGTTATAAAAGAGAGTATAGAGAAGTCTAATTTGTTAATAGGTAGATTAGAAATGTACATTATATAAAGTACCTCAAAGATTGCTCAATTTTCAAGTAGTCAAGCTCATTGCAAAGAGTCTAAGAGTATTCATTTTGAATGATGATTTATGTATGTAAGAAATTGAACCAAGGGAAATGATTAAGTTGGGATCAAAATAGATTTAGTTATGAGTCTTAAATGTGAATTTTTTTTATGTACCCGTAACAAATTTGTCTAAAATACACACAAGTAGAAAGTTGAAATTAAAAGATACCTCCCGCTTGGAGTTGTCTAACGATTGGTTTGTGGTGTTGTGGGAGTTTTGATTGACCTAAGTGGTAGGGTAGCTAATTTTCACTAAATGATAATCTTAGATTGATTGTCCTCGCCACCAATCCATGATGAAATTCTCACATGTGGTGTCAACATTTGTTCAATCTCATAAATGGAGTTTTCGAGTTAATTGATATCCTAGATTTTTAGTCAGACTAGAATTTTCATTTCATTGCAAGAGTAAACAACATCTAAAAGTGCTCTAAAATGGAGTAGTATTAATAATGTAGACTAGGGACTTGATTAATTTCATTAATTTGTTTATAATAGGTTTGTAATGCAGAAGTACCATGTACATATTACATACATTATGGGGTGTCAAATTACGACACCATCAATGAAGCCTCATGACTCAACTTTTGGTGCACATCACCTAGTTTGTTACAAGTTTGTACAGCTCAAATCTAAATAGCTACTCTTTGTTTTCATCCACGACACTTTTTCTAAAAATGTGTTTTTTAGTTGCAATTAGACGAAGACATATAGAGATTAAAAGTCCACCTTCAAGTCACTTTACCTGTAAGTCCACCTTCATGAATTCATAGCAAAGTAGAAAAGTCAAATATGGTGGATCCACTTGGACTATCCTTCCATATGCTTTTCCCATCTACACTATAACCCCTAAACTTCCTAGGTGCTTTTTGGGAGCTTCAAACCTCAAAATTGCAATTATCTACTTCTATAGAGCCTTGGGGGTGTGCACCAATTTTGTTTCTATTTTCAAAACTTCCAACTTTGAGATCTTGTATCTAAGACTATTTTTAGTTACTGCTCCATAAATTCATTGTTGGATGTTTACTATTCGAGAAATCATCATATCCAAAGGTTGTATTTGAGTATTTTTGGGCATCGTGAAGATTGTTTTTGAGATTTTGGAGGTTACCCTTGTAAAATTGGTGAACTTTCTAACACGAGATGCTTTGGAATTTAGTAATGAGAATATTTCAAAAGAAAAATTTCAAAAAATATACTTTTCTAAGTTGCCCCCTCTTTGCTCGCAACCTAAGGTTGTCTTAGAAGACTCAAAAATTGGACTTTAAGCTTGCAAATTTTATGACATGCACTTTGCAATATAAGGAGCAACAAGCAAAACTCTAAGGAAAATCAATCTAGATCAGAGCTGCCCGAATTTGCATAAACCCATTTTAAACTTCAAACCCAATTTAGACTTCAACAAAGTTTAAGATTTCTTTTGCTGAAATTTGAGCTACTATTGAGCAGTTTCCTTACATGGAACTGAAATGTGAGTATTGATACACAATGCAAATCTGAGGCTGACAAATCCAATCCTCTCACCAATTTAGTTTACCCAATTATGCACTAATGCTCCACCATTGGTGCCACCTCAGTTTACTCCCACCATGAGTCATATGTGGATCTTCAATCTTTGACTGCTCTGCAATAACAAGACATGAACATTAGTAACTTAATAGTAAGATAATGCTACTAACATGTTCAATGAGCATGCAGCATGATTTGATAGGGTTAAATCAGAAGTGGAAATCTTAAAATCCCAGAGCCCTTGGTGTTGATCGCTGCTCTTGACAAAAAACCCAAGATAACCCACTTCATGAAACCGGTCTTGTGAACTTGTGGATGAGGTGCGAGCTCTTCAAGCTTTATGAACTGAACAATAGAGCATTTGCTAGTCAAAGTATAATCACGACAAAGCACAAATCCATCTGGCCCATGGAGAGATTGAAACTGATAATTATCTCTGCTCATTCAAATACACTCACATGCATATCGTATAAACTTCAATAGGATACAACCATAACTATACATCCGTGCTAGTTTGATGGATTCGATCAGAGATCAACCTTGTTATACCGTATTAAATGTTAATGCAAAATGATGATATTCATGCGCGCACAAATGTGCAGAAGCGTGAGGGGGAAGTAGTCACCCTTGTTTTCCCAGCTTAATCACTGTCAAAGACTATAAGTTGCGATGTGAGCTCATGAAACTCATTATCTGATGTGATATGTGGGCGTTGGTGCTGCTCATGTCGCTTCAATTTTGTTCTTCGGAAGATCACAGATGCATTAGATCGTCCTCACTCACTCCGAATGATGTGAAGAAGAGGGTGCTCTTGCAGGATCCTCCGATTGAGCTGAGCAAACTTTTGGTTGAAGCCCAACAGATCACTATCCTCGTCAAAGTACTTCCAGGAGCCTTTCAACACTGACTTCTTTGTTGTTCACGCTCCAGAGACTCTTGTCGGTCGTGTTCATCAGCAGCTGTCTATTCCAGGGTTGGTTTGAACGTAGGATCAACCGAACGAGATACCAGGCATTCAATCAGAGAAGGGTCTAGGTACGGAGCAGGGAAGGAGGCACTTGGAGGTATATTGAGACAGCCGGTGTTCATACCACTGATCGTTCTGATGACTAATGAAGAAAATGATGTCCACTTTCCAGAGACATGTCTTGAATTTGTGTGCAGAACCGCACAAGGCATCATTTGGTGGGATTGTGCAAGCCCTCCGGATAATCTCGCCAGTGACGAACTAGATTGCGGTTCGTTCCTCTCAAAATATGCGATGTAGTCTTTGCAGGGTGTGTCCATACTTATTGACATATAAATGCGGTGTCCACAAGCGTAGCTTTTTCAGTTGTACTCCTCCTCTAGTTTGTTTGGGGCCGATATCTATCCGACAAAACCCAGCCAACAGCTTGAATACCTTCGCGAAGTAGCCCCGGAAGCATGTTGACTAGCTTCCTCGTCACTTTCTTGGCAACCGTCCCAGCGGTAAGGAAAGGTGGATTGAAAAGGTGAGCCTGCACATGCGTGCGTTCAAGTTCAAGCTCTCTAGCTAGTACTAGGAGGTCCGAATGCTGCCCCAAGCGAGTGAGCAGTAACTCACACCATTTCACCTTTGCACATGAAATAGGCCATCTGAAGGTAAGTCACTGTTGCAAAATGGCGCCACTTTGCTCTCTTCAAAAGCAATGCCTGTCAATCGTTCATATATTTGGGCTGTTTCTAAATGTGGTTTCGTTTGTGCAGACATTCTGATGCCAATGTCAGTGATATGTGCTAATATGGTCATTCAGAAATTTGGGATTTTGTAACAGGCTGAAAATGTGAACCATCACAAGATTGAAGAGACCAATGGAGCCACCCATAACTCCAACAAATTCGAGAAGCAGACGACCCTAATTGAGTGGAAATGAGATGTAGAGGCAGGAAATCGTGATGTTGTATTCACACGGTTATCCGAATGGGATAAGTGTTTTGGCATTTCTCATCATCGTTTTCCTGCTTTGCTCCCAATATACTCGTCAAGGATCAGAATGAGCATTTTAAATCCACATTCGTGTGAGAAAGAAAGGGTAAACTTGATCATCTCCTCGGCATCCCGAGGGATACTTGAAATGGTTAGCACGGTCTGTCCTCAAGGTTGATTGCAACAACGCTACTCAATCTCAACCTCAGTCAAAACGAAGGCCGTTAGTATATACCCTCAAAATCAAAAGCAAAGATTGTTGGTTAAAAGAGTCATTTGTTCAGCACATATTTTCAGAGTGTTTGATCATCACCCCGCCTCTTGCGTATCGTACTTAAACTAATACACTCATGACCTGGTGTAATGAGGCCTCAGTTTAATGGCCACCAATGGATCTAATCAATATTGTGAGTCTAAACGCCACCTAGAAACACCAAGAGGGTTCAATGCTTAAATAAACAACTTTTCCATAGCTGTGACACACAAAACCAACTACAAAAAGCACCTGAGATGCAGGGCTCGAAAACTCTGATGTTGTCAGTTTCTCCACGACCATTCGATCAAGAGGTTTGGGATTACTCATCATCATCCACTTGCTTTTTACACTCTAATTATTATACTCGTCAAGGATCAGAAACATCATCATTATGTATTTCTCCATAAATATGTCAAAAGAGTGCGTACAAAGCTGAACCAGAAGAGTGCGTACGAAGCTGAATCATCTCCTCGGCAATCTAAATTTGTGGCTAGCATGGTTTATCCCAAAGAGTAATTGCAGCAATGCTGCCCTCCACTGCAATGGAATATGCCACCTTGGTGCTCACATCGATCTCTCGTACAAATTATCTTGACTCTCCAACAATCACATTCTTGAGCTTCTCATATTAGCCTTATGTAGGACAAGAGACGTTGCAAATGACTGTTAGAGAGTCAAATTAACTTGTTTCTATTACCAAACAAAACATTAACGATATCCTTTCTCTACACATTTGCAAGCTAATACTTTCAACTTTAGGAAATTATAGAAAATAATTCTTTCACCTCTCATTTGCAAACCTTATATCAATAAAAGGAACTATATATCCATGTTCATTCAACATTTGCAGAAGCACTCATTTCTCGAGCAATCTTTCCCCCTTATCTGATCATGGATACACTTAGAATGCAAAGCAGATTCCAGAGAATCTGAACGATTTGCTAACGAACAGATGCATCGCACTATTCGGAAGCATAAATTTCGCAATTTCTAGCCTCTAAACATCCTCACGAGGTAATCAAAGTACTGCTACGGTAATCAAGCTCATGATTCTCATCGCCACGAACGAAATTGCATCTTCGAGAGAGGCCAATCGAAAAGGTTCGGCACTCGAAGCAATGGAATCCGGACACGAGGAGGATGTAAGCTGAAAGCACACCTAAAGGTTGGCCGTGACGGAGCCAGCTGGACCCGCCCTTTTCTCACCATCAACAACTCGTCACTCTCATACCGCATTCTGTATCTCGAAAATTTCATTTTAGGTTCTCTCGGAAGTTTGCGAATTGCCGACAAGAGTAACATTGATGGAGCTCTTGTCACGAGAGCTTCCGTGGGCAGGGCGGTGCGGATTTGAAAGCAGCAGCAGCTGTAGAGACTCAGTTAGTAGTATTAGAAGAGAGCGAGTGTCGGTGAGGAGTAATGTGAGATTTATCGGTGGAATTTCTGTTTCCCGGAGTGGAAGAAGAAGGGGCGTTTGTTGCGCTGCGGCTCAGAAGTCGTTGTATGAGACTCTTGGCGTGTCGCCGAACGCTACTGATAAGGAGATTAAACGCGCTTACCGAGGCTTAGCGCTCAAGTACCACCCCGACGTCAACAAGCAGGTATAGCTCCTACATTGACAAGAGTAGTCCACAAATGGATTTCCAGCTCCTCATTTCTTTGCAATTCTCTCACAATTTTAAGACTAGGTTAGAATATGCTGAAATTGGTGCACTCTTCATGGTCTGGCTGGTCTCTCCGAACGCCAAGTGATTGCAATTTCTACATAGAAGCTGATATTGAAGCTACAATTTGTGAGCTGCGGTTTTCTTAGTAGACTTAAGGATTTCAGCTCCTCCGGTAACTGCAATTCTATCACAATGTGAAGACTCTAGGGTTTCAAGCTAGAATCTGCTCAAATTCGTGCACTCTTTATGTTCTACGCGAAGTGCTTGCAATCTGCATCAATTTCTACACAAGCTGATTATTGAAGCTTCATTCGTGGTGTTCTTGTTAGAGTTTAGGATTTCAGATAGCTGCCATTCTTTCACAATTTAAAGACACCAGGGTTCTAAGCTAGAATTTGCTGTCACGGTCTAATTTTGCATTTTTTAGAGGTTTGGCTGGTCACTCGGAGCTCGAAGTGTTTGTATTCTGCGTCAATGCTGATATTAAATTTTCCTCATCGAATTGTGGTGTTTTCTTTTAGGGTTCAAGCTTTCACGCTAGAATTTGCATGGTCAAGTCTCTTATACTCTTGCCACCAATTAGAGGATGTCAGAGCTGTGAATCCTACTTTTTGAATACGCAAATTGATTTCCAGCTCCTCAGATATCTGCAAATATTCCACATTTCAAACAGAGAAGAATATCAAGCTAGAATCTGCTGTTCCTCGATCAATCTCTTGCTCTTCACGGTCTGGCTGGTCACTTTGCATTCGAAGTGTTTGTAATATGCGTCAATTCCTCAGAAAGCTTCACTTTCGGACTGCTGCGTGTTTTTTTAGGATTTAGAGTTTCACGCTAGAATTATGGTATGAGCTTGCTGTTTGAGGTTAAGAGTAGAGTAATGTTAAATGTGTTTATTGAGCTTTGCATGCTCGTCGAGATCAGCCAGGAGCACAGGAGAAGTTTTTGGAGATTAAGAGTGCGTATCAGACATTAGTGGACAGCAAGAGCCGGTCCAAGTACGATGCTGCTAGCAGTCGAAGTTCACAGTCGGACAGTTGGGATCCATTTCAGTGGGGCAGCAGCACTTCATCGTCACGAAGAAAGCAATCTACTGAGGAGGAGTTTTACGGATTAGGTACCATTTTTCAACTTGCCGTTTGCACCTTCGCCACAGGTCGCTTCAACATGCTTCAGATAACAAGTTAAAACATTACATACCTAAAACATTAGTTACCAGTCCATTTTGAACCTTGTCGTCTTTCACAGGTCTTTTCTTAAACACAGTCTAGTGGAAATTGCGATATTGCTGTCAAGTCCAACATGTGTAATAGGAACTGGCCGTTAGTAAGTGAATGTGCTGATTAAATACGGAAAAAGCATGATCAGGATCACTTCGTTGATACTTATCAGCAAGGGAAATACACTAAAGTACGTCTTATATTGTCGACAATGTTGAGGTGGTAAAAATTGTCAAAATCCGTATGTAGACATAAGAGTAGGTAAGACTCATATGGATGGGTCTGTGGGTGCAGGAGAGTTATGGAAGGACTTGCAGGGTTCAGTTGGTAGAGCAACAAACTTTGATCTCTGGTCTTTGAGTGCCCTTCTGTGACACCATTGCGTCTTGCTAATGTTCACCTTGTTTTCACTGCAGACGAATTTTTCAAAGACTTGCAATCGGATCTGCAGAAGCGAAGCTCGTCGAGGAGTGCAAAGCCGAAGAGTCTCTGGGAAGAGTTAGCGGTGAGCGCATCCACATACTTGCACAAATTGATATCTAGATTGATTCTGGGGTTCAATAATATATTGTATGTAATGTTGGAATACTTTTTTAGGTTATTACATTCTGATGGTTATCGTTTATGTACAGGACATTGGTGAGGAGTTCGTAGAGTTTTTAGAGAAGGAGCTGCACATAAGTGACGATGAAGGGGTAAGGGAGAAAGACCGAAGCCCGAAAGCTAAAGCAAGCAGTAGTACTGGGACTAAGGCTCCACCGAGAAAAGAAGAACCAAAAGCTGCAAAAAATGAGAAAATTGAGAATGAGTTGGATGAAATTGAGGATATGCTTGCAAAGCTGAAAAAAGAAATGGGACGGTAAAATAGTGAAGTTACTCTAGTTTATGCTAACGAGAGGCCTTTCTTTACATGGTCTTGTATAAATGATTGGTAGAGTGGTGTATCCCAGATTTGCTCTTTGATCACGCGAGTTCTATTTGTAAAATTGAGTTGTTAAGAAAAATAGTAACTTTTGAGATTTGAATGATATGGGACTTGTATCTTGTATGTGAGTAGGTTGGGCGTGTTGGTTACTGGTACGAATTGATTTTGTCCTTCACTTTTCTCAGTTGGTTTTTGTAACGTTGTCAGCTTTGTAATGGTCGGTGTGTTAATAGGATTCATTGTAAACTAGAAGTTAGAATACTAAATTCGAAATCAGCACATTAGTGAGGGTCATACAAGCAAGAGGTATGTCATAGCTTCCAACTTCAATTCATAATGTACTCACAATGTACATAATTATTGATACACTTACCATTTTTGCTTCCAAAATTTATCACTAAATTTAAATAAATTCAAAGCTAATGATTCCAATCGGCCCAATATCTTCAAAGTTTCAACCCTTCAATCAAAATGTCAAATTTTGACATTGTGGAACATTTAGTTTGAATTGTGACTGACAAAACCTTCAACAAAAATCTTCAAATCTATTTTCTTGTTTGTTTTATAATTTATACTTACAACTCCCTCTACTACAGGCGACTTAATTTGCTTATAATCTGCATGTTCTATAGGAAATCTATAATATAAGATTTTCCTTACGTATTCAAGTAGTACTTTTATTTTATTCAGGATAAACTACTTGATGATTAGGCCTTATGGTGTGTTGAGGTTGGTAATGGAGTTGCAAGGCTTGTGGGTGATGTAGGGAGCGTGATTTTTTTTGAAAATTTGCAAGGGGGGTTTCCTTTTATGTTCAAGATTTAATTTGTATATATTTGTAAACCTCAAAATAAGAAAAGCTTGAAACTCGTTCACCAAAAATTATAAATATATAATTGGCTTAAGAGACAAATCTTTTTACAAATACGTTATTGTGGCTCTAATTTTTGTTTATTTTACTTTTTGTACTTAGGTATTTCTTTACTTTTATGTTTATTACTATGAGTATACATGTCACTTACATTTAAAAGACGAGGTTAGAAAATTTCAATAACAATATTAAACTTAGATTTTCCCTCTTCTTTTTTTCAAGAAAATCACAATTCGGTCACTCTCGAACCCTAATTCTCCGAACCCGCGTAAACTCGGTTTTAAATTTGGTTTCGAAGTTCTCGAAGGTTCATTCGCAGTGCTTCCCGTCCTACTTAAATCCGCTCAACACCCATCTTGAAGCATCCGGATTCCTCTTGTTCTCTATCTGCTTTCCAATGTCTTTGTGTGTGAAGATTCACAATTGCTGTTGCGTGCTTGAAAATGGGTGAATTTTGGATTGGATTGACTACTAGGGTTTAGGGTTTAAGGTTTTGCAGCGGCCAAGGATGGTTACCTCTATGGGCGCAGTTGCTGGGCGACGCTGAGACCTTGTTTGACAAGGAGAACCTCCTCAGTATGTCGCCTGCATTTCTATGACGCTACACTGTAAACTGAGGCCTCATTCAACATGATATTGCTTTTCTAGGGCACAAATTGGAAGAGCCTGTTCTGAACTACTGTGGTGAAAGAAAATCGAACTGCTCTGATAGCTTTTGCTTTGAGGTTATAGCGTGTCAGCGGTGACGGGAGTGGCTTCCTTGGCGGGATGTTGCTCTAGCAATGTGGAGCGACCAGTTTCGTGGTTGTAGAGTCTATTGCTAACGTCAAAGAGGGACTCAGCTCACGCTGAGTGATCGGTGTGAGCCGCGGGGTGGCATATTCCATTGCCCTGGAGAGCAGCGTCGCTGCGATTACTCTTTGGGACAGACCATGCTAGCCATAGTATATCTTAAATTGATTCAAATTCCGAGTTTGCTGTTGAGATGAGTATGGGGATTTCATAGAGTTCCTGATCCTTGGTGATCAGGGTGGGAACAAAGTAGCAGGGGAATGATGATGAGAAATGCCAAAACAGTTATCCCTGACCGAATAACCGTGTGGATACAACATCACAATTTCTGACCCTTGCTTCTCATCTGCTTTTTAATTTCGTTCTGTTTTGTTGCAGATTTGATACGAGGAGTACGATTCATGGAGCTGTATGGATTCGTTTCACGGTTTAGGGTGCAAGGTTTAGAGCTTGTCATTTGCTTGGTCCTGCTAGGTCAGATTCCTCATTGTCAATTAGCGTCTCACGTTTCTTTTTGGAATAGGGTTCAGGGTCACGATTCCGGAGCGGCCAATGATGGTTACCTCTATGTGCGCAGTTGCTGGGTGGCGCTGAGACCTTGTTCGACAAGGAGAACCTCCTCAGTATTCCGCCTGCATTTCTGTGACGCAACACTGTAAACTGAGGCCACGTTTCACTACTTTCTCAATTAGGTGTGATAATCATCTCTTCATATGGTTAGTCTAGAGCACAAATGGGAGAGGCTGGATGATGATCAAATACATAGACCTGTTCTGAAATTCTTTGATGAACAAACTCATCTGTTCTGACAAGTCTCTCTGTTAGGGTTATAGCACGACGGGAGCGGTGTCCTTGGCGGGATATTGCTCTAGCAATGTGGAGCAATCAGCTTCGTGGTTGTAGAGTCCATTGCTAACGTCGAAGAGCTGCGGATCCACGAGCCAATTGGCTTGTGAATGCGAGGTCGCATATTCCATTGCCCTGGAGAGCAGCGTCGCTGCCATTACTCTTTGGGACTGACCATGCGGTCGACAGATACGATGTTGAAAAATGACGGGGTTATCACTCTTGGCGGAGTGATAGCCTAACAATGTGGAGCGGCTATTGGCATCCTTGTGGTGCAGTTGAGGTCGTAGAGTCCGTTGTTAACGTCAAAGAGGGACGCGGTTCACGCTGAGTGATCGGTGTGAGCCGCGGGGTGGCATATTCCATTGCCCTGGAGAGCAGCGTCGCTGCAATTACTCTTTGGGACAGACCATGCTAGCCATAGTACTATTTAGAATGCTGAGGAGATGATTAAGTTATACCAATTGTTCTATCTCTGACATGATTGTGGAGACATACATGAGGCTGTTTCTGATCCTTGGCTACTTTGACGATTTGAGATGGGAGCAAAGCAGGGGAATGATGATGAGAAATGCCAAAACAGTTATCCCTGACCGAATAACCGTGTGGATACAACATCACAATTTCTGACCCTTGCGCCCCATCTGCTTTTTGTTGACGGTTCCGTTTCAATATGACATTCGGGTTTAGGGTTTTGGAGTCTGTCTCTTGTGGTGCGCTCAAACGATTCCGGCTTGTGATAAATAGGCATTGCCATATGAGTATCAGCCAACTATGCTCAATCAGATGCGGTTTTGACTGGAATTCCGTGCTTCTTTCTCATAAAACACATTGCCTTAACATCAGAATGAAAGTGAGGATGTCGATCATATGTTGTCCATTCTGAAAGATGTCATTGACTGGACCAGTTTCTAGGAACGGATTGAGAAACAACCGGTCCGATAGGAGTGTACCCAAGCCGACCCGTTCATACGGTATCTTGGACCGAATAATTTCGACTGAGGAACTGAATATTTTACAATGTTTGACCTGTGTATTATTAAATCTAAGAATTCGTGCAGTGAATGGAATGAAAATGGAATGAAAATAGACTCCCATCGACGTGAGAAAGGTATCGGGAAAAGAATACCCAGCAGCATCGAGTGTATAAATTTTCTGTGTTGAAGCCACTGCTTGATACGCACAAGGCCTTCGCTGTCCTGGAGCACGATATTGAGGTGGACCTAATGAGAGACGGCGAGGTATCCACGGCCTCAGTACACGTAAGAAAATCTGTATAGAAATATGCTCCCAATGTTTACTGTTTCCAATTTCGCAACAAAAATCGTCAAAGTGTATCATTTTACATAGACTGTTTCTTAGATTGCTTGTCTAACATAGACATAAATGTTGCGGATACGTCAATTCTTCCTAAGTGCAATTCAATATAAGTAGGAGTATATCGAAATAGTCGAACACTACACTAAATTTGATAATTAGTGTTAGATTATTATAAGATTTGAGAAAGCCATAAGTTTTTACTTTTGTTTGAAATTTTTTACCAAGAGCATTGATTCTGATACTATATAAGGACCCCATCTTGGCCAATATAGTGGGAAAAATTATTGAACAACAGTAAAAACTTATAACATGTTTATGTAAATTAGTGTATCTAACACTAATTATCAAATTTAGTGTAGTATACAATCCACCTCTGCGTAAATAACTGAACTGCCAGCTGAGGAGAAGGCTTATCGAATCGAAGGAAGCACACAGCATTAGCCTCTTCTACATAGCGAGTCATCGGTGTTGTTATCAATCGACGTCATTGCAACATCTGCTGCAGACGTAAATGGAATCTGATGAAAATTACAGATTCACTCCTTATCTAATCGGGCCGCTTACATTTTCTGAAATAAATATAAAGGAACGCTCTATTAGTATTTTTGGCATTAAGGGTCCAAGGTCAAATTGTTACAAATGATGTACAATGGGACAAATTATAAAACGGATGAAATAATTTGAAACCGAACAGTTTGGAACCGAACAGAATTAGAGCAGATGTCAACTGACATGTGGATTGTATACTAGTGACTAAGAGGGAGGTTTCAACCTGTTCGGTTCCAAACCGAACATTTCAAAGTGGAATATTTACATAAATCACATACCCAAACTCTTACGCTCTGGAGGCTCTCTTTGCAGTAGTGAAAAGGTGGGAAGAGGGGAAGGCATTTAACCAGTGGGAGGCCCAGCAATCGAGTTACCCAATGAAGAGAAACATGTCACAAGAAAATTTAGGCTCAAGAAGACTTTACAACTTCCTCCTACGTGGGACCTCACCTTCGTTTACCTTATTTTTTCCTTACAGTGTGGGCTTCCAAGCACTACTGCCCGGTAAATACATTCATTGTGCCATGTCCCGATATTTTAGTGCCACCGGTAATTACATTCATTGTGCCATTTCACGTTATTTTCCACATACATTTGAAGCACTATCAAAAGCAAAATCCAAAGCCAAAAAGCTATTCCATGTCATTATTGTCACTCTCCATACTTCCTCTCATGTGGCAACTATATACTTATTTGAACGAATACAATTCATCGAACGCAGTGCCTTTCCTCTCATGTGCAATGGACCTTAGAGCCTTGCCAGACTACCGGCAGTTCGCGAGCCTGTGGTGGCTAGGATTAGGGCCTGGACCGGCTCGGCCAGATCAGCATTGCTAGAGCGAGGTACCACACTCCCACTCCCACTCTCTGTCTCTTGGCGGATGACTTGGACCGGAAATGCAGGATTTCCAGGCACTTCCGCCCGGAAGTTTTCAGATGCGAGCTGGCAGGACAGGTCACGTTACCTCTGCCGAAATTGCCTGTGGTGTGGTAACGCCGCTCTCCTGTTCGCCAATTGCAGCAGCCGCTGCCTACTCACTGCCGGTAGTCTGGCGACGCCCTTAGTCCAAAGACGAAAGGGAGTGAAATGCCATGACAAGCTCTTTTTGCCCTGTTGGCAAAAAAGTGCTTCTCCTAATGGCCCGAAATTGTAGAATGAGTTCACTAATAGTGTCCTCCTTTGTACTCTTTTTCTCGTCAACACTTGTAGAATGAGGTTCAGTAAAAGTACCCATCTTCGTAAAGTAGATCCTCCCTATTAGTCACCAATGTTAATGTGCTTGCTTGGGTGAATTTGGCACTGATTTCTAGTTGCCGAATTTTAGCTTAATCCTAGTTTTCAAATCCTACGTGGGTAGAATTTCTTTTCTTGTTTTTGAGATTTAAATTTTATTTTTTGAAAATATCCTCACTATTTGAGTTCCGAAAGCCCCTATGTTAAAAACTGTACCAGTTTTAGAATTTATAAGAACAAGCTTTAGGGTTTTTAGAAAATTAATAAACTAGTCTTCATAAGTCTAGAAGAAGTAGAAGTGTAGTTCTAGGACAACATTGAAAATCCTTTTCAGGGGTTACAGTGGAAAAAAGTCACAACGCGTTTGAGGGAGATTAGTTAGCAACCTCTTCATTGTGTAGGAAGTGATTTGCATTAAAATATGTTAAAAGGGCACTTACTGCAATCTTGGCTAGTAGAAACAGCAGATATCTATGTGTAATCTAGGCTAATCCAAAAAAAAGTGACTTTTGTTGCGATTCTAGAGCTTGCCGGAATTGCTTGCCGCAATCCTCGTGCTTGCCACAATCGTGGCGCTTGCCTATATGCAATCGTAGCGCTTGCTTGTATCGCTTGCTCGGATTTGCTAAAGGAACACTTGAATCACAAGAGTGTCGTCTTTTTCTGTTGGGGTTGCGAGAGGAACAACGATCGGAATGATTGCTTTGCATGGTTGTGAAAGCAAACGGGCCCCTACATCTATTGTCAAGCGAGTAAAGCGGAGACTTTGTCGTGTATTGTGGTCCCGTTTACTTCGACTACTTATGCACTTGTGGTGTATTCTTCAGAGTGCGACTCCAACATCCTCTTGCCCAGAAGGCCATCTATGCGTAGAGGTTCCTAAGTATTTGAAGATCCTTGGGTAAGTCCAACTACCGATCTACATTTCCAACAAGGATAACGATGAGTTGGTTAAGGTCCTTAGCCAAGTGCTTTAGTTTTATTGAGCTTGCACAAGCTGCAAGGGGATATTGAAAGTGCTCAATGTTCAGATGTTGATGGTAGTACTTCTATGACAACAACAATTAAGGGAAACTTGTGAATGGAATACTATAGTTACATAGGTCATTTAAGCATGGTTAACCCCTAAAGGTCCGAGACACTCTCAAAATACTCTGAAAATCAACCCGTTTTGGGTGCCTTACGCCTTTAGGGTTAATGGCTTCAGATCTATCTTAGAATGAAGCACTCTAATTTAGCCAATTACCTACAAGAGTCACTACCAAATAATACAAGAGTACTTAAGAAATGTAAAGTATGCGCTAGCTTTTTAGGAAATATCATACAATAACAAAGATTTTGTATGCATTTTGAAAATTTTGACATGAATTTTTAAGGCATCTATATTTAACTACTTCAAAAATAGTTGTTAAAAATATTAAATTGGAAAATGAAATTACAATGACATGATTCCATCTTACCTTCTTTTTGCATATGATGAGAATATTGTCACAACAACAAACTGCTTATTTTGGTAGATTTAGGGTGCTTGATCTCTTGTAGGTTTCTAGTCTTTCATAAAAATCTCTTAGGAAATAATATTGATTATTGTTTTCACATTTCGATGGTATTAATCAAATATTGTACTTATTGTTAAACGCAGAATTTGTAAGAGTTTAAAATTGAGTTGTTTTAACTTTGATCAAACTTGCATCTACTCAATTTTAATCTTCCGACTAAGATATGCTCAAAGCGGCTAAAAACGTTCATACATCATAGAAAAATTCCAAATTTACTAATAAGACAATTTGTATTGCAAAATATTTTTGTTCGTAGTATTATTCACTGTCAAAGTTTAAAACTAAATTTAGGGCATGCTAAAATCTGCTCAAAACTGTGGTATGTTCTCACATATTCTCAAAATCGCCCAAAAACTAAGAGCTTGCACAAACTTCAACAATTTATCAATATATACTTGAGATTCTAGTTTTAGTGATAGAGACCTTGACAAAATTGAAGAAGTATTGAAGCTATGGCATAAATTTGAGTGCAAAGGGTTGCATTTTGGACTATTTACCTTTATAAAAATTTTGACAGTTTTCACCATTGCAAGGTCATTATTTGTGCAAAGAAATTTTCTCACGGATTATTTTGTTCAAAGGTGTTATATAGATAAAGGTGAACATATTCGTAGTTAGTGGTTTGTTTGCATTGCAATGAGTCTAGTGGTAGCATTTTCACTTCAAAGTGAAATGTTGAGATTTTGTGATGTTTTTTGAGTACTAATATGTTACGATCTTGCAAATTATGAGGCCTCATGACTCAAAATTTGACCCACATGATGTACAATATGTCTACTAGTTGACATGTGAATAAATTACGTTCATTTCCATATATGACACTTTTTTATAGAATGTGTTCTTTTTTCAACTAATGAGTGACAATATTTAGGGGTTAAACATTCCTTGCAAAATTTACAAATGTTTACAACATTCAAAACTTACAAATGCAAGCTTCAACATTTGCAAAAAAAAACTAGACACACCAACTTCAAACGTTACGATCTCACAAACAATAAAGACCCAACAGTTGAAATTTATCATGATGTAAGTGCAAGTAGTCATCTTGAAGATCGTACAATCAAGAAATACCAAAAAACTCAAAAAACTAAATTCAATCGTACCTCAAATTGATCCAAAGATCACACTTTCTCGTCTCGAAGACTCCAAAAACACACTTAGACCTTTAGTTCTTAAACATTAAAATGACTAAACTCCTAAAATTCAAAACATGAAATATCTCCTTACGAAGTTCCAAAACTTCATACAACATTCCAAAAGCGGAGTAACTACAAGCCTACCCAAAGTCAAACCACCCATTTTGGGCGTCCTGCAACTTTCGGAGGCGAAAGAGGAAAGCAGCCCATGTCGACTCCTTTACTAAATACGGCAGCGACATGCGAAACATAAGTGAACAAGGTACGCCACACACTTCAATTGTCATCAAATGATACAACATTAGCCAGTGAGAGCTTGATTGTCAAAGTGATACTCCCTCCGTCCCATTCTTATTGTCCAGTGAGTTCTCAGAAATCTACCTCCCAAGGTAGATTTGAGAGAACCTGCTGGACAATAAGAATGGGACAGAGGGAGTATTTTGGAGTGCCGAAAGTTACCAGTTTTGGTTGTTGTGGAAAATCATCTTGCATCAATTGAAAGAACAATGCATTCTATTGTGACTATTGTTGTCCAGTACTGCTGCAGGCTGGGTGTGTGTGTCCAGAATAGCGACTTGTATGGTGCAGACTTGCTCTACGAGAAAAGAGAGGACTGTGTGACCTCTGCTGTCAAGGGACGGACCTCTTCCAGCTTTCCGGGGGGTAATGGCAAGCTTTGGGGTATCCTGGTAAAGGACACCAAAAATGTCCTTTTTCTTTCCTTCTTTTGTCCTTTGAGGATCAAGCATTCCGGACACCATATACATGAACCAAACACTCCTTGAATCATTAGAGCATCCGCACCCCTGCGCCAGCAGAGGTGTTGCGATGCCCTATTCTGGGCCTGGGCAGGAGAGGTTGCCTCACCGCAACTCTGGCAATGGCTCGCAAGGCTGCGGGGCCCTGAAATGACCTCGCGGGCTCGCTAATTTCCTGTACTCACTTATTCTGTTGCGTCTCTGGTTTCCAGAGGGATTTTTTCTAATTTTGACTTGTCGGATTGAGGTATGAACCCTGTTAGTCAGGGTATGGGTGGGGGAGTGGCAAACTCGCGAGCCGGGCGACTGGTGGGGGGCTCTGAACAAGTATATATCTTGCGTGTCTGCACCTAGGGTAGGGGGTGCAGATGCTCTTACATTTTCACGTCCTACAAGAAGAGAAACTCCAACCTATTTAGATGCCTGTGCGAATAGCGTGTTTGTTCAACCTATCCTTGAATGTACATCTGGAGTTCATCACACCAATGCCTGGACTACTAACCCCTCTCAGGGTGAACACTATGTTAGTTCCTACCTAGCCAGTAGAGCCTTAGAGATACCCGACATGGTATCCCCACAAAGGGCTTTGAGGTACCCTTACAACGAGGTTCAAGAACCCCCTCACCATAGTTTGGTGGAGTATGGTGGTGAGCACCATGCCGGCATGAGAAAGAGAACCCACGACCTCCTCATCGAGGACCATGAGCCTTAACCACCAAGCCAAGGCTTGTGGTGCCTTTCAAGTTCTGCACCTCAATATACACGTAGGAAACATACAACTCCTTATACATTTCCATGAGGCTTTACAGCACCTCAATAAATTGCTGTGAATGAATCTTTGTCATTCAACAACTGCACCTTTTAATAAGTTCTTGCATTTTTTATAATACATGAGTGTTTCTTGGATGTAAATACATCATGTATGTAAAAGTTCAAGTTTACTTGAGTAGATATACTTGTCCAAAACTCCGAATGACTTCCTTTACGTCAAAAGAGGACATTGGACCCGATCATACTACAAAAGGACACATCCGGACTAGTTAAAAAGATTAAAAATTGATTGATTTATTTTTTATTTTTTATTTAGTTTTCTTTGTAAATTTTTTTTGAGATGGTGCTTTGAGATGTATAGTTCACAATATAATACTCAATACAACCTACGAGGTTGAACCTAATCACTTATGTGTGAATCATCTTCAAGAGGTCACTTGAAAGTAGTGTTGGACACTCCTTTCCAATACCCCAAGCTTGCCATTGCCCAGGTGTGACATTGTTTTAACTTGGAAATGTACCAACATGAACACGTAATTCGTTATAATGGGGATATTCATATTATCAAATTGATGATAATTGAGCTTGAGTTGAGCCAAATGTATTGTGTGGGTACATTTAGCTCGACTCGAGCTAAATCCACATTTTTAAAAATCAGTGAATAATACCATTATAACGAATTATGTGTTCATGGATCAATGCATCATTGTAAATCCATCATCCATTGTATGTTTGGAAACTAGCAAGTCATTCCATGGAGATGATAAACTTGCGATTAAGGGCATGATATGGGTACCTCCTCCAAAATAGTGTGACTGTTTAAACTACTTTTTTGATAAAAAATATTAAAAATATATTCTAACCAAATGGTATCATAAGTGACATGACTATAGTTGTATACATGGGGTTAAAAAAGGAATTTCTGGTACATATACAATGAATTACACATAGGTCATACATAATGAGACGCATCTTAGTGGTACCCATATCATGCCCTTGCCCTTGAACGACGCGATATAGTACTCGTTAGGTGCTTGCTAAAAGGAAGATTTGGCCTCTCTACTGTATCTGTGTATGTGGAGCTTGAATGGTTGAATTTGAACTGGAGCTCTTTTTTGCATTTTGTAGCAACGTGCGCTTTTGGGTTTTTTTGCTGACTCAACAAAGAGAATTACAAATCTGTGGTAATGATTATATCTGTAGATTTGTTTGGAATGTTCTACACAATTGTATGTAGCTTTGTCATTTCACTTTTTATTATGATGCAACTTAGATACCAAATCATGGTGTTATGTTTTGTCACTTTGCTTTTTCAACTGCATTAGTTTTGGTGCTAGTTTGCCAAGACGGAGCTTCTCAGCACTTGCCTGGCGAGCTTCTCAGCAACTGCAAATGAGCCAATCATATAACAATCCAAAAAACCTGGACAATTTCAAAATCTCAAATTTCGACAATTTTTGAAAGAAAGAAAAGGTAAAATCACTAGAAATGGTGAAGATTGTTTTGGTACTCTTAGGAGGCTGACTTTGTATAATTGGCAAATATTTTAACTTAGGTCACTTTGGAACTTGAGTAGTGGTTTGGTCATGAACATATTTTTCCAAAAAGAATATTTAAAAAGTCTAAATTTAAACTTCTCTTTTTGGACTTGAAACCTAAATTTTCTAGATGGAGGTTTTAAAAGTGGAACTTGGCTTTTACCACATACAGTTTGTAGTATAAGGAGCACCCTGTAAAAATCTTAGGCAAAATTATTAATTAAACCCCTTCAAATGGGATGCCTGAATTGGAAAAATTGTTTTTTTTCATTTTGGGTTTTAAGGATATTTAGGGGTTGAAAGGTTTGTAGCAAAGAGTCATGAACACCATGGCTTTGCGTCTCTTCTCTTATGCTCACAACAAAAGATTGTTGCAAATGCTCACTCTAGATCGGACACTTTTCCGGGAGAAAAAAAAAAGACAAAAAAAAATAAAAAATAAAAAATAAAATATATAAAAAAAAAAAAAATCCAACCCCTACAGGAGAAGCTCTACAGTGACCTCCGAGACGACCATGCATCAAAAATGAGCTATAGTATCTAAAGAACAAACTTGTAAGCTCACTGCAGATCTCCATGCTAAAATGAACATTCAAAATGAAGCAAAGAATGATAACACTTGTTTATGAATAGTGTACGAAATATATTTGTAATCTTTTATATTCTTTTCACTGATGAATGTGTACTAATTGTATCAAAGATGCAATAGTCTTCAACGCACTTTCCAGTTTTGAAATCAGATCATTCAGGCAATGTTCAAAGTTGCCACCCTAGTGCTAAATTTGTAAATCATCCAGAGGGTCGTACACAGTCCCACTCATCCATTGGTTGTAACTTTGTGACCTCCAAAGTGACGATTGACCCACAAGTGGTAAAAGCAGGAGGCATTTCTCAATCCACTTTGAAGACTCGCTGTACGTGCGTGTACCGACGCTGCAGTGAATCCAATCCCACTCCACTTGGATATACTAGTGGGAGGAGGTAACAACTTGCCAGACACAAGTGGAGTGAGGCCCGCTCTATTTGATTTATACCCCCCACACACACTATTTTGCACGACAAACAGTGAAACGACCCCAACTGGATTGACCCCAACAACTTGTACACTGATTCCTTCGCTGAGTGTGTAAAGAAAAGGAGGAAAGAAAAGGAGAGAGAAAGAGACAGAGATAAATTAGTCTGTGTGTTGTTGTTCCGATGGAATATGTTCCGGAGGAGGTTATTCTTTACTGGGATGATGTTGTTATTCCGGCTGCCGGCTGACGGGAGCATAGTTCTGTAGCTGTAGAGGAGGGGAGCGGAGCCAGCTATGGGTTGACCGGGTGCATGAGATATTAGAGCAAATGTTTGCATGGCCGAACGGCTCGGAAAACGGCGTAGTCCCAGTATGGGCTCTGCCGAGAAAGTCACGGTTTCTACACCAATGAAGAGAGTTGCGGGGAGATCAGAGGGTTCGGTAAGAAATTTCACCCTTACCGGCTACCGGCAGACCTATGGTGGCTAGGTTTATGGCTCGGCCAGGTCAGCAACTGCCGGAGCGAGGTACCACACTTCCACGGAGCGGCAGTTTGTGGGCTTCAGAGCTTTGAGCTTTGAGGGTTAGTTGTAAATTGTGGACCCGGTGCTGACTTGACCGATGACATGGACCGGAAATGCAGGATTTTTAGGCTCTTCTGCCCGGTAGTTTTCTCCTGCGAGCTGGCAGGACAGGTCACGTTGCCTCTGCCAAAACTGGCTCTGGTGTGGTACTGCCCCTCTCCTCTCCGCCAATCATTGCGGCCGTTGTCTGCTCACTGCCGGTAGTCTGGCGACGCCCTAAGCATATAATCCATTGGGTGATAATGAACTAGCCGTCGGTTCTTTCTGATTTTTGTAAGAGGAGGGGTTGGTGTATGGAGGAGAAGGAGGGGTTGGTATAGGGGGAATTGGGGTTTTAGTGTAATGGGAGCATGTTGATTTTAGTGGGAGGAGGGGTTGGTGTATGGGGTAGAATTGGGGTTTTAGTGTAATGGCGGTTGGTTGATTCTCACAAAAATTAGATGCCACTTAACCCTTTTTCTGCTGGAAGGGTTTCTGACATGCTCTGTATCGTCCAACGACTGAACATTTCTCGGCATTGTCAGAACCTTGTGAGAGTCTTTCCAGCGGTAAAGGGTTATAACAAGCTTGTAGGAAAAGTAAGTAGGTATTTGTTGAAGAGTAGTTTATAGGATTTTGCGAAAGTAAGAGTGATGTAGCTAGTGAGTTGAACCACTTCCGTGTTTTCCATCCCCATTGTCGTCCTGACAAGTTTCCGAAAATATTTAGTATGATTCTGCAAAGGAGAGGATGCAAGCTCCTAAAAACAACACAATTGAAGAGCCTCCAAAAATGAAAAAAAAAAAAAAAAAAAAAGAAAAAAACATTTTAACGAATTTTTTGGTAGGCAGCAGGTATGGGTGGGTAGTGACACGAGGCACGACCCCTCTAGTGACCCGCCCTTAGTGGCAACGCTGGGTATCGCCATAGGATTCAATTGATGAATACTTTAATCTTCAAGAATATTCCTGTGGAGCTAAAATTGATTGACAAATAAACACAAGATTTAAAATTTAAAAAAAAAATATAAAATAAAATAAAAAAAAATAAAAAAAATAATCGGGAACAAAAACGAACAGTCCAAAAAATTGTGAACCTGTTGCGTAATGAATTTCGAAGTTCCGTATTTTTTCCTAAAACTTTAAATAAATATTTCAAAGAAAAAAGAGTTTCAATTCTCGAAATGATATCCAAGGAAGACGCCCAAAAAAGAGATGTTACATTCAATGCATTCCGATAAGACAAAAGCTGTTAACATTCAATTCATTATTATGATAAGATAAAGTCCGAAAAACCAAAAAAAAAACCTCAAAAGATTCAAAAGACAGATTTTCCAGATTTCCTTTGCAAGATGGAAGGATAGCCTGTTCAAAACAAAAACCGGACACACAAAATATCTTTCCCAATTTGTGGAAGTTAGGGATTGAGGAAGACTTTTTTTTGTATGAATGATGATAATTTGGCCTTTGCACAAGCGAAACAGAAAAGAGTGCGCACAGGCAGCTGCTTTATCATCATCTTGGACATCCGTCATCCTGCCCAGCATCATCAGCTCATCACTGCCATGGCAATTCGAAGTTGGTCCAACCACGGCTGCCGAACATGATCAGGCCTGCTGCCCCTGATTTTCCTACAGCAAATGAGCATGATACTGTAGAGGACTCTTTTCCCCTTGCAATTAGGGCCATAACACATGGGAGGAAAGGCAGTGAGATGGAAGATTCGTATTGGTTCTAATTAGCAAGTGGTTGCCACATGAGAGGAAGTAGGGAGAGCGGCAAGAGTGACATGGAGCAACTTTGTAGCTTTGGGGTTTGCTTTGGGATCTACATGGCAATGACATGGCACATGGGAGGCACTTGAAAACTACCACGCACTAGTGCCTAGAAGTCGACCGGCAATTGGAGAAAAGTGGAGAAAATTCAGGAGCAGCGGCAGCAGGCAGGGGCGGCTTGTCGATGGTGTGGCATGGCCCTTAGTGTGAGCCAATTCCAGCAGGTTCAACCGGAGGAAAGTATCTCATATTTTACAAGACGTCTTCTTGTGGGCTTACAGTGACTTGTAAAACTGAGTACATGCACGTCATATTGAATTTCAACAAATAGTGTAAGAAGATTGGATGCATCAAAAAATGAAACCATTGCAATTAATCATTTTGTCATGGAATTGAGGCGTGTTTACACACAAGTATGCACGTACAAATAAAAGTAAGGTCAGCCTGCCTATTTCCGTTCATTTAAGGGTTCCTCATAATTTAGTGTAAAAGCAATAGGTAAGTTTTTTTATCCTTGGGATGGGACATACAATAGGAGGCGATTTAAAATTTAAAAAAAAAAAAAAAAAAAAAAAAACAAATTTCGACCTATATCCTATTTACTATGAATTTTCAAAGTAAAAATGTGTTGTAGATCCCTATTGTAGGACATAGGCTAGCCAAAACCTCCCAAAATATTGTGCTATTTTCCATGCTCATACAACCTACTGTTGAAATTAGTACATTGGTTAGTGGGCACGATGTTCTCTTATTCTAAACCATTTGTTCGCAATAATCCAAGCATTTTATTTAGAAAACTATGCCATAGACTTTGCTAAACCAAGCTAGGGATTACCTATAATCATGCATATGTAAGGCTGACACGTTCAAGAAAAGAAGAATACCAAGCATTGGATACTCTAAAATAGAGGCGTTTACAACCTATTCTCGTGCACTTTCTAACAAAAAAGAAATTGACAGCTACAACGGACACTTCACTAGTGGTCCAATAACGTACTCGCGAAAGTGTCCTCTGTCTCTCTACGTTGCTAGATGCAGATCTCATTTTCCATCGCCCTCTCTTGTCGTAGAAGCAGCCTTGTGTTCTTGGTGCTACGTCTTGCACTCAATGTGCCGATTCAAGATACTTTGTGTCGCATTTGTGTACCCAAGGTGGTGGAGTTGTAGGTGGAATATCAGATGAAGAAGCGCCATCTCTTGCAGCACGTCGTTTTGCTAAACGCCTCTCCATATTTTGTTTGCAAATTGGAGGAAGCACTCCACAAAACGGAGGTATATAGTCGCCTTGGCGAGGAGGACCTCCATTTTTCACGATGAATTGTAAGTACTCCCCTACCTCCTTAACAGCTTGTGGCGTCCATTTTGCTTCAAACGCTTGTCTTGGTAACTTGTTTGCTGGTTTTGTATTTTCTCTGCGTGCTTGCGTTGTTTCTCTGAGGAACGGTAGTCTTTTTTACGTTGGCTCTCTTCTCTCTTGCGCTCTGCTTCTAACCTAGCTTCCTCCTTGCGTTTGGCCCGCTGTTCCATGTAGGTTAAATAGTCTTCACTTGTCATCAAGATGCTCTTAGAGTAACCGACTAAAGGCTCAGTGTTGCTTTGAAGTCGACGTTGGTGTGTATATACCTCCGGGACTTACAATAATGACTCAAGAGTATTGGTTTGCGATTGACGTATAGCCCCTTCTTCCTCAACACCTAGTGATTCATCACGAATTCACGATGAGATCCTTCACCGCCAACGCCAGGGGACAGACCAATATTTTCGGCTGTACTAGGGTCAGAGATCTGGTCGCGAGGGTCACCTAAATTGCACAATACATCGTCTCCAAATAATCTGCGGTTTAAGTTATATCCTTCTCTCTTGTTTCACCAAATGACACATGAAATGACAACGGATTTATCAAAATAAGCGGTAAAAATCCAAATTGAGTGCTTAATACTGCATATAACTTGTGTGTCTATTTCAGATTTTTAACCGGAGAGAAGACATTGCTTGATGAGAAATGTCCAATCTAAAGAAGCATTGTAGAGTGTTGTTGAAGAAAACTATGCGTGTACTAG
The DNA here is from genome assembly GCA_037043015.1 of Bryum argenteum. NCBI lineage: Eukaryota > Viridiplantae > Streptophyta > Bryopsida > Bryales > Bryaceae > Bryum > Bryum argenteum. The sequence continues at coordinate 6,932,562 of CM073328.1, read as the reverse complement.
TAGTTACGGAAGAAAGAAAGGTACAAACATAATCTAAAAATTGATCTCATCAATCTTATTGTTTGAAAATCTATCATACTACTACTTACTAGTTGATTTCTGTTGCAAGCTTGTGATTTTGTAATTTTGAATTTCAACAAGCTACTACTTACAAGTCACTCAATCTGGTTGCTCCATAAGATGTGATTACAATCACTTTTAAGATCATAAGATGTGATTGTTAAGATGTGATCTAGTATATGTTTGCTTCAAGTTAGATGTGTGAAATAACAAAGATTGATTTTCAAATTGCACAAATTGACTCAAAAGATCTTGATCAAATGAACACGCTAAACCCTCAAAACAGTTCTCTGTATGACATCTGTTGAATCAATCCGCTTCTATTAAGAAATTACTCTTATTCTTTAACCCCATTGTAAGCATATAATCTGAATACATATTGATATGTACTCAATCAAATAAAGTTTTGGTAAAAGGTATGAGGTCGAGAACTGGATGTAACCTGGTTAGATTGCTTGGAGATCCCCTTGTCTCATCTACACGCATCTTTTTGTGAGTACTCAGCATCAACATAGAAATGTTGTCGATTAGGTAGAGATTCAGGTACCCCATCGCCTCATACCTCGTCCATCAAATTGTCATCGTGGTCAGATTCACCATCAGGTTCACAATCTGAATTGTCACTAGATTCTAGCCTTGAATTTGTTGCTTAATCAGGCTCTCTAAACTGCGTACTAGGTGCTAAGTATTTGTCCACAACATGTGAATCAAATGGCTAGATGCCTGTGCATCTAAACCCTGCCTTGATGTTTTTCACAGAAAGTGCTTGGTGTAACCCTGCTGAAACCCAATGAGCTAGGATTTGTTTACTAGCAACTCTTCCTTTGTTGTGTAATGTCCATCTATTCCGGATATCCTTAAATGCACGCTTGAATGGCCCAAATACAATAACGTCTAAGGGTTGTAACCTATGGCTTGTGTGGGATGGTAGAGTAATTATGTTCAAGCCAACTAGCATGGCTTTGGAAACAACATCCAAAGTCACATGAGAATTATGACCATCTAGGATTAGTAAGTGTCATTTGGATAGTGAGATTGCACCTCTCTCCTCTAATGACCCAATGAAGTGGGATATCCATTTAGAGAAAAGAAATGAGGTTATCCAAGCTTGGGATTGCATTGCGATAACAGCCCCGTTTTTACAGTAGGTAAGGTACTAGTTTTCTCTCATTCTTTTACCTTTGAAGATGTAGGAGCCTGGAATTGACTCTTCTTTTGCATTAATGCATGATAGAACAGTAATCCATTCTCGCTCGTTTGGCATTAATGAGTGCGGGGTGCGAGCTCCACGCTGGGCCCATATGAGTCCACCACCATTCTTTCCTACTTGGGCGCCACTTTCATCTGAATTCCAGATGCATTCAGGTGGGTATTGGTGTTTCTCATAAACCTCTTGTAAGTTTGAGTTCTAGAATGAAGCTACATTTTTAGCACACAATTGTTTAGCTGTTGCAAGGTCTAACCCTTGTGAACGCCAAATTGTAACGTCCGGATGGCGGCTCTTGAACCAACGTAGCCAAGAGTCCCCTGGGGTGCCATTTCTGAAAGGCGTCACTCTTTCTTGAGTAATGAGTGCTACCTTATGAGTTATGACGCAAGTCATGCATGGAGAGCGGATACCCAAGTTCTTGCATTTGAATCATGAACGATTTCAATGCTTGCTCTGACAAAATTGTGTTTGGACCACGCTTTCGAATCAATGTACGGCCGTATACATGGGCTGATAGAGAAGTCGCCGGAATTCCAAAAAATCTAGGTGCTGTCCTCAGTTTTTCTCCTCCTTCCACTGCTGCTATTACTGATTTTAGTGCCTCGGTAGTCCAATTTCCATTTTTCTTCTTTCGTTTACCGGTACCTCTCTCATTGGGCGGTTGATTGGTTGGTACAGAGGCCTGAGTTGGTTCGGCTTTTGGGGCAGCACTTGCCGTTTCAAACGAGCTCTCAGGCACATCTCCACTCATTGGCAACATATCTATGGGTGGCCTGCAAGTCCAACCAACAAATTAGGTGCATTGCAGAGAGAGTTATCCTCAAACTTGATTTAAGGAGTTCCAAACATTCCTTGCTGTAATAGGATATAAGTAAGTCATTCTATATCCTCCCTCATGAGCTCTTTGCACAAATCGAAGTCTAGAGCGTAAGATCAAGTTTTACATAAACCTTTAGTTGATAAGATAAGTTCCATAAGATTATAATTGTGATATGCATGAAAGTAATGAAAATGCTAATAAGACGTAATAACAAACTCTTCCAAATCAAATCTGTTTATTTTTGAGAACTAAGCATCGTCACTTTACTAAATACATGCCCACGTTTAGGTGCATTTTCATTGGAATGTGAAGCATTGTTTTTGTATGATCCAACTAATTATAATGTGCATATCCATTCTCAAGTATTGATAAGTCTACACATCAAATAAAATTGTTAGGTACTCACTTATCTAGCCTTCTTAGAGGTACATAGGCTTCTATTTACATTCTAAATTTGTATATTTATCCATGGTAGGTTTTCGGTTATCCTATAGTTGTGGTAAGTGATATTATTATGGAACAAAATCTTCACTAAGATAAATACTTAAGATTTGGATTTATGATGTATGTAAAGTTACAACGTTCAAATCATCTAATTTGTTTAACTATGAGAGTCAAAAGTGAACCCTAAAGGCCTGAATGCCATTTCCACCATGCATGTTGAAAGTGGCCCAAATTAGAACCACATAATTAGCAATATTTTAGCAATTTCAAGATCAATAGAAATCATTTTTACTTTATACAATTGAAAAACACTACTGTTGATAAATGCTATTACTATGCTTCAAAAAGTTGATAGGCTCTGTGTATATGGGAGTAAAAACTAACTGTTACTATGTGTGCAGATCCTAAGCCTACAATGGGACTGAGGAAATATTTGAAGAAGTTGAGATTTCACGTCAATGGCGGAACATGTGACAAATCAGGTTGCCTCTAGGATAAATCTCATACCTTCTGTTCCTATAAGTTGTCGGTTGTCGTGGGCTGCATTCATCATGTTCTTCAAAGTTGAGTGAGTGGTGACTCAATCTCTCCTCTTCAAGCTCGCTCTGTTGTTGTCGTGGCTTGTAACTTTGTCCATATGCATCCATTGCGGATCGTGTGTGCACACAAGAGAATGCTCCATGACCTTCACCCCTCATTGCTGTCAAAATCGCACCTCCACCATACACTATTCTCATCCGTGGTACTCTTGGATATACTTGTGCTCCCATTTGAATATCAAAGTGTACACTTGAGAATGCTGAGGCATTTTGGTGCCTCCTAACACTCATCATCTCTCTAAACTCATTCCTTGCTACACTGAATGTACATTGATAGTGAGACGTATCTTCCATAGCTCAAGCCTCACTTGGCAAATGTAGATCTTTGATGTTTTCAGCTCAAGCAGCTCTATGCAACAAGGAGTGTGTGTTGAATGAAACATGAGTGTGTAATGTTGTGTTATTTTTCACATTAAAATAACCACTTTTATTACTTAGAAGCCACTTATGCCAACCTATTAAATGTTTGCTTAACCACCTTTTCACGTTAAGGCAAGAATATTAAAGCGAACAAATCCTTATTAGACATGGACTCATTCGATTGTACTTATGTCAATCAACAAACAATTTAAAATTTAAAAATTGCGAAGTTTCGCTCAGCATTTACATACATACGAATGAAAATCATCCTATTTTCGAGGATTTATAAACTGCTCGGTTTTAGAGACAAGTTGCCCCACTATTGCACCCATTTATAGGGCTCGGAAATAGGAGGGGTCTCGGGAATAGGCAGGTCGACCGTAAAGTTCAATCTAAATCTCAGTTTTACTCACACCACCTGGAATGAAGCTTAAAGTTTGTGCAACAATGCGCTTTAGGCGAGAGGTCCAATGCGTCCCGAGCGCCCCGTTTGTCCAACAATGCGCTTAGGCATGCTCCCAAAGATATTCTGATACTCATTGCCAGGAGTAATCGAAGCCCTACAATTATCTAAAAGCTCCCACAATTCTATCATTTCTTTGGGAGGTTTCTCATATTGGTTTTGTTGGTGTTTTAAAATTGTTTGTTAGTACTTTATTGGATCCAAGTCTGGAGATTGCACCGGCCACTTCAAAACAACAAATTCTTGCAAATTCTGCCAACGTATGTTTGGGGTCATTAATTCATTATCATGCTGAAATTGGCAGATTGGCAAAATCCAAATCGTATGCTTGAAGCGTATGAATCAACTCTCGCTCTAAAATTTCTCTATACATGTAGTGGTTCATTCTTCTCTCAATCCTACAGGACATACTAAGGCCACTTGAAGTCATGCAACCCAACATCATCACTCCGCCACCTCCAAACTTCGACAGTTAGTTATATCATTCCTACACTTCTACTATGTTCACCACAAAGCCGACACCATATGCGACCACTATATATGATTTGTGTTATATGGGGAGAGGCTATAAACGTGAATGCCAAAAACATGCTCACCCAAACAATCAGACCTAGAAAAGACCATTAGTACATGTTAGATTTGTGACATTCATCGCTTAACATAAGTATGAGCATAAGTGAGTTTTGGAACTAATGTACTTTGATCTGAATTTCCTCAAATTATTTTGCATTGTTAGACTTGTAATACTTGAGTTGTCATCTGATTGCATATTAATTGCATTACATCATAATATATGAATGACTAAAGGTAAATTATGTTTTTCGATACCCAGTTTTATTATCAATATATATACTTCACACAAGGCTCATGCGTGGTTTATTCTCAGTTTCTACGCACGTTGCGGAGAAATGCATTCCCAAGAGACTGGCTGAAAGGGGGGCTCGTTATGTTTTGCTAGAAAAATGTCATTTTTCCTTCCCAATAGACTCGCTATATGATATGTCACCTTTGGCGAGTCTAAACAGAGAAACGCGCCGGACAAGCCTGCTACTACCTATCCAACTCTTACTCAAATACATTGTTTACTTCAAGTAGACTTCACTTTTAGAAATTTCATTTGCTTTTTTGTAAAACCTCTAACTTTTAAACTACAAGTAGTTTTGAGTTTTTGTCAAAGTGTCGTGAAAAGCTAAATATAGCAAGGTTATTTAGTAATTATGTTGGAAAAGTATGTAAAGTCAAAAGAGTTCTATATTTAGGAACCATTTCTCCCTCGCTACATTTAATCATTCCATTGAAAATGCCCTAACGCTTGTCAGCCTTTGCTAAGTCAAACAGTAGTTTTCCTTTACGATGTAGCAACTTTTCTATGCACTCACAAGAAAAACGACCTACTAATAGGCGTCTATAGCGCACGCAGATAGGATAGCAAGGAAGATAGCTGCTGAAGACGATGTAAATATATAAGTAGGCGAAAAAACTTGCATTGCATCGACCCTAGACATTGCTAAAATCAGTTGGCATGGCCTAGCTATTTGGGCCCTTGCCTTCTTGAGCATGTGTCCGGATTTGAGCTGTAGAGGTCGAGCTCGAAAGTATCACTACTAGAATCATACTCTAGGAACTACGTTTTTTGAACTACGTTACCGGTGTTTACTACGTTTTGGGCAACATTGCTACGTTAAATACGTTCAAGAACGTTCCTAAGTTGTCTTCTTAGTACGTGGCGGTGACACCCTTACTTGCTCGTTCGGCACTTTGGCCAGACCCTGTGTCTTCAAAGGCCTGCGATACACACCTTGTTTAGCCCAGCTTGCCGGCTCTCAGCTACCCAAGTTTAGGGGAGTATTGGAAATTTTATATTATTATTTCAACTATGTACATCTCGCTAAATTTACATACTTACAGATTATACATTATACTTGTAAATATCCATAATTCAAAGATTTTATATGTTTTAGGAGTATACAAATTTGTATGTATGTGAAAGATTTCTAAACTAAATACAGCATATTCCATGTACTCCACTAATTAACCATACTTTTACCTCACTAGAGAGTAAGATTGGAGAGGCTAGCTACAACTTGATGGCTATAAATTTAGGAAAGATTGAATCAAACAATTTGGTGGCCATCCTAGGAAGTATTAAGGCTTAATCCTTAAACGCTCGGTAGTGTGGAAAATTTACTCAGAAGGAAGCTTGTGGGGTTTGCTTGGACGTTTAAGGGTTAACTATAGGTATATCAAGATGATTCCTCTAGTAAAGCAGTTTTCACCCAAGTGAATACCTAACTTCATATTCGAAAAAAACTTCTATCTCTTCATCTTCACTTATTTCTCAAAATTGGGCACCTCAAGAGCAGCAAAAAGGGTAAAAAAACGGCCCAAAGAGGGGAGACCTTGTGACCGAGGCGTAAGTTTGACACCCTAAGGTATGCATTTTGCCTCCAAAGTGTCCTAAGACACTCAATTTTCAAAGTATCTTTAGGGACACCCAAATTTTTTACAAGGTGACCTTTTCATCACAAAAAAATAATTAGGATTTCTCTTGTACCAAAATATTTTCTCTAGTTTACATGAGAATAATAAAATGAAATTGCACGTGCGGAGAAATTAATGAACACAAAATTCTTTTTCTGAACATCTACAAGAATGGTGCATTCACATATATCACATCATGTAATATTGCGTATACTACACATGCCAATGTAGTTAAAGTGATAGTCAATAGGAGAGGGATCTCTAAATTAACCCCTAACTCTCCTTGTTGAAAAACGGTCGAAGTCACAAAATTTGACCTTCCTTTAGATTCAGCTCAAAAAATCTCAATCCAAGCATTATTTGAAAGATTCGACCGTAAGATCTCAAAGTTCACTTGACATTCGTCCCAAGTACCAAATTTGAACCGTTCATTCTTCCTCATGTGTGAGATTATAATGGTCAAAGTTGGCTAAGTTTTTCTACTACGGGAACCTCCAAAACCCATTTCGGGTTTTAAGGAGAGTTAGGGGTTAAAAGCTCCTTGATGTAACTAAATGTTTCTCAACGACTCAACACTTTAGTCATGACGTGCTTGTTTATGACTTCAAAGTCTATGAGCTATTTTCCTTCAGGAGAAGAAAAATATTTTATTCACATGGTTTGAAATTGAAGCTTAGATATTTTCTAAATACGCTTTGACAACTTTATGATTTGGTCTCGAAATGTGCTAACCTTTGTTCAATCATCTACTTTTTCTATCTTAGAAGATACTCTTACATGACTTATTTATCGCAAGCTGTTTCACCTTCTTGTGAGCGAAAATTCTTTACTCGGGATCATATCAAGTCTAGTTTATGGTCTAGTTTGGTATTTTAGATTGGAGACACACATGAGAGTTGCAATGGCTAACTTACTACAACAACTTTGATTTTTTCAACGTTCAAGTTTAGATATAGTTGTGAGCCATAAAATCTATCCATTAGAATTGGGTTCCGACTGTTTGAGGCACTACGGACAAGTCAGACAATTTCTCTACTAGTAAAAGTTTGTTGCACCAAGACATGTATGTACCAAGGTACCGATTTGACAGAAATTGAATCTAAACCAAAATTGCTGAAAAAAGAAATGGTATTAATACGAAAAAAAAACGGAAAATAGAAGTTGCATCATCAAATTGAAAATCTCAAAAAAGAATTAATTATTCGACAAAAGGGTGTCGAATTGGCCTATGTCATACAATAATCTTAGTTTAAAGTTGAAACAAAGATATGATCCATAAATGTGATTCTAAGAAGTACAGCATGTATTACTTAAATTTGTGATTATCTCGAGAATACTAAAAGTTCAAGTGCAATTGTACTAGGACACCCAAAAACTGGAGCTGGGTGTCATTCTAACACTCAAAATTTAGCATAGGGTGTCCCCTCAGTTTTTGCCTAGGATGTCAAGTTCATGCCCTGCCTGTAGTCCTCCACAAAAAGGTCAGTAAATAGCTCATTTTCATTCTTTTTCCTCCAGACCCATTCAGTCTTAATTTTGTTTCGGGGGAAGATTCGTGGAATAGGAAGACAATGCACCAGCAAGGAAAGGAAAGATTCAGCTCATTCTTACAGGCCCAGCCCCATTACTAAAGCACTTTTCTCCTCTTTTTATCAAAACAAAAGGATTAAAACAAATAATTCCGGGTGCTTTCTCTTTTTCCCCGATCTCTGACAACAAGGAAACGGAGCCTCCGTCCGTCGTCCTCACGTTTTGCGTTCCGCTATATCGCAACCACTACTTAAACCTGAGTGCCACGATTCGGCTACAGCAGCCTGGTTTTTCTCTCTAACCCCAGCAGCCATCTCTTTGCAGGATCGTTGCAAGCAAGCAAGCTCTGGTATGGTGCATTCGAAGTGCCGTCCCTTGGAAGCCGCAGTTTGGCACGAAACCCTCATTCCGCTGTCTGTCTGTGTCTCTGTCTGTGTCCAGGTTCCCTACTACAGTCGATCTTTCTCTCCGTTCTTGATCTTTGCAAGTTACTGCAGTTGTCTAGATTTCTGTCTGTCTGTTTCTACCGGTGACTGCAGGAAGTCAGTCCGCCACTGTTCTGGAACTGTGTTAGAGTTTTGTGCCAAGCTGTGTGCAACCAAGGTACTTGATACTGATGTTCCCGAGTGCAACTTACCAGCTGCTCAACAACCGACGGCTCTCTCTGATCTTCTCGGATCAGTACATTCTTGCGGATATGGCGTTCTGTTTTTCTTTTTTTCTAATGCGTGAGATGGAGACTTTGTCCAACAGGTTTGGTGATCGGAGGCGTGACTGATCGGAGAAGGCAGTTCCGGAGATGAAGAAGAGCGGGCTTAGGTAGATCTGAGTGGTGGAAGATGTGATAATTTTTATTCGAAATAAAAATGATACAGCTGATTTTTTTGGAGTAAAGATCAGGAGCAAAGATCAGGAGTAAAGATCAGTGCTGACGGATCGTTGGGCTGGTGACGAGATTTTTTTGTTTGTGTGCATGGCGTATATTCCCCTTCTTTTGATACCTTCAGAAATATTGTTCTGGAACTTGACTCTGACTCATGGCTGTGCTTGCTCTAGATTTGGACTTGTGCACATGAATGGTCAACCGTAATCTTGGCATTTGCATTGTCAGCTATATATATATTCAATTAATATATGAAAAGCGGAAAACAAAAACATTGTAGGTGTGTTCATCGACTGGCGCACTTTGTATGATTGTACGTTGGAGCACTCAACCTATGTGTGCATTTCTGTCGTCTACGAATTCTTCATGAGAGTGAAAACACTGTTTACAAATTCCGTACCTACAGAACTTGTCACCTCGAAATCGTGACTGTATCTATCGCTACTGTAAAACGCTATCTTTGAAGAAGGAAGAAATAAAACGGCAATGATGCTGGTTATTCGGTTGGCACTCTATGTAAGAACTACTTCCATTTCATAGAAGCGGTTGGTCGAAGGTGTATTCTAGCTTTGCTCGAACATCTGTAACTTTGGAACCTCGGAGCAATTTCCACACTCGGAAAATAATGATTTTTATGTACACAATAACGAAGCCGAAGTTAGCCAATTCGACATTGTTGAAACAAACTGTTGCTAGAGCAATTTCTAGACTACATGAGACTATGAAGTGGAGATAAAACTTCACATACAGTACAGAATCATCTTGAAGGAATTGAAAAGAATCACTATTTATCATACACCATCATAGAAAATGAACACATTAACAGCGAACTGTTTAGCCGTTCGTTCACACTTCATTAGTCGTAATGATTGATTCACACTTTGCTTTTAATAAGATAAGGTCTATTTCGAGGAAGGCCAAAGTCTACTTAGAGATAAAACCTTGTTGTTTAGCTCAACAAGGATGATTCTCAATCATACCATAATTGCATTACAATAATATGTTCCTTGTCCAAAACCCATTTTCTCTCCAGCTTTTTGATAAATAATAAAAAATGCTTCCATCAAGTGTCGAAAATGGCCTTTTTCCATTTCTGAATACTATCCATGTATTCATACGTTTAAGCAACAAACTAGAGTCTCGGAATACGGTGCAATTAATATGGTAAAAGTTAAGGTTGGGTTAATCCATGGATGTCCAAATTAGGAGTCCAGGCTGGCAGGGGTCCAGGTGGCGGTTTGCTAAATAATGTGGTCGTTCATGATCTCCTCATACTTTTTAACTTTTGCCTTAAACTTCCATGGTTCCATGTTTTGTTGCTTGTGGTAGCTTCTTTACACGTGCACGATGGCTACAATGCCGGGATATTTGCAGTTTCCCGTGATGGATAAGCTTACCAACCGGCGATTACTGTACTAGGACATTCATGTCAAGATTACCCGGAGTGTACGAGTGCAAGAGTATTTTTGTACTTTCTGTATCGAATTCGTACCCATGTAAGGAATTCTATCACTTACGGTCGAAGTACCCATAACCACCAACATAAGAAAATTCGTCCATTTGTAGCTGGTCTATTTATAGTGGGTATTTTTTTGGGGGTGGCAAGATAGTTTTTAGGAAGGTTTGTAATTTTTTTATATTTTTTTGTAAAACACTTGAATTAATACAAATTTTCAAACAGTAAAGTACTGCAGGACCCGTAATCAACCTATAGGGTATGCAAGAACCACCTTAGCTGGTACAAATTTCCATTCATGATTCGACCCAAAACCACCAGCTTTTTTATCGTTCTGATTGGTCAATTTGAATTGAGTGTTTCGACAACGCTAGTTTAGGCTAGGTGCGGTTATGGGGAGACCTATGGGTTGATACTGGGGGTGCTGGTGGTTTTAGGTGGTTCTACCTTAACGTGAGCACTGAGCAGCCCTCAAATCAGCCGAAAACCCTAAAAACTGTCGTCTTTTGATGCAAGATGAAAATTTTCAACTTTTGACATGATCATTGAATATCATTGAAAATGAGTGGATGAGTTTCTAAATTCCTCATACGTTATCAAATATTTCAATGATATATAATTTCAACTTAGATTTCAAATGAGTGGATCAATTTACACTATGGTAGAAAAGACCAATGGTTAGTGAAGAAATTTGTCTTAGACATAATTGTGTGAGGCAAAGATGTTATGTTGGAGGAATTGTTAGACAACTCAAAAAACTAATTTAGAGATTTTTTTTTTTTTGGAAGTAGAATTTTACTTTGGTCTCTTTTGTATAGACAGGATTTAAGCTCCACCTTCATAGAGTTCCCCCTTCAAAAAGTGATGCACATAGATGGCCATATTAATACATTATTGTTTGTGTCTTAGTACTCACCAATCAAGAGTCTCTTAGCCAGTTCCCATTATTCTATCTATGGTTATGCATCGAACGAAAACTTAAAATAGAGACGATAGTCATGAATGATCTTTTTTGGTTCACTATAACTTAAAATGGAGTCACATAGTAAGCCAATCTATGCTACTCTTTGTTTCACACTTGCCCAAATTATCATAACATGTGTGTTTAAGCAATTCTCTTAAATATACCTCCACTCATTGGAAAGCTACCACATGATTTTGTACACTACAAATAATTCTAAGATGGATTAAAGATGGGTAGGTGAATATAATGTGCAACAATTTTTCAGGAGAGACCTGTTGCGTATTTGACTAAGTATACACTCATAATGCTTGATTGAAGGTTGTTGGCTAGAGTTATATTTTTTCCATGTTTTCAATAATATTTATGAATCTAAAAAAAAATAAAAATTACTCCTTCTATCCCATAATGTCAATCATTTAGCAAGATCCTTTAGCTAGGTTGTTGGAAAAGGATGTAGATTCAAAGGCCTGCTACGTCTAGAAAACCCTCTTCTTTGGCTATATTTAGCTAGTCTTTTAGCCAGGCCGTTGAGAATGCTCTAAGCGAGGTTATTTAGAAGACTGTTGTGAAAGGGTGAGGATTCAAAGGGGGTGCTGCCAACATTTCCTCCCTCGGGCGCATTTCAGGTTGGGGTATCCCCAAAAGGACAAAAAAGAGTCCCGGAAAGGAGTGAAAAGGAGTACTAAAAGGAGTGGAAAGAAGTACTAAAAACTATGTACTAAAAATTACTGTACTTTTGGAAATTTGAAGCATATGAGCACCTAGATATAGTAATTTTTGTACAGTAATGTCAAAGAAATCAGTTAAAATGAATCATTTAACATGCATTTTGGATTGTGGAAATTCACCATGTAAATTGTACTTTCAAAAATTCCTAGTAATACACTTGTTTGCACTACACACTTATAAATGATAAAAATATGTCCCTTGAACATTCTTTCACCCTTACCTCAAGTTTCATGGTCATGATATAAAATAAACTTGTCCGGATGAGTCCTTTTTATCCTTTTTTAAAAACAGGACAGTTCCGGATATTTTATTAAAAGGACTGATCCGGAACGGACGATGGTCAACAAAAATTTGTACATTTGGATATAAGTAAACTACACTTATATGCATACCTTATTTTCATAATAGAGCTACCAAAAATTTGCATGAAGGTGATCCTATAGGGGTCTAAGAAGAGGGGGGTGGGGGAAAATATGAGTGGGACAGTCCTTTTGGACACCCCAACCAGACTATCACCCCCTCGCTACATTTAGCGAGTCCATTGGAAATGCTCTTAGATGTTAATGGCATCTTCAATGGAATATCTAAAAGACTCACAATATGTTGCTACAAATGAGAGGTTGGTAAATGTAGCATCTATTTGAATTCACATCCTTCTATAATAGTCCTTTCTAAATGACCTTGTTGTATTCAACCTTCTATCACACAATGACAAAAATCCAAAAGTACTTGGAAGTTCAAAAATTTTGAGGTTTTTTGAGTAGGCGAGATGAAATCATGAAATCTGCCAAGAATGTAGTTGACATAAAGTAAAGATGCGTTTGAGTGGAAGTTGGATGGTTAGTCGAGTAAGTAATTGGATGGCTCTTGTGGGACGCTACCCTTTGAGGGGTCCGGGACCTCTCTTTCGCAGGCACAGGTGGTATTGTTAGTTGTATAGCCAATCCGTTGAAAAAGAAAATGACCGTTGTTTTGTTGAATGTAGGGAATCCGTTAGAGATGCCCCAAGAGCTGCTCATGCACGAAACCAAGCCATGCATGGAAAATGACAATGGAAGAGAAAGGGAATATCCAATGGACTAGTTAAAGAAACAAGATTGGCTACATTCAACTAGACAAACATCATTACCTTTTCTTAACGTACCAACCCGCTACCTTTAGTAGCCCGACATAGAAAACGCTGCGACCCGCAAGGGGTAATGGCCCACTACAACACTGCTATCCATTCAAATCCCACTTAAACGCTTCGTTTATTTCAAGTTAACTCCTAAAGATCCAAGCGTGTTTTGGAGCTAGTCTTAGAAACCAAAAACTTGCAATTTTAACCCCTTTGAGCAAGTTGAGATATGGTTCAATATTTTTTACTTTTTGGCATTTCCAATCATAAGATTTTCAAGATTATTACTTGTACTAACACCTTGATAATTTTTAATTGTTGAATCTTTACCATTTGTGAGATCTTAATGGTTCAAAATTTATGTGTCAATGTTTTTTTTTTGCAAGTGTTGAAACTTGATATGGAATTTTTTTTCGGCTATCCTTGAACTTAGATTTGCCATGTTACCATGTTACCATCTTACCATGTTACCTTGCAAGCTAACAGATACACTGTTTACACAGTCTGCCGTTCCTGCTGCGCCTGCCGGCTCGGCTGAGTCTGCTGACTCGCTCCGTTTACACAGTTACCAGCAGGAGCGGCAGAAGGAGCGGCAGGAGAACGCAAAGTGATTGAACGAAAGTGATTGAGCGCGAGTGATGCTGTTAATTCCGTTTGGACTATCTGGGAGTCTGCTGGGTCTGCTGCAACAGCTCCCAGGACGTAGGCTACCTGCCAGGCAGGTAAGTCGGAGTCACGGAGTGAAGCTAAAAAAAGTACTGGGCAGCAGACCCAGCAGGCAGTGTAAACGTACCAAGAGTAGTCGTCTTTGATAAGTAAAAGCACACTCCCCGAGCCAGATAGCAGGCGAAAACCACTTTTGCAAGAGTTGGGAGGAACTCAAGGATCATGGCACTCCGTGCGGAATGGTGGCTTTCCATCCGAAATACGGGCATCCCGAAAGTAACTTGCAGTAACTCTTACGATGCTGATCACCATTGCACCACTACATTCATTCCTCTTTTCATAGTTCCTGTTCTCCGCTCAAGGTACAAAGAATCCTTGGCCACAGAATAAGTCGAAGGTACGAAGATTTCTCTGGCCTCAGAAAAAGATGGTTATAATAAGCAAAGAATGAGAATTGAAAGCCAGGGCTTGATATTTAGTGGGGGTCCCATGCAAAACTTTACATCGATTCTACTAACATGATAAGTGGAGAGATCAGGACGACAGGAACAGGAAGTGATCAGAATCAGGCAAGCAGTGCTCAGCAATTGTTGGTCTGTTGATGAACGGAATTCCTGCAGTTGTCCGGCCCTGCTGGTCCGGCCACGCAACGACAGTAATGCCGCACTAACTTGCATACAGTAATCAGTAGTAGTCCTGTAATGTATAGTCCACGCATGGCCGCCCCGCCCCTCCTGCCCTTCTTCCTTCCTTCCGGATAATCCTAAACTACACTTTCAGCGCAAATATCGTGCGGGAGTGTCCCGAATGCGGCCATCGTGGGCGCCCCCTTTTCGCATTTCTCGATACCAAGAGACAGTGCTCAATAATGGCTCCGATTTCAATCTGCAGTTAAGTATGCAGTGTAAGCAATTTTGGTGCATGGCATGATAGTGGATTTATGAATTTCAGACTCTTCTACAATTTGGTATGAATTTTTGAAGGTGGTCTCATAGGGTGTTTCTCGACTGGTAGCCTAATTTTGCACTTTGTAATGTTTGTTGCGAGTACATGCTTCTGTTGAGTGAAGAAGGTGTTATGTAGCTCTGCCAAGTGAAGAAGCCTAGTGCTTCACTATTGGTACTGTTATAATTTTAAGCACTCTTCCTTTAAAAAAACAAAAACGCCGAATTCTCGATACAAGACCTCCAATCTTCCACTCTCTCCTAGGGTTGTCATATCAGACACGTAAGGGTCATTGAGCTGTCGAAATGGACGGATGCAACGGACTAAGCGGCTGGACAGCTTCCATGCAACGGACCTCACCATTGTAGGAGTCCTGTAATTGTCAAAAGTAAAACATTAGTCAGACTGTAAACCCACATCGGACTCTGACATGTCCGTTCACTGTCGCACAAGGGCACGAACGGTGGCAGTGCGAGGACATAGGGGCGCAAGCGTACGAGCGCTTGGCATTTATCTTATCATACCCAAACTCATCCACAATTTAGTGTGATTTAGAAATCTAAATTATGTCCTAAGCTATATTCACATAATTATGTCTAGTTTTAATATGGTAGAATTTCAGAAACACTGTAAATTTTGGGCGCGGTACCTCTAGTGTCAGCGCCCCCGCTCTGCGCACCCATGACGTTGGCGCCTTGCGAGCATCCGGCGTCGACGCCCCCGGCATCCGCGCCCAATTACAACAAGCCCTTGCCTAGAATTTTGCCAAGGCTTTCTCCTTTCCCATCTTCCCATGTCTTCTCCTTTCTTTGCATAAATGCTTAGCTTTTTATAGATCTGACAAAATCAAACATTCCTCGAAGATTTCCGAGCACATTGAATCATTCATTTCCCTCGATTTCAGAAAGAATGTTGTGGTTAAAATGGCTAATCTTGGTATGCAAAAGTATAATAGCATTCTAAACTCTAAGAAGGCAAAGACATGTCATTTGAGGTTCTCACGCCTTGCCTCAATGACCCCTCTAGCATCCCCCCCCAACATTCGCGCCCTTTCGCCGTGCTCTGACATGGCGCCCGCACCCTGCTCCCAGCATCCGGGCCCTTACTCTGTCTAAGGTGGCAGCCACTTTGCAACCAAGTAGCAACCACGTCCCCAAACTTTTACCGAAGGAAAGCCATGTTGTCAATTTTTTACCTTACCAAATAGTCAAAGGCCATTGACTACATTAGAGGGGCGCATACCTCAATCGGACGGACAGACAGACCGAATGTCTATCCACTATGACAACCCTGCTCTCTCTTTTACTCATCTTTTGGTATTTCTACTCCTTAACCTCTAAAGATCCAAGAGGACCAAATAAAGCTTTTGTTATCATAGGAGCCTAAATGACATATTTAACTAAATATGGACAGTCCACGCCTCCACGGTCTACAATTAAGAACAATAGTTGCAAAATGATTTCTAGAATCTAGGTTCTATGAAGATACTCTTCAAATATGTAGATTTTAACGTCATGGATGGAGGGATCTCCCCATGTTTTAAAGTCCAACAATAAGCCCAAAGTCCATATTTAGTTAAATGATGCATCTAAATGAAGGGTGTAATTTTGGTATTAAGGGCTACAATTTGGTGTGAGTGTAGCACTATATATAAGTTATATATGGTAAAATTTGCAAAGCCAAATTCCAACATTTTAAGTCTTTTAGGAGAATTTTTGGGTTGCGAGCCCAAATGTGGCACTTCAACAACCAATATTCTAGTCAAGTAGTTGAAGCATGAGAACCAATTTTAGACCAAGTGAATCCGGCATTTTACTTACGATGTTGGAGCTTCGGGAGGGTTGAATAGGGTATCTAGGAGGATGGTAGGCGCTTAAAGACCTTCAATTGAGTCAGAAGTTTTTAAGCTACACCCATTGAAAGGTAGTCCATGCCTTAAAATCATTCAAAACACATGGTCATATTTTTTTCATGGTTTGTGCCTTGAAATCCCTCAAAACACAACAAAGATCATGTTTTTTCACAACAATGGTTATGTTGCATCCGTCCTATCTTCCATTGTTCCACTCGTACATTTACAAATTAATATTCGACACTAAAATCAAAATTTGGTGTTGAATAGTCCTTCAAAAAGACATGCCCATCTCCATTGAGGGGTTGGGTCTTCAACTTTGAGCTTTCATTTCTCATGCTCTAAATGAAGTGCCTACAATATTCACCTTCCCACATTGCATAAAATAGCCATAAGTTCAAGTTGGATATAACTTGCAAAAGCGGGATTCACACTGTAGAATTCTTTCCAAAAGAGGGATAAATCCAACTACTTGACTTGAATATTGGTTATTGATTTTAGTTTTTTAATTTATTTATTTTCTGGAAATGTGATCATAACCCGTAAAGTTTCAAGGCACTATTTGCATGCTTCACCTGGCCTCAGATTTTCCCTTTTTCAATGCAAGGTAAGATTTTTTCATTCTTTGACCTATTTTTAGATATGTAAGAATATAATCCACTACCTAAGTTGTACAAGATTATTTACATAAAATTTTAGACAAAAATTCAATATCACTTATGAGATCGTATTGTTGAAAGTTGGAAAAGAGGGTTTAATTTCTTATTGTAAGAGGGAAAAAGCAATGTTTGAGGGTCAAAAAACCATTTCTCAAAATTTATCTAGATTAGGGCTCTTCAGGTTCTTGTTCCTCTATCGAGTATTTACCCCATGGGACCCATAAAACCTAAAGAAAATTCTTGCTTTTCCACATGAAGGTTTGCTAAAATTCAAATATATATGCACGTATGAGATCAATGTATTGAAATTTCAAATAGTGAGATCATGCTTTAGTACCTTTTTACATGCTCAAAAACAAAACCTAAAAATAGAATAAAAATTTTCAAATTTTGGTGAATTTTGAGGTTTATATTTTTCTATAATTTTTGGGCAAATTTTGAGAATGAATGAACATATACCATAGATATGCCCTAATTGTATTCTGAAACTAAAGTATGAGGAGATTTGAAGAAAGGATTTTACAGAAAGGTATGGAAAAGCTCTACACACCTTACAACGGACCTCAGTCTTGAAACTTTAGAGAGACAATATAGAAGAATTAAAAGGAGTTGATGGATAGCAAAGAAGATCATGTATCCTCAATTCCGTTAAAATGGCGTTATGCCGCTAAAATGGCACACCTCAACTTTCTGAACTGTAGTTCAAAAACCATGTGATATAACAGAATTTGAAGGTGATATTATGGAAAATCTCTGACACTGTATATAAAGGAGTGATATTATTCAAAAAATTGTGATATTATAGAATACACCATTCCATGTGAGCACATATGTAAGATTTGGTGTGACAAAATGGCACATGGCATAGTGCCATTTTAACGGAATTGAGGTTATGTCAAGGAACTTAATCGGTTTTTTTTGTAACTATGGTCTATAGAATATGAAAATTGATGTGTATTGTAACCTTGTATTGTAACCTCTTGCTACTTAATGTTGTGCTTTCGTTGAGCTCATGTATGTTCACGTAAAAGAGGAAAAAATAACAAATAAAACCAAAGCCGTTGGAATTAGGGTTAATATATAGAAATACCTAGTCTTACACATATTCTTATTGTCGTAAAAAGTGGTCTTAGATGACTAAGCAAGTATACCTAACACTTCTTATTTACAACCAAACGACCCCCAACTAACAAACTAGTTTACTTCATCCATCTATAATTCGTGCACTCAATGGCCGCCAGCCCGCCACAACTCAACTCCAAACAATATGGTACGTCTAGACATGGAAAAAAATAATTGAAAAGTATATATAGACTCTCAAACCTCCCAGCACGTCTCCTACAAGTTAAGTTTTCAGCCAATAAGAAGAAGGCCATCATTGCAAACTAGTTGGAAACACGCACTTTAGAGATACGCATTGTGTTCTCCCAAGAAGTTGTAAGGATTGATTTGGTATAAAGAGGCTAGTGAGTAGTACCACTCACTGGTACCTCAAAAGCGTCGATCTGCTACTACTTGGTGGACATTCATCCATTCATTGCCGGAAAATATTATAATTTCTGTAGCCAGGTTGCAGGACACCATCGATCAAGATCCACTCATCTTCTTACTAAGTACCGCCCTTTTGAACCAGTCGTGATTGATTAGTACATTTCAATAAAAAAAAGAAAGAGTCCCTGACAGACACTAACCTCCATTCGCCGCTCGATCATCGATCCGTGACATACCAAAAAG
Source organism: Bryum argenteum (assembly GCA_037043015.1). NCBI lineage: Eukaryota > Viridiplantae > Streptophyta > Bryopsida > Bryales > Bryaceae > Bryum > Bryum argenteum. The sequence continues at coordinate 6,913,590 of CM073328.1, read as the reverse complement.
CTCGTGTTGCAGACAGACGGACATGCTATGGCAAAGCAGTAATCAGTCAGTCAGCCGGAGGTCTGGATCAGAATCAATACGAAGCTATCAAATCGCACGACCACCACTAATCAAAAGATGCATGTGAGCCTACACTGCTTTCTACTGGAGCTTAAGCTGACTTGCAGTAAGTCAGTAAGAATCATGTGACTAAGAATCATGTGACTGCATGTTTACCCTTCGGAATGAAAATACTCGAGACAGTGCACAACAAGCTACATAGATTGTGAAGACTGTTAAGCGTTCTTCCCAATCATGAAATTTCTATTACTGTAAATGATCACAACCATTTCTCACTGCAAGACTTATCCAGACTCACCCGGTATTTTGAATTGTACCTAGGTTCGATCTACTTGGGCGATATGCCGATACCCATGTGATACTTGGGTATGTTTCGAGATTTTTGTCTGGCAAAAAGCTTGTCAGTTCGGTTTCTTCTCGGATTTCGATCAGCTCATTTTGCTGTTGTTTGCCGTACCTCGGACTTACCTCGGAATGCATGTGAGCTTAAAAACTGAATTGCTTTCTACTAGGCCGGAAGCTTGCTTGCCGTAACTTGTGAGAACATTGCCGCAGGCTTGCTGCATACTATGAAGTTTCGAGCTTTTGAAGCTTTCTATTGGATCGAAGTAAACTTGCAGTAAGTAAGCGAGCAAGTATTGGTACCAAATGGTGTATCATGTGACTGCATGTTTCCCCTTTTGTGAATATGAAGACTGACGAGAAAATTCAAAGTTACTGCAAATCGAGAGAATGTAAATTGTGAAAGCTTTCTCACAAATCATATTGAATTTTCAGTTTCCGGCCTAGTGTTATCATATATTGAACAATATCATGTACTTCGCTTTTTGCAAGAAGTTGTATAACCTTTTACGAGCTCTTGATACCACAGTTGTGATATTGGACAAATCACTATTCATTTCATATCGTATAGGACGAGTTACTATTTATTAAATGTACCTTTCAACTTTCAAGTACATGTGATGAATAGTAACTTGTGTTATAAGATATGAAATGAATAGTGATTTGTCCGATATAACAATCATGCCTCATACTGCCCTGAAATGTCTCATGCCTGTACATTTGGCCGTCCTACGGAAACCTTGCCAGCAGTAAATAGTTCTTTAATTATAGTATGATTGAGAAACAACAATTGGAATTTCCATCATCCAAAGGGCTTAAGTTTGAAGTACCCATACAACTTTGAAGTACTCATTCAACTAGGTTCAAGAACCCCACACCATAGTTGGGTAGTGATCACTACACAGGCATGGAGAACAAAACCCACGACCTTCTCATTGGTGACCATGAATCCTAACCACCAAGCAAAGGCTTATGGTACCTTTTACATGAGTGGCTAATAATGTGACTGCATGTTTCTCCTCTTCATAAGTAGTGTTCAATGTAAAGTGATGAATATTTCATTTACAAAAAAATTATTTGTATAAATTGATAATCAAAGAAAACTTTGTATAGGGTATTTTTTATACAAAGTTCAAAATTTATTTTTTTTCAAATTAGAATGTATTTCAATTCAATACGAGTTTAATTTGTGTAGACTATATTAGTTGAACTATTATGATAGTAAGCTCAAATTGAAGAATTCTGATCAATATCATAAGATCTTGATAGTTTGTTTTCGAAGTACGAGAAATATCATATGAATGTACAGAATGATTTCATGACTGTATATTTGTTTTAGTTGGCAATTATCAAATTCTGTTAGGTACTATTATAGTTTTTGAAACAATCTTACACGGAAGAATGCATCAAATATAACGGCTTCAATTCATATCTTAAGTAGTGCTAAGATACAAAAATTTGATGAAAACAAGATGCATTTTGTAAATTGGCTATAATTCCTCCGTTAGTTTTATAACAAATAAGTAACCTTAATAACAATTTTTGTGGTTTCATGATAATTTTCTATAACTCTGACTACGAAAGTTTTTCTATTTCACTATACATGAAACGTTATTGTTAGGCAATAACTACTGTAGGATTAATTTTCAACTTATAAGCTATGGTGAAAGCTACATCACTCTAGATATTTTTGACCATCTTGCAGTAGGCTCTAGGTACTTTAATAACTTAAGGCCCCTTCCCACGTGGCCTTTCATAAGAACATACATTAAAACTTAAGGGGGATCCTCACGGGCGGCAGTGACAGAGCAGGCTAGGCCTACAAGTAGGCAGGGCCGGCCAGCTAACCTCCCTGCCCCCCGCAGCACCAGACGGGCGGCAGCGCCAAAAACTTTGGAAGGGGGGGGGGGTGCGGCGCCAGGTACAGTGCCGCCCCAAGCTGTTCTTTGATTCCGAAGTCTGTGCTCTATCGCAAGCTTTGACTCCTTCTGCATCTCAATTGTGAACCTTCATAATATCCTTGCACTTTTAACACTGAATTAGGAATTTTTGCACTTGGCCATTTGACAATGCACTTGTCGCCCGTCGAATAGAAACTGACATTTTTCAAATTGATGGGGGGTATAATTTTGGTAATCGTGGGTTTTGTAGGCCGATAATTTAGGAAGTGTTAAAATGGGAATTTTGGGGTTTCAGCTTACTTCAATCATGCATATTTGGTCACACATGCATTTTAATTTGATGCAATTGATTCTCCATTTATTCCAAACCAATGTATTAAACATGATAGTCAAAATAGATACAAAGTTTAGGATATCTTTCTACCAAAACATCATGTTATTCAAACCACTCATGCACGTTGCGCTATACTATACAACTATTGTCGCTACATAACACAACTCCATGTACCATGTCTCTCGTACGACGTACTAAACATATTAATATGCATCAAGGTCATTCTGCAAACGTTCATTATCCATCTCTTCCAATTGTAGTGCAATATATTCCACCAAATGCGGTTTTGCTTCAGTTGGAATTTTGATCCTTGCCTCCGTAAGCTCGCCATGCACTCGCACATTGTTCTCTTGTACAAGTCCACTCCTTGTTGTCATTGGTGCATTTTCCCATGAAAATATAGCCGCATCTTTGACAACCCATCCGTGTCCCTCTCCGGGGGCTCCCAAAATGCTTCCATGCAATTCGTATATCTCGCTCTGCTAGAATCCCGCTCGTCTTGCATTCCTCGTCTTCTCACGGGCCAATACCACACCATCTTCATCTTTGTAGCCCATTTGCCTTGTCCAAACTCCAACACTTTCCCCACATAGAAGGGTACACCAGCTCGCACTTCTACTGGTTCTACGGTGAGAGCCACAAAATGCCCAACTCTAATGTCACTCTCCGGATTGAACGGTGGAAAGGGATCTTCAGCTCCTACGGTAGATGTTGTGGTTCTTGCTCCATCCATAGCAACCACAGCTCTTCTCCTCGGTGTCGTTGTCACGGCCACTGATGAAGGTCTCCTCCTGCGAGGACCAAAGTACCGTCGAGCTTCTGGATTTGGCATAGTTGCCATGATTAAACCAACCTCTGTATTCACTACATTTGTATCATTGTCCCCTTCAATTACTCCATCCGGTTCAGTCATCGCATTTGAATTTCTTCCCGGCTCCTCTACCTAGAATGGTTTTGCCCTCTCAGCATCCCTGTTGATATTTGGAAACTCTTTTAGATACGACGCCAACCATTGCACTTCCTCAATGGCCTCCAGATTGCTCTCTACATTCTGTAATCTCTCCACGCATCTTTCTTTGTATCCAATAAACTCATCTAGGGCTTTCAACTCCCTCTCATCCGCACCAAACACCTTCGCCAAATCAAAGCTTCTCAACACGCTTGCACGGAGCGTAAACACAAATGCCCCTCTGTTGGCTCCCATACGTCCTTGCTTTGAAATGCTTGTATTGTCTGCGAGGCACACCATTCTCCATATAAAATCTCATGTGGTGTGGGAAGGTTATGCCGGTGAGTGCATCGCCCCCTGTTAAAAGATGAGGTGTAATAAACGATTTCCAGTCCCTCACATTCTCTAAATGTCTTGCACTCACAAAGGCCTCTGTATACGATGAGCCTTTCTCCACCAGTTGCAGAAGTTGTTTCAATGAGTCAATGTTTGTTCTCTTCAACGTGTTCGATATGATGCTGAAGCGTTGGTCAATATCTTCGTGTGTGTGGCCCACCACAAGAAAACAAAGTTGCACCTCTTTAAAGAACCCCAATCCCACGAGTGATGCGCACATGGCAAACATGTAAATGTTCTTGTTCTCACGGGTTGTGTTATCCGCTTGAATTCGCAATGTCGGCGCCAATTTTCCCTTCCTCTTCTTCACGTCAGCAATCACATGCATCACTGTCGTAATCACTTGGTTGTTGTCGTGCTTGTGGTGTGCATCTATCCAAACATCGGCATACAAACCAATCCCGTGCACAAGTACCCCACACAAATGAGTCTTCACAAATCTTGACTCTATGTTCTTCACCGTCTGCCTCATCTTCGGAACCATAGTCGTATTCTGGTCCATGCCATCTACAATCAAACTCATGTAGAAATCAGGAGTTATCATTGCTGACCTCTTGAACAACCAGTAGTCACGTCTTTCTTCCATTTGATGATTGATGTGCACGATATACAACTTCTTGATCTCCACTCTTGCAGCTGCATTAGTAGTCGCCTCCATTCCACACTTATATTCCCAACAATGATAACACTTTGAGAATCTAGTAATTGAAAGCGGTTCCCCATCAACCATCTTCTTCACCTCCTCATTCACATAGTAGAACACATCCGTCTTTGTTGTGTTCATAGGCAACAAAATCAGAGGCACGATGGTATTGTCCAACTTCCGCCGTATCTGTCGATGCGGTTGTGTACAACCAGCTTCTCTCACAAACTCCCCGAAACACTCACGTCCTGCAGACATCTTTGCACCTTCTCTTAGCTTGCACGTGTTTCCGTGCACAGCTGTAACTCTTCCATATACTTGGTGAGACACCTTCAATTGCTTGAACCGCCTTTGAGAGTATCCAAGGGCTTTTGCATAACATGCATTGCACACGTCCAAGCCATCCAACTTTGTCTTGAACTTGTCCCTCCTTATCCCCTCCGTTCGCGAGTAGAACGCATTCAACATCTCGCAAAAAATCCATGTCGCGCGTTGCTCATACTTTTGACCCCATGCCATATACCGTTGGTCTAATATGTACTTCTCATCCACATTCCTCAAACAGTTTTTTTTTTTTGCACCCCCTTCTCTTTTTTTTGCGCCAAAATACTATCCAATGTAACTTTTTGGCCCAATGGTTCTCCCCTCTCACGTGGCGTCTGTACTCGCCTTCTACGGTTTTGCATACGATAACGCCTCGTTTGGGTCTCCATTGGTAAACCGTCAACACGAGGGATTTCTTCGGTGCTACACACACAACCTTCCTCATAGGAGACCTATTCCATATAGTATCAAAGTCCTGCTGGATGTTTGATACACTATTTGAGTGGTTGGAATGCGTAACTTCATCCTCAAACTCAAATTGCGATGCTACAAGCTGCAGAAATGAGAAATTTTGTCCTCCACTTGATTCGCCTATACTCGTAGACGTCCCCTCTATAGTACGTATACGTGCCTTCTCCCATCGTATGGTATGACCCACACATTCGCTTAAGCGTTCTCCAACAAGTTCCCCCTGTCATACAGAGCCATCATAAACGTCCACAACACGGATAGCGTTTCAAAAGGACATAACTTCACCGCATTTAACTCCATTCCACATTTAAGGTCATTGTCTATCTTTCCCGTCCCAACAACAATGTTGTTTGCATTTAGAAGCTCCACATTGCCTCGTTCTCGGACTTCCGCGCCTTGTTGTGTCGATGGAGAAGGTTCTTGAAATAGTCGGATGCGAGTAGCTCGGATAATTCTCTCTCCCACACTTCTTGGTGGACGTGTCATTGCATTCACCGCAGACTACAGGGACTTCCAAATGCTCTCCCGTCCATTTTTTCTCCCACTCCAAATAAAATGGTTATCCTAACTTCACCTTCATGATCCATTTTACTACAAAAACATTCAACAATTTCACATTCAAAAATAGAAATAACATACTACTTGTGAGCCAAAAATACCAATTTATAGAAAAAATTGACATGAGTATCTTCAAATTCTTCTTCCTAAGTGAGTTAGGTACATGTCTACATAATTTTTACCCTCATAGGCCCTATTAAACATAGAGAAAATACCGTTTTTTCACATGGAGGTGTGGAGGTAAAAATTAAATAAATAGAAAGTCCGGTCTTTGACAATAAAAAAGGCATGTTAAAAATTATTGAATTGGAAATCTAAACGGTGAGATCATGTCTTGGTACCTCTTCTAGATGCCCAAAAATTAGAACTTGATAAAACGTAAAATCTCAAATTTTGGTGAATGTTCAAAAATTTTGCATTTCAATTGATCTACTGGAAATTTTGAGAATAAATGAGCATATATTGCAATTTCGGCACTTTTAGGCGATTTCAAATTGTGTTCTCAAACTTTGACTTTGAATATCTCCTAAAGCATGAGGAATTTTGAAGCAATTTTGAACCTTTAATTTCCATTTCAATATAACCAAAGTATTTTATGAGTGCATAATCGTGCGGTGCAAGAATTCATTCAAGTTTAATTACAATTATGTCCGTAGCTTAATTTGGTGATTCAATTATGAGCTAATAATACAGTGACATCTGATCTTGAGGTTAAAGGACCCATGCATTGATCTTCGGGGTTGCTCTTAGGATAATTGCCAACATATTAAACATGTTCATGGACTGAAATTATTTTTGGAATAGAGTGACGTATGTCATCACAAGTGTGGACATACAACTCTGGTATTACCACCTTTCGATGCTAGATACGTTTTGTGCACTAAAATCATACTCTTTGTTTTATAAGTCCCAAAGCCAATGCAACGGAGCCCTATGTTGATGTTTCTTGTGAATTTTTTGTTGAATTCCATAATGATTATTCATTTTGTATTGAAATAATGCGTATTATCATTCATTTCACGTACAAAAGTTTTATACTATTGTACATGGGCACAATATTACAATAGATCACCTTCAGTGTATGTGACATTGTGCAAAAATTTAGTCATCACTTGAAAATAGAGCACTATTTAACCCCTAATTTTCCTTGTGTATTTTTGGAGCTTGAAACCTCAAAACTACAATTTTCTACCTCTATGCACTTCCGAGAGTGTGAACCAAATTTATTTATTTACTTTAGATTCCAAATTGTATGATCTAATAATTAAGCCTATTCTTAGTCATTGCTCTAAAATTTCACCGTTGGATCTTTACCATTTTCGAGATTATAACATCCAAAGTTTGCGCAAAAGTTTTTACTGAAAATTCTAAAAACTTGAAGCTTGCTCTATAAAGTTTGAAGGTCGCCCCCTTGTGAAATTGGTAATATTTTTTATTAGAGGCACTTTGGAACTTAGGTAGTGATTTGATTAAGAAAATATCACCAAAAACAAAATTCAATAAAACCTCAAAATTAAAAAGTTTTATCTCCACGCTAGAGGTTTGAAACTAAAATTTGCGTTCAAAAACTCAAAAATTAGAATCTAACTTTGCCAATTTTTGCACATACACCTTGTAGTTTGAAGAACACTTAGTAATTTTTTCATCTAGATCGCCCAAAATAGAAAAAAGCCGTTTTGGCTTTAAAGGATAGTTAGGGTTAAACATACCGAAATGATGTGAACACACTAACAATGGATTTTGTATCATAATAGTCGGACGTAACCAAGTGCAGTCCGATAAAAACACCACAAAACCATAATTATCATCCATTCATGCATTCACATGGATGAAAACACTTGAGACTAACTTTGCAATATTTTAAGTGTAGTGACATTTAGGGATTTTAGGGTTGCTTAAATTGTGAAGTGACAAATTTAATAGCAATTCCACACTGAAAATTTAAATAGTATTCTCAAACTTTGACCTATTCTAATTTACATACAACATAGGTGAAATTGTTTTACCGTACATCACATAATGAAATGTGTTTCATTTGCCGATTCACACTTCATTCGTCCCATGTCACCTGAAAAAATTCCACAATACATGGTTTAACAAAACCCATCTCTTTTAGTATTGACTGAATGAAACATTAGACAAACAATTCTATAAATTCTTCAAAAATTACAAACTATATATAAGAGAAAAAAAAACCTAATTATGTAATATAATTTGATTGTCCGTTTGGTGAGGCAAACAAGTGTTAAGTGGGAGTTAAGTGAGTGTTACTATGGGATTTAAGTGAATATTATATATGAAAATAAGAAACGAGCATATATAAAAAAAAAATGGGCATTTATAAAAATAAGAAACGAGGAAATGGGAGACTTGGAATAATTTTTTAAAAGTACCAAATAAAGAGCTTCCCCGTCGGTACGACGGGGACCGTACTAGTATAACATAAAATAAGCAAAAGAAAAAAGAAAAAAATTAAGAGAAGAAGGGAGAAGAGATGAGTTAAAAATAAGATTTGGAAATCGGGAGAGAAAAAAAGAGAACTAAAAATAAAAAATACATTTTTAAAAAATTTAAGGAAAAAAAAAAATAAAAAAGGAAAAAAAACCACCGCTGCAAGCCTAGGCCGGCCACCCAAGGCGGGCCAGCCAAAAAAAAAAAAAAAAAAAAAAAAACAAACAAAACAATTTTTAAAAAAAAAAAAAAAAAAAAAAAAAAAAAAAAAGGCCGGCCAGCCACGCACACAAAACAAAACAAAAAAATTAAATAAAATAAAAAATAAAATAAAAAATAAAAAATAAAAAATAAAAAAATTTAAAAAATGGCCGGCCAGCCAAGGCAGCCCGCCAAGGCCGGGCCAGCCAAGGCGGCCAGCCAAGGCGGCCAGCCAAGGCGGCCAGCCAAGGCGGCCAGCCAAGGCGGCCAGCCAAGGCGGCCAGCCAAGGCGGCCAGCCAAGGCGGCCAGCCAAGGCGGCCAGCCAAGGCGGCCAGCCAAGGCGGCCAGCCAAGGCGGCCAGCCAAGGCGGCCAGCCAAGGCGGCCAGCCAAGGCGGCCAGCCAAGGCGGCCAGCCAAGGCGGCCAGCCAAGGCCAGGCCAGCCAAGGCCAGGCCAACCAAGGCCGGGCCAGCCAAGGCCAGGCCAACCACGGCCGGGCCAGCTGCCGGCTGCCTTTCCCAACCCTGCGGAGCTCCGCGGGGTTGGAAGCAATTTTTTATTTTTTTAAAAAAAAAAAACAACTACTAATTCAAACTATATAAGGTCCACCCTCTTACTTGAAAAGTCACATTTCACATATTTCTTCTCAAAGGTATTGCTCTCACCACTTTGATTTTTGCAAATGACACAAGATTTTGATTGGAAAGATTCATATATAGCCATTTGTATGACATGTTTTGATTGAACTTTTCATCAATTCTTTAAAAATACAAAGGAGAGATGTTTTTAACATTTATTTTTTCAAATATTTGTAGGTGTGATTCATTGGAAGGAGCATTCAAGTCATTACAATCTGCAGTAAAGCTTTATTTCTTTTGAATTCGGTATTTTTGTAAACTTTTTGCATGTCAAATGTTCAAATTTAACCAAATTTGAGGAACAAACAATTTCTTAAGGCTTGAGGCACCCGAATTTGATATTGGGTTTTCAAATATAAAGCCACAACCTGCTAAACTTAGCAACTTTTGCATAACTCACAAATTTTTAACGATTTATGAAACAAAAAATTCGCTAAAGCTTGTAGAGGTTTAGGACACCCAAACTTGATGGTGGGTTTTTGAAACTAAAGTCACAACTTGCTAAATTTAGCAACTTTTTGCATAATTCAAAAATTATTCCACAATTGAGGAACAAAAAATTCGCTAGGGCATGTAGACGTTTGGGGGTACCGAATTTGATGTTGGGTTTTCAAAACTAAAGTCGAAAGCTTCTAAATATAGCAACTTTTGCGTAATTGGTGTATTTTTCCACGATTTCAAGAATAAAAAATTCGCTATGGCTTGAATAGCTTTGGGGTACCAAATTTGATGTTGGGTTTTCAAAACCAAAGTCACAACCTGCTAAATTTAGCAACTTTTCAATAATTGATCAAATTTGATGTTTTCTTCCACGATTAAAGCTCGCTAAGGTTTGCGGGGGTTTGAGGGTACCAAATGATGTTGGGTTTTTGAAATCGAATTCAGAAGCGACTAAATTTAGCAGCTTTTTGCATGAGCGATCAAATTTGATGTTTTCTTGTACGATTTGAAGATAGAAAAACTCATTAGGGCTTGTAGGGGTTTCGGGGTACCGAATTTGATGTTAGGTTTCCGAAATCAAACTCCCAACCTGCTAAATTTAGCAACTTTCTACAGACACCATCAAATTTGATGATTTCTTCTACGATTTGAAGATCTAAAAACTCAGTAGGACTTGCAAAGGTTAAATTTGATGTTGGGTTTTGGAGACTCACAACCTGCTAAATTTAGCAACTTTTTGCATGAGCGATCAAATTTGATGTTTTCTTGTACGATTTGAAGATAGAAAAACTCATTAGGGCTTGTAGGGGTTTCGGGGTACCGAATTTGATGTTGGGTTTCCAAAATCAAACTCACAACCTGCTAAATTTAGCAGCTTTCTGCATAAACAATCAAATTTGAGGTTTTCTTCTAGGATTTGAAGATCCAAAAACTTGGTAGGACTTGCAGGGGTGTCGGGGCACTAAATTTGATGTTGGGTTTTGGAAACCGAATATCACAACATGCTAAATTTAGCAACTATTGCATAAAAGATGTTTTTTTTTTTAACGATTTGAAGATCCAAGATTTCTATATGGCTTTTAAACCTTTGAAGGTACCAAATTCAATGTTTGGCTTTCAAGAAAAATGTCAGAAGCTACTCAATTGACCAAGTATTTTGCCTAAATGTTGAAATTTGACGTAATTATTTATAATTTGAAAAGAAAAAAAAAATTGTTTTTGCTAGTAGAGGTTAGCGACACTCAAATTTGATGTTCGGTTCTCAAAATTTAAGACTTTCGCTACTAGATTTAGCAATATAGTAGATCGAATTGTAGTTTTATTAGAAGGTTTTTAAGAAAGAGTAAAAGGAATTGCTTTAAAAAAAAGAAAAAAAAGATTTTATTTTAAATTGTATAAGTTTTTTTTAAAAATTGATATCTTTTAATTTGGAGAACGAAATTTCTTTTACTTTAATGTAAAATAATGAGACAAAAAAGGCATGTAGGAAATACATATAAATAAACTAGATGGCTATTAAAATATATTGTTTGTAATCTCAATTTTTAGGTTTTGTATATTGTGATTATATTTACTAGTTCTTTAAAAAAAATTACTTCATTAATTTATAAATCTTAGAATAGTTTTGGTTTCTATAAATCTTTTAAGGTAATCGTTTGTTTTTTGAATCAATAATTGTTGTGTTGATGTTTTCTGTACTGATATTCTGTAATCTTGAATGCATTCCCATATCGACCAATGTTATACATAATTTAAACGTTTGAAGTAGTAATTGTGTGTTTAATTTATTTTCTTTGTACAGTTATGGCGCCAAAGATTCTAAACGAGTGGAAGGAGCATGGATGGTGGATTGAGGCCGAAAATCCACTCAAACCCATGTTGTGGATAACAGAGCAGGCCGTACGAGAAGGACGACGTTGGGCAACGTTGGGTACATTGTTTGGAGAGATACTATCTATTGGTACCGCACCGAACGATGTTATGATATTTTCGGTGAAAGCAGACAACGAACCAATGACAAAAATCGGGATGCAAAAGAAGTTTATGATGGCCCCTGTTCGGAGCGTTGCTCGAAATCAATTCACCATTGAGGGCTTGAAGCCTCTAAAGGTACTATGGTCTACTATGCCCAAGGAGCTTTCGTGCAAAAGACGTGAGATGTCCGTCGTGAAGTTCAAAGCTTTTACCCCACAAGATGTGGTAAGAGTTCGGAAGGTCACATTCGGGAGCACACAAGATACGACGAGGACCGGCAAGGAGTTGCCTCACGATTCGGAAGATCCTTCTCCGTTGCGGGAACCAAAGAAATCGATCCGATCTATAGGATTCTTGCATCACCATCAACGTGAATTGGATGCTGAAACAAGCGAAGAGTCTCGGGCGCCCGACACCGATCCCGCTCAAGATTCTCATGGAACCTACACCACCCACGGCTAGTGCATCCCGCAGGTTCGGGTAGGACCGATGAAGCACCACCGAGAGCATCAACCGAATGTACTATGGAAGCACCAAGACGAACACGAGATGTATCCACACAAAGGATTATTTCTTCAAATGAGAGGACCGCGGTTGTCATCTTCTTCTATAGGCCTAGAGCAAGGAAGTGGGGTCCCACCAACAGAGTCCAAGTCAAGAGTCATCGGCGGTGAGGTGGAGCAAGTATTCCGAAACAATGGGTTTTGAGGACTTGGGACGAGGACGTCGGCTCAGATGGAGACTCTAGCTCAACCTCGTGTTCGAAGGGCTATGACTGCTCCAATAGCTAGTACTCAAACGAACGCTCCACGAAGACAACATGTTGGAGGGAGTCAGGGCAGGAACGAAGAGGAAGCTGAGGACATTGATGTGGTCCCCCATGGTGATGAAGGTGTTCATATTCCAAGAGGTGGAACATCAAGAGGAAAATTGCTATCATTCCCCTCAGATGAAGAGTATCGGGCTGGGTATATTTGGGGAATGGATGCAGTTTTTGATGCTCCGATTGACCACATTCGTTCAGTAGAAAATGTGGAGACAAACCATCGTTGTTTATTGGATGAACGAGTGAGGCTTATGTATCATCGACTAGCCGGGTCAGATGAGCCTCTTGTTACGTGCCTTACACTTCGACCCATTGCCTATATAGTAGATGAGCCGATTGGTTTGGATGGTCAAAGGCAGCAAAGAGAGGTGAAATTTCGAGCAGACCGCACACATGCGAGAATTTGAGGCTGCTTATTCGAGATATGTGATGGCAGATCCAATTGCACCCAACATGCGTAGGATGGAGTGGTTGCGGAACCACATTATCTGGGAGCCGGTGGATGGCCAACACATTGTAGCAGCTTGTAAACAAGCACAAACGGAACAGCGGGAGGGACGTTTGTCCACAAGGACTTTCAACAAAACATATGCGCAGCGGAAGGCACGGTTCATCGTATTCAACAATCCACAGTTGTATATTGAGGCATCGGTGAGAATAAACGCGAGGGAATTTGAGCGACGCTTCTACACGACTTTGTACGAGGATATGGTGAAACTGCGGGCCATTTGGGAGGCATGCGATAGACCGAATCCACGAGATTCGATCGGATGATGCTCAAAGGGCGGCGGTTGCAATGTCGGCAAGTGCGTTACATTGGGTATGTATCGCTCGTGGGAAAGTCCGAACCGTTGGGAAAGATGGCAAAGCGGATGCTAGAGATTACACGACATGCTTGGCATGAGGATGATGAGTGCTACCAGGCTGTCCCTCCAAGTGTGCAAGGACTACGAGGAGGGATTGATTTGGTGCAATGAAGGAGGATGAGAAGAAGTGGGAGAAATATGCAAAGAAGCATTCATTGGATCGCAACGTGGACGTGCGTAAAGATCGAAAAAGGATGGAACAGCTTTGGTTGAGACCTTTATCTAGGGTTCCCAAGCAGCAGTACTTGAGTCTTGCTCGGAGCATGGCAGCACGAGCAGTTGTGGATGGAAAGCGACCGAAACAAAAATATTATTTCAACAACGCTTCAAGTACAAAGCCCCCGGCGGACTTTAGCCAGGTGGTGGATCGGATTCAAAGGCGAGAAGCGTCCGAAATGCATTGCGGTGGATGTTGGTGGAGTGCGGGAGGAGCGACCAAAGTCAATGTCGAGTTCTTTGCCATTTCGGTAGATAAGTTTGGAGGCAGAGAGCATCGCCAATTCCAAGTCTTGGGTTCCGATGTTGACAAGTCCATGAAGAATGCGTGGGCTGCTCCAACGGTGAAGACTGTGAAGGCATTGAAGAAAATTGAACATCTCATACCTCCAACGATCAAGCAACACTATTCCAGCATTGTTGCCGGAGGTACAGGATATGAAGGATATCGGAGAGGGGTTGCAAACATTAGAAGTGCTCCATGGGATTGGCGGTACAAGTGCCACGTCTTTGTAGGAGGAAGCAGCACGAGTCAACTTCCTATTCGATGTAGGGGAGGTTTTTTCGGGAATGAGGTCGTGGAGATAGGACAACCTTGTCTATGGATATTTGATTGCAGGCGAGGAGGCATGGGAGGAGAAGATGTATCATGGACAGATGTGGACTACAAGAGGTCTTTGGAGCTACTGCAGAAGTGGATGGTAGGAGTTCATAGATGGAATGCGGTGTTTTTGTTTCCTGTCGGAATAGACTTTGACGAGAGGATGCGGGAGTTGATGGTGGTGCCTCCACATAGCACTACAAGACGAGGCGTATGGATATTTCAATCAGAGACGGTGACGACAAATGTGCGTGATCTAGTGCATGGGAGAGAAGTGGAGCGTCGTATGCAGCCTATCGGAGATGTAGGAATCCTAATGCAGTTTCCGAAGGATTCGAGTGCTATACCAAATCTACGGCAGAGTACGGAGAGCTTGCCTTTGGCCTTTTTTGACAGGTGGGACGAAGAGAGGATGCCACGAGCTGCAGACAGATTGGAGAGATCGCCATTGGAGTTGTGTAGGCTCGTGAAGGCGTATTTACCCGAGGAGTGGGGGCTAGTGGCACCGGGGTATCACGACGACCATTGCGGACATTGTGCAGGATGGATTTGTCGGCGATCAAGTCATTGTCTTGGATAGTTCATCTACTCGCACACGTTTTGTGTACAACACATTACAAGAGGTATTTGATTCAGAGTTGCAGATGATACGCAGTGATGATATCGGAAATACCGCAGGGCCATCCACCAGAATTCCTACGGCCGGTGTTGAACGTGCTTCTATCTCTGTTGTACAACCTAGAGACGAGGAGGAGGCAGATGACGAAGAACAGGAGGATGAATCAAATGGTGATTCCGAAGATGAGTCTAATGATGATTCCCAGAATGATTCCAATAACTATTTGGAGGATCCGATAGAGGAGTTCGAAGGAAGCGGGGACGATGAAGAGGTGGATGGCGAAAGTTTGCAGTCCGAAGATACATCTGAGAGACTGGGGCACCACGTGGATTCTGGCGAAGAAGACGATGTTTCAGATGACGAGTCTTATAATCCAAGAAATTCATCTGACGCAGAAGATGAGTCATTAGCCTCAAAGGACGTGTACATTTCGGCTGAGGAGACCGAGGAGCATTTTGACAAGAATGAGGAGCGCATTGTGGCACAAGAACCAACAACTGGAGTTGTCGGGATAGAGGCTACATTCCAGAGTACTTTATCTGGTATCTCTGAAGTTCCAGAGGTACTCGAGGAATCTATGGAGGCAGCAACTTCGTTCTCAGATATCATTGCTGCACCAAGCTCAGTGGTGTTACCTTCACATGGAGTGACTCATTTGATGCGGAGTCTCTGACGCATCATTTGCATGGGCTTTGGCAAATCATCATATGATACTTGGAGATGACGGATTATATCATGATCTTGAGGGAGTGAAGTACCGTCGTGTGGGAGAAGATGGAAACTACACATACGAGCAAGTCGCCTCAATTTTGGAGGGTGACTTGAATGCGGGTGATATTTCATCTCCAGTGGCGGAAGCTATGGTCACGAGAGCATTGGAGTATGCTGATCCCGGAACCCCTTCCGAGATTAGAGCACTAATGAGGGACCAACAGTTAGAGAGCGAAACAGGAGAGGAGGTAGAAGCTGAGTCTTCTCAAGTGATTCCTGAGACCCAAGAGATGGAACAGTAGTACAGATTAGGAAAGTAATGTAGGTAGAACCTTTTGATGTAGTAGGATAGTGCAAATATTATCTACTTTGTAATGCGTGGATTGTGTGTCTTCATTTATATGTGGAATGAAGCGTTTTGTTTTTATTTTCTATAGTATAGTAATAAAAAAATATAGTACATTATGTTTGATTTTCTTTTAATACATGGAAATTATAATATAAATGAATATGTTGTTGCTATTTTGAAAATGAAAATATATGAAATTTCAGGGGAGTAAAATTTCAAAAAGGTGCAAATTTTGCACCGACATGGCTACCGGACAATGCACTTGGCCAAGTGCAAAAATTCCTAATTCAATGTTTTTTCCCAGCTCGTCCGAGTTATCTTTTGATGAGTGATCTTTTCTTCTGTTTGATGTTGTTACAGTGTCGATAATGCCGAATCCCAAGCTCTTCTGGTGCATGCGAATATGAATGTCGTCAGCATGTATCTACCTCCTGCGGACCGCGGGAGAAACATGGGGGAGAGATCGCCATTGGCCGAAAGGCCGGCAAACTCGAGTTGCCGTTGTTGAGGGCCTGGAAGTCGAATACCGCGCCAAGTCGGAGTTGCCGCTGCGGCAGTTCCTGTCGTGAGGCAAGCCAGCTAAAATTCGGCCAATGGCCTGCCGCGATTCCCTGTCGTTGCCGCCCGTCTAGCTTACCCCTAAGACCTCCACAATTTTGGGAAAATCCCAAATTCTTAGGGAAGGTCTGATCAATGGGGCTTGAAAAAGTGTCTTGAAAAGTAGCCCTACTTACATAATGGCTCCTAAAAGGCCCCATCAACTAAGACCACTCTTAAGTGTTCAAAACTTGAGAATCTTTCTAATTGTGGTGCTTACTTAACACTTGCGTACTAATGCTCAATTATCTTCTGTCCTCCCAAATGTTAGCTAATATTTTTTTCTCCTCCAAATTTTAGAGTGCGCCATGTGGGCATCTATGTAGGATTGGTAATTACTAAAGAATGTAGGTGTGGACACACACTCAACTAAGGAGATAAGACCACCTTTTAACACCACCTCTAAGGCCAAGTGGGAACATACCTTTAGTTTCATGAGCTATTACCACTCTATACTGATCTATCGAAAGAACACTCCAGTATGTAGTTGATTAGTGTTACACAAAGCTTCGACGAGTAGGTTATTTAAATTTAAAAATCAATTACATAAAAATAAATTAAAATAAAAATTTTAAAAAAGTTTTAAAAAATCAATTATAGTAATTTTTATATTTTTTAATTTTTTTAATTTTTTTAAATGAGCTTTACTCAACTACTTTCCCAATATGATTCTTAAAGCTTGTTCGCATGTGGCCTTTGCAAAGAGCGTATATAAAAATTTAACACCCCCACAATTTGGGGAGGAATACCTTTTTTTGAGGAAAGGTGACATCAATGAGGTTCTTAAAGGTGTAATCAATAGTGAGGAGATTATTTAATAGCCCCTCAAGTGGGACAATACATAAGACCACTCTTAACCCCTAAACGCCCAAGGGGGTAAAGCTCCTAACAATTGGTAATAATGCTGATGTTTTCAAAACTGCGTAAAAACAAATAAAAGATGAAAATAGAAAATCCAACCGTATGATTTTCTTTGGAGCATGGCAATTAGTATGACCGCCAAGTTGCATGCCATTTGGAGGTATGGATTTCAAGATCCATGCAAAAAAGGGGTGAAGATCACACCACCAAAACTTTCATGAAAAATCTCTTTTGTCCACTCTCACAAATTGAGGATCAAGGTTTTTACTATTTATCCAAGGAGGGAGTAGAGTAAACCCACCGAGGAGTTGAGCAAAAAAAACGGCGGATGAAAAATCGATGGAATGAAAGCGGGGTTGTGCACCAAAGACGGAGCCTCACATCCAGAATGTCGAAAAACGACACTGTGGGCGCTTAAGGGTTAAGTGAGGAAAATTTGAGAATCTTTTTAATATTGGTGCTCCCTTAAAGATTTGCCTACTATTGCTCGAATCTCTTTTGTCCTCCTAAATGTTTACTGATACCCTACTCTTTAAAGTGTGCCATGTGGACATCCATGTAGGATTGGTAATTACTAATGAATGTAGGTGGGAACACACACTTTTTAATAGAGTTAAGACCCCCTCCTAAGACCTCCTCTAAGGCCAGGTGCGAACATGCCTTTAGCTTGAATCCAATACAGTAGTCATAAGCGTTGTACAATATATACGATAGAACATGATATTGGCAAATACAGGGCTGAAAACTTCAGTAATTTGATATATGATAAAAGTGCTGACATAAAGTTACACGCTCTCACTGAAGCATGAAAGTTATGAAAAAAACTAAAAAATAAATAAATCAACTCTTCAACAAAAAAACTCATTTAAAAAGCCAGTGCTTTGTTCTTTCTCAAATTGAATCACGAGGCTACTAACAAATATAGCAGCTCCCCCTTTAAAGTCAATTAAAACATTAATGGGCCAATAGGAAGGCTTCACATGTATGGTTGGTTAACATGCGGCCACTTGTCGTCCTTGTACGCACAATTCTCAAAATATGCCCTTTTTCCGTATATCCATTCTCTTCATGATAGCATTTATCCCATCCCCACAAGATTCTTGTGTCCTTAAAGTGCCTTGCAAGTCACTTTTATTCCTTCCGTTTGTCAATTGTTAGATTCCCCCTTGTGTTCTTCAAAATAGGAAAAAAAGAAATTAAAAAATAAATGTTTATGGTTATATTGTCTTTGATATTTTTGTGTTTGGCTTTGTGGACTTTTGGAAAAAGTTGGAAGTTGGAGTAGGATTTTTATGGATAGTTTTGATGGTGGTTGCTTTTGGAAGAAAAACAAATCTTTCCAAAGGGAGTAGAAAGTGGTGCTCATGATAGAAATGGTGTCTATTGTTTGAAAGAGTGTTTTACTTCTTTATGTCTTTGTAGCAAAGGAGACTTTAGATTTATGATGGAAGTTGGGGATTCTATGGGTACTTTTGATATGTATCTTAGCTTCCATACGTGTCTGAACGGTGAAAAACAACATTGTGTATGAAGGGCAAAAGCCTTTGAAGAGCCATAACTTCTTCTTCTCGAGTCTCTTTTGGATGATAGAACTTGGGGTTGGACCTAAATCAAGTCTGGTTCGTATGGTAAAATTTGCAAACCTATATGATGAAGTATGAATAAATGATATGCATTTAAGTGAAGGCAACTCTTCTTTTTGAGTTTTCAAACATGGGGCATGTTTCATCATTGTAACGCAATTATGGGAAATCAAGAAGATGTTTTATGATTTTATCTTTTTTATAGAATCATGATCTCAACTTACTAGTTAAGAGTTTTTTGATCCAAATAATATTGGTATTAGATTTGCTATGATTTGCTTAGTTTCCCATTTATGATAATTTTTTGAGAATGTGTTTGTTTTCGTACAAACAAAACCATGTAGAGGTTAGTGATTGGGGAAAAGATTTGGCTAATAAGGGTTGCATCAGAAAAGAAAGAAAGAAATAAACAAATAAAATAACGGAGGTTATAGTATGATAATGTGGATAAACAACCAATTTCAGTATTCCACTCCTAATTCTATACATTAGAACCACTGGTCATAGGCAAGAACATAGGGGTTATTGTATCCTGTCGAGGAGTAGGCCCTTATCTATTGACTAACTAGAGGGGAGCAACAAGGAAGACAAAAGAAGAAATAAGAAAAATGAGAGGTATATAAACAAGTTTCTAGGCTACTAGAGTGT
The DNA here is from genome assembly GCA_037043015.1 of Bryum argenteum. Taxonomy (NCBI): domain Eukaryota; kingdom Viridiplantae; phylum Streptophyta; class Bryopsida; order Bryales; family Bryaceae; genus Bryum; species Bryum argenteum. Next base: position 6,894,030 of record CM073328.1, on the reverse strand, counting down.
CTCATTGTAAGATCTTGCGGGTTGATGGTAAATTGTAATTGCTATATGTTTACGGTAAAAGTTTGATTCCTTTTCAGAGTCTTTCTTCTGTATTGCTTCTATATTTAAAGATTGCCTATACTCTAGGCAAGAAGCTGAGAAGAGGAAATTTTTAGTTTGTAGGAAACTTAGGAGTTGAGAATTAATGAACATTTAGCAAAGTACTCAACATTGCTAAGTGGATTTCTATACCACATATATGTATCAATATGCAATATTCATTCTCCTTAATGATTCAATTACAAATCAAATACAACTACTGGATTTACTAGAGTCTTAGTAGAGAAGTCATAGAGATTACTATTGGGTATTGCTTAAGTAGAAAGAAAAGACAACCTTGAAATTGTTTAAGGGGTATTATAACATTTTAAGTTTTGCATTTGCTAAACAATTAGAATAATGTAGTTAGCTAATCCTTCTGACATGTATGATATCACACACCTATGCTAATACCCTTCTTATCTTACAGATGGTTTTAAGTTTGAACAATCTTTCATTTTTGTTTATGTTTTAGCAAGTGGGCCACATTCTTCAATATCATCATGTCAACTCGTAAAGTTGAATTTCTAAAAATATATTTCAATTTTTAAAGTATAAAATTTTAAAATCACAATATTTAACACGGATAGAAATTTACACAAAGAGTGACATCAATAGTGACTTGTTCCTAGTCACACAAGAGAGTTTTTCCAATTGTGTCTTTAAAACAATCAAAATAGACTATTATATTTGTCACTTACAGTTAGATTTTTGGATCTAAAAAGCTATAAAATAGCATACCAAATTAGCAAAAATTTAAGGAAAAGTGACAAATATAACAATTTATTTTGATGTCGTTAGAGGCACAAATTAGACAAGCACTCTTTTGTCACTAAGGACAAGTCACTAGGGACGTCACTTTTTTGCCATTTTCTACTAGTGTACAAACCTTTAGTTGTGCTGGAAGTAAAGGCCATGAAATGACCATTTCTCAGCCACTAAAATATTTTAACTCTTTGACTTGTTTTCAAAAATGTTCAAAAGAAGGTAAACTCGTATTTCCTAGTGGTCGGGTACAACTCATGCAATACGAGCTTTAAAATCTTTCTCCGTTGAAGTTCTTAACCACATCACTTGTGTGTCAAAGATAGTAGAAAGAATAGAGTTCTCATATTCTTTAATGATCCTAATTACAAATTTGGCTACAAGTCATAGAAAATATGTAGGGTTCCTTCAGAGTCGAGTTATAAAGATAGATAGATAGATAGAAACTCCAGTCCTTTCTAAGGGGCCAGCGTGAATGAAGTGTCCGTTCATAATGCTAATATCCCGATGGCCACCGGACAAGGGGAAATTAGAACAATACTACTTCCCCTTTTCGAGGGTGGACACTATAACTACGCTAGTTTTTAGCCTAGTTACTAGTGCCTTGAAGATACTTGACATAGTATACCCTCAAAGGGCTTTGAGGTACCCATACAAACAAGGTCCAAGGACCTCCCACAATAGTTGGGTGGACTATAGTGGTGAGCACCACGCGGGTATGGGGAATAGAACCCACGACCTCCTCTTTGGGGGCCTAAGCCCTAACCACCAAGCCAAGGCTTGTGGTGCCTCTCGAGTTATAAACATCTAAGCAATGGACATGTTTTATAAGGTTGAGACACCCATACACAATGAAGCACCTATAACCAACCTGTAGATTATCTCAAAATCCGCTCACAAGTATCAGTTGTGGCTAGTTTCAGACTTGTCAGGTATGATCTTGCAGCGTGAGAATAACAACCAATATTTCAGTCAAGGAGTTGAAGTATGACAAACAATTTCAACCATATTTCATACGTATGAGAAGGTTTTGGGAAAACCAAATAGGGTATGTGAGAGGATTATAGCCGCTTACATACCTTCAATTGAGTCAAAAGTTTTTGAGCTACACCCATTGAAAGGTAATCCATGACTTTGAAGTCACTCAAAACACAACAATAGTTATCTATTTTCACATGAGTGGTCATGTTGCATCTTCCTATGTTACACTCATACATTTACAGATGACTAATTAACACTAAAATCATATTTTGGTGTTGAATAGTCTTACAAAAAGACATGCCTACCTCTCTTAGGTCCTCAACTTTGAGCTCCTACATCTCAGTATCTCAGGCTCTAGTAGAGTCATTCAAGTGCTTCAAGTGATGTTCATCTGCTCACGTCCCATAGAATAGCCTTGTGTTCAAGCTGAATACAATTTGCAAAACCCAGATTCACTCATCTGTAGAATTTTCCTCAAAATAGGGGTGAATACAACTTCTTGACTTCAATATTGGTTGTTAAAATAAGCATATCATGGTTGCATGTTTATGCGTTTTTGGTTTTAGAGGGCGGTTGTGCATGAACGCAGTGAGTGTGTGGTTGGTAATGGGGCAATATGACACCCTATAACTTAGTTAACTATTATACATCATGTGTCAATTTTGGGCCGTCTACCTCAAACTCTAAACTTACGTCATGACTAGGACAAATAATCACCTTATCACCCGTGCAAAAAGAGACTACAAGCAGTGAGATTTTTTGAAGAGGTGGACACGCTTCAAGACCTCACGCTTACCAATACAAGGAAGAGAGTAACGATCCCAACCCACTCAACAATGCAGCACTTGTGCTTGTGGTATCAACAGATGGCAACTTCAACCACTTAGTGTCCAGGTGAAGAACATTGTAAATGAGAAGAATAAGGATTTATCATACTCATTTAAAATCAGTAAGTGAGATGCACCTATAACCGATCATTTGAAGTACAATTTAGCTCTAGATATCCGTATTACTCAAAAATTAGACATACTATCAAAGGAGACAATTCCAACAACCAAGGTATATCAAGAACAAACATGAACACAACACTTCCCATTTTACTATCCATTCATGCCCAATCTATAATTTTCTATAATGTTCAATATTATCTAAAAACCAACAAGATGAACTAAACATCAGATGACCAACATCCATAAGAATGGTAAGCTATTATACCAGCTCAATCATACGACCATTTTGATACTACAATTACTATTCAAGGATAAATTTGCTCTATAACAAATAAAGCAACAATCAGAATGATGAATACCATTACTTGATCAATAAACTAGTTCTACCAAATCCTAACTCAGCTTTGTACTTCTCAAATAGAGCCTCCAAAGCTTGAATGAATTCTCCATGCACCACGGCCACCTAGTAGAATTCCACACATACACTTCATCAGAACCTGTCTTCGTACTACCTTGAGAGGTAGATTTGAGAGAACCTACTAGACAATCATAATGGGACAGAGGGAGTACAATTTTTGAATATATTACCTCCTCTCGTGAAGGGTTGATATTCTTCGTAACTGGAATTGGCTTGCCCACAACGTAGTACATGGGATTCGGGAACGGCACCGGTCTGCACACACACAAAATATATCCAATGATCATCTTCCACATAAACTATTGTAGTCGGGATCCCCGTTTATTTGCTACAATCCGAGGGATTACGATTTCTCATTCACCTTGCAAAAGATATTCATTGATGTGCGTTGTTGGTCTATATTGGTAAGCAATCCCATCTTCATCGAAAATTGCAGAAATAAAACACTCCTCAAGAGCTTTATTTCTGCAATTCCTTCCTTACCTTATTCGTACTAACTTATAGAAGAGAAAGAAAATAGAGGCAAAGAGGTGGAGGATGTGATAGTTACCCAAGTGCACCCCAATACAACATGGGTGAGAAGCCAATTGTTCGAGAGAAATGAGTGTACCATCTTCCCGTTGGCCTCCACCATTTGTACGCATCGCTCTATGCAAAAAGAAGAAGAACAACAACATAGACCCTTGTGAGTTGACATGAATATAGTGTCCGTTCAACCTACCCTTGATATTTGCCCACAGGAAATAACATTAGTGGCTTCAAGAAAATTCCACTTCAATAACAATTGAAATCTAGTGCTTGCAACATCAAATACAAAAAAGGCCATATTTGTTATTTTGAAAATTTTGCCCAAATTTTTTTTGCAACTAATTTGAGGTGATCCGGACTTTCTTTAGAATTTTAAATTCTAGATTCTCGTGGGGTCGACAATAACCTTTCCATGTGTAGTAAAAAAATCAGGTATAAATGTAGGATTAGTGAAGAAATCAATGAAAAACATAAAATTAAGCATTAAATTGAGACTGTGAAAAGTCTCAATTTAGCGAATGTGGCCATAAAATATAGTACGAAGTGCTGTGACACTAGACTTCGTGCCGTGATAGTATGGAGGCAGAGTAAATTGAACAAAACAGATAGAGAAAATGTCTCTTGTATTCAAAAGTAAGTGAATCCATAGCTTCATGACTATGGCAGCTACACGAATTAGTGAAAAACACTAATCTCAACATAACAATAGATAACAATAGAGTTCATCTTCAGTGTAGATGGAAAAAGATGAGCATATTTTAGAGTTTCAGTGCTCATGCATTCATAAGTGTCGTTGGGTCTACTTCCTTAACAATGATTGAAAGGTGATAAATTATGGCATTGTTTGAATCACATTATTGAAAATTCTAGAGTATTCTATGGAGTTAATATTATATAATGTAGAAATTCATTCATAATAGAAAGGAGCTTTTTGTGATAATTAGGATGGACTAACCTGGCCAAAGCAGAACGTTGGTACAAGCGGTGACCCAGCTTCCATGGCAACTTTCACAAAGCCATATCTTTGCTTCAAAAATATCACCTGTAAATTTTAACAATCAAATGTGTCATAGTTTTATTTCCCTAAAGATCTTCAACACCCAAAAGATTTCTGCAAATTTTGGCCGTTATAATCTCACAAATGAAGAGGAATCGATGATTTAAATATTCAGAGTGAGTAGAAGATCAAGTTAACTTTGAGATTCTACGATTAGATTTTCTGACTAATGTCTAAGTTGGGTTTTATTGAGTCATGAAATAGAAGAATCCAAGGAGGTCATTCTTGAGAATTTAGACAATTCTGCATCAAGGATCTTCAGGGGTTAAAAAAAGCTCGTGAGGTTACATACCTCACGGTCCTTCTCCATGTGCAAACACTCTTGTACACCTCCGGGTATAACGACACAAGATATTCCCTTCCTCAGTAGCCCCAGGAAGGACTCCTTCGTCACCGGTGCCGACCCGAGCCATGTCCAAATGTGCTTCGCAAACGGTGACCAAAATATCTGCAAAACCCAATTTAAAATGAAGAATTGTTTGAAAGATGGTTAAGTTTAAAAAGATTGTCATGTTTATTTGATTGAGACGTGGGGTTCATGAGTACTTTGCGAGAAAGAATAAGTTTTGTAAGGAAGAAGAAACACTAAAATTTCTATCAAGGTTCTTGTGATTAGAATGTCCGTGTAACCTACCCTTGCATGGTATGAAAATTACACTATCAGTGCAGTAGAAACAATGAAGAAACCAAAAAAACCAAATAGATATATCATTTTGTGTAAGAAATAGTGTGTGTTGTACAAAGGTTGTGTGTTAGTTACAGTAGTAATCGTCACATTGTTGACATTACCAAGTTGTTTGGTAACTAAAGGTCCATCACCTTACCAAACAACTTGATAATGTCAACAATGTGACATGTTTTCAAAGTTTGATTCTTGTTCAAAATCATTCAAGTAAAGTTCATAAATATCTTCCGAGAGGTTTATGAATGTCTTAGAAGAAGAGAGTAGAGTTAGGGTTTATGAATAGCTTACTGCCTTACTCGCCAGTGCACGAACTTTGGGAACTGGAAACTCCCCAAATTGGTGAGTGAACACGAGAATTCCAAGAGGAAACACCGAGTGCGGCTCCGCAGCAATAACTGTACATACATTCCCGCAGGTAAATTCTTGATCGATCTAATCTAAAAAGCCTCATTACTCTCAAAATGATTTGTCCACAGAGCTCACCGTATGATTGTTTGGGATCGAACGCGGATTTGTCCTCCATAATCAGCTTCATCGGAAAGTATTTTGTCGAGTGTTCAATCACAAATCTGATTCAATCACCATACAGAGTGATGGTGGATTCTGAAGTAGAGAGTGAGCAAAAAGGAAGGAATGAACTGTGGTATGTTGACATTCATGTCGGAAACATGACATATGGAACCAATTGAGCTGGTTTGGAACCAATTTGGATCGACATTGTAAACCTCAAGCCATGATGGATTATGAAACCTACTCTAGATTATGTAACTTACAACAATGAAAAGGAACAATTTATATGGTGGACATTGGAGTAGAGAGTGAGCAAAGGTAGGAAGGAGCTGAGTACCCTAAATTCTGTTGTTTGTGGCAATGAAAGGAAGGGAAGATGATTTATTTCAGAGCAGAAAATCATGTGAAGGAAGTAGAAAAATATCGTCATTTGTGTAACTGATGAAGTGAGTGACACAGAAGGGTACCAATGTAAGTCCATTTTGGAATGGCAGAAGTATATCAACAATTCGAGGTTCAAGGTTATGAAGAAAAATCTCTACATCGAAGCAACGAAAGGTCATTTACATACATAATTACGTTGGGTACTCACTTCACTCACCTTGCAAAGACTGTTCCGATGGGACTCTCATACTGCGCAGGAAGAGCAGCCAAAGACAGCCACAACACCAGTACACTGCAACCATAGAATGTACTTTTAGGGCTCAAGAATCACAGCAAGCAAGGGCTCAAGAATCACTGCAAGCAAGGGCTCAAGAATCACTGCAAGCAAGGGCTCAAGAATCACAGCAAGGGCTCAAGAATGACAGTGGAAAGAGTAACATCCAAGAAAGAAATGGGTAAAGAAAGAGGTGTGGAGCTGGGAGTGAGTATGTACATTAAGGCGGTGGGGGAGGGCAATTGGGAGACGCCGATGACCATGATGAAGAAGTTGAGGTAGAAGACACCGAGCATCACCCCCATGGCCACGAAGCTCTTCCACTGCGAGCTGAACGCCATCCTCGCAGCTGATGAGCTCGACTGCATGGAACTCAGAAATTGTTCGATCAAAGATCAATGGATGCTTTACTGATGAGATCGAGAGAATGTCTGACTGCTGTGATTGTGTAGTGAAACCCTGCCTGCCTGTGCAAGAGTGAGTGAGTGATTGATATTGATTGGGCGGAGGAATGGAGGTGATCCGGCTGGCTGGCTGCCGTCAACGCTTGTTGTGCATGGTCTGCCATTGAGGTACGCCATGTCCAGGTGGTGTGGGGACCAGAATGATCGTGTTTGTTTGTACGAATGTGGAATGTGTTTTGTTTTTTTTGTTTGGATTTGTTTGTTGCTTGATGGTGTGTTCAGACCCTTTTAGGGCATTGTCAGTACACAAGAGTTGTTAATTAGTGTTACAAATGTTGATTGACTCTGCACAAAATGTCATACGTCACCAGACTGTTGGAACAGCTAATTGTCAAATCATAGCACGAAATGTGAGAGCACGAAGTGGTGCAATTGGTGGCTGAGAAATTGATTGCAATGGTGGTCCAAAATGAACACTGATCTCTATAGAGTTGAGAAATAGTGTTATTTACCAAAAGTTAAGTGTTACTCTAATCTCAACGTAACAATTCTTGTGTAGTGGCCTCCCAAAGAGTATTGGGAATGGGCCTTGGGGGAGTGCTTTACACGAAGGTCGGGTATTTGGCATGAGGGAGGGCTAATGGACCTCCGGCTAGCTACCTTTGCGACTACACCTTCTGCATACATCAAAGTTCGACACATCCATGTGTGCCATTGTCGCGTTTGGTCAAAAGGTGTACCGGGAGCTTCAGTCTTACGGCAAGTGAGAAAAAAATATCTGGAGAGGGCCATCTTTCGGAAGGGGAGAAGTTGGAGGGTGCTACCCTGATACCATTGGGCGGTGCCTGAGCCCCGTGCCCGCTCAGTGTGGTTGGCGGACTGGAGTATGGAGCCAATTGAGGATGATGTCATAGCGAGTTGAACCTTCAACTAAAAGGGTCATTCTTGGAGTTTTTACACCACTCTACACTTACAAATTTTAGAAGGCAAATTGTTGGGGTTGTTACGTTACCGTACACTTATTAGTTTGAGGTAGCTGGTTGTTGAGGTTTTTAGGCGGCCACCCTATACTTGTTAATTTGAAATTGTTTTTGACCCAGAATGTTGGGATTTTGCTTTTTTGGTGTCCAATTTTGAGGTAGTGGCACCTTAAATGGTGACTTTCTTGATGGGCCTATCTACTATTTGCTTACTTTTTATGTTATTCCTTCGATAGTGAGGAGGCCTTCTTTGGTGGATTTAAGTGCTTTGACTCAATTTCATCAAATCATCGCAAGTTGATCTTTCAGGTTCTCTGAACAAATGTGCCCAAATTCTTATATAAATGGTTCCAAACAATTTGTTCATAATTTGGAGATCGGATAACTCTTAGAATAATCAAGAATATAGCACAAAATACATCAAATACATTAAAATACAGTGAAAACAATGAATGCCATATAATGTAGTATGTTAGAACTTCACACAAGAAGACATCAAACTTTGTTTTCAATGCATTTGTTATTGTTTGATGAGTCTTGATATCTCTCCTCACATTCAAAACTACCCATTTGATATGTATTAGTTTGGAAGTTTTGTCTATATTCAAGCATACCGATGCAAATAGTCATCATTGATTGTGTATTGAAGTTTTTTCTCACATCAGATGTTTGTGCAACTTCTTGCGATGACTAAGTCATTATTTTATTTTTTGGTTCAAAGAAAGAATCATAAGAAACTAGATTAGGGCGGAAACACCCCACGGCGTTAACTTTTAAAATGTTCTAATTAGAAATTGTAAAAGGATTCTCATGTATCGAAGAACTTGTGATTCATATATTATATCCAAAATTTATTAGGATTTAAAGTTTCACTTGAAAATTGTTAAGATAATATCCATACACTTTCTAGAACCTTCTCTAAAACCTAATAGTATCTACTTTTATAATCCTTATCTTGATGACATATATATTACTTCACTTTAGTTAACTCGTGGTTATGCCGTTGTATTCATACAATATATATATATACATGGTGGATTGGAGCTCTTTGCTCATTCTAATGCTTTCTTGCTCATTTTTTGTGTTCTCTCTTCCTCTCAACAAAAACATGTAAAAGTGTTCATTTATGATGGTAGTTCATATTTTAGTGCTCATATATACTCCAATTGAATATTCAATCCGGTACACCAAATGAGGTGTGCCACAGAAGTGAAAAGCACCTATTTATGCCACACGTGCAATTTGAGCCATTAGATGCGATTATTGTAGCAAAGATCTCTTATTAAATGCAAGGAAAACAAATTGGAATTGGGTCCATCTTTTTTGAGATTTACAAAAGTTTCAAAACTCTTTTGAAGTTCGATTGATGTAAATAATTAGGAATGTTTTACATGGAAAGTCAAGCTGAGCATGGGACGGAACAAGAGCAAAAGTTCTCTCAATGTGATTGGTTCGTTATTTGCAATTCAAAAATGAAGCAATCACGTTGAGAGGATTTTTGCTCTCAATTTAATTACGACTCGACTCCATATAAATATCCAATCAATTTACTGAAACATAATTAAAAATGGATTTCCAAAACGTGGATGGCAACCTTTTTACATACATCACATGTTGGATCTATGATTTCAGATGTGTCTCTATAGTTGGCAAGAGAAATGATATTGTAACTTCAGCAGAACCCCTAAATGGTTTGACTTATTTGTAAAGAAGAAATAGTCCAAAAGTCAACCCTTTGCACTCAAGTCTACGCCTTATCTTAAATACATCTCTGATTTTGTCAAGGTTTCTAGCACTACAACTTGACTCTATATGGAATTCATTCCAAAAGAGAAAATTGAATTCCAACATTTGATGAAGGAGATATAGCTCCTCAAAAACCATGAAGGAGACATAGCTCCATTTCCTCACTTTCTTTCAAGATAGAAACATCCTTGCAAATCCAATACCAAAGTTACTTGAATCAAAAATCTCCCGTCTAGAAAGTTGTTAGCCTTCATATGTAGTTCATGATCATATAAAGAAATTCATAAAAACATCTTTTTGATCTCTCATAATTATATTACAATGGTAAAAACTCAAAAACAAGAGCCACTTTTACTTAAATGCATGCCATTTATTTGCATTTCATAATTCTTATCACATAAAATAGACTTGATTTTGAAGTGATTTCATCCAAAACCCTAGATGAAGAAGTCATAGCTCTTCAAAGTCTCTGCCCTTTATCCAAAATGTTGTTCTTTGACATCCGGCATGTTTAGAGGTCAAACGCCCAAAATGTCAAAAAACAATATATTGGATGAAAAGTAGAAACTTTGAAGAGTCATAACTTCTTCATCTAAAGCCAACTTTAGAAAAAATTACTTAAGTTCGGTTTCAAATCAAGTTTACTTTGTGCGGTGAGAATCGAAGATCCATAGACTAAATTATGTATTTATGGCATAGATTTTAGTGAAGACAACTTTAGTTTTTGGATTTTCGAACATTGGGCATGTTTTTTACCATTGCAAGATGATTATGCAAAATCAAAATTTAGCTTTTAACGATTTTTTTTTTTTTTTTTTTGGGAGGGAGGGCTTTTACATGAGATTATCTTAAGATGAATACTAACAACTTTGTAGTTGGAAGAATTTTGATCCAAATACTTTTGGTACAGAGTTTGCAATGATATTTGTACAATGAAAGTGAAAGTGAAAGTAAAACTAAAACTAAAACTAAAATTGAAAATGAAAGTGAGAGTAAAAGTAAAACTAAAAAGTAAAAGGTAAACGAGAAAAAGTCAAACTAATAGTGAGAGTGAAAATGAAAGTGAAAGTGAAAATGAAAGTGAAACTGAAAGTGAAACTGAAAGTGAAACTGAAAGTGAAACTGAAAGTGAAACTGAAAGTGAAACTGAAAGTGAAACTGAAAGTGAAGTGAAAAGTGAAAAGTGAAAAGTGAAATTGAAAAATTGGATGATGTTTTAGGAGCTATGTCTCCTTTATCTACCCTTGGATTTCAACTTTGTGTTTTGGGATTGGTTCTAGTTTGAGTCTAGTATTAGTTTTGAAAACCCCAACCTATTAAAAGGTGTTTTGAAGACAAGGCTAGAATTTGAGTGCAAGGGATGTTAATCTGGACTATTTTTCCTTTGTATAATATTTGCAGATTTTGCCATCGCAAGGCTTTTATTTGAGCCAAGAAATATTTTGATGAATCTATTTTGTACAATAGGGTTGTTGAGATGAATTTGAACAACTTCGTAGATGGTGAATCTTTTGGTGCAATGAGTTTATTAGTAAAATTTTCACTTAAAAGTGAAAATGATTAAATTTTGTGATCTTTTTGGATACCAATAAGTTATAGTCTTACAATCTATGAGGCCTCATGATTCCAAATTTGATCAACATGACCTAGAACAAGTCTATTATAAAATTTTATAGTTGATATCTGGATAGCTCACCTTCAATTTTATTAATTGACACCTTAGAAATACTTGTGTTCCTAAACTTGAGACTCCCTTTGGGCACTAAAGGGTTGTTGTCTTACATGATAAATAATTAAGAATCTTCTCATATATGTTTCCAGAGGCATAATTGTACAATTTTTTATGTTATTAAAATTTTTGATTATTTCTATGTTCTATTTTATTGTTCTCAATAACATTAAGCAATTGGAGATTGTTTGTTCTATATTTGATACCATCTATGATTGCAAAGTTTTTATTGATGGCAAATAGCACCAAACATTACTAAGATGCTATTCATGAATAAATAATCACTTTCATCTTATGATATATTTTGAATAACCTTTCGTACCCTTTAATTTTATTTATGCACCTTGCGTTGAAAATACATGATTCTACTAACTCAAAATGAGAAAAGGCATATAAATATCATTATCACAAAATTACTTGTTTAATTGTATCATGTAAAATAACGTTATAAAATTCATAGACGAAGACTTTGAATTTGATGTCATGAATCATTAGACTAATCATACTTTGATTTTATGATAAGTTTTACCATCAATTAGCAAAATTGAGCATCTAGACAATGAAATGCTGCAAGAGGAACATGTATTTGTTTGTAAATATTTATATATATATATATAAGGTAATTTTTAACACTCAATTATATGCCAAGAGTCAAATAGACACTATTTGTGTTGTTTTTTATTTTTGAGGGTTCATATAGATGTAGTGATTGAGAGCATATGGTGACATTAAACTCTCAATAGATATTCTACTCTTTGTCAAGAGTAATGTGATTAGAGAATTCAATCACTTGATGTGTCGAAGGGCCCTACACCACCATCTATATAACATGGTGTTCCTTCTGACCACAACAAAGTTCCAATGCAACCGATTAGAAGTGGCATGATCTCATTGATTGATAGAAGGTGTTCAAAACAAGTTACATTAGAAGAAGGAAAAATTTGACTATTATAATGTACTCCTCTTTGTCACCAACAAAATATTTGAAAACATAGCCTCCAAGATCTACAAGCTCATAAGGACAACCGTCCCAAAAATGAATCAATTCCTTCAAAAGTTCTCATAGAAGAGAATTTTTGGTATCCTGACCCTCAAAAGCAATGATTGTCAACCATCAACATTTTGGTTGAAAAGCTAATTCTCTAAAGAGCCAAATTTGATACATTCAAAGTTTGTTTCTTCCACTATAGCCTACAACTGCTACAAGCTGACACAATATGTATTGGTGAGACAACACAACAAATTAGCAATCAAGAATAAACAACTCGCTAGATTATTACGATTCTCGTGTTCAAACACAACAATCTAAAAAAATCTACAACATCTCCTCAATAATTGTGATGCTATCCAATCAGTAGGTGCTTAATAATGGTGATGTTATCCAATCAGTACTTGCTCAATAATTGTGATCTTCTCTGGTGGCTCTTGGGCAACGATAGCAATAATGTAAAGTACTCAAAAACTATAGTCAGTCATATCAACGTTATGGTAGAGCAGCCAAAAATGGCGCAGTGCCGAAAATGGAGCCCTAGTAATCTTCACTGTCACGTACATAATAGCTTCTCCTTACAATAGTACCATGTACACTCTGCAAAGATTGTAGGGCGTCACTTTAGGGCACCATTTTAGGAACACCTATATTTCCATCTTTAAAAATTCATTACTCACTGTAGAAGAGTCGAAAAATGATGATTCCACTTGCTCTAGTTTTCTACTAATTTTCCCCATGCACCAAAATTGCGTGCACTCGCAACATTCCAGTAGATTTTCTGTGCTGAAAATTGCGCCATTATAGGACACCTTACCATAAAAGAGTATCCAAAAGGTGCGCAATCATTTTGATTTTATTTCATCAATGATTGGTTTGTCAGCCAATACATACAACTCTATCTTGCTTGTCTTGTGTGATAAAGTTGTTACAGATCATGTATGAATCTCAAAAATCATATATTCATTTTACGCAACATAATACATAGTGAAAATTCATGAGAAAACAACATGACTATCTATGATCATCTTTTAATCCCTAACTATTCTTTCAGACTGAAATGGTCTTTTGCCATTTTGGGCACCCTAGGTTTTTGGGTTAAAATTGATATTTTTTATTAAGATTTTACCGAGTGTTGTCTATACTACAAGGTGTGTGTGAAACAAATTGGAAAGTTAAATTCTACTTTTTGAGTTTTTTAACGCAAATTTTAGTTTTCACATCTTAGGCGGGCAAAAAAAAACTTTTTATTTCCAAAAAAAATTTGATATATTTTTTTAGAAATATGTTCATAATAAAATCACTATTTGAGTTCCAAAGGGCCCTAAATAAATAAAAAATCTACCAATTCTACAAAGGCAGCCTCCAAACTTTATAGGAGCAAGCTTCAAAGTTTTAGAAATTTCAGTAAAAAAATTTGCACAAACTTTGGATGTTACGATCTTACAAATGATAAATATCCAACAGTGAATTTTGGAATAGTGACTAGAATTATGCTTGATCATAAGATCTTACTGTTGAAGTCTTAAGATAGTTTAAAATTTGCTTCACACTCCCGGGAGTGCATAGAGGTAGAAAATCGCAGTTTTGAGGTTTAAAGCTCCAAAAACACACAAGGAAATTTAGGGGTTAAGAGCATGCCCAGCCCTGCGCTCCAAGGGGGGGCGTTGGGTTGCCTCGGAAGCTGACAGGCGCCACTGGAGCGGCCTTCGATACCCCACCCGACGCCGGAAGGCAGGGCACTTCAAAAGGCCATTCACCAATCACACTTTCTGAAAAGTGATCATAATAGAAATTGTTTTCTGCCAATAAAATTCCTGCCATGTTTCATTCTCCCATTGGTTAATGGGGACACTAAAACGTGAGTGAAGACACGGGATAACTTGGAGTTATGCTGTGCTAAAATTCAAGAGACCTCAACCTTCTTGACCGGGTTACAAGGATAGTGTGTGGGTTGGGTCCCTCACACGCGAAACTAGACTTCACTCTCCGGCCCACCGTGTGGGCTGGGTATGCTCTAAGACATGACTCACCTCCAAGGCGGTAGGCTTTGTATTGATTTCTCTTATTTTCATACTACCCACAAAAGAATTTAAGTTAATCACATCCAAGGTTCATTAATTTATTATTATCATTAATTTATTTTTTAATTTTTTACTTTTTTTAATGCCCACCTTAAATTATTAATAAGGAAACCTTTCATTTGTGTCAAAAATTAAAAGCAAAATGAATCTTCACTCTTTCATTCAATTAGGAACTGGCACATGCCCCTGAACCGACACATGCAAAGCAATCCAAAAACCAAGATATCATAAATATTAATAACTACCCAAAAATGAAAAGTAAGGGTTCTCAACCAATCAGAACACTCCAATCCTCTCCATTAAATGAACTCCAGCCGCCATGTCAGCATCGCCGTCGTGTGAATGCGGCCTGTCAGCCGCCAAGGCGGGAGCGTCCTTTCAAACAACGACCGGCAACAACCGGTAACCCGGTCAGCATCCGATACCCAGCCGGGTATACCCCCATTCTCACAGAAAACTCCCGAAGACCCTCATCTCTCCGTTCCCCGGAGCCAGTACCGAGACGCATTCCCTTTCCAGAAAATCTACTACTTAACAGACAGAGACGAGCATTTTTGTAGGCGTAATTGAAGTTTGGCTCAATCTGCGGGGTTTCGAGCCAATTTGCGAGAATGGTGTAAAAAAATTTCTTGGCCGATCGTTTCTCATGAACGAGAATGAGCTTCGTAGTAAACATGCAACAACGGCGCACCTTAGCCAGCGAGCGACATGGTGTGCTCTCTTCACATTGTTTACTCTGGTTGATAAT
This sequence comes from Bryum argenteum, assembly GCA_037043015.1. Taxonomy (NCBI): domain Eukaryota; kingdom Viridiplantae; phylum Streptophyta; class Bryopsida; order Bryales; family Bryaceae; genus Bryum; species Bryum argenteum. The sequence continues at coordinate 6,878,721 of CM073328.1, read as the reverse complement.
CTCGGCAAATTTCAGCCAATTTGGTTGAGTAATGCAATCGAAAGCTTCAGAATCCGTAGAGATTGTTGTTTTAAGTGAGAAGCTCGCTACTCTGAAATTAGGGCATAAGCTGGTTGGACTTCCTTCGAGAATGTGAAGCATTTTACTTTTTTCCTGTATTTAACGACGAGACTTGATCGCCTTTGTAGATTCTGAGAACGAATTGATGCCGAAGGAATTTTCTGCTAATGTCGAGAGATGTAATAACGTCACGATCGGTAAGGGAACGATCTGAATGAACGCTTTTCCTTTTTTTTCTGTTTCCGCCATGGCCGTGTTAAGAGTTTCGTTTCCTGTACAGGACGAGGGCGGATGAAGGAGCAAGCGGCTGAAAACGCTTCTCCTGGTTAGCAATCTTTTACTTTTCTTGAGCTTATCGATATAAGACTTTTATGTTATTGTATATGTTGTATATAAGAAACCCTAGCCAAGGTTCTTTTGCTATATTCGTGATGACTATCAATTTCTCAAGCAAGTGTAGTCAGGGTTTAGGGTTTGCAGAATTCTTGATTCGGCAGATGTGTTTTGCAGTTGGGATGAATATTCGTAAATTACTAGGAGGCAGTAATGCTACAGATGTTAATGAGGAGAACAAGCTTTCCTTGAAGAGACGATCTGTGGGTGAGGCTACTTTGAATAATTGTGAGGAGGAGGAGGAGCAAGAGGTGGACTGTTCGAATTGGGGAAGTAACGGAGGGAGTACTGTTAACGTGTATACGAAAAGGCAGAAGACTACACCGTCGACTCCTCCCTTGAGGTTGGCTCTCAGAATGCGAGAAGCCTCACCACCACCAGGGTTTGAATATGTGCGAGAGGTTGATTCACCTACATCACCTACGGCATCAGATGTTGTGGAGTTCGATGATGAGGTTCTGGATGGGCAACCGCCTTCTCCTATCATTACAGAGGATGACAGGTATAGTCTACCACTCTGTTTGCTTTGATTTGCTTTTACGTTCTTTGTTGTACTCTTTGTTCTAATTTCTTATGGATCAAGATGATGGGATGATAGGTGTAGTCTGCCACTCTTTTTGCTTCCTTGTTACCTTGTTTTGTTCTTCTTTGTACTCTGATTCAAATTTTAGTAGATCAAGGCTTTGAGATAGTGATACTATTCGTTTCGATGGACCTTTCTCATTGTGTTCTTGGCACATTGCAGTGATCCTTATGGGTATTATTCCATCAAGAGTGATTTCGACGATTTTGTTCAAAACGATGCGGCGGAATCACCTCTTCTGGAGGAATTATCTACTGCTACGGTGCTTTGGAGCGAACCAGAGACTCCAGTTCATGAGCCCTTCTCGTATTGTCCATTGAGCCCAAGGAAGGCTCACGGGTGAGTATTGGATCTTTTTAAAGTGACGATATTGTTGCTTTGTTTTTGAGGAGTGCTTACTGGAGGTTGTGTGATTCTATTGCAGGTTATTAAACCTTGGAAATACATGCTACATGAACGCTATCATTCAGTGCCTGTACAACTTGCCGACTTTTGTATCTGGCATGGAGCGGTTCTTTGGTGCACTTGTGAAGTGCGACGCCTTTGAGGTGATTTTTCATGCAGGTTAATGATTGTCTCTGGTGGTTTATGTAAGTTACTTGCTCTGGTTTTCCATCTCAAAAGCGTACTGATGTAACTTTGTTGCAGGACACGAATAATGTGGAAGAACTTGGAACTCTTTATGCTGCGCTGCTTGGAGTGTTCCGTACCTTTAAGCATTGTGAAAGATACGAGGCTGTGAATCCCTATATTCTCAAGGCGGCGTTCGCTAAACGCCAAGAGAGCTTCTGGGGTTCCATTCAGCAGGTATTTTGTGTTATATAACTTACCTTCGATCGGCCAGACTTTCAATGTTTGAACATGACCAACATTCTCTAAAGAATGTAATCATTGATGATCATTGCATAAACAGAAACTAAGGGGACCTATTAAAACAAACTGAAATTCTTAGGATCCTCAAGAGTCTGGGCCTTCTGGTCCTTTAGGGTCAAGTATCTTCTGCAGACCAGCGTATTCGTTGAACAAATGCTAACAATTTATGAACCTATTGTGTATGTTCAGGATGCACATGAGTTTTTCTGCAGCTTGATTGATCACATTCAAGAAGAAGTAGAAGTAGAGCTCAAGAAGCGTTACAGCAGAGAGGCTGATCGGCCTAAGCTAGAGGCTGTGTGTCCAACGACACAGAACTTCAGGTTAGTCATCTTTCTCATGAACCGAGGGTTTAGGCCCATATTGCAAGTTTTCTAGAATGTTGTGTTACTGACTTTGGCAAATCGTGTGATCATGCAGCTGTTTGGTCAGGAACAACTTGACATGCGCTGGATGCGGGAATGTAACAGCGGTGAAGGGGACCGACCGTTACTTTTGTCTTGGCTTGCCTGAGGACGAGAGGTAGTCATTCCCCATCCTTGAAACTTTTTGCATGTTGAGGCTATGACAAGGAAGCTTTCTCACCCAATCGAAGAGTCTTCATATTAATGTAACTGTTCGTGTTGTGTTGTTTACAGAGAAGATGAATCCCAGAATTGCAGCGTGGAATCTTTGTTGAATCTTTATTTTCAGGTATGTTCCGAAACAAGTTTCATTACTGATAATAGTAACCACAAGTAGATTGTCCTTCAAGGCATGCACTGTAGTTGGAGACTTGGATCCCGTGAAGAAATATATATATGTAGGCAACGAAGAAGTTTCCATATTTGAGTGGTTTGAAACAGTTGAGGTAGCACGGTTCAAGCATGCACCAGGGATATCCTAATGTGACTTATGTTGATTTCACAGGAGTCTACCATGTCTCGGACGTGCGAAAAATGCGGAGCCGAAGAAACGAAGTCACAGAACCAAATTCTCAAACTACCTCATGTTCTCGTGCTCCAATTGAAACGATTACACATGGACCGTGACGGGCCTAGCATGAAAGTCACTACTCCAGTAAAGTACTCCCCACGGCTTGATATCGGTATATTACCCCACAAATCACAAATGTATTTTTGAATACTCACAATTACCCTTATTCTCAACTTTTATTGGTTTATCCTTCAGGGCCATGGTGCGCAGAAGACAGGCAAAAGTTCTGGAGTCCATCACCGGACGACAACGACTCGTACACAACAGTCAGCAATGGAAGTGCGGATTGGGGCTCCTCCACTAGCGGAAGTGAAGAGTTTGGAACACTGGCTTCTAGTGTTGCCAACCTTGAATCTCCAGACTCTCTAAAAGTGGATGGAAGTGTTAGCACCTCATATCGCTTGTATAGCATTGTGAACCATATTGGCTTCTCTGATACCACTGGTCACTTTCTTACCGACGTTCTCGATGCTGATACTGACCGCTGGTTTCGATGCGATGACTCTGTCGTCTTAGGCTTGAATGTAAGTCCCCAAAACTCCGGAGTTGCAAAACTACATCCTAACTTGCTGCTACTATCGTACTAACTTCAAGTTCTGACTTTGCAGGTGCCGGAAAAGTCGGTTTTTGTCAACGAAAGGGAGGCATACATGTTCTTCTACGTACATGAGCCGTAGGTGACGGATGCTTACGTGAGAGGGTTTGATACTCCCAGGACGTACATTTTTTGGTAGTAGTGAGAGAAAGCACCGTTTGTAGATGAGTGAATACGGTAGCTGACGGAATGGTTTATGAACCTACCGCAGTATATGCACAACCCTTCCTTTCATGGGGTACTGCTTAAACAATTTTGTATGATAACCATTTCAATAGAAAAGTGGGTGCCCCCTTCCATTGGACACAAAGATATCGTCCAAAAATGCATCAATTTCTATCCTCCTCTTAGCAAACAGAAATTAGGGTAGTATTCTAATGGCCTGTCTTGAATGTACTGTCATATTGTACATACCTTTGTTTGACTGTAAGCGCATCATCAAAGAAAGTATCGATCGCCATGATGCTTGTTGTGATTGACTATTCTTGTCGTTCCTGGATGTTGTAAGCCCTAAATGTGTGCAGTTCCACTAGCCACCATATCTTTCACGCAAGGCTTCAGGTGGCTGTTCGTCCATCACACCAACGCCGAGACCTGCTTCGAAATATCTTCTGATGGTAGTTGTTCTGTCACCTAAATAAGTGTGGTCCAAGAAACTGTCGTATGCGTCCTTCCCTAAGTTTTTGGCAGCCAGAACGCTGCATCCACAAACAGTCAAATACAATAATTTGTAAGGCGAAGGTTGATGGTTGTAACAAGAGTACGAAGAATATTCTGTCAAATGCATCTGTACACATACGTTCTAACATTTGTCAGGTTAAATATGTTAGTAGAAACTTGATTGTATGTCCGAAGTACATGTTCAAGTACGTACGCTTTGATGTAGAGGTAAAGTTTTCGAAGATTAAAGTAAGAACAATATTCAGACAACACATTACTCAATAGACTGCAGAACATGGCTCCCAATACACTAACGATAACCACACTAATTGATACACTGATACATGATTGTTATGACTCTTTACCTCTTGATCCTCTCAAAGTAGTGTAGATGGTTGTTTGATTATTAAGAAATCATTAGCGAAACATTATAACAGATGTGGATAACACTAAATGTTATCTTTAGACACGACCAGGAAATATGATCATTGTTACCAGTGGCGAAGATAGACACGACAAGGAAATATGTCATCTCGCCATATCTGCTCGATGTTGTGCTTCCCGTAATGCTTGTAGTACTCCTCCTTGCTTCCTGCAAACCCAATCGATCCAGTAAGCTTCAATTCGAAAACGATTCATCCAGAACCCGAGGGTAAAAGTTTTGATATTACCTTGACATCGTATGCGGCGATACTCTTCATCACTGTATCTGGAACATATGACCTGCCCAGTTAAAAAGATGTGATGAGTGTCTGTCCATGGGCTGAGAAGTGTAAGGAAGGACTTTGAGAGCTACTTACGGCTTGTTGAGGAAAAGGCTGTCCGTCTTTGTCTTCGGCAGTTACCTGCAAGATCGTGACGTGATGATATGAAAGCTGCATTCTGAATTCAAAGTAGCGAACTTACAGGGGTTATTGGATGTGTCACCTACCGCAAGAAACCGAAACTCATGCTCCCTCGCAATGAATGCTGGAACCTGCATAACAAACAACCATCCCAAATCCTCATGTCAAAGCTCATAACAAACTAATTTCATACCAAAGGTCGACGAAGAAGTGGTGGAAATTAGTGATTTGGTGTCCTTACGTCGGCTAGTGATATTTCAAAGACAGTCACTACGATAGATTCTCCCACGCACGGCTCCACACTCAGACTGGACAATTCCTGCACACAGTAACCAACCATCTCGTAAAAGGAGAATTGCTTTCACCGTCAATACAGACAAAAAAGGTAACATGTACCTCATTGCGACACTACTTATTGATAAACCCCAAATTTAGTAGTGGTCTTGAGAATGTCATTATTTGTATGAATATCAAAATGCTATAAAAGTTTTCATGATTACCTTGGTCTCAACATTGGCAATTCCTCGTTCGAGAAACACAGGAGCAACGTGAGCAAACACGCGACGAAAATCACGCAATACCCCCACTCTGAAGTTGCGTAGGTTCGGAAATGTGTAGAGAGCACTCTTTACTTCCTTCCGCCAAAATATAACCAAAACAAAAACACATCAGCAAAATCAGTAATCATCAACACATACAATACAACCTACCCAATATTTGCATTAAAGTCTACGTAAAAATTCTCTCCCCGGTTAGTAACACACCTACTAATAAAGAAAATCGATTGAAAAATTCTCGTCACACCTGAAAGCAACGATCCGAATCCGCAGATGGAAATGTCGCCATCGCCGTTGGCTAGACTCGCAAAATCTGCTTCGTCCTGCAGCTCTTGTGCGGACAGCCCCTCCATTCCTGCACAAATATTGGAACACAAATGAATTTTTCCTTGCACTTAGACCTTCAGAAAAAATTGACTGCAGAAACTTGAGAATTTTTAGGGTGAGAAAGGGCAATGAGTTGACAAAAGTACTGACCAGAGATGGGAGCAATGGAGTTGGAGTCCATACTGCGGCAATGCAGAGTTCTTTTGCTGCCACAGAAGAAGAGCTTGTTCTGTAAGCATAGTTGAGTGCTTTGGCTTGGAATTGTGAGGCGGTGGTGATGGTGGTGGATATGAGAATCGCCATAGCTAGCCAGCAGCCTGCGAGATGCTGCTGCTGCTGAAGGTGAGGTGACGATCGAATGCATGATCATCGTACCTTAACCCTAAACGATGAGGTTGATATACAATGCATGAATGAATGATGATGATGGTAGGTCTTTGTGAAAACTCCTAAAATGGACAATGGGTTTGGAGAAAAATTCAAATGTGTATAAAAAGAGTATTTGGTTACTTTGTGATTTTTTTAAAAGATTAAAATAATTTCAAAAACATTGATATGCATTTACACTTTATTTTTATCTTTAAATGATTCATGTAGTAGATGGTTTTGTTGTTTCTCCCGTTTTCTTTCAACCATTTTCAATCGCCAAAATAGAATGTGGTATAGGTTATTACCATATGCAATGGTTATGAGTCGAAATTTAATTGTGTGATGCAAGTAATGAGTTGCAAGTGGGCTTCTTGAAAATCAAAATAATTATGTTTTTGGAAAGTATGGGGGCATGCCCTACAACAATGTGGTACTTTCTAGGTCAATTATTTGTAACTTTTCCATGCTTGCTTCAAAGTTTGAGTTAGGTTTGCATGACTTTACACCATACAACGAATTGTGGTTTCTAGTACTCTTGGTTTATGAGGTTTGACTTTCATAAAATGAAGATCTTTGACCCTTAAAAGACCATATGCAAAGTTTTTGTTTGCAACATTTTGAAACTTGCTCTTGTAAATTTGGAGACTACCCTTGTAAAATTGGTAGAACTTTTTACTTTGAAACCTAAGTAGTGATCTCATAAAGAAGAAGAAGAAGAAGAAAAAACACCTAATTTAGATTTGCCCGAACTGCCCGTTTTGGGCTTGGAAAGTAAAAGTTGCACAACACACACCTCGTAGTATAGGAAACATCCAATAAAAATCCTAGGGAAGGTTTTAGAGCATGAAGATACACAAGCCTCTGACTTGATGGGGTAAGGTAGGATGCTTTGAACCTATACGAGATCCAAACCCACAAATTAGGAGTATCCAAACATAAAGTACATTTTGGCTTTCAACCTCAAATCTCGTGCATACTTTGCACATCCGCAAAAATTAATTTTCTTATCCAATCCTCGAAGAACTTGGGAATGTGAAATTTGTATGATTGTTGAGAATATTATCCAAGGACTCATGCCTCCAGCAAGAAGGTACTGAGTTCCATTCCCTGTGTCGGCATGGTACTCACCACTTTACTACATTCAACTAAGGTAAAGGATTCCTGAACCTGGTTGTGTGAGCGCCTCAAAGTTCTTTAAGAAAGTAGCATGTCGATCATCGTATAGGCATTACAATATTGAATAGATAAGAACTAGCATAGTTTTCACAATGAGAGGAGTTGATATTTCATCATTGAATAAGTCAAACTATGGGTGCATTTGGGAACCACTTGAATATCATGATATTTCACCTCCAATCAAGATACTCCCAAAATCACAATATTTACTAGTAACTACCCGTTTTGGCAATCGACTATCATCAGGACAATGAAACTCATGATATTTTCAAAATCATTATATAAAATTAGAAATCCAAATGGTGGTAAGAACCTCAATGTTTGCTCTTCCCCGTCCTTTGCCAAACGACCCTTCATATTTTCATTATCATTATATGTGCATATTATGATATGTGCAAATGATAATAACGAGTAAAAATGAAGGTCTTGTAATTATATCACAATATTCATGGAAGGGTGTTGTAGATGTGTTAGGCGTTCCGTGTCTTCTCACATGGACACATCACCCCATTTGTTTTTTTATTGGGTTGAAAAACGCACCCTAAGACTCTCTTCAAGCCGACTTCAACGTAAATTCAAAAGTGTACTTCTTCTCTTAGGGCTGACTTACACTACGGTAAAGAAGACTACTAGTCAAGAGATTAAGAAGAGATTCTCAAATTTGATTGGTTGAAAATAATATTCTTGACCAACCAGGTGGCCTTCCCCACCGTAATAGTGTAAACCAGCCCTCAAGGCACCACAAGCCTTGGCTAGGTAGTTAGGGCACATGGCCGCCAATGAGAAGGTCGTGGGTTCTTTTCCCCATGCCAACATGGTGCTCACCACCATAGTCCACACAACTATGGTGTGGGGTTTTTGAACCTCATTGTTGTATTGGTACTTCAAAGGCCTTTGGGGGGATACCATGTCAAGTATCTCTAAGGCACTAGGGGTTAAGTAGGAATAAGCATAGTGTTGACCCCGAGAGGAATTTGTAGTCCCGCCATTGATGTGATGACCTCCAAACATACATTCAAGGATAAGTCAAATAAACAACTCTATTCACGCCAGCCTCTAAATAGGTTGAAGTTTCTCTTCTTCTTCACAAAAGTGAGGTAAAACACAAGCTACAACTTTTGAGATAAAACTTGTTACTAAATAATAGTCATCTTACCAACCCCTCCTCTTCCTGCAGGAATTGCACTGTAGTGCGTCGTCGTGCCCGCCTGCTCGCACACACGCACGCACCGGCTGTCTACCCCCCACTGCCAAAAATCCTTCACAGCCGCTGCTGCACTGCCTCCACTGCAATCCACTGGCCCCTGCACCTGCAACTCCCGCAACAATTGCAACTTCCAAAACACAAAAAAAACATCGAAGAGGAAAGATCATCACTTTTTTCTCCGCTCAACTGTCGGCAAATCCAACACGCGTTGACCATCCATCCTTCGTTTGCTAATGCTGGCCGTAACAACAACAACCCACCTTTCTCGTTCACTCTTTCACCCTTGTCCTCCTGCTGCTGCTCCATTACCGCCAACTACAACCCAGGTAGCCTCACTTGATGCAACCTGTTTTTCTGCGATCGGTTCAAAACCCATTCTTTTCATGGTTTTGGTGATATTTGATTTTTTCGATGATTAATGGTCGTTTTTATGTTGCTGTATCAGGAAGGATTAGAGGGAGAGCGAGAGGGAGAGATTTAGGGTTTCGAGCTTTGATGGAGTGATTCAATAGTAGATTTTTTCACTCCATTTGTTATTGAGAGAGAAATGGCACGACAGAGGTCGCAAGCTTCTGCGGCTGCTTCGGCTTCGGTGCCCCGGTTTCTGAGCCCTACGTACTACTTACGGCGCCCTCGTCGTCTTCTTGTCTTGTTCGCCTTCTTCGTTGGTACCACGTACCTCCTTTGGGATCGTCACAACCTCGTTCTTCATCAGGAGGTAACTAACTAAACTTTTTTGTTGCTACCCTCTCCTATCGTGTAGTCGGTAGTAAAATTTGATCGCTCGATCACAACACCACACTCGATCAGAAAATATGATTCGAGGAATTGACGCATTCAATACCATCTAGATTGTTGTTATGAAAAGCATAAACCTCACAATCGACTTCACCACTGCCAATGGAAAGATTATTGCCATCTCTTTTGCCAATCTATCAACTCTGTCTAAACACAAGTGTGTCTTTGATTGCTTCAGACAACATTTGAAGAAATGCTCATCAGAAACGTGATCCATATCTTACTAGAATGATGTTTGATTTCTTGCCCCTCAGTCTAGAGTCATTCGCCAGTTCCACTGTTGAAGCCTCTCGAGAATTACCTACTTACTTGCCATCTTTCATGATTCGTATCTTTCACGGTTTTGACCTGATTTTTGTGTGGGTAATGTAGGAGACGGTGGAAGCGCTATCTCGACAGAATGATCAACTTCAGAAGAAAGTAAGAATCCCACCAATCTTGCCACATTGCCGTGATATATACTTTCACATGACTAAACCCTGATATTTTCATATGAAAGTGACGAGCTGGGAGTGTGCTTGCTGTTGCAGCTTCAAAAGGCGACTGATCTGTTAAAGGAGAGAGGCGAGACGCTACCGAAGGAGCTAGAGTTTCAAGAGCCAGAGAAGACAGTCAGCAGTAGTATCAAGAAGAATTCGGTATCAAATGATGTCGATGAGGATCCAGTTGCAGCTGAACGGCGTGATAAAGTCAAGGATGCCATGCTTCACGCCTGGAGTTCGTATGAGAAGTATGCTTGGGGCATGGATGAACTCATGGTACTCCATCTCTCTCTCACTATCTATTACTCCCTTTCTATCGAACAAACACAACCTTACGATGGAATATTCTTTTAGAATATTGAATAAGGAAGTTGTGAACGTCCAAAGCCTCTATTCTGTCAAAAATCGTCATACTGCGATCGTACAAACTTCGATATGATGATGCTTTTTGCATTCTTGTATTAGAAAAGTGAATTGGGAGTTGTGAAAGACCAAAGCCTCTATTCTGTCAAGAAGTTTCAATATAACGAATTCTGTTGCTATTGAATAAACACAGCATTCGGTGTAATTCAGCTTTTTGCTTGGTGTGAATAATCCAAAGCCTCATTAGGAAGTCTCAGTATAACGAATTCTATGATAATCTGTGTGATGCAGCCACAATCGAAAGTTGGAGTGAACCAATTTGCAGGCCTGGGCGCTTCCATTATTGATTCCTTGGATACTTTGTACATCATGGGCTTGAAGAAACAATTCGAGAAAGCACGAGAGTAAGTTCACCTTAACAATATTTTTCATTCTCCTTGTGAACGAGTTTGAGTTTCTGAAAATGGAATTCTTATTTCGCAGCTGGGTTGCGGAGAATCTCGATTTCAACAAAAACGTCGAAACCAGCGTTTTCGAGACCACCATCAGGTACTCATTGGAACCAACAACAATTTTATTCGACAACAATTTTACACTTTTTCACCGACAACGATTTTGATTCTCTGCAGGGTTTTGGGGGGGTTGCTGAGTGCATACGATCTCTCAGGCGAACCCATGTTCTTAAACAAGGCGCAACAAATAGCAGACCGGTTGTTACCAGCATGGGAGACCCCCTCAGGCATTCCTTACAACACTATCAACTTAGCATCCGGACATGCTAGCAACCCGGGTTGGACCGGGGTATACTATCTAACTATCATTCATTCATCTCCATACATTCCAGCATTTTGTTTATAAGATACTCATACATTAGCCAACTTTCTCAGGGCTCAAGCATATTGGCTGATTCTGGCACTGAGCAAGTGGAGCTTATTGCTTTGTCGCAACGAACAGGCATACCCAAATACAAAGAAAAGGTCTGTTTACCGCTTTCTTTTTCCTTCTTTTCCTTCTTTCCTTCTTTTTCCTTCTTTTCCTTTTGGACTTGATAGCTTGTTGTCGTAAAGGAAAGGTGATTTTATTTACTGGGTGTTGTAAAATATCAGAAAGGTTTGATTCAGTTGGGGTTTTTATTTTGATTTTGTGTGTTGCAACAGGCTGAGAGGGCCATTCATCAGCTGAGGAAGGTGTTTCCACGTGACGGTCTTTTATCGTATTACATCAGCCCTGATTCTGGCCAACCTACGTATGGAAAAATTACTCTGGGAGCCATGGGAGACAGGTAAAGGAAGCTTTTCAAGAACATGTTTTATGCATAGAAAAGTGCACTATGATATTGATCCAATTCTGGAGGCTTTCAATTTAACTCCTTTTAGATATGGAAGTGACCACTTCGTTCGTTCGTTCGGAAGTGGGTGTCGGTTTGGTAGTATATAACACATTAATGTTTAGCAATTATTGTTTGCATGTTGTGACAGTTTCTACGAGTATCTCTTGAAGGTTTGGGTGATGGGGAACAAGACGGAGGTTGTGAAGCACTACAGGTACATTATCATGAAAACCTTTTGATTATCGAAATTGGATACTGTTTTGTGGTGTGTACTTAAATTTCCTTTTTCACAGGGAGATGTGGGAGCAATCCATGGACGGAATGATGCAAAGTTTGATCATGAAGACCACCAATCCTCCTGTTTACACTTACATTGCCGAAAAAACTGGCAACCAGTTGATACACAAGGTGAACTAATGACTCATCCACTTGCATACTATTTTTATTTGGGAAGTAATAACACCGCAGTACTGATTACATACAAAATGATGATGTAGATGGACGAGCTGGCGTGTTTCACACCAGGAATGTTGGTGCTTGGCATGGAGGGATCATCGCCTGAAAAAGCTAAAGAGTACTTGAACCTTGCCGAGGAGGTAAAGAACTCGAAAACTCCCATCATCTAGATTAATCAGTGAGGAAGCTATTCTCTTAATTCAACCTGGTCAACAAAATGAATAATCATATTTGTTAAGTCAATACTGTTTCAAGACAATTCATACATTTGAATGACTTTCTAGATTTAGAATGGTCTCGAGTCAAGGATGAACTCACTCATTTACTTGAATAGATTTATTGATTACATATGTAGCATTGATAAAGAATCAATCTAAATTGAGACTGCAAATAGTCTCAAGCTAATGAATATGATGTTGTATGGTCAATAGCTTAGTGCCCATATGGTTACTTTCTGAAGTTATCGATTTGAAAGAATCCCTTACACTTCGATAGAATCATTTAATATTGGGAGTCATTTTAAATCATAGGCTGTGTCGTTGACAATTTGCTTGATCGTGTGGCAGCTAGCAAAGACATGCTACAACATGTACGCATCAACACGCTCGAAGTTGGCTGGAGAAAACTACAACTTCCACAACGGGGTAAGAAGAATAATCACTCAATCATTGTGTTTCATGTATTCAAATACAGTGGTCAGGAATTGATTGTTTGATTGCTTGATTGCTTGATTGATGATTCCAGGGTATGGAAGTCGGAGTTTCGTGGAACATCATGAGACCGGAAACGATCGAGTCGCTCATGTACTTGTGGCGCAAGACGGGTGATCAGAAGTACCGCCAGTGGGGGTGGGATATCTTCCAAGCGTTCGAGACGCAAACGCGCGTCCCCGCTGGATTCACTGGCTTAAGAGATGTAAGCCTTCAAAATCATCAACTTCTGATAGCCAATCCTTCCATTGAAATAACCTTTTCTTTAGTATCAAGTTGGGCAGGTTTTTAGTACCTATCAGATAGAAGAAGCTTTTTCAGTTAGTGAGTAACTCTGATTAAGCTACAAGTGGAAAATCAGTAAGAATAACCTGAAATAGCTCCAAACCAAAGTGCAAGAGGTTGTTCTATCAACAAATAGGTGGGTGAATTAGTGCAGCGGGAGATTCGATTCGATTCATACCAAACTAAATACGGAAAGAATGTGCACTTTGTTCGCTGGATCTTGAGAATGGTGATTCGAAGTGCACTGGAGATTCGATTCGTACCGAATGGAAAGAATGTGCAGTTTCTTTGTTTCGGTGGATTTTGAGGATGGTGATGTGCATTCGCAGGTGAATTCAGGCGAGAAGGACGACATGATGCAGAGTTTCTTCTTAGCAGAGACACTAAAGTACCTCTACCTCCTCTTCTCCCCCTCCACGGTGATCCCACTCGACGAATGGGTTTTCAACACCGAAGCTCACCCTGTCCGAATCACTCCTCGACACGACGAGCCCATCAGCCTCGAAGACAACCCTCGCAAGCCTACCAACGCCGTTGCCAAAGTAGTCGAGAACAAGCGATGGAAGAGAAGAGGCGGAGATTGATTCATTCATTCACCTTTTTTGGCTATTTTTTTCACTTAAGCAGAGATTGGGGGGTGCTCTATGTTTTGTTTGCTTGATGTAAGGACTGTACATTAAGCTGGTCTAGACCTTATCTGGTTAATTAATTATGCAGGGTAGCATAGGAACCATTTTGAGGTAGGAAGTCACAATCTTTCGGTACCTACAACTTCTTGAGTCATGCACTGTGGAGCTGGGACTTTTTTTGCTTATTCTCACACTTCAAGGTTGGACTTTTTAGCCATTTGGCGCCTCACCATCTGAAAGGGAGAGTTGGTGTTTAGAGAAGCTCTGGGAAGAAAATGTACTTGGTTTTGAACACTTTTGTGTGTTCATACTTTTTGTGTTCATACTTTTGAAACAAGGTTGGTAGTTGTGCACTTTAATAGTCGGTGTAATAACATGATATTCTTATTTGGTGGAATCTATGAGCAATTTTGCACATCATGCACACATCATAGTCTCTTCAAACAAAGCTCATCCGATGCATCTTGTAACCCAATTACATGAAGGAATGTGTGACTAACTACTTTTCGACGATTAGCAAAAAGAAATTAAAAGGAGTATATAACGATTAGCAAAAAGAAATTAAAAGGAGTATATAACGATTAGCAAAAAGAAATTAAAAGGAGTATATACTTTTTTACTTTGCAATGATTAGCAAAAAGAAATCTCACAGGATTATATACTTTTTTTGATATTTTTAAGCACTAAACTTTTAGATGTTTTTTTCATGAGTGATTGATACATGTAAAGTAAAATCGATTACTAATCCGCATGAGATACATGAGAGGGAGGACGATGTAACGTAGAAAACATAGAAACTTAAATGATAGCTTATGGAAGGTACTCATTTACATTCTACATCAGCAAAAGGAGCCTTGACATACCCCTTTTTTTGCGTCGAACTCACCATGATGCATGTCCATCATCACTCACGTCGTCAAACAAGCACGAATGTCATGAGCCCAAAATTCATGGGAGTCACAAAATGCTCACTTTCTTGTAACTCACATCACCCCGCAATTAAAAGATCCCATCTTTTCCAATTCATATATATTTCCGTCATCCCATTGCCAGATCCAATTCATTTTCACGAGAGTTTGCAATTATGTTGCAATATATGTTGATATCGCTCTTTCTCGCCTGCTGCTGCTCTGCAGCTCAAGTGATTAGCGGTAACAACATCATGATAAGTGATGGCTCCGACGAAGTGGTGGAGCAAGATTTGAGCCATATGAGTTGGGCGAGGTTGTCGGAAGTCGACGATGAGTCTTCTTCTTCTTTTGTGTCGGAGCCGCCGAGAGTGCGGTTCAATGTGCTCATGCAAGGAGCGGTCGGCGATGGCGTCACCAATGATACCCATGTATGCGAGTTTTATTTTTTTTGGTCACATGATGTTTATCGTGCACTCGATGAATATCTACTTTAGAAATTGATTGTTTTATTAATATGATCATGCAAGATAGATAGTCTCATTATATTTCGTTACATTTCCTGCACACTATCTGATTTTTGAAAATATCATCTATCTGATATCTATAACCCCTAAAGATCCTTGATTCAAAATTGCTTAAATTACAGGAAATGACCTTTGTTTACTTTAGGCCAAAAAAAAGCTCAATCTAAGTATCAATTAGAAAATCCAACCGTAGGATCCTAAACTGAACTTGCCTTTTTACTTGCATGAATAATTTGAACCGCCGATTCTTTTTCATATGCGCGATTATAATGATCAAAGTTGGCTG